>JASDDO010000016.1:192137196-193477984 GCA_030015575.1 Agapanthus africanus | reverse complement strand
AGTTTATTTTTCTCTAATATAAGCTTATGTCCAGTTATGGTATCTGCCATTAGGAGAGAGAAAAAAAATACACTCAGCGAAAGCTCTTGCAAAGATTAGATTGGTTATTATCTTATCTAATCAATGTCTCCCACTGCTTTTATCAAATTTTCCTTCAAACCTTAAAAAGAAAATTAGCCAGGATTAATTACATTCTACAAATTTGCCAACCGGTCAGCTAGGCCAGTGTCGGTACTTTGAGGGAGGTTCCCCGTGCTTTCGCACGGACCTAATTAAAGTAAACCTGGTTTTCCCAGAGGCATAACCCCGTTGACACCTTTGTAGACACCTAATGGGTTAGCTAATTGTAAAGTGCAAAAATCTCCTGGGAGTAACTCTTACTCAAAGTAGGATCGGGATCCAACTATCAAATAGAAGGTGCAATCTCATTGCAAATTTCAACTCTTGAAACTCCGATATGGTTTTTACCCCTAGCAGCTTATGACCTTAGCTATGGTCAACATATCATAAGCACTAGTCAAGTTCACCCCGTCATTTCATTATTAATTAGACCCATTCACATGACCCTTGACTATGATCAACATAATCACATGAATGTCCTAACTAATCGCATCTATGCTGTATAGGAATACATCACTTAGCTATCGTACACTACGTCTTGACTATGATCAACATACGTAGCACGAATACTAAGTACTCTACATCCCAAAATGACGAATGGTTGCGGATGGTTTTTTAAGAAAACCTTTAACGCTTTGAACTTGATCTCGATGTAGAATCAAATAGTTTTAAAAGGCGTGGCTTAAGCTCCGTATTTTTGAAACTTGCTTTTTCATAAAAAATCCAAGTGAGTTTCAAATTCGATTCTGTAACATCTTTTAGGTTTCTTTTTCTTTGCATTAATCTCATTAATACAGTCCAATCATTTAAGTCCTTAAGCCATCACAGACAAGAAATGAAAATAGAACGTACACTTTTGCCATCCGCATTCGCCACGGGGTCCCGCCATGCACTGTTAGGTTGCATAATTAATGGCAGAGCAGGGGCAGGACTAGAGCGGATGCAAAACATAATCAACGTCTATTATATATCATATATATAATATACTATTCGTCTCAGCATATAAAGTGATCACATCACAGAACAACAACAGTAGAAGCACATATATGAAAATATAGGATATACTAGGAGGTCCGTTGTCACGACCCGAAATGGCACTTGACGGGCACTTGAATCATATGAAGTCTATAGGACCCCATCTAATTCAAGTAAGCCAAAAACCCAGAAATCTAAACCATTTAAAAGAAAAAAGAAGGAAAAGTTTTGTTTTAAAGTAAGTGGTTTAACAACATAAGCCGAAGTATTGCATTTTTAAAACCACAAGTCTTTTCTGAAAATTTCGGCAAAGTTTCCTTTGTAAATACTGGCCCCAAACGGGTACAACATGCATAATATATAAAAGGCATCCCCAAGCGGGAGCTAGCTCTTCGTCAATTGACGGTCATAACCATGCAAGCAATATAATATACAACGCCGAAGGGCGAGAATCAAAAATCAAAAGGAAACTCAAATCAACAAGAAAACCCATAATAATACAACGCGCGACTCTAAGGTCGAAAAAATAAACACTGGTCTCTAAGTCAAATAAATAATACAGTCTGGTTGATGGAGTTACTAGATACAACTGAAATAATAAAGTACAATGGTGGTCACGATGCAAGTGAACCCACCTACCAAAGAAAATCACCCGGAATGAAGAAGTGTGCCAGCAAAGCCGCAACGAAACCTGTACGGCAAAAGCTGCAAGAACTGTGGCACAACGGGGGTGAGTTGCCAACTCATGAGTAGAAAACATCACAGAGCAGAAATCGAATGTATGACTCAATCGTAGGTCATACAATCAGTAATATCCTCAATATGATATAGTCTGAAGCATCTAAATATGGCATGGGTAAACATCTATACATATGTATAATACCAAGTGCTCATGTCAGTGCCTCAGGTAGCAACATATCATAAACATAAGGTATGAATGCAATATAATATGAAAAGAGAATACATCATGAAAGGAAAAATTGTTTTCATAATATAGAGAGATTTCTGTATATTTAAAACGAGGTATCATCAATGAAATCAACATAAATCAGTGTCTAGCATCGACACAAAATATATATCCAAATATCCAATATCTCGGGCTCCGGCTATCCGGACTGACCCATATAATAAAATCTCAATACCTCAAATCTCAATATCTAGGGCTCCGGCTATCCAAACTGGCCCCTGGGCTCCGGCTATCTGGACTGGCCCGACTCCGATCGGTATCCTCCGGATATCCGTCGAGTCACATTAAAATCACCGGTCAGTAGTGCTCCCATGCCGGGCTCAACGCCATCATCTGCGACCTTCTCGCGCCGGGGTACCGCACCGGGTCTACCATCCACCCACAGACGGTTCCTCCTCCTCGAATCGGGTGTATGATATCGCTCAAGAGCCGTGAAAACTCATGGTGGACACATCTCAAATCATAACAGGAGAAAACCGCATTTTTCTATCTTTTGAAAATGATAATCAGTTTATAAATCTTTGCGGTTTCTACAAATCCAGAACTCTCATCGAAATCCGAAATCATAAATCACGATGTAAATAATCTATGAATTTCAAAATATTAGGCTCCGGCAATCTGGACTGGCCCTAATAATAATGCATGACAATGAATATATATAAATATGCATGAAAATCACAGTAATAAATACAATGTCTAAGCTATAATATAAAAGCAGGCGCATTAGTACCATGTCGAAACTATCAGATAATAGTTTATACTAATGAATAGTATTTTCTAATGTGTACATGATATGGAAATTACTGATGAAGATGTGTGTGAGCCGGCAAGCAAGTGTACGTGGAACATACGCATCATTGGTAATGGTGCAGGTTTCCTGACAGCACGGTTTCATAATAACAAATGAAAACACGATATAAGCATGCAATGCGATGCGAACAGCAAAAATAAGCGGAAACTGAATAATAAATGCAACAATAGAGAATCTACATTAACATATGTGGGTCATACAGTTTTGCCGTTTGAAATAACAAGAATCGTGGTGTTTAGAAAATAGGGCAACGGTGTTTTTAAGAAAATGTGCGTCCTTTGAAATATCCGTAGAATCCCTTGGCCTGTCTTTAAAATACTCACGATTCGTTAGTTTTGAAATAGGTATGACCATGTCTAGTCTAATATCTACAAGTAAACTATTGGACTAACTAACCGACAAATCGAAAGGGGTAAGGAAAACCACCTAAGACTGAGTCGATATATATATATATAACAGTCGGTGATCCGCCTCAATAGTATCACATAAGATACAATATATAACATGACCTCCTCGAGTCAAGAGTGCGGAACTATCATCAATATATAGCTCGTACGGTAAATCCATAGTACGGTATCCCAATTTGGGTACGGGTCAATATCATATTTATCTCATTATTCAACTGGTATCCTTATCATCATACCATGATCTGGGTATTGATCTAAACTCAAGTACATACTGATACCATCTACATATATGTATGCGTGTGTCACGACCCGAAATTGGCACGTGATGGCCCTAATACTACGCAACGTCTACAGGCGTAACGTAGTAAAAGAAAGCCAAAACCCAGAAATCTAAACCATTAAAAGACAAGAAAAGATAAGAAACATTATTTAAACCATTAAAAAATCTCAAATATAAATTCTTTAAGTCCAATTTTCTTTCTTGAAAATTTCGGCAGCACCTCCTTTATAAAAACAAACCCCAAAAATGGGTACAACATAAATATAATGTAAAGCATCCCCAACAGGAGCAAATCCACGCCCAAAGGCGGAAAACAACCACCACAACAAATATACGATGCCGTAGCGAAGAAAAAGAAGACGATAGAAACGAAACTGTATAAAAGACAACAAATCCACAATTTATACAATATCGTCCTCACCAAGTCTCTAAGTCAACAACATAATAGTAGATGGAGAGTACAAGATACAACGAATATCCAATACAAATACAGATAACCACCAAAATCCACCTGAACAAAACAACACACTGTGAGCCGATGCGGTATCTGTAGCAAAAGATGATAGATGAATAGCCAGCCTCGACTACTCTGGGGAACCCTCTGTAACACCTGTGGCACAACGGGGGTGAGTTGCCAACTCGTAAATAGTAAATAACATATGCAGGTAATCGCAGGAATGTACGTACAGCATGAATCTAAGATATGCAATTTACAGTAATAACAGGTCATATGAATGTAGAATAATGGAAAGTACACTAACAAGTACAACCAATATATATAAAGCAATAATGATATGACACAGTATGCAATAATCATGCAATGGGGGTATGAGAATGCAAATGTGCAACACTCATGAAAGGTACACTAACAGGTACTCCTAATACATGAAACATTGCACAAATAGATAAAGGTGAGGTATGGAGTGAAATATGTCATTTCCACGGAATCCTGATATCGTGGTAGGATCACAATCCAACAAGACGAATCAAATCCTAATTCCTCAAATCAGCCCCCAAATTGGCTCTCATATCATCTAAGTATCGCATTCTCCTCAATTTCACAATATTAAGTATATCTCGTATATCCCGAATGTACAACATCAAGTATATCTCACATATATCGAATGTACAACATCAAGTATATATCACATATATCGAATGTACAACATCAAGTATATATGACATATATCGAATGTACAATATCAAGTGGATCTCACATATCTCGTATGTACCATATCAAGTATATCTCACATATCTCGAATGTACAACAACAAGTGGATCTCAAATATCTCGTATGTACCATATCAAGTATATCTCACAAATATCTCCAGTATCCAATCTCAAATGAATCTCTTATATCCCGAATCAAATCTCCAGCAAAATTCTAACATCCTAAATATAATGGCATAATAAATATGATGAGGTCAATACACATATATTAGCGTCCCATTACCCTAATATTGGTTTAAGGGTATATATAACAGCGGCTCAATCCCCCTGTTATATATACAAATGAGTAATTGGAAATATCATGAAACCAATGTGCCAAGCATCGACACAGAAATGCTGATCCATCAGGTGCTGTCTCCATGACTGGCCCCCCTGATGGGTACGTATCATACGCTATCCCGAGAGCTCGAGTGCCTAGCTCTGACCCTCGCCTCTCGACGTATCCATACACTCATGACTCCCGTCTGTATCCACTCGATAGCCGATGAGTCATTGGTCCTGTCACCGGATGGTATGGTTCCCCTAAGCCTCATCGCCTAGCACCGCGAAATCGTTCTTGCTTCGGGTACCCCCGGGCCCCACCATGTACCCACAGACGGTGCCTCCTCACTCCTCGAATCGGGCATATATCAGAACCGATAAATCTCATGGTGGCTGCGGAAACATCAATATCAAGGAAACCGGGTCTTTCAAATAATGCATAATTTCATGAACTACCACGGTCCCCAAATCCAGAAAACATCATGAAAAATCAATATAACAATGGGAAAATCCATGAATATAATATGTGCGCCATATCTGAAATGCAAGCATATAAAGGAAAAACCGCTAATTAACAGCATCAAGTTAATACAAATATCATGCGGTTCCTATTTATCCACTTCTAAATAACATCAAGTGAAGGTAAACATGTAGCTAAAACCAGATGTATGTGGAATCAATAAGGTATAGAAAGATAATGTGTCTACCTATAAGCAATGATATAGTATACCCCCTGGGTATAAGAACAGTATGTGCAAGGTATACCTGTAGCTATGACAGGAAGTGTGTATGTACCTATCACTAGTGGTACAATACTCTAGAGGAATACAGGTATGCTAAATGCCATATATGATAAGCAGTATGCATCAATGTCACAATGTCCCTAACCAAGCAATATAACATCTATAAGTGGTTTGTGTGTGACATGGCAATTATTGACGGTGTGTATAGCATATAATCAGTGCTCGTGCAACATGAATCGTCAATAATATGTGCAGTGTCCTACTACTACTAGTCCAGGCACAACTACATCTAAGTAATAGGGTAAAGGCGCAATTCTAACAATAACGTATAATATGCGACAAGTAATAAAATCTCTAGCCCTGACGCATAACGCCATGCGGGCGATTCCCCTGTAGATGTTAAATCTACTCACCAACGCTCCAAGCTAGGTGAAGCCTACCACCTGTTTTCCCCTTGTCGTAGCGTCCGAAGTCCCCGCTTGCGAACCTAAAATTTCACAAACACAACACATAAGCAAATATCCTGCATCGACGAAAAGACAACGAAACGTGATGAAAACGCCCGGAAAATTACATTGCGCTTAGCGCATCTATCGCGCACGATACCGGCCAAAAACCCTAATTGGGGTCGCTAAACTACAAAACACCATGACTGGACCCCGATCTTCCCGATTGCACAACATAACACAAGAATTACGAGGAATATAATAGATATAACCTCGTAACGACCAATCGAACCCACGTCGGAAAAATCCCGAAAACTAGTAAGCAACCTATCGCAAAATTCTGCACTAGTTTCAAGCTAATGCATATCTAGCGATAACAAACACCTTAAAATAGCTTAACTAAGCTACCTAAACCATTCCTATATTTTTAACACTCGCTAATTATGTTTTAGCAAAAACCTAGTAAGCTAATTGCATAATTAAACAAAGTGATCATTAACAAAAATTAACATTTTCTACTAGGTTAATCTTCTCCAAAACACAAATTAACACTTCAAAAGAACACTAAACACATAAACAAAATTTAACCCTAACATGAATTTCTTAAACCAAAAATAAATGAATTAATCATAATATAAAAACTAAACTAAACACATAATTAGCTAACTAAACTAGCTAGAATAAGATTAAAGAAAATATAAAAGGATTAAGGTTAGAATTATACCTCCCCAAGAACACAAAATGAAACTTAATCCAACATCTTAGCATCAAAAACCAAGCTTTAATGAAGATCCATGAAGAATTAGTGAAGGAAATGAAGGAAAAATGATCATATTTGAATTTGTATGAATTAAATTGGACATTTCATGATTTATTTGATGAAAAATGAGTTGAAAATGGGTGGAAATGATGGAGGGCAGCAAGGGGAAGGGAAGGGCCAGCCATGGGGAGAATGGGGGGATTTTTGGTGAAGTGTGTGGAATTTTCTAGCAAAAGATAACAATTAATGCACATTTAATGCAAAAATGCCACCTTTTATTCATTTTTTTTATAAAAATAATTCCCTATCACCAAAAAATATCTATATATTTAGAAAGAAGGTTCTAAAATAATTTTAGTGATGATTCCCAAAAATTTTCATTTAGAAAAATTTTCCCGATTTACGCGCATATTTTACCGGCTAAAACAATATTTTATTTGGGAAAAATTCTATCTGAACCAAAACCTCCCAAATACCCCTAAAGTTCGCGCACAAGCTTTATTTTAGCTAAACTAGGTGCCGGTAAGCTTATACGGACGTTTGATCGAAATCGGGTTAAAACGGGAAAAACCGACAATTTTGCCCTAAAACGGAAAAATTCGCAAAACGATTTCTGAAACGTTACAATCTTCCCCCATTAAAGAAATTCGGTCCCTAAATTAAAATTCATCTACGCGTACCTTCATGAAGATGAGTACAAAACTCCCAAATCTCGCTCGCAACCTCCTAAGTGATCACTTCACAAACGGCTACGTCCAAGAAAAACCCTCCACAGATAGCAAGACCCTTGATCGAAGTTTCCCCACCTGCCGAACCATTTACACCAATGGCTGCCGGTGAACGAAAAGATCACGTCAAAACTAAATGGTCTGATGCTGAATCATGTGGAAAGTCATGAAGGTAATTGCAAAAATCAACACAAAGAATACGGGGTGAATAATCAAAATCTGGGCGGAAGTGCCAAATTTAAGGCAACAAACTAACTCGCTTAAAGGATCTCAAAAGGACCTAAAATTCTGGGATAATCTTCCCAAAACTCAACACGTCATTCATCGGAATAATCCGTAGGAATACATGATCTTCCCACTGCGGACTCAAGTTTACGACCAACACGGTCGACATAAGACCTCTGTCTGCACTGGGCTACTCATCCTGACCTGAACCAATTGGATCATCTCCGAAGTCTAGAGACTAGCTGAGGTCCCAAAATCCTACTACGCAGAGTCAGAAAACAGATTGGTGATCGACACGACCTAACTAAACCTAAAGGTTTCCAATTGGAGTGTCTCCTGATAACAACTATCGAAGGAGAACCCTAACAATGGCTAGTGACGATCCCCAACTACTGACAACAACTAACACAAACACACAACAAGTCAAACACCTTGAAACAAAACCTGAAATTTCTCTTTACATTCCTGTCCACCCGTAACTATCTCACAAGTCACGTCAATGTTGGCGGAACCTGAATGAACATAGAGAATTGACTGATGTGCTTGCTCTAGGATTCCACGTCCCTACCCGATAAAATCACGTACACAAACGCATTCCTAACTTAGCACACCCTTGTCACAAACAAAGACTCCGAATCATTACCCAGCCGAGTATACTCAAGTATCTCTAACGAACGAGCGTCGGTGGGCAGTGTCACAACCACACAAAATCGAGCCACTCTCGTGAAACATTACAGTTAAATCTTAAAGTCGCCCGAACCAAAAGCAAGAACTGATGCAGTTGCTAACCAAATCTCTAACTGCCGAAAACTCCGTACACATGCCTCGGTCCAAAGAAAAGAAACCTCCATTCCGGTCATTCCAGTCAACCGTGCAGCAATACGCTAATAATACTGCACGAAACGGCGGCAAAAACCTGCTAAGCCCAAATTCAGCGGACCTCCGTCCTGCACACAAGTCTGGGCCTAAGCTGTACGGTCACGACCTCCCTCGGAACCATACGAAACCGTCTCCCGTAACTATAAGACCTAGGAGTCAACACAAACAAGCCTGAAGGAACACTCCGAGAACCTAGCAAACAGCAGGGGCTCTACCAATGTCTGTAAAACAAATCCTCAAGTGTTGCTCCTGTTCCTCAAGGCACACTAGAAAAGACCAAAATGTTGTCAATAACACAATGAAACTGGTCGAGGAACGGCCTGAAGAAATCTGGTGCATCATATCCACGAATGCTTCTAGGGCATTGGAGAGTCCAAAGACACCACCAAAACACACAAAGCCATAGCACGCACTAGAGCAGTATTCGGAATTCCATCACTCCGAACCCGCAACGACGATGACCTGATCCCAACAACTTAGAAAAAGTCCCGCACTCTGGAGCTGATCGAAGAAATCGTCAATGCGAGGTAAATGATACCTATCCGCACCGTAAGCCGGTTCAATTGACGATCCATCAATCCACAACCGCACTCTGTCGTCTTTCTCCTTGACGAACAAAAAAATAGGAGCTCCCAAAAGCGAAACACTCGGACACACAAACCTCCCTAACAACAACTCTGCAGCAGATCCTTAAGCTCCCTAAGTTTCACCAGCTTATCTGGAACGTCGGAAAACTCTTGTACGAAAGGAAACGGTCCAACAATCCCACTGTGGCTCTGGTATCTCGAATAAACGCCAAGAATCCACGACATCTCCTCCAAAAGCTGACTAGCGAAAAAGGTTGAATTCAAGCTGTGAGAGGCGGCACAACTATCCACCTGCACAACAAGAACTAACTCGCCGGGAAAACAATTTCTGACTGTTTCCTCACGGTAGTCCACAGACACCTAACATGTAGCTAACCAATCCATGCCAAGGAGAACGTCAAATCCAACCTCTCTAGAAGGATCAAGTAACGGATGAATCTCCTAACCGATTGGCATACGACTGAAATACGTGCCGCGCAACAAAAGAATCGCTGACAGAAGTTAACACAATAAACGGTTGATCTAGTTAACACGATCTTCGTCCCAACTACGGCACAAAGTGTGAAAACCAACAAGTACATCAAACGAACATGTGAATAAAGGATACCTGAAAACTGCATTGGACGCCTGAGCGTCCCGATAAGTAGAAGCAAACTCCTGTGTCTGCCTCCTACCCGCAGCTGTCAGAACCCTTCCTCTGCCAGACTGACCCCTCAGAGCAAACCTTCCGCGCCCACGACCTCTTAGAACACGACTCTGATGCGGTGCTAAGGAACAGTCCCTGATGAAGTGATGAAGGCTCCCGCATCGAAAACATCCATACGACGGCTGCTGGCCCTCCAAGGGATGAAAGCTGAACGACTGACCTCGTCCTAAGCCTCTGCCACTCCCACGACGGTCACGAAATCTGTCTCGATGACTAGGCCTCTGTCCCTGGACTGGCACACCGGTACTGGTCCTGCACTGTCCTGGAACTCGCAAAGTCTTTGGAATACGTGTCTCGTCAACTAGGGCTGCATCCACTGGTGCTATGTCACTGACGGAAAGCTGTGTGCTGATCTCAAGGAACAACTGGGTAACAGGGGTGACAACCTCCTGTCGTTGCGATCGAATGGTCTCCACCAAAGAACTCATCGTCTGGCGCAAGTCCTGCATCTCTGCCACATGCCTAGCGATACTATCTGTCGAAGGCGGATCCGTCTGCACCTGTGCAACGAGCATGCCATCCTGGTCAGTCCTCGCTTTCCCCGAGTCAATACTGACCTCGGCCCTCACTGCACCTCACTGAGTCCCCATAGTCGTCGTCGGCAAAGGCTATAAATAGGAATAGGATTCGATATGAACACGGAAATCAAATCACAAGGATATGAATCATCAAGGAAGGAATTTCAAGTAATTGTACTTAGGTCACTTTAGACGGAGTACTGCATCGTGAGTACGCTGCAGACATACACACACTACGTTACTCTGCTTAAGCTACCTACTCCATCATATAAAGGTCATCCTACACTTCGTAAGGTTAAAACCTAGCGCTCTGATACCAACTTTGTCACGACCCGAAATTGGCACGTGACGGCCCTAATACTACGCAACGTCTACAGGCGTAACGTAGTAAAAGAAAGCCAAAACCCAGAAATCTAAACCATTAAAAGACAAGAAAAGATAAGAAACATTGTTTAAACCATTAAAAAAAATCTCAAATATAAATTCTTTAAGTCCAATTTTCTTTCTTGAATTTCGGCAGCACCTCCTTTATAAAAACCAACCCCAAAAATGGGTACAATATAAATATAATGTAAAGCATCCCCAACGGGAGCAAATCCATGTCCAAAGGCGGAAAACAACCACCACAACAAATATACGACGCCGTAGCGAAAAAAAAGAAGACGATAGAAAGGAAACTGTATAAAAGACAACAAATCCACAATTTATACAATATCGTCCTCACCAAGTCTCTAAGTCAACAACATAATAGTAGATGGAGAGTACAAGATACAACGAATATACAATACAAATACAGATAACCACCAAAACCCACCTGAACAAAACAGCACACAGTGAGCCGATGCGGTATCTGTAGCAAAAGATGATAGATGAATAGCCAGCCTCGACTACTCTAGGGAACCCTCTGTAACACCTGTGGCACAACGGGGGTGAGTTGCCAACTCGTGAATAGTAAATAACATATGCAGGTAATCGCAGGAATGTACGTACAGCATGAATCTAAGCTATGCAATTTACAGTAATAACAGGTCATATGAATGTAGAATAATGGAAAGTACACTAACAAGTACAACCAATATATATAAAGCAATAATGATATGACACAGTATGCAATAATCATGCAAAGGGGGTATGAGAATGTAAATGTGCAACACTCATGAAAGGTACACTAACAGGTACTCCTAATACATGAAATAATGCACAAATAGATAAATGTGAGGTATGGAGTGAAATATGTCATTTCCACGGAATCCTGACATCGAGGTAGGATCACAATCCATCAAGACGAATCAAATCCCAATTCCTCAAATCAGCCCCCAAATTGGCTCTCATATCATCTAAGTATCGCATTCTCCTCAATTTCACAATATTAAGTATATCTCGTATATCCCGAATGTACAACATCAAGTATATCTCACATATATCGAATGTACAACATCAAGTATATATCACATATATCGAATGTACAACATCAAGTATATATCACATATATCGAATGTACAATATCAAGTGGATCTCACATATCTCGTATGTACCATATCAAGTATATCTCACATATCTCGAATGTACAACAGCAAGTGGATCTCACATATCTCGTATGTACCATATCAAGTATATCTCACATATATCTCCAGTATCCAATCTCAAATGAATCTCTTATATCCCGAGTCAAATCTCCAGCAAAATTCTAACATCCTAAATATAATGGCATAATAAATATGATGAGGTCAATAGACATATATTAGCGTCCAATTCCCCTAATATTGGTGTATGGGTATATATAACAGCGGCTCAATCCCCTGTTATATATACAAATGAGTAATTGGAAATATCATGAAACCAATGTGCCAAGCATCGACACAGAAATGCTGATCCATCAGGTGCTGTCTCCATGACTGGCCCCCCAGATGGGTACGTATCATACGCTATCCCGAGAGCTCGAGTGCCTAGCTCTGACCCTCACCTCTCGACGTATCCATACACACATGACTCCCGTCGGTATCCACTCGATAGCCGATGAGTCAATTGTCCTGTTACCGGATGGTATGGTTCCCCTAAGCCTCATCTCCTAGCACCGCGAAATCGTTCTTGCTTCGGGTACCCCCGGGCCCCACCGTGTACCCACAGACGGTGCCTCCTCACTCCTCGAATCGGGCATATATCAGAACCGATAAATCTCATGGTGGCTGCGGAAACATCAATATCAAGGAAACCGGGTCTTTCAAATAATGCATAATTTCATGAACTACCACGGTCCCCAAATCCAGAAAACATCATGAAAAATCCATATAACAATGGGAAAATCCATGAATATAATATGCACGCCATATCTGAAATGCAAGCATATAAAGGAAAAACCGCTAATTAACTGCATCAAGTTAACACAAATATCATGCGGTTCCTATTTATCCACTTCTAAATAACATCAAGTGAAGGTAAACATGTAGCTAAAACCAGATGTATGTGAAATCAATAAGGTATAGCAAGATAATGTGTCTACCTATAAGAAATGATATAGTATACCCCCTGGGTATAAGAACAGTCTGTGCAAGGTATACCTGTAGCTATGACAGGAAGTGTGTATGTACCTATCACTAATGGTACAATACTCTATAGGAATACAGGTATGCTAAATGCCATATATGATAAGCAGTATGAATCAATGTCACAATGTCCCTAACCAAGCAATATAACATCTATAAGTGGTTTGTGTGTGACAAGGCAATTATTGACGGTGTGTGTAGCATATAATCAGTGCTCGTGCAACATGAATCGTCAATAATATGTGCAGTGTCCTACTACTACTAGTCCAGGCACAAATACATCTAAGTAATCGGGTAAAGGCGCAATTCTAACAATAACGTAGAATATGCGACAAGTAATAAAATCTCTAGCCCTGACACATAACGCCATGCGGGCGATTTCCCTGTAGATGTTAAATCTACTCACCAACGCTCCAAGCTAGGTGAAGCCTATCACCTGTTTTCCCCTTGTCGTACCGTCCGAAGTCCCCGCTTGCGAACCTAAAAATTCACAAACACAACACATAAGCAAATATCCTGCATCGACGAAAAGACAACGAAACGCGATGAAAACGCCCGGAAAATTACACTGCGCGCTTAGCGCATCTATCGCGCACGATACCGGCCAAAAACCCTAATTGGGGTCGCTAAACTACAAAACACCCATGACTGGACCCCGATCGTCCCGATCGCGCAACATAACACAAGAATTACGAGGAATATAATAGATATAACCTCGTAACTGTTAGTTGTATGTATGCCCTAGAGGCCAGTATTGTACAGATTATGTATATTATATTGGATGCTTGGACATATATAGAGATGACTTTCTTGCTCGACATGATAGTATGCTATCTGGTTACCATTTATCTTAACATGTACACTAGTCTCTTTATACTGTCTTATAGTTACATGTTGGTAAAGCCCTTAGGATTTGTACTTGACTACCTGGACTATGATGCAGATCATACTAGTGGGGACATGGTAGTCCATAAGTACATCCTTCAAGGTCCCTAGTCGTGGGTGTAATCGAGACGGGGCATCGATATACCAGAGTAGACTAGCGTATACGCTTCTCGACCCATGTGATGGGCGATGGATGATCCCATATCCATTGGTGTTTGACATCAGAGATGGTATACGGGTGCTCAGTGTAGACTGGGTACACTGGACGGACTCGCCGAGAACTCCCAGATGGTATTATACCTCACGTCAGATGGCAGTTCTCAGGTGACACTTGTACAGGTTAGTCTGTAGACCCGAGATCGTCATAGAGTCTTGTGTGATTCCCACTGTGCTTTGATCTCCACCTTACCACGTCCATGAGGGCGTGCAAAACGGTGGTCTTTGGGTACAGTCCCGAGTCACATGGAGGCAATGAGCGATAGGAGGGGTTTCGTCTCTCCCGGTATTGGGGGTTGATGTTGCGCAGTGCTCGATTGGCCGTAACAGGGAAGTCCCTGGCCAGGGCTGATCAGAGATTTGCTGGTAAGTGTTACCAGTAGTTTCTCGACCCGTTACGAGCCTCACATCGGCACGACTTATCGGGTTATTGGGGTCTGACGTATACCACCCCTAGACTTGATATTCGACGTATCAGACGAAGAGACTTGACTGTATGGTAAGTGTTACTGGTCGGATTCGCAGGAGTGTGAGCGGGCTAGCTCGTCGATCTTCTGATCGCTCAATACCTGGGTGGCCGTTACGTTTAGCAGACCGCTTGCGGCTTGTGGGTGCATGATATGATCATCACCTGCTACCGGCGTATTGACGAGTCTTTAGAGTCCTACACAGAGGTTTCCTGGCTCAAGCGAAACGAAATAGGAGCGCATATGAGATATGTGCAGGACCGAGAATGATGCGTGTATGTGATACCGCATTTCATTCTCGCGATATATGTTTCGATTGGTTATATTCGATATGACCTAGTTATCGAATCATTGATTCGATAAATCGATGCATTGAATACTAGTCGGTTATGTGCGACATGACCGGATCATTGAATCAAGTGTTGATTTAATGATTTAATGTATAATTATATATCTGATATATTACTTTGCATTAACTAGTATTGGTTCACTTTAAACGGATTTTTCTCACTAGGATTGCACATTGTATATGTGATATACTTTTGTGCACTTTTTGTATCATGTTTGATGATACTTGATCATGTGGTTAAGTGAATAGAATTAAACCATGGTTATTTTGTAATTAGGGTTTTCCATATTTATTTATCCATTTATTTGTTTATGTGGATAAATTCAAAATGAGAATGGTGGCTATATTTGTTTCTTATATGAAGCTTCTTGAACCTTTGACTTTAGCAACCATTCTTATCCTCTTGCTTAACCCTAACCCACTATTCTAATCATGGTTTATTCTCTACACCTAACTTGAGTTAGAGTTATGATAAGTATTGTTTTTCTTTTTATTTTAGTAAAGACTTATCATAATTCTAGCTCTTCTTCTTCTTCACCTTCAAAAGAAAAGCTCAAGGTCCATCAATGGCAACTTGAGTTAAAGTGAGCTAAATCCAAATCTAAAGAGAACCCATCTCCTATTTCTTCACCCTCTACCTCTAGCCAAGTTGTAGAGTGTGTTTACTTCACAAATTTCACAAGTTTGTGAAGTCGGAGCTTGAGTTTGTGCAACCTCGACGTAGATCGTCTTTGACACAAAGCCGACGAGCTATTCCGCTTGCTTTCCCGATGAAGCCGTTGATCGAGTCAAGGATTCATGATGGACAGCGAGGACATCACCACGTGGAGCTAAGGAGGCGGAAATCCGGATCTACAAAGGTTGTATATCCGTATCTTAGTAGTTAACAGTTAACTAGCTTTCTAGTTTCGCCTAAACATCTAGTTAAGATCCGTAGTCTAGGGTTTCTCGGCACTAAAATTTTAAATTTGGCATGTTCGATGCTTCATGAGACATTACTAGAGTGCCTAGGAACCTTACAGTGGTATCAGAGCCTAGCTAGAGCCTTAGGCGAAGCGTAGACGGAATTTGAAGTCCGAACGACACAAAACCGAAACCCAAAACATGCTCTCTGTACAATTTTTAAAATCTGGGATTTTTCAAGATTAAAAATGTCCAGAAAATCAAGCAGGGTTTTCTAAGAATTACTGTAAAATTCGTGGACCTGATTCAACTTTTCCACCGCGTTTCCGCGGCACGAGCTTGGCTCATGCGGCGGAAGCGCGGCCATTTTGTCGTTTCTGGCGTCCAATTTTGTACAGTAATTCACAGTATACTGTGTTGGGTTTCCTGGATATTTTTGATATTTTTTCAAGAGTTGAATTTTTCTGAGTTATTTTGGGGATTCGGTGTTTCGATCGGGGTATCAAATTTTGTCTGTGTGGCTTTCCGGATAAATTTTAGACTATGTTAAAAAGTTCGACCGGATATAAATACCCAGGTTTTCCCCCTGCCGGAAAATCCAAGTGTTGGATTATTGTATGGTTTAAGGACGTTCTCAGTAGTGCAAGTAACGCGATGGTCCCTCTAGAAGACAACAAACCTTAACTCGATTATGTGACCGTCTTGAACTGCCCTTTGAACCTTCGGGTTTGGGGCAGTACGGCGTGCCACATGTGAGGCGTTGGCTTGACCCTTCTACGGCTGGACCGTTGGTACTGAGGTATGAAGTGAATGTCTTTGAACCTATTTCATGTGTTGATCGGTGTCGGGAAAACTTGGGTGTTCGAATGTTCGATCGGAAAGTTTGATATATTCTATTTATCCGGAATTGGATACAATAATTGGAATTCACAAGTAGTTATGTGATAACTAAATGAATGTTATAAATCTAGCAATTTAGTCCCATATGATATTGAAAAGAGTTTTCGATAATGAGACTAAAATGCGGGGTTTGTAACTGTTAGGCATGTGATGTCTAAAGTTGTTGCTTATTCCAATTGTTGTAGTTTTACACTTTCTTTTCTGTGACCGTAAGTGTAGTATGTTCATATCGCCGGTTTCGTTGCTATACGTCAAGGACAATTGGGGTATGCATACTTACTTACGTTGATGACATGTGATGTTATGTGTTGCTGGATATGTTATATTGGATCGTCGTATTCGAATAGCCGGGGGTTTTTATGTGAGATGAGTGTTTTTCATTTTCATTCATGTAAAAACTTGTATGTAATATTCTTTTATTTGGGGCACTTCCAGGTAGCGGAAGTTGTCACCCTTTGTATATTATTTACTTTTCTGCACTAGGATAGACCCAAGGAGGGGAGCACAAGTAACCGGGTTCTGGGGTCCAGTGGGAGACCAACTCGAGGAGTCGAGTCCGGGTCTCCTAACCCTAGAATTGGCAGGGTTGCTTGCCGCTCTCGTAGGGGTCTAGGGGTGTGGGATTGGCTATTCGTTACGACCGTGGAATCCGTGTTTTATACTGGCTCGTATTGAAAACACGGACGTCCTAGTATATCCAATATTTCATATGTTTATTCTGCTGCGATATCTGTGATGCGATTCTGTGATAGATTTAGTATATGATATATATGATATATTATATAGACGTTACTTATGTTTTACACCCGCGCTAGCCCTGCCCTGCTCTGTCGTTAGTTACCTAACCTAACGGTGCACGAGGGGACATCGAGGCGAATGCGGATGGCATAAGTGTACGTCATATCTATCTGTGATGTTTAGGTATTTTAAATGATGGGACTTCATTAATGTGATTAATGAAAGAAAAGAAACCTATGATGTTGTAGAATCAGATTTTAAAATAAAACAGGTAGCTACAGTTTTTTGTTTTGCACAGCGGTATATATGATATACCCCGCACCTTATTCGATGAGGAAAGGACCGAGATCCCTTCACCGGGAGTGACTCCTTTAGCAATAACTGGCAGATGCTACACACTCGGTTTGCTTTTGACTGCTTTTG
Organism: Agapanthus africanus; assembly: GCA_030015575.1. Lineage (NCBI taxonomy): Eukaryota > Viridiplantae > Streptophyta > Magnoliopsida > Asparagales > Amaryllidaceae > Agapanthus > Agapanthus africanus. Next base: position 193,459,917 of record JASDDO010000016.1, on the reverse strand, counting down.
AGTTTTTGCTTTGCACAGCGATATATATGATATATCCCGCACCTCATTCGACGAGGAAAGGACCGAGATCCCTTCGCCGGGAGTGACTCCTTTAGCAAAACTAGAAAAGCCTCAAAATCACTCCATTTCAAAAACTTTATTTGATTCTACAACGATATAAAGTTCATTACGGAAAGGGTTTTCTTAAAAACCTGACGTAGCCCTCCGTCATTTCAGATAAGTAATAGTTAGTATTCGTGCTGCGTTTGTTGACTCAGTCAAGGCGTAGTGTGCGGTAGCTAATTACTATTTATCTGTTTATGCATATGATGCAGATTGGATTAGGGTAGTCGTGCGGCCTTGTTGACTTAGTCAAGGGTCGTGCGGGTGGGTTTAATTCAATCAGGAAATGACGGGTTGAACTTTACTTGCGGTCTATGGTTTGTTGACTCAGTCAAGGTCATAGATCGCCTGGGGCAAAATATTATCGGGAATTTCAAGTGTTGAAATTTGCAATGAGATTGCATACCTTCTATGAGATAGTTGGATCCCGATACCCGTTGCGAGTAAGAGTTACTCCTGGGAGAGTTTTACACATTGCAATTAGCTGATCAAGTAGGTGTCTAGAAAGGTGTTAACGAGGTTACGCCTCTGGGAAAATGAGGTTTACAGTAATTAGGTTCGTGCGAAAGCACGGGGGACCTCCCTCAAAGTACCGACACTGGCCTGGCTGAAAGATTGGCGAACTTGTAGTGTGTAATTAATCCCGGCTAGTCTTTCCTTTTTGGGTTTGAAGGAAGATTTGATAAAAAGCAGTGGGAGCCATCCTGATTAGATAAGATAATAACCAATCTGATCTTGCACGAGCTTACGCTAAAGTGTTTTCTTCTCTCTCTCTCCAGGTAGCGACCATTTCATGCCTTAATAAAGATAATAAAATGGATGTATTGGCCGAACCCGCATGTTATACTGTGCAGGGGAACGTTGAATCCGTTCTATCTTATAAGTGTTATAAGACTGAACAGGAAACAGGAGAATATCTGGATTCTCACACCGCCCAAACGGAGAACATGCATGTTGATGCATCATCTTCGGGTGTGTTTGTCATTGAGAACTGTTTCTCAGTTCACCCTACGTCCTGGGTATTAGATACCGGGTCAGGATCCCACATATGTAAGATGTTACATGGGCTGCGAAAAAGTAGAGAACTGAGAAAAGGTGAACATTCCGTTCATGTAGGGAATGGGGCAAATGTTGCAGCCAAAGCAGTTGGCACATATCACCTTGTATTACCAAATGGTGATACACTAATCCTGAATGAATGCTATTATATACCGAACATGATGTGCAACATTATATCAGTTTCTTTACTAAGTAAAGAAGGTTATAATTTTGTAGTAAAGGATAATGTTATGAACATATTCCTAGATCAAAGGTTGATTGCATCAGGCTCGCTACATAATGGCATATTCATTCTCAATCAAAATACAGTTTTCAATATACAAAACACACACAAAAGGAAAAGCTCAGAAATGAACGAATCCTTCTTGTGGCACTGTAGACTTGGCCATATCAATGAGACACGACTAGCTAAGTTGCATAAGAACGGATATTTAAATTCATTCGAATTATCATCCTATGACACTTGCCATTCATGTCTCAAAGGAAAAATGACCAAAACTCCGTTTAAGGGACACGGAGAAAGAGTTACTGAACTCTTGGGACTGGTGCATAGTGATGTATGCGGTCCAATGTCTACACACGCCAGAAATGGTTCTTCCGACTTCATTACATTCACTGACGATCTCTCTAGATACGGGCATGTGTTCCTGTTGAAACACAAGTCTGAAGCTTTTGAGAAATTCAAAGAATATAAGCACGAGGTAGAGAACCAAACGGGCAAAAGTATTAAGGTTCTTCGATCTGATCGAGGAGGTGAATACTTAAGCAGTGAATTCCTGGATTATCTAAAAGAGAATGGGATTCTCTCTCAGCTTACTCCTCCTTATACACCATAGCACAACGGTGTATCGGAACGAAGGAATCGCACCCTATTAGATATGGTGCGTTCAATGATGAGTAATGCTGAGTTACCTATTTCCTTTTGGGGGTATGCGCTTGAGACAGCCATATACCTATTGAATCTGGTTCCGTCTAAATCTGTACCTACCACACCATATGAGATATGGAGTGGGAAGAGACCATATTTTAAGCGAATTAAGATATGGGGTTGCCCGGCCTATGTCAAAAAGCAAAATCCGGACAAACTCGAGGCACGGTCAGTCCTTTGCAAGTTTGTGGGATATCCTAAGAATTCTCAAGGATATTTTTTCTACCAAGCTGAGGAACAAAGAGTGTTTGTTGCTCAACATGCCACCTTTTTGGAAAGAGAATTTCTTGCAAAAGAAATTAATGGCAAAGAGGTAGAGCTGGAAGAGGTTCCAGCACCACAAACTGCAACTGACGATTTAGTAGAACCAGAGGATTCAGTGGTGCCCGACGTACCCCAGCCTCTCCGCCGATCTAGTAGGGTTTCTCGTCCGCCTGAGAGATACTATGGTTTTCTCATTGATGGTGGTAGTGAGGATTGCATCATGGAGGATGATGACCCAACTAGCTTCGAGCAGGCCATCACGAGTGGGGACTCAGTGAAATGGCTGGATGCTATGCGGTCTGAGATGGATTCCATGTACACCAACAAAGTATGGACTTTGGAAGTTGCTCCTGAAGGGGTAAAACCCATTGGGAGCAAGTGGATCTTCAAGAAGAAACTTGGTGTAGATGGGAAAGTGGAGACTTTCAAAGCTAGACTTGTAGCAAAGGGTTTTCGTCAAAGACCAGGTGTGGACTATGACGAGACCTTTTCTCCAGTGGCTATGCTTAAATCCATCCGAATCATGCTTGCCATTGCTGCCTTTCATGACTACGAAATCTGGCAAATGGATGTTAAGACCGCCTTTCTAAATGGTGATTTAGAAGAGTGCGTGTACATGACTCAGCCAGAGGGCTTCGTAGACAGTGGGAGCAGCGGGAAGGTGTGCAAGCTGCTTAAATCCATTTATGGATTAAAGCAAGCATCGCGGAGTTGGAACATCTGCTTTGACGTCGTTATCAAAGAGTTTGATTTCGTCAAAAATCCAGATGAACCTTGTATCTACAAGAAGGTGGCAGAGAGTAAGGTTGTCTTCCTCGTATTGTACGTGGACGACATACTCTTGATAGGAAATGATATTCCTATGCTGCAATCGGTCAAGCTCTTCTTATCACAAAGATTCTCAATGAAAGATCTTGGTGATGCCTCCTGCATATTGGGAATCAGGATCTATAGAGATAGATCGAAACGGATTTTGGGATTGTCCCAATCCAGGTACATTGACACCATACTAAAGAGGTTTAGTATGGAAGAGTCCAAGCGTGGGAACTTACCCACGATCTCTGGAGTCACTCTCTCCAAAGAGATGTCTCCCAAGACTGATTTGGAGAGAGCTCGCATGCAAGGGATACCCTATGCTTCGGCAGTAGGCTCTATCATGTATGCGATGCTATGTACCAGACCCGATGTAGCATACTCACTAAGTGTAGTGAGCAGGTATCAAGCTGATCCTGGAGAGAGTCACTGGACAGCTGTGAAGAGCATTCTCAAGTACTTACGAAGGACTAGAGATATGTTCTTGGTATATGGTAACGGAGAACTCCAAGTGGAGTCCTTTACCGATTCGAGCTTCCAGAGTGATAAGGACGACTCTAAGTCGCAGTCGGGTTTTGTCTTTACCCTTTACGGAGGGGCGGTTAGCTGGAAGAGTTCCAAGCAGGAAACCGTGGCAGACTCGACAATGGAGGCTGAATACATCGCTGCCAACGATGCTGCTAAAGAAGCTGTTTGGATCAAGAAGTTCATTACTGAACTTGGAGTGGTTCCATCCATTGAGCATCCAATACCTTTGTATTGCGATAACAATGGAGCGGTGGCTTTGGCCAAGGAACCCAGGTCCCATCAGCGATCCAGGCATATTCTGAGGCGGTATCACCTGATCCGGGAGATAGTTGATCGCCGGGAGATCGAGGTCAGGAGAGTTGACACGAAGAACAACACGGCGGATCCACTCACGAAGGCCATTCCCCAGATACAGTTTGAGAGACTCTTCGGGATGCTCGGTATGAGATACTACAGCAGCTGGCCCTAGTGCAAGTGGGAGATTGTTAGTTGTATGTATGCCCTAGAGGCCAGTATTGTACAGATTATGTATATTATATTGGATGCTTGGACATATATAGAGATGACTTTCTTGCTCGACATGATAGTATGCTATCTGGTTACCATTTATCTTAACATGTACACTAGTCTCTTTATACTGTCTTATAGTTACATGTTGGTAAAGCCCTTAGGATTTGTACTTGACTACCTGGACTATGATGCAGATCATACTAGTGGGGACATGGTAGTCCATAAGTACATCCTTCAAGGTCCCTAGTCGTGGGTGTAATCGAGACGGGGCATCGATATACCAGAGTAGACTAGCGTATACGCTTCTCGACCCATGTGATGGGCGATGGATGATCCCATATCCATTGGTGTTTGACATCAGAGATGGTATACGGGTGCTCAGTGTAGACTGGGTACACTGGACGGACTCGCCGAGAACTCCCAGATGGTATTATACCTCACGTCAGATGGCAGTTCTCAGGTGACACTTGTACAGGTTAGTCTGTAGACCCGAGATCGTCATAGAGTCTTGTGTGATTCCCACTGTGCTTTGATCTCCACCTTACCACGTCCATGAGGGCGTGCAAAACGGTGGTCTTTGGGTACAGTCCCGAGTCACATGGAGGCAATGAGCGATAGGAGGGGTTTCGTCTCTCCCGGTATTGGGGGTTGATGTTGCGCAGTGCTCGATTGGCCGTAACAGGGAAGTCCCTGGCCAGGGCTGATCAGAGATTTGCTGGTAAGTGTTACCAGTAGTTTCTCGACCCGTTACGAGCCTCACATCGGCACGACTTATCGGGTTATTGGGGTCTGACGTATACCACCCCTAGACTTGATATTCGACGTATCAGACGAAGAGACTTGACTGTATGGTAAGTGTTACTGGTCGGATTCGCAGGAGTGTGAGCGGGCTAGCTCGTCGATCTTCTGATCGCTCAATACCCGGGTGGCCGTTACGTTTAGCAGACCGCTTGCGGCTTGTGGGTGCTTGATATGATCATCACCTGCTACCGGCGTATTGACGAGTCTTTAGAGTCCTACACAGAGGTTTCCTGGCTCAAGCGAAACGAAATAGGAGCGCATATGAGATATGTGCAGGACCGAGAATGATGCGTGTATGTGATACCGCATTTCATTCTCGCGATATATGTTTCGATTGGTTATATTCGATATGACCTAGTTATCGAATCATTGATTCGATAAATCGATGCATTGAATACTAGTCGGTTATGTGCGACATGACCGGATCATTGAATCAAGTGTTGATTTAATGATTTAATGTATAATTATATATCTGATATATTACTTTGCATTAACTAGTATTGGTTCACTTTAAACGGATTTTTCTCACTAGGATTGCACATTGTATATGTGATATACTTTTGTGCACTTTTTGTATCATGTTTGATGATACTTGATCATGTGGTTAAGTGAATAGAATTAAACCATGGTTATTTTGTAATTAGGGTTTTCCATATTTATTTATCCATTTATTTGTTTATGTGGATAAATTCAAAATGAGAATGGTGGCTATATTTGTTTCTTATATGAAGCTTCTTGAACCTTTGACTTTAGCAACCATTCTTATCCTCTTGCTTAACCCTAACCCACTATTCTAATCATGGTTTATTCTCTACACCTAACTTGAGTTAGAGTTATGATAAGTATTGTTTTTCTTTTTATTTTAGTAAAGACTTATCATAATTCTAGCTCTTCTTCTTCTTCACCTTCAAAAGAAAAGCTCAAGGTCCATCAATGGCAACTTGAGTTAAAGTGAGCTAAATCCAAATCTAAAGAGAACCCATCTCCTATTTCTTCACCCTCTACCTCTAGCCAAGTTGTAGAGTGTGTTTACTTCACAAATTTCACAAGTTTGTGAAGTCGGAGCTTGAGTTTGTGCAACCTCGACGTAGATCGTCTTTGACACAAAGCCGACGAGCTATTCCGCTTGCTTTCCCGATGAAGCCGTTGATCGAGTCAAGGATTCATGATGGACAGCGAGGACATCACCACGTGGAGCTAAGGAGGCGGAAATCCGGATCTACAAAGGTTGTATATCCGTATCTTAGTAGTTAACAGTTAACTAGCTTTCTAGTTTCGCCTAAACATCTAGTTAAGATCCGTAGTCTAGGGTTTCTCGGCACTAAAATTTTAAATTTGGCATGTTCGATGCTTCATGAGACATTACTAGAGTGCCTAGGAACCTTACAGTAACGACCAATCGAACCCACGTCGGAAAAATCCCGAAAACTAGTAAGCAACCTATCGCAAAATTCTGCACTAGTTTCAAGCTAATGCATATCTAGCAATAACAAACACCTTAAAATAGCTTAACTAAGCTACCTAAACCATTCCTATATTTTTAACACTCGCTAATTATGTTTTAGCAAAAACCTAGTAAGCTAATTGCATAATTAAACAAAGTGATCATTAACAAAAATTAACATTTTCCACTAGGTTAATCTTCTCCAAAACACAAATTAACACTTCAAAAGAACACTAAACACATAAACAAAATTTAACCCTAACATGAATTTCTTAAACCAAAAATAAATGAATTAATCATAATATAAAAACTAAACTAAACACATAATTAGCTAACTAAACTAGCTAGAATAAGATTAAAGAAAATATAAAAGGATTAAGGTAAGAATTATACCTCCCCAAGAACACAAAATGAAACTTAATCCAACATCTTAGCATCAAAAACCATGCTTTAATGAAGATCCATGAAGGATTAGTGAAGGAAATGAAGGAAAAATGATTATATTTGAATTTGTATGAATTAAATTGGACTTTTCATGATTTATTTGATGAAAAATGAGTTGAAAATGGGTGGAAATGATGGAGGGCAGCAAGGGGAAGGGAAGGGCCAGCCATGGGGAGAATGGGGGGAGTTTTGGTGAAGTGTGTGGAATTTTCTAGCAAAAGAAAACAATTAATGCACATTTAATGCAAAAATGCCACCTTTTATTCATTTTTTTTATAAAAATAATTCCCTTTCACCAAAAAATATCTAGATATTTAAAAAGAAGATTCTAAAATAATTTTAGTGATGATTCCCAAAAATTTTCATTTAGAAAAATTTTCCCGATTTACGCGCATATTTTACCGGCAAAAATAATATTTTATTTGGGAAAAATTCTATCTGAACCAAAACCTCCCAAATACCCCTAAAGTTCACGCACAAGCTTTATTTTAGTTAAACTAGGTGCCGGTAAGCTTATACGGACGTTTGATCAAAATCGGGTTAAAACGGGAAAAACCGACAATTTTGCCCTAAAACGGAAAAATTCGCAAAACGATTTCTCAAACGTTACAGCATGTATATGAAAACACATGGCCTAAGGACCCACTTTAATATCATGTCGTATCTCAAATACGAACCATGTCACATCACCGATCTCATGGCATCATGCCCAATCTCATCGACTCATTTCCAAATACCATATACTATACTCATTATCCATGTATATGTATACACACACACACACACACAAACACACACACATATACATACTCACAAACATATATGTATCTATGTATATATATATCACCATATACGCACAAGTAAAATAAAATGAAATTGTGTGTGTGCGCGTGTGGGTGTAATCTCTACTCTAGAGTTCGCGACTAAGAAGCTAAACTAAGTTACTTCTAATTACACTAAAACTAACCCATGAACACCTAAAACCTATCTTGATAATCATCCACGTATCACAATAAACATATTTATATAAATAGGTATACATATTCATATACAACACTACGAAACTGAGGGGGTGCTATGCGCCATCCACCCGACTTCCCCCGTAGATATATATCTACTCACCTTGATCTTTTCTTACCGATGCCGATGTCGCCACGCGCTTGCTTGTCATCTCAAAGTTCTCGTGAGGGTACCTACATATCATAACATATCGTGCCGCATTAAAATCCAATTCAAAATCAAAACGACACACGAATCTCACATAGGTCAAAACCTATGGTCTACTCACGCAAATCAACCAAATAACACTCGATATAGACGTACAAACGTCAAGTGACCGAATACGATACCAAATACTAAAATCATGAATTCAAATTAAGTAAAACATAACCCCGAATCAAAACAGCAACTCAAGAATGTGGTCCCAGATTTTGTTTCAGGCAAAAACAAAGTGTACAAACAATACTGGGGTGATGTATAGAGTGTATATGACCTACAGAAGAAACCTGGGCACCAAATTTTACAGAGTGGCCGGCCACACTTGCCCTAAATCCGGTGAGCTTAGTTTTAATGGGGAGTTGGGGTCTCGTTTTCACAGGGGGGTCTCGTGGTGGTCCATCTAGGCTATTAGTGTTGTTTGCTTTTCTCATAAAATTCCCGGGTCACTCCAGATTCCCTTTAGGCGTAAAAGTTCACAAAACCGATATGAAAACATTCAGATTTAGGATTCAGGTTTCAGTTCGTGATTGGTCTGGGTTTTAAACATTAAGGGGGGGTTTAAGGTCACCACAAAAGCCCATTAGCACAACAAAACTCAAAGAAAACCCTAACCCTCTCTACGAATTTTCAAAGCTCACAAAACCTCACTTTAACACATCTAAACATGCATAAGTGCTAAAAGAAATGAAATACTACAATAAAGGTGATGAATATACCTCATTTGGCAACTCAAGAAATTTCTTGAGTTGCCCCAAGTGCTCAAAATTCTCGCTTTCTTGGTCCAAAGTGCATATAGGGAGCTTGTGCATGTTTTTTGTGAAAGGGAGATGAAGTTTTGAGTTGTTTTGGGGTGTGTTGTGAGGTGATAGGGGAGGTGGGAGATGGAGGTTGTCATGAGAGGAGAGGAGAGGAGAGGGAAAATGATGAAGAGATGAAGGGAAAAACAAATGAGAGCCATGCCAAGGTTGACCCCTCACCCTCTCTCTCTTTTCTCTCTCTTGCCCATCCATAATTCTTTTTTCCATTTTCTTTTTCTTTTCTTTTATTTACTTATCTTTTCTTCTCTCTTTTAAAACACAAAACAAAGCTTTAAGAAAAGGAAAAAGCCATGGTAGGAAAAATGTAACAAATGTTAATATGACTTGGTGCATGTCACATGCACAAAACTAGCTTAATGCACGATTAGTGATATTTAATCGCGATTAGCGTTAAAAATGAAATATAATTAATTATATAACAATCTATAAATGATCAAATCTTGTAATCTCTTTCAAATTAAATAATTGACATAATTTCCAAATATTTCCCAATTTATCGGTATTTAATTATACCGTATCATTAAAATATTCATAATATTTATTAATAAATTATTAAAAAAATTCATAAAATAATATTTTATTTTTTCTGAAATGTTACAGTCTTCCCCCTTAAAGAAATTCGGTCCCCGAATTTAAATTTAAACCCCTCAAATACTAAAACATTTCAGTAAAATGATTCAGTCGTCGGGGCTCCGAAATCATAAATACATAAAACATATCGTAGCGCAGCGCATGCGCATGAAAAATGAGCCTACAAACCAAAATCAAAACTCCGTCAAGCATTCCGCAATCATCGGAGTTATGGTGAAGACACCAATGTCAAATCCAATACAATAACCAACAGGACGTACATCAAAACTATACATGTACACATTGTTAAATCATCTGAAAGAAATGCATGCCAAACTTTTTCAAATCGCTGTGCGATACGCATATCACTGCACAGTAGCGAACGACTATTGTAAGAAAATAACTATATATATATACCCTTTGTTTGATATACACGCCCCGCCATTTTGAAAACAATTTTAGAAGGGTTTCCTTTATAAAATGTTTCGTGTCATTTCGGACACGTAGGTAAATACTGTGACTATATCTTTTTCTTTGGAAATCCCTTCGATAACTATCAATGCATGCAAAAATATGTCCAGGTACTTTCCTCGGACTAGTCCTGCTCAGTTACTATACCAAATAGTAATATCATAAAAACATACTGCTCAAAGGAAAGACAATCCCAAAATGCGTACAAGAATGCCCCGTGCGTCTGATGCGCACGGAAAACGAAATCCATGAATGTGCCATACATGTGCACAGAAATCAAATCTAAGTGCAACGGGTGTGCACGAAAACACCTGTCAAGGGCAACGGGTGTGGCTGACAGCAATATCAGGTGCATCTGATATGCATGAAGAATCTCGATTTAGCGCATCTGGCGTGCACCAAAATCGCATCAAGCGTGTCAAGTATGCGCAAGAATCCAAATCAAGTGCACAAGGTGCACGAAACAAATATCGAGTATCATAATCGAAATCGTTGGTATACAACACATTTCAATCCAAATCCAAATCAGGCATACCGTGGTATATAATCTCGCAACCATGTGCATCAGCATGCACAAAATCAAATCAAAATACTAAAAGTTCATGAAAACTATGCCGAAAGCATAAGTCAAATCACATGCATACCATAGGCATGAAATCAAAATCAATCTCTCAAATGACATCAAACCGAAGTCAAATGCAACTGTGGTGCACAAAATCACAATCATGCAAATAAATCGCCCAAATATCAAAATCAAAGATGAAGGAAATAGTCTCGCTCTAGCACATACTCTAAAGATCTCTGGCCAACTGTCATGGTCACTCATAACATGTCTCGTCGACGATGTCGAACTCTGGCCTATTGGGTGTGCGTAATATGACCGATCCTGGGTCCAAGTCTTCTCGTATTGTATTCCAGAATGGTTCTGTCGAAGTCTCTCCCAAATCTCGTTTTTGCCGAACTTCCCGGAAGTTGTCATCTTTTACTAAGTCTATTTCTTGTTCCGGAATGGCTGCATACTCATCGCGACTCCTTCTGGAAGATATATCCATATATAACGCCTCTGCATGCGTATCACATCTCTGATGTCAGCGGAGTGGAACGTCATCTCATCAAGATCTTGTACGAACCTCTTACTTCACTTTTCTCTAATGTCGACTGATTCAGACTCGTCACTTCATGACTGCATGGACTGCGTTCCAACAGCTATACATGTATCTGGAGTCTCCTAAGTAATGTATCCCAACACATGATATCCGAATGACGTCAAACCTTTCGATCGATTCGTCAAAGTTCTATAATCCCCCAAGAGCTCAACCTCTTAAGTACAGTTTAATAGTACTCCAGTACATGCCACAGCACCTATAGACCAGCCGTAGAAGGGCAAACCCAAGCCTCATCAATGGCACCGCGGAACTGCTGCAAACCCTAAGGTTTCAAGCGTTCTCATGGTCATTATATCGAGTTAGGGTTTCATTCTTCTAGAGAGTCCATAGAATTACTTGCATGTTTTTCCGAATACTTTAAACTTGGAAAATGGGTTTCTATCATTCGATCGCTTTCCTTAGACTCTCAACGTACCTGCGTGAAGTCTTCTCTAGCTAGAATCAATCACTCTGATGACTCGCATCGGGGTAGGCAATGAATCACATGTCCTGGTCATTCCTCTTTGGGTGACTAGCGATCTTCTATCATATCTCTAGTTATAACTCGTGCGGCATTAGCTTCAAACATCTGGGGCGATATCACGTCAGTCACAGCAACAACTGAATCATTCATCCGCACGTTGAACAGTGCCTCAATCATCAAGAATAATCGGTGCATTGACGGTCATCACATTCTGGCTGGCCTTTAGCAGTGGCCCAATCCTCTGGTGTAGATATGCACGTCTGAGAAATTTATAAAAGCGATCCATCAAACGCTCATGGCGCGAAAACACAATAAAACGACATATCTATGCAAATCGTATGTCCCTGGAATCACGCCATGGTCAGTCCTCATCCATGACGAGCTCGTGCTGACCGCAACTCTAGCCATAGCACTATCTGCCCGCGTAATCATGGTAACAAAAACCATAAACCGAAATCATTGTGGATAGATCATGAATGAATATAATGTTGTGCAAGGAAATGTACATCCTAAGGCTTCTTAAGCGGAGTAGCGTATCGTAAGTATGCCGCGGAACATACACACAGTACGCCACTCTCCTTAAGCCACCTACTCCATCAACCAAGGTTAACCTATGCGACGAAAGTTCGGGTCTAATACCCCCTCGACTAAGTCTAAGTTCTGTAAGGTCAAGCCTAGATTCCGTATATATACAAATGCCCTAGGCTCCGCATAGTCAAACATAGACTCGAACCAAGGTTAACCTAGCGCTCTGATACCAACTTTGTCACGACCCGAAATGGCACGTGATTGGCACTTGAATCATATGAAGTCTATAGGACCCCATCTAATTCAAGTAAGCCAAAAACCCAGAAATCTAAACCATTTAAAAGAAGAAAGAAGGAAAAGTTTGGTCTTAAAGTGTAACATTTCAAAAAAAATTAAATATAAAATATTATTCTTGGGAATTTTTATAATTAAATAATAAAATATTGAATATTTTAATAAGGCGGTATAATTAAATACCGATAAATGGGGGGAAATTTGAAAAATTATGGAAATTATTCAAAAGAGGGTGTTTTATGTGAATTATGCAAATTAAAAGTTTTTATGATTAATTATACGCTATTTAGTGCTAATCGCGATTAAATATCGCTAATCGCGCATTAAGCTTATTTAGTGCAAAACATGCACATGTCTTTTTTTAGCACTTGTTACATTTTTCTTTCATGCCTTCTCCTTTTTATCATGAATGGTTGTAAATTAAAGAGAAGAAAAGAAAAGGAATAGAAAAGAAAAGAAAAGGATATGAATAAAGAATGGAGGGATGGGCATGAGAGTGAATGAGAGGGTAAGGGGTCAAACCATGGACCAAGCTCCCATTACTTCATTTCTTCACCAACTTCTCTCCTCTCCCACACCCTTGCTGTTGCTGCTGCTGCTGCCCTCACTCCCTCCCCCTTCTTCATCCTCTCAAACACCATTAAAAACACCTCAAAACTCAATACCCACTTCATTAAAAATGTGCATGAGCTCACTAGCTACACCATGGACCAAGAAAGCTTGCATTTTGGTGCTGTAGGAGGATTCATGAGTGCATAATGAGGTAATCCTTTCACAAATAGTGTAGTGTTTCGTTTGCTTAAGCCTCTTTTCAAGTTTAGTATCGATTTGGGGAAGTTTAGTGAACTTTGGAGAACACTAGAAAGGGTGAAGGTTATTTTGAGTTGTAGTTGTGTAATTGAGGCCTAGTGGTGACCTTAAACCCCTCCCAATTGATAGAAATCCAGACCAACCCAACTGAAACCCAAAATACGGATTTACAGAACTTTGCAATGTCGGTTTGTGAACTTTGAGTGTGCAGGGAAATCTGGAATGAACCGGGGCATTTACTAGAAAAGTAAACAATACCAGAGACCTAGTGGGACACATAGGAAGACACCCTACCAATACGAGACACCAAGCCCCATACAAAACTGAGGAGGCCGGATTTTCATGGGGAGTGGCCGGCTACTTGGTGGATGAGGGTGCCCAGATTGCTTCAGTAGGTCATATGTACCCTATATATCACCCTAGTGTTATTTTGGAACATTGTTTTCACCTGATCAAAATCTGGGACCATTTTGGTAGGTTGCTGTTTTGAATTCTTTAGTGTTTATGAATTCAAGTTTCGGTATTTGTGTTTTACTTCGATCACTTGACTTTTGTACGTCGAAATCAAGTGTTATTTGGTTATTTTGCGAGGGCAAACCATTGGTTCTAACCTATAGGCTTTTAAGCGTGTCGTTTTGGTTTCCGCGTGTCGTTGTGGTTTCGATTTGGTTTTAATACGATTCGATACGTGTGACATGTAGGTACCCCCACGACGATTCGAGATGATGAAGAAGATGATGGCGACATCGACATCGGCAAGCAAGACGCAAGGTGAGTAGATATATATCTACGGGGGAAGTCGGGTGGATGGCGTATAGCACCCCCACAGTTCGTAATATAGTTTATATATATATATATATATATATATAGTTGTATATATGTGTTTATGTTACGTGGATGATTATCAAGATATGATTTGTGTTCATGGTTTAGTTTAGAGTAGTTAGAAGTAACTTAGTTTAGCTTCTTAATCGCGAACCCTAGAATAAGTTTACACTCACACGCACACACATGCTTACTGTTATACTTGTGCGTATATGGGGATAGATATATATATACACACACTTAGGTATGGGACTGTGTATATATATATACACACATACCTACATTTGGATGATGAGGATAGTGGATGATATTTGGAGATGAGTCGATGAGTTTGGGCATGATGCAACGAGATCGGTGATATGATGTGGTTCGTATTAGGACATACGACATGAGGTTTTAGCGGGCCTTTAGGCGTGTGTTTTCATACACGCACACATATATTTATAGATGGTATCATCTTGTACTAGACTCAGATCAGTACCCCATTTCATGAGATATGATAAGGATACCAGATAATTGATGAGATAAATGTGAGATTCGACCCATACCCAGATTTGGGATGCCGTACGACGGATTTACGTACGAGCTATATATTGATGATAGATCTGCACTTTTGACTCGAGGATGTCATATTGTTTATTGTATCGTATGTGATACTATTGAGGCGGGATCACCGACTATTATATTTATATGTATTTCGACACAGATTTAGGTGTTTTCCATTACCCTTTTGGTTAGACTGTTCGTTTAGTTCTGTAGTACTTAGTTGATGTTAGACTAGACCAAGTCATACCTATTTCAAAACTAACGAATCGTGAGTATTTTAAAGGACAAGCTAAGGGATTCTACAGATATTTTCAAAAGACGCATCTTTTCTTAAAAACACCGTAGCCCTTATTTTTCTAAACAACACGATTCGTCTTATTTCAAATGGCAAAACTGTATGACATATTTATATATTGATGTAGATTCTGCAATGTTGCTATTCGCATTGCATTGCATGTTTAAATGTGATTATTGTTATGTTAAAACCATGCTGTCTGGACACCAGCACCATTATCGATGATACGTATGTTCCACGTACACCTGCTTGCCGGCTCACACACTTCATCATCGATAATTGTCATGTCACTACACAGTAGGAATATTGCATTAGGATATGACATATTGTACACCATACATGCGTACATACATATTGTACACCATACTTGCGCACATCCATATTGTACACCATACTTGCGTATATACACATATTCACCTTTATACGGTATTGCATTCGATTTTGGAGATTTGGGAAACGCATGATATATTTTAAAACTGGATTCATTTAAAAGAGTTGTTTTCCCTCGATATGTGCATATTACTGTTCCATGTTACATGATATACGGATATGCTTACATTTCTATCATATGTCGCATACATCTAGCTTTATGATTTTACGCTTTGAGATATGCTATTTTCATGAAATTTCTGGATTTGAGAACCGTGGCTATTTCAAAAGAAAGTATGTACTGTTTTAAAAAGCCGGTTTCTCTTGATATGATATTTCAGTCCGTCCAACATGTGTTTTCTCGGTTCTCAGAGCGACATGTGAAACCCGATTCGAGGAGGCGGATGAGGCCGATTGCGGGTACATGGTGGACCCAGTATGGTACCCGGGGCAAGAAAGGGATGCTGTGTATACAGATGGTGAGCCTGGCAGAGGGACTACTACCTTCCGGTGATTGGTTGGACCTGGCGGTTATTCGGAGGATACTGACCAGAGATGAGAGATGGATACGGGCCGACCCGTACTGCCGGGGCCGAGGGCCGATTCCGCAGAAGGAGCCCGTGGGCCGATCCGTACTGACGGAGCCCTATATATATGAGGATTTACGTGCCGATGTTGGGCACGGGTTTCATGATGTTTTCGAGTGTCGATGCTAGACACTCAGGTTCCATGATTTGATGTGTCACGAGGGACACACGTTGATATATATCCTCATACCTTCATGCATATGCTTTATGATGTTTACATGCATGATGTTTTGCGTCATTGGTTGACACGTGGACGGGATCCACATGCATACAGACATTGATTTCATAGTTGGATGATATCGACAAACTATAGACTTCATGTTATAGTTGACATTGATTCATGTTGATTACATTGACCATACCTCATATTTATGATATGTTGCTACCTGAGGCACTGGCACGAGCATTTAGTACTACACTTATGTTTAGATGATTACCCTTGCCACCTTTTCATGCTTCAGACTTTATCATATTGAGGATAAATATTACTGATCGTATTGACCTAGGATTGAGTCATACATACGATTTCTGCTCTGTGATGTTTTCTACTCACGAGTTGGCAACTCACCCCCGTTGTGCCATAGTTTCTTGCAGGTTTTGCCGTACAGGTTTCATTGCGGCTTTGCTGGCACACTGCTTTCATTTCGGGTGACTGCTTTGGTAGGTGGGTTCACTCGCATCTGGCCACCCTTGTATATTATTTTCATTGTTGTATCTAGTAAAATTCCATCAACTAAACTTGTATATTTATTCAGACTTAGAAATCAGTTGTGTATCATTTCGACCTTAGAGTCGCGCGTTGTAGTATTATGGTTTTCTTGATGATTTCGAGTTTCTTTTTGAGTTTTGATCCTCGCCCTTCGGCGTTGTATATTATATTGCTTGCGTGGTTGTGACCGTCGATTGATGAAGAGCTAGCTCCCGCTTGGGGATCCCTTTCATCAGTCATGTATATATTATCATGTTGTACCCCGTTCGGTGCAAGTATTTACAAAAGAAACTCTGCCGAAAATTTCAGAAAAGTTTTAATGTTTTAAACACGCATAATTCGGCATTATGCTACTAAAATCACTTTCTTTAAAACAAGTTTTTTCCTCATTTATTATTTAAAATGGTTTTAAAATCACTTTCTTTAAAACAAGTTTTCCCTCATTTATTATTTAAAATGGTTTTAGATTTCTGGGCTTTTGGCTTACTTTAATTAGATGGGGTCCTATAGAATTCATATGATTCAAGGGCCAGTCACGTGCTATTTTCGGGTCATGACAAAGTTGGTATCAAAGCGCTAGGTTAACCTTGGTTCGAGTCTAAGTTTGACTATGCGGAGCCTAGGGCGTTTGTATATATACGGAATCTAGGCTTGACCTTACGGAACTTAGACTTAGTCGAGGGGGTATTACACCCGAACTTTCATCGCATATGTTGACCTTGTTTGATTGAGTAGGTGACTTAAGGAGAGTGACGTACCGTGTGTATGTTCCGCGGCATACTTACGATACGCCACTCCGCTTAAGGAGCCTTAGGATGTACATTTCCTTGCACAGTATTATATTCATTCCTATGATCTATCCTCATCGATATTGGTTATGATTTTGTTGCCACGATTACACGGGCAGAGAGAGCTACGGCTAGAGTTGCGTCAGCACGAGCTCGTTACGGATGAGGACTGACCAGGGCGTGATTCCAGGGATACGATTGCAGAGAGAGGCGTCGTTTTATTGTGTTTTTGCGCCATGAGCGTTTGATGGATCGCTTTTACGAGATTTCTCAGACGTACAGATCAGCACCAGAGGATCAGGCTACTGCTGGAGGCCAGCCAGAATGTGATGACCGTCGATGAACTTATTAATTGATGATTGAGGCACTGTTCAGCGTGCGGACAAATGAGGCAGTTGTTGCTGCGAACGACGAGATATCGCCCCAGATGTTGGAGCTATTGTCGTACGAGATGTACATAGAGATATGATAAAAGGTCGCTAGTCACCCGAGGATGAAAGAATAGGACATGTGGTTCGTTCGCTTACCCCGATGCAAGGTCATCAGATAGATTGATTCCTGCTTGAGACGACTTCATGTGGGTACGTTGAGAGTCGATGAAGGCGATCGAATGTCGGGAGTCCATTTTCCAAGTTTAAAATATTCAGAGACAAATGCAAGTAATGCTATGGACCCTCTAGAAGAATGAAACCCTAACTCGACGTAATGACCATGGAACGCCCTCGAACCTTAGGGTTTGTGGCAGTTCAGTGGTGACATTTATAAGGATTGGTTTTGCCCTTCTACGGTTGGTCCATAGGTGCTGTGGCATGTACTCATTACTATTAAACTGTACTCAAGATGTTGATCTCTTGGGGGATTATGAGGTTTTGACGAATCGATCGAAAGGTTCTATGTCATTCGGATATCATGTGATGGGATACATTGCTTGGGAGACTCCAGATACGAGTATAGCCGTTGGAGCGCAGTCCATGTAGCCACGAAGAGACGAGTCCGAAGCAGTTGACACTAGAGAAAAGTGGAGTACGAGGTTCGTACAAGATCTTGATGAAATGACGTTCCACTCCGCCGGCATCAGAGATGTGATACGCATGTAGAGGCGTTATATATGGACATATCTTCCAGAAGGAGTCGCGATGAGTATGCAGCCGTTCCGGAAACAAGGAAGTGATTTTGTAAATGATGATGGCTTCCGGGCAGTTCGGCAGAAACGAGATTTGAGAGAGACCTCGGCACGACCTTTCTGGAATACTAAACGAGAAGACTTGGACATAGGAGTGGTCATATTGTGCGCACCCTGCAGGCCAGAGTTCGACATCATCGATGAGATAGTTGGCCAGAGATATTTAGAGGATGTGCCAGAGAGTGACTGTTTCCGTCGTCATTCCATATTTGACCGTTGAGCCGAGGAGTTTTGCACTTAGCAATCTGTAGTGAGAGACGGGAGCCTAGGGGCACCAGGCGCCATACCACGAACAGTAGGCAAGTAGATATCTTGCTCTGCTAACATTGGATGCGCCGACAATTTTTTGACTTTGAAAGAGGAAATATCGACGACGGTATTTATGATTTGTGATTTGGTGATTCGATTATCATGTATCCGTCACCTTGGATTTTGGTATTTTAGGCGATCTATTCGCATGATTTAGTCTTGATGACTGAGTTTCATGATATTTGTTTTCGTGCACCATAGTTGCACCTACTGGGTATTCATATGTTGTGTATAGTTATTACCCTTAAGTTATGCTTTACACACCGTTGTGTTGATTTATGATTTGTGCACAGTTATTGCACTTGATATCGTTTTGTGCCTTGGTCGCACATGTTTATGATTTCATGAATTTCATACAGTTGGGTTGATTTTGTGCACATGGTATGCACACGATTTGGTTTTTGCACTCGGTATAGCTTATATGTGCTTGTAGTGCATTAATATGTGTTTTGTGCACGCAGTTGCATACGTTTATGAGTTTTACACCTTGGTACACTCGGTGTTACTATTTACGCATTTGAGTTATTGTTTGGTATTTTGTGCACAGGATGCACTGTATTGGTATTTTGTGCACTAGATGCACTAGATTTGTATTTTGAGCACAGGATGCACTGTATTTATATTTCGTGCATTTGTCGCACCGGATTTATATTTCATTAATTTGTCTTACCGGATTTATGTTTCTTGCATTGTCGCACCGGATTTATATTTCGTGCATTTGTTGCACCGGATTTATATTTCATGCGTTTGTTGCACTGGGTTTACATTTTGTGCACCACGGTTGCACCTGACTTCGGTTTGATGTCATTCGATATGTTGATTTTGATTTCATGCTTATGTTATGCATGTGATTTGACTTATGCTTTCGGCATAGTTTTCATGCACTTTTAGTGTTTTGATTTGATTTGTGCACGCTGATGCACATGGTTGTGAGATTATATACCGCGGTATACCTGATTTGGATTGAGCTTTATTTTATACCGTCGACTTCGATTCTGATATTGATGTTAATTTCGTGCACTCTGTGCATTTGATTTGGATTCTTGCGCATATTTAGCGCGCTTGAATTGGATTTTACGCACGTTCGACGCTTGATATTGGATTTCGTGATTTCGTGCATGATGGATGCACCTGATGTGGATTTTCGCGCAGGTTGGACGTATGTTATGAGATACGATTTTGGTGCACGCCAGATGCACTAAATCGAGATTCTTCGTGCATATCATATGCACCTGATTTTGCTGTCAGGCACACAAGTTTCCTCTGACAGGTGTTTCGTGCACACCCGTTGCACTTAGATGTTGTTTCTGTGCACATGTATAGTAAATTCAAGATTTTTGATTTTCGTGCGCACCAGACGCATGCAGCATTTCTTATGCACATTTTAGGATTGATTTCTTATGGAGCAATACGTTTTTATGATATTTGCTATTTGTTTACGTACTGGGTAGGACTAGTCAGAGGACAGTACCTGGATATATTTTGCATGGATTGATAATTATCGAAGGGATTTCAAAAAAGGGAGCTATAGTATCAGTATTTACCTACGTGTCAGAGATGACATGAAACTTTTTTTTATAAAGGAAACCCCTCTAAATTGTTTTCAAAACGGCAGGACGTACATATTAAACAAAAGATATATACATATATGGTTATTTTCTTACAATAGACGTCCGCCACTGTGCAGTGTTATACGCATCGCACAGCGACTTAAAAAGGTTTGGCATGCATTTTCTTCAGATATCTACATGTATAAATTTGATGTTTACATGTATAGTTCTGATTTATATTATATTGGTTTTCGTATTGGATTTAACATTTGTCTCTTCACCATGACTCCGATTATTGCGAGATGCTTGACGGAGTTTTGATTTTGAGTTATCTGCTCATTGTTCATGCTCATGCATTGCGCTATGATGCGTTTTATGTATTGATGATTTCGGAACCCCGACGACTTGGACTTTTTACTGAAATGTTTTAGTATTTGAGGGATTTAAATTTAAATTCGGGGACCGGATTTCTTTAAGGGGGGAAGATTGTAACATTTCAAAAATATATATATATAAAATATTTTTTTTGGGAATTTTTATAATTAAATAATAAAATATTGAATATTTTAATAAGGCAGTATAATTAAATACCGATAAATGGGGAAAAATTTGAAAAATTATGGAAATTATTAAAAAGAGGGTGTTTTAAGTGAATTACGCAAATTAAAAGTTTTTATGATTAATTATACGCTATTTAGTGCTAATCGCGGTTAAATATCGCTAATCGCGCATTAAGCTTGTTTTGTGCAAAACATGCACATGTCTTTTTTTAGCACTTGTTACATTTTTCTTTCATGCCTTCTCCTTTTTATCATGCATGGTTGTAAATTAAAGAGAAGAAAAGAAAAGGAAAAGGAAAGAAAAGAAAAGGATATGAATAAAGAATGGAGGGATGGGCATGAGAGAGAATGAGAGGGTAAGGGGTCAAACTTTGGACCAAGCTCCCATTACTTCATTTCTTCACCATCTTCTCTCCTCTCCCACACCCTTGATGCTTCCCTCACTCACTCCCCCCTCTTCATCTTCTCAAACACCATTAAAAACACCTCAAAACTCAATACCCACTTCTTTAAAAATGTGCATGAGCCCACTAGCTACACTTTGGACCAAGAAAGCTTGCATTTTGGTGCTGTAGGAGGATTCATGAGTGCCTAATGAGGTAATCCTTTCACAAATAGTGTAGTGTTTCATTTGCTTAAACATCTTTTCAAGTGTAGTATCGATTTGGCGAAGTTTAGTGAATTTGGAAAACCCTAGAGAGGGTTAAGATTAATTTCGGCCGTGGTTGTGTAATTGAGGCCTAGTGGTGAACTTAAACCCCTACCAATTGATAGAAACACAGAACAACCCAACTGAAAACCAAAAATACGGATTTACAGAACTTTGCAAAGTCGGTTTGTGAACTTTGAGTGTGCAGGGAAATCTGGAATGAACCGGGGCATTTACTAGAAAAGTAAACAGTACCAGAGACCTAGTGGGACCCATAGGAAGTCACCCTACCAATACGAGACCCCTAACCCCTCCTACAAAACCGAGGAGGCCGGATTTTCATAGGGAGTGGCCGGCCACTTGGTGGGTGAAGGTGCCCAGATTGCTTCAGTAGGTCATATGTATCCTATATATCACCCTAGTGTTGTTTTGGAACATTGTTTTCACCTTGATCAAAATCTGGGACCATTTTGGTGGGTTGCTGCTTTGAATTCTTTAGTGTTTATGAATTCAAGTTTTGGTATTTGTGTTTTACTTCGATCACTTGACGTTTGTACGTCGAAATCAAGTGTTATTTGGTTGTTTTGCGAGGGAAAGCCATAGGTTCTAACCAATAGGCTTTTAAGCGTGTCGTTTTGGTTTCCGCGTGTCGTTGTGGTTTCGATTTGGTTTTAATGCTATACGATACGTGTGACATGTAGGTACCCCCACGACTATTCGAGACAATGAAGATGATGATGGCGATATCGACATCAGGAAGCAAGACGCAAGGTGAGTAGATATATATCTACGGGGGAAGTCGGGTGGATGGCGTATAGCACCCCCGTAGTTCGTAGTATAGTTTATATATATATATAATTGTATATATGTGTTTATGTTACGTGGATGATTATCAAGATAAGATTTGTGTTCATGGTTTAGTTTAGAGTAATTAGAAGTAACTTAGTTTAGCTTCTTAGTCGCGAACCCTAGAATAGGTTTACACTCACACGCACACAAATGCTTACTGTTATACTTGTGCGTATATGGGGATACACACACACACACACACACACACACACTTAGGTATGGGACTGTGTATATATATATATATATATACACGTATACCTACATTTGGATGATGAGGATAGTGGATGATATTTGGAGATGAGTCGATGAGTTTGGGCATGATGCCACGAGATCGGTGATATGATGTGGTTCGTATTAGGAGATACGACATGAGATTTTAGCGGACATTTAGGCGTGTGTTTTCATACACGCACACATATATTTATAGATGGTATCAGCTTGTACTAGACTTAGATCAGTACCCCAGTTCATGAGATATGATAAGGATACCAGATAATTGATGAGATAAATGTGAGATTCGACCCGTACCCAGATTTGGGATGCCGTACGACGGATTTACGTACGAGCTATTGATGATAGATCCGCACTCTTGACTCGAGGATGTCATATTGTTTATTGTATCGTATGTGATACTATTGAGGCGGGATCACCGACTATTATATTTATATGTATTTCGACTCAGATTTTGGTGTTTTCCCTTATCCTTTCGGTTTGACTGTTCATTTAGTTCTGTATTACTTAGTAGATGTTAGACTAGACCCGAATCATACCTATTTCAAAACTAACGAATCGTGAGTATTTTAAAGGACAGGCTAAGGGATTCTACAGATATTTTCAAAAGACGCATCTTTTCTTAAAAACACCGTAGCCCTTATTTTTTCTAAACACCATGATTCGTCTTATTTCAAATGGAAAAACTGTATGACATATTTATATATTGATGTAGATTCTGCAATGTTGCGTTTATTATTCATTTTCCGCATATTCTTGCTATTCGCATTGCATTGCATGTTTAAATGTGTTTATTGTTATGTTAAAACCATGCTGTCAGGACACCAGCACCATTATCGATGATGCGTATGTTCCACGCGCACCTGCTTGCTGGCTCACTCACTTCATCATCGATAATTGCCATGTCACTACACAGTAGGAATATTGCATCAGGATATGACATATTGTACACCATACTTTCCTACATACATATTGTACAACATACTTGCGCACATACATATTGTACACCATACTTGCGCACATACATATTGTACACCATACTTGCGTATATACACATATGCACCTATATACGGTATTGCATTCGATTTTGGAGATTTGGGAACCGCATGATATATTTTAAAGCTGGATTCATTTAAAAGAGCGGTTTTCCCTCGATATGTGCATATTACTGTTCCATGTTACATGATATACGGATATGCTTACATTTCTATCATATGTCGCATACATCATGCTTTATGATTTTACGCATTGAGATAAGCTATTTTCATGAAATTTCTGGATTTGAGAACTGTGGCTATTTCAAAAGAAAGTATTTACTGTTTTAAAAACCCGGTTTCCCTCGATATGATATTTCTTTGCATCCACCATGTGTTTTCTTGGTTCTGAGAGCGACATGTGAAACCCGATTCGAGGAGGCGGATGAGGCCGATTGCGGGTACATGGTGGACCCGGTATGGTACCCGGGGCAAGAAAGGGATGCTGTGTATACAGATGGTGAGCCTGGCAGAGGGACTACTACCTGTAGGGTTCCTAGGCACACCCATGAGGTTCTACAACTGATCAACCATGCCAAAATCAAATATTTTTCATGTGCCAAAGAACCCTAATGCTAGATCGTTAATTAGAGGTAAGGTGAAACGCAGCAAGTTAACAACTTAACTACAAGTGAAAGTGACTCCAACCTTTGTAGATCCGGTCCTCCACCTCTTTAGCTCCGTGATGACGTCCCTCCGCTGCGATCATCGGTATCCTGGACTCTAGCGTTGGTTTCATCGAAAAAATGATCGGGCTAGGTCGTTGACTTCGATGCCGGATCTACGTCGTGGCGACTCAAACTCAAGTTCTATCTTCATTAGGTCATGAAACTTGTGAAGAAAACACCCTATACAACATGGAAAGTGGTAGAGGATGAAGAAATAGGAAGTGGGTTCACTTTGGATTTGGATTTCTCACTTGATTTCATCACTTGGAAATTTTCAAGAATGGTTTTCTTCACTTGAAGAAGATGAAGAAGAAGAAGAAAGAAAAATGAATCCTTAAAAATAATAAATCAAGTGATTCTTATCATAATGCAACCATGGGTGAAGATAACTCATGTAGAGAGCAAACCATAGTTTAGGTGATGGTTAGGTCAAAGCATAAAGACAAAATGGTTAAGACTTTGAAAAATGCTAAGAAGCTTCATGAAGCTTAAAGCAAAGAAAGATAAAAAAGCCACCATTTTGTTTTTACAAAATAAATAAAGAAAATAAAACCCTAACCATTAACTAAACATGGTTTAAAGCATACATACCCAAGTTTGCATGTATCATCAAACATGATAGAAACTAGTGCACAAACATATATCATATACACAATGTGCACAATCTAGTGAGAAAAATAATCTTAAGTGAAAAATACTAGTTAATGTAAAGTAATATATCAAATTTATAATTATACATTAAATCATTAAATCAACACTTGATTTAATGATCCGGTCATAGTGCATATAGCCGACTAATATCAGGTGTATCAGTTTATCGAATCAACATTTGATTCGGTAACCCTGCTATATCTTATATAACCGTCCGATGATACAAATCGCGAGAATAGAATTCAGTATCACATACTAGTATTATTCTCGGTCCCGCACATATCTCATATGCGCTCCTATTTCGTTTCGCTTGAGCCAGGAAACCTCTGTGTAGGACTCTGAAGACTCGTCAATACGCCGGCAGTAGGTGATGATCATATCAAACACCCACAAGCCGCAAGCGGTCTGCTAAACGTAACGGCCACCCGGTTATTGAGCGATCAGAAGATCAACGAGCAAGCCCGCTCACACTCCTGTGAATCCAACCAGCAACACTTACCGTACAGTCCGGTCTGTTCGTCTGATATGTCGCATATCTCGCCTAGGGGTGGTAAACGTCAGACCCCAATAACTTGATAAGTCATGCCGATGTAAGGTCTATAACAAGGGTGAAACTACTGATAACTCTTACCAGTAAATCACTGCAACCCTAGCCAGGGATTTCCAGTTATGTCCAGTCGAGCATAGCGCAACATCAACCCCCAATACCGGGAGAGACGAATCCCCTCCTATCGCTCATTGCCTCCATGTGAATCGGGACTGTACCCAAAAACCACCTGTTTGCACGACTCGGTAGAGCCGTGGTAGTGTGAAAATCAAAGCACAGTGGGAGACACACAAGACTCTATGACGATCTCGGGTCAACAGACTAAGCTATACCAGTGTCACCAGAGAACTGCCATCTGACGTGAGGTATAATACCATCTGGGAGTTCTCGGCGAGTCCGTTCAGTGTACCCAGTCACCACTGAGCACCCGCATACCATCTCTGATGTCAAACACCAATGGATTTGGGATCATCCATCGCCCATCACATGGATCGAGAAGATATACGCTAGTCCACTCTGGAATATCGATGCCCCGTCTCGATATTCCTACGACTAGGAACATTGAAGGATGTACTCATTGACTATCCAGGCCCTACTAGTATGATCTGCATCATATTCCTGGAAGTCGAGTACACATCCTTAGGGCTTTATCAACATGTAATAGAGAGACTGCAAATATACATGTTAAGATAAAAAGCAACCAGATAGCGTACTATCATGTCGAGCAAGAAAGTCCTACCTATATATGTCCTAGCATCCACTACAATATACATCTCATGTACAGCAATGGCCTCTAGGGCATACATAAAACTAACAATCTCCCACTTGCACTAGGGCCATCTGTAGCAGTGGTTGCAGTATCTCATACTCAACCATCCCATAAAAGTCTCTCTCTGGGAAAAAGCCTTTGTGAGTGGATCCGCTGTGTTGTCCTCTGAGTCTACTCTCCTAACCTCGATCACCCTGGAGATCAACTATCTCTATGATCAGGTGATGCTGCCTCAGAATATGTCTGGGTCACTGATGGGATCAAGGTTCCTTGGCCAAAGCCACACTTCCATTGTCACACAATGGTAGGATCCTAGTTCATCTTATGAACCAATATACAGCCAAACTGCTTCTTTGGTAGTATCTTTGGTAGCGATGTCACCAGCCTTTATCGTCTAGTCTGCCACGGTATATAGGTTGGAACTCTTCCAACATACGGTCCCTTCACTAAGGGTAAAGACATTGCCTACGACTGGCATTCAGTCGTCCTTATCACCCTGGAACCTTTCCAGTGATTCTCCCCAGGATCAACTGATACCATCTCACTACAACTAGTGAGAATCCTAACATCCATTTAGATCTATCTCATAGATCCAAAACCATGGATTTAGGATGTATCATTTTGATCCTATATGGAGAATTCATGTGATAAGAGGAGATTGACCGATCGTAGCATAGGAAACTCTTTTCCTATAAAGAGTATGTTGTCCACGTACAATACGAGGACGACCACCTTACTCCCTACTACCTTTTTGTATGCACAAGGTTCATCTACCATTTTGATGAAGTCAAACTCTTTGACTATTGCATCAAAACAGACGTTCCAACTCCGCGATGCCTGCTTTAATCTGTAAAGCAACTTGCACACGTTTCCGCTGCTCCCATTGTTTACGAAGCCCTCTGGCTGTGTACTTATAGACGTTCTCTTTTAAATCGATATTTAGAAAAGCAGTCATGACACCCAACCACCAGATATCGCAATCATGGTATGCAGCAATAGGAAGTAGGATCAGGATGGACTTAAGTATTGCCACTGGAAAAGCTTTCATCATTTTCCATGCCTGGTCGATGACGAAAAACCTTTAACAAGTCTAGCTTTGAAAGTCTCAACTTTTCCATCTACACCAAGTAATCTTCTCAAGATATACTTGCTTCTGATGGGGATTTAACCCTTCAGATATAGCATCAAAAGTCCATACTTTGTTGGTGTACAAGGATTCCATCTCAGATCGCTAAGCATCCAGCCATTCTTACAGAGTCCCTACTCTCGATGGCCTGCTCGAAACTAGTTGGGTCATCATCTCATGATGCAATCCTCGCTCCCACTGTCATCGAGAAACCAAAGTATCTATCAGGAGGATGAGGAACCCTGCTAGATCGGCGGAGAGGCTGAAGTTCGTTGGGGACTATTGAATCCTTTGGTTCTGTCAAATCATCAGCTGCAGTATTGTATAGCTGGAACCTTTCCAGTTCTACAGAGCTGACTTTGCCTCGATCTTGTCCGGATTTTGCTTTTGACATAGGCCGGACAATCCCAAATCTTAACTTACTTAAGAGA
The DNA here is from genome assembly GCA_030015575.1 of Agapanthus africanus. Taxonomy (NCBI): domain Eukaryota; kingdom Viridiplantae; phylum Streptophyta; class Magnoliopsida; order Asparagales; family Amaryllidaceae; genus Agapanthus; species Agapanthus africanus. Next base: position 193,432,010 of record JASDDO010000016.1, on the reverse strand, counting down.
TAGGCTCTTCCCATACCATATCTCATATGGAGTGGTAGGCACCGATTTGATTCGAACCCAATTCAATAGGTATGCAGCTTCTCAAGTGCATAACCCCAAAAAGGAAATAGGTAACTCAGTAGTACTCATCATAGAGCGCACCATATCTAATATGGTGCGATTGCTCCGCCCCGATACACCGTTGTGCTGTGGTGTATTCAGAGGAGTAATACAGAGAGAGAATCTCATTCTCCTTTAGAATAGTCCAGGAATTCTATGCACAAGTATTCTCCTCCTTGATCTCTTCAAAGGACATAATACTTATACTCGTAATTCGGTTCTCTACTTCTAACTTATATTCTGGGAATATCTCAAAAATTTCGGACTTGTGTTTCAACAGGAACATATGTCTGAATCTTGAGAGATTATCAGAGAATATAATGAAGTACAAAGAACCGGTCGTGGCATGTGTAGACAGGGGAGTTTACATACATCATCATGTATCAGTCCCAAGAGTTCACTAACTCTTTCTCTGTTTCCAATAAACAGAGCTATGGTCATCTTATCTTTGTGACATGACTGGCAAGTTTCACAAGATGTAAATTCAAACTGATTTAAATATGCATCTAGAATGCAACTTAAGCTAGTCGGGTCACATTGATATGACCTAGTCTACAATACCTCAAGAAGGATTTGTTTATTTCTAAACTCTTCCTCTTGTGTGTGTTCTGTATACTAGGAACTATAATTTGATTTAGAACGTTAATGCTTTTAGATAACGTGCCTGAACCGATCAACTTTTGAAATGTTCAAAACAATATTCAATAATACAAAATTATATCCTTCTTTAATAAATAAAGAGATTGATATGATTTTGTATATCAGGTTCGGTATCTAATAGCATTTGTTCAGAATCAATGTATTTGGAAATACAGGGTGACAGTGACCAACATACTTGGCTGCAACACTTGCACCGTTTTCTGTCTCATGAAACTTATCACTCGTTCTCAGTTCTCTACCTTTCTGTAGCCCATGTAACGGATTACAGTTGCGGGATACTGATCCGGTATCTAATACCTAGGGCGTAGAGGACACTGAAAAACAGTTCTTTATAATGAACACACCCGAAGGAGATGTATCATATGCACTTTCTTCGTTTGGGCGGCATAGGAATTCTGGTATTCCCCTATTTCCTGCTCGATCTTATAACAATTATAAGTTGGAGCGGGACCAACGTTCCCCAGCTCAGTAAAACAAGCGGGTTCGGTCAATACATCTATTTTATTATCTTGATTAAGGCGTGACATGGTCGCTACCTAGAGAGAGAGAGAAGAAAACACTCTGCGTGCGCTCTTGCAAGATTAGATTGGTTATTTATTTTATCTAATCAGGATGGTTCCCATTGTTTTTATCAAATCTTCCTTCAAACCCTAAAAGGAAAGACTAGCCGGGATTAATTACACTCTACAAGTTCGCCAATCTTTCAGCCAGGCCAGTGCCGGTAGTTTGAGGGAGGTTTCCCGTGCTTTCGCACGGACCTATTTAAAGTAAACCTCGTTTTCCCAGGGGCGTAACCCCGTTGACACCTTTCTAGAAACCTACTTGATCGGCTAATTGTAAAGTGCAAAACTCTCCCAGGAGTAACAATTACTTGCAGTGGGTATCGAGATCCAACTATCATATAGAAAGTATGCAATCTCATTGCAAATTTCAACACTTGAAACTCCCGATAAAGGTTTTTACCCCTAGCACTTATGACCTTAACTATGGTCAACAAATCATAAGCACTAGTCAAGTTCTACCCGTCATTTCGTGATTAATTAGACCCACCCACATGACCCTTAACTAAGGTCAACAAAGTCACACGACTGTCCAAACTAATTGTTGGGCGAGTGCTGCATGCTCCACAACTCTTGTGGCGCGGCGGAAGCGGTGAACAAAAATTCCTTAGCATGCAACACGCACTTAACCGAAAATCTTGCCTAAACCACAACTAGTAAACCCCAACTAGAGATCTAATCTACTATGTTAGGGAATATACCATGATGATCCGGTCCTTCGGGTCTTCACTTTGTTGTCCCGATCTCCCGCGGAATGTCCGGTCTCCTCCTCGTCGTTGGAAGGGTACCACATTGCCTACGTCTTTTACGGGCTCCCACCTCAATACCGAGGCAACTCGGGCGCGAAGTTGGCTAGCCGACGCGTCCAAGGTTTGCTGTAGACTGTGTAGTTTAATTGTCTCTATGGGGTTTAAGGAGTTGCCATGATGGAGGAATTGATGGAAGAATGGAACATTGGGTAGAACTATTCTGTCCCTGTTTTTGCTCTCTTCTCTATCTCACATAAGATTCAAGCAGGCTCCTCTTGGTGCTATCTCTTATTGTGCTCTCTTTTATTGTGCTCTCTGCAACGGCGCCTGCACATCACAATGTGCATTTCTGCCTCTCTATCCCTGCACAAAATATTTGTGCTCACTCTTCTAGAAATAATCAGCCCCCTGCCCACATATAAAGCATGAAAGAATTATTCCCTTCAAATAAAATAATCCCTCATCACTTTAATCATCAAACTCCAGCATATAATGGTCGGCCACATTATTAATTGATTCATTATGTCACAATGAATCTCCATTCTTTCCAGCACACACTTCCTATATCTTAATTAATCACTTCATATTATGCACAATGAAGCCATTATCAAAGTGGCCGGCCCACTATCTGCACAATCATTCCCCTCACTTTGATTAACATGTTGCACTCCACAAAATTGGCTGCACACTCACTTTTCACAATAATGGCCGGCCCATGATAAAGGGAAATATTGCATTAATTAACATCCAGCACACACTTCATAATGTTCATTCTTTAATTATGCTTCATAATCAATCTCCTAATGCATCCACTAACATATTCATTTCCTGCACCAACAGAATTTAGCATCTTTAATTTAGCATGCCACTGCATAAGTGGCCGGCCCCCCTTAATGCATTATTATATTAATTGCAAACTTGCAATTAACCCCCTCCATCAAAAAGTCCGGCCGGGAAAGAACAAAGAAAAACCGGCCGGAACGGAATGCAAACTGGCAACTCCAGAAAACTGGTCCCGTAACAAATTACAGGAAAACCCCGATACTGTGCATACACACCCGCATCTGTATTCCGACCGGATACAAATGCAAAGAGACAAATCTACACTATTTAATACTAGGATCCGGCTTAAGCCAAAGCCGGCTAGTAAAACCCGTCCGATCCTGATCGAACCCTGCCATATCTCCATACGGCCTCTACAGCGTTTCGCCCGAAAACTTGAGTAAATGAATGTGGGGGACTCTAAAGACTCGTCAACACCTTAGTTGTGGATTTAACCACTAGCACGTTAGAGGTATAAGCCAATACATAACGGGCTACCAGGTATTGTCTAAAAGGTGACCGACGAGCGAACTCATCACAACCCTTACGAGCCTGTAAGCAACACTTACCGTACAGTCCGGTCTCTTCGTCTGATACATCGCATATGCAGTCTAGGGGTGGTAAATGTCAGACCCCAGTAACTTTATAAGTCATGTTGATTTATGGCTCATAACCGGTCGAGGAACTACTGATAACTCTTATCAGTAAACCTCGAGAACCTTGGCCAAGGATTTCGGTGTTATAGCGCGCGACATCAACCCCCTATACCGGGAGAGACGAAACCCCTCCTATCGCTCACTGTCTCCATATGATTCGGGACTGTACCCAAAATCCACCTGTTTGCACGACTCAGTAGAGCCGTGGTAGGGAGGAAATCAAAGCACAGTGGGAACCACACAAGACTCTATGACGATCTCGGGTCTACAGACTAACCTGTACAAGTGTCACCAGAGAACTGCTATCTGACAATAGGTATATATACCATCTAGGAGTTCTCGGCGAGTCCGTTCAGTGTACCCAGTCTCCACTGAGCACCCGTACACCATCCTTGATGTCAAACACCGATAGATATGGGATCATCCATCGCCCATCATATGGGTCAAGATGCGTATACGCTAGTCTACTCTGGTGTATCGATGCCCTGTCTCGACACACCCTCGACTAGGAACAGTTATAGGATGTACTCATAGACTACTGTGGCCCCACTAGTATGATCTCATCATAGTCCCAGTAGTCGAGTACAAATCCTAAGGGCTTTATCAACATGTAACAAAAGAGACAACCGTAGTACATGTTTAGATAAAGTACAACCAGATAGCGTACTATCATGTCGAGCAAGAAAGTCTTCCCTATATATGTCCAAGCATCCACTACAATATACATCGTATGTACAGTAATGGCCTCTAGGGCACACATATAACTAACAATCTCCCACTTGCACTAGGGCCATCTGCTGTGGTATCACATACCAAACAATCAGCTGTGGTTTAAGTATCTCATACTCAACCATCCCATAAAAGTCTCTACAGGGAATTAAGCCTTAGTGAGTGGATCCGCTCTGTTTTCCTCTGTATCTACTCTCCTAACCTCGATCTTCCTGGAGATCAACCATCTCTATGATCAGGTGGTGCTGCCTAAGAATTATATCTGGATTTCTGATGGGACGGTAGTTCCTTGGCTAAAGCCATAGCCACATTGTCACACATTGGTAGGAACGAAATTCATCTTATGAACTTTTATATATATCCAGATTTTATCTTTGGTAGCATCTTTAATAATGACGTATTTTGCCTTTCTAGTATGTCACGGTATCTAGCTTGGAACTCTTCCAACATACCGTCCCTTTACTTAGGGTAAAGACAATGACTGCAACTGACATTCAGTCGTCTTTATCACCCTGGAACCTTTCCAGTGATTCTCCACTGGATCGATTGATACTATCTCACTACATCTAGTGAGTATCCTAACATCCATTTAGATCTATCTTATAGATCCAAAATCCTGGATTTAGGAGGTATCATCTTTGATCCTATATGGAGAATATTTATAATAAGAAGAGATTGACTGAGTGTAGCATAGGAAACTCCTTTCCTATCAAGAGTATGTCATCCACGTACTCTACGAGGATCACCACCATACTCCCTACTACCTTTTTTGTATATACAAGGTTCATCTATTATTTTGATGAAGTCAAACTCTTTGACTACCACATCAAACAGATGTTCCAACTCCGCGATACTTGTTTTATCACATAAAACATCTTGCACACTTTTCCGCTGCTCCCACTGTCTACGAAGCCCTCTGGCTGTGTACTTATAGACGCTCTCTTCTAAAACTTCTTTTAGAAAAGCAGTCATGACACCCAACCACCAGATATCGCAGTCAAGGTATGTAGCAGTGGAAAGTAGGATCTGGATGGACTTAAGCATAGCTTTGAAAGTCTCAACTTTTCCATGTACACCAAGTAATCTTCTCAAGATATACTTGCTCCTGATGGGGATTTTAACCCTTCAGACAAAGCAACCAAAGTCCATACTTTGTTGGTGTATAAGGATTCCATCTCAGATTGCTAATCATCCAGCCATTCTTACAGAGTCCCACTCCTGATGGCCTGCTCGAAACTAGTTAGGTCATACTATTTTGGTCAGTAAGCAACCCCATCCCATGGGATTGCCGTGGCACCAACGGGTCCCTCAGACGCTACTTTCTACGCATGCCCCCTCGCGAGGACTACAACCCGCCGGAACACCTTCCGGTCTCGGGAAACGCTGAGGTAATATGAAATCCTTGCTCCCACTGTCAAAGAGAAACCAAAGTATCTCTTAGGTGGGTGAGGAACCTTACTAGATCGGCGGAGAGGCTGAGGTTCGTTAGTGTCTATTGAATCTTTTGGTTCTACCAAATCATTTGCTATAGCTGGAACTCCTTCCAGTTCTATCTCATGACCACTGATTTCTTCACAAGAAATTCCCTTTCATAAAGGTGGCATGCTGAGAAACAAAACAACTTTTGTTCTTCGGATAGGTAGAAGATATTCCCTTGGTAATGCTTGGGATATCCAACAAACTTCCACAGTTTTGACTTTGCCTCGAGCTTGTCCGGATTTAAGTTTTTAGACATAGGCCGGACAACCCCAAATCTTAACATCTTTAAGAGATGGGCTCTTCCCATACCATATCACATATGGAGCAGTAGGCACCTGATTTGATTTGAACCCTATTCAATAGGTATGCAGCTTCGCAAGTGCATAACTCCCAAAAGGAAAATAGGAAACGCAGCAGTACTCATCATGGAGCACACCATATCACATAGGGTGCAACCGCTCCGCCCCGATATACCATCGTGCTATGGTGTATACGGAGGAGTAATGCTGTGAGAGAATCTCATTCTCTTTTTAGAATAGTCCAGGATTTCCATGATCAAGTATTCTTCTCCTTGATCTCATCAAAGGACATAATACTTATACCCGTTTTTGGTTCTCTACTTCTATTATATTCTGTGAATATCTCAAAAGCTTTGGACCTATATTTCAACAAGAACATGTGTCTGAATCTTGAGAGATTATCAGAGAAAATAATGAAGTATAAAGAACCGGTCATGGCATATGTAGACAGGGGTCATTTCATACATCATCATGTATCAATCCCAAGAGTTCACTAACTCTTTCTCTGTTTCCAATAAACAGAGCTATGGTCATCTTATCTATATGACATGACTGGCAAGTTTTCACAAGATGTAAATTCAAACTAGTTTAAATATGCATCTAAATGTAACTTTAGCCAGCCGGGTCGCATTGATCTGACCTAGTCTACAATGCCTCAAGAAGGATCCGTTCATTTCTGAACTCTTCCTCTTGTGTGTATTCCGTACACTGAGAACTGTAGTTTGATTTAGAACGTTAATGCTTTTAGATAACGTGCCTGAACCGATCAACACTTGATATAGGAAATGTTCAAAACATTATCCATCAATACAAAATTTTATCATTTCTTTACTAATAAAGAGATTGATATGATTTTGCATATCAGGTTCGGTATCTAATAGCATCTGTTCAGAATCAATGTATTCTCAATACAGGGTGATAACTGCCAACTTCTTGGCTTGCAACAATTGCACCATTTCCAACTCTTAAAACTTATCACCCGTTCTCAGTCATTTACCTTTCTGTAGCCCATGTAACAGATTACATTTGTGGGATCCTGATCCGGTATCATTATACCCAGGACGTAAAAGATACTGAGAAACAGTTCTTTATAATAGACACACCCGAAGATCATGCATCAACATGTACTATCTTCGTTTGGGTGGCATAGTAATTCTGGTATTTACCTATTTCCTGCTCTGTCTTATAACAATTATAGGTTGGAGCGGGACCAACATTTTCCAGCTCAATATAACAAGCGGGTTCAGTCAATATATCCGTATTTATTATCTTGATTAAGGCATGATATGGTCACTATCTTGAGAGAGAGAGAAGAAAACATTTTTTTTTTGGCGTATTCTCTTAGCAAGATTAGATTGGTTATTTATCTAATCCAGATGTCTCCCACTGTTTTTATCAAATCCTCCTTCAAACCCTAAAAGGTAAGATTAGCCGGGAATAATTACACCCTATAATTTCATCAAATTGTCTTGTGTAAAACTTTTCCCAGAAGTAACTCTTACTCGCAGTGAGATCGGGATCCAACTATCATATAGAAGGTATGCAATCTCATTGCAAATTTCAACTCTTGAAATTCCCGATATGGTTTCTACCCCTAGTCCCTTATGACCTTGACTATGATCAACATATCATAAGTACCAGTCAAGTTCTACCCGTCATTTCGTGATTAGCCAGACCCACCCACATGACCCTTGACTATGATCAACATAATCACATGAATGTCCTGACTAATCGCATCATATGCTTTGTAGGAATTCATCACTTAGCTACCGAACACTACGCCTCGGCTATGGTCGACAAACGTAGCACGAATACTAAGTACTCTGCTTCCTAAAATGACGGAGGGCAACGGATGGCTTTTATGAAAACCTTTAACGTTTTGAACTTGATGTCGTTGTAGAATCAAGTGGGAAGGAGTGGTTTAAGCTCCAGTTTTAAATATCGAATGGTTTTGTAGTATCTTTCCAATTTTGCTAAAGAGGTCACTCCCTGTGAAGGGATCTCGGCTCTTTCCTTATCGAATAAGGTGCTGGATATGAAAATACCACGATGCAAAGCAACAATAGATCAACTATAAAACCAAATCGAGTTCTTTTTAACTTTTTCCAGTTTCGCTAAAGGGGTCACTCCCGGTGAAGGGATCTCGGCCCTTTCCTCATCGAATGAGGTGCAGGATATTCAACAATACCACTATGCAAAACAAAAGCTAGAGTTACTCTTTTTCAAAAAGTTTGATTCTACAACATCTTTAGGTTTCTTTCTTTTAACATTAATCATGTTAATTCTGTCCCATCATTTACGTTTCCTATCTTTTATGTTTCCTAAACATCACAGAAAAGAAACGAAAATAGAACGTACGCTTATGCCATCCGCATTTGCCACTGGGCCCCGTCATGCACCGTTAGGTTACTTAACTAACGGCAGAGCGGGGGCTGGACTAGTGCGGGTGCAAAACATAAGCAACGTTTAATATATATATCTCATATATAAATATAGCCATTTCAGATCACAGATGAATGCATTGGATATACTAGGAATTCCGTGTTTCATTTAAGCCCTTAATGAAAAACGGGTTCCACGGTTGTGATGAATAGCCAAAACCCCCCCTAGACCCCTACGAGTGCGGCAAACTACCCGCCAAATTCCCGAAGTGTAGCAACCTCCCTCAACAATTGAGTAGGCCACTCGGCACTTGGAGAATCCGGTAGTTTGTGCACCCCACCTTGGGTCTATCCTAGGAGCAAAAACAGTAAAAAGAAATTATACAATATAACATTGCTTTTTACAAATTACATGGAATGATAGAAAAGGAAAAACACTCTTCTCACACCCCCCGGCCATTCATCACAACGATCCAACACATTCATATACACATACCATCCCATGATATCCATATGTGCAACCCCCACTAATTGTCATATAGCAATTAGCGGACGTTTCAAACACAAAAAAGAAAACCCGATTAGCCAAGCACTTTAGAATTTCGATCGATGATTTTTAAAAATAACCATGCCAACACTTGACATGTCCCTGTACAAACATCTTTATACAAATCTTAACATCCCAGAAACCCTATTCTGCCAAATATAATATTACTGTGGAAACTGAGTCAACGCCGAGTTGACTCGGCCGCCCTTCCGCGGCCGAACCCAGGGTTTGGCCGCGGAAGCGCCGCAGTTTTGGTGAGTTGTGACTCCGGGTTTCTACAGTGATCTTATATATCCCTGCCTTGATTTTTAAGATATGATAAATTCCATTTTGAACACTTTCAAAACTGACAGCAGCAGGGGCAAAAAACGAGTTTTCGGGAGAAAAAACTGTCGATCGATATTATAACTTTTGGCTAACATCTAATTGTGGTTTAGGTAGGCTCTGATACCACTGTTGGGCGAGTGCTGCATGCTCCACAACTCTTGTGGCGCGGCGGAAGCGGTGAACAAAAATTTCTTAGCATGCAACACGCACTTAACCGAAAATCTTGCCTAAACCACAACTAGTAAACCCCAACTAGAGATCTAATCTACTATGTTAGGGAATATACCATGATGATCCGGTCCTTCGGGTCTTCACTTTGTTGTCCCGATCTCCCGCGGAATGTCCGGTCTCCTCCTCGTCGTTGGAAGGGTACCACATTGCCTACGTCTTTTACGGGCTCCCACCTCAATACCGAGGCAACTCGGGCGCGAAGTTGGCTAGCCGACGCGTCCAAGGTTTGCTGTAGACTGTGTAGTTTAATTGTCTCTATGGGGTTTAAGGAGTTGCCATGATGGAGGAATTGATGGAAGAATGGAACATTGGGCAGAACTATTCTGTCCCTGTTTTTGCTCTCTTCTCTATCTCACATAAGATTCAAGCAGGCTCCTCTTGGTGCTCTCTCTTATTGTGCTCTCTTTTATTGTGCTCTCTGCAACGGCGCCTGCACATCACAATGTGCATTTCTGCCTCTCTATCCCTGCACAAAATATTTGTGCTCACTCTTCTAGAAATAATCAGCCCCCTGCCCACATATAAAGCATGAAAGAATTATTCCCTTCAAATAAAATAATCCCTCATCACTTTAATCATCAAACTCCAGCATATAATGGTCGGCCACATTATTAATTGATTCATTATGTCACAATGAATCTCCATTCTTTCCAGCACACACTTCCTATATCTTAATTAATCACTTCATATTATGCACAATGAAGCCATTATCAAAGTGGCCGGCCCACTATCTGCACAATCATTCCCCTCACTTTGATTAACATGTTGCACTCCACAAAATAGGCTGCACACTCACTTTTCACAATAATGGCCGGCCCATGATAAAGGGAAATATTGCATTAATTAACATCCAGCACACACTTCATAATGTTCATTCTTTAATTATGCTTCATAATCAATCTCCTAATGCATCCACTAACATATTCATTTCCTGCACCAACAGAATTTAGCATCTTTAATTTAGCATGCCACTGCATAAGTGGCCGGCCCCCCTTAATGCATTATTATATTAATTGCAAACTTGCAATTAACCCCCTCCATCAAAAAGTCCGGCCGGGAAAGAACAAAGAAAAACCGGCCGGAACGGAATGCAAACTGGCAACTCCAGAAAACTGGTCCCGTAACAAATTACAGGAAAACCCCGATACTGTGCATACACACCCGCATCTGTATTCCGACCGGATACAAATGCAAAGAGACAAATCTACACTATTTAATACTAGGATCCGGCTTAAGCCAAAGCCGGCTAGTAAAACCCGTCCGATCCTGATCGAACCCTGCCATATCTCCATACGGCCTCTACAGCGTTTCGCCCGAAAACTTGAGTAAATGAATGTGGGGGACTCTAAAGACTCGACAACACCTTAGTTGTGGATTTAACCACTAGCACGTTAGAGGTATAAGCCAATACATAACGGGCTACCAGGTATTGTCTAAAAGGTGACCGACGAGCGAACTCATCACAACCCTTACGAGCCTGTAAGCAACACTTACCGTACAGTCCGGTCTCTTCGTCTGATACATCGCATATGCAGTCTAGGGGTGGTAAATGTCAGACCCCAGTAACTTTATAAGTCATGTTGATTTACGGCTCATAACCGGTCGAGGAACTACTGATAACTCTTATCAGTAAACCTCGAGAACCTTGGCCAAGGATTTCGGTGTTATAGCCGATCAAACATAGCGCGACATCAACCCCCTATACCGGGAGAGACGAAACCCCTCCTATCGCTCACTGTCTCCATATGATTCGGGACTGTACCCAAAATCCACCTGTTTGCACGACTCAGTAGAGCCGTGGTAGGGAGGAAATCAAAGCACAGTGGGAACCACACAAGACTCTATGACGATCTCGGGTCTACAGACTAACCTGTACAAGTGTCACCAGAGAACTGCTATCTGACAATAGGTATATATACCATCTAGGAGTTCTCGGCGAGTCCGTTCAGTGTACCCAGTCTCCACTGAGCACCCGTACACCATCCTTGATGTCAAACACCGATAGATATGGGATCATCCATCGCCCATCATATGGGTCAAGATGCGTATACGCTAGTCTACTCTGGTGTATCGATGCCCTGTCTCGACACACCCTCGACTAGGAACAGTTATAGGATGTACTCATAGACTACTGTGGCCCCACTAGTATGATCTCATCATAGTCCCAGTAGTCGAGTACAAATCCTAAGGGCTTTATCAACATGTAACAAAAGAGACAACCGTAGTACATGTTTAGATAAAGTACAACCAGATAGCGTACTATCATGTCGAGCAAGAAAGTCTTCCCTATATATGTCCAAGCATCCACTACAATATACATCGTATGTACAGTAATGGCCTCTAGGGCACACATATAACTACAATATACCTGGTTGTTTGTGAGTTCCGTGATGTTCTCCCTGATGAGCTACCTGGTCTACCACCTGAGCGCGACATTGAGTTGCAGGATTTGTTAGATAAGGGGCTTATTCGACCTAGTGTTTCTCCGTGGGGTGCTCCGGTCCTGTTTGTCAAGAAGAAGGATGGAAGTTTGCGCTTATGTATCGACTACCGCCAGTTGAACAAGGTTACCGTGCGGAACAGATATCCGTTGCCACGCATTGATGATTTGTTCGACCAGCTTCAGGGTGCGGGGTATTTTTCGAGGATCGACTTGCGATCAGGATACCATCAGCTGCGAGTTCGACAGGAGGATATACCGAGGACAGCTTTCCGCATGCGCTACGGCCACTATGAGTTTTTGGTGATGTCGTTCGGACTCACCAACGCCCCAGCAACATTCATGGATTTGATGAACAGTACATTCAGGCCGTATCTTGACTTGTTCATCATCGTGTTTATCAACGATATCTTGGTGTACTCCCGGAGCAGAGAGGAGCACGAGCAGCACTTGCGGATTACATTACAGACTTTGAGGGAGCACCAGCTGTTCGCAAAGTTCTCCAAGTGTGCATTCTGGTTGGACAGCGTCGGATTCTTGGGTCACGTGATTACGAGAGACGGCATATGTGTGGACCCGAAGAAGATTGAGGCTGTTCAGCAGTGGCCCCGACCTACATCGGTTACTGAGATCCGTAGTTTTCTAGGCCTGGCGGGCTACTACAGGAGTTTTGCTCAGGACTTCTCCCGTATAGCTGCACCTTTGACCGGTTTGACCCGGAAGGGAGTTCCTTTCGTTTGGACAGAGGAGTGCGAGCGCAGTTTTCAGCAGCTACGGACTTGTTTGACTACGGCGCCGGTATTATCTTTGCCTTCGGGATCAGGCGGATTTGTGGTCTACTGTGATGCTTCGCGAGTAGGGTTAGGATGCGTATTGATGCAGCATGGCCGGGTGATCGCATATGCTTCTCGGCAGTTAAAGAAGCATGAACAGAACTACCCCACTCATGATTTGGAGATGGCTGCAGTGATCTTTGCACTGAAGATTTGGCGACATTACCTTTATGGAGAGTCGTGCCAAATATTCACAGACCACAAGAGCTTAAAATACATATTTCAACAGCGATACCTGAACCTCAGACAGCGTCGTTGGATGGAGTTGGTGAAAGTCTACGACTGCGAGATCTTATATTACCCAGGCAAGGCGAATGTTGTGGCAGATGCTTTAAGCAGGAGGCCCGAGGGTAGTCTATCCTATTTGCGCGCAGTGCAGAGGCAGTCGTCAGCAGATTGACAGATTTTATGCGACAGCCGAGTTGAGTTCGAGTTCACTCAGACAGGGGGGCAGCTCGCGTATGTTCGTGCACGCCCACAGTTGCTTGACCGTATATATGAGGCACAGCGCAGAGACGACCGTTGCTCAGAGATCATGGCACAGATGGGACAGGGCAGATTTTCCGAGTTCGTGATTGATGATCAGGGGATTTTACGATATGGATCTAGACTGTGCGTACCAGATGCTGATGGATTGCGGCGCGACATTCTTGAGGAGGCACACCGATCAGTGTATAGTGTCCACCCCGGTTCCACCAAGATGTACCATGATATGAGAGAGACCTACAGGTGGGACGGGATGAAGAGGGACATTGCGGAGTTTGTATTGAGATGCCAGACTTGTCAGCAAGTCAAGGCTGAGCGCCAGAGGCCCGCAGGAGAGCTACAGCCGTTACCCATTCCGGAGTGGAAATGGGAGCAGATTTCGATGGATTTCGTTGTGGGTCTACCCGGGACCAGTCGAGGGTACGACTCCATCTGGTTGATCGTAGATCGATTGACGAAAGCGGCTCACTTCCTGCCAGTGAAGACCACTTTCAGCTTCGCTCAGTATGCCCAGCTTTACATCGACGAGATCGTGCGGTTGCATGGCGTACCGACATGTATCGTGTCAGATCGAGGCACCCAGTTCACCAGCCGACTTTGGCAGAGACTTCAGGAAGCTTTGGGCACTCGTTTGAGCTTCAGCACAGCGTTTCATCAGCAGACCGACGGCCAGTCAGAGCGGACTATTCAGACTCTCGAGAACATGCTCAGAGCGTGCGTTTTAGATTTCGGCGGTAGTTGGGATCGTCATTTACCGTTAGTGGAGTTCTCCTACAACAACAGCTTCCAGGATACTATTCAGATGGCACCTTTCGAGACATTGTATGGGAGGAGATGCAGATCGCCCGTCTGTTGGACAGAGCTCAGCGAGAGCAGTATTTTAGGGCCGCAGCTTGTTGAGGAGACGACAGCGAAGATACAGTTGATCTGAGACCGGATGAGAGAGGCTCAGAGCAGGCAGAAATCGTATGCAGACAGGCGCCGTCGCAGGCTAGAGTTCGCAGTTGGCGATCTTGTTTTTCTGAGGGTCTCTCCGATGAAGGGCGTGATGCGATTTGGGTGAAAAGGAAAGCTTAGTCCCAGATTTGTGGGTCCCTTCGAGATTCTCGAGCGTGTCGGCGCAGTTGCATATCGTTTGGCTATTCCACCCAGCTTTCCCGATGTTCACCCCGTCTTCCATGTTTCGATGCTCCGCAAGTACCTTCGCGACCCTTCGCATGCGATTCAGCACCCGACAGTTCAGCTAGAGCGCGACCTTTCTTTTGCAGAGCAGCCGGTGGCCATCCTGGATCGGCAGGTGAAGAAGTTGAGATTGAAAGTTATACCGACCGTCAAGGTCCTTTGGCGTGGCCCGAGCAGCGAGGAGGTCACCTGGGAGACCGAGGGCGAGATGAGGAAGAAATATCCCCATCTCTTTGAAGGTACGCGTAGTTATATTTTTAAATTCGGGGACCGAATTTCTTTAAGGGGGGAAGATTGTAGCGCCTTGAAAAGTCGTTTTGGTGTTTTCCTAAAAATCGGTGAAAATTCGGTATTTTTCCGTAAACCGTCCTTTTTGTCATTTTGCAGTTTAGGACTAATTATACCTAATTTGGATAGGTAATTGCTAGTTTTTAGTAGCTAATGAGTTACTTATGAAATTCTGGTCGTTTTAAAATTTTCCCTAATTTTTCAATTTTTAATATTATTTTAAGCCGGTAAGAAAATACATTAAATTAGCGATAAATACAAATTTCTTTGGGCTAATTTTAATCTTTAAAATCATGTTAATTAATATCTAGTTGTAATATAAATTTTTAGTATTTTATTTCAAGTTTTAACTAACTTTTATTATGGAAAACGAAATTTATTGAATTTAAGCTAAAACTTGCAATTTTGGACTTGTAGGGGGTCTTTTTGCATAAAATTTCTTTTGTGAAACCCCATTCACCCTTCCCTCACCCCTAGGCCGGCCCCACCTCAGCAGCAAGCCCACAAAAAATAATTTCCCCATCTCATTTGAACAAAATGATATGATAAGGGTTTTAAAGGGGTAAATTTGGAATTATGTGTGTTTTGATTTGAGTGGGTTGACTTGGGCTTTTCCCCAACAACACCCACACCATCCCCACTCCTCCATTTCAGCCGAGAATTCCTGCATTCTACAGCAGCCCCCTCCCTCTTCTTGTCTATCTCTTTTCTTCATCAAATTTCATCAAATTCCACCTCAAAATCCTTATAAATCCACAATTTCCTTCACAATTTCAAAGCAAAACCTTATTCCCTCTCTTCTCTAACCTAATTGGTTCAAATCTTGGAGAAAGATGACATCTTTGGAGGCATATTGTTCTTGCTAGATCTCTAGTTGAGGTATAATTTCAATCCTTGGCTAATTTGTAGTTTAAAGTGTGTTAATTAGAACTTGAAAGTGTTAATTTTAGTGCTAATTTCTAATCTAGTTTTTTTAGTTCATGGCTTGAATTTTAATTAGGGTTTAGAAAACCATTATTAGGTTAATTAATTTATTTTGCTACCTAGTGTTTTGCTAACCTAAATCTAAGAGGTGAACTTGCTATTGGGTTTCAAATTTGTGTTAGTTTAAGTTTTTCTAGTATGGTTTTTTAATTGCAATTGCTATTGATAAAAATCAAGAAAGGGTTGGTTGTGGAATATAGGTTTTGAAGCATAGTTAATGTGTTGAAATTTTGTGTAGTGGCTATCTAATGGTGTGACTTGGGTGATTATGCTAGGTTGTAGTACTTTTTATCGCAAAACGGTGATGTTGCGCCGATTTTTGGAATGTTTGTGCATACTAGTTTTGTTATAAAATTATGTGATGAATTATTTTTGATATCTTGATGATTGTATTGGATTATCCTATGACATTTAGGATGTGTGAGTGCGGATTTTTGAGTGATCGGGTTTTAGCTTTGCCGGGCGACCAAATCGACGATTTAGTTAATTTTTGCGATTTTCGCGTGTGTTCCGCGCACCTTGTGCACGTTGTACCTAGCTTGTGAACGTTAGTATTTTCGTTTGGGATTTGCGTCATTCTTGATATGTAACCTATGTTTGGTATTGATGTAAATTCCAGGTTCGGTCGCGGAGACGTCAGACGCGGCACGAAAGGGGAAAGCGGTGATTGGACGTGACTAGCTAGGGATTCCGGTAAGTAGATTTAACATCTACGGGGGACTATCGTTTGGATGGCGCAAGTCTCCCGATAGTTTAAGTAGTTAAGATTTTAGTAATATTAGTGACAACATCCATGCCTTATTTGACCTACATATGCGAACCCATTCTATAGGACACCTGCACCATTGCCAGGGTTTTTATATGCAGCACGAGCACTATTCATGCTTACACACACGCCCTGGTAATTGCCATGCCACCACACTAGATAACCTATAATTTGAAACCTTTTACTATAATTGATCCTTAAACCTGTGCTATTGCCTTTAATTCCTTAAAATGAAATCATAAGATTGCTAATCATGTGCATGTACCTCATCATGTTATTTGTTCATGCCTAGTCTATCAATCATACATCGCAACTTGATTATTGACACCATATGCATTCATTATCATTGGCATATGCATTTATGAGGATTTCTTGAGATTTTGTGATATTCTGGATTTCGGGGGAAAGCCGCAAAATTTCTAAACTTATTATATTTTTAAAATATGTAAATTGCGGTTTTCTAGTGATGTAAGTGTCGTCCACCATGAGTTTGCTGTGGTTTTCGAGACCCGTTTCGAGGAGTTGGACGAACCGTCTCGGGTACATGGTGGGCCCGGTAAGGTACCCCGGGGCAAGAAGCTCGTGTTGCTGACGATGAGCCTGGCAGGGGACGGATTACCTACCGGTGACTGTTTGGCACGGCGGATATCCAGAGGATACCGACCGTGGCCGCGAGATGATGAGATATTGATATTGAGATGGGTCAGCCGGATGGCTGAGGCCAAGATACTATGACATGGATATATGAGATTTGTGATAGTTTTGAGGTGTCGTTGCTGGACACAGGTTCTTGTTGATTCTATTGGTATTGTGCTGGTATTTCAAAAGAGATTCCTAAAGGAAAAACATGATTTCTTATACTTACGCATTCATATCACGAGTTGATTCATATTGCATTCATACCTGCTAGTATATTCATATTGCATACATACCTGCTATTATGTCCTGCCGTACCTGTATTATAGATGCTAGGATGCTTGTGTGCATACTTGCGATAGCCTCTATAGATGTTATTTATTACTCACGAGTTGGCAACTCACCCCCGTTGTACCACAGTCTTTTGCAGGTCCGCTCCGTCAGCACAGTAGCGGCGGGCGCACCGCTTCTTTTGCCTCTTTTGCCAGGACTCGAGGGTTTTGCTCGTAGGTGGGTTGTATTATTATTTTTGTACCATCTTGTATATTCTTTGTATCTAGAGTACTCCATCTACTGTATCTACCAGTATTATTGTATATTGACCTAGAGATGAGACTGTGAGATTTGTGGACTTTTTATGCTGTATTTTGGGGTCGAGTTCACTTGAGTCGACATGCTGTTTTTCTCATGCTTCTTTATGATTATTTTGCATGTTGTTGTTTTATATTGCGTGGGATTTGTGACCGCCTTGTGGCGAAGAGCTAGCTCCCGCTTAGGGATGCCTTATTTGTTGGATTTATATATATTCTTGTTGTTCCCATTTTGGGGGCCAGTATTTACAAAGGAGACTCTGCCGAAATTTTCGAAAAAATTAATATTGTTTTTAAAAAGGTTTTATATGACTTACTTGATAAACTCGCATTTAATTGATTGGTTTTTCTTCACTCTTTTGCTTATTTGGTTTTGGTTTCTGGGCTTTGGCTTACTTATTTTACGGACGTCTTGAGACGTTTTGTAAACATAAGTGCCAGTCACGTTCCGTACCCGGCGGGTCGTGACATGATCACATCACAGATAACGCAACAGAAAATATCATATGAAATATTGGATATACTAGGACGTCCGTGTTTTATTCTGAGCCTGTATAAAACACGGATTCCGCGGTCATGATGAATAGCCAATCCCATACCCCTAGACCCCTACGAGAGCGGCAAGTAACCCTTCCAATTCTAGAGTTAGGAGACCCGGACTCGACTCCTCGAGATGGTCTCCTACTGGACCCTAGAACCCGGTTACTTATGCTCCCCGCCTTGGGTCTATCCTAATTGGGAAAAGTAATAATATACAACACTGGTGACATCAACCTCAACCCAGAAGTGTCCCAATAAAATAATATTACATACAAGTTTTTTACATGAATGAAAATGAAAAACACTCATCTCACATAAAACCCCCCCGGATATTCAAACACGACGATCCAATATAACATATCCAGCAACACATAACATCACATGTCATCAACGTAAGTAAATATGCCCATCCCAATTGTCGTTGACATATAGCAACGAAACCGACGATATCAAATATTACACTTACGGTCGCAGAAAAGAAAGTGTAAAACTATAACAGTTGGAATCCGCAATCTGCATAGACATCGCATGCCTAACAATTATAAACCCCGCCTTTTAGTCTCAAAATAGAAAACACTTTTCAATATCAAGTCGGGCAATTCAACAAGATTCCCGATATCCTGAACGAATGCTCGTCGCAAACTTTAGTAGATGGCCGCACCCCCGATACCGTCGACGAAGTGCACTAAGGAGGAACACCGCTTCCGCGAGCACCCGAATGGATGCTTTCGGCGACGGGGTTCTCCTACAGTCACTTGGTCGGGGCTATGGGGTGTAGCTGTCTATTAAGTTTACCCGGCGAGTATCCGTGTACGCAACGTGATTGCGACGGACTTTTGATCACATCAAAATTCCGCGACAACCGATCAAGTGAGACTAAAGTGCTATGTTTATAACATTTCAAATCAGTTATCTCATAACTATTTGTGGATTCCAAATATTGTATCACATTCCAGATAAATAGAAAATGTTAAACTTTCCGATCGAACAATCAAAACATCCAAGTTTTCCCGAAAAGTAAGTTTAAAAACATCCACTTCATGCCACAGTACCAACGGTCCAGCCGTAGAATGGTCAAGCCAACGCCTCATATGTGGCACGCCGTACTGCCCCAAACCCTAAGGTTCAAAGGGCAGTTCAAGACGGTCACATAATCGAGTTAAGGTTTGTTGTCTTCTAGAGGGTCTATCGTGTTACTTGCACTACTTAGAACATTCTTAAACTTCGGAAAAATCCAACAATTGGAAATTTCCCGGCAGAGAAAAAAGTGGGTATTTATATCCGGTCGAACATTTTAACATGTTCTAAAATTACCCGGAAAAACAAAAAACAAAGCTAAACAATCCGATCGAAACATCGAGTCCCCAAAACAACCCAGAAAATTCAACTATTGAATGTAAATTAAAAATTCCCAGAGAACAGAGGAAACTGCTATGGGTATTACTGTATAAAAATGAACCCCTAATCAGTACATACGGCCGTGGAACCGCCGCCAATAGCAGGTTAAGGCCGCGGTTCCGCGGCGCTACAGTAGAGTTAGGGATTCGTTTTCTGCAGTTGTTCTTAAAATTTCCTGCTCTATTTTCTGAGCATTTTTAATTCACAAAAATCCACAATTTCAGAAATTGTACAGAGAGGGGTCAAGTTTAGGGTTTCGGGGTTCGATCGGGTTTCTAACTTCGTCTACACATCGCCTAAAGCTCTAGCTAGTCTCTGATACCACTGTGGGGTTCCTAGGCACACCCATGAGGTTCTACAACTGATCAACCATGCCAAAATCAAATTTTTTTCATGTGCCAAAGAACCCTAATGCTAGATCGTTAACTAGAGGTAAGGCGAAACGAAGCAAGTTAACAACTTAACTACAAGAGAAAGTGACTACAACCTTTGTAGATCCGGTCCTCCACCTCTTTAGCTCCGTGATGACGTCCCTCCGCTGCGATCATCGGTATCCTGGACTCTAGTGTTGGTTTCATCGGAGAAATGATCGGGCTAGGTCGTTGACTTCGATGCCGAAAATGATCTACGTCGAGGCGACTCAAACTCAAGCTCTATTTTCACTAGGTCATGAAACATGTGAAGAAAACACCCTATACAACATGGCAAGTGGTAGAGGATGAAGAAATAGGAAGTGGGTTCACTTTGGATTTGGATTTCTCACTTGATTTCATCACTTGGAAATTTTCAAGAATGGTTTTCTTCACTTGAAGAAGATGAAGAAGAAGAGAGAAAGAAAAATGAATCCTTAAAAATAATAAATCAAGTGATTCTTATCATAATGCAACCATGGATGAAGATAACTCATGTAGAGAGCAAACCATAGTTTAGGTGATGGTTAGGTCAAAGCATAAAGACAAAATGGTTAAGACTTTGAAAAATGCTAAGAAGCTTCATGAAGCTTAAAGCAAAGAAAGAAAAAAAAGCCACCATTTTGTTTTTACAAAATAAATAAAGAAAATAAAACCCTAACCATTAACTAAACATGGTTTAAAGCATACACACCCAAGTTTGCATGTATCATCAAACATGATACAAACTAGTGCACAAACATATATCATATATACAATGTGCACAATCTAGTGAGAAAAATAATCTTAACTGAACAATACTAGTTAATGTAAAGTAATATATCAAATATATAATTATACATTAAATCATTAAATCAACACTTGATTTAATGATCCGGTCATAGTGCATATAACCGACTAATATCAAGTGTATGAGTGTATCGAATCAACATTTGATTCGGTAATCCGGCTATATCTTATATAACCGCCTGATGATACAAATCGCGAGAATAGAATTCAGTATCACATACTGGTATTATTCTCGGTCCCGCACATATCTCATATGCGCTCCTATTTCGTTTCGCTTGAGCCAGGAAACCTCTGTATAGGACTCTAAAGACTCGTCAATACGCCGCCAGCAGGTGATGATCATATCAAACACCCACAAGCCGCAAGCGGTCTGCTAAACGTAACGGACACCCGGGTATTGAGCGATCAGAAGATCAACGAGCAAGCCCGCTCACACTCTTGTGAATCCAACCTGCAACACTTACCGTACAGTCCGGTCTGTTCGTCTGATATGTCGCATATCTCGCCTAGGGGTGGTAAACGTCAGACCCCAATAGCTTGATAAGTCATGCCGATGTAAGGTCCATAACAAGCGTGAAACTACTGATAACTCTTACTAGTAAATCACTGCAACCCTGGCCAGGGATTTCCAGTTATGTCCAGTCGAGCATAGCGCAACATCAACCCCCAATACCGGGAGAGACGAATCCCCTCCTATCGCTCATTGCCTCCATGTGAATCGGGACTGTACCCAAAAACCACCTGTTTGCATGACTCAGTATAGCCGTGGTATGGTGGAAATCAAAGCACAGTGGGAGACACACAAGACTCTATGACGATCTCGGGTCAACAGACTAAGTTGTACCAGTGTCACCAGAGAACTGCCATCTAACGTGAGATATAATACCATCTGGGAGTTCTCGGCAAGTCCGTTCAGTGTACCCAGTCACCACTGAGCACCCGCATACCATCTCTGATGTCAAACACCAATGGATATGGGATCATCCATCGCCCATCACATGGATCGAGAAGATATACGCTAGTCTACTCTGGAATATCGATGCCCTGTCTCAATATTCCCACGACTAGGAACATTGAAGGATGTACTCATTGACTACCCAGGCCCCACTAGTATAATCTGCATCATATTCCTGGAAGTCGAGTACACATCCTAAGGGCTTTATCAACATGTAATAGAGAGACTGCAAATATACATGTTAAGATAAAGAGCAACCAGATAGCGTACTATCATGTCGAGCAAGAAAGTCCTACCTATATATGTCCTAGCATCCACTGCAATATACATCTCATCTACAGTAATGGCCTTTAGGGAATACATATAACTAACACTACCTACCGGTGATTGGTTGGACCTGGCGGTTATCCGGAGGATGCTGACCAGAGATGAGAGATGGATACGGGCCGACCCGTACTGCCGGGGCCGAAGGCCGATTCCGGACTGACGGAGCCCTACATATATGAGGATTTACGTGCCGATGCTGGGTACGGGTTTCATGATGTTTTCGAGTGTCGATGCTAGACACTCAGGTTCCATGATTTGATGTGTCACGAGGGACACACGTTGATTTATATCCTCATACCTTCATGCATATGCTTTATAATGTTTACATGCATGATGTTTTGCGTCGTTGGTTGACACGTGGACGGGATCCACATGCATACAGACATTGATTTCATAGTTGGATGATATCCACATACTATAGACTTCATGTTATAGTTGAAATTGATTCATGTTGATTACCTTGACCATACCTCATATTTATGATATGTTGCTACCTGAGGCACTGGCACGAGCACTCTGTACTACACTTATGTTTAGATGTTTACCCTTGCCACCTTTTCATGCTTCAGACTTTATCATATTGAGGATATATATTACTGATCATATTGACCTGGGATTGAGTCATACATACGATTTCTGCTCTGTAATGTTTTCTACTCACGAGTTGGAAACTCACCCCCATTGTGCCACAGTTTCTTGCAGGTTTTTCCATACAGGTTTCATTGCGGCTTTGCTGGCACACTGCTTTCATTCCGGGTGACTGCTTTGGTAGGTGGGTTCACTCGCATTGTGGCCACCCTTGTATATTATTTTCATTGTTGTATATAGTAAAATTCCATCAACCAAACTTGTATATTTATTCAGACTTAGAAACCAGTTGTGTATCATTTCGACCTTAGAGTCGCGCGTTGTAGTATTATGGTTTTCTTGATGATTTCGAGTTTCTTTTTTGTTTTGATCCTCGCCCTTCGGCGTTGTATATTATATTTCTTGCGTGCTTGTGACCGTCGATTGGCGAATAGCTAGCTCCTGCTTAAGGATGCCTTTCAACATTCATGTATATATTTATCATGTTGTACCCCGTTCGGGGCCAGTATTTACAAAGGAAACTCTGCCGAAAATTTCAGAAAAGTTTTGATGTTTTAAACACGCATAATTCGGCATTATGCTATTAAAATCACTTTCTTTAAAACAAGTTTTTTCCTCATTTATTATTTAAAATGGTTTTAAAATCACTTTCTTTAAAACAAGTTATCCCTCATTTATTATTTAAAATGGTTTTAGATTTCTGGGCTTTTAGCTTACTTGAATTAGATGGGGTCCTATAGACTTCATATGATTCAAGGGTCAGTCACGTGCTATTTTTGGGTGGTGACATAAAGCAAGTGGTTTAACAACATAAGCCGAAGTATTGCATTTTTAAAACCTCAAGTCTTTTCTGAAAATTTCGGCAGAGTTTCCTTTGTAAATACTGGCCCCAAACGGGTACAACATGCATAATATATAAAAGGCATCCCCAAGCGGGAGCTAGCTCTTTGTCAATTGACGGTCATAACCACGCAAGAAATATAATATACAATGCCGAAGGGCGAGGATCAAAACTCAAAAGGAAACTCAAATCAACAAGAAAACCCATAATAATACAACGCGTGACTCTAAGGTCGAATGAATATACACTGGTCTCTAAGTCAAATAAATAATACAGTCTGGTTGATGGAGTTACTAGATACAACTGAAATAATAAAGTACAATGGTGATCACGATGCAAGTGAACCCACATACCATAGCAAATCACCCGGAATGAAGCAGTGTGCCAGCAAAGCCGCAACGAAACCTGTACGGAAAAACCTGCAAGAACTGTGGCACAATGAGGGTGAGTTGCCAACTCGTGAGTAGAAAATATCACAGAGCAGAAATCGAATGTATGACTCAATCCTAGGTCATACAATCAGTAATATCCTCAATAAGATATAGTCTGAAGCATCTAAATATGGCATTGGTAAACATATATACATATGTGTAATACCAAGTGCTCGTGTCAGTGCCTCAGGTAGAAACATATCATAAACATGAGGTATGAATGCAATATAATATGAAAACAGAATGCATCATGAAAGGAAAAACTGTTTTCATAATATAGCGAGATTTCTGTATATTTAAAACGAGGTATCATCAATGAAATCAACATAAATCAGTGTCTAGCATCGACACAAAACATATATCCAAATATCCAATATCTCGGGCTCCGGCTATTCGGACTGACCCATATCATAAAATCTCAATATCTCAAATCTCAATATCTAGGGCTCCGGCTATCCGAACTAGCCCCTGGGCTCCAGCTATCCAGACTGGCCCGCTCCGATTGATATCCTCCGGATATCCGTCGAGTCACACTAAAATCACTGGTCAGAAGTGCTCCCCTGCTGGGCTCAACGCCATCATCTGCGACCTTCTCACCCTGGGGTAACGCACCGGGTCCACCATGCACCCACAGACGGTTCCTCCTCCTCCTCGAATCGGGTGTATGATATCGCTCAAGAGCCGAGAAAACTCATGGTGGACATATTTCAAATCATATCAGGAGAAAACCGCAATTTCTATCTTTTGAAAATTATAATCGGTTTATTAATCATTGCGGTTTCTCCAAATCCAGAAATCTCATGGAAATCTGAAATCATAAATCACGATGTAAATAATCAATGAATTTAAAAATATTAGGCTCCGGCAATCCGGACTGGCCCTAATAATAATGCATGACAATGAATATATATAAATATGCATGAAAATCACAGTAATAAATGCAATGTCTAAGCTATCATATAAAAGTAGGCGCATTAGTACCATGTCGAAACTATCAGCTAATACTTTATACTAATGAATAGTATTTTTTAATGTGTACGTGACATGGCAATTACCTATGAAGATGTGTGTAAGCAGACAAGAAAGTGTACGTGGAACATACGTATCATCGGTAAGGGTGCTGGTGTCCTGACAGCACGGTTTCATAATAACAAATGAAAACACGATGTAAGCATGCAATGCGATGCGAACAGCAAAAATATGCAGAAACTGAATAATAAATGCAACAATAGAGAATCTATATTAACATATGTGGGTCATACAGTTTTGCCGTTTGAAATAACACGAATCGTGGTGTTTAGAAAATAGGGCTACGATGTTTTTAAGAAAAGGTACGTCCTTTGAAATATCCGTAGAATCCCTTGGCCTGTCTTTAAAATACTCACGATTCGTTAGTTTTGAAATAGGTATGACCAAGTCTAGTCTAACATCTACAAGTAAACTACCGGACTAACTAACCGACAAATCGAAAGGGGTAAGGAAAACTACCTAAGTCTGAGTCGATATATATATATATATAATAGTCGGTGATCCCGCCTCAATTGTATCACATATGATACAATATATAACATGACCTCCTCGAGTCAAGAGTGCGGATCTATCATCAATATATAGCTCGTACGGTAAATCCATCGTACGACACCCCAATCTGAGTACGGGTCAATATCATAATTATCTCATTATTCAACTGGTATCCTTATCATCATACCATGATCTAGGTACTGATCTAAAGTCTAGTACATACTGATACCATCTACATATATATATGCGTGTGTATGAAAACACATCGCCGAAGGACCCGCTATAATATCATGTCGTATCTCAAATACGAACCATGTCACATCACCGATCTCATGGCATCATGCCTAATCTTATCGACTCATCTCCAAATACCATATACTATCCTCATTATCCATGTATATGTATACATATATATATATATAGACATATATATATATATGTATGTATGTATGTATGTATGTATGTATACATATATACACACATATATATATATATGTATGTATGTATGTACACACATATATATATATATGTATGTATGTATACATATATATATGTATATGTATGTATGTATACATATATATATATATATATGTATATATCGATACATACATACATACATACATACATACATACATATATATATATATATATATATACATACTCACAAACATATATGTATATATAAATATATCTATATCCCCATATACGCACAAGTAAAATAAAAGGAAAGTGTGTGCGTGCGTGTGGGTGTAATCTCTACTCTGGGGTTCGCGACTAAGAAGCTAAACTAAGTTACTTCTAATTACACTAAAACTAACCCATGAACACCTAAAACCTATCTTGATAATCATCCACGTATCAAAATAAACATATTTATAAAAATAGGTATACGTATTCATATACAACACTACGAAACTACGGGGGTGCTATACGCCATCCACCCGACTTCCCCCGTGGATATATATCTACTCACCTTGATCTTCGCTTGCCGATATCGATATTGCCACGCGCTTGCTTGTCGTCTCGAAGTCCTCATGAGGGTACCTACATATCATAACATATCGTGCCACATTAAAATCTAATTCAAAACCAAAACGACACATGAATCCCACATAGCTCAAAACCTATGGTCTACTCACGCAAATCAACCAAATAACACTCGATATAGACGTACAAACGTCAAGTGACCGAATACAATACCAAATAATAAAATCAAGGATTCAAAATACGTAAAACATAACCCCGAATCAAAACAGCAACTCAATAAAGTTGTCCCAGATTTTGTTTCTGGCAAAAACAAGGTACACAAACAATACCGGGGTGATGTATAGGGTGTATATGACCTACAGAAGAAACCTGAGCACCAAATTTTACAGTTTGGCCGTCCACACTAGCCCTAAATCTGGTGAGCTCGGTTTTAATGGGGAGTTGGTGTCTCGTTTTCACAGGGTGGTCTCGTGGTGGTCCATCTAAGCTATTAGTGTTGTTTGCTTTTCTCATAAAATTCCCGGGTCACTCCAGATTCCCTGTAGGCGTAAAAGTTCACAAAACCGATATGAAAACTTTCAGATTTGGGTTTCAGGTTTCAGTTCATGATTGGTCTGGGTTTTAGACTTTAGGGTGTTTTAAGGTCACTACTAAATCCCATTAGCACAATACAACTCAAAGAAAACCCTAACCCTCTCTAGGAATTTTCAAAGCTCACAAAACCTCACTTTAACACATCTAAACATGCATAAGTGCTAAAAGAAATGAAATACTACAATAAAGGTGATGAATATATCTCATTTGGCAACTCAAGAAATTTCTTGAGTTGCCCCAAGTGCTCAAAATCCTTGCTTTCTTAGTCCATAGTGCATATGGGGAGCTTGTGCATGTTTTTTGTGAAAGGGAGATGAAGTTTTGAGTTGTTTTGGGGTGTGTTGTGAGGTGATAGAGGAGGTGGGAGATGGAGGCTGCCATGAGAGGAGAGGAGAGGGAAAAGATGAAGAGATGAAGGGAAAAACAAATGAGAGCCATGCCAAGGTTAACCCCTCACCCTCTCTCTCTTTTCTCTATCTTGCCCATCCCTAATTCTTTATTCCATTTTCTTTTTCTTTTCTTTTCTTTTCTTTCCTTATCTTTTCTTCTCTCTTTTAAAACCCAAAACAAAGCATGAAGAAAAGGAAAAAGCCAAGGTAGGAAAAATGTAACAAATGTGAAAATGACTTGGTGCATGTCACATGCACAAAACTAGCTTAACGCACGATTAGTGATATTTAATCGCGATTAGCGTTAAAAATGGAATAAAATTAATTATATTACAATCTATAAATGCTCAAATCTTGTAATCTCTTTCAAATTCAATAATTGACATAATTTCCAAATATTTCCCAATTTATCGGTATTTAATTATATCGTACCATTAAAATATTCACAATATGTATTAATAAATTATAAAAAAAATTACGAAAATAATAAATTTTTTTCTGAAATGTTACATCCGTATTTTGTATTTAGCCAACGATAGAAAATACGGATTCCATGGTCGTGATGAATAGCCAAGCCCACACCCCTAGTCCCCTACGAGAGCGGCAAGCGACCCCGCCAATTCTTGAGTTAGGAGACCCGGTCTCGACTCCTCGAGATGGCCTTCAACTGGTCTCTAGAGCCCGGTCACTTATGCTCCCCACCTTGGGTCTATCCTAATGCGGAAAAGTAAATAATATACATCAACAGTGACATCACCCTCAACCCGGAAGTACCCCAATAAAGGAATATTATATATAATGAATATTACATGAATGAAAAGAAAAACTCTCATCTCACATAAAACCCCCGGCTATCCATTCACGACGATCCCATACATCATATCACAGCAACACATAACATCATATGTCATCAACGTAAGTAAATCTGCATATCCCAATTATCGTTGACGTATAGCAACGAAACCGGCGATACACTACATATTAGACTTACGGTCGCAGAAAAGAAATGTCAAACTACAACATTTGGAATCCTCACTTTCCTTAGACATCATAAACCCGGAATATCTCATATTCCGGCTTTCATGCCTAAGAATGTAGATCTTACATTTGGTCTCAAAAATGAAAAAACCTTTTGTCATGACCCGAAATATTAGCTCATGACCGGAACTTAAATCACGCCACGTCTAAAGGCGTAACGTAATTCAAGTAAGCCGAAACCCAAAAATCTAAACCTTTTTAATAAAATAAAAGAGGTGAGGTTTTGAAAATAAGGTATGATGAAATCAAAAGTTTTCCTAAATACATAAACAATGGAACATGAATAATGCAAGTGAAATTTACTGGTTGAAAACATGTTTCGACTTTTAAAGATTTGGGCAGCACCTCCTTTGTATTTTTTGATCCAAAACCACAATACATGACAATAATAAAGGAATCCCCAAGCGAGAGCTAGCTCTTCGCCAATCGGCGGATCCACAACCACGCAAAACATAAATATAAGTATACGACGCCCAGCGGCGAAGTTCACCACAAAAGATAAAGAAATAAGCAAGGCATCAAAACCACAAGTAGCGGAATACCCCTCGCTCTAAGTCTCGCAACCACAAGTCTCACTAAGTCTCATTACTTATACAAATACTAGTTTGATTGATGGAGTTGACTAGATACAATCTGAATAATAAATACAAGAGTGGGCACGATACCAATGTCCCACCTACCAAGCAAATTACCCAAAAGTAGCTGTGTGCCAGCGATGCCGCTACTGATCCATATGGTTGACCTGCAAGAATTGTGGCACAATGGGGGTGAGTTGCCAACTTGTGAGGAGAAAAACATCAACAAGTAGAAATCGAATAAACAACGACTCCTAGGTCAACTATATCATAAAGGTAATACTATGATATCTAGGGTGACCGTATCTATATATGTGCCAACACTATAACAGAATGTCTATCAGCATATGGATATCATCCAACAATATAATCAAAGCCTGCATGCATGTGGATCTCGTCCACGTGTCAACCAATGACACAACAACATAATGCATGAAAATATCATAAAAGCATATGCATGAAAATATGAGAATATAAAGCAATGTGTGTCCCTCGCGACACATCAATATCTAGGAACCTGAGTGTCCAGCATCGACACTCGAAACATCATGAAACCCGTGTCCAGCATCGACACGTAAATCCTCATATCTCGGGCTCCGTCGGTCCGGATCGGCCCTCGAGCTCCGTCTGCGGTACCGGCCCGTGGGCTCCGGCAGAACGGGTCGGCCCATATCCATTTCTCGACTCCGGTCTCTATCCTCTGGATAACCGCCAGGTCCAACCAATCACCGGTAGGTAGTAGTCCCTCTGCCAGGCTCATCGTCATCCCTACGATCTTCTCGCCCCGGGGTACCGTACCGGGTCCACCATGAACCCGCAAACGGATCATCCAACTCCTCGAATCGGATTTCACATATCACAATTCTCAGAACCGAGAAAATGCATGGTGGACGCACTGAAATATCATATCAAGAGAAACCGGGTTTTTGAAAACAATACATACTTTCTTTTGAAATAACCACGGTTCTCAAATCCAGAAATCTCATGAAGACAGCATATCTCAATGCGTATAATCATAAAGCATGATGTATGCGACATATAACAGAAATGTAAGGATATCCGTATATCATGCAACATGGAACAGAATATGCACATATCAAGAGAAAACCGCTCTTTAACATGAATCCTGTTTTTAAATAAGTCTTGCGGTTCCCAATTTAATCGGATGTCAAATACAACATCGTATAAAGGTGTATATGTAACTATAGCAGGTAAATCATGTAAGGGTTTATATCATGATGCAGCAATCCTACCGTGCAGTGACATGGCAATTATCGATGATGAAGTGTGTGAGCCGGCCAATCTGTGTAAGTGTAACATACGCATCATCGATAATGGTGCAAGTGTACTAGCACAGGTATGAGTAATGCAATGCGAGTGACATGAGCGTAGCATAAAGTAAATCGAATGTAAAATGCTGACAGGTATACGTATGTAACAATATAACCGAGTCGGTGAATCTAACAATCGGCATCAAGCCTCACTGCATCACGTACGGTACAATACAACGTACGGCATCCTCTAGTCAAGGGTATGGATCTGTCATCATAAAACTCGTCACGTAAGGTAAACCATCGTACGACGGCATTAAACCATCGGGGATCCTATCATCCTATATGACAATGAAGGGTACGGACCTAACGTCTCGTAGGGCATATCACTCATGATTCACGACATTCTATACATATCTATATATCTATGTCTTGGGTCACATCCTTAACAAACTCATATCAGGAACCGGCAAGGTATCAATAATCTCGATCGACTCGCATCCGCATACCGACATATCATCAAGTCATCATGTCACATCATAAATTTTTTTCCTCGCATTAAGTCATCTTACATCAAGTCAATTTTATATATACATTCTCCTTATTAATTTCATTTCATGCCACTTTAAAACTCCTACTTATTCTAGTGCAACTACATATCTATAAGTCGTGATTCTCATTCACTTTTCATATCTCAAAATATATATATATTCAATCACTCACATCTTCTCTAACTATCTCTTTAACCATATCCCAAGTTTTCGAATCTATCGTGTCCTATATATCGGTTTCCATCATATGGCGGGGGTGCTATACGCCATCCATCCGACTTCCCCCGTAGATATAGATCTACTCACCTTGCTCCTTGCTTGCCGAAGTCGATGATGCCATGCTCCGTCGCCTTGGAATCCATGAGAAGGTACCTACAATATCAACACATATCGCAATCGCTATTAAAATCAAATCCGGAAAACCAATACGGCATACAGTTCGCTCATAGGTTAAAACCTATAGCCTCGCATGCAAAACACAACCAAATAACCCATGTCATTGATGTTCAAATGCCACACGATGGAATTCAAATCAAATACTAAAAACCCAAGAATTCATAATCGCAAAAATACGAAAATAGCAACCTTGGAAAACCACTCCCAGATTTCACCCTAGGCCAAACTAGAACATTTTGCACATTGGGTTGCTCTAGATATCTGAACACATTACTACTGACCAAAAATCACACGAATCACCCACCACTTGGCCACAAATTGCGGCCAAACACAATAAATCTACGGCCAGGAATTATTATTTGGGGCTCAGGTTTCTAGGGTTGCTTCATGGTTGCCTGCACGTTTCACTGTCAAGGGAACTTAATTTATGGGTCTCTCGGGTCATCCCAGATTCCTAATTACACTCAAAAACTTTCAAATTTACCGATGTCGGAAAGTTCTAAGTTCGTGTTCTCTGTTCTAGGCTATACAAATCCACACTAAGTTCTGTAGGCAGCCACTACACATCACCAATTCCAAACAAACACTCAAACCCTTCTTTTGAATTTCTAAGTTCACAAACCCATTCGTAAATAAAATCTAAACTAAACTAGAATGCTAGAAAAACTTGAAACTAAACTAAGTGAAGGAATTATACCTCATTTGGGCAACTCAATAAAAACCCTAGCTTCTCCATGTCATCAAAATCCAACTTTTCTTGGTCCATTTTGGAGAGGATGAAGATGGGATCATTTTTAATGAAAGGGGTTTAGAGTTTGGATGAATATTTGGAGATGATATTTGGGGATTTATGTGGAGGGAGATGAGGAGAAAGAAGATGAGGAAACAAATGGGATGAGGAAAATGGTGCTGCCCCCCCTCTCTCTCGTCTCTTATTCTCACCCTCACACTCATATCTCACACACACTCTCTCTCTCCAATCATTCTTTCTTTAACCTTTTCTCTTTTCTTTTAAAACCAACCCAAATAATACCCCAAAACAACACAATAAAATAACATGTAACCAAAATGCAACCTAAATTATTTCAGAAATATTGATATATATTTATACCTTTTTTCGAAAACCCCAATTTCGCAAATTGGGCAGTTTTCGGGAAATATATTATTTTAATATTAAATTCCAAAATAAATATTTTATATTTTCTGAAATGTTACAATCTTCCCCCCTTAAAGAAATTCGGTCCCCGAATTTAAATTTAAACCCCTAAATACTTAAAATATTTCAGTAATCAACTCAAATAGACGGGGCTCCGAAATCATGGAAGATATAGAAAAGCCGCAGCGCATCGCGTGCGTCTAAAAACGAATATGAAACTCAAAATCGAACTTCGTAAAGCGTCACGCAAAATCATCGGATTTGCACGCATATTATCGGAGTTACAATAGAGATACCGATCTCGAAATCCACTACTGAAATCCAATATACACTATTCAAATACTAAAATACGTGTATAGTACGCATCCTTCAAAATCTCCTAAAACCGAATAAAGCACATACAAAAAGCTTTTATGAATGGCCGCGTGATGCGTAACTCACGGCACAAGTGACGGACGCTCATTGTAAAGTAATAAATATACATTCATATATGTTTTTCTAAATATGCGGTCCGCCATTTCTAAAATATCCCAAAAGGTTTTCATTTTTAACGTTCGTGTCGCTCACGGACACGTAAGAAATAGCGAGACTATAGCTCCTTTTTGAAAACCTCTTGTTAAACTTTTTATTGCAAGCAAAGTACTCAGGTACTGTTCTCAGATCAGTCCTGTTCGGCTACTTCATAATATAGTGCCTATCATGAAAACAAGGTGCTCAAGAGCAAAATCAGCCTCGATAGGCGTATCCAACAATCACGTGTGTCTGGTGCGCACGGAAATCAAATCCAATCCAAGTGCCACAATATTCACAAAAGCAAAACTAAGTGCAACGGGTGTGCACGAAAACATCTGTCCAGTGCAACAGGTGTGCATGACAATAATATCGAGTGCATCTATAGTGCACGAAAATCTTAATCCAGAGCAACTATCATGCACGAATGAAAATCCCAATTTCGAGTGCATCTGCTGTGTACAAAATCACATCTCATATTATGTGCCCAACATGCGCGAAATCCCAAATCAAGTGCATCCATCATGTACGAAATCCAATATCGAGCATCGAATATGCACAAAAATCCAATTCAAGCGCGTCAGGTTCGTAAAAAGCATCTAGTGCAGTAGCATGCACGAAAACGAACAACAAGTGCCAACGCGCACGAAAAATGCAATCTGATAACGCAAATACCCAAAGACATAAATCGGGTGCTACCACGGCATGGAGTATAAAATCGGTGCAACCAATGCATAAAATACCAAGCTGGTGCACCAATGCACGAAATACAAATACGGTGCAACCCATGCATGAAAACTCAACAATAACGCAAATGCGTATATAAAAACAACACCGAGTGTACCAAGGTGTATAAAATCAAAAACGTGTGCAACTATATGCACAAAATCCGTATCTATGCACTGCAAGCATATATGAGCTATACCGAGTGCAAAAATCAAATCGAGTGCGTACCATACGCACAAAATCAACTCAACGGTATGAAATCCACGAAATCATAAACACGTGCAGCAAAGGCACCAAAACCGATCTTAAGTGCAATAAATGTGCACAAATCATAAATCAACACAACGGTGTATAGAACATATATCAAGTGCAATAACTATGCACAAAATGTGAATACTCAGTAGGTGCAGCCATGGTGCACGAAAACAATATCATGAAACTCAAATCCAAGTGATATAAGCGTGATACTCGGATCACAAAAGCAAATCGCAACAAATGACATTGAGGTACACCTCCTACAATGTCGAAAAAAATATCGGTGCGCCCAAAACTGGCAGAGCAAGAACATCTGCTTGCCTTCTGCTCAAGGACTGGCGTCTTCTGTTTCTGGGTCTTCATTTTCTCTGTGGATCACCAATCTTGCAATCCATCGGCTCATCGGTCCTGTCCGGTACACTAACGGAAACGATTTCCGCTCTGGCGCTCCTCTGGTCATTTTTCGACCGATTATCATGACCACTCGTAAAGCAGCAGGTCACTGGAGTCGGCCTCCGGCCCTCTGAATACTCGTGACACAACTGATCCTCGGTGCAAATCTCATCGCAGCAGTGTCCTGGAAGGAACCTGCTCAGGGTCTCTTCCGATCTCGGCTATGCCGAACTATACTGAGGCTCGTACTCTTGCATATTCTTTTCTTCTTTTCTGGACATCTACGTTCTCAGCACAACATTTCCTCGGGAAATGGCCCCATCCCAACGCCTCTATATGCATATCAGATATCTAATCTCGACGGGGAGTAACAACAGCTCGGCAGCATCTCGCACGAACCCCTGGTTCCACTCGTCTTTATCATCGCCCACTTCGACGTCACGTCTTGCTATCTGCGTACTGCTATGTTCTCAGCTACAGTTAATCCGGAGTCTCTCACACGGATTCGAAATCATGAACTCGGTATCATCATCACTCTGTAGAAGATATTTAGCCGAACACGTCCTCGGGAACTCGTCCCAACCATCGGAGGAATACTCAATACTCGTCCGTTCTTGATCAACTCGCAACGCATCTGGGTGAGGTCCTCTATCCGAAGCTGGTCAGCTTGTTGATCTCTTATCACATGATATCCGGACGATGTTAAACGTTTCGATCGATTCATCAACGGTCATCTCTGGATCAGTCTACTCTAGATCTGAATAAGACTCTCCACACTGGAAATCTTCAACTCAACTGGGCCTGCGTCGGCGCATCAATCTGACGAATCACCTTCGTCTCTCAACTCGGGATAAACTAGCTATCATCTGTCGCTTCTCTTCCTGGAAGCTCCAGCGATCTCGGCTCGTAAAGTCTGGAGGCGACATCCTATCAATCTCAGCAACAGCTGGGTCATCTGTCTGCACGGTAGACGACATCACAATCTCTGAGGTAATCTGTACATCAACAGTCCTCTCACAATTGGCAGCCTCTATCAACGGTCCAATCATCCAGTGCAAAGCCACACACTCGCCTCAAATAAGAGGTCCCAACACAAACGCTAACTAGAGACATTCCCGTATCACCAGAAAACACGATGGTCAGTCCTCGTACCATACGAGCTCGCCCTTACCACATCACTAGAAGCAACTCAATCTGTGCTCAAACCATGGTGACATGAAACTCAATTGAGTATCGATGAAAACAGATCAAAGGGATGAAAGGCACCAACAGATCCAGAATGGATACATGATCATAAGAAGAAACAGCATCAATGATGTTAGTTGTATGTATGCCCTAGAGGCCATAATCGTACAGATGATGTATATTATATTGGATGCTTGGACATATATAGAGATGACTTTCTTGCTCGATATGATAGTATTGTAACGTTTTGAAAATCGTTTCGGTGAAATTTCGAAAAAAATCGGTAAAATAAGGGTTTTTTTTTGTAAAAAGTCAAAATACAAATATCTTTTTATAAAATTAAATATACATATTCTAGCTATGTAATTGCTATTATTTGGTGTTTATTGAGCCGCTGGTGAAATTTCAAATTTTCTGAAAAAAATATTATTTTATTATTATTTTAAGCCGTCACTAATACATTTAATTAGGGAAAATTACAAATTGGAATGAGTTGAAACAAATTTTGTGCATCATAAAACATTAAATAAAATTTTATCATGTGGTTTTTGGAACGAAATCATTTGCCAAAACGGTTTAGAAATTATTGAAGAAAAAAGGCTTTTTTAGCGTAAATGGATGTTTGGGGTATTGTATTTATCATTTTTCATCACCCCACACCCATACCCACACCCACACACCCCCATTCACTTCTCCCCTTGGCTGAATTCAGCAGCCCCCTCTCTTGTCCCCACTTGGTTTGCAAAAGAAAGAAAAGAAAAGAAAAGTGTAGAAAATGATAAGAAATGAGTGGACTTTGACTTAATGCAACTTCCCCACCTCACTCTCTCTCCTCACTCACCCACCCCCCCACTAATTCTGGCCGAAATTCATCCCTACAGCAGCAGCCCCCTCCCCAAGTTCTCACTCCAATTTTGCATCAAAAAAATTGCACAAAAATCACTTCAAATCCATACAAATTCAACTCTAAATCCAAATCCAACACTTACCCATTATTCCTTAGCATTTCAAGCATGGATCCTTCTAAAAAGAGATCATTTTGGGAGGCTAGATTTTAAGTTTGATCTCATGGTTTAGAGGTATAATCCTAACCAAAGTGTTTAGATTTTGATAAGCTACTTTAAATTAGTTTAATTAGCTAATTTTGTGATTTCCAATTGCAAGATTTAAATTGTGTGATGGTGTTTGAATCTAATTAGGGTTCTTATCATGTAATCATGGTTGCCAAGTATAGGCTATCATCTTAAGGAAGTGAAAACTTAATCTTTTGATGATATTTAGATTGCTAGATGTAAAATGTCCAAATTAAGCTTTTTTTTTCTAAACTAGGTTTTTGGAAATTATTGCAAATGTTAGACTAAAAATCTAATTAAGTTTTTCATGGCTTCATTAACTTTATTAACTGTAGTTTAATGCTTTGGATCATGCAAATCTAAGCTAGATTGTAGTTTGTGCATTTTTGCTTTGAAATTGTTAAAATTTAAGTATTTTGTAAACTAGAATATTAGGGTTTTTGGAATTTAATGAGATTAAATTCCGGAAATTGTTTATATGACTTATTTAAGATATTTAATAAGTATATTGGCCGCTACATTCATTTAAACAACATGTTTTGTAAAAAACGGCGAATTGTGCTTGCTAGATTTTCGGAAAAATGACTTTTTAAGTGAAATTGGGGTTTTTGTGAGTTTTAACCTAGTTTATATTAAAATTAGTGTTCGTGAATATGCAAATGAGTGTGGTTGGATTTTTCTCGATGGTTTGACGTTTGTATATCGACATCGAGGGTTGGTTTGACTATTCTTGCATGCGTAGGCGATAGGTTTGGACCTATGCGTGATACGCGTACCGATTTAATTTTCGTATGCCGTTTCGATTTCGAATTTAGTTTTAATGCGATATGGTGCGTTATGATATGTAGGTACCCCCATGTGGACTTCGAGACGACAAGCAAGCGCGTGGCGACGTCGGCACCGGCTAGCGGTGACCAGGTGAGTAGATTTATATCTACGGGGAGAAGTTGGGTGGATGGCTTATAGGACCCCCGCAGTCCGTGGTGGTGTATACGGATGCGTATACACACCAACAATTATTATATATTATTTGGGATTAATAACGATGCTTAGGATGGATATTGGTGTGTTGGATTACTTTAGTGTTGCGAACCCTAGGGTAGTGTTGCACTACACATACACACATACATACTTGCATACATTACTATTGATATGTGCTCATGGGATTCTTTATAGTTATGGGTTCACATGGGTATGGGACTATGTGTTCACATACGGATTTGAGGATGATACTTGGGATTGAGCTGAGTCCATGAGATTTGATTTGAGGCCGTGAGATCGGTGATATAGCAGGGTTCGTATCTTAGATACGACATGACGTTGTAGTGGGTCCTTGACGTAGTTTTTACACACGTGCATGCATACTTAGGCGATATCAGTATTGTACTAGACATAGATCAGTACCAGATCATGATATTGATAAAGAGGATACCAGGTGAACAGTATGATGAATGTGATTTGGACCCGTACCCAGAATTGGGGGATGCCGAAAGACGGATTTACGTACGAGCTATATCTTGATGATTGATCCGCACTCTTGACTTGGGATGTCTGATTATAGATATGGTATCAGATATGATATTATTGAGGCGGGATCACCGACTAATATATATACAGGTATGTATATGTATCGACTCAGACGTTAGGCGGTTTCCTGACCTGTAGTCCAGCTTGTTAGCTTAGCCCTTTAGTTTAGTTTAGTTGTTTGATTAGATCCGATTCTTACCTATTTCAAAGCTTACGAATCATGCGTATTTTAAAAGATAGGTCAAGGGATTCTACGGATATTTCAAAAACGTATCTTTTCTTAAAAACACCGTAGCCCCTATTTTCAAAACCCCATGATTCGTGTTATTTCAAAAGGCACCATTTGTAGGACTTATATTAGATTAGTGCAGATTAGTTATAGTTGCGTCTAGTATTCAGCTCCCGCTCATTTTTACTGTTCGCTCGGCATCGCATACTTATATTATAATTTCTTATTGCATTATTAATATCCTGCTGTTAGAACACCAGCGCCATTACCGATGACGGGTATGTACCACGTACACTTATTTGCCGGCTCACACATATCTTCATCAGTAATTGACATGTCACGAACACTTTAGAAAATACTATTTCATTTGACATAGGTTGTTAGCTAATAGTTTAGATATGATATTAGTGTACTTGCCTTATATGCTAGTTAGACATTGTAGTTATTGCCTACTACTTCATGCATGTTATTATTCATTGTTGTGTCGCATTCATGGATTCTCATGCCTATATTCACTGTTTACATGCTATTGATGACTTGGATTCGGATTTCATGAGATTTCTTGGATTTGGAGGAAAACCGAAAAAACATGAATAAACCTGTTCTCCCTTTTAAAATAAAAAGTGTGGTTTTCCCATGATGTATGAGTCGTCCACCATGAGTTTGCTGATGAATTTCGATACCCGATTCGAGGAGTGGCGGAACCGTTTCGGGTACATGGTGGGCCCGGTATGGTACCCCGGGGCAAGAGGAATGTGGTGTTGACGTTGAGCCTGGCTGGGGAGCACTACCTACCGGTGATATTACCCGACGCGTCGGATATCCGGAGGATACCGTCGTGGTCTTGAGATGGATGGTAGGGGCCGGTCCGGACTGACGGCGACCTAGATATTGAGATTGAGACATTGATATTTCGAGACATTGAGATTTATGTTTTGTGTCGATGCTAGACACTATTGATACTGATTTCATTTATGATACCTCAGTTTGAAAATACGAAAGAAATCTCACTAATTTATGAAAACAGTTTCTTCATTTACATGTATTCTGTTTTCATGCATTCATACCTCATTCATATGATATATTGCTACCTGAGGCACTGACACGGGCACATGAGTTTACACTCGGGTTAGATATTTACCCTAGCCATTGTTATAGGCTGCATGTTATATACATTTTTGAGGATATATTATGATCATTGACCTAGGATTGCGTTATTTATGCGATTTCTGTGCGTAGATGTTTTTCTATTCACGAGTTGGCAACTCACCCCCGTTGTGCCCCAGTTTCTTGCAGGTTTTGCCGTACAGGTTTAATTACGGCTTGGCAGGCTCAGTTTCATTCGGGTGACTTGCTAGTAGGTGGGTTTTTCTTGTATCGTACCCATCATATTACCTTGTATAATATTATTCCGTTGTATCTAGTAAATTCCATCAACCAAACATGTATTTATTGAGATAGAGACCAGTGGTGTTTATTCTTTCGACCCTAGAGTCGCTCGTTATATTTCTGGTGGTTTTGAGTTTTGATCCTCGCCGTTGGCGTTGTATATTATATTGCTTGTGTGGTTGTGACCGTCGATTGACGAAGAGCTAGCTCCCGCTTGGGGATGCCTTTTTCTTGATTTCGTATACTATTCATGTTGTATCCCGTTTGGGGGCCAGTATTTACAAAGGAGACTCTGCCGAAATTTTCAGTAAATTTTTGATGTTTTTAAAAACCGCATAATTCGGCTTATGCTATTAAAACTACTTGCTTTAAGTTGGTTTTTCCTGCACTCTACTACTTTTCTTGTTTTGGATTTCTGGGTTTTCGGTTTACTTAGATTACGTACGCCTCGAGACGTTCGTAGTTTAAGTGCCGGTCATGTTTCCGTACTTTCGGGTCGTGACAAAGTTGGTATCAGAGCGTTAGGTTTTACCTTCGGAGCGTAGGATGACCCTTGGTTGATGGAATAGGTGACTAAAGTAGAGTGACGTACCGTTGGTATGTTCCGCGGCATATTTACGACACGCCACTCCACTTAAGAAACCTAAGGATGTACATTTCCTTGTTCAGTATTATATTCCTTCCTGATCTAGCCTCATCGGTACCAGTTTGGTTTTGCTGCCATGATTACGGGCAGGGAGAGCTACGGCTAGAGTTGCGGTCAGCACGAGCTCGTCATGAACGAGGACTGACCAGGGCATGATTCCGGCGACACCCGATTGTAGAGAGGTGTCTTTTGACTGTGTTTCCGCGCCACGAGCGTTTGGCAGATCGCCTTTATGAGGTTACTTCGGATGTGCTGATCGACACTAGAGGATTGAGCCAATGATAGAGGCCAGCCAGATCTTGATGACCGTTGGTGTGTGTTGCTTATTCATGATGATCGAGGCACTGTTCAGCCGTGAAGACGAGCGAGCCAGTTATTGCTGCGAACGACGAGGTGTTGCCCCAGATGCTGGAGTTAGTGCAGAACGAGTTGTACTAAGAGATGATAGAAGGTCGCTAGTCATCATGGATGAATGACTAGGACATGTGGATCGTTCGCCTAACCCGATGCGAGGTCATTAGATAGATTGATTCCAGCTAGAGACGACTTCACGTGGAGACGTGGGGAGTCGACAGAGACGATCGAATGTCAGAAACCTATTATTCCAAGTTTAAAGTAGTCGGAAAGACATGCAGGCAATTCTATGGTCCCCTCTAGAAGAATGAAACCCTAACTCGACTTAATGACCGTGTGAAAGCCTTTGAACCTTCGGGTTTGCGGCAGTTCTACGGCGCCATTAGTGAGGCTTGGGTTTGCCCTTCTACGGCTGGACCACCGATGCTGTGGTATGTACTCGATACTATTAAACCGTGCCCAAGAGGTTGAGCTCTTGGGGGATTATGAGGTTTTGACGACTTGATCGGATGGCTCGACTTAATTCGGATCCTAGGTGGTGAGATGCATTTCTTGGGAGACTCCAGATACGAGGATAGCCGTTGGAGCTCAGTCCATGCAGTCACGATGAGACGAGTCCGGAGCAGTCGACATTAGAGAAAAGTGGAGTAAGAGGTTCGTACGAGATCTTGATGAGACGACGTTCCACTCAGCCGACATCAGAGATGCGGAACACATGCCGAGGCATTGTACT
Organism: Agapanthus africanus; assembly: GCA_030015575.1. Lineage (NCBI taxonomy): Eukaryota > Viridiplantae > Streptophyta > Magnoliopsida > Asparagales > Amaryllidaceae > Agapanthus > Agapanthus africanus. Next base: position 193,390,489 of record JASDDO010000016.1, on the reverse strand, counting down.
TGGATATACCTTCCAGAAGGAGTCGCGATGAGTATGTAGCCTTTCAGGAACGAGAATAGATCTAGTAAGTGACGATGACTTCCGGACAGTTCGGCGGAGACGAGATTTGGGAGAGAGATCTCGATAGGACCTTTCTGGAATAAATTACGAGAAGACTTGGACCCAGTAGTGGTCATGTTATGCACACCGGCAGGCCAGAGTTCAGGATCGTCGACGAGACATGCTATGAGTGACCACGACAGTTGGCCAGAGATTCTTGAGTATGTGCTTGAGCGGTGACTATTCCGCCATACTTGATTTTGGGTATTTGGGCGATCTATTCGCATGATTGATTTTGATGATTGAGTTTCACGATATTTGTTTTCATGGACCATGGTTGCACCTACTGAGTATTTACGATTTTGCACAGTTGTTGCACTTGACATCGTTTTCGTGCCTTGGTTTCTCATGTTTATGATTTTATGGGTTTCATACAGTTGAGTTGATTTTGTGCATGATGGATTCACCAGATTTGGATTTTTAGCGCATGTTGGGCGCCTGTTATGAGATGCGATTTGGTGCACACCAGATGCACTGAATCGGGATTTTTCGTGCATGTCCGATGCACCTGATTTTGCTCTCAGGCATACACGTTGCCTATGACTAATGTTGTGTGAACACCCCATTGCACCTAGATGTTGTTTCTGTGCACATGTAAGGCACATTTATAGATTTTGATTTCCGTGCGCACCTGACGCACGTAGTATTCATATATATATTTGTGATTGATTTCTTATGGAGCAGTACGTTTTTTATGATATTGCTATGTGTTTTCGTACTGAGCAGGACTAGTCAGATGACAGTACCTGAATATATTTTGCATGCATTGATAGTTATTGAAGGGATTTCCAAAAAGCGAGCTATAGCCTCAGTATTTACCTACGTGTCTGATATGACACGAAATGTTTAAGACAAGGAGACCCTTCTAAATTGTTTCCAAAACGGTGGAACGTACATTTCAAACAAAGGTATATATGTATATAGTTATTTTCTTATGATAGACGTCCGCCACTATGCAGTGTTATACGCGTTGCACAGCGACTTAAAGAGATTTGGAATACATTTCCTTCAGATACTTACAGATATAGATTCGATATTTACATGTATAGTTTCGAGTTATATCATATTGGTTTTGATTTGGATTTGGCATTGATGTCTTCTCCATGACTCCGATGATTGCGGGATGCTTGACGGAGTTTTGATTTGAGTCATATACTCATTTTTCAAGCGCATGCGCTGCGCTACGAATTGTCTTATGTATTTACAATTTCGGAGCCCCGACGACTTGATGGTTTTAGATGTTTTAGTATTTGGGGGAGTTTGAATTTAAATTCGGGGACCGAATTTCTTTAAGGGGGGAAGATTGTAACGTTTTGAAAATCGTTTCGGTGAAATTTAGAAAAAAATCGGTAAAATAAGAGGGTTTTCTGTAAAAAGTCAAAATACAAATATCTTATTATAAAAATTAAATATACATATTCTAGCTATGTAATTGCTATTATTTGGTGTTTATTGAGCCGCTGGTGAAATTTCAAATTTTCTGAAAAAAATATTATTTTATTATTATTTTAAGCCGTCACTAATACATTTAATTAGGGAAAATTACAAATTGGAATGAGTTGAAATAAATTTTGTGCATCATAAAACATTAAATAAAATTTTATCATGTGGTTTTTGGAACGAAATCATTTGCCAAAACGGTTTAGAAATTATTGAAGAAAAAAGGCTTTTTTTAGCGTAAATGGATGTTTGGGGTATTGTATTTATCATTTTTCATCACCCCACATCCTTACCCACACCCACACACCCCCATTCATTTCACCCCATGGCTGAATTCTGCAGCCCCCTCTCTTGTCCCCACTTGGTTTGCAAAAGAAAGAAAAGAAAAGAAAAGTGTAGAAAATGATAAGAAATGAGTGGACTTTGACTTAATGCAACTTCCCCACCTCACTCTCTCTCCTCACTCACCCACCCCCCAGTAATTCTGGCCGAAATTCATCCCTACAGCAGCAGCCCCCTCCCCAAGTTCTCATTCCATTTTTGCATCAAAAAAATTGCACAAAAATCACTTCAAATCCATACAAATTCAACTCTAAATCCAAATCCAACACTTACCCATTATTCCTTAGCATTTCAAGCATGGATCCTTGTGAAAAGAGAGCATTTTGGGAGGCTAGATTTTAAGTTTGATCTCATGGTTTGGAGGTATAATCCTAACCAAAGTGTTTAGATTTTGATAAGCTACTTTAAATTAGTTTAATTAGCTAATTTTGTGATTTCCAATTGCAAGATTTAAATTGTGTGATGGTGTTTGAATCTAATTAGGGTTCTTATCATGTAATCATGGTTGCCAAGTATAGGCTATCATCTTAAGGAAGTGAAAACTTAATCTTTTGATGATATGTAGATTGCTAGATGTAAAATGTCCAAATTAAGCTTTTTTTTTTCTAAACTAGGTTTTTGGAAATTATTGCAAATGTTAGACTAAAAATCTAATTAAGTTTTTCATGGCTTCATTAACTTTATTAAGTGTAGTTTAATGCTTTGGATCATGCAAATCTAAGCTAGATTGTAGTTTGTGCATTTTTGCTTTGAAATTGTTAAAATTTAACTATTTTGTAAACTAGAATATTAGGGTTTTTGGAATTTAATGAGATTAAATTCCGGAAATTGTTTATATGACTTATTTAAGATATTTAATAAGTATATTGGCCGCTACATTCATTTAAACATCATGTTTTGTACAAAAACGGCGAATTGTGCTTGCTAGATTTTCGGAAAAATGACTTTTTAAGTGAAATTGGGGTTTTTGTGAGTTTTAACCTAGTTTATATTAAAATTAGTGTTCGTGAATGTGCAAATGAGGGTGATTGGATTTTACAGATGGTTTGACGTTTGTACATCGACATCGAGGGTTGGTTTGACTATTCTTGCATGCGTAGGCGATAGGTTTGGACCTATGCGTGATACGTGTGCCGATTTGATTTTCGTATGCCGTTTCGATTTCGAATTTAGTTTTAATGCGATATGGTGCGTTATGATATGTAGGTACCCCTATGTGGACTTCGAGACGACAAGCAAGCGCGTGGCGACGTCGGCACCGGCTAGCGGGGACCAGGTGAGTAGATTTATATCTACGGGGAGAAGTCGGGTGGATGGCGTATAGCACCCCCGCAGTCCGTGGTGGTGTATACGGATGCGTATACACACCAACAATTATTATATGTTATTTGGGATTAATAACGTTGCTTAGGATTGATATTGGTGTGTTGGATTACTTTAGTGTTGCGAACCCTAGGGTAGTGTTGCACTACACATACACACATACATACTTGCATACATTCCTATTGATATGTGCTCATGGGATTCTTTATAGTTATGGGTTCACATGGGTATGGAACTATGTGTTCACATACAGATTTGAGGATGATACTTGGGATTGAGCTGAGTCGATTAGATTTGATTTGAGGCCGTGAGATTGGTGATATAGCAGGGTTCGTATCTTAGATACGACATGACGTTGTAGCGGGTCTTTGACGTAGTTTTTACACACGTGCATGCATACTTAGGCGATATCAGTATTGTACTAGACATAGATCAGTACCAGATCATGATATTGATAAAGAGGATACCAGGTGAATAGTATGATGAATGTGATTTGGACCCGTACCCAGAATTGGGGGATGTCGTACGACGGATTTACGTACGAGCTATATCTTGAAGATTGATCCGCACTCTTGACTTGAGATGTCTGATTATAGATATGGTATCGGATATGATATTATTGAGGCGGGACCACCGACTAATATATATACAGGTATGTATATGTATCGACTCAGACGTTAGGCGGTTTCCTTACCTGTAGTCCATCTTGTTAGCTTAGCCCTTTAGTTTAGTTTAGTTGTTAGATTAGATCCGATTCTTACCTATTTCAAAGCTTACGAATCATGCGTATTTTAAAAGATAGGTCAAGGGATTCTACGGATATTTCAAAAACGTATCTTTTCTTAAAAACACCGTAGCCCCTATTTTCAAAACCCCATGATTCGTGTTATTTCAAAAGGCACCATTTGTAGGACTTATATTAGATTAGTGCAGATTAGTTATAGTTGCGTCTAGTATTCAGCTCCCGCTTATTTTTACTGTTCGCTCCGCATCGCATACTTATATTATAATTTCTTATTGCATTATTAATATCATGCTGTTAGAACACCAGCACCATTACCGATGACGCGTATGTACCACGTACACTTATTTGCCGGCTCACACACATCTTCATCGGTAATTGACATGTAATACTATTTCATTTGACATAGGTTGTTAGCTAATAGTTTAGACATGATATTAGTGTACTTGCCTTATATGCTAGTTAGACATTGTAGTTATTGTCTACTACTTCATGCATGTTATTATTCACTGTTGTGTCGCATTCATGGATTCTCATGCCTATATTCACTGTTTACATGCTATTGATGACTTGGATTCGGATTTCATGAGATTTCTTGGATTTGGAGGAAAACCGCAAAAACAAGAATAAACATGTTCTCCCTTTTAAAATAAAAAGTGCGGTTTTCCCATGATGTATGAGTCGTCCACCATGAGTTTGTTGATGGATTTCGAGACCCGATTCGAGGAGTGGAGGAACCGTTTCGGGTACATGGTGGGCCCGGTATGGTACCCCGGGGCAAGAGGAATGTGGTGTTGACGTTGAGCCTGGCTGGGGAGCACTACCTACCGGTGATATTACCCGACGCGTCGGATATCCGGAGGATACCGTCGTGGTCTTGAGATGGATGGTAGGGGCCGGTCCGGACTGACGGCGCCCTAGATATTGAGATTGAGACATTGATATTTCGAGACATTGAGATTTATGTTTTGTGTCGATGCTAGACACTGTTGATGCTGATTTCATTTATGATACCTCAGTTTGAAAATACGAAAGAAATCTCACTAATTTATGAAAACAGTTTCTTCATTTACATGTATTTTGTTTTCATGCATTCATACCTCATTCATATGATATATTGCTACCTGAGGCACTGACACGGGCACACGAGTTTACACTCGGGTTAGATATTTACCCTAGCCATTGTTATAGGCTGCATGTTATATACATTTTTGAGGATATATTATGATCATTGACCTAGGATTGCGTTATTTATGCGATTTCTGTGCGTAGATGTTTTTCTATTCACGAGTTGGCAACTCACCCCCGTTGTGCCCCAGTTTCTTGCAGGTTTTGCTGTACAGGTTTAATTACGGCTTGGCGGGCTCAGTTTCAATCGGGTGATTTGCTAGTAGGTGGGTTTTTCTTGTATCGTACCCATCATATTACCTTGTATAATATTATTCCGTTTTATCTAGTAAATTCCATCAACCAAACATGTATTTATTGAGATAGAGACCAGTGGTGTTTATTCTTTCGACCCTAGAGTCGCTCGTTATATTTCTGGTGGTTTTGAGTTTTGATCCTCGCCGTTGGCGTTGTATATTATATTGCTTGTGTGGTTGTGACCGTCGATTGACGAAGAGCTAGCTCCCGCTTGGGGATGCCTTTTTCTTGATTTCGTATACTATTCATGTTGTATCCCGTTTGGGGGCCAGTATTTACAAAGGAGACTCTACCGAAATTTTCAGTAAATTTTTGATGTTTTTAAAAACCGCATAATTCGGCTTATGCTATTGAAACTACTTGCTTTAAGTTGGTTTTTCCTGCACTCTACTACTTTTCTTGGTTTGGATTCCTGGGTTTTCGGTTTACTTAGATTACGTACGCCTCGAGACGTTCGTAGTTTAAGTGCCGGTCATGTTCCGTACTTTCGGGTCGTGACAAGTATGCTATCTAGTTTCTCTTTATCTTAACATGTATACTTATCTCTTTATACTGTCTTAAAGTTACATGTTGGGATTACCTAGCACCTCATGAAGGGTTTGGAAGCATCACATGTACCAAAGATTAAATTTTTAGGGTGCTAAGTAAGCATACAAAGAATCAATCCTAGAAAATTAAGGTTTCTAAAATAACACTTCATTACAAGTAGATTGAGCTAGGGTTTTGAGAGTACAACTTTTGTAGCTCCCTACGCTAGACTCCTCGGCTACTTGGGGTTTGGAAAAAGTCCGCTTGATCTCCTCTAGGTCCACGATGATCCACCCGGAGTCCGCTTTGTCCAAGCTTGCAACTTCACTTTATGAAGAGAAAGAAATGAAGCTAACACTCTAAACAAGTTGGCAAGACTTGTGTAGAATGGTGTTGTGGTGGCTTTTCTCACTTCAAAATCCTATCTTGTTGAGTATTTTGCGCACTTGAAAGATCTAGAGAGCAAAAGAGCAAGGTTGAAGAAGATGATGGCTTTTTAAGAAGAAGAAAAGATAAAACTCTCTTGAGAAAATAGAAAATATATCTATATATATTTTTTACCTCTCATCTCAAACCATGGTTGAACAATAAGGATATTATTGAACTTGAGTTAAAACCCAAAAGGAAAGTTAACCCATGGTTAAATGGTGGGTGAGCATGGTTAGGTCAAAGAAGAGTGTAGAAAGAAATCATGAATTATCCATTGGTATCAGAGCCGACCTAGAACATTAGGCGACACTTTAGTGAAGTTAAAACCCCGATCGAAACAAAATACGGCTTTTTGGGACACTTTTTGGACATTTTTTCAAAACAGTGATTTTTCAGTATTAAAAATATGTAAAAATATCAGCAGGGAAATCTAAGACAAACTGCAAAACACGATGCAGTGAACAGTCATTATCGCGGTGGAAACGCGGCCAAAGCTTGCTTGGGCCGCGGTTCTGCGGCCGTACAGATGAATCAACGCATAATTTTTGCACAGTAATACTTATAACTGCATGTTGATATTTTTGGGTATTTTTAATCTGGTCTTAACATTATTTGTTCTGGAGATTGTTTTGAGTTCAATGTTTCGATCGGAATTTTAACTTCATGTTTTTCCGGATAATTAGAAAGTATTGAATTGTTCGAACGACTGTCATTTGCTCACTTTTCACGGAGTTTAAATCTTTCAGAATTACGTGCAAGTTTTGTGGTGGACCCTCTAGAAGAAAACAAACCTTAACTCGATTATGTGACTGTCTTGAACTGCCTTTTAAACATCAGGGTTTGGGGAAGTACGGCGTGCCACATGTGAGGCGTTGGCTTGACCCTTCTACGGCTAGACCGCTACTACTGTGTTACACTCCAGGTTTTTGAACTCCACTCAAGTGTTGAGCTTTAGGGAATTTTGGGTATTTGATCATTCGTTCGAAAACTTTAATACCGTCTATTTATCTGGAATGTGATGCAATGTGTGGAATTCATATATAGCTAGATATGAAATACGAAATATGTGATATTTCGCATTTACGATGTCTAAAGAGAATGTGGATTCCAGATATTGCAGTTTTACACTTTCTTTTCTGTGACCGTAAGTGTAGTACGTATTTACCGATTGTCGTTGCTATACATCGACGACGATCAGTGTATGCATACTTACTTACGTTGATGATATGAGATATTATGTGTTGCTGAGATATGATGTGCAGGATTGTCGCAATTGAATAGCCGGGGGGTTTTATGTGAGATGAGAGTTTTATATTTTCATTCATGTAAATTTAAATGTAATGTAATATTATTTTATTTGGGGCACTTCCGGGTTGAGCTTGATGCCACCAGTGTTGTATATTATTTACTTTTCCGCATTAGGATGGACCCAAGGAGGGGAGCACAGATGACCGGGTTCTGGGGTTCAGTGGGAGGCCATCTTGAGGAGTCGAGACCGGGTCTCCTAAACTCCAGAATTGGTAGGGTCGCTTGCCGCTCTCGTAGAGGTCCAGGGTGTGGGCTTGGCTATTCATCGCGACTGTGGAATCCGTATTTTCTATTGTTGGCTAAATACTAAATACGGACGTCCTAGTATATCCCACATTATATCTATGTTTCTGCTGCGATATCTGTGATGTGATCATTAGATATGTTCTCTGATAAATACTGTATATAGTATATATGATATATTATATAGGCGTTACTTATGTTTTACACCCGCGCTAGCCCTGCCCTGTTCTGCCGTTAGTTACCTAACCTAACGGTGCACGAGGGGACATCGAGGCGAATGCGGATGGCATAAGTGTACGTCGTATTTATCTGTGATGTTTTGGTGACTTAAATGATGGGACTTCATTAATGTGATTAATGAAAGATAAGAAACCTAAAAGATGTTGTAGAATCAATTTTCAAATAAAAAGGGGTAGCTACAGTTTTGCTTTGCATAGCAGTATATATGATATACCCTGCACCTTATTCGATGAGGAAAGAGCCGAGATCCCTTCACCGGGAGTGACCTCTTTAGCAAAATTGGCAGATGCTACAACACTCGGTTTGACTTTTGACAGCTTTTGGAGTTTTGCTTTGCATAGCGATGTATATGATATATCCTGCACCTTATTCCATAAGGAAAGAGCCGAGATCCCTTCACCGGGAGTGACCTCTTTAGCAAAACTAATGAAAGCCTCAAAATCACTCCATTTCAAATTTTACGCGATTCTACAACGATATCAAGTTCATTACGCAATAGGTTTTCAGAAAAACCTGTCGTAGCCCTCTGTCATTTCAGATAAGTTGTATATAGTATTCGTGCTACATTTGTTGGCTTTCGTCAAGGTGTAGTGTGCGGTAGCTATATGCTGCTTATCTGCTGCATATGATGAGACTGGATTAGGGTAGTCGTATGGCTTTGTTGGCATTCGTCAAGGGTCGTGCGGGTGGGTTTAATTCAGTCTAGAAATGTACGGGTTGAACTTGACTAACGGGCTATGGTTTGTTGGCTTTCGTCAAGGTCATAGCACGTTAGGGGAAAAATATTATCGGGAATTTCAAGTGTTGAAATTTACAATGAGATTGCATACCTTCTATGAGAGAGTTGGATCCCGATACCCACTGCGAGTAATTGTTACTCCCGGGAGAGTTTTACACAGGACAATTAGCCGATCAAGTAGGTGTCTAGAAAGGTGTCAACGGGGTTACGCCTCTGGGAAAACGGGTCCGTGCGAAAGCACGGGGAACCTCCCTCAAAGTACCGACACTGGCCTGGCTGAAAGATCGGTGAAGTTGTAGGGTGTAATTAATCCCGGCTAGTCTTTCCTTTTAGGGTTTGAAGGAAGATTTGATAAAAGCAGTAGGAGCCATCCTAATTAGATAAGATAATAACCAATCTGATCTTGCAAGAGCATATGCTAAAGTGTTTTCTTCTCTCTCACTCCAGGTAGCGACCATGTCATGCCTTAATCAAGATAATAATATGGATGTATTGACCAAACCTGCATGTTATACTGTGCTGGGGAATGTTGGTTCCATTCTTTCTTATAAGAGTTATCGGATTGAACAGGACATAGGGGAATACCAGGATTCCCATGCCACCCGAATGAAGAAAGTACATGATGATGCATTTTCTTCGGGTGTGTTCGTTACAGAGAACTGTTTCTCCATTTGCCCTACGTCCTAGGTATTAGATACCGGGTCAGGATCCCATATATGTAATCAGTTACAAGGGCTTAAGAAAGGTAGAGAACTTGGAGAAGGTGATAAAGACATAAGGGTTGGAAATGGTGCAATTGTTGCAGCTAAAACCGTCGGGGAATATCACCTTGTATTGCCAACTGGTAATACATTGATTCTGAACGAATGCTATTACATGCCGAACCTGATATGCAACATTATATCGGTTTCTTTGTTGAGTAAAGAGGGATATAATTTTGTATTACAGGATAATGTTATGAACATTTTCCTTAACCAAAAGTTGGTTGGATCAGGCACGTTGTGCAATGGCATTTATGTTCTAAATCAATCAACAGTTCTGAGCATAACAAACACACACAAGAGGAAGAGTTCAGAACTGAACGAATCCTTCTTGTGGCATTGTAGACTAGGTCACATCAATGCGACACGACTAGCTAAGTTGCATAAGGATGGATATTTGAAACCGTTCGAATTTTCATCTTATGACACTTGCCAGTCATGTCTCAAAGGCAAGATGACCAAAACTCCGTTTACGGGACACGGAGAAAGAGTTACCGAACTCTTGGGACTGATACATAGTGATGTATGCGGTCCCATGTCTACACATGCCAGGGATGGTTATTCGTACTTTATTACATTCACCGACGATCTCTCAAGATACGGACATGTGTTCTTGATAAGACACAAGTCTGAAGCTTTTGAGAAATTTAGAGAATATAAACAAGAAGTCGATAACCAAACCGGAAAAAGTATTAAAATCCTACGATCTGATCGAGGAGGTGAATACTTGAGCAATGAATTCCTGGACTTCCTAAAAGAGAATGGGATTCTCTCTCAGCTGACTCATCCATATACACCACAGCACAACAGTGTATCAGAACGGAGGAACCGCACCCTATTAGATATGGTGCGCTCTATGATGAGCACAGATGAGTTACATATCTTCCTTCTGGGGGTATGCGCTAGAGACAGCCATACATCTACTGAATATGGTCCCCACCAAATCTGTGCCTACCACTCCATATGAGATATGGAAAGGGAAGAGACCATGTCTTAACTATGTTAAGATATGGGGTTGTCCAGCCTATGTCAAACGACAAAATCCGGACAAACTCGAGGCACGGTCTGTTCTATGAAAATTTGTTGGATATCCTAAGAATTCATAAGGGTATATCTTCTACAGCAGTGAGGAACAAAGAGTATTTGTTTCTCGGCATACCACCTTTTTAGAAAAGGAATTTCTTGCAAAAGAGATTAGTGGACATGAGGTAGAACTGGAAGAGGTTCCAGCTACAAAAGCTGCAACAGAAGATATGGTGGAACCAGAGGATTCCGTAGTTCCCGATGAACCCCAACCACTCCGCCGATCTAGTAGGGTTTCTCACCCACCTGAGAGATACTACGGTTTTCTCATGGATGGTGGGAGCGAGGATTGCATCATGGAGGATGATGACCCAACTAGCTTCGAGCAGACCATCACGAGTGGGGACTCGGTGAAATGGCTGGATGCAATGCGGTCCGAGATGGAATCCATGTACACCAACAAAGTATGGACTTTGGAAGTTGCTCTTGAAGGGGTAAAACCCATTGGGAGCAAGTGGATCTTCAAGAAAAAACTTGGTGTAGATGGGAAAGTGGAGACTTTCAAAGCTAGACTTGTTGCAAAGGGTTTTCGTCAAAGACCAGGTGTGGATTATGTTGCGCCACGGCAGCGCCCCGGCCTCGTAATCGAGGCCAAAATGCGGAATCAAAATTTTTCCTTACTCGGAAACCGGCGCTACCGCGGACAAAGAAAACCCGGATCGTTAACCATTAACCTACGCTAGCTAACAAGAGATGGGAAAAGAAGTATACCACGAGATCCGAGTCCTCCGGTCTTCTCATCATCGCCCCGATCTCCCGCGGAAAGTGTAGTCTCCAAATCGTCGCCTCCTCGCCGGAAAGGGCACCACATCGCCTTCGTCTTTTACGGGCTCCCGCCTCAATACCGAGGCAACTCGAGCATGAAGCCGGCAACTCGACATACTCAAGATTTGCTGTAGGAAGTAGTGTAGAAACTTTGTCTCTTGGAGTTTATGTAGTTGCCATTGATGGATGGAGGAAGAGGTAAAGAAAATTGGTGCTTTCAATTTTCTAGCAAGAAGAAGATGAAATGAACTCTCTCATTCTTTTTCTTTCTCTCTTTCTTTTTCTTCTACTCTCTTTTCTCATAACCATGAAAGACTTTCTCTTCTAATGAGAATGAGAATGGTGGAGGAAGGATAATATGATAGCAAGAGGGAGGTGAGTGTAGGAGCAAGAGAGGAGGTGACCACAACCTAGACAAAGAAACATGCAAGCATGCTTCATCTCACATCAAACCCATACCCTTTTCAAATCACAATTAAACCAAGTCAAGGTGCAAGAAAAGAAAGCTATCATAATAGATCTTTATGCAAGAAAACCCTCCACAAAGAGTTATTTGCAAAACTGCAAATAACCCCCTCCATCGGAAAAGTCCGGCCGGGAAGGAGCAAAGGAAAACCGGCCGGAACGGAATGCAAACTGGCAACTCCAGAAAACTGGTCCCGTAATAAATTACAGGAAAAAAAAACCCGATACTGTGCATACACACCCGCATCTGTATTCCGAACGGATACAAATGCAATGAGACAAAATCTACACTGTACTAGACTAGGACCGGCTTAAGCCAAAGCCGGCTAGTAAAATCCGTTCGATCCTGATCCGTGCAATACCGCACGTATCTGATCGAACCCTGCCATATACCTATACGGCTACTAGTACAAACCGTCCGATCCTGATCCGTGCAATACCGCACGTATCTGATCGGACCCTGCCATATCTCCATACGGCCTCTACAGCGTTTCGCCCGAAAGCTGAGTAACTGAAAGTGTGGTGGACTCTAAAGACTCGTCAATACAATGGCTGTGGATTTAACCACTAGCACGTCAGAGGTATAAGCCAATACGTAACGGGCCACCAGCTATTGACCAAAAGGGACGTCGATGAGGAAGCTCACCCCGACACCCAACTGAGCCTGTCAGTGACAATATCCGTACAGTCCGGTCCGTTCGTCTATGAGTATCGCATGGCGGGCCTAGGGGGTTGGTAAAAGTCAGACCCCCAAAAGCGGTACAAGTCGTGTCGGAGCGTAGCCCAGAACGCCCTGAGATACTACTGGAATACCTACCAGTAAATCTCCTGCCTCGGCCGAGGGCTTTGCGTAATGGCTCTCCTAGACACAGCGCGACCTCACCCCCAATACCGGGAGAGACGAACCCCTGAAGATCCGCTCACTGCCTCCATGTGGCTCGGGACTGTACCCAACTAAAACCTGTTTGCACGACTCCTTTGAGCCGTGGTAGGGTAGTAATCAAAGCACAGTGGGAACTCACATGAGACAAATGACGATCCTCAGGTCGATGAACTATCCTGTACACATGTCACCAGGGAACTGCCATCTGACGTCTGGTATAAGACCAACTAGCAGGTTCCCGGCGAGTCCTGTCCGGTGTACTCATAACCCAATGAGCACCTGTATACATCTTAGGTGAACCAACTGACACCAGTGGCTTGTGAGACCGGCCACCGCCCCTCGTCGGGGTCTCGACTGTATACACTAGTCTACTAATGGAGTATCGATGCCCTGTCTCGAAACTCCTACGACTAGGGACCTTTTAAGGATGTGCTTATAGACTACCAGCTCCCACGTATATGATCGCCATCATACTGCTGGCAGTCAAGCAAGAATCCTAGGGGCTCTATCAACGTGTAATAGCGACATGTCAGGTCACCTAAAGCAGTACACGATGATAAAGGTAAACCAGATAGCATGCTATCATCTCGAGTAAGACTGTCCTACCGGGATAGGTCCTCCCTCAATCATTGCAATCACGTGCCTGTGATCCAATAATTGACTCTGAGGGCACTAACTCCAACAATCTCCCACTTGCACTCAAGGCTAATTATTGCGATGCCGCATACTCACAGCCCGTGTGATACCGAACACCCAACTCCTCTACTAGTCAGTCTCACAAAGCTCGTTTGTGAAACTTTTGCGTTCGAGGAATAGCCTCAGTGAGTGGATCCGCTGTGATGTTTCTTTCTCTGTCTCTCTATATCTCAAGTTCGCGGAGAAAGCCATCTCCCGAAATGAGCAATACCTGTCTTAGAATGTCTGGATGTCTGATGGGACTTAGCTCATGAATGAACTCCAAATCCAAAATTCTTAGACTGTATCGTCAACTGAACTTAATCAGTATTCTGCGCCATGCCACCCTCAGTATTGCCTTGGACCACCTGTCCAAAATACTGTCCCTCGTCAGAGGGAGAACTATAACTCTGACAACCTCCTTGTCGTCCATGTCACCTTGGAAGCCTGGAATGATAACTGTCTCCCAAATGAGGCTGTCGTTATCATATCCCTAGAACATCCACTATGTTCTAAAACTGCTTCCGACTGTTTCTCCAGGATTGGATCAATGTCAACTTATTGCATCTAGTGCAAGAACAACATCTGGTGTGGCACTTGACATCTCATGATTGACTCAATTGCCTAAGCAAGTGATCTGCCAATCATGAGTATCCCTCTCCCCTTTAGTCTATAAGACACCTTTAGAGAGGGTGACTCCATCAACTGCAGGTACACTACCGTGTCAGGAGTCGTCCATTCTAAATACTCATAGAATGCTGTCAAGTTACCCAGATTGGGAATCCACCCAAATCTAGATCTAAAACCATAGATCTAGTAACCAGTATGTCTGATATAATATCCAAGTCCCTTGTGGAGAAACCACTGTGTGACGACCAAAGTATAACCGATCGTAGTATAGGAATATCACTTCCTACTACCTTCTCGACAGATCCATCCCCTATTCTGATGACGTCAAACCTATGACTGTCACATCAGAAATGGATGATCTATCTCCGCTACATCTGCTTTAGTCTATAAATAGACATAAGCCTGATGTCCACCAATGCTTCCGCTGCTCCCACTGACTACGACAACCCTCTGGCAGAGTCATACAGACGTGCACTTCTAAAGCTAGTTTAGAACGACGCTATACTCATCCTCCTGCCGGGTCTCGCAGCCTGGAACAACAGCAATGGCAAGTGTGGGTAAACAAGAACTTCCCTGTCACCGTCCTTGAGGCTACCGGAGTACCTCTCGGGTGCCTGAAGTTACCTACCGTATCTGCGGAGTGGCCAATGGAATGTCAAACCAGATTGAATCTTTAGGTTCCTTATCAAATCTTCAGTAATCGTTTGCGGTTCTGGAATCACTTCCAGTTCTACCATACTCCCACTACTGTTTTTGAAAAAATCCATTTTTAATAAAACTGTGGCGAGTCTTGAACAATATTTCTATTGATCTGCCAGATGGTAGAAAGTCAACCCTCGTCATATCCTGGGTCAACCCACAAACAGCCATTACAGAAACGTGCCTTGAGTTATCCAGAGTCTGGTTTTAAGCATAAGCCGGACAACTCCCCGTACCTTAACAACGTTAAGATATGAACTGTTCTATATCCAATATAGAAACAGAGGCACTGATTTAATTGAACTAGATTCAAATCATGCAGCTGTCTCCAGTGCATGTCAACTAAATGGAAGGAGGCCGATCAGCGTTACTCAACTTAGGAATGCTTCCAATTATGAGTAACCTGAAAGAGAAGCAATCTCTCTTCATCATTACTATCGACTGAATACCATACACAAGTATCTACATCTTCGATCACTTTGAAGAATCCCGATATTTGCTACACCTGGTTCTCTACTCTATTCAAATACCTATAACTCCTCAAAATTCAGACCATGTGTTTCCACGAAACACCTGTCTAAAAACTAGAGAAGTCATAAGTAAACAGAATATAGTACGAGGACCAACCCCTGTGTCCTAATGGACACTGGACAACATACAATACTCTGTATAAGTCCGCTGAGTCTAACAACTCTTTCACTGTGTGTCGTAGGTTGAAAACTGTACTTATGGTTAAGAAGAATTACACCGCTGTTTAATGCTCCTTACCTAACCATCCACTGATATAGGTAAATGTCATCGACATAATATCAAAAGGTATATCTCACTCTATGAAAATAGACGTACAGATATATCAATTTGAAATTGGTGCACAACAGCGGATATTCAAAACCAAATATTTGCCGACCGGCAAACTACCCAGGTGATTTCCTCAAATATCACCGATTACAACGAATCCCGATATAATGAGGATGATCACCCAATTCCCAATAACTTACTCCCACTCATCATCTGTAAAACCATACAGATGTGAGAATCATACCTGGTAAATACATACCCTGGAGCAAGTGTCTAACTGGGAAAACAGTTTTCCATTAACAGTACACAGTGAAACTGAAACATTGAAATGTTTCGTCGGGGTATCCTGGTATTCCTAGTAATGCCTCTTCCATTGTCCAGATTCACAACTGTAACCGTATATCTCTTTGCCATCTGTCCAAAACCCTTTATATGTCTTTAGTCATTACCGTCTGCACACCCCTTTAGGCCAAATGGTTTTCTTCCTTCCCTACCGTTCGGCACCAGCCTATGGTTTGGAAGAAGACTATCCAAAAAGCATAAAGGGTGTACTGTCCTAATCCTAGGAGCACTCGCAACGCGAGAGAAGGTGAAGATAAAAGACAACTGAATGTAGTTTATTCCTATTTCTCCTGGACCAGAATCCATCCCCGAACTGGAACAAGTTCCTTTCGAGTTCGTATATAACCATACGATGGAGTATCCAATAAACTGTGGATCTTCGTAGTGATACGGAGTGTCCTGGAGAAATACAAAGGTGATTTAGGATTGGCGAAGAAATACTTGGTTTGGTCGTGAATATCAGTCGCAAGTTACTTTGCCCTCTTACTAATCCCTTGCTTTGTCTGAACTTAATACCTTCTGTACACCGTTTAGGCTAATTGGCTTTCTTCCTTCCCTACCGGTCGGCACCAGCCTATGGTTTGGAAGAAGACTATCCAATTTGCGTAATAGGTGTACTACTCCTAAACCAAGGAGTACTCGCAACCTGAGAGAGGGTGAAAAGAAAAGACAACTGAATAGTCCTATCCGTTTTCTCCAGAACCAGAAACCATCCTCGAATTCCTTCGAGTTCGTATCTAACCATACGATGGTTTTGTCCAGTGGAAGTGGACGTTCGCAGTAATACGGGGTGCCCTGGAGAAAAGGGTAAAAGTAGGAGTGGCAATGAGGTCTGCAACTCTGACAATCCAAAAGCCAGTGTTAAGTAGGTTCG
This sequence comes from Agapanthus africanus, assembly GCA_030015575.1. Lineage (NCBI taxonomy): Eukaryota > Viridiplantae > Streptophyta > Magnoliopsida > Asparagales > Amaryllidaceae > Agapanthus > Agapanthus africanus. Next base: position 193,373,656 of record JASDDO010000016.1, on the reverse strand, counting down.
GTCAACTTGGTCACTGAGTCATAGTCTTAGGGTCGGGTCAATGGTCGCTGCCAAAGAGAGAGAGAAAAGAAACACTCAGCGTGCACTCTAACCTAGATCAGAATGGTTATCATTTTATCTAAACTGGAAACCTCCCACTGTACCTCAAATTCTCCTCCAAACCTGAAAGAAGAATTAGTCGGGATCACCCGAGGAGTAAACCAACTCATCAGTGGAAATCGGGATCCAACTATCATCGCATGATAACTTGACGGAATCCACTCAAGTCACCACACTCCAGAAGGTATGCGCATGCCTGGCAAGTTTCAGTTCTTTTGAAACTCCCGATGTGATTTTTACCCCTAGGACCCAAGTGACCTTGACACAGTCAACAAATCAAAGAGTCCTAGTCAAGTTCAGCCCGTCATTATCCTGGATTGCATTAAACCCACCCGTACGAGCCCTTGACACAGTCAACAAGGCCGCACGACTGTCCTAACCAATCCCATTAATATGCTGCAAACAAACACTACTTAGCTACCGCACACCACGCCTTGACACAGTCAACAAACGCAGCACGAATACTAAGTAATATTTGTAAGAAATGACGGAGGGCTACGACTGGTTTTTGGCGAAAAACCTTTAACGTAATGAACTTGATGTCGTTGAAGGAACTGCATAACCTTTTATAAAAATATAGTGACGAAAACCTTTACTAAAGAGGTCACTCCCGGTGAAGGGATCTCGGCTCTTTCCCCGTAAAATGAGGTGCAGGATATTCCAACTGAATACCACGATGCAAAGCAAAAGTAATCGGCTATAGTGAAGTTAATGCCCTGACGCAAACTTCTGTCCAAGGGGTCACTCCCGGTGAAGGGATCTCGGCCCTTGCCTCGTCGACTGAGGAGCAGGATATTCCAAATGAATACCACGATGCAAAACAAAAGTGAACGTCCTTGCAATAACAGCTTTTTGAAAAGTGTTCCAACAACATCAGAATAGGTTTGTTTATCTTGCATTGATCCGAATCAACATAGTCCCATCAATTGATCACACCACAAAGAACGAAAATATACTGACGTACGTATATGCCATCCGCATTCGCCACTGGGTCCCGTCATCACCCGTTAGGTTAGCTAACTAACGGCAGAGCGGGGACTGGACTAGCGCGGATGAAAAACATATACAACATCTACTAATATATATACCAATATATTATATTTCGCTCAAGGCGTGAATAAAATGCAACATCACAGAAATGTACAGCATCACAGAACAATACAGATATCTGGAAGCCCCGGGTTTCACAGAGCTGCTGCTGAAACCCGACGTTCCCCTGGTCGTGTGGATAGCCTGTGCAATGAAATCCTAGACCCCTACGGGTGCGGCAAGTCACCCGCCAAAACCTGAAGCGAGGCAGCCCCCTTCAGCTCCGTGAATGGACCACCCAGCACTCCACGGAATCCGGCAACTTGGGCACCCCTCCTGGGTCAACCTGTACCCCCTACGAGTGCGGCGAATAGCCCGCCAATTCTAGAGTGAAGCCCCCCTCCGTCCCAATGCCATGAGATGCGGGCTTGTTGCCTTCCAGAACCCGGCTATCCGTGCACCCCTCCGCGGGGTAATCCTAGTACAGAAAGTAAAATATACATACACCGGGTACATCGACCGCAACCAGGTCGTGCCCCAAAAGAATAATACAAACAGGCAGTGACGGCAGTCCACATGTCGGACGCTCGCCCCGCAATAACAAATGTACATGATACAATAAAGCTGTACTAGCATTGCATCCAGGCTATCCCCCACGACCGATCCGCAACATCACAGCATAAACATAGAACATCAACGTGAAAATCACGTTCGCAAATCCGTCTAACCGGGCTATAGCAGTTAGACAGGATTTACCGATCGAGTGACATTCACGGTCGCAGATATAATGTAAATACTGTGAAAAATGTGTTTAAAATATTCCGATCGATCAAACATTTAACAAGTGAGCCCCCTAACAAAACTGTAGCAACCACAGAAAACCTGGGCCCAATTTTAATATTCCAGAAACCATATTTCTCATTCAGGAACACACTGCACAAATTTGGGGGGGTGAACAGTTGTTTCCGCGGCGGAAGCGCGGCCTAAGCAGGGGTCAGGCCGCGCTTCCGCGGCGGTATGAAGGGATCGTGGTACCAAATTTTTACAGTGTGCTTAGATTTCCCTGCACATCATTCTGAGACCACCAGAAAAATTTTTGGACTCAAAAAAAATTCGACAGAAACTGATGTGCATGAAATACGTGTTTTCGGGATTTTGTTCGATCGGAAACGTAAACACATCATACCAAGCTAGACTATGTTAATGGCGAGGCTCTGATACCATGTTGCGCCACGGCAGCGCCCCGGCCTCGTAATCGAGGCCAAAATGCGGAATCAAAATTTTTCCTTACTCGGAAACCGGCGCTACCGCGGACAAAGAAAACCCGGATCGTTAACCATTAACCTACGCTAGCTAACAAGAGATGGGAAAAGAAGTATACCACGAGATCCGAGTCCTCCGGTCTTCTCATCATCGCCCCGATCTCCCGCGGAAAGTGTAGTCTCCAAATCGTCGCCTCCTCGCCGGAAAGGGCACCACATCGCCTTCGTCTTTTACGGGCTCCCGCCTCAATACCGAGGCAACTCGAGCATGAAGCCGGCAACTCGACATACTCAAGATTTGCTGTAGGAAGTAGTGTAGAAACTTTGTCTCTTGGAGTTTATGTAGTTGCCATTGATGGATGGAGGAAGAGGTAAAGAAAATTGGTGCTTTCAATTTTCTAGCAAGAAGAAGATGAAATGAACTCTCTCATTCTTTTTCTTTCTCTCTTTCTTTTTCTTCTACTCTCTTTTCTCATAACCATGAAAGACTTTCTCTTCTAGTGAGAATGAGAATGGTGGAGGAAGGATAATATGATAGCAAGAGGGAGGTGAGTGTAGGAGCAAGAGAGGAGGTGACCACAACCTAGACAAAGAAACATGCAAGCATGCTTCATCTCACATCAAACCCATACCCTTTTCAAATCACAATTAAACCAAGTCAAGGTGCAAGAAAAGAAAGCTATCATAATAGATCTTTATGCAAGAAAACCCTCCACAAAGAGTTATTTGCAAAACTGCAAATAACCCCCTCCATCGGAAAAGTCCGGCCGGGAAGGAGCAAAGGAAAACCGGCCGGAACGGAATGCAAACTGGCAACTCCAGAAAACTGGTCCCGTAATAAATTACAGGAAAAAAAAACCCGATACTGTGCATACACACCCGCATCTGTATTCCGACCGGATACAAATGCAATGAGACAAAATCTACACTGTACTAGACTAGGACCGGCTTAAGCCAAAGCCGGCTAGTAAAATCCGTTCGATCCTGATCCGTGCAATACCGCACGTATCTGATCGAACCCTGCCATATACCTATACGGCTACTAGTACAAACCGTCCGATCCTGATCCGTGCAATACCGCACGTATCTGATCGGACCCTGCCATATCTCCATACGGCCTCTACAGCGTTTCGCCCGAAAGCTGAGTAACTGAAAGTGTGGTGGACTCTAAAGACTCGTCAATACAATGGCTGTGGATTTAACCACTAGCACGTCAGAGGTATAAGCCAATACGTAACGGGCCACCAGCTATTGACCAAAAGGGACGTCGATGAGGAAGCTCACCCCGACACCCAACTGAGCCTGTCAGTGACAATATCCGTACAGTCCGGTCCGTTCGTCTATGAGTATCGCATGGCGGGCCTAGGGGGTTGGTAAAAGTCAGACCCCCAAAAGCGGTACAAGTCGTGTCGGAGCGTAGCCCAGAACGCCCTGAGATACTACTGGAATACCTACCAGTAAATCTCCTGCCTCGGCCGAGGGCTTTGCGTAATGGCTCTCCTAGACACAGCGCGACCTCACCCCCAATACCGGGAGAGACGAACCCCTGAAGATCCGCTCACTGCCTCCATGTGGCTCGGGACTGTACCCAACTAAAACCTGTTTGCACGACTCCTTTGAGCCGTGGTAGGGTAGTAATCAAAGCACAGTGGGAACTCACATGAGACAAATGACGATCCTCAGGTCGATGAACTATCCTGTACACATGTCACCAGGGAACTGCCATCTGACGTCTGGTATAAGACCAACTAGCAGGTTCCCGGCGAGTCCTGTCCGGTGTACTCATAACCCAATGAGCACCTGTATACATCTTAGGTGAACCAACTGACACCAGTGGCTTGTGAGACCGGCCACCGCCCCTCGTCGGGGTCTCGACTGTATACACTAGTCTACTAATGGAGTATCGATGCCCTGTCTCGAAACTCCTACGACTAGGGACCTTTTAAGGATGTGCTTATAGACTACCAGCTCCCACGTATATGATCGCCATCATACTGCTGGCAGTCAAGCAAGAATCCTAGGGGCTCTATCAACGTGTAATAGCGACATGTCAGGTCACCTAAAGCAGTACACGATGATAAAGGTAAACCAGATAGCATGCTATCATCTCGAGTAAGACTGTCCTACCGGGATAGGTCCTCCCTCAATCATTGCAATCACGTGCCTGTGATCCAATAATTGACTCTGAGGGCACTAACTCCAACAGATTATGACGAAACCTTTTCTCCAGTGGCTATGCTTAAATCCATCCGGATCATGCTTGCCATCGCTGCATATCATGATTACGAAATCTGGCAAATGGATGTTAAGACCGCCTTTCTAAACGGTGATTTAGAAGAGTGCGTATACATGACTCAGCCAGAGGGCTTCGTAGATAGTGGGAGCAGCGGGAAGGTGTGCAAGCCGCTTAAATCCATTTATGGATTAAAGTAAGCATCGCGGAGCTGGAACATCTGCTTTGAAGTCGTTATCGAAGAGTTTGATTTCGTCAAAAACGTAGATGAACCTTGTATCTACAAGAAGGTGGCAGAGAGTAAGGTTGTCTTCCTCGTATTGTACGTGGACGACATACTCTTGATAGGAAATGACATTCCTATGCCGCAATCGGTCAAGCTCTTCTTATCATAAAGATTCTCAATGAAAGATCTTGGTGATGCCTCCTGCATATTGGGAATTAGGATCTATAGAGATAGATCCAAACGGATATTGGGATTGTCCCAATCCAGGTACATTGACTCCATACTAAAGAGGTTTAGTATGGAAGAATCCAAGTGTGGGAACTTACCCACGATCTCTGGAGTCACTCTCTCCAAAGAGATGTCTCCCAAGACTGATTTGGAGAGAGCTCGCATGCAAGGGATACCCTATGCTTTGGCTGTAGGCTCTATCATGTACGCGATGCTATGTACCAGACCCGATATAGCATACTCACTAAGTGTAGTGAGCAGGTATCAAGATGATCGTGGAGAGAGTCACTGGACAGCTGTGAAGAGCATTCTCAAGTACTTGCGAAGGACTAAAGAGATGCTCTTGGTGTATGGAAACGAAGAACTCCAAGTGGAGTCCTTTACCGATTCGAGCTTCCAGAGTGATAAGGACGACTCTAAGTGGTAGTCGGGATTTGTCTTTACCTTTTATGGAGGGGCGGTTAGCTGGAAAAGTTCCAAGCAGGAAACCGTGGCAGACTCGACGATGGAGGTTGAATACATCGCTGCCAACGATGCTGCCAAAGAGGCTGTCTGGATCAAGAAGTTCATTACTGAACTTGGAGTGGTTCCAGCCATTGAGCATCCAATACCTTTGTATTGTGATAACAATGGAGTGGAGGCTTTGGCCAAGGAACCCAGGTCCCATCAGCGATCCAGGCATAATCTGAGGCGGTATCACCTGATCCGGGAGATAGTTGATCGCCGGGAGATCGAGGTCAGGAGGGTTGACACGAAGAATAACACAGCGGATCCACTCACGAAGGCCATTCCCCATCTACAGTTTGAAAGACTCTTCGGGATGCTCAGTATGCGATACTACAGCAGCTTGTATGTATGCCCTAGAGGCCAGTATTGTACAGATGATGTATATTATATTGGATGCTTGGACAAATATAGAGATGACTTTCTTGCTCGATATGATAGTATGCTATCTGGTTGCTCTTTATCTTAACATGTATACATATCTCTTTATACTGTCTTAAAGTTACATGTTGGTAAAGCCCTTAGGATGTGTACGTGACTACCTGGACTATGATGCGGATCATACTAGTGGTGACATGGTAGTCCATAAGTACATCCTTCAAGGTCCCTAGTCGTGGGTGTATCGAGACGGGGCATCGATATACCAGTATAGACTAGCGTATACGCTTCTCGACCCATGAGATGGGCGATGGATGATCCTATATCCATTAGTGTTTGACATCAGAGATGGTATACGGGTGCTCAGTGGAGACTGGGTACACTGGACGGACTCGCCGAGAACTCCTAGATGGTATTATACCTCACGTCAGATGGCAGTTCTCTGGTGACACTTGTGCAGGTTAGTTTGTAGACCCGAGATCGTCATAGAGTCTTGTGTGATTCCCACTGTGCTTTGATTTCCACCTTACCACGTCCAAGAGGGCGTGCAAAACGGTGGTTTTTGGGTACAGTCCCGAGTCACATGGAGGCAATGAGCGATATGAGGGGTTTCGTCTCTCCCTGTATTGGGGGTTGATGTTGCGCTGTGCTCGATTGGCCGTAACAGGGAAGTCCCTGGCCAGGGCTGATTAGAGATTTACTGGTAAGTGTTACCGGTAGTTTCTCGACCCGTTATGAGCCTCACATCGGCACGAATTATCAGTTATTGGGGTCTGACGTTTACCACCCCTAGACTTGATATGCGACATATCAGACGAGGAGACCGGACTGCACGGGTAGTGTTGCTGGTTGGCTCGATGGGAGTTGTAACAGGTTCTCTTGTTTTCTTCTGATCGCTCAATACCCGGGTGGCCGTTACGTTTAGCTGACCGCTTGCGGCTTGGGGGTGCTTGATATGATCATCATCCACTGCTGACGTATTGACGAGTCTGGGAGCCCCACAAAGGAGTTACCTAGTCCAGACAAAACGTTGTGGTGCACGTATGCGATATGCGAATGGACCCGGTTAAAATGCGCATATGAGATACCGTATATTAATCGGGCGGCTTAATTTTGGTTGGGTCTGTTAGTTATATGTATGCCCTAGAGGCCATTTCTATACATAGGATGAATATTGTAGTGGATGCTTGGACATATATATGTATGACTTTCTTGCTCAATATGATAGTATGCTATCTGGTTACTCTTTACTTTAACGTGTACACTGATTGTCTCTCTGTTACATGTTGGTAAAGCCCTTAGGATGTGTACTTGACTACCTGGACTATGATGCGGATCATACTAGTGGGGATATGGTAGCCCATAAGTACATCCTTCAAAGTCCCTAGTCGTGGGTGTATCGAGACGGGGCATCGATATACCAGAGTAGACTAGCGTGTAGCTTCTCGACCCATATAGATGGGCGATGGATGATCCTATATCCATTGGTGTTTGACATCAGAGATTATATACGGGTGCTCAGTGTAGACTAGGTACTCTGGACGGACTCGCCGAGAACTCCCAGATGGTATTATACCTTACGTCAGATGGCAGTTCTCTGGTGACACTGGTGCAGGTTAGTCTGTAGACCCGAGATCGTCATAGAGTTTTGTATGATTCCCACTGTGCTTTGATTTCCACCTTACCACGTCCAAGTGGACGTGCAAAACGGTGGTTTTTGGGTACAGTCCCGAATCACATGGAGGCAATGAGCGATAGGAGGGGTTTCGTCTTTCCCGGTATAGGGAGTTGATGTTGCGCAGTGCTCGATTGGCTATAACAGGAAGTCCTTGGCCAAGGCTGCTTTAGGGATTTACTGGTAAGTGTTACGAGTAGTTTCTCGACCCGTTCTGAGCCTCATATCGACACGACTTATCGAGTTATTGGGGTCTGACGTTTACCACCCCTAGGCGAGATATGCGACATATCAGACGAAGAGACCGGACTGTACGGTAGTGTTACTGGTTGGATTCACAGGAGTGTGAGCGGGCTTGCTCGTTGATCTTCTAATCGCTCATTACCCGGGTGGCCGTTACGTTTAGCAGACCGCTGGCGGCTTGTGGGTGTTTGATATGATCATCAGCTGCTGCCGGCATATTGACGAGTCTTCCGAGTCCTACACAGGGGTTTCCTTGCTCAAGCAAAACGAAATAGGAGCGCATATGAGATATGTGCGGGACCGAGAATAATACCAATATGTGATACTGTATTCTATTCTCGCGATTTGTATCATCGCTCGGTTATATATGATATAGCCGGGTTACTGAATCAAGTGTTGATTCGATACATTGATACACTTGATATTAGTCGGTTATATGCGATATGACCGGATCGTTAAATCAAGTGTTGATTTAATGATTTAATGTATAATTATATATATGATATATTACTTTACATTAACTAGTATTGGTTCACTTAAGATTGATTTTCTCACTTGAATGTGCACATTGTTTATATGTAATATATGCTAGTGTACCCAAAAACAAGTTGTGTGTATGAGACTTGAACCAAATCAAGGTTAGATTAGGGTTTACTATTTTTCTAAGCATATAACAAAAGAGTGTGACTTTGGTCAAAGTTATCAAGCTTCATGAAGCTTGATAAACATTGACAAAGTCAACTCTCTTTGTCATCTGTTTAAGATATTAGCTAACCCAACCCTTAACCTAATGCTATGGTTAATTCTCTACATGAGGGCTTAACTCAACCATGGTGCCATTATTTATTGGATAAGTTTCATTTGGATATTTATTCATATGCTTCTTTTTCTTCTTCTTCATCTTCATCAAGCTCACAAAAGCTTGAGAGCTCCAATGGTGCCATGAGAAAAAGAGTGAGAAATCCAATTCTAAAGTGAACCCACTTCCTATTTCTTCATCCTCTACCACTTGCCATGTAGTATAGGGTGTTCTCTTCATAAAGTTTTTGACTAAGTGAAGGAAAAGCTTGAGTTTGAGTCTCCCCGACGTAGATCATCTTCGGCCTCGAAGTCAATGACCTAGCCCGATCATTTCTCCGACGAAACCATCGCTAAAATCCAGGATCCGATGATCGCAGTGGAGGGACCTCAACACGGAGCTAAAGAAATGGTGGAGCGGATCTACAAAGGTTGTAGTCCCTTTTCACTTAGCAATAAAGTTGTTTACTTGCTTGGTTTTCGCCTATCCTCTAGTTAACGATCTAGTTTAGCGTTTCTCGGCACCGGAAAATTTTAATTTGGCATGGTTGATGCGTTGTGGAACCTCTTGAGTGTGCCTAGTAACCCAACAGTGGTATCAGAGCCTAGCTAGAGCTTTAGGCGATGTGTAGACGATATTAGAAATTCGATCGAACCCCGAAACCCTAACTTTTAACCCTCTCTGGACATTTTCTGAAAATGTGGTTTTTTCCAAATTAAAAATAGCCAAAAAATTCAGCAGGGTTTTTGAAGAGTTACAGTGAAGCACGTGCACTTAACTCAATAAAAGCGCGGCGGAACCGCGGCACGAGCATGGCTCGTGCGGCGGTTCCGCGGCCGTATTGACACTTTATTCTTCCCTTTTTGCACAGTAACTCCTTATTTGATTCCTGTGTTTTCTGGGTATTTTTTTTATTTATATTCAACAGTTGAATTTTCTGGGTTGTATTGGGGATTCGATGATTCGATCGGGAACTTTAACTGCGTCTATGTGTTTTTCCGGGTAATTTAGAACATGTTAAAAAGTTCGACCGGATATAAATACCCAATTTTTCCCCTGCCGGGAAATTTCCAAGTGTTGGATTTTTTCGTAGTTTGAGAACGTTCTAAGTAGTGCAAGTAACGCGATGGACCCTCTAGAAGACAACAAACCTTAACTCGATTATGTGACCGTCTTGAACTGCCCTTTGAACCTTAGGGTTTGGGGCAGTACGGCGTGCCACATGTGAGGCGTTGGCTTGACCCTTCTACGGCTGGACCGTTGGTACTGTGGCATGAAGTAAATGTTTTTAAACTTATTTCATGTGTTGAGCTGTTTCGGGAAAACTTGGGTGTTTGATTGTTCGATCGGAAAGTTTAACATTTTCTATTTATTTGGAATGTGATACAATATTTGGAATCCACAAGTAGTTATGAGATAACTGATTTGGATGTTATAAACATAGAACTTTAGTCTCACATGATCGGTTGCCACGGAATTTTGATGTGATCAAAAGTCCGTCGCAATCACGTAGCGTACGCGGATACTCGCCGGGTAAACTTAATAGACAGCCATGCCCCATAGCCCCGACCAAGTGACTGTAGGAGAACCCCGTTGCCAAAAGCATCCGTTCGGGTGCTCGCGGCAACGGTGTTCCGCCTTAGTGCACTTCGTCGACAGCATCCGCGGGTGCGGCCGTCTACTATTGTTTGCGATGAGCATTCGATCAAAATATCGGGAATCTTGTAGAATTGCCCGACTAGATATTGAAAAGTGTTTTCGATATTGAGACTAAAATGCGGGGTTTATAATTGCTAGGCATGCGATGTCTAAGGAATTCATTTGTTTAGGCATGCGATGTCTAAGTAGGTTGCGGATTCCTACTGTTGTAGTTTTACACTTTCTTTTTTGTGACCGTAAGTGTAATATGTGATATCGCCGGTTTCGTTGCTATATGTCAACGACAATTGGGATGCGCACATTTACTTACGTTGATGACATGGGATGTTATGTGTTGCTGGATATGTTATATTGGATCGTCGTGTTTGAATAGCCGGGGTTTTTTATGTGAGATGAGTGTTTTTCATTTTCATTCATGTAAAAATTATTGTATGTAATATTATTTTATTGGGGCACTTCCAGGTTGCGGAAGATGTCACCATTGTATATTATTTACTTTTCCGCACTAGGATAGACCCAAGGAGGAGGGCACAAGTAACCGGGTTCTGGAGTCCAGTGGGAGACCAACTCGAGGAGTCGAGTCCGGGTCTCCTAACTCTAGAATTGGTACGGTTGCTTGCCGCTCTCGTAGGGGTCTAGGGGTGTGGGTTTGGCTATTCATCGCGACCGTGGAATCCGTGTTTTATACATGCTCGTATTGAAAACACGAACGTCCTAGTATATCCAATATTCCATATGATTCTTCTGCTGCGATATCTGTGATGTGATCATTTGATGTTCTGTGATAAATACTGTATATAGTATATATGATATATTATATAGGCGTTATTTATGTTTTACACCCGCGCTAGCCCTGCCCCGTTCTGCCGTTAGTTACCTAACCTAACGGTGCACGAGGGGACATCGAGGCGAATGCGGATGGCATACGTGTACGTCATATTTATCTGTGATGTTTAGGTAACTTAAATGATTGGACTTCATTAATATGATTAATGAAAGAAAAGAAATCTAAAAGATGTTGTAGAATCGAATTTTCAAAAACAGGTAGCTACAGTTCTTGCTTTGCATCGCGGTGTTCCTTGTAGAACATCCTGCACCTTATTCGATAAGGAAAGGACCGAGATCCCTTCACCAGGAGTGACTCCTTTAGCAATAACTGGCAGATGCTACAACCCTCGGTTTGTCATTTGATTGCTTCTATAGTTTTTTCTTTGCACAGCGGTATATGTGATATATCCTGCACCTTATTCGATGAGGAAAGGGCCGACGATCCCTTCACCGGGAGTGACCCCTTTAGCAAAACTAGAAAAGCCTCAAAAACACTCCATTTTAAATCATTTGATTCTACAACGATATCAAGTTCATTACGCAATAGGTTTTCAGAAAAACCTGTCGTAGCTCTCCGTCATTTCAGATAAGTCCTACTTAGTATTCATGCTACGTTTGTTGACCTCCGTCAAGGCGTAGTGTACGGTAGCTAACTAGTATTTATCTGCTTATGCATATGATGCAGATTGGATTAGGGTAGTCGTACGGCCTTGTTGACCTCCGTCAAGGGTCGTGCGGGTGGGTTTGATTCAATCAAGAAATGACGGGTTGAACTTGACTAGTAGTAGCCTATGGTTTGTTGACCTCCGTCAAGGTCATAGGGTGCTAGGGGCAAAATTATCGGGAATTTTAAGTGTTGAAATTTGCAATGAGATTGCATACCTTCTATGAGATAGTTGGATCCCGATACCCACTGCGAGTAATTGTTACTCCTGGGAGAGTTTTACACATTACAATTAGCCGATCAAGTAGGTGTCTAGAAAGGTGTCAACGGGGTTACGCCTCTGGGAAAATGAGGTTTACTTTAATTAGGTCCATGTGAAAGCACGGGGAACCTCCCTCAAAATACCGACACTGGCCTGGCTGAAAGATTGGCGAACTTGTAGCGTGTAATTAATCCCGGCTAGTCTTTCCTTTTAGGGTTTGAAGGAAGATTTGATAAAAACAGTTGGAGCCATCCTGATTAGATAAAATAATAACCAATCTGATCTTGCAAGAGCGCACGTAGAGTGTTTTTCTTCTCTCTCTCTCCAGGTAGCGACCATGTGACGCCTTAATCAAGATAATAAAACGGATACATTGACCGAACCCGCTTGTTATACTGAGCTGGGGAACGTTGGTCCCGCTCCAACTTATAATTGTTATAGGACAGAGCAGGAAATTGGGGAATACCAGATTTCCCGTGCCGCCCAAACGAAGAAAGTGCATACCGATGCATCATCTTCGGGTGTGTTCATTACAGAGAACTGTTTCTCAAATGTCCTTTACGTCCTGGGTATATGATACCGGATCAGGATCCCACATATGTAATATATTACATGGGCTACAGAAAGGTAAAGAACTGAGAACGGGTGATAAGTTTCATGAGGCAGAAAACGGTGCAAGTGTTGCAGCCAAGTCTGTTGGTCACTGTCACCCTGTATTACCAGAATACATTGATTCTGAACAAATGTTATTAGATACCGAACTTGATATACAAAATCATATCAGACTCTTTATTTAGATAAAGAAGGATATAATTTTTTACTGTTGGATAATGTTTTGAACATTTCCTATATCAATAGTTAATCGGTTCAGGCACGTTATCTAAAAGCATTGACGTTCTAAATCAAACTACAGTTCCTAGTATACAGAAAACACACAAGAGGAAGAGTTCAGAAATGAACAAATCCTTATTGAGGCATTGTAGACTAGGTCATATCAATGTGACCCGACTAGCTGAAATTACATTAAGTTGCATATTTAAATTAGTTTGAATTTACATCTTGTGAAACTTGCAAGTCATGTCACAGAGATAAGATGACCATAGCTCTGTTTATTGGAAACAGAGAGAGAGTTAGTGAACTCTTGGGAATGATACATGCTATTGTATGAAGGTCCCCTGTCTACACATGCCAAGACCGGTTCTTTGTACTTCATTACATTCACTGATGATCTCATAAGATTCAGACATATGTTCCTGTTGAAACACAAGTCCGAACCTTTTGAGATATTCATAGAATATAAGTTAGAAGTAGAGAACCAAAAATACGGGTAAAAGTATTATGTCCTTTGATGTGATCAAGGAGGAGAATACTTGATCACGGAATTCTTGGATTATTCTAAAAGAGAATGAGACTCTCTCTCAGCATTACTCCTCCGCATACACCATAGCACGATGGTATATCGGGGCGGAGCAATAGCACCCTATGTGATATGGTGTGCTCTATGATGAGTACTACTGAGTTTCCTATTTCCTTTTAGGGAGTTATGCACTTATGAAGTTGCATACCTATTGAATAAGGTTCCGATCAAATCAGTTGCCTACCACTTCATATGAGATATGGAAAGGGAAGAGCCCATATCTTAAGTTTGTTAAGATTTGAGGTTGTCCGGCCTATGTCTGAAAAGAAAAATCCGGACAAGCTCGAGGCAAAGTCAGATCTGTGGAAGTTTGTTGGATATCCCAAGCATACGCAAGGGAATATCTTCTACCTAACCGAGGAACAAAAATGTTTTGTTTCTCAGCATGCCACCTTTGTGAAAGGGAATTTCTTGTGAAGAAATTATTGGTCATGAGGTAGAACTGGAAACAGTTCCAGCTCTACAAACTGCAGCTGATGATTTGGTAGAACCAAAGGAATCAATAGCAACCAACGAACCTCAGCCTCTCCGTCGATCTAGTAGGTTTCCTCACCCACATGAGAGATACTCCGGTTTCTCTATGACAGTGGGAGCGAGGATTGCATCATGGGATGATGACCTAACTAGTTTCGAGCTGGCCATCAGGAGTGGGACTCTGTAAGAATGGCTGGATGTTTATCGATCTGAGATGGAATCCTTTTACACCAACAAAGTATGGACTTTGGTTGCTTTATCTGAAGGGTTAAATCCCCATCAGGAGCAAGTATATCTTGAGAAGATTACTTGGTGTACATGGAAAAGTTGAGACTTTCAAAGCTAGACTTGTTAAAGGTTTGCATCATTGACCAGGTATGGATTATAACGAAACCTTTTCTAAGTAACTATGCTTAAATCCATCCAGATCCTACTTGCCATGGCTACATACCATGACTACGATATCTGGCGGTTGGGTGTCATGACTGCTTTTGTAAATGATGTTTTAAAAGAGAGAGTCTATAAGAACACAGTCAGAGGGCTTCGTAAACAGTGGGAGCAGCGGAAACGTGTGCAAGATGTTTTATGTGATAAAGCAGGCATCGCGGAGTTGGAACATCTGTTTTGATGAGTTAGTCAAAGAGTTTGACATCATCAAAATGGTAGATGAACCTTGTATGTACAAAAAGGTAGTAAGGAGTATGGTGGTGATCCTCGTAGAGTACGTGGATGACATACTCTTGATAGGGAAGAAGTTCCCTATGCTACGCTCGGTCAATCTCCGCTTATCACAAGGATTCTCCATATAGGATCAAAGTGATACCTCCTAAATTCTGAGTTTTGGATCTATGAGATAGATCCAATTGGATGTTAGGATACTCACTAGTTGTAGTGAGAAGGTATTAATAGATCCTGGGGAGAATCGCTTGATAGGTTCCAGGGTGATAAGGACGACTGAAAGTCAGTCGCAGGCATTGTCTTTACCCTCAGTGGAGGGACGGTATGTTGGAAGAGTTCCAAGCTAGATACCGTGACATACTAGACGATAAAGGCTGGATACATCGCTACAAAAGATGCTTCCAAAGAGGAAGTCTGGGTGTATATTAGTTCATGAGATGAACTTCGTTCCTACCATTGTGAGACAATGGAGTTGTGGCTTATGCCTAGGAACGCCTGTCCCATCAGTGATTCAGACAAATTCTGAGGCAGCATCACCTGATCATGGAGATAGTTGATCTCCAAGGGGATCGAGGTTAGGAGAGTAGACTCAGAGGACGACACGGCGGATCCACTCACAAAGGCCTTTTCCCAGAGAGAGACTTTTATGGGATGGTTGAGTATGAGATACTACAACCACTGCTATCAGATGGCCTTAGTGCAAGTGGGAGATTGTTAGTTATATGTATACCCTAGAGGCCATTACTATACATAGGATGTATATTGTAGTGGATGCTTGGACATATATAGGGATGACTTTCTTGCTCGATATGATAGTATGCTATCTGGTTACTCTTTACTTTAACGTATACACTGATTGTCTCTCTGTTACATGTTGGTAAAGCCCTTAGGATGTGTACTTGACTACCTGGACTATGATGCGGATCATACTAGTGGGGATATGGTAGTCCATAAGTACATCCTTCAAAGTCCCTAGTCGTGGGTGTATCGAGACGGGGCATCAATATACCAGAGTAGACTAGCGTGTAGCTTCTCGACACATACAGATGGGCGATGGATGATCCCATATCCATTGGTGTTTGACATCAGAGATGATATACGGGTGCTCAGTGTAGACTGGGTACACTGGACGGACTCGCCGAGAACTCCCAGATGGTATTATACCTTACGTCAGATGGCAGTTCTCTGGTGACACTGGTGCAGGTTAGTCTGTAGACCCGAGATCGTCATAGAGTCTTGTATGATTCCCACTGTGCTTTGATTTCTATCTTACCACGTCCAAGATGGCATGCAAAATGGTGGTTTTTGGGTACAGTCCCGAATCACATGGAGGCAATGAGCGATAGGAGGGGTTTCGTCTCTCCCGGTATAGGGAGTTGATGTTGCGCAGTGCTCGATTGGCTATAACAGGAAGTCCTTGGCCAAGGCTGCTTTAGGGATTTACTGGTGAGTGTTGTAAGTCCATGCTACCTCTCCCGGTACTTACGGGCTTGCGGAATTTGTTGAAAAACAATTTTCTAGAGGCGGCAACATGGACTCAAAACGGATCTTTGTTAAACTATCTACCTAACAACCTAACTACGAGTTGTTAACTACTCGGTTAGGGGGTTATACCTTTCTTTCTTGAACTCCTTCGTCTTCATCTCTTGATGGTGTACGGATCGGCTTCACCTCGTCGTCTCCTTGCGTCGAAGATCGATCCACCCGAAAGCTTCTACCTTTGGCTTCTTCTTCGAACTTTGAAGAAACTAGTTCATTTGGTTTGCTAAGCCTTGTGAACTAGAGTGAGTAGAGGAGAGTGTGATGGGATTTTCTCTATGGTTCTTGCTTCTCAACACATGAGACAAGTGAACCATAGACAAGAGAGAAAGCAAGAGGAAGAGGGTGAGAGCAAGAGAATGAGAGAGCTCAAAAACCAAGAGAGAGAAAGACAATCAAAGAATGAGCCTCTCTTTTTTCTTTCACCCTCTCATAATCCAAAAGCATCATGAGCCATAATGTTAATCAAGTATTATGTGATGGTTCATATCATGTCAAAGGCAATATCATTTCCATGCACTCATTTTGCAAACTACAACAAGCAAGCAAAAGTCTTTGCATGAAAATGGCAACCATTGTGAGGATGATGGTCAACTAGTCCAACCTAGTCAACCGGTCAACAAAGTCAACAAAGTCAACCCCTCAACAACCATGTCACTATAATACTTAATTAATATTATTGCTAATTATATTTCTTATTCTCATTAGGGTTTAGCAAAAGTCAATGGTCAACAGTCAACAACCCTAATGAGAATCCTCTGCCTCTGTCTCTCTGTCAACTGTGCATACACACCCGCATCCGCGTTTCGAGGAACACGAATACATACGAGATAAAACCAATCCCAAAACATACACTAGGATCTGACTTAAACCAAAGCCCGCTAGTGTTAACTGTCCGGAAACTAAATGTGCACAAGTGCACGGATGTGACCGAACCCTGTCGCAAAACCATGCGACCTGTCGCAAAACCATGCCACCACTACTCTTTTGCCTAAAGGCGAATAGCTTTCTGTGTAGAACTCTAAAGACTCGACACTACGCTGGCAGTGGGTTTAACCACAGACCGCAAGCGGCACTAGCTGTGCGTAACGGTCCCAAGGTAGATGCCGACAAGAAGACTGACGAGTTGAAACCCATCTGAACTCCTACTGAGCCTGAATGTGACAATCTCCGTACAGTCCGGTCTGTTCGTCTGATACATCGCATGGCGGGCCTAGGGGGCGGTAAACGTCAGTCCCCTAATAGCGGTACAAGTCGTGTCGGAGTGAAGCCCAAAACACCTTGAGATAACACTGGAATCCTACCAGTATATCTCGCTTGCCCTGGCCAGGGACTACTCGTGTAATGGCTCTCCTAGACACAGCGCGATGTCAACCCCCAATACCGGGAGAGACGAATCCTGTCTAACCGTCACTGCCTCTAAGTGCTTCGGGACTGCACCCAACTACTACCTGTTTGCACGACTCTTTTGAGCCGTGGTAGGGTAGTAATCAAAGTACAGTGGGAACACACTCGAGGCGAAGTGACAGTGTCAAGTCAGCGGACTAAGCTGTACTCATGTCACCTGGGAACTGATAGCTGACGATAGGTATAATACCAACCGGTCAGTTCCCGACGAGTCATGTCCAGTGTATTCGTAACCTAACGAGCACCCGCATACTATCTCAAGTATGACGTACTGACGGCTGTGGGACAGACCGTCTCCCGAGCTGGGATAAGAAGCGCATACGCTAGTCTACTCCGGAGTATCGATGCCCTGTCTCGATTGTCCTGCGACTAGGGACCTGCATAAGGATGTGCTTATAGATTACCCAGACCCCACGAGTGTGACTGCCATCACAACGCCGGTAATCAAGCAAAGATCCGAAGGGCTCTACTAATATGTATAAGCGATATGCTAAAAGAAACACATGCACATATTAAAGTAGAAACAAACCAAGTAGCATACTACCATTTTGAGCAAGATTGTCAATACAAGGTGAATATCCTAAGCTTCCATTAAGTAATATACATACTAGTATGATACAGTAATGGCCTCTAGGGCATATACACTAACAATCTCCCACTTGCACTAAGGCCATGTACTGGCGTATCGAAGACCTATCATCTCGATCAGCCGCTCAATCTGAGTCTGGGGTAAGGCCTTCGTCAGTGGATCAGCAGTGTTATCTTCCGTATTTACTCTCTTCACCTCGATCTCCCGGCGATCAACGATCTCCCTGATCAGGTGGTACCGCCTCAAAATATGCCTGGACTTCTGATGGGACCTGGGTTCCTTCGCTAAAGCTATAGCGCCGTTGTTGTCACAGTACAACAGTATTGGATCAACACTGGTAGGAACCACCTGAAGTTCCGTGAGGAACTTCTTCATCCAGACAGCTTCCTTTGCGGCATCGCAAGCAGCTATGTACTCCACTTCCATGGTTGAGTCAGCAATGGTTTCCTGCTTGGAACTCTTCTAGCAAACCGTCCCTCCATTGAGGGTAAAGACATAACCCGATATGGACTTGGAGTCATCCTTGTCACACTGGAAGCTGGAGTCAGCAAAGGCCCCAATCTGGAGGTCTTTTCCGCCATACACCAAGAACATCTCCTTAGTCCTTCTCAGGTACTTGAGAATGTTCTTTACTGCTATCCAGTGTTTCTCCCCTGGGTTCGATTGATACCGGCTTACAACGCTCAATGCGTATGCTACATCTGGTCTGGTACACAACATCGCATACATAATAGAGCCTACCGCAGATGCGTAGGGTATTGATGACATCGAGCCCTTTCCAAATCAGTCTTGTGAGACATCTCCTTGGAGAGGGTGATTCCGTGACAAGCCGGTAGATTACCGCGCTTGGAATCTTCCATACTGAATCGTTTGAGTATGGTGTCGATGTACCTTGACTGTGAAAGTCCCAACATCCTCTTAGATCTATCACGATAGATCTAGATCCCCAGAATGTAGTTGGCATCGCCCAGGTCCTTCATGGAGTACCTCTGCGACAAGAATCCTTTGACTGACTGTAGCATAGGAATATCATTTCCTATTAGGAGAATGTCATCGACGTACAAGACGAGGAATACCACATTTCTCCCTACAATCTTACTGTAAATGCATGGTTCATCTGGGTTTTTGACAAAGTCGAATTCTTTGACAGTATCATCAAAGCAGATGTTCTAACTCCGCGATGCCTGCTTGAGTCCATAGATGGACTTGAGCAACTTGCATACTTTACCGCTGCTCCCACTCTGAATGAATCCCTTTGGCTGATCAATATTGATGCACTCTTCCAAATTTCCATTTAGGAAAGCCGTCTTTACGTCCATCTGCCAGATCTCACAATTGTGGAAGGCAGCAATGGCAAGAAGGATCCGAATGGATTTAAGCATGGCTACCGGAGAAAAGGTCTCGTCATAGTCCAAACCAGGTCTTTGACGAAAACCTTTTGCAACGAGCCTAGCTTTATAGGTTTCAACCTGCCCTTCTACACCAATCTTCTTTCTGAAGATCCATTTGCAGCCTACGGGTTTCACCCCTTCTGGAGCAAAGTCCAAATTCCAAACTTTGTTGGTGTACATGGACTCCATCTCGGTCCGCATTGCATCCTGCCATTTCACCGAGTCACCGCTCTGAATGGCTTGCTGGAAGCTAGTAGGCTCACCATAATCCATGGTGCAATCCTCTCTATCCCCGTCTATGAGAAAACCGTAGTATCTCTCGGGCGGATGAGACTGCCTACTACTCCTGCGGAGTGGCGCAGGAATGTCCGGTTCTCCTGAAACTTCTGGTTCTTCCAAGCTTTCAGTAATAGCTTGTGGTTCTGGAATTTCTTCCAGTTCTATTGCGCTCCCGCTTATTCCTTTTTCTAGAAAGTGATGTTCCAGAAAGTGGGCATGACGAGAAACAAAAACCTTTTGTTCCTCTGCGTAATAGAAAAAATACCCCCTGGAGTTCTTTGGGTATCGCACAAACTTACACAGTACTGAGCGTGCCTCGAGTTTGTCCGCATGCTGCTTTTTAACAAAAGCTGGACATCCCCATGTCTTTAGGTACTTAAGACAGGGATTCTTCCCACTCCACATCTGATATGGGGTGGTAGGCACAGTCTTGGTTGGAGTCTTGTTCAAGAGATATGCAGCTGTTTCTAGTGCATAACCCCGGAAGGATCGCGGCAACTCAGCCTTACTCATCATTGAACGAACCATATCCAATAGGGTCTGATTCCGCCTTTCTGATACACCGTTGTGTTGTGGTGTGTATGGAGGAGTAAGCTGAGAGAGAATTCCATTCTCTTTTAAGTAGTCCAGAAACTCGGCACTCAAGTATTCTCCACCTCGATCAGATCTCAGTGTCTTAATACTTTTGCCTGTTTGTTTTTCAACTTCATTCTTGTATTCCCGAAATTTCTCAAAGGCCTCGGATTTGTGCTTCATTAAGAAGACATGTCCATACCTGGAGAAATCATCTGTGAAAGTAATGAAGTATGAATAACCGCTTTGCGCATGTGTAGACATTAC
Organism: Agapanthus africanus; assembly: GCA_030015575.1. Classification (NCBI taxonomy): domain Eukaryota; kingdom Viridiplantae; phylum Streptophyta; class Magnoliopsida; order Asparagales; family Amaryllidaceae; genus Agapanthus; species Agapanthus africanus. The sequence goes on along the minus strand of JASDDO010000016.1, from coordinate 193,352,953 downwards.
ACCACACGCATCACTGTGTATGAGTCCTAAGAGCTCGCTCGCTCTTACTCCGTGTCTAGTGAACAGATTCTTTGTCATCTTTCCCATGAGACAAGATTCACAAGTGGCATAAGACTGGTACTCGAACGGATCCAAGTATCCTTCTCTATGTAACTTTGTTAACCGTGTCTCATTGATGTGACCCAGTCTACAATGCCATAAGAAAGCCTGATTTAATTCTGGAGACTTTCTTTTAAGTGTGTTATGGACACTGAATATCTGAGCTTGATTCAATACGTATATACCGTTATTTAATGTACCTGACCCAATCATTACTTGATTTAGGTGGTTGTTTACTACATCGCTTACAAAAGAAAAATCATATCCTTCCTTAGAAAGTAAGGATACATATATGATATTACAAGTCGCACCTGGTACATACAAATAGTCACGCAGAATCAATATCTGCCCAGTTGTCAGTCCAAGGTGATATTCCCCTACGGATTCAGCATCCATGCTCATTCCGTTAGCAACCCTGAGAGTCATATCACCTTTCCTGATAACCCTACGGTTTCTCAGAGCCTGTAACGAATTACAGATATAAGATCCTGATCCGGTATCCAATACCCAGGAATTAGGGTTAACTGACATACAGTTCTCAATTACAAACACACTCGAAGCCGAAGCCACAACATGCTTCGAATTCTGGCTACTGGCTTTGCAAGCCTTGCAATCCTTCCGCCATTGTTCATTCCCGTTACAATAGGAATGTCCCTCTTTAACTATATCCAGTCCCAAAACTTTTGCCCTTCCTTTTCCTTCTTCTTCCCTGGTTTCCTTCAGGGTATAAGCAGAGGGCAGGGACTGTAGAATCAAGTCAGTACTTGACTTGTTCTTCAACGTGGTCTTCAGGTCCGTGAGCTTAAAATAGTTGGTCTCTGTAAGGACGTTGTCCCTTATAGATGACCCGACAGCCAACCTCGCTTGAAGCAATTCGTTCGAGGTCTCATATCTTGCGATACGAGATTGCTCTCCATATAAATCTTTGTTATGGAGGAAGATAGAAACTGAGTCCATCTTCTCGTGCTGCCTGTGGCTTACACCATCAACTGAGGCTAACACGAGGCACTTGGCATTCGCACAATCCTTTTCCGATATCCTACGGATGTAAATATCAGTGACAGGGGAAACTGGACCTGAGACGGCAGGGGTTTGATTAGTTAAGAGGTGTCCCAGCTTGTCATGGGCAATGGACATCTGGACAGACCTTTGCCAGTCATAATAGTTAGGTTCAGTCATTTTATTATCTAGATGTAACCTAGGTGCGGTCACTTGGTCGCTGCAATTAAGAGAGAGAAAAGAAAACACTCAGCATGACGCTCTTGCAAGTTTAGAGTGGTTTTTAGTTTGTCTAAATAGGATGGCTCCCATTGTCTCTCGAATCCCTCCTCAAACCAAAAAGGAAGAATTAGTCAGGATCAATCTCACCGTACAATACTTGCTTAACTGTTCGGCCAGGCTGGTGTCGGTACTTCGAGGGAGGTTTTCCAACGCTTTCGCGAAGTTCCTTAATTTAAGAACCTCTTTTCCCTTGGGGCGTTGCCCCGCTAACACCTTTCTAGACACCTACTTGGTTTATAGCATTGATCGTTAAGTAAGAAATTTCCCGAGGAGTAGCATATACTCACAGTAGGATCGGGATCCAAATATCATCGCGTAACGAAACTGAAGGAATCCTACCAGAATCATCACACTCCAAATGGTATGCAACACTAGCAAGTTTCAGATCTTTTGAAACTCCCGATGTGGATTTTTGCCCCATGCTCTTATGACCTTGACGAAGGCCAAAATATCATAAGTCACATGTCAAGTTCTACCCGTCATTATCCAGGTTAATTTGAACCCACCCGTACATACCCTTGACGAAGGCCAAAATGGTAGTACGACTGTCCCAAACCAACGCATCTATCTATGCTACAGATAAACATTCAGCAGCTACCAATCACAATGCTTTGGCGAAGGTCAAAATACATAGCTTGAATACTACTGAATATTTAACTGAAATGACGGAGGGCTACGAATGGTTTTGGCGAAACCGTGAACGTAGTGAACTTGATATAATCGATGGAAGCATGATAGCTTTTAAAAGGAGTAGCTCAAACTCCGCATTTAAAAGTTGGTTTTGAAAAGAACCGAGTGGTTTTTCGAAAGTGTTCCAACGACTTTTACTTGGTTTATTTTCTTGCATTAGTTCTTTTAATGCGTGATATTCTTGCATTAGTTCTTTTAATGCGTCCCATCATTTAATCCTACCATTGTAGAAAACAACCAAAATATGACGTACGCTTATGCCATTCGCATTCGCCACGGGGCCCCGTCATTACCCGTTAGGTTACATAACTAACGACAGAGCGGGGGCTGGGCTAGCGCGGCAGTAAAACATAAGCAACGCCTAACTAATATCATATATAGATATATTGCAATGATAGCCATTTCAGATCACAGATGAACACATTGGATATACTAGGAACCCACAATTCGTACGAGCATGTAACGAAAAGCAGATTACACGGTCGCGGTGAATAGCCAATACCCCACCCAAGACCCCTACGGGTGCGGCAAACTACCCGCTAAGTACCCGAAGCGAAGCAACCTCCCTCAACTCCATGAGTAGGCCACTCGGCACTTCGGGATACCCGGTAGTTTGTGCACCCCCTCCATGGGTCTATCCAAGGAGCAAAAACAGTAAAAAGAAATTATACAATGACGGCTACAACCCCGACCCGGTTGTGCGGCCATATAAATAATTATTACATCAATTTACAAATTTACATGAATTGAAAGAAAAGAAAACTCTCGTCTCACAACCCTCGGCTATTCACCCGCGACAATCCAATGAATTCATATACACATACCAGCAACATTACAGATCACAGATTTGTTTAACCCCCACTAATCGACATATAGCGATTAGCAGACGTTCAATACAAATATCACCGCACAGAAATAAACCCGTCAGCTTAAGTCATAAGAAACTCGATCAAAATACGGTTTTTAAAGCCCCAAAAACAAAATTTTCTTTCTGGAAAATCTGGGCTGAAAAAACATATACCAAAATTCCCAAAATACCCCACTGAACAAACTGCAATGAAGAAAATCCACAGAAGAGTTATATTGGCCGCGGAACCGCGGCAATAGCAAGCTATTGCCGCGTTTCCGCGGCGCTTTGATGAGATCTCTAGCTCGTTTTTCTTCAGTGCACTATAAAAACCCTGAGTCGATTTTTGAAGAATGATTTATTACTTTTACAGCACTTTAAAAATCGACAGCAAGTTTGATATCGGGGTGTATTTCGCGACTTTTTCTCCGATCGAATTTCTAGTTACTATGCTAACATGTTAGGTAGTATTTAACTAGGCTCTGATACCACTATAAGTCCATGCTACCTCTCCCGGTACTTACGGGCTTGCGGAATTTGATGAAAAACAATTTTCTAGAGGCGGCAACATGGACTCAAAACGGATCTTTGTTAAACTATCTACCTAACAACCTAACTACGAGTTGTTAACTACTCGGTTAGGGGGTTATACCTTTCTTTCTTGAACTCCTTCGTCTTCATCTCTTGATGGTGTACGGATCGGCTTCACCTCGTCGTCTCCTTGCGCCGAAGATCGATCCACCCGAAAGCTTCTACCTTTGGCTTCTTCTTCGAACTTTGAAGAAACTAGTTCATTTGGTTTGCTAAATCTTGTGAACTAGAGTGAGTAGAGGAGAGTGTGATGGGATTTTCTCTATGGTTCTTGCTTCTCAACACATGAGACAAGTGAACCATAGACAAGAGAGAAAGCAAGAGGAAGAGGGTGAGAGCAAGAGAATGAGAGAGCTCAAAAACCAAGAGAGAGAAAGACAATCAAAGAATGAGCCTCTCTTTTCTCTTTCACCCTCTCATAATCCAAAAGCATCATGAGCCATAATATTAATCAAGTATTATGTGATGGTTCATATCATGTCAAAGGCAATATCATTTCCATGCACTCATTTTGCAAACTACAACAAGCAAGCAAAAGTCTTTGCATGAAAATGACAACCATTGTGATGATGATGGTCAACTAGTCCAACCTAGTCAACCGGTCAACAAAGTCAACAAGTCAACAAAGTCAACCCCTCAACAACCATGTCACTATAATACTTAATTAATATTATTGCTAATTATATTTCTTATTCTCATTAGGGTTTAGCAAAAGTCAATGGTCAACAGTCAACAGTCAACAACCCTAATGAGAATCCTCTGCCTCTGTCTCTCTGTCAATTGTGCATACACACCAGCATCCGCGTTCCGAGGAACACGAATACATACGAGATAAAACCAATCCCAAAACGTACACTAGGATCTGGCTTAAACCAAAGCCCGCTAGTGTTAACTGTCCGGAAACTAAACTTGCACAAGTACACGGATGTGACCGAACCCTGTCGCAAAACCATGCGACCTGTCGCAAAACCATGCCACCTCTACTCTTTTGCCTAAAGGCTAATAGCTTTCTGTGTGGGACTCTAAAGACTCGACACTACGCTGGCAGTGGGTTTAACCACAGACCGCAAGCGGCACTAGCTGTGCGTAACGGTCCCCAGGTAGATGCCGACAAGAAGACCGACGAGGTGAAACCCATCTGAACTCCTACTGATCCTGAATGTGACAATCTCCGTACAGTCCGGTCTGTTTGTCTGATACATCGCATGGCGGGCTTAGGGGGCAGTAAACGACAGTCCCCTAATAGCGGTACAAGTCGTGTCAGAGTGAAGCCCAAAACACCCTGAGTTAACACAGGAATCCTACCAGTATATCTCGCTTTCCTGGCCAGGGACTACTCGTGTAATGGCTCTCCTAGACACAGCGCGATGTCAACCCCCAATACCGGGAGAGACGAATCCTGTCTAACCGTCACTGCCTCCAAGTGCTTCGGGACTGCACCCAACTACTACCTGTTTGCATGACTCCTTTGCGACGTGGTAGGGTAGTAATCAAAGTACAGTGGGAACACACTCGAGGCGAAGTGACAGTGTCAAGTAAGCGGACTAAGCTGTACTCATGTCACCTGGGAACTGATAACTGACGATAGGTATAATACCAACTGGTCAGTTCCCGACGAGTCCTGTCCAGTGTACTCGTAACCTAACGAGCACCCGCATACTATCTCAAGTACGACGTACTGACGGCTGTGGGACAGACCGTCTCCCGAGCTGGGATAAGAAGCGCATACGCTAGTCTACTCCGGAGTATCGATGCCCTGTCTCGATAGTCCTGTGACTAGGGACCTGCATAAGGATGTGCTTATAGATTACCCAGCCACCACGAGTGTGACTGCCATCACAACGCCGGTAATCAACCAAAGATTCTAAGGGCTCTACTAATATGTATAAGCGATATGCTAAAAGAAACACATGCACATATTAAAGTAGAAACAAACCAAGTAGCATACTACCATTTTGAGCAAGATTGTCAATACAAGGTGAATATCCCAAGCTTCCATTAAGTAATATACATACTAGTATGATACTGTAATGGCCTCTAGGGCATATACCCTAACAAGTGTTACCAGTAGTTTCTCGACCCGTTATGAGCCTCATATCGACACGACTTATCGAGTTATTGGGGTCTGACGTTTACCACCCCTAGGCGAGATATACGACATATCAGACGAAGAGACCGGACTGTACGGTAGTGTTACTGGTTGGATTCATAGGAGTGTGAGCGGGCTTGCTCGTTGATCTTCTGATCGCTCAATACCCGGGTGGCCGTTACGTTTAGCAGACCGCTTGCGGCTTGTGGGTGTTTGATATGATCATCACCTGCTGCCGGCGTATTGACGAGTCTTTAGAATCCTACACAGGGGTTTCCTGGCTCAAGCAAAACGAAATAGGAGCGCATATGAGATATGTGCGGGACCGAGAATAATACCAGTATATGATACTGTATTCTATTCTCGCGATTTGTATCATCGCTCGGTTATATGTGATATAGCCGGGTTACCGAATCAAGTGTTGATTCGATACATTGATACACTTGATTTTACTCGGTTATATGCGATATGACCGGATCGTTAAATCAAGTGTTGATTTAATGATTTAATGTATAATTATATATTTGATATATTACTTTACATTAACTAGTATTGGTTCACTTAAGATTGATTTTCTCACTTGAATGTGCACATTGTTTATATGTGATATATGCAAGTGTACATGTTTGTATCATGCTTGATGATACAAACAAGTTGTGTGTATGAGACTTGAAACAAATCAAGGTTAGATTAGGGTTTACTATTTTCCTAAGCATATAACAAAAGAGTGTGACTTTGGTCAAAGTTTTCAAGCTTCATGAAGCTTGATAAACATTGACAAAGTCAACTCTCTTTGTCATTTGTTTAAGATATTAGCTAACCCAACCCTTAACCTAATGCTATGGTTAATTCTCTACATGAGTTAAGCATGAAGGATTAACTCAACCATGGTGCCATTATTTATTGGATAAGTTTCATTTGGATATTTATTCATATGCTTCTTTTTCTTCTTCTTCATCTTCATTAAGCTCACAAAAGCTTGAGAGCTCCAATGGTGCCATGAGAAAAAGAGTGAGAAATCCAATTCTAAAGTGAACCCACTTCCTATTTCTTCATCCTCTACCACTTGCCATGTAGTATAGGGTGTTCTCTTCACAAAGTTTTTGACCAAGTGAAGGAAAAGCTTGAGTTTGAGTCTCCCCGACGTAGATCATCTTCGGCCTCGAAGTCAATGACCTAGCCCGATCATTTCTCCGACGAAACCATCGCTAAAGTCTAGGATCCGATGATCGCAGCGGAGGGACGTCAACACGGAGCTAAAGAAATGGTGGAGCGGATCTACAAAGGTTGTAGTCCCTTTTCACTTAGCAATAAAGTTGTTTACTTGCTTGCTTTTCGCCTATCCGCTAGTTAACGATCTAGTTTAGGGTTTCTCGGCACCGAAATTTTTTAATTTGGCTTGGTTGATGCCTTGTGAAATCTCTTGAGTGTGCCTAGTAACCCTACACGGTCGTATGTGATATGGCCGGATTGATAAATCAAGTGTTGATTTATCATTTAACCATTAGTTTCTCACTAGAAATCATTTCTTGTATTTTTGATGTATGCATGCATGTATGCATTCTTTCTTGATTCATGCACATATGGATGTGCATGTACACATACATACATAAATCATCCTTCATGGTTGTATATACATAGAAAATGGTGGCAATATAAGACTCACACCATGGTTTTATATATATGTATTATTATTGCATTTGTTTTAAAACAAATAGAAAAAGGAAAGGATAATTCATGGTTTCTTTCTACACTCTTCTTTGACCTAACCATGCTCACCCACCATTTAACCATGGGTTAACTTTCCTTTTGGGTTTTAACTCAAGTTCAATAATATCCTTATTGTTCAACCATGGTTTGAGATGAGAGGTAAAAAATATATATAAATATATTTTCTATTTTCTCAAGAGAGTTTTATCTTTTCTTCTTCTTAAAAAGCCATCATCTTCTTCAACCTTGCTCTTTTTCTCTTTAGATCTTTCAAGTGAGCAAAATACTCAACAAGATAGGATTTTGAAGTGAGAAAAGCCACCACAACACCATTCTACACAAGTCTTGACCACTTGTTTAGAGTGTTAGCTTCATTTCTTTCTCTTCATAAAGTGAAGTTGCAAGCTTGGACAAAGCGGACTCCGGGTGGATCATCGTGGACCTAGAGGAGATCAAGCGGACTTTTTCCAAACCCCAAGTAGCCGAGGAGTCTAGCTTAGGGAGCTACAAAGGTTGTACTCTCAAAACCCTAGCTTAATCTATTTGTAATGAAGTGTTATTTTAGAAACCCTAATTTTCTAGGATTGATTCTTTGTATGCTTACTTAGCACCATAAAAATTTAATCTTTGGTACATGTGATGCTTCCAAACCCTTCATGAGGTGCTAGGTAATCCCAACAAATGAAAGTATGATCATGGAAAAGAACAGAATCAAGGATCTCAAATGGATGTATAATCATGGGTACGAAGAGAATCACAGATCTCAAAATATGTACATCCTAAGGTTTCTAAAGTGGAGTATCGTATCGTAAATATGCCGCGGAACATACGTACGGTACGTCACTCTACTCAAGCTACCTACTCCATCAATCAGGGTCAGCCTATGAAACGAAAGTTCGGGTCTAATACCCCCTGTTCAAGTTTAAGTTCCGTAAGGTCAAGCCTAGGTTCCGATATCATATACGCCCTAGACTCCAAATAGTCAAAGCTATACTCGAACTAAGGTTAAACCTAGCACTTTGATACCAACTTTGTCACGACCCGAAATATTAGCTCGTGACCGGCACTTAAATCACGCCACGTCTAAAGGCGTAACGTAATTCAAGTAAGCCGAAATCCAGAAATCTAAACCTTTTTAAGAAAATAAAAGAGGTGAGGTTTTGAAAATAAGGTATGATGAAATCAAAAGTTTTCCTAAATACATAAACAATGGAACATGAATAATGCAAGTGAAATTTACTGGTTGAAAACATGTTTCGACTTTTAAAGATTTCGGCAGCACCTCCTTTGTATTTTTTGATCCAAAACCACAATACATGATAATAACTAAGGCATCCCCAAGCGGGAACGAGCACTTCGCCAATCGGCGGATCCACAACTATGCAAAGCATAAATATAAGTAAACGACGCCCAACGGAGAAGTTCACCACAAAAGATAAAGAAATAAGCATGACATCAAAACCACAAGTAGCGGAATACCCCTCGCTCTAAGTGTCACGTCCCGAAAGTACGGAACATGACCGACACTTAGACTACGAACGTCTCGAGGCGTACGTACTCTAAGTAAGCCGAAAACCCAGAAATCCAAACCAAGAAAAGTAGTGGAGTGATGGAAAACCAACTAAAATCAAGTAGTTTTAATAGAATAAGCCGAATTATGCGTTTAAAAAATAAACATCAAGTATTTTCTGAAAATTTCGGCAGAGTCTCCTTTGTAAATACAGCCCCCCCAAACGGGATACAACATGAATAGTATATGAAATCAATAAAAAGGCATCCCCAAGAGGGAGCTAGCTCTTCGTCAATCGACGGTCACAACCACACAAGCAATATAATATACAACGCCAAGGGCGAGGATCAAAACTCAAAGGGAAACTCAAAACAGCAAGAAAATCCATAGAAATACAACGCGCGACTCTATGGTCGAAAGAATAAACATTACTGGTCTCTATCTCTAAAATAAATACATGTTTGGTTGATGGAACTTCTAGATACAACAGAATAATAATATACAAGGTAAAATGATGGGTACGATACAACTAAACCCGCCTACTAGCAAGTCAACCGAAAAGAAGCAGTGCCAGCAAAGTCGTAATGAAACTTATACGGCAAAATCTGCAAGAACTGTGGCACAACGGGGGTGAGTTGCCAACTCGTGAATAGAAAAACATCTATGAACAGAAACCGCATGTATGACGCAATCCTAGGTCATACGATCATAATATATAATCCTCAAATATAAAACCTGCAGCCTATAACATTGGCTAGGGTAAATATCTAACCCAAGTGTAATCCCATATGCCCGTGTCAGTGCCTCAGGTAGCAATATATCATCTAGATGATGTATGAATGCATGAAAACAGAATACATGTACTAAAGAAACTGCTTTCATAATTTAGTGAGATTTACTTTGTATTCTTAAAATGAGGTATCATAAATGAAATCAACACAAACAGTGTCTAGCATCGACACAAAACATAAATCTCAATGTCTCAAAATCTCAGGCTCCGGCTATCCGGACTGGCATGTATCATCAAATCTCAGTACCTCAATATCTCGAAATCTCAATGTCTCAATCTCAATATCTAGGGCGCCGTCAGTCCAGACCGGCCCCTACCGTCCATCTCAAGACCACGACGGTATCCTCCGGATATCCGACGCGTCGGGTAAAATCACCGGTCGGTAGTGCTCCCCTGCCAGGCTCAACGCCATCATCTGCGATCCTCTTGCCCCGGGGTACCGCATCGGGTCCACCATGTACCCGAAACGGTTCCTCCACTCCTCGAACTCGGGTCTCGAAATCCATCAACAAACTCATGGTGGACGACTCATACATCATGGGAAAACCGCACTTTTTATTTAAAAGAGAGAAAAAAGGTTTATTTATGTTTTTGCGGTTTTCCTCCAAATCCAAGAAATCTCATGAAATCTAAATCCAAATCATCAATAGCATGTAAACAGTGAATATAGGCATGAAAACCCATGAATGCGGCACAACAGTGAATAATAACATGCATGAAGTAGCAGGCAATAACTACAATGTCTAAACTAGCATATAAGGCAAGTACACTAATATTATATCTAAACTATTAGCTAACAACCTATGTCAATGAAATAGTATTCTAAAGTGCTCGTGACATGGCAATTACCGATGAAGATGTGTGTGAGCCGGCAAGTAAGTGTACATGGTACATACGCGTCATCGGTAATGGTGCTGGTGTCCTAACAGCATGATATCAACAATAGAATATGAATCATAATATATGCATGCGATGCGGAGCGAACATCAATAATGAGATGGAGCTAAATACTAGACACAATGATAACAAATCTGCATTTAATGTAATATGAGTCATACAGCTACACTAAACTATAGGGCTGAGCTAACAGGCTAACTGAAGGTTAGGAAACCGCCTAACATCTGAGTCGATACATATGTGTGTGTGTGTGTCTATATATATATATATATATATATATATATATATAGTCGGTGATCCCGCCTCGACAATATCACATCTGATACCATATCTATAATCAGTTATTCCCAAGTCAAGAGTGCGGATCAAACATCAATATATAGCTCGTACGTAAATCCGTCGTACGGCATCCCTAAATCTGGGTACGGTTCAATATCTCATTCATCAAATTATTCATCTGGTATCCTCTTTATCTAAGATCATAATCTGGGTACTGATCTACGTCTAGTACGATACTAATATCATCAACATAGTCATGATCTGACTGCTGATCTACAGCCTCATACAAACCGATATCATCATCATATATCGTCATAAAGAGGTATACATCGCCTAATGCGACCTATTATGAAAATCTTAATATATCTTATCTCATATCACGATCACATGTCAACCATTCAATGTATAACACTATTCACATGTATTGTCGTCCCAAGATCCGCTATAATATCAGGACGTATCTCAAGTACGAATCCTGCCATATCACCGTTCTCGCGGTCTCAATCAAACTTATCGACTCATCTCAAATCCTAAATACTATCCTCAAATCTAGTATGTGAACACATAGTCCCATACCCATGTGAACACATAACAATATAACCCCATATAAGCACATATGAAAGAAGAATGTATGCAAGTATGGGTGTGTGTGTGTGTAAATGTGGTGCAACCTCTACTCTAGGGTCTCGCAACATTAAACCTATCCAATCACACCTAAAATCTAACTCTATCATCAATAGACTCAACAATATATAATCAATATATATGTGTGTATACGTATTCGTATACATTACCACGGACTGCGGGGGTGCAATACGCCATCCACCGGACTTCTCCCCGTAGATATAAATCTACTCACCTGGTCCTCGCTCGTCGGTGCCGACGTCGCCACGTGCTTGCTTGTCGTCTCGAAGTCCACATGGGGTACCTACATGTCATAACGCACCGTATCACATTAAAAACCACATTCGAAATCGAAACGGCATATGAAAATCAAATTGGCACGCGTATCACGCATAGGTCAAAACCTATCGCCAACGCATGCAAGAATAGCCAAACCAACCCTCGATGTCGATGTACAAACGTCAAACCATTGAGAAAAATCCAAACACACTCATTTGCACATTCACGAACACTAATTATAATATAAAATAGGTTAAAATTCACAAAAACCTCAAACTCACTTTAAAAGCCATTTTTCCGAAAATCTAGCAAGCAAAAATTTACCGTTTTAGTACAAAACTTGATGTTTTAACAATTCTAATGGCCATAATACTTATTAAACATCTTAAATAAGTCATAAAACCATTTCCATAATTTAATGTCATTAAATTTCATTAGCCCCAAAATTCTAGTTTACAAATTAACCAATTTTAACAATATTATAGCAAAAATGCACATACAACAATCTAGCTTTGATTTGCATGATCTAAAGCATTAAACTACATTTTATGATGTTAATGAAGTCATGAAAAATCTAATTATATTTTTCTCTTAATCAAATTCATGGTTTACAAAAACCCAGTTTGCAATTTAAGCAATTTGGACAATTGAAATGTAGCAATCTAGCAATATAGCAAGTAGCTTAGCTTTAGCATTCCTAAAAATATTAAACTACACCTTGCAAACCTTTACACATGACAAAAACCCTAACTTACTCTCAATTCCCTTTTCTATAAATTTCAAACTTGAAATTTAGAACCCTAATTAAACACATAATAGATAGATTCAAGTAATTAAACAATAACTTAAGTAAAATGCTAAGATTATACCTGAATTAATTAGAGATCTAGCATGAAAATATTGGCCTCTAATTTGCTCTCTTTTCACCACAATCCATGCAAGAATAGGCCAAAAAGAAATGGTAGAGATTGGATTTTGATTTTGTTAGGTTATACTTTGATTTTGATGAATTTGTGAGGATTTTTTTGAAGAGAATGAGGGGAGAAATAAAGGGGAGGGCTGCTGAATTTGGACTGCAGAAATGGGGAAAGGGAGAGAGAGAGAGAGTGGGTGTGGGTGCATGTGGAATTGTCATAGTCAACCCAATATCCATACCTCTTTATAAAACAATTTCCTCACATAAATTAAAGCCAAAAGAGGGGGGAAAGTGACTGTCCAGCAGAGTTGGGGCCGGCCAAAAGTGAGGGGTGAGGTTGTGAGATAGTGGACAAAAAAAATTCTATGCAAAAAGACCCCCCACAAAAACATATTTGCAAGTTTTAGTTCAAATAATTAAAATTTTAGTTTCCTTCGATAATAACGAAATAGAACTTGAAATAAAATACTAAAAATTTATATTAATAACTAGATTTTAGTTTTCATGGTTCTATAGATTAAAATTAGCCCATTCAACTTTGTATTTATCGCTAATTAAATGTATTAGTGACGGCTTAAAATAATATTAAAATAATTAATTTCGGAAAATTTTTCAGAAAATTAGAAATTTTACCAGTGGCTCAATAAACACCAAATACTAGCAATTACATAGCTAGAACATGTATATTTAATTTTATAATAAAGATATTTGTATTTTGACTTTTTACAGAAAACCACCTTATTTTGCCGATTTTTCGAAATTTCACCGAAACGATTTTCAAAACGTTACACTAAGTCTCGCAACCACAAGTCTCACTAAGTCTCATTACTTATACAAATACTAGTTTGATTGATAGAGTTGACTAGATACAATCTGAATAATAAATACAAGAGTGGGTACGATACCAATGTCCCACCTACCAAGCAAATCACCCAAAAGTAGCTGTGTGCCAGCGATGCCTCTACTGATCCATGCGGTCGACCTGCAAGAACTGTGGCACAATGGGGGTGAGTTGCCAACTCGTGAGTAGAAAAACATCAACAAGTAGAAATCGAATAAACAACGACTCCTAGGTCAACTATATCATAAATATAATACTATGATATCTAGGGTGACCGTATCTATATATGTGCCAACACTATAACAAAATGTCTATCAGCATGTGGATATCATCCAACAATATAATCAAAGCCTGTATGCATGTGGATCTCATCCACGTGTCAACCAATTACACAACAACATCATGCATGTAAATATCATAAAAGCATATGAATGAAAATATGAGGATATAAAACGTGTGTCCCTCGCGACACATCAAAATCATGGAACCTGAGTGTCCAACATCGACACTCGAAACATCATGAAACCCGTGTCCAGCAACGACACGTAAATTCTCATATCTCGGGCTCCGTCGGTCCGGATCGGCCATCGGGCTCCGTCTGTGGGATCGTCCCACGGGCTCCGGCAGAACGGGTCGGCCCATATCCATCTCTCGAATCCGGTCGCTATCCTCCGGATAACCGCCAGGTCCAACCAATCACCGGTAGGTAGTAGTCGCTCTGCCAGGCTCATCGTCATCCTTACGATCTTCTCGCCCCGGGGTACCGTACCGGGTCCACCATGAACCCGCAAACGGATCATCCAACTCCTCGAATCGGATTTCACATATCACACGTCTTAGAACCGAGAAAACGCATGGTGGGGCACTGAAATATCATATCAAGAGAAACCGGGTTTTTGAAAACAATACATACTTTCTTTTGGAATAACCACGGTTCTCAAATCCAGAAATCTCATGAAGACAGCATATCTCAATGCGTATAATCATAAAGCATGATGTATGCGACATATAACAGAGATGTAAGCATATCCGTATATCATGCAACATGGAACAGTAATATGCACATATCAAGGGAAAACCGCTCTTTAACATGAATCCTGTTTTTAAATAAGTCTTGCGGTTCCCAATTTAATCGGATGTCAAATACAACATCGTATAAAGGTGTATATGTAACTATAGCAGGTAAATCATGCATGGGTTCATATCATGATGCAGCAATCCTACCGTGCAGTGACATGGAAATTATCGATGATGAAGTGTGTGAGCCGGCCAATCTGTGTAAGTGTAACATACGCATCATCGATAATGGTGCAGGTGTACTAGTACAGGTATGAGTAATGCAATGCGAGTGACATGAGCGTAACATAAAGTAAATCGTATGCAAAATGCTGACAGGTATACCTATCTAACAATATAACCGAGTCAATGAATCTAAATATCGGCATCAAGCCTCACAACATCACGTACGGTACAATACATCGTACGACATCCTCTAGTCAAGGGTATGGATCTGTCATTATAAAACTCGTCACCTATGGTAAACCATCGTACGGCGGTATTAAACCATCGGGGATCCTATCATCCTATATGAAAATGAGGGGTACGGACCTAACGTATTGTACATCATATCACTCATGATTCATGACATTCTATATATATCTATATACCTATGTCCCGGGTCACATCCATAACAAACTCATATCAGGGAACCAGCAAGGTATCAATAATTTCGATCGACTCGCATCAGCATACCGACATATCATCAAGTCATCATGTCACATCAAAAATTCTTTTCCTCGCATTAAGTCATCTTTCATCAAGTCAATTTTATATATACATTCTCCTTATTAATCTCATTTCATGCCACTTTAAAACTCTTACTTATTCTAGTGCAACTACATATCTATAAGTCGTGATTCACATTCACTTTTCATATCTCAATATATATATATATATATATATATATATATATATATATATTCAATCACTCACATCTTCTCGAACTATCTCTTTAACCATATCCCTAGTTTTCTAATCTAGGTTTCTACGACCGTGTCCTATATATCGGTTTCCATCAAATTGCGGGGGTGCTATACGCCATCCACCCGACTTCCCCCGTAGATATAGATCTACTCACCTTGCTCCTTGCTTGCCGAAGTCGATGACGCCATGCTCCGTCGCCTCGGAATCCACGCGAAGGCACCTACAATATCAACACATATCATAATCGCTATTAAAATCGAATCCGGAAAACCAATACGGCATACGGTTCTCACATAGGTTAAAACCTATAGCATCGCATGCAAAACACAGCCAAATAACCCTTGTCGTTGACGTTCAATTGCCACACGATGGAATTCAAATCAAATACTAAAAACCCAAGAATTCAGAATCGCAAAAATACGAAAACAGCAACCTAGGAAAACCACTCCCAGATTTCACCCTAGGCCAAACTAGAACATTTTGCACATTGGGTTGCTCTAGATATATGAACACAAGACTAATGACCAAAAATCACACGAATCACCCACCACTTGGCCGCAAATTGCGGCCAAACACAAAAAATCTACGGCCATGAATTCTTATTTGGGGATCAGGTTTCTAGGTTTGCTTCATGGTTGCCTGCACATTTCACTGTCAAGGGAACTTAATTTATGGGTATCCCGGGTCATCCCAGATTCCTAATTACACTCACAAACTGTCAAATTTACCGATGTGTAACGTTTCTGATATCGTTATATGAAATTTTCCGTTTTAGGGTAAAATAGTCGGTATTTTTCCGTTTTAACCCGATTGTGATCAAACATCCGTATAAACTTGCCGGCACCTAGTTTAGCTAGAATAAAGCTAGTGCATGGACTTTGGGGGTCAACGGGAAGTTTTGGATCACATAGATTTTTTCCCTAATTAAATATTATTTTTATGTGTGCTATTCTTCTTAATATTATTTTTTGTTGTGAGGGGGTTATTTGCAAATGTGGATTTTTTTTGTGAGGTTTTTTTATGGTTTCCACGGGCTCCAGCAGCTTTCTTCTAGTGGGTGTGGGATTGTTCTTGAATTGATGAGTCATATTTGTGACTCACTAGTTCCATTAATTCCTTTTGTTTAAGCTTAAGATTTTTTGTATGGATATTTCCTTTAAGCTCACCACTTCATTTGGCTTGTGATCACCTCACTCTCATTTCGCAGTGACCATTTTCTCAAGTGGCCGAGCACATGATGTGCAGGAATTGGCCGAGCCCATTTTTGGGGTGAGAGAAAATTTCCTTTGAAAATTCCAAGTCCATTTCTTCACCCAAAAAGACAACTTCAATTTACCTCCACCCAATGGCTTGGGTGCCTTCAGACAAAGTATTCTACATTCTCTCTACATCAACCTTGGACATGTCGGCTAGCAAACTTCATGTCCGAGTTATCTCGGTTTAGAGGCGGGAGCCCGTATAATGATTCATTGACGTGGCGCAACCTTCGGCGAGGAGGAGGCCGTAGATGCCGCGAGGAGCGTGGAATGAGAGCTAAAGACCGAAGGATATAGATCGATCGGTATAATTTCTTAAACCACTTTACAGTTTACTAGTTAGGGTTTTGAATGGTTAATGTGGTTAATCTTGAAGTGTAGACTTGGATAACCTAAACATTTGTGAGAATGATATTTGTTAAATTCCTATTTGTCTAATTGAGATAATTAGCAAACTAGGTTTCACTAAAACATGTTTTGGATGAGATAAAATGGTAGAAATAGTTTGGATGACTTAATTAAGCCGCTTTATGATGCTTGCGATCACTAGATTGTTTTTAACATCTAGCTTGTGTTAAAATGAGCTAAAATGATATAAACTGCTTACTAGATTTTGGTAAAAATTAGACGTGGGTTTTAATGGACATGGTGATGATGTATATATTATTACCTAGGATAATTATTGTGTTGTGAATGAATATTTATACTATTGGGTTTTTGGTGTGGCAATTTTCATGTATAGCGACCCTAGTGAGGGTTTTGGCTATGTTTTCCGGTATTTGGATTTCATAGTTTTGCGACTGAATATTGTATTTGGTCGTTGGATGTTTCTACGTCAACGACAAGGGTAGTTGGTTGTTTTGCATATGTAGGCTATAGGTTCTAACCTATGAGGGCACCACGTGCCGTTTTGGTTTTCGGAACATGATGTTAATACCTTTGCGAATTCATATTGATTGTAGGTACCGTCGTATGGATTCTGAGACGACGCAGCGCATCGACTACGGCTAAGCGAGAAGTTTAGCAGGTGAGTAGATCTATATCTATGGGGGAAGTCGGGTGGATGGCGTATAGCACCCCCGTAACCATTGATATGGACTATCGTTTGTTTCTGTTATCCTGATAAATGATATGCGACGGACATGATTGTAGGATTTATAAACGATAAGATGATTGAAGTTGATGCTAATCAACAATTGACTTAGGAGAAAATGATATGATAAGTGAATCATGATAAGTACGATTTAAAAGAGAACTAGTGTGACGTTTATTTAATGTGATTCAAGATATTAGTATGTTGAACGAGTATACGATGTGATGTGATGACTTAGTGTGATATGTCGTTATATAGTTTCGAGTGGAGATGTGATTGTTGATACCTTTGTAGGTCCCCTGATACGAGTTTGACATGGATGTGACCTGAGAGATAGGTATATATATTTATATGGATAATGATTGCATAATGAGTGATATCCCGTACGAGACTTTGATCCGTACCCCCGATGTTGTTTAGGTTGATATAATCCCTATTTGGTTAATGTCGTCGTACGTTAGATTACCGTACGCGATGAGTTTTACTTGTTGATTTATCCATACCCCTGATTAGAGGATGCCGTACGATGGATTGTACCGTACGTGATGTTATGAGGCTGGACGCCGATTGATAGATTCATCGACTCGGTCTTGTTGATATGTATACTTTATAGAATTTGATTCACTATATGCATTGAGCTGCATTCATGCTATTCTCATTGCATTTCTTATGCCTGTGTTAGTACACCTACACCATTATCGATGATACGTATGTTACAATTACACAGGTTGCCGGCTCACACACCTCATCATCGATAATTTCTATGTCCCTTACATAGTAGAATTGCTACATTATGCTATGATATACTGCCATGTTCACATCACTATGCTAGGTTGCATGATATACTGACATGTACACCCACATACTCTGCTACAGCTACATGTACATAATGCCTACATACTGACATGTACACCCACACATCTCGCTATAGCTGCATATACCCCTAAGTGGTATTGTTTGACATATGATATTGAGACGTTGCTTATTGTGCTATTGTGCTTATGAGATGCATCATACATACCTGCTTACATGTAGATACACTTATCTTGCTATAGTTACATATACACCTCATATGATGCTGCACTCGATTTCGGAGGATTTGGGAACCACATGATATATTTTAAACCGGATTCATTTAAAAAAGCGGGTTTCCCTAAATATCCTCATATTGCTGTTTTATGTTGCATATATCATATTTACATGGATTTACGCATTAAGATATGATTTCCATGTGATTTCTGGATTTGAGAAACGCGGGATATTTTCAAGAAATTATGTGTTGTTTGAAAACCCGGTTTCTCTTGATATGATATTGCAGTGTGTGCACCATGTGTTTTCTCGGTTTTGAGATTGGCATGTGAAACCCGATTCGAGGAGAGGGAGGCATCTTCTGCGGGTACATGGTGGACCCGATATGGTACCCCGGGGCGAGAGATGATTTCGTGGTGTAGACGATGAGCCTGGCAGAGGGATCATTATCTACCGGTGATTCTATTTTGACTCGGCGGTTATCTTGGGGATACCGACCGGAGTCATGTTCAGACATGCTATGTGGATTTCGGGTGTCGATGTGGACACTCAGATTCCATGAGATGTACTGACATCAGGGCCGGTCATGGTGACGGCGCCTGGCAGGTGAGGATATACGTGTCGATGCTAGACACGAGTTTCATGATGTTTTCGAGTGTCGATGTGGACACTCGGTTGCATGATTTTGTTGTGTCGCCAGGGACACACGTTGTTTCATATCCTCATATTTACCTGCATATGCTTTTATGATATTTACATGCAGGAGTTGTTGTGTCAGTGGTTGACACGTGGACGAGATCCACTTGCATACATGCATTGATTATATTGTTGGATGATATCCACTTGCTGATAGGCAGTTATTTATGTGTTGGCACATATGTAGATACGGTCACCCTATATATCATAGTATTACCTTTATGACATAGTTGACCTAGGAATCGTTGTTTATTTCGATTTCTATCCGTTGATGTTCTTCTATTCATGAGTTGGCAACTCACCCCCGTTGTGCCATGTTCTTGCAGGTTGACCGCATGGATCAGTTGCGACATCGCTGGCACACAGCTGTTTTCGGGTGACTTGCTTGTGGTTGGTATTACATGTTGGATCGTGCCCCTCGTGTATTCATTATTCATATTGTATCTAGCCACTCCATCAATTCAGAAACTAGTAATTGTATACGTTGCAGACTTAGAGGACTTGTAGTTGCGAGACTTGAGCGATGGGTTTTATGTTCGCTTTTGGGTTGATGCCTTGCGTTACTTTATTTCCTTATATGGATCTTCGCCGTTGGGCGTCGTATACTTGTTATTTATACTTGTGGTGGTTGTTTCCGCCGTTGGGCATGATTTGCTCCCGTTTGGGATTCTTTTTTATTATTCTGTGTTGTACCCGTTTTCGGGGTTAGTTTTAACAAAGGAGGTGTTGCCCAATTTTTTTCAAAAGACAAAACATGATTTATTGTATCTTTATTTCTTAAAAAGGTTTAGATTTCTGGGTTTCAGCTTACTTGAATTACGTTATGCCTGTAGACGTCGCGTGATTTAAGGGCTGGTCGTGAGCTAATATTTTGGGTCGTGACAAAGTTGGTATTAGAGCCCTAGGTTTAACCTTAGTTCGAGTCTACGTTTGACTATGTGGGGTCTAGTGCAAATGTATTTTGGAACCTAGGCTTGACCTTACGGGACTTGGACTTGAACAAGGGGTGTTAGACCCGAACTTTCGTTTCAGAGGCTGACCCTGATTGATGGAGTAGGTAGCTTGAGTAGAGTGACGTACCGTACGTATGTTCCGCGGCATATTTACGATACGATACTCCATTTAAGAAACCTTAGAATGTACATATCTTGAGACTGGTGATTCTCCTTATTTTCCTTGATTATACATCCATTTGAGATCCTTGATTCTATTCGTTTACATGATCATACTCTCACTGATTCCGTTCCTCCATTTGATCATATATTCATTCTAGATCTGTTGATTCATTTCATCACTTGATCTTTTTCGTCGATACTTGATTGAGGTTCCTGTCACCATGGTTTGAGCGCAGTTTGAGCTGCTGCTGGTGATGCGGTCATGGCGAGCTCGTCATAGACGAGGACTGACCATCATGTTTTCTGGTGACATGGGAACGTATCGATGTCGTGTTGTGTTGTGACCTCTCGTTTGAGACGAGTGTGCGGTTTTGTACCGGATGATCGGGCCCTTGTTAGAGGCTGCCTGTTGGGAGAGGATTTCTGATGTACAACATACCTCTGAGATTGTGATGTCATCGACCGTGCTGACAGATGACCAGCTGTTGCTGAGATTGGTGTGATGTCGCTTCCAGAGCTTACGAGCTGAGATCACAGGAGCATCCAGGCAGAGATGCGACAGGTGATAGATAGTCTATCTTTGGATTGAGTTGAGATACGAAGGTGATTTGTCTGATTGATGCGCCGATGCAGGCCTGTTGAGTTGAAGATTTCCAATGTGGAGAGTCTTACTTAGATCTAGAATAGATCGACCCTGAGATGACGTTGTTCGTCGGATGTTCCGATGTGAGATCGGTAAGCTGACCAGTTTCAGATAGAGGACCTCACCCAGATGGGTTGTGAGTTGATCGAGAAACAGATGAGTTTTGAGTATTCCTCCGATGGTGGGGACGAGTTCCCGAGGACGTGTTCAACTAAAGATCTTCTACAGAGTGATGAAGATACCGAGTTTGTGATTTCGAGTCCGTGCGAGAGATTCCGGATTGATTTTCGCCGAGAACATTTGCAGTACGCAGATAGCATGACATGATGTCAAAGTAGACGATAATAAAGAAGAGTGGGACAAGAGGTTCGTGCATGATGCTGACGAGCTGTTGTTACTCCCCGTCGAGATTAGAGATCTGATATATATGCAGAGGCTTTGGGATACGGCCAGTTCCCAAGAAAATATTGTGCTAAGAACGCAGATGTCCAGAAAGCGAGAAAAGATTTTGTAAGAGTACCAGCCTCCGTATAGTTCGGCGTAGGAGAGATCGGAAGAGACCCTAAGCAGGCTCCTTCCAGGACACTGCTACGACGAGATTGCACCGAGGATCAGATGTGTCACGTGTATTCAGAGGTCCAGAGGCCGACGCCATTGACGTGCTGCTTTATGAGTGATCATACTAATTGACCGAGAGTTGATCTGAGGAGTTCCAGAGCGGGATCGTTCCCGTTAGCACACCTGACCGGGCAGATGAGGCGATAGAGTGCGAGATTGGTAATCCACAGGGAAATGAGGACCCAGAGACAGGAGACGCCAGACCGTGGGCAGGAGGCAAGCGGATGTTCTTGCTCTGCCAGTTTTGGGCGCACCGACTTTTCTTCAACATTGTAGGAGGTGTACCTCAATGTCATTTGTTGCGATTTGCGTTTGTGATCCGAGTATCACGCTTATATCGCTTGGATTTTAGTTTTGATGATCGAGTTTCAGGATATAGTTTTCGTGCACCATGGCTGCACCTACTGGGTATATACATTTCTGTGCATAGTTATTGCACTTGATATATTTTATACACCGTGGTTTTGATGTCGATTTTTTGCCTTAGCTGCACATGTTTTTTATTTCCTGGATTTCTTGCACAGGATTTGATATTTCGTGCACTCGATGCACATGATTTGATATTTCGTGCAGTGGATGCACAGGATTTGAAATATCATGTAGTGGATGCACAGGATTTTATATTTCGTGCACTCGATGCACGGGATTTGATATTTCGTGCAGTGGATGCACATGATTTGATATTTCGTGCACTAGATGCTTTTTATGAACCCGACGGTTTGGGTTTGATTTTTGCGCATATTAGGCGCTTGGTATTGGATTTTGTGCTAATCAAATGCATTTGAGTGAGATTTTACTCGTGCATGTTAGATGCCCTTGATTTAGATTTTTATCTGTGCATATTAGATGCGATTTTATTCGTACATGTGGGATGCATTGGATTTCGATTTCGTTTGTGCATAACGGATGCACTTGATTTGGACTTTCGCGCACATTGGGCGCGTGATATGATTTTGTGCACACCTGATGCACTCGATTGGGGGTGTTTGTTCGTGCATGTTAGTTGCACTGGTTTGAGATTTTCGGGCACTTTTGATGAACTAGTTGTTATTGTCGTGCACGTCAGTTGCATTGGACAGATGCTTTCATACGCACCCGTTGCACTTAGTTTTACTATTGTGGCAGCTGTACCCGTTGCACTTAGTTTTACTATTGTGGCAGCTGATATTACTTTTGAGCACTTTGTTTTCATGATGAGGTCCTATACTTTGTAGTACCCTAGCAGGACTGATCCGAGGACAGTACCTGTGTACTTTGCATGCATAAAAAAAGTTAGCAAGAGGTTCTTTTTTAAAAAAAAGGGAGCTATAGTCTCGCTATTTATTACGTGTTTGCGAGTGACACGAGCATTTACAAAAGAAAAACCTTTTGGATATTTTAGAAAGGGCGGAACGCATATTTTGGCAAAACGTATATGCTAGTATATTATTACTTTACAAATGAGCGCCCGCCACTTGTGCTATGAGTTACGCGTCACACGGCAATTCAGAAAAGATTCTGAATATGATTTATTCTATTTTTGGAGATTTTTCAAACAAGATGCGTACTATATATGTGCATTATAGTTTTTGATTAGTGCATATGAGATTTCGGTAGTGGATTTGAGATCTGTATCTCTTCTGTGACTCCGATGATATGCGTGCAAGTCTGATGATTTGCGTGACGCTGGACAAAGATTGGTTTTGAGTTTCATACTCAATTTTCCGGCGCACAGGATGTGCTGTGGTTTTTTGTTTCTTCCTTGATTTCGGAGCCCCGTTGATTTAGCTGTTTATTGCAATGTTTTAGCATTAGGGGGTTTAAATTTAAATTCGAGGACCGAATTTCTTTAAGGGGGGGAAGATTGTAACGTTTCTGAAATCGTTATATGGAATTTTCCGTTTTAGGGTAAAATAGTCGATATTTTACCGTTTTAACCCGATTGTGATCAAACTTCCGTATAAACTTGTCGGCACCTAGTTTAGCTAGAATAAAGCTAGTGCGCGGACTTTGGGGGTCAACGGGAAGTTTTGGTTCACATAGATTTTTTCCTTAATTAAATATTATTTTTATGTGTGCTTTTCTTCTTAATATTATTTTTTGTTGTGAGGGGGTTATTTGCAAATGAGGATTTTTGTTTGTGAGGTTTTTTTTTGTGGTTTCCAGGGGCTCCAGCAGCTTTCTTCTAGTGGGTGTGGGATTGTTCTTGAATTGATGAGTCATATTTGTGACTCACTAGTTCCATTAATTCCTTTTGTTTCAGCTTAAGATTTTTTGTATGGATATTTCCTATAAGCTCACCACTCTCACTCTCATTTCACAGTGACCATTTTCGTAAGTCTCCGAGCACATGATGTGCAGGAATTGGCCGAGCCCATTTTTGGGGTGAGAAAAAATTTCCTTTGAAAATTCCAAGTTCATTTCTTCACCCAAAAAGACAACTTCAATTTAACTCCACCCAATTGCTTGGATGCCTTGAGACAAAGTATTCTACACTCTCTCTACATCAACCTTGGACATATCGGCTAGCAAACTTCATGTCCGAGTTGCCTCGGTTTAGAGGCGGGAGCCCGTGTAAAGAGTCGTTGACGTGGCGCAACCTTCGGCGAGAAGGAGACCGTTGATCGGAGATGCCGCGAGGAGCGTGGAATGATTGCTAAAGACCGAATGATACAGATCGATCGGGATAATTTCATAAACCACTTTACTTGTTACTAGTTAGGCTTTTGAATGGTTAATGTGGTTAATCTTGAAGTGTAGACTTGGATAACCTAATCAATTGTGAGAATGATATTTGTTAAATTCCTATTTGTCTAATTGAGATAATTAGCAAACTAGGTTTCACTAAAACATGTTTTGGATGAGATAAAATGGTAGAAATAGTTTGGATGACTTAATTAAGCCGCTTTATAATGATTGCGATCACTAGATTGTTTAAAACATCTAGCTTGTGTTAAAATGAGCTAAAATGATATAAACTGCTTACTAGGTTTTTGGTAAAAATTAGACGTGGGTTTTAATGGACATGGTGATGATGTATATATTATTACCTACGATAATTATTGTGTTGTGAATGAGTATTTGTACTATTGGGTTTTTGGTGTGGCAGTTTTCATGTATAGCGACCCTAGTGAGGGTTTTGGCTATGTTTTCCGGTTTTTGGATTTCGTGGTTTTACGACTGAATATTGTATTTTGTCGTTTGATGTTTGTACGTCAACGACAAGGGTAGTTGGTTGTTTTGCATGTGTAGGCTATAGGTTCTAACCTATGAGCGCACCGCGTGTCGTTTTGGTTTTCGGAACTTGATGTTAATAGCTTTGTGAATTCATATTGATTGTAGGTACCTTCGCGTGGATTCTGAGACGACGAAGCGCATCGACTACGGCTAAGAGAGGAGTTTACTAGTTGAGTAGATCTATATCAACGGGGGAAGTCGGGTGGATGGCGTATAGCACCCTCGTAACCATTGATATGGAATATCGTTTGTTTCTGTTATCCTGATAAATGATATGCGACGGACATGATTGTAGGATTTACAAACGATAAGATGATTGAAGTTGATGCTAATCAACAATTGACTTAGGAGAAAATGATATGATAAGTGAATCATGATAAGTACGATTGAAAAGAGAACTAGTGTGACGTTTATTTAATGTGATGCAAGATATTAGTATGATGAACGAGTATACGATGTGATGTGATGACTTAGTGTGATATGTCGTTATATAGTTTCGAGTGGAGATGTGATTGTTGATACCTTTGTAGGTCCCCTGATACGAGTTTGACATGGATGTGACCTGAGAGATAGGTATATATATTTATATGGATAATGATTGCATAATGAGTGATATCCCGTACGAGACTTTGATCCGTACCCCCGATGTTGTTTAGGTTGATATAATCCCTATTTGGTTAATGTCGCCGTACGCGATTAGTTTTACTTGTTGATTTATACATACCCCTGATTAGAGGATGACGTATGATGGATTGTACCGTACGTGATGTTGTGAGGCTGGATGCCGATTGATAGATTCACCGACTTGGTCTTGTTGATATGTATACCTTATAGAATTTGATTCATTATATTCATTGTGCTGCATTCATGCTATTCTCATTGCATTTCTTATGCCTGTGCTAGTACACCTACACCATTATCGATGATGCGTATGTTACACTTACACAGATTGCCGGCTCACACACCTCATCATCAATAATTTCTATGTCACTTACATAGTAGAATTGCTACATCATGCTATGATTTACTGGCATGTTCACATCACTATGCTAGGTTGCATGATATACTGACATGTACACCCACATACTCTGCTACAGCTACATGTACATCATGCCTACATACTGACATGTACACCCACACATCTCGCTATAGCTGCATATACCCCTAAGTGGTATTGTTTGACATATGATATTGAGACGTTGCTTATTGTGCTATTGTGCTTATTAGATACATCATACATACCTGCTTACATGTAGATACACTTATCTTGCTATAGTTACATGTACACCTCATATGATGTTGCACTCGATTTCGGAGGATTTGGGAACCGCATGATATATTTTAAACCGGATTCATTTAAAAGAGCGGTTTTCCCTTAATATGCTCATATTGCTGTTTTATGTCGCATATATCATATTTACATGGATTTACGCATTGAGATATGGTTTCCATGTGATTTCTGGATTTGAGAAACGCGGGATGTTTTCAAGAAATTATGTGTTGTTTAAAAACCCGGTTTCTCTTGATATAATATTTCAGTACGTCCACCATGTGTTTTCTCGGTTCTGAGATTGGCATGTGAAACCCAATTCGAGGAGCGGGAGGCACCGTCTGCGGGTACATGGTGGACCCGGTATGTGTCATGACCGGAAAAGTACGGAACATAACCAGCACTTAAATTACGAAACATCTCGAGGCGTACGTAATCTAAGTAAGAAAAACCCAGAAATCAAAACAAATAAAAGCAGTAGAGTGAAGGAAAAACCAATTTAAAGTAAGTAGTTTTCACAACATAGGCCGAAGTATGTATTTTTAAAATCTCAAGTATTTTCTAAAAATTTCGGCAGAATCTTCTTTGTAAATACTGGCCCCCAAATCAAGACCAAGCTTCAATTGCTCCTCTTCTGTGCGCCTTCTGTTCGAGCAAGAGAGAAAGCCCAAGTACGATGGAAAGGGAAAGAAAGACAGCTTTAGAAAGGGCGGAGGCCAAGCCAACTTAAACCCTCGTCGGGATACAACATGAATAGTATACGAAATGATAACGACATCCCCAAGCGGGAGCTAGCTCTTCGTCAATCGACGGTCACAACCACGCAAGCAATATAATATACAAAGCTGAAGGGCGAGAATCAAAACTCAAAAGAAAACCCAAAATCTGCATGAAAACCATAATAATACAACGCGCGACTCTAAGGTCGAAATAATAACAATTCTGGTCTTCTATCTCTATCAAATATATAATCTGGTTGATGGAGTTTTACTAGATACAACTGGAACAATCAATAACAATGGCGGTCCTGATACAAAAGAACCCACCTACCAAAGCAATCATCCGGAAGGAACAGTGTGCCAGCAAAGCCGCAAAGAAACCTGTATGGAAAAACCTGCAAGGAACCGTAGCACAACGGGGGTGAGTTGCCAACTTGTGAGAAGAAAATATCTACGCGAAGAAATCGCATGCAAGACGCTATCCTAGGTCATATCAAGTAATATCCTCAATAATATCCTGATCCATCTACATATACGTGCAATACCACGTGCTCGTGTCAGTGCCTCAAATAGCAACATATCAGATATATGATGCATGAAGGCATGAATATGATATGCAAATACTATACAAATGAAAGCAGAATACATCATGATGGAAAAACTCTTTTCTTATTTAATGAGATTTCTATATGTATATCAATCAAGAATCATCAATGAATGCAACAGAGAAATCAGTGTTAAGCATCGACACAAAACATAAGTCTTAGTATCTCAATATCTCAAATTTCAAATCTCAAATATCAATATCTCAGGCATCCGTATCATCTGCGGGATCGGCCCGCGGGCTCCGGCAGAACGGATCGGCCTATAACCATCTCATGACTCCGGCCGGTATCCTCCGGATAACCGACGAGTCCAATAATATCACCAGTAGGTAGTGCTCCCCTGCCAGGCTCATCGAATACAACTCGAGCTTCTTGCCCCGGGGTACCATACTGGGCCCACCATGTACGGGAGACGGTTCATCCAACTCCTCGAATCGGGTCTCGAAATCCAACAACAATCATAAAAACTCATGGTGGACGACTCATACATCATGAGAAAACCTCAATTTGCATTTTTAAATGATGATACTAAGCTTTTATTAAATTCTTGCGGTTTTCCCCCAAATCCAGAAATCTCATGTAAATCCGAAATCATCAAAATCATGATACCAATAAATAGTGAATACCGGCATAAATCTCCATAATACTGCATAACCAATGAATATATGGATTCACCTAATGTCATTTAATGAATGCAATATTTAAACTAGCACATGGAAGCTATAACATATTGCGACTTTCAGTTATCAAGCTATGTCAATGAAAATGTATTTTCTAAAGTGTACATGACGTGGCAATTACCGATGATGATGTGTGTGAGCCGGCAAGTAAGTGTATGTAGAACATACGCATCATTGGTAATGGTGCTGGTGTCCTGACAGCATTGTTCATAATCACTAAGTACACAATAAACAAGCAATGAGACGATAACAACATGATAAATGGCAATGAATAGTAATTGCAACAATAATATGCGGAACATGAGTGATAACGTAACAATAAGAATCTACATCGCTACACCTGTGTTATACTGTTTTGCCGTTTGAAATAGTACGAATCGTGGTGTTTTGAAAATAAGGCTACGGTGTTTTTAAGAAAAGATACGTCTTTTGAAATATCCGTAGTATACCATGACATGTCTTTAAAATCCTAACGATTCGTTAGTTTTGGAAATAGGTATGACTCGGGTCTAGTCTAACATCTACTAGGTAACTACAGGTATAACTAACAACCAATCGAAAGGGGTATGGAAACTACCTAAATCTGAGTCGATATATATATACATGTATAATAGTCGGTGATCCCGCCTCAATAGTATCCCATACGATACCCTATCTAATATGACATCCTCGAGTCAAGAGTGTTATTGTATATGCCCTAGAGGCCATTACTGTATCATACTAGTTTGTATATTACTTAATGGAAGCTTGGGATATTCACCTTGTATAGACAATCTTGCTCAAAATAGTAGTATGTTACTTGGTTTGTTTCTACTTTAATGTGTACATGTGTTTATTTTAGTATATCACCTATACACATTAGTGGAGCCCTTAGGATCTTTGCTTGATTACCAGCGTTGTGATGGCAGTCATACTCGTGGGGGCTGGGTAATCCACAAGCACATCCTTATGCAGGTCCCTAGTCGTAGGACTATCGAGACAGGACATAGATACTCCAGAGTAGACTAGCGTATGCGCTTCTCATCCCAGCAGGGGAGACGGTCTGTCCCACAGCCGTCAGTACGTCGTACTTGAGATAGTATGCGGGTGCTCGTTAGGTTACGAGTACACTGGACAGGACTCGTCGGGAAATGTTGGTTGGTACTATACCTATCGTCAGTTATCAGTTCCCAGGTGACATGAGTACAGCTTAGTCCGCTGACTTGACACTGTCACTTCGCCTCGAGTGTGTTCCCACCGTACTTAGATTACTACCCTACCACGGCTCAAATGAGTCGTGCAAATAGGTAGTAGTTGGGTGCAGTCCCAAAGCACTTGGAGGCAGTGACGGTTAGACAGGATTCGTCTGTCCCAGTATTGGTGCTTGATATCGCGCTGTGTCTAGGAGAGCCATTACATAAAGTCCCTAGCCAGGGAAAGCGAGATATACTGGTAGGTTTCCAGTGTTATCTCAGGGTGTTCTTGGATACACTCAGACACGACTGGTACCGGTATTAGGGGACTGACGTTTACCGCCCCCTAGGCCCTCCATGCGATATTCTCATACGAACAGACCGGACTGTACGCAGATTGTCACATTCAGACTCAGTAGGAGTTCAGATGGGGTTCACCTCGTCCGTCTTCTTATCGGCATCTACCTGGGGTCCGTTAAGCACAGCTAGTGCCGCTTGCGGTCTGTGGTTAAACCCACTGCCAGCGTAGTGTCGAGTCTTTAGAGTCCCACACAGAGAGCTATTCGCCTTTAGGCAAAAGAGTAGAGGTCGCATGGTTTTGCAACAGGATTCGGTCACATCCGTGCACTTGTGCACGTTTAGTGTCCGGGCAGTTATCACTAGCGGGCTTTGGTTTAAGCCAGATCCTAGTGTACGTTTTGGGATTGGTTTTATCTCGTTTGTATGCGTGTTCCTCGGAACGCGGATGCGGGTGTGTATGCACAGTTGACAGAGAAGCAGAGGCAGAGGCAGAGGATTCTCATTAGGGTTGTTGACTGTTGACTTTTGCTATACCCTAATGAGAATAAGAAATATGATTTATGATGATATTAATTAAGTATTATTGTGCCATGGTTGAGTTGAAGGGTTGACTTTGTTGACTTGTTGACTTTGTTGACCGGTTGACTAGGTTGGACTAGTTGACCATCATCATTACAATGGCTATCATTTCAAGGCAAAGACTTTTGCTTGCTTGTTATTCTTCACAAAATGAGTGCATGAAATAATATTGCCATTTTGACTTGAACCATCACATTATACTCAATTACTATTATGGGTTATGATTATTTTGGATTATGAGAGCAAGGGTGAGAAAAGTCTTGCTCATTCTTTCATTTGCTTTCTCTCTCATGAAAGCTCTCTCATCCTCAAGCACTCCCTCTTCTTCTTGCTCTCTCTCTACTTCAAGGCAAAAACCTCTCATGTGTTGAGAATCATTTTCCTTGGAGATAAAAATCCAAAACACTTCTCTACTCATCCTAGTACACAAAGTCTAGCAAGCCAAGTGTTCTAGTTTCCTCTAGTTTGAGGTTGAAGCCAAAGGTAGAAGCTTTCAGGTGGATCCATCTTCGGCACAATGAGACGACGAGGAGAGAACCATCCGACCACCATAAGGAGTCCAAGAGAAGGAGTTCAAGTTAAGGTATAACCCCTAACCGAGTAGATAAAACTCCTAGTTAGGTTGTTAGATAGTTGTTTAACAAAGATCAGTATTTTGAGTCCATGTTAACACAAAAAGAAAAATCATTTTTTCATCATTTCCGCAAGCCCGAAAGAACCGGGAGAGGTAACGTGGACTTATAGTGGTATCAGAGCCTAGTTAAACACTATCTAACATGTTAGCAAAGTAACTAGAAGTTCGATCGGAGAAAAAGTCGCGAAACATGCCCATAATATCAAGTTTCTGCCGATTCTGTTTTCTGTTCAAAAAATAATTAATCTTACACTAAAAATCGGCTCGGGCTTTTTAAAACGCACACAAGAAAATTGGTCCACCGAGTTGATCAAAGCGCCGCGGAAACGCGGCAGGAGCATCCTCCCTCCGCGGATCCGCGGCAGAGTTGACTCGGTCGTGGCACAATTTTCCTGCAGTGTTTTTCTGGGGCTGTTTTGGGATTTTTGGAATATGTTTTTTCTGCCCAGATTTTACAGAAAGAATTTTTTTTTTTGGGGTTTAAAAATCCGTATTTTGATCGAACTTCTAAAGACTTAAGCTAACGGGTTATATCTGTGATGTGATATATGTATTGAACGTCTGCTAATCGCTATACGTCGATTAGTGGGGGTTATACATATCTGTGATCTGTAATGTTGATGGTATGTGTATATGAATTCATTGGATTGTCGCGGATGAATAGCTGGGGGTTGTGAGATGAGAGTTTTCTTTTTCTTTCAATTCATGTAATTTGTAATTGATGTAATATTATTTATATGGCCGCACAACCGGGATGGGGTTGTAGCCGTCATTGTATAATTTCTTTTACTGTTTTTGCTCCTAGGATTGACCCAAGGTGGGGTGCACAAACTACCGGGTATCTCGAAGTGCCGAGTGGCCTATTCACAGTGCTGAGGGAGGTTGCTTCGCTTCGGGTACTTGGGGGGTAGTTTGTCGCACCTGTAAGGGTCTAGGGTAGGGTCTTGGCTATTCATCGCGACCGTGTAATCCGCTCTTCGTTACAGGCTCGTACGGATTGCGGATTCCTAGTATATCCAATGTGTTCATCTGTGATCTGGAATGGCTATCATTGCATGTGATGAATGTGTATATCTATATATGATATCTATTTAGGTGTTGCTTATGTTTTGCATCCGCGCTAGTCCAGCCCCCGCTCTGTCGTTAGTTAAGTAACCTAACGGGTAATGACGGGGCCCCGTGGCGAATGCGGATGGCATAAGCGTACGTCATATTTTCGTTGTTTTCTGCAATGGTAGGATTAAATGATGGGACGCATTAAATTAATGCAAGAAAATAAACCAAAGTTGAGTCGTTGGAACACTTTCAAAACCACTCGGTTTCTTTTCAAAAACAACTTTTAAACGCGGAGCTTAAGCCACTCCTTTTAAAAGCTATCTCGTTCCATCGATTATATCAAGTTCACTACGTTCACGGTTTCGCCAAAACCATTCGTAGCCCTCCGTAGTTTCACACGGATAGTCAATAGTATTCAAGTTATGTTTGTTGGCCGAAGTCAAGGCATAGTGATTGGTAGCTATTGGGTACTCATGTGTATCATAGATAGATGTGTTGGTTTGGAACAGTCGTACTACCTTGTTGGCCAAAGTCAAGGGTAGGTATGGGTGGGTTCAAATTAACCTGGAGAATGACGGGTAGAACTTGACATGTGACTTATGATTTGTTGGCCAAAGTCAAGGTCATAAGAGCACGGGGCAAAAATCCACGTCGGGAGTTTCAAAAGAAACTGAAACTTGCTAGCGCTGCATACCATTTGGAGTGTGATGATTCTGGTAGGATTCCTTCAGTTTTGTCACGTGATGATATTTGGATCCCGATCCTACTGTGAGTATATGCTACTCCTCCGGAACTTTCTCACTTAACGATCAATGCTATAAACCAAGTAGGTGTCTAGAAAGGTGTTAGCGGGGCTACGCCCACAGGGAAAAGAGGTTATTTAATTAAGGAACTTCGTGAAAGCGTTGGAAAACCTCCCTCGAAGTACCAACACTAGCCTGGCTGAACGGTTAAGCAAGTATTGTACGGTGAGATTGATCCCGACTAATTCTTCCTTTTTGGTTTGAGGAGGGATTCGAGAGACAGTGGGAGCCATCCTGTTTAGACAAATTAAAAACCACTCTAAACTTGCAAGAGCATCATGCTAAAGTGTTTCTTCTCTCTCTCCTAATTGCAGCAACCAAACATCATGACTGGACTTAAGTTACTACTAGATAAAAACATACTGACAGGGCAAAACTACAAAGATTGGCTCAGGTATGTCAAAATGGCAATCACTTATGACAAGTTGGGGTATCTCCTCACCACCTGTCCCAGGTCCCGAAACCAGCGTCGCGGATAGGGAAATCCGTAAGACCTGGGAAATCGACTGCGCGAAGGCCAAGTGCCTCGTGCTTGCCTCTATGGACAATGAACATCAGAGGAGGCACGAGAATATGGACCTTGAATCCATATTTCTCCATACAAAAGAACTGTATGGAGAGCAATCCCGTATCGCCAGATACGAAGTCTCGAAAAAGCTGTTTTCGGCGAAATTGGTCGTCGGATCATCGGTAGCGGAACACGTGCTTAAAATGATTGGCTTCATTGAAGAGCTTGCGGACCTTGGGACCACATTAGAGAACGAGCTCTACACGGACTTGATTCTCCAGTCCCTTCCTTCCACTTACGCCCAGTTTATCCTGAACTTCAACTTACAAGAAAAAGATGTTGAACTTTCAGAACTCCTGAACATGCTGAGGAGTGCAGAGGGCACCCTAGAGAAAGGTAGGGAAACATCCACTTTTTTTGTAGGAGGATCTTTCTCTTCTAGGTCCAAGGCGAAAGCCAAGGGAAAGAAGAATAAAGCCCCCGCCAAACCAAGGGGCGGTGTTAGTAAAGTGGATACGAAGGGAAAGACAAAGGAAACAAAGGTAGCGGGAAAGCTTGTGGGAAAGGAAGAATGCTTTTACTGTCACAATAGTGGACACTGGAAAAATTATTGCAGGGCTTGGAAGGTCAGAAACCAGGATCTGAAGCAAGTTGCGGCTTCAGCTTCAGGTGTGTATGTTATTGAAAACTGTCTATCAATAAACTCTACATCCTAGGTATTGGATACCGGATCAGGATCTCATATCTGTAATTCTTTACAGGCACTGAGAAGGCGTACGGTTTTGATGGCAGGTGATATGACCCTCAGAGTTGCAAACGGAGCTGGCATGGATGCTGAGTCCGTGGGGGACTATCACCTGTGGTTGTCAGATGGACACGTTTTGGTTTTGCCTGATTGTTATTTTGTACCAAATGCAACCTTTAATATCATATCTGTATCTTTATTATCTAAAGAAGGTTATGAATTTGCATTTGTAAGTAATGTTGTGAACATTCACCTTAATCAAGTTTTGATTGGGTCAGGTACATTAAGTAATGGTATATACGTATTAAACCAACCACAGATTTTCAATGTCCAGAATACACACAAAAGAAAGTCTCCGGAAAAAAATCAGGCTTTCTTATGGCATTGTAGACTGGGTCACATCAATGAGAGAAGGTTGACGAAGTTACATACAGAAGGATATTTGGATCCGTTCGAATATCAATCATATGGAACCTGTCAATCCTGTCTCAAAGGAAAGATGACAAAGACTCCGTTCACTGGAAACGGAGTAAGAGAAAGCGAGCTCTTGGGACTCGTACACAGTGACGTGTGCGGTCTAATGTCTACGCATGCGCGAAGCGGTTATTCTTACTTCATTACTTTTACGGATGACTTTTCAAGGTACGGATATGTCTTTTTAATGAAACATAAATCTGAAGCCTTTGGAAAATTCCAGGAATATAAGAATGAAGTAGAAAAACAAACAGGCAAAAGTATCAAGACACTGAGATCTGATCGAGGTGGTGAATACTTAAGTGCCGAGTTCCTGGATTACTTAAAAGAGAATGGAATTCTCTCTCAGCTTACTCCTCCATACACTCCGCAACATAACGGTGTATCGGAGAGAGGGAACCGGACCCTATTGGATATGGTACGTTCCATGATGAGTAACGCTGAGTTACCGCGATCATTCTAGGGATATGTGCCAGAATCAGCTGCATACCTTTTGAACCGAGTTCCAACTAAGACTGTGCCTACCACACCATATCAGATGTGGTGTGGGAAGAAACCCTATCTTAAGCACATTAAGACATGGGGATGTCCAGCTTTTGTCAAAAAGCAGCATGCGGACAAACTCGAGGCACGCTCAGTACAGTGCAAGTTTATGGGATATCCAAAGAACTCCAAGGGATATTTCTTCTATTGCGAAGAGGAACAAAAGGTTTTTGTTTCTCGTCATGCCCACTTCTTGGAAACCGAGTTTTTGGAAAATCAGATCAGTGGGAGCGCAATAGAACTGGAAGAAATTTCAGAACCACGAGCTATTACTGAAAGCTTAGTAGAACCAGAGGGTTTGAAAGATCAGGACATTCCTGCGCCGCTCCGCAGGAGTAGTAGGCAGTCTCATCCGCCCGAGAGATACTACGGTTTTCTCATAGATGGGGATAGGGAGGATTGCATCATTGATAGTGATGAGCCGACTAGCTTCCAGCAGGCCATTCAGAGCGTTGACTCGGTAAAATGGCTGGATGCAATGCGGACCGAAATGGAGTCCTTGTACACCAACAAAGTATGGACGTTGGATGTTGCTCCAGATGGGGTAAAACCCGTAGGATGCAAGTGGATCTTCAAATGGAAGATTGGTGTAGATGGACAAGTTGAGACCTATAAAGCTAGACTTTTTGCAAAGGGTTTTCGTCAAAGACCTGGTTTGGACTATGACGAAACCTTTTCTCCAGTGGCTATGCTGAAATCCATTCGGATCCTTCTTTCCATTGCTGCCTTCCACGATTATGAGATTTGGCAGATGGACGTAAAGACCGCTTTTCTAAATTGAAATTTAGAGGAGTGTGTCTATATGGACCAGCCAGAGGGTTTCATTCAGAGTGGGAGCAGCGGAAAGGTGTGCAAGTTGCTTAAGTCCATCTATGGACTAAAGCAGGCATCACGGAGTTGGAACATCTGTTTTGATGAGACGGTCAAAGAATTTGGCTTTATCAAAAATCCAGATGAACCATGCTTCTATAGTAGATTTGTAGCAAGAACTGTCGTATTCCTCGTATTATACGTGGATTCCATTCTCTTAATAGGAAATGACATTCCTATGCTACAATCTGTCAAAGGGTTCTTGTCACACAGGTTCTCCATGAAAGACCTGGGTGATGCCTCTTACATTCTGGGGATCCGGATCTATCGTGACAGATCCAAGAGGATATTAGGACTTTCGCATTCCAGGTACATCGACACCATACTGAGAAGATTCAGTATGGAAGATTCCAAGCGCGGTAATCTACCGGCTTGTCACGGAATCACCCACTCCAAGGAGATGTCTCCCAAGACTGATTTGGAAAGGGATCGCGTGTCTATTATACCCTACGCTTCTGCGGTAGGCTCTATAATGTATGTGATGTTGTGTACCAGACCAGATGTAGCTTATGCACTGAGTGTGGTAAGCCGGTATCAGTCAAACCCTG
The DNA here is from genome assembly GCA_030015575.1 of Agapanthus africanus. NCBI lineage: Eukaryota > Viridiplantae > Streptophyta > Magnoliopsida > Asparagales > Amaryllidaceae > Agapanthus > Agapanthus africanus. The sequence goes on along the minus strand of JASDDO010000016.1, from coordinate 193,316,355 downwards.
GGGAGAAGCACTGGATAGCGATAAAGGACATTCTCAAGTACCTTAGAAGGACTAAGGAGATATTCTTGGTGTATGGCGGATAAGATCTCCAGATCGAGGCCATTGCTGACTCCAGCTTCCAGAGTGACAAGGATGATTCCAAGTCCATGTCGGGTTATGTCTTTACCCTCAATGGAGGGGCGGTGTGTTGGAAGTGTTCCAAACAGGAAATCGTTGCCGACTCGACGATGGAAGAGGAATATATCGCTGCTGCAGATGCCGCAAAAGAGCCCGTCTGGATAAGGAAGTTCTTGACAGAACTTCAGGTGGTTCCGTCCATTGTTAATCCAATACCTCTGTATTGCGACAACAACGGGGCTATAGCTTTAGCGAAGGAACCCAGGCCCCATCAGAAGTCCAGACACATCTTGAGGCGGTATCTCCTGATCAAGGAGATCGTAGGTCGCCAGGAGATCGAGGTTCGGAGAGTTGCCATGGAAGATAACACTGTTGATCCACTCATGAAGGCCTTACCCCAGACTCAGTTCGAGTGGCTGATCGAGATGATAGGTCTTTGATACGCCAGTACATGGCCTTAGTGCAAGTGGGAGATTGTTAGTGTATATGCCCTAGAGGCCATTACTGTATCATACTAGTTTGTATATTACTTAATGGAAGCTTAGGATATTCACCTTGTATAGACAATCTTGCTCAAAATAGTAGTATGCTACTTGGTTTGTTTCTACTTTAATGTGTACATTTGTTTATTTTAGTATATCACCTATACACATTAGTGGAGCCCTTAGGATCTTTGCTTGATTACCAGCGTTGTGATGGCAGTCATACTCGTGGGGGCTGGGTAATCCACAAGCACATCCTTATGCAGGTCCCTAGTCATAGGACTATCGAGAAAGGGCATCGATACTCCGGAGTAGACTAGCGTATGCGCTTCTCATTCCAGCAGGGGAGACGGTCTGTCTCACAGCCGTCAGTACATCGTACTTGAGATAGTATGCGGGTGCTCGTTAGGTTACGAGTACACTGGATAGGACTCGTCGGGAACTGTTGGTTGGTACTATACCTATCGTCAGTTATCAGTTCCCAGGTGACATGAGTATAGCTTAGTCCGCTAACTTGACACTGTCACTTCGCCTCGAGTGTGTTCCCACCGTACTTAGATTACTACCCTACCACGGCTCAAAGGAGTCGTGCAAACAGGTAGTAGTTGGGTGCAGTCCCGAAGCACTTTGAGGCAGTGACGGTTAGACATGATTCGTCTCTCCCGGTATTGGGGGTTGATATCGCGCTGTATCTAGGAGAGCCATTACACAAAGTCCCTGTCCAGGGCAAGCGAGATATACTGGTAGGTTTCCAGTGTTATCTCAGGGTGTTCTAGGCTACACTCCGACACGAATTGTACCGCTATTAGGGGACTGACGTTTACCGCCCCTAGGCCCGCCATGCGATATTCTCAGACGAACGGACCGAACTGTACGCAGATTGTCACATTCAGACTCAGTAGGAGTTCAGATGGGTTTCACCTCGTCCGTCTTCTTATCGGCATCTACCTGGGGGCCGTTACGCACAGCTAGTGCCGTTTGCGGTCTGTGGTTAAACCCACTGCCAGCATAGTGTCGAGTCTTTAGAGTCCCACACAGAGAGCTATTCGCCTTTAGGCAAAAGAGTAGAGGTCGCATGGTTTTGCGACAGGGTTCGGTCACATCCGTGCACTTGTTCACGTTTAGTGTCCGGGCAGTTATCACTAGCGGGTTTTGGATTAAGCCAGATCCAAGTGTACGTTTTGGGATTGGTTTTAACTCGTTTGTATTCGTGTTCCTCGGAACGCGGATGCGGGTGTGTATGCACAGTTGACAGAGAGACAAAGGATTCTCATTAGGGTTGTTTACTGTTGACATTTGCTAAACCCTAATGAGAATAAGAAATATGATTAATGATAATATTAATTAAGTATTATTGTTCCATGGTTGGGTTGAAGGGTTGACTTTGTTGACTTGTTGACTTTGTTGACCGGTTGACTAGGTTGGACTAGTTGACCATCATCATTACAATGGCTATCATTTCGTGGCAAAGATTTCTGCTTGCTTGTTATTCTTCACAAAATGAGTGCATGAAATGATATTGCCATTTTGACATGAACCATCACATAATACTCAATTATTATTATGGGTTATGATTATTTTGGATTATGAGAGCAATGGTGAGAAAAGTCTTGCTCATTCTTTCATTTGCTTTCTCTCTCATGAAAGCTCTCTCATCCTCAAGCTCTCCCTCTTACTCTTGCTCTCTCTCTAGTTCAAGGCAAAAACCTCTCATGTGTTGAGAATCATTTGCCTTGGAGATAAAAACCCAAAACACTTCTCTACTCATCCTAGTACACAAAGTCTAGCAAGCCAAGTGTTTTAGTTTCCTCTAGTTTGAGGTTAAAGCCAAAGGTAGAAGCTTTCAGGTGGATGCATCTTTGGCACAAAGAGACGACGAGGAGAGAACCATCCGACCACCACAACGAGTCCAAGAGAAGGAGTTCAAGTTAAGATATAACCCCTAACCGAGTAGGTAAAACTCCTAGTTAGGTTGTTAGATAGTTGTTTAACAAAGATCCGTATTTTGAGTCCATGTTACCACCAAAAGAAAAATCGTTTTTTCATCATTTCCGCAAGCCCGAAAGAACTGGGAGTGGTAACGTGGACTTACAAAGAGTGCGGATCTATCATAAATATATAGCTCGTACGGTAAATCCGTCGTACGGCCTCCCAAATCTGGGTACGGGTCAAATGTCACATCTATCACATTATTAATTTGGTATCCTCTTTATCAAATATCATGATCGGGGGTACTGATCTACGTCTAGTACAATACTGATACAATCTATGTATGCATGAGTGTGTATGAAAACACCACGCCTAAAGGTCCCGCTAAACATATCACGTCGTATCTCAAATACGGACCATATCATATCACCGATCTCATGGCCCCAAGCTCAATCTCATCGACTCATCTCCAATCCCAAGTACTTATCCTCATAATCCATGTATATGTATATATATATATCCATATCCCCATATACGCACAAGTAAAATAAATGTATGCATGTGTGTGTACGTGTAGGTAAAAACCTATTCTAGGGTTCGTGACTAAGAAGCTAAACTAAGCTACTTCTAACCACCTAAACTAAACCATAAACACAAAATCATATCTCGATAATCATCCTCGTATCATAAAACACCTAGATAAACATATATATCATAAACTATACAACGGATTGCGGGGGTGCTATACGCCATCCACCCGACTTCCCCCATAGATATAATCTACTCACCTCGATCTTGCTTGCTGGAGTCGATGACGCCACGCTCATCCTCGTCATCTCGAAGTCCTCATGGGGTACCTACGTATCATAACCCATCATATCGTATTAAAATCCGACTCATAACCAAAACGACACACGAATCTCACATAGGCCAAAACCTATGGTTTGCTCTCTCAAATCAACCCAAAAACCCTCGACAACGGCGTACAAATGCCGAGTGATCAAGAAAACCCAAACATACCAATTACGCGTTCATAACACGCTAAAAATTATATGAAAATACGGTGCAATTTATAAAACCTTAAAATTTGCCCAAATCGATTTATTTCCAAAAAGCCTCGTAAGCGGTCATTAATCGTTTTAATACAAATCTTGATATTTTAGCAAAACTAGTGGTCACAATATTCACTAATTATCTTAATTAGGGCACATAAACATTCACTGGATTTTTAATTTTACTAGTTTATATTAATTCAAAAAAACTAGTTTGCAAATTTTATCCAATTATAACACTTTTAAAGCAAAATTCACAAAGCAACAACTAGATTAGGTTTTGCATGAACTAAAGTGTTAAGCTACAATTTATAATATTGAAGATGTGATGAAAACTCTATCTAGATTTTCATCTCAATTATTTTCAAAGTTTATAAAAATCTAGTTTGCTAATAAAAACTTAATTTGGACATTTTACATGTAACAATTTGTAATCTAACTACAAGTTTACATTCTTCAAATCCTAAGATGGTAAGCTACCCATTACAACCATAATACATAGATCAAAATACTAACATTAATTCAAAAACCTTTCTTGAATTCCAAGCTTGCAATCAAAACTTAATTAAACACATAATAGCTAAATTAAAGTAATTAACTAGAAATCAAACCAAGGGATTAGGATTATACCTCCAAACCATGAGATCATACATGGAACTTGACCTACAAAGATGCTTCCTTGCTCCAAGATCCATTGAAGATTGGCCAAGGAAAAATGGGTAGGATTTAAATTAGGAGAGTAATGAGGTTTTTGTATAGATTTGAAGCATTTTAGAAGAATTTTGAAGAGAATTTGAGATGAAGAAATGAAGGGGGGCTGAAAAATGGAGGGGGGGGCTCGGCCAATGTGCAGGTGGAGAGAATGAAGGTGAGGGATTGGGTTGTGTTGGGGGAAAAAAACCACAAGTCAACCACTACCCATACCTCATTTAATTATAGTTTTCTTTTCTTCTCATTTTCCTTTTGTTTTCTTTCGAGCTTTGAGGTGGGGACATTTGGCGAGTGGGCTGCACCTTCGGCCAGTAGGAGGGAGGAGAGGGATGTGGTGTTGTGTGGGTGAGGGAAATGATGATAAATGTTATACCCCAATCTCCATTAACACTAATTTCACTAATTAAGCCGTTTTTCTTTTAAATTTTCTAAACCGTCTTGACAAATTTCTTTTCATTTCGAAAACAATATTTTACATGTTAGTTTAATGTGTCATGATGCACAAAATTTGTATCAACCCATTCCAATTTGTAATTATCCCTAATTAAATGTATTAGTGACGGCTTAAATTAATATTAAAATAATTAATTTCAGAATTTTTTCAGTAAACTAGAAATTTTACAAGTGGCTCAATAAACACCAAATACTAGAAATTACATAGCTAGAATATGTATATTTAATTTTATATTAAATGTTATTTATATCTTGATTTTTACGGAAAACACCCGTTATTTTACTGATTATCCGAAATTTCACCTAAACGATTTTCAAAACGTTACAATCTTTCCCCTTAAAGAAATTTGGTCCCCGAATTTAAATTAAAACTCCCTCAAATACTAAAACATTTCAGCAAAACAATCAAATCGTCGGGGCTCCGAAATCAACATTGCATAAAACATATCGCAGTGCACTGCATGCACATGAAAAACGGATATATAAACCAAAATCAAAACTCCGTCAAGCATCCCGCAATCATCGGAGTTATGGTGAAGACACCAATGTCAAGATCCAAAACGAAAACCAATATGATATACCTCAACTAAACATCTAAACATCTGAAAGAAATGAATTCCAAACCCTTTTCAAGTTGTTGTGCGATGCGCATATCGTGGCACAATGGCGGACGTTTATTGTAAGAAAATAACTATATATATATATATATATATATCCTTTGTTTAAAATACACGTCCCGCCGTTTTGAAATTAATTTAGAATGGTTTCGCTTGTAAAAAGTTTCGTGTCATCACGGACACGTAGGTAAATACCGAGACTATAGCTCCTCTTTGGAAATCCCTTCAATAACTACCAATGCATGCAAAAATATAGTCAGGTACTGTCCTTGGACTAGTCCTGCTCAGCTACTATACCAAAAAGTAAGTATCAAAGATATACTACTCCAAAAGAAATCAATCCCAAAATGTGCATATGAATGCTACGTGCGTCCGGTGCGCACGGAAATCAAAATCCACGAATGTGCCATACATGTGCACAGAAACAACATCTAAGTGCAATGGGTGTGCACGAAACACCTGTCAGAGGCAACGGTGTGCCTGACAGCAAAACCAGGTGCATCTGATAAGCACAAATCCCGATTTAGTGCATCTGGTGTGCACCAAAATCGCATCTCATATCATGCGCCTAACATGCGTGAAAATCCAAAACAAGTGCATCCATCTTGCACGTATAAAATCTAAATCATGTGCATCCAATGGACAAAAAAACGAAATCAAGCGCAATAACTATGCACAACTCATAAATCAGCACAACGGTGTATAAAGTATATCTCAAGTGTAATAACTATACACAAAATATAAATACCCAGTAGGTGCAACCATGGTGCACGAAAGCAAATATCATGAAATTCGGTCATCAAAACTCAATCATAGACTAAATCACCCCAAAATACTGAAATCCAAAGTGACGGATACGTGATAGTCAATCACGAAATCACAAATCATAAATACTGTCGTCGATGTCCTTCCTTCAAGGTCGAGAAGGTGTCGGTGCACTCAATGCTAGCAGAGCAAGATATCTACATTCCTCCTGATCATGGTCTGTCGCCTGGTGCCCTTAGGCTCTCGGCTCTCACTGCGAATTGCTAAGTACATAGCTCCTCGGCTCAACGGTCCAATATAGAAACGATAACGGAACAGTCCGCTCTGACACATCCTATAAAGATCTCTGGCCAACTATCATGGTTACTCATAACATGTCTCGTCGACGATGCTGAACTCTGGCCTGCTGGGTCTGTGCAATATGACCGATCCTGGGTCCAAGTTTTCTCAAATAGTATTCCAGAAAGGTCCTGTCAAGGTCTCTCCCCAAATCTCGTTTTTGCTAAACTGCCCGGAAGTTATCATCCTTTACTATATCTATTTCTTGTTCTAGAACGGCTGCATACTCATCACGACTCCTTATGGAAGATATATCCATATACAACACTTCTGCATGTGTATCACATCTCTGATGTCGGCGGAGTGGGACGTCATCTCATCAAGATCTCGTACGAACCTCTTACTCCACTTTTCTCTAATGTCGACTGCTTCAGACTCGTCTCCTCGTGGCTGCATGGACTGCGCTCCAACGGCTATACTCGTATATGGAGTCTCCCAAGCAATGTATCCCATCATATGATATCCGAATGATGTCGAACTTTTCGATCGATTCGTCTAGGTTCCATAATCCCCCAAGAGCTCAACATCTTGGGTACAGTTTAATAGTATCGAATATATGCCACAGCACCTATGGACCAACCGTAGAAAGGCAAACCCAAGCCTCACTAATGGCACCGCTGAACTACCGCAAACCCTAAGGTTCACTGGTGTTCCATGGACATTAAGTCGAGTTAGGGTTTCATTCTTCTAGAAGGTCTGTAGAATTGCTTGCATTATTTTCCGAATACATTAAACTTGGAAAATGGGTCCTGACATATGATCGTCTTTATCGACTCTCAACTTATCAGCGTGAAGTCGTCTCTAGCCGGAATCAATCTATCTGATGACCTCGCATCGGGATAGGCAATGAATCACATATCCTAGTCTTTCATCTTTGGTGACTAGCGATCTTCTATCATATCTCTAAGTACAACTCGTGCGGCAATAGCTCTAAACTTCTGGGGCGATATCTCGTCATTCGCAGAAGCAACTGGCTCATTTGACCGCACGTTGAACCGTGTCTCAATCATCAAGTAATCGGTGTATTAACAGTAGCCCAATCCTCTGGTGCTGATCTGCACGTCCGAGAAATCTCGTAAAAGCGATCCATCAAACGCTCGTGGCGCGAAAACACAATAAAACGACGCCTCTATGGACTCGTATGTCCCTGGAATCATGCCCTGGTTATTCCTCGTCCGTACCGAGCTCGTGCTGACCGCAACTCTAGCGGCAGCTCTCTCTGCCCGTACAACCGTGGTAACAAAACAATAACTGGTACTGTTGAGGATAGATCATAGGAATGAATATAATATATGCAAGGAAATGTACATCCTAAGCCTTCTTAAGTGGAGTATCGTATCGTAAATATGCCGCGGAACATACGTACGGTACGTCACCCTACTCAAGCTACCTACTCCATCAACCAAGGGTCATCCTACACTCCGAATGTAAAACCTAAAGCTCTGATACCAAATTTGTCACGACCCGAAAAGTACGGAACATGACCAGCACTTAAATTACGAAACTTCTCGAGGCGTACGTAATCTAAGTAAGCCAAAACCCAGAAATCAAAACCAATAAAAGCAGTAGAGTGAAGGAAAAACCAATTTAAAGCAAGTAGTTTTAACAACATAGGCCGAAGTATGTATTTTTAAAATCTCAAGTATTTTCTGAAAATTTCGGCATAATCTCCTTTGTAAATACTGGCCCCCATACAGGATACAACATGAATAGTATACGAAACGATAACGGCATCCCCAAGCGGGAGCTAGCTCTTCGTCAATCGACGGTCATAACCAAGCAAGCAATATAATATACAACGCTGAAGGGCGAGGATCAAAACTCAAAAGAAAACCCAAAATCAGCATGAAAACCATAATAATACAACGCGCGACTCTAAGGTCGAAATAATAACAAGTCTGGTCTTCTATCTCTATCAAATATACAATCTGGTTGATGGATTTTTACACTATACAACTGAAACAATCAATAACAATGGTGGTCCTGATACAAAAGAACCCACTTACCAAAGCAATCACCCGGAAGGAACAGTGTGCCAGCAAAGCCGCAACAAAACCTGTATGGCAAAACCTGCAAGGAACTGTGGCACAACGGGGGTGAGTTGCCAACTCGTTAGTAGAAAACATCTACGAGAAGAAATCGCATGCATGACGCTATCCTAGGTCATATCAAGTAATATCCTCAATAATATCCTGATCCATCTACATATACGTGCAATACCACGTGCTCGTGTCAGTGCCTCAGATAGCAACATATCAGATATATGATGTATGAAGGCATGAATATGATATGCAAATGCTATACAAATAAAGCAGAATACATCATGATGGAAAAACTGTTTTCTTATTTAATGAGATTTCTATATGCATATCAATCAAGTATCATCAATGAATGCAACAGAGAAATCAGTGTCAAGCATCGACACAAAACATAAGTCTCAGTATCTCAATATCTCAAATCTTAAATATCAATATCTCAAGCATCCGTATCATCTGTGGGATCGGCCCGCGGGCTCCGGCAGAACGGATCAGCCAATAACCATCTTATGACTCCGGCCGGTATCCTCCGGATAACCGATGAGTCCAAAAATATCACCGGTAGGTAGTGCTCCCATGCCAGGCTCATCGAATACAACTCGAGCTTCCTGCCCCGGGGTACCATACGGGCCCACCATGTACCCGAGACGGTTCATCCAACTCCTCGAATCGGGTCTCGAAATCCAACAGCAATCACGAAAACTCAAGGTGGATGACTCATACATCATGAGAAAACCGCAATTTGCATTTTTAAATGATGATACTAAGCTTTTATTAAATTCTTGCGGTTTTCCCCCAAATCCAGAAATCTCATGTAAATCCGAAATCATCAAAATCATGATATCAATAAACAGTGAATACCGGCATAAATCTCCATAATACTGCATAACCAATGAATATATGAATGCACCTAATGTCATGCAATGAATGCAATATTTAAACTAGCATATGGAAGCTATAACATATTGCGACTATCAGTTATCAAGCTATATCAATCAAAAAGGTATTTTCTAAAGTGTACGTGACGTGGCAATTACCGATGATGATGTGTGTTAGCCGGCAAGTAAGTGTATGTGGAACATACGCATCATCGGTAATGGTGCCGGTGTCCTGACAGCATGGTTTATAATCACTAAGTACACAATAAACATGCAATGAGACGATAACAACATGATAAATGGCAATGAATAGTAATTGCAACAATAATATGCGGAACATGAGTGATAACGTAAAAATAAGAATCTACATCGCTACACCTGTGTTATACTGTTTTGCCGTTTGAAATAGTACGAATCGTGGTGTTTTGAAAATAAGGCTACGGTGTTTTTAAGAAAAGGTACGTCTTTTGAAATATCCGTAGTATCCCTTGACATGTCTTTAAAATCCTAACGATTCGTTAGTTTTGGAAATAGGTATGACTCGGGTCCAGTCAAACATCTATTAGGTAAACTACATGTATAATAGTCGGTGATCCCGCCTCAATTGTATCCTATACGATACCCTATCTAATATGACATCCTCGATTCAAGAGTGCGGATCTATCATCAATATATAGCTCGTACGGAAAATCCGTCGTACGGCCTCCCAAATCTGGGTACGGGTCAAAAGTCACATCTATCACATTATTCATCTGGTATCCTCTTTATCAAATATCATGATCGGGGGTACTGATCTACGTCTAGTACAATACTGATACCATCTATGTATGCATGCGTGTGTATAAAACACCACGCCTAAAGGACCCGATAAACATATCACGTCGTATCTCGAATACGAACCATATCATATCACCGATCTCATGGCCCTAAGCCCAATCTCATCAACTCATCTCCAATCCCAAGTACTTATCCTCAATATCCATGTATATGTATATATATATATATCCCCATATACGTACAAGTAAAATAAATGTATGCATGTGTGTGTGTGTGTACTTGTGGGTAAAAACCTATTCTAGGGTTCATGACTAAGAAGCTAAACTAAGCTACTTCTAACCATCCTAAACTAAACCATAAACACAAAATCATATCTTGATAATCATCCTCGTATCATAAAACACCTATATAAACATATATATCATAAACTATACTACGGACTGCGGGGGTGCTATACGACTTCCCCCGTAGATATAATCTACTCACCTCGATCTTGCTTGCTGGAGTCGATGACGCCACGCTCATCCTCGTCGTCTCGAAGTCCTCATGGGGTACCTACGTATCATAACCCATCGTATCGCATCAAAATCCGACTTATGACCAAAACGACACACGAATCTCACATAGGTCAAAACCTATGGTTTGCTCTCTCAAATCAACCCAAAAACCCACAACATCGGCGTACAAATGCCGAGTGATCGAGAAAACCAAAACGTACCAATGACGCGTTCATAACACGCTAAAAATTATATGAAAATACGGTGCAATTCATAAAACCTTAAAATTTGCCCAAATCGATTTATTTCCAAAAAGCCTAGTAAGCGGTCATTAATCGTTTTAATACAAATCTTGATATTTTAGCAAAACTAGTGGTCACAATATTCACTAATTATCTTAATTAGGACACATAAACATTCGCTAGATTTTTAATTTCACTAATTTGTATTAATTAAAAAAAAACTAGTTTGCAAATTTTATCCAATTTTAATACTTTGAAAGAAAAATTCACAACGCAACAACTAGATTAGGTTTTGCATAATCTAAGGTGTTAAGCTACAATTTATAATGTTGAAGATGTGATGAAAACTCTATATAGATTTTCATCTCAATTATTTTTATAGTTTATAAAAATCTAGTTTGCTAATAAAAACTTAATTTGGACATTTTACATGTAACAATTTGTAATCTAACTACTACTTTACATTCTTCAAATCCTAAGATGGTAAGCTACCCATTACAACCATAATCCATAGATCAAATTCAAAAACCTTTCTTGAATTCCAAGCTTGCAATCAAAACTTAATTAAACACTTAATAGCTAAATTAATGTAATTAACTAGAAATCAAACCAAAGGCTTATGATTATACCCCCAAACCATGAGATCACACATGGAACTTGACCTACAAAGATGCTTCCTTGCTCCAAGATCCATTCAAGATTGGCCAAGGAAAAATGGGTAGGATTTAAATTAGGAGATTAATGAGATTTTTGTGTAGATTTGAAGCATTTTAGAAGAATTTTGAAGAGAATTTGAGATGAAGAAATGAAGGGGGGCTGAAAAATGGGGGGCTTGGCCAATATGCAGGTGGGGAGAATGAGGGTGAGGGATTGGGTTGTGTTGGGTAAAAAAACCCACAAGTCAACCACTACCCATACCTTATTTAATTATAGTTTTCTTTTCTTCTCATTTTCCTTTTGTTTTCTTTCGATCTTTGAGGTGGGGACATTTGGGGAGTGGGCTGCACCTTCGGCCAGTAGGAGGGGGGAGAGGGATGTGGTGTTGTGTGGGTGAGGGAAAAGATGATAAATGTTATACCCCAATCTTCATTAACACTAATTTCACTAATTAAGCCCTTTTTCTTTTAGATTTTCTAAACCGTCTTGACAAATTTCTTTTCATTTCGAAAACAATATTTTACATGTTAGTTTAATGTGTCATGATGCACAAAATTTGTATCAACCCATTTCAACTTGTAATTATCCCTAATTAAATGTATTAGTGAAGCTTAAAATAATATTAAAATAATTAATTTCTGAAATTTTTTCAGTAAACTAGAAATTTTACAAGTGGCTCAATAAACACCAAATACTAGCAATTACATAGCTAGAATATGTATATTTAGTTTTATATTAAAAGATATTTATATCTTGATTTTTACGGAAAACACATGTTATTTTACTGATTATCCGAAATTTCACCTAAACGATTTTCAAAACGTTACAGTATGGTACCCCGGGGCGAGAGATGATTTCGCGGTGTAGACGACGAGCCTGGCAGAGGGATCATTATCTACCGGTGATTGTATTTAGACTTGGCGGTTATCTTGGGGATACCGATCGGAGTCATGTTTAGACATGCTACGTGGATTTTGGGTGTCGATGTGGACACTCAGGTTCCATGAGATGTACTGACATTAGGGCTGGTCATGGTGACGGTGCCTGGCATATGAGGATTTACGTGTCGATGCTAGACATGGGTTTCATGATGTTTTCGAGTGTCGATGTGGACACTCCGGTTCCATGATTTTGTTGTGTCGCGAGGGACACACGTTGTTTTATATCCTCATATTTACCTGCATATGCTTTTATGATATTTACATGCAGGAGTTGTTGTGTCAGTGGTTGACACGTGGACGAGATCCACTTGCATACATGCATTGATTATATTGTTAGATGATATCCACTTGCTGATAGGCAGTTATTTATGTGTTGGCACATATACAGATACGGTCACCCTAGATATCATATTATTACCTTTATGATATAGTTGACCTAGGAATCGTTGTTTATTTCGATTTCTACCTGTTGATGTTATTCTATTCACGAGTTGGCAACTCGCCCCCGTTGTGCCACAGTTCTTCCAGGTTGACCGCATGGATCAGTTGCGGCATCGCTGGCACACAGCTGTTTTCGGGTGACTTGCTTGTGGTAGGTGGTACATGTTGGATCGTGCCCCTCTTGTATTCATTATTCATATTGTATCTAGTCACTCCATCAATTCAGAAACTAGTAATTGTATATGTTACAGACTTAGAGGACATGTAGTTGGTACATGATGGGTTTTATGTTCGCTTTTGGGGTTGATGTCTTGCTTTACTTTATTTTCTTGTGTGGATCTTCGCCGTTGGGTGTCGTATACTTGTGGTGGTTGTTTCCGCCGTTGGGCGTGATTTGCTCCCGTATGGGATGCTTTATTATTATTCTGTGTTGTACCCGTTTTCGGGGTTAGTTTGTACAAAGGATGTGCTGCCTAATATTTTTCAAAAGACAAAACATGATTTATTGTATCTTTATTTCTTAAAAAGGTTTAGATTTCCGGGTTTCAGCTTACTTAAATTACGTTACGCCTGTAGACGTCGCGTGATTTAAGGGCTGGTCGCGAGCTAATATTTCGGGCCGTGACACGAAGTCGGAAAGTTCTAAGTTCGTGTTCTCTGTTCTAGGCCATACAAATCCACACTAAGGTCTGTAGGTAGTGTTAGTGTATATGCCCTAGAGGCCATTACTGTATCATACTAGTTTGTATATTACTTAATGGAAGCTTGGGATATTCACAGTTGTATAGACAATCTTACTCAAAATAATAGTATGCTACTTGGTTTGTTTCTACTTTAATGTGTACATGTGTTTCTTTTAGTATATCACCTATACACATTAGTGGAGCCCTTAGGATCTTTGCTTGATTACAACCGTTGTGATGGCAGTCACACTCGTGGGGGCTTGGTAATCCACAAGCACATCGTTATACAGGTCCCTGGTCATAGGACAATCGAGACAGGGCATCGATACTCCGGAGTAGACTAGCGTTTGCGCTTCTCATCCCAGCATGGGAGACGGTCTTTCCCACAGCCGTCAGTACGTCGTACTTGAGATAGTATGCGGGTGGTCATTAGGTTACGAGTACACTAGACAGGACTCGTCGGGAACTGTTTGTTGGTACTATACCTATCGTCAGTTATCAGTTCCAAGGTGACATGAGTACAGCTTAGTCCGCTGACTTGACACTGTCACTTCGCCTCGAGTGTGTTCCCACTGTACTTTGATTACTACCCTACCACGGCTCAAAGCAGTCGTGCAAATAGGTAGTAGTTAGGTGCAGTTCCGAAGCACTTGGAGGCAGTGACGGTTAGACAGGATTCGTCTCTCCCGGTATTGGGGGTTGATATCGCGCTGTGTCTAGGAGAGCCATTACATAAAGTCTCTGGCCAGGGTAAGAGAGATATACTGGTAGGTTTCCAGTGTGATCTCAGGGTGTTCTGGGCTACACTCCGACACGACTTGTACCGCTATTAGGGGACTGACGTTTACCGCCCCCTAGGCCCGCCATGCGATATTCTCAGACGAATAGACCGGACTGTACGGAGACTGTCACATTCAGGCTCCGTAGGAGTTCAGATGGGTTTCACCTCGTCTGTCTTCTTATCGGCATCTACCTGGGGGCCGTTACGCACAGCTAGTGCCGCTTGCGGCCTGTGGTTAAACCCACTGCCAGCGTAGTGTCTAGTCTTTAGAGTCCCACACAGAGAGCTATTCGCCTTTAGGCAAAACAGAGTAGAGGTCGCATGGTTTTGCGACTGGGTTCGTTCACATCCGCGCACTTATGCACGTTTGGTGTCCGGGCAGTTATTACTAGCGGGCTTTGTTTTAAGCCAGATCCTAGTATGCGTTATGGGATTGGTTTTATGTCGTTTGTATTCGTGTTCCTCGGAACGCGGATGCGGGTGTGTATGCACAGTTGACAGAGACAGAGGCAGAGGATTCTCTTAAGGGTTGTTGACTGTTGACCTTTTCTAAACCCTAATGAGAATAAGAAATATGATTAATAATATTATTAATTAAGTATTAGTGTGCCATGGTTGGGTTGAAAGTTTGACTTTGTTGACTTGTTGACTTTGTTGACGGGTTGACTATCTTGGACTTGTTGGCCATCATTATTACAATGGCTATCATTTCATGGCTAAGACTTTTGCTTACTTGTTATTCTTTACAAAATGAGTGCATGAAATGATAATGCCATTGACATGAACCATCACATAATACTCAATTATTATTATTATTATGATTATTTTGTATTATGAGAGAATGCTTGCAAAAAGTCTTCTCTCATTCTATCATTTGCATTCTCTCTCATCAAAGCTCTCCTCTTCCTCTTGCTCTCCCTCTTCCTCTAGCTCAAGGCAAAAAAATATCTCATGTGTTGAGAACCATTTGCCTTGGAGATAAAACCAAAAACACTTCTCTACTCATCCTAGTGTACAAGGTCTAGCAAGCCAAGTATTCTAGTTTCCTCTAGATTGAGGTTGGAGCCAAAGGTAGAAGCTTTCGGGTGGATCCATCTTCGGCACATGCAGACGACGAGGTGAGGCCGATCCGACCACCACAAGGAGTCGAAGAGAAGGAGTTCAAGTTAAGGTATAACTCCTAACATAGTAGTTAAACTCTTAGTTAGGTTGTTAGATAGTTTGTATAGCAAAGATCCTATTCTAGAGTCCATGTTACCATCACCGAAAAAAATCGTTTTTCACCATTTCCGCAAGCCCGAAAGAACCGGGACGGGTAACGTGGACTTACAGTGGTATCAGAGCCTAGCTAAACACTATCTAACATGTTAGCAAAGTAACTAGAAGTTCGATCGGAGAAAAAATCACAAAACATTCCCGAAATGTTAACTTTCTGCCGATTTTTATTTCTGTTCAAAAAATATTTAATCTTACACTAAAAATCGGCTCAGGGTTTTTAAAGAACATAGGAGAAAATTGGTCCACTAACTCGGTCAAAGCGCCGCGGAACCGCGGAAAGAGCTTGCTCCTACCGCGGATCCGCGGCTTAGTTGACTCGGCTGTGGGTCAATTTTCCTGCAGTGTTCTTATAGGGGTATTTTGGGATTTTCACAATATGTTTTTTCTCCCCAGATTTTCCAGAAAGCAAATTTGTGTTTTGGGGTGGTTACAAATCCGTATTTTGATCGAACTTCTATAGACTTTGGCTAATGGGTTATATCTGTGATGTGATATATGTATTGAACGTCTGCTAATCGCTATACGTCGATTAGTGGGTGTTATACATATCTGTGATCTGTAATGTTGCTGGTATGTGTGTATGAATTCGTTGGATTGTCGCGGATGAATAGCCAGGGGTTGTGAGATGAGAGTTTTCTTTAACTTTTCATTTGATGTAATATTATTTATATGGCCGCACATCCGGGATAAGGTTGTAGCCGCCATTGTATAATTTCTTTTACTGTTTTTGCTCCTAGGATAGACCCAAGGTGGGATGCACAAACTACCGGGTACCTTGAAGTGCCGAGTGGCCTACTCATGTTGTTGAGGGAGGTTGCTTCACTTCGGGTATTTGGCGGGTAGTTTGCCGCACCCGTAGGGGTCTAGGGTGGGGTCTTGGCTATTCATCGCGACTGTGTATTCCGCATTTCGTTGCAGGCTCGAACGAATCGCGGATTCCTAGTATATCCAAAGTATTCATCTGTGATCTGGAATGGCTATCATTGCATGTGACGAATTTATATATCTATATATGATATCTATTTAGGCGTTGCTTATGTTTTGCATCCGTACTAGTCCAGCCTCCGCTCTGTCGTTAGTTATGTAACCTAACGGATAATGACGGGGCCCCGTGGCGAATGGGGATGGCATAAGCGTACGTCATATTTTTGTTGTTTTCTGCAATGGTAGGATTAAATGACGGGACACATTAAATTAATGCAAGAAAATAAACCAAAGTAAAGTCGTTGGAACAATTTCAAAAGCACTCGGTTTCTTTTCAAAAATAACTTTTAAACGCGGAGCTTAAGCCACTCCTTTTTAAAAGCTATCAAGGTTCCTTCGATTATATCAAGTTCACTACGTTCACGGTTTCGCCAAAACCATTAGTAGCCCTCCGTCGTTTCATATCAATATCCAACAGTATTCAAGCTGTGTTTGTTGGCCTTAGTCAAGGCACAATGTTTGGTAACTGGTGGGTATTCATATGTTGTATAGATAGATGCGTTGGTTTAGGACAGTCGTATTACATTGTTGGCCATAGTCAAGGGTATATACGGGTGGGTTCAAATCAACCTGGACAACGACGGGTAGAACTTGACATGTGACTTATGATTTGTTGCCCTTAGTCAAGGTCATAAGAGCATGGGGCAAAAATCCACATCGGGAGTTTCAAAAGAAACCGAAACTTGCTAGCGCTGCATACCATTTGGAGTGTGATGATTCTGGTTGGATTCCTTCAGTTTTGTCACGCGATGATATTTGGATACCGATCCTACTGTGAGTATATGCTACTCCTTGGGAAATTTCTCACTTAACGATCAATGCTATAAACCAAGTAGGTGTCTAGAAAGGTGTTAGCGGGGCAACGCCCACAGGGAAAAGAGGTTATTTAATTAAGGAACTTCGCGAAAGCGTTGGAAAACCTCCCTCGAAGTACCAACACTGGCTTGGCTGAACGGTTAAGCAAGTATTGTACGGTGAGAATGATCCCGACTAATTCTTCCTTTTTGGTTTGAGGAGGGATTCGAGAAACAGTGGAAGCCATCCTGTTTAGATAAATTAAAAACCAATCTAAACTTGCAAGAGCATCATGCTGAGTGTTTTCTTCTCTCTCTCTCTTAATTGCAGCGACCCAGTGGCCACACATAGGTTACATCTAGATAATAAAATGACTGAACCTGACTGTTATGATTGGCAAAGGTCGGTCCAGATGTCCATTGCCCATGACAAGCTGGGACACCTCCTAACTAATCAAACCCCTGCCGTCTTAGGACCAGTTTCCCCTGTCACGGATAGTGATATCCGTAAGACATCGGAAAAAGACTGTGTGAAAGCCAAGTGCCTCGTGTTAGCCTCAGTTGATGGTACATACCAGTGGCAGCACGAGAAGATGGACTTAGTTTCTATCTTCCTCCATAATAAAGATTTATATGGAGAGAAATCTCGTATCGCAAGATATGAGACCTCGAACGAATTGCTTCAAGCGAGGTTGGCTATCGGGTCATCTGTAAGGGGCAACGTCCTTACAGAGACCAGCTATTTTAGGCTCACGGATTTGAAGACCACGTTGGAGAGCGGGTCAGATGCTGACTTGATTCTACAATCTCTACCTTCTACCTTGAAGAAAACCAGGGAGGTAGAAGGAAAGGGAAGGGCAAAAGTTTCGGGACTTGATGTAGTAAACGAGGGAAGTTCCTATTGTTACGGTAATGAACATTGGCAGAAGGATTGCAGGGCTAGCAAAGCCAGTAGCCAGAATTCGAAGCATGTTGTGGCTTCGGCTTCGGGTGTGTTTTTAATAAAGAACTGTATGTCAGTTAACCCTACTTCCTGGGTATTGGATACCGGATCAGGATCAGGATCTCACATCTGTAATTCATTACAGGCTTTGAGAAACCGTAGGGTTATCAGGAAAGGTGATATGACTCTCAGGGTTGCTAACGGAATGAGCATGGACGATGAATCAGTAGGGGAATATCATCTTGGACTCACAACTGGGCAGATATTGATTCTGAGTGACTGTTTGTATGAACCAGTGTAGGGTTCCTAGGCACTCTTATGATGATTTATAAAGCATCAAACATGCCCGAATAAAATTTTAGATGTGCCGAACAACCCAAAGACGGGATCTTTGCGAGATTATTAGGGTTTAACATGCAAGATAACATCTTTAAACCTAAGTGTGAGGGATTACAACTTTTGTAGTCCGCTCCTTCGCTTCACAAGCTCCGAGTAGAAGTCCCTTCACCGCGATCCACGATCTACCGGACTCAAGAGAGGCTCCATGACTCGAACGATCCATGATAGCTTGTCGTATTCCTTTTCTCCGATGATCTACGTCGAAGTTGCAATAGCTCAAGCTTTCTCTCACTCTAATGAGGTGAACACCCTAATCTAATGGGCTAGATTAGATGAGGATGATGGAGTAGTATTTATGCTTTCTTTTTATATCATTTTCTCACAATAACTCATCACAAAAGAAAACTCAAGTGAACTCTCTCTCAAACTCAAGAGAGAAGAAGATGAAGATGAAAAGAATAATCCTTTTATGATGAATAGTAGATTAGAGTATATGATTGATTATGGAACCATGGTCAAGGATGAGAGGCTAAAACTTTGTAGAGAATAAACTAGAGTTAGGGTTTGGTTAGGTTAAGAATAAGGATCAACCATAATATCTTAACCAAGACAAAAGAGAATCCTTCTAGAATGAACAAGAAGGAGCTAACCCTAATCAAACCCTAATCCCTTTTTATCATCCTTAAACATGTTTCATAATAAATCATATCATGTCACAATAATATATATCACATATATATTATATATTTGCAACAAAAGAAAATAATACAATTAACATATATCGCATATATATCAATGTATTAATCCGGTGAGAAAATGAAATAATAAAGCGAGCCAATATTAGATAATGTAATACAATATATCATATATATCATTATACATTAAATCATCGAATCAACACTTGATCCGACGATCCGGCTATATCGAATATAACCGACTTATATATCATGTACCGATTCATCGAATCAACACTTGATTCGATGACCCGGTTCATATCTAAATATCGCGAGAATATAATACGGTATCTCATATCGCATTATCCTCGATCCTGCACATTTCACATATGTGCCTCTACTCCGTTTTGCCTGAGCCAAGAAACCTCTGTGTAGGACTCTAAAGAATCGTCAATATGCCGGTAGCAGGTGATGATCATATCAAACACCCACAAGCTGCAAGCGGTCAGCTAAACGTAACAGCCACCCAGGTATTGAGCGATCAGAAGATCAACAAGCTAGCCTGTCCGTTCTCTTGTGAATCCAATCAGTAACACTCCCGTACAGTCCGGTCTGTTCGTTTGATATGTCGCATATCAAGTCTAGGGGTGGTATACGTCAGACCCCAGTAACCGATAAGTCGTGTCGATGTGAGGCTTATAACAGGTCGAGAAACTACTGGTAAAACTTACCAGTATATCTCTATATCAGCCCTGGCCAGGGACTTCCAGTTATAGCCAATCGAACACAGCAGGACATCAACTCCCTATACCGGGACAGACGAATCCCCTCCAATCGCTCATTGCCTCCATGTGATTCGGGACTGTACCCAAAAGCCACCGTTTTGCACTTCCTCTTGGACGTAGTAAGGTAGAAATCAAAGCACAGTGGGAATCACACAAGACTCTATGACGATCTCGGGTCTATAGACTACCCTGTACCAGTGTCACCAGAGAACTGCCATCTGATGTGTGGTATATCACCATCTGGGAGTTCTCGGTGAGTCCGTCCAGTGTACCCAGTCTCCACTGAGCACCCGTACACCATCCTTGATGTCAAACACCGATGGATATGGGATCATCCATCGCCCATCATATGGGTCAAGATGCGTATACGCTAGTCTACTCTGGTGTATCGATGCCCTGTCTCGATATACCCTCGACTAGGAACATTTATAGGATGTACTCATCGACTACCGTGGCCCCACTAGTATGATCTCATCATAATCCCAGTAGTCGAGTACAGATCCTAAGGGCTTTATCAACATGTGAGAGAAAGACAGTAAACCAATACAAGTCAACATGTTAAGATAAAGTGAAACCAAATAGCATACTATCATGACGAGCAAGAAAGTCCTCTCTATATATATCCAAGCATCCATCATAATATACATCATATGTACAACAATGGCCTCTAGTGCATATACATAACTAACAATCTCCCACTTGCACTAAGGCCAGCTGCTGTAGTATCTCATACCTAGCATCCCGAATAATCTCTCAAACTGTATCTGGGGAATGGCCTTCGTGAGTGGATCCGCAGTGTTGTCCTTCGTATCTACTCTCCTAACCTCGATCTCCCGGCGATCAACTATCTCCCTGATCAGGTGATACTGCCTCAGAATATGTCTGGACTTCTGATGGGACCTGGGTTCCTTGGCCAAAGCCACAGCTCCATTGTTATCATAATACAGAGGTATTGGATGTTCAATGGATGGAACCACACCAAGTTCAGTGATGAACTTCTTCATCCAGACAGCCTCTTTGGCAGCATCGTTGGCAGCGATGTATTCAGCCTCCATCGTCGAGTCTGCAACGGTATCCTGTTTGGAACTCTTCCAACATACCGCCCCTCCATTGAGGGTAAAGACAAATCCCGAGTGCGACTTAGAGTCGTCCTTATCACTTTGGAAGCTGGAATCGGTAAAGGACTCCACCCGGAGTTCTTCGATACCATACACCAAGAACATGTCTCTAGTCCTTCGTAAGTACTTGAGAATGTTCTTCACAGCTGTCCAGTAACTCTTTTCAGGATCTGCTTGATACCGACTAACTACACTTAGTAAGTATGTAAGTCTACGTTAGCGCCCCGGCAGTCTACAGACGCCAAAATGCGGAACAAAAAACTTTTAACTGGCGCTATCGTATACTTTAACCCGGATCTGCCATTATTGCTAAACTAACAAACTGTAAAGAGTGTAGAATGGTTATACCGAATGATCCGAGTCCTTCGTTCTTCAACCATCATCCCACGCTCCGTTGCGGCTGCTCCGATCTCGTCGATCGCCGATCTCCTCGTCGAGGTGGCACCACATGATCGGTTCTTTAAACGGGCTCCCGCCTCTGACTCGAGGCAACTCGATCGTCAAGTTTGCTAAAAGAGACGACCAAGAATGATGTAGAGAATGAGTAGATGACTTTGTCTCACTACGTCCAAATCCGTGGACGATCGGTTAATGAAGTTGCCGTGGAAATCGGGTGATGGAATGAAATGAACTGTGAATTCCATACACCCCAAAACTATCATATCTTTTTCTTAACCGATGAAATCAACAAGTGAGATGAGATCGATCCAGAGAAAGAGAGAGGGGCCGGCCACCTTATAAGGAAGAGGGAAGTGACCGTAGGAGGAGGGAGGGTGACCATATCACAATCATAGTTATCTAAACAATTATGAAAGAATGAATCACAAATTTGAACCAATTAGAACAAACCTAGTCATGCTTTAACATTAAAGAACCATTAATGCAAAGATGAGTCACTAAGCCACTTCATCACTTCTAGAACCTTCTAGAATGATGACTCACTCCATCTGAAGAAAAGATAAATCCGTCTTTAACAGAATGTTAAAAGACGGCTGATAGAAAACTGGAAACTGGCAACTTCCAAAAGTGATCCTGAAACGACTTTCAGGATAACCCCGAAACTGTATAAATATACCCGCATTTGTATTACGACCGAATACAAATGCAACTGAGACAAAGATATTATACCTACTCAATAAAATACTCGGATCCGGCTTAAACCAAAGCCGACCAGTATCATCTGCCCGAAAACTGACACGTGCGTAAACGCACGTGCATTTTCCGAACCCTGCCATAAAACCATACGGCCTCTACAACGTTTCGCCCGAACTTGGGAAACTGCCTGTGGGGGACTCTAATGACTCGTCAGTACCATGGCAGTGGGTTTAACCACAAACCGTCAGCGGCACTAGCAATGCGTAACGGCTGCCCATGGACTGACCTCAAGGGTGGCCGAGGAGCGAACTCAAGGGAGACCGATGAGCGAACTCCTCCGAAAACCCTACTGAGCCTAACAGTGACAATGTATATACAGTCCGGTCCGTTCGTCAATGAGTATCGCATATCTGCCTAGGGGGCTAGCAACGTCAGACCCCCAATAGCAGTATAAGTCGTGTCGGAGTGAAGCCCAATAACACCCTGAGATACTACTGGAGTACCTACCAGTAAATCTCCTGCCATGGCCATGGACTTGTGTAATGGCTCTCCTAGACACAGCACGATCTCGCCCCCAATACCGGGAGAGACGAATCCCCTGACGATCCGCTCACGTGCCTCCATATGGCTCGGGACTGTACCCAAAAGCTACCTGTTTGCACGACTCCTTTGAGCCGTGGTAGGGTAGAAATCAAAGCACAGTGGGAACTCACACGAGACAAATGACGACCTCAGGTCGATGAACTAACCTGTACACATGTCACCAGGGAACTGCTATCTGACGATAGATATAATACTAACTAGCAGATTCCCGGCGAGTCCTGTCCGGTGTACTCATAACCCAATGAGCACCTGTATACATCTTAGGTGATCCAACTGACACCAGTGGCTTGTGAGACCGGCCACCGCCCCTCGTCGGGGTCTCGACTGTACACACTAGTCTACTCCGGAGTATCGATGCCCTGTCTCGAAACTCCCACGACTAGGGACCACAATTAAGGATATGCATATAAACTACCCAACTCTCACGTATATGATCGCCATCATACTGTTGGTAGTAAAGCAAGATCCTAAGGGCTCTATCAAAGTGTAACATGCAATCAGTCACCTGAACATGTACACGACTGATAAAGGCAAACCAGATAGCATACTATCATCTCGAGTAAGACTGTCCTACCGGGATAGGTCCTCCGCAATCATTGCAATCACGTACCTGCGATCCAATAATTGACTATGAGGGCACTATCTCCAACAAAGTATGCTACATCGGGTCTGGTACATAGCATCGCATACATGATAGAGCCTACTGCCGAAGCATAGGGTATCCCTTGCATGCGAGCTCTCTCCAAATCAGTCTTGGGAGACATCTCTTTGGAGAGAGTGAGTCAAGAGATCGTGGGTTGGTTCCCACGCATGGATTCTTCCATACTAAACCTCTTTAGTATGGTGTCAATGTACCTGGATTGGGACAATCCCAGTATCCTTTTGGATCTATCTCTATAGATCCTAATCCCCAATATGCAGGAGGCATCACATAGATCTTTCATTGAGAATCTTTGTGATAAGAAGAGCTTGACTGATTGCAGCATAGGAATATCATTTCCTATCAAGAGTATGTCATCCACGTACAATACGAGGAAGACAACCTTACTCTCTGCTACCTTCTTATAGATACAAGGTTCATCTATGTTTTTGATGAAGTCAAACTCTTTGACTAATACATCAAAACAGATGTTCCAACTCCGCGATGCTTGCTTTAACCCATAAATGGATTTAAGCAGTTTGCACACCTTTCCGCTGCTCCCACTATCTACGAAGCCCTCTGACTGAGTCATATACACGCACTTTTCTAAATCACCGTTTAGAAAGGCGGTCTTATCATCCATTTGCCAGATTTCGTAGTCATGGTATGCAGCAATGGCAAGTAAGATCCGGATGGACTTAAGCATACCCACTGGAGAAAAAGTTTCGTCATAATCCACACCTGGTCGTTGACGAAAACCCTTTGCTACAAGTCTAGCTTTGAAAGTCTCAACTTTTCCATCTACACCAAATTTCTTTTTAAAAATCCACTTGCTCCCAATGGGTTTTACCCCTTCAGGAGCATTTTCCAAAATCCATATTTATTGGTGTACATGGATTCCATCTCAGATCGCATTGCATCCAGCCATTTCACAGAGTCACCACTCATGATGGCCTGCTCGAAACTAGTTGGGTCATCATCTTCCATGATGCAATCCTCGCTTCCACCATCAATGAGAAAACCGTAGTATCTCTCAGGTGGATGAGAAACCCTGCTAGATCGGCGGAGAGGCTGGGGTTTGTCGGGTACTACTGAATCCTCTGGTTCTACCAAATCATCTGTTGTAGTTTGTTCTGCTGGAACTTCTTCCAGTTCTACCTCAATGACACTAATCTGTTTCATAAGAAAACCTTTTTCTAAGAAAGTAGCATGTCGAGAAACAAACACCTTTTGTTCCTCGGAGTGGTAGAAGATATACCCTCGCGAATGTTTGGGATATCCAATAAACTTACATAGAACAGACCTTGCCTCGAGCTTGTCCGGATTTTGTGTTTTAACATAGGCCGGACAACCCCATATCTGAATAAAATTAAGACATGGTCTCTTACCATTCCATATCTCATATGGAGTGGTAGGCACTGATTTGGTTGGAACACTATTCAATAGGTATGCAGCTGTCTCCAGTGCATATCCCTAGAAGGAAATAGGTAACTCAGCAGTGCTCATCATAGATCGCACCATATCTAATAGAGTGCGATTTCTTCGTTCCGATACATCTTTTTGCTCTGGTGTATAAGGAGGAGTAAGCTGAGAGAGAATCTCATTCTCTTTTAGATAATCTAGGAACTCATTGCTTAAGTATTCACCTCCTCGATCAGATCGAAGAATCTTAATACTTTTGCCCGTTTGATTCTCTACTTCGTGCTTATATTCTCTGAATTTCTCAAAAGCTTCAGACTTATGTTTCATCAGGAATACATATCCGAATCTTGAGAGATCGTCAGTGAATGCAATGAAGTAGGAAGAACCGTTCCTGGCATGCGTAGACATGGGACCGCATACATCACTATGTACCAGTCCTAAGAGTTCCGTAACTCTTTCTCTGTGTCCACTAAACGGAGCTTTGGTCATTTTTCCTTTGAGACATGAATGGCAAGTATCATAAGATGATAAATCGAACGGATTCAAATATCCATCATTATGTAACTTAGCCAGTCGTGTCGCGTTGATATGACCAAGTCTACAATGCCACAAGAAGGATTCGTTCATTTCTGAACTCTTCCTCTTGTGTGTGTTTTGTATATTGAGGACTGTATTTTGATTATGAATGAATATGCCATTATTTAACGAGCCTGATGCAATCAACTTTTGATCTAGGAATATGTTCATAACATTATCCTGTACTACAAAATTATATCCTTCTTTACTTAATAAAGAAACTGATATAATGTTGCACATCATGTTCGGTATATAATAGCACTCATTCAGAATCAGTGTATCACCACTTGGTAATACTAGGTGATATTCGCCAACTGCTTTGGCTGCAACATTTGCACCGTTCCCTACTTGAACGGAATGATCACCTTTTCCCAGCTCTCTACCTTTACGTAGCCCATGTAACAATTTACATATGTGGGATCCTTATCCGGTATCTAATACCCAGGACGTAGGGTGAACTGAGAAACAGTTCTCAATAAATAACACACCTGAAGAAGATGCATCAACATGCATGTTCTTTTGGGCGGCTTGGGAATCCAGATATTCTTCTATTCCCTGTTCAGTCTTATAACTCTTATAAGAAAGAACGGGTCCAACGTTCCCCTGCTCAGTATAATAAGCGGGTTCAGTCAATACATCCATATTATTATCTTGATTATGGCCTGACATGGTCACTACCTGGAAAGAGAGAGAAGAAAACACTTTAGCGTATGCTATTGCAAGATTAGATTGGTTATTATATTATCTAATCAGGATGTCTCCCACTGTTTTTATCAAATCTACCTTCAAACCCTAAAAGGTAAGATTAGCTAGGATTAATTACACCCTACAATTTCGTCAATCTTTCAGCCAGATCAGTGTCGGTACTTGAGGGAGGTTCCCCGTGCTTTCGCACAGACCTAATTAAAGTAAACCTCGTTTTCCAAGAGGCGTAACTCCGTTAACACTTTTCTAGACACCTACTTGATTGGCTAATTGTCCTGTGTAAAACTCTCCCAGGAGTAACTCTTACTCGCAGTGGGTATTGGGATCCAACTATCTAATAGGAGGTATGCAATCACATTGCAAATTTCAACACTTGAAATTCCCGATAATGCTTTTACCCCTAGCGTCCCATGACCTTGACGGAGGCCAAACTACCCAAAGGGCGCTAGTCAAGTTCAACCCGTCATTTCTTGATTGAATTAAACCCACCCGTACGACCCTTGACGGAGGCCAAACTACGCCGTACGAATACCCTAATCCAATCACATCATATGCTTGCAGATAAGTACTAGTTAGCTACCGTACACTACGCCTTGACGGAGGCCAAACTACCGCAGCACGAATACTAAGTAGTACTTATTTGAAATGACGGAGGGCTACGCAGGTTTTTCAGAAAACCATGAGCGTAATGAACTTGATATCGTCGTAGAATCATGTGAAATTTTGAAATGGAGGGTTTTTGTGGCTTTCATTAGTTTTTCTAAAAAGGTCACTCCCGGTGAAGGGATCTCGGCTCTTTCCTCATCGAGTAAGGTGCAAGACATATCATATATATCACTGTGCAAAGTAAAACTCTAAAAGCAATCAAAAAACAAACCGAGTTTTGTAGCATCTGCCAGTTTTGCTAAAGAGGTCACTCCCGGTGAAGGGATCTCGGCTCTTTCCTCATCGAATAAGGTGCATGGTATATCATATATACCGCTATGCAAAGCAAAACTGTAGCTACCCCCTTTTTTTTAAAGTTCTTGATTTTACAACATCTTTTAGGTTTCTTTTCTTTTTATTAATCTCATTAATAAAAAATCCCATCAGCTTATGCTTCCTAAGCATCACAGAAAAATACGACGTACACTTATGCCATCCGCATTCGCCTCGATGTCCCCTCATGCACCGTTAGGTTAGGTAACTAACGACAGAGCAGGGCAGGGCTAGTGCGGGTGTAAAACATAAGAAACTTCTATATAATATATCGTATATACTATATACTGTATCCATCACAACATATCAAATGATCACATCATAGATATCGCAGCAGAAACATAGATATAATGTGGGATATACTAGGACGTCCGTATTTAGTATTTAGCCAACAATAGAAAATACGGATTCCACAGTCGCGATGAATAGCCAAGCCCACACCCTGGACCCCTACGAGAGCGGCAAGTGACCCTACCAATTCTGGAGTTTAGGAGACCCGGTCTCGACTCCTCGAGATGGCTTCCCACTGAACCCCAGAACCCGGTCACCCGTGCTCCCCTCCTTGGGTCATCCTTATGCGGAAAAGTAAATAATATACAACACTGGTGGCATTAACCTCAACCCGAAAGTGCCCCAAATAAAAGAATATTACATTACAATTGAATTTACATGAATGAAAATATAAAACTATTATCTCACATAAAACCCCCGGCTATTCAATCGCGACAATCCTACACATCATATCTCAGCAACACATAATATCTCATATCATCAACGTAAGTAAGTATGCAAACACCGATCGTCGTCGATGTATAGCAACGACAACCGGCAATACAACTACATACTACACTTACGGTCACAGAAAAGAAATTGTAAAACTACAATATTTGGAATCCACAATCATTTTAGACATCGTAAATCCGAAATATCACAAACTTCGCATTTCATGCCTAACTCTATGAATTCCACATATTGTATCACATTCCAGATAAATAGACAGTATTAAACTTTTCGAACAGATAATCAAATACCCAAAATTTCCTAAATTGCTCAATACTTGAGCGGAGTTCAAATAATCCGGAATGTGTCACAGTAGTAGCGGTCCAGCCGTAGAAGGGTCAAGCCAACACCTCACATGTGGCACGTCGTACTGCCCCAAACCCGAAGGTTCAAAAGGCAGTTCAAGACGGTCACATAATCGAGTTAAGGTTTGTTGTTTTCTAGAGGGTCCACTACAAAACTTGCACACATTTGCGAAAGATTTAAACTCGAGAAAAGATTCAACACTTGAAAATTTTTCGTGTCGGGAAAAATTGAGTTAATGATATCCGTTCGAACATTTTAACAGATTCTAAATATCCGGAAATAATAATGAATTTAATATTCCGATCGAATCTACGATTACAAAATAAACCCCAAAATACTCAACACTTGAGTCAGAATAAAAATACCCATAAAATATAAATCACAGATATATGAATTACTGTGCAAAATAAAGTACCAATCTCCCGTGTACGGCCGCGGATCCGCGGCCCAAGCATGGTACGGCCGCGGTTCCGCGGCGGTTTGGAAGTATTGGGTGCTCATTTTTCACCACAATTCTTATATTTCCATGCTGAATTTTTAGGTATTTTTAATTCGAAAAAAATAGCATTTTTGAAAAATATCCAGAGAGGGGTTTTGTTTTGACGATTCGGGTTCGATCGGAGTTTTAACTTCGTAAACACGTCGTCTAATACTCTAGCTAGGCTCTGATACCACTGTAGGGTTCCTAGGCACTCTTGTGAAGGTTCATAAAGGATCAAACATGCCCGAATAAAATTTTAGATGTGCCGAACAACCCAAAGACGGGATCTTTGCTAGATTATTAGGGTTTAACATGCAAGATAACATCTTTAAACCTAAGTGTGAGGGATTACAAATTTTGTAGTCCGCTCCTTCGCTTCACAAGCTCCGAGTAGAAGTCCCTTCGCCGCGATCCACGATCTACCGGACTCAAGAGAGGCTCCATGACTCGAACGATCCATGATAGCTTGTCGTATTCCTTTTCTCTGATGATCTACATCGAAGTTGCAATAGCTCAAGCTTTCTCTCACTCTAATGAGGTGAACACCCCAATCTAATAGGCTTGATTAGATGAGGATGATGGAGTAGTATTTATGCTTTCTTTTTATATCATTTTCTCACAATAACTCATCACAAAAGAAAACTCAAGTGAACTCTCTCTCAAACTCAAGAGAGAAGAAGATGAAGAATGAAAAGAATAATCCTTTTGTGATGAATAGAAGATTAGAGTATATGATTGATTATGGAACCATGGTCAAGGATGAGAGGCTAAAACTTTGTAGAGAATAAACTAGAGTTAGGGTTTGGTTAGGTTAAGGATAAGGATCAACCATAATATCTTAACCAAGACAAAAGAGAATCCTTCTAGAATGAACAAGAAGGAGCTAACCCTAATCAAACCCTGATCCCTTTTTATCATCCTTAAACATGTTTCATAATAAATCATATCATGTCACAATAATATATATCACATATATATTATATATTTCAACAAAAGAAAATAATACAATTAACATATATCGCATATATATCAATGTATTAATCCGGTGAGAAAATGAAATAATAAAGCGAGCCAATATTAGATAATGTAATACAATATATCATATATATCATTATACATTAAATCATCGAATCAACACTTGATCCGACGATCCGGCTATATCGAATATAACCGACTAATATATCATGTACCGATTCATCGAATCAACACTTGATTCGATGACCCGGTTCATATCTAAATATCGCGAGAATATAATACGGTATCTCATATCGCATTATCCTCGGTCCTGCACATATCATATATGTGCCTCTACTCCGTTTTGCCTGAGCCAAGAAACCTCCGTGTAGGACTCTAAAGAATCGTCAATACGCCGGTAGCAGGTGATAATCATATCAAACACCCACAAGCTGCAAGCGGTCGTCTAAACGTAACAACCACACAGGTATTGAGTGATCAGGAGATCAACAAGCTAGCCTGTCCGTTCTCCTGTGAATCCAATCAGTAACACTCCCGTACAGTCCGGTCTGTTCGTTTGATATGTCGCATATCAAGTCTAGGGGTGGTATACGTCAGACCCCAGTAACCGATAAGTCGTGTCGATGTGAGGCTTATAACAGGTCGAGAAACTACTGGTAACACTTACCAGTATATCTCTATATCAGCCCTGGCCAGGGACTTCCAGTTATAGCCAATCGAACACAGCACGACATCAACTCCCTATACCGGGAGAGACGAATCCCCACCTATCGCTCATTGCCTCCATGTGATTCGGGACTGTTGTAACACTCGAGCCCAATACTACCATTTCTGTTACTGGTTGAGTGTTAGATGTTGCTCATTTCATTTATCTTGCTTGTTTGGGTCTTACTGTAAAATTTTAACTGGCTAAGTCATTTCTACAAATAACAAATTTTAACACCTAAAGTAAAATTAAAAATATCTATATTGGCCTACTCGTCACCCCTAGCCGCGTGGTAGCGTCCGTGCGTCGAGTTCTCATCCCGTTCGGTGAAACGGGCGAGTTTGGACGGCTACGCGCGCGTGCAAGTGTCCGACTTGGGGGCATGCTTTTTAATCATAAAACATTTCATTTTAAAATTTGAAACCCGCTTAAAATCCTATTATTTTAATTTCAAATTTTTGGACCCAACCCGGGCGCGATTTGGAAATGTTTCATTTAGCGCCAAAATTCCAAATCAATAAAATATTCAAAACTATATTATAACCATTAAAATCCTACTGTTAATTAATTACTTATGATCTATTAAATCTTTAAAATCTAATCTGTTAACCATAAAAAGAAATCTCAGCCAATCACTGAGGGTTTAACCCCCGTGGGCCCCTCCTCAAGTGTATCTCTCTCTCTAACTACCTCTCTCTCTCTCCCTCTAACGTCTATCTCTCTCTCTCAAACTCTCTCTCTTTATCTCCTATATATTTCCCTTCCCAAAAATCTCCCGAGAACGAAACCCATCACGAGAACCTGCAACCCTAGCCGCCTCGTCCCCATCGCCGCCGCAACTCGTCGCCGACGACACCAGCACCTTCGCCTCCGCCTCCTCTTTCCGACCTCGACATCCCCTCCTTCTCCCGTATGCTCGGCGCCACAACAGAGACCTCCGGCCCAAACCGTCCCTCCTCTGTTTGGCCGGAAACCACCGTCGCCGACCCTCGTCGTCGTCACCTGCGCCACCGCCGACCACCTCCTCTTCACCTGCGCACCAGACCCGACCACTTCCTCTCCCTCCTCACCTTCTTTCCTCCTCCAGCAACCGCAGCCCTAGCCTACCGCCTGCAGCTTCCTCGCCGGCGCCCCACCGCCGTCGACCCCGTCGCTGTCACAACCTCTGCATCCCAGTAAGCTTTCCTTCATCTTCCGCCTTCCTTTTTCCCCCTCTGGTTTGTCATTGCCTGTACATAGAAATTCTGAACTTTTGTCGCTGTTTTGCATCTCGCCGGAATCCGGCCGTACCGACGACTTGACCCGACATTCCAGCAAGGTACCTCGATCCGCGTGGTCCCACTGTTCGTTGTTTGGGTTCAATCCGTGAACAGTGCGTCCGTCGCGTGTTTCTCCGCCGACGTTACGTCCGTTTTTCCCGGTTCGCGAACCGTCGAGGCAAGTATCACTTGCTACATGCTATACTATACAATTATGTATGTTTTGACTCATTAAACCTGCAAAACGTAACTCGGTATAGTATTTTTCTCTTTTGGTTGCAATATGACATATATCATACCACAGTTAACCCAAAATTACAGTTTGCCACTTTAATCCTAATAACGAAGTTTACCCGTTAACCACATTTTACTGTTTAAAGGATGATAGCTTTTACACCGGTAGTTCTATTACAGTCAGATATTGAAGTAACGGTATTGCACCATCATTTGATCTATTGCACCGCGAAACGTGCTCCAAACCTGTTAATATGATAAAACGGCTGCACTATGTTAATGCACTATTGTGATTAAATGAACTGCTTATTGTTGTTTAATTTATTGCTTATTTCCTGCTGTTAATCCATGTTCGATTATACATCTGTTGTGAGCACACCCACGATATTGTTACATCTTGACCTGACCTTGCTACACATGATATATATATATACCGATGCACCTGACATGGTACCATTTACTATCGACTTGACCTGATGTACCATGACCTGACCTGTTACCTGATCTCATGCCTAATGCCAACAAACCTGACATGGAGTCCTCATGGACCAAGCTTGTTGTCTATCCAGACAAACCTATTGTTACCTGAACTTGTGTTGGCATTAGTTCTTGACCACTGAATACCTGACCTGACACATATAACCTGGGGGTATGGGGATATCAAAAGGGTAATCTAAAGTGTAACTTAAAAGGGTATTACTTGATCCGTGGTCCCGGGGGGTAACGGGACAGAGCCATTCGTGGCTCTTACATTTTCCTGATCCGTGGTCCCGGGGGGCAACGGGACAGAACCACTATTGGTTCCCATCTTCCCGATCCGTGGTCCCGGCGGGTAACGGGACATATCCTTTGAGTTACATGGAGGATTACTCGAATTGATTACAAAGACTTTAGGATAGAAAACCCGATAAAACAGTTTAGTTACCTACTGCACACTACCCTGCACTGCTTGTGTCATACTATTGCTTCATTCATGTTTATTTCTGCATTGCCTATTACACCGTTCACATTATATTATTGGTTGACATGACGCGCTGACGTCTGGGTTTTGCATGGCCCAGATTCTTTACCACTGTCGCTGTCCGAGCAGGAGTACTTCAGCCAGCAGGCTGAGTTGTGAGTTCTGTAGTGGTTAGTTTTATTTCCCGCATTTTTATTTCCAGATGTGAGCCCGCATTATGGGACATACTTTTCTATTATTGTATTGGATCATTTGCTTCCGCATTTATTTATCATTGACTCTTGTTATTCTGGATTATGGACATGTGTTAGATAGTTTTATCTTGTTCTTGATATCTGTACAACCGTAATGTGACTGTGGATGGATACTTCCTACCCATTGATAGCATGGTTGGCTATGTCACGTGCCTATCTTGCGTACTCTGGGAAGCGGGGCGTGACATGGTTCTTTTGGTATCAGAGACATAGGTTAGTTGGGTTGATTCTGTTGTAGTTGGGTATTGTACCCAATATACGAATCAGAATACCCGTGTTTAGGAAACATGTCCTGCCACCTTGACCGTTTTGCCATTCTTGAATCACATTCTTCCTGATTATATCGACGTGCAAACTTACTTTGCATGTCAACTCGAAAACCCGATTTCTTGTTATCTCTATGACTTAGGCGACTTGGGTGGAGTTAAGTAATTGTGGCTATGATACCGCGGCATAATTACAATGCGGTACTCTATTTAAGTATCTTGGAGTTCTAGCCTTGATTTATATATTGAATCTATCATCATGCTAATGTTGGGTGTTTTGATTTCAGGAATATGGCAGATAAGAATTTCAAGACGTATCAGAGGCGTGTGGATGAAGCCGCCATGTTAGGAGTAATACGTGGAATGCTGGAAAATCAGAAGAGGCATACTGAGCTGATCCAGCAACAAGCAGATTCTTTTCAGGAGGGTTTGAAGGCCATTCGGCAGTCTGTAAACAACGCTGGAGCTAAACCAGTTTACCGGGTAGGGACCGTGGCAGATTTCAGACGTTTGGGTCCGACTACATTCACTGGTTTGGAGGAGCCGTTGCCAGCCGAGCAGTGGCTAGTCGACACGGAGAATTTACTGATTGCGACACAGATTCCTGAGGACAAACGAGTGTTAGTGTATATGCCCTAGAGGCCATTACTGTATCATACTAGTTTGTATATTACTTAATGGAAGCTTGGGATATTCACAGTTGTATATACAATCTTGCTCGAAATGGTAGTATGCTACTTGGTTTGTCTCTGCTTTAATATGTGCATGTGTTTCTTTTAGCATATTGCAGGTATACATATTAGTAGAGCCCCTAGGATCTGTGCTTGATTACCAGCGTTGCGATGGCGCTCGCACTCGTGGGAGCTGGGTAATCTATAAGCACATCCTTATACAGGTCCCTGGTCGTTGGACTATCGAGACTGGGCATCGATACTCCGGAGTAGACCAGCGTATGCGCTTCTCATCCCAGTGTGGGAGACGGTCTGTCCCACAGCCGTTAGTACGTCGTACTTGGGATAGTATGCGGGTGCTCGTTAGGTTACGAGTACACTGGACAGGACTCGTCGGGAACTGTTGGTTGGTAATATACCTATCGTCAGTTATCAGTTCCCAGGTGACATGAGTACAGCTTAGTCCGCTGACTTGACACTGTCACTTCGCCTCGAGTGTGTTCCCACTGCACTTTGATTGCTACCCTACCACGGCTCAGAGGAGTCGTGCAAACAGGTAGTTTTTGGGTGCAGTCCCGAAGCACTTGGAGGCAGTGACGGTTAGACAGGATTCGTCTCTCCCGGTATTGGGGGTTGACATCGCGCTGTGTCCAGGAGAGCCATTACACGAGTAGTCCCTGGCCAGGGCAAGCGAGATATACTGGTAGGCTTCCAGTGTTATCTCAAGGTGTTCTGGGCTTCACTCCGACACGACTTGTACCGCTATTAGGGGACTGACGTTCACCGCCCCCCTAGGCCCGCCATGCGATGTATCAGACGAACAGACCGGACTGTACGGAGATTGTCACATACAGGCTCAGTAGGAGTGCAGATGGGGTTCACCTCGTCAGTCTTCTTATCGACATCTACCTGGGGACCGTTACGTACAGCTAGTGCCGCTTGCGGTCTGTGGTTAAACCCACTGCCAGCGTAGTGTCGAGTCTTTAGAGTCCCACACAGAGAGCTATTCGCCTTTAGGCAAAACGAGTAGAGGTCGCATGGTTTTGCGACAGGGTTCGTTCGCATCCGCGCACTTGTGCACGGTTGCTGTCCGGACAGTTTATACTAGCGGGCTTTGGTTTAAGCCAGATCCTAGTATATGATTTGAGATTGGTTTTTCTCATTGTGTTCGTGTTCCTCGGATCACGAATGCGGGTGCGTATGCACGGTTGCTTGAGATTGAGGGAGAGGACCTAGTTTAGGGTTAATGACTATTGTCATTTTATTAACCCTATTGATTTTGTGTGGATTATAGTTAATTGATAATTAGCTTAATAAATTGTGCATGGTTGTTGTTGACACTTTGACTTCGTTGACTTGTTGACCTTGTTGACTACTTGACCATCATCATTTGTTTTGGAAGATGCTCTTTGATCTTTGCAAAATTGAAATGATAATGGTCATGTCATGATTTATCATGACAATTTTCAAGCTAATTATCTAATTAAAATTATCCACACTTATTAGTGAGAATGGATCACTAATTCTTCATTCTATCATATCTTTTCTCTCTCTTGCTCATCCTCTCCGTCAAGCTCTCTCCCTCTCATGTGTTGAGAAACAAAAGCTTGAGAAAAACCTTTACTTGATCTTCTCTACTCACTTCTAGGGTTCAAGTCTTAGCATTTCTTGCACTCTAGTTACTCCTAGCTTGGAGTTGAAGCCAAAGGTCGAGGCTTTCGGGTGGATCGTTCTTTGACGGAAGGAGACAAGCAAGGTGAGGCCTTTCTACCATTCCGACGAGCAAGGAGAGAAGGACTAAAGACCAAAGGTATAACCTTTCCATCACTTAGCTACTTTGTAGTTAGGGTTAGCTAGTTTTAGTTTAGCAAAGATCCTCACAAGCTTGGTCCATGTTGCCTAAGTCATTAAAAATCCGTTTTTTATTATGTTTTCCGCCTCCCCGCAAGTACCGGGGTGGGCAACGTGGACTTACAGTGGTATCAAAGCCTAACTAAACTCAAACTAGCTAGGTAGTGAAGTGTAACGAAGTTTCGAAACCGAAAAATCCAAAAACCGAACTTTGAAAAACCCTAGTTTCTGTTGAATTTTTTTCTGCTCAAAATAGAAAACTTTATATTTGTAAATTCATCTCAGGGTTTTTTAAAAACACCCATGAAAAACGAGACAGAGAATCATCCAAACCGCCGCGCTTCCGCCGCACGAGGTTGGCTCGTGCCGCGGAAGCGCCGCGGTTTGATGTCTTCTCTGCATCGTTTTTCGTGCAGTGTCTTACTGTGTTGATTTTGGGATTTTTAGGATATATATTATATGCCCAGATTTTCCAGAACTAAAATTTGCTTTTGTGGGCCTATAAATCCGTATTTTTCGGAACTTCACTACGCTTTAACTACATCGGTTATATCTGTAATGCTTGCATGTATTGAACGTCGGCTAATCGCTATAAGACGATTAGTCGGGGTTATACATGATCTGTGATTGCTATTGGTTTGTGGATATGAATGGATTGGATTGTCGCGGGTGAATGGCCGGGGTGGATGTGAGATGAGCGTTGTTTTTCTTTCATTCATTTGTAACATGTAAATTGATGTAATAATATTCTTTGTATGGCCGCACAACCGGGTCGGGGTTGTTGCCGTCATTGTATAATTCTTTTTACTGTTTTTGCTCCTAGGATAGACCCATGGAGGGGGTGCACAAACTACCGGGTACTCGAAGTGCCGAGTGGCCTACTCACGGTGGTGAGGGAGGTTGCTTCGCTTCGGGTGCTTGGCGGGTAGTTTGCCGCACCCGTAGGGGTCTTGGGTGGGGTATTGGCTATTCACCGCGACCGTGTAATCAGCTTTGCGTTGCAGGCTCGAACGCATTGCGGATTCCTAGTATATCCAATGTATTCATCTGTGATCTGTAATGTCTATCATTGCTGTATATATATATATATAAATTACTATTTAGGCGTTGCTTATGTTTTACAGCCGCGCTAGCCCAGCCCCCGCTCTGTCGTTAGTTAAGTAACCTAACGGGTGATGACGGGGCCCCGTGGCGAATGCGAATGGCATAAGCGTACGTCATATTTTGGTTGTTTTCTGCAATGGTAGGATTAATTGATGGGACGCATTAAAAGAACTAATGCAAGAAATAAACCAAGTAAAAGTCGATTGGAACACTTTGAAAACCACTCGGTTCTTTTCAAAACTGAACTTTTTAACGCGGAGCTTGAACCACTCCTTTTAAAAGCTATCTCGTTCCATCGATTATATCAAGTTCACTACGTTCACGGTTTCGCCAAAACCATCCGTAGCCCTCCATCATTTCGGTTAAATATTCGGTAGTATTCAAGCTATGTATTTTGACCTCACGCCAAGGCATAGTGATTGGTAGCTGCCGGATATTTATCCGTTGCATAGATAGAATGCGTTGATTTGAGACAGTCGTACTGCCATTTTGGCCTACGTCAAGGGTAGGTACGGGTGGGTTCAAATTAACCAGGATAATGATGGGAAGAACTTGACATGTGACTTATGACATTTTGACCTCACGCCAAGGTCATAAGAGCATGGGGCAAAAATCCACATCGGGAGTTTCATAAGCACTGAAACTTGCTAGCGTTGCATACCATTTGGAGTGTGATGATTCTGGTAGGATTCCTTCGGTTTTATCACACGATGATATTTGGATCCCGATCCTACTGTGAGTATATGCTACTCCTCGGGAAAACTCTCACTTAACGATCAATGCTATAAACCTAGTAGGTGCCTAGAAAGGTGTTAGCGAGGTTACGCCCACAGGGAAAAGAGGTTACTTAATTAAGGAACTTCGCGAAAGCGTTGGAAAACCTCCCTCGAAGTACCGACACTGGCCTGGCTGAACGGTTAAGCAAGTATTGTACGGTGAGAATGATCCCGGCTAGTCCTTTTCTTTATGGTTTGAGAAGGGATTCGAGAAACAGTGGGAGCCATCCAGTTTAGACAAACTAAAAACCACTCTAAACTTGCAAGAGCATCATGCTAAAGTGTTTCTTTTCTCTCTCCTAATTGCAGCAACCATTCAACATGACCGGACTTAAGTTACTGTTAGATAAAAATAAATTGACAGGGCCAAACTACAAAGATTGGCTCAGGAATGTCAAGATTGCAATCACCTATGACAAGCTGGGGTATCTTCTTACCACCAAAGCTCCCCCTGTCCCTGGTCCAACTTCCAGTATCGCGGATAAGGAAATCCGCAAGACTTGGGAGATTGATAGCGCGAAGGCCAAGTGCCTCCTGCTTGCCTCGATGGACAACGAACATCAGAGGAGGCATGAGAATATGGACCTGGAATCCATATTGCTCCATACAAAAGAACTGTATGGAGAGCAATCACGTATCGCGAGATACGAAGCTTCGAAAAAGTTATTTTCGACTCGAATGGCCGTCGGATCATCAGTAGCCGAGCATGTGCTAAAGATGATCGGCTACATTGAGGAGCTCGCTGACCTAGGGATCACATTGGAGAGTGAGCTATATACGGATATAGTTCTCCAGTCCCTTCCTTCCACTTACGCCCAGTTCATACTGAACTTCAACCTACAAGAAAAAGAGGTTGAACTTTCAGAGCTCCTCAACATGCTGAGGAGCGCAGAGGGCACCCTACAGAAAGATAGGGAAACATCCACTTTGTTTGTAGGAGGATCATCTTCTTCTAGGTCCAAGGCGAAAGCCAAGGGAAAGAAGAAGAAAGCCCCCGCCAAACCAAGGGGCCGTGTTGGTAAAGTGGATACGAAGGGAAAAGGTAAAGCAACAAAGGTAGCGGGGAAGCCTGTGGATAAGGAGGAATGCTTCTTTTGTCATAAGAAAGGACACTGGAAGAGTGATTGCAGGGCCTGGAAGGCCAGAACACAGGAATTGAAGCAGGTTGCAGCTTCAGCTTCAGGTGTGTATGTTATTGAAAACTGTCTATCAATAAACTCTGCATCCTGGGTATTGGATACCGGATCAGGATCTCATATCTGTAATTCTTTGCAGGCGTTGAGAAAGCGTAGTGTTTTGAAGGCAGGTGACATGACCCTCAGAGTTGCGAACGGTGCTAGCATGGATGCAGAGGCCGTGGGGGACTATCACCTGGGATTATCTGATGGACACTTTTTGGTTTTGCGTAGTTGTTATTATGTACCAAATGCAACCTGTAATATCATATCTGTATCTTTATTATCTAAAGAAGGTTATGAATTTGCATTTGTAAGTAATGTAGTGAACATTCACCTTAATCAAGTTTTGATTGGGTCAGGTACATTAAACAACGGTATTTACGTTTTAAACCAACCGCAGGTTTTCAATATCCAGAATACACACAAAAGAAATTCTCCAGAAATTAATAAAACTTTCTTATGGCATTGTAGACTGGGTCACATCAATGAGAGAAGATTGACTAAGTTACATACTGAAGGATATTTGGATCCGTTCGAATATCGATCGTATGCAACTTGTCAATCCTGTCTCAAAGGAAAGATGACAAAGGCTCCGTTTTCTGGACACGGAGAAAGAGCGAGCGAGCTCTTGGGACTCGTACACAGCGACGTGTGCGGTCCAATGTCTACACATGCGCGAAGCGGTTTTTCTTACTTCATTACTTTTACGGATGATTTCTCAAGATTCGGACACATCTTCTTAATGAAGCATAAATCCGAAGCTTTTGATAAGTTCCAGGAATATAAGAATGAAGTAGAAAACCAGACCGGCAAAAGTATCAAGATCCTAAGATCGGATCGAGGAGGAGAATACTTAAGTGCCGAATTCCTGAATTACTTAAAAGAGAATGGAATTCTCTCTCAGCTTACTCCTCCATACACTCCGCAACATAACGGTGTATCGGAGAGACGGAACCGGACCCTATTGGATATGGTACGGTCCATGATGAGTAACGCTGAGTTACCGCGATCGTTCTGGGGATATGCACTAGAAACAGCTGCATATCTTTTGAACCGTGTTCCTACTAAGACTGTGCCTACCACACCATATGAGTTATGGAGTGGGAAGAAACCCTATCTTCAATACTTAAAGATTTGGGGATGTCCAGCTTATGTCAAAAAGCAGCATACGGACAAGCTCGAGGCACGCTCAGTACTGTGCAAGTTTGTGGGATACCCAAAGAACTCCAGGGGGTATCTTTTCTATTACGCAGAGGAACAAAAAGTCCTTGTTTCTCGTAATGCCCATTTTCTGGAACATCAGTTTTTAGAAAAAGAATTAAGTGGGAGCGCGATAGAACTGGAAGAAATTCCAGAACCGCAAGTTATTACTGAAAGCTTAGTAGAACCAGAGGGTTCAAAAGAACAGGACATTCCTATGCCACTCCGCAGAAGTAGTAGGCAGTCTCATCCGCCCGAGAGGTACTACGGTTTTCTCATTGACGGGGATAGAGAAGATTGCATCCTGGATTGTGATGAGCCTACTAGCTTCCAGCAAGCCATTCAGAGCGTCGACTCGGTAAAATGGCTGGATGCAATGCGGACCGAGATGGAGTCCATGTACACCAACAAAGTATGGACGTTGGACATTGCTCCAGACGGGGTAAAACCCGTAGGATGCAAGTGGATCTTCAAAAGGAAGATTGGTGTAGATGGACAGGTTGAGACCTATAAAGCTAGACTGGTAGCAAAGGGTTTTCGTCAGCGACCTGGTTTGGACTATGACGAAACCTTTTCTCCAGTAGCTATGCTGAAATCCATTCGGATCCTTCTTGCCATCGCTGCTTTCCACGATTATGAGATCTGGCAGATGGACGTAAAGACAGCTTTTCTAAATGGTCATTTAGAGGAGTGTGTCTATATGGATCAGCCAGAGGGTTTCATTCAGGGTGGGAGCAGCGGAAAGGTGTGCAAGTTGCTCAAGTCCATTTATGGACTCAAGCAGGCATCGCGGAGTTGGAACATCTGTTTTGATGAGACGGTCAAAGAATTTGGCTTTATCAAAAATCCGGATGAACCGTGTATCTATTGTAGATTTGTAGCGAGAACTGTAGTATTCCTCGTTTTATACGTGGATGACATTCTCTTAATAGGAAATGACATTCCTATGCTACAATCTGTCAAGGGGTTCTTGTCACACAGGTTCTCCATGAAAGACCTGGGTGATGCCTCATACATTCTGGGTATCCGGATCTACCGTGACAGATCCAAGGGGATATTGGGACTTTCTCAGTCCAGGTACATCGACACCATACTGAAGAGATTCAGTATGGAAGATTCCAAGCGCGGTAATCTACCGGCTTGTCACGGGATCACCCTCTCCAAAGAGATGTCTCCCAAGACTGATTTGGAGAGGGATCGCATGTCTATTATACCCTACGCTTCTGCGGTAGGCTCTATAATGTATGCGATGTTGTGTACCAGACCGGATGTGGCTTATGCACTGAGTGTGGTAAGCAGGTATCAGTCAAACCCTGGGGAGAAACATTGGATAGCCGTAAAGAACATTCTCAAGTACCTGAGAAGGACTAAGGAGATGTTCTTGGTGTATGGCGGAAAAGACCTGCAGATTGAGGCCTTTGCTGACTCCAGCTTCCAGAGTGACAAGGATGATTCCAAGTCCATGTCGGGTTTTGTCTTTACCCTCAATGGAGGGGCGGTGTGTTGGAAGAGCTCCAAACAGGAAACCGTTGCTGACTCGACTATGGAAGCGGAATACATCGCTGCATCTGATGCCGCAAAAGAAGCTGTCTGGATGAGGAAGTTCTTGAAAGAACTTCAGGTGGTTCCGTCCATTGTTGACCCAATACCTCTGTATTGCGACAACAACGGGGCTATAGCTTTAGCGAAGGAACCCAGGTCCCATCAGAAATCCAGACACATCTTAAGGAGGTATCACCTGATCAGGGAGATTGTGGATCGCCAGGAGATCGAGGTCCGGAGAGTTGCATCAGAAGATAACACAGCAGATCCATTCACCAAGGCCTTGCCCCAGACTCAGTTCGAGCGGCTGATCGAGATGATAGGTCTTCGATACGCCAGTACATGGCCTTAGTGCAAGTGGGAGATTGTTAGTGTATATGCCCTAGAGGCCATTACTGTATCATACTAGTTTGTATATTACTTAATGGAAGCTTGGGATATTCACAGTTGTATATACAATCTTGCTCGAAATGGTAGTATGCTACTTGGTTTGTCTCTGCTTTAATATGTGCATGTGTTTCTTTTAGCATATTGCAGGTATACATATTAGTAGAGCCCCTAGGATCTGTGCTTGATTACCAGCGTTGCGATGGCGCTCGCACTCGTGGGAGCTGGGTAATCTATAAGCACATCCTTATACAGGTCCCTGGTCGTTGGACTATCGAGACTGGGCATCGATACTCCGGAGTAGACCAGCGTATGCGCTTCTCATCCCAGTGTGGGAGACGGTCTGTCCCACAGCCGTTAGTACGTCGTACTTGGGATAGTATGCGGGTGCTCGTTAGGTTACGAGTACACTGGACAGGACTCGTCGGGAACTGTTGGTTGGTAATATACCTATCGTCAGTTATCAGTTCCCAGGTGACATGAGTACAGCTTAGTCCGCTGACTTGACACTGTCACTTCGCCTCGAGTGTGTTCCCACTGCACTTTGATTGCTACCCTACCACGGCTCAGAGGAGTCGTGCAAACAGGTAGTTTTTGGGTGCAGTCCCGAAGCACTTGGAGGCAGTGACGGTTAGACAGGATTCGTCTCTCCCGGTATTGGGGGTTGACATCGCGCTGTGTCCAGGAGAGCCATTACACGAGTAGTCCCTGGCCAGGGCAAGCGAGATATACTGGTAGGCTTCCAGTGTTATCTCAAGGTGTTCTGGGCTTCACTCCGACACGACTTGTACCGCTATTAGGGGACTGACGTTCACCGCCCCCCTAGGCCCGCCATGCGATGTATCAGACGAACAGACCGGACTGTACGGAGATTGTCACATACAGGCTCAGTAGGAGTGCAGATGGGGTTCACCTCGTCAGTCTTCTTATCGACATCTACCTGGGGACCGTTACGTACAGCTAGTGCCGCTTGCGGTCTGTGGTTAAACCCACTGCCAGCGTAGTGTCGAGTCTTTAGAGTCCCACACAGAGAGCTATTCGCCTTTAGGCAAAACGAGTAGAGGTCGCATGGTTTTGCGACAGGGTTCGTTCGCATCCGCGCACTTGTGCACGGTTGCTGTCCGGACAGTTTATACTAGCGGGCTTTGGTTTAAGCCAGATCCTAGTATATGATTTGAGATTGGTTTTTCTCATTGTGTTCGTGTTCCTCGGATCACGAATGCGGGTGCGTATGCACGGTTGCTTGAGATTGAGGGAGAGGACCTAGTTTAGGGTTAATGACTATTGTCATTTTATTAACCCTATTGATTTTGTGTGGATTATAGTTAATTGATAATTAGCTTAATAAATTGTGCATGGTTGTTGTTGACACTTTGACTTCGTTGACTTGTTGACCTTGTTGACTACTTGACCATCATCATTTGTTTTGGAAGATGCTCTTTGATCTTTGCAAAATTGAAATGATAATGGTCATGTCATGATTTATCATGACAATTTTCAAGCTAATTATCTAATTAAAATTATCCACACTTATTAGTGAGAATGGCTCACTAATTCTTCATT
Organism: Agapanthus africanus; assembly: GCA_030015575.1. Classification (NCBI taxonomy): domain Eukaryota; kingdom Viridiplantae; phylum Streptophyta; class Magnoliopsida; order Asparagales; family Amaryllidaceae; genus Agapanthus; species Agapanthus africanus. Next base: position 193,272,529 of record JASDDO010000016.1, on the reverse strand, counting down.
CTATCATATCTTTTCTCTCTCTTGCTCATCCTCTCCCTCAAGCTCTCTCCCTCTCATGTGTTGAGAAACAAAAGCTTGAGAAAAACCTTTACTTGATCTTCTCTACTCACTTCTAGGGTTCAAGTCTTAGCATTTCTTGCACTCTAGTTACTCCTAGCTTGGAGTTGAAGCCAAAGGTCGAGGCTTTCGGGTGGATCGTTCTTTGACGGAAGGAGACAAGCAAGGTGAGGCCTTTCTACCATTCCGACGAGCAAGGAGAGAAGGACTAAAGACCAAAGGTATAACCTTTCCATCACTTAGCTACTTTGTAGTTAGGGTTAGCTAGTTTTAGTTTAGCAAAGATCCTCACAAGCTTGGTCCATGTTGCCTAAGTCATTAAAAATCCGTTTTTTATTATGTTTTCCGCCTCCCCGCAAGTACCGGGGTGGGCAACGCGGACTTACAACGAGTTGATGTGGTGCGCATTCAGCTAGTGGATTACGCCCGAGAGTGGTGGCTTGTGGAGGAAACCCGCTTGCCCAAGACGATAGGTTGGGCGGAGTTTTCTAAAAGTTTTCTAGAGAAATTCTTCCCGCGGACTGCACGGGAAGGAATGGAAGAGAAATTTATTGGGCTGAGGCAAAATGGAGCACCCGTGGACGTGCATGCAGGGGAGTGGACGAGACTCGGCCGTTTCGCTGGACCTTTAGTCGCCAACGAGGAAGACAGGGCGCGAAGGTTCATGCGCAGTTTGGATGTGGACATCCAGAGGCAGATTGTCTCCCTGGGTTTGACCACTTTCTCACAGGTTCTTACGGCAGCCCGGGAGCAACAGAGTTTATCGGGAATGAAAGGGAACCTGCAGCAGACAGCAGTTGCGGCCAGGAAGCCCGCATTTGTACCTAACCGAGATCATGGGCGCAGAGGTATTCCAGTGGATCGACGTGGTGTAGCACCCATGAAGAAGCCCGTGGTCGTTGATCGAAGAAAGAGCATGATTTGTGACTACTGCCGTTTACCTGGGCATATGCAGAAGGATTGTCGAAGGAAGCTGGGACTTTGTTTCGTTTGTGGAGCGGCTGATCACGCAATTGGTGCCTGTCCGTCGAAGCTTCACACGAGAGATGATATACAGAAGCCTCCGCAGAGACGGTTCCAAGGGCAGAAACAACTGACTCAGGGACCTAATCAGGCTCGAGCTTTCACCTTGACAGCTGAGGAAGCTAAGGCATCAGGAGAAGTGGTTTCAGGTACTTTACTCGTTCATGGTTTTCCCGCATTGGCATTATTTGATTCCGGTGCATCCCACTGTTTTATGTCATCCAAATTTATAACTACGCACTCGATTACCTGCACGACCCTGTCTAGTTTTTGGGACATACACACTGGGAATGGGAAAATCATAGCTAGTAGGGAATGTAGAGATTATACAGTTGTTGTGTGCGGACGGGAGATTTTTGCAGATTTCTTGGTGATTGATACGGGCAGCTATGAGGTCGTCTTGGGAATGGATTTTCTTGGCACTTTCCACGCTCACATTGACTGTAGGGCAAGGAAGGTAATTTTCCAGATTCCCGGACATCCTGAGTTTACCTTCACTGGAGTAAGCAGTTCCGTCGGGCCAGTCGAGTTTAGGGCTAGGCCGACCAATGTTATTCTTGCAGCAATGGAAGTTGATAGTAATGAAGAGCCGGCAGTTGTTCGCGACTTTATGGACGTATTTGAAGATATATCGGGCTTACCGCCGAAGCGAGACGTGGAGTTCGCGATTGACCTTATTCCTGGTGCAGCGCCAGTGTCAAAAGCGTATTATCCAATGGCACCAGTAGAATTGGAAGAAGTTGAGAAACAGGTTGCTGAATTGCTTGAGAAATGTTGGATTCGAAGCAGCAACTCTCCTTGGGGAGCTCCAGTCCTTCTAGTAAAGAAGAAGGATGGCACGAGAAGGATGTGCATCGACTATCGAGAATTAAACCGGGTAACTATTAAGAACAGGTACCCGATCCCTCGCATTGGAGAACTTTTTGAGCAACTTAGTGGCGCGAGGGTATTCTCGAAACTGGATTTGCGATCCGGATATCATCAGGTCCGAGTGAAAGCAGAAGATATTTGCAAGACGGCGTTTCGAACTCGGTATGGACACTACGAGTATCTAGTGATGCCCTTCGGAGTAACAAATGCGCCGGTGGTATTTATGGACTTGATGAACCGAATCTTTTCACCATTCTTGGACCAGTTTATTGTGGTATTCATTGACGATATTCTGGTTTACTCGAAGAGTTCGGAGGAGCATGCTGAGCATTTGAAGATCGCACTGCAGACATTGAGACAGGAGAAATTGTATGCGAAGATGAGTAAGTGCGAATTTTGGCTGGAAGAAGTGAAGTTTCTGGGGCATGTTGTGTCGGGCGATGGAATCGCCGTCGATCCCAAAAAGATTGCAGTAGTTCGAGATTGGCCTATTCCAAGAAATGTGGCTGAGATAAGAAGTTTCCTTGGTTTAGCTGGATACTACAGGAGATTTGTGGAAAACTTCGCTCGTTTGGCAGAACCGTTGACCAAGCTTACACACAAGGAGGATAAATGTGCGTTGGCTTTCGAAACGTTGAAGCAGAAGTTGATAACCACCCCTATCCTGACCGTACCAGACAATTCCGGAGGACTGGTGATTCATAGCGACGCATCTGGGAAAGGGTTGGGATGTGTTTTGATGCAGCATGGGAAGGTCGTAGCTTATGCATCCAGACAACTGAAGACCCATGAGAAGAATTATCCGACTCATGACTTGGAGCTTGCGGATGTGATCTTCGCTTTGAAGATTTGGAGACACTACCTTTTGGGTGAGAGAGTCGAAGTTTTTACAGATCACAAGAGTTTGAAGTATGTGTTCACTCAGAAGGAGTTGAACATGAGGCAGCGTAGATGGTTGGAGCTAATGGCCGACTACGACCTTGATCTTAAGTACCATCCGGGAAAAGTTAACGTCGTGCCGGATGCGCTTAGTCGGTTACCAGCGATCCAGGTGTTAACTACGCAGAGGGAGATCATTGCGGATTTTCGAAGATTTGACTTGGAGGTTGTGCTACCACATTCTACGGGACAGTTGATGCAGTTGCAAGTACAGTCGTCCTTAGTTGAGAAGATTAAAGCGGCACAATCGCAGGATCCTAGACTGCAAAGGTTTCGAGAGCAGGTTGAAGCTGGACTACGAACAGATTTACTGGTCCACGAAGATGGTTCGTTGAGTTATGGTAGCCGTTTATGTGTGCCAAAGGGAGATGTTCATGAAGAGCTTATGAAGGAGGCACACAGTTCAGCTTATTCTGTGCATCCAGGAGGTACAAAGATGTACCGTGATATTCGACAGCATTTCTGGTGGGAAGGCATGAAACGGGAGATTGCTCGCTTCGTGGCTAAGTGCTTGGTATGTCAGCAAGTCAAGGCTGAACACCAAAGGGTTGCTGGTTTGTTGCAACCACTTCCGATTCCTCAGTGGAAGTGGGAACATATAACCATGGATTTCGTGACGGCCTTACCGCGGAGTCCAAAGGGCAACAATGCAGTATGGGTGATTGTCGATCGGTTGACAAAGGCAGCTCACTTTATACCTTTTCGGGTTGGTCAATCAACGGAGACCTTGGCAGAACGGTTCATGCAGGAGATTGTAAGATTGCAAGGCGTACCGGTGAGCATCGTGTCCGATCGGGACACTCGGTTCTTATCACACTTCTGGAGGAGTTTACAGGAAAGTTTGGGGACTCGATTGAGGTTTAGCACAGCTTATCATCCTCAAACTGATGGTCAGTCGGAGAGAACGATCCAAACTCTTGAAGACATGTTGAGAGCATGCATGTTGGACTTCGAGGGTTCATGGGAGGATCACCTACACTTGGTGGAGTTTTCTTACAACAATAGTTTCCAAGCAACTATCCAAATGGCTCCGTATGAAGCTTTGTATGGTCGTAAGTGCCGTTCACCTGTTTGTTGGGATGATGTTGGTGAACGAAGGTTATTGGGACCAGATTTGGTAGTACAGACCATTGAGAAGGTTAACGCCATCAGAAAGCATATGAAGGCAGCTCAAGACAGATAGAAAAGTTGGGCTGACACGTCAAGAAGACCTCTAGAGTTCGCAGTGGGTGATTTAGTATTCTTGAAGATATCACTGACTAGAGGGGTGATTCGTTTTGGGAGTCGAGGGATGCTTAGTCCTCGATTCGTTGGACCCTTCGAGATATTGGAGCGTGTTGGAGAGGTAGCGTACCGTTTGGCGTTACCGCAGTCCTTGGCAGGTGTGCACGATGTGTTTCATGTATCTCAACTACGAAGGTATGTTCGAGATGAAACACACGTTTTGGATCATTCGGAGTTAACAGTACGGGAGGACCTAACTTTTGAGGAGCGACCGGTTGAAATCATGGATCGTAGGGAAAATGTTCTTAAGAACAAGGTTATCCCCCTTGTGCTAGTTTCCTGGGGTAATCGATCGCATGGAGAATCCACGTGGGAGCGAGAAGACGAGATCCGACAGAAATTTCCTCACCTTTTCCTGTAGTTTCCTATCTTGTATTCTTGGAATTTCGAGGACGAAATTCTTTTTGTAGTTGGGTATGATGTAACACCCGAGCCCAATACTACCATTTCTGTTACTGGTTGAGTGTTAGATGTTGCTCAATTGATTTATCTTGCTTGTTTGGGTCTTACTGTAAAATTTTAACTGGCTAAGTCATTTCTGCAGATAACAAATTTTAACACCTAAAGTAAAATTAAAAATATCTATATTGGCCTACTCGTCACCCCAAGCCGCGTGGTAGCGTCCGTGCGTCGAGTTCTCATCCCGTTCGGTGAAACGGGCGAGTTTGGACGGCTACGCGCGCGTGCAAGTGTCCGACTTGGGGGCATGATTTTTAATCATAAAACATTTCATTTTAAAATTTGGAACTCGCTTAAAATCCAATTATTTGAATTTCAAATTTTTGGACCCAACCCGGGCGCGATTTGAAAATGTTTCATTTAGCGCCAAAATTCAAAATCAATAAAATATTCAAAACTATATTATAACCATTAAAATCCTACTGTTAATTAATTACTTATGATCTATTAAATCTTTAAAATCTAATCTGTTAACCATAAAAAGAAATCTCAGCCAATCACTGAGGGTTTAACCCCCGTGGGCCCCTGCTCAAGTGTATCTCTCTCTCTAACCACCTCTCTCTCTCTCCCTCTAACGTCTATCTCTCTCTCTCAAACTCTCTCTCTCTCTCTATCTCCTATATATTTCCCTTCCCAAAAATCTCCCGAGAACGAAACCCATCACGAGAACCTGCAACCCTAGCCGCCTCGTCCCCATCGCCGCCGCAACTCGTCGCCGACGACACCAGCACCTTCGCCTCCGCCTCCTCTTTCCGACCTCGACATCCCCTCCTTCTCCCGTGTGCTCGGCGCCACAACAGAGACCTCCGGCCCAAACCGTGCCTCCTCTGTTTGGCCGGAAACCACCGTCGCCGACCCTCGTCGTCGTCACCTGCGCCACCGCCGACCACCTCCTCTTCACCTGCGCACCAGACCCGACCACTTCCTCTCCCTCCTCACCTTCTTTCCTCCTCCAGCAACCGCAGCCCTAGCCTACCGCCTGCAGCTTCCTCGCCGGCGCCCCACCGCCGTCGACCCCGTCGCTGTCACAACCTCTGCATCCCAGTAAGCTTTCCTTCATCTTCCGCCTTCCTTTTTCCCCCTCTGGTTTGTCATTGTCTGTACATAGAAATTCTGAACTTTTGTCGCTGTTTTGCATCTCGCCGGAATCCGGCCATACCGACGACTTGACCCGACATCCCAGCAAGGTACCCCGATTCGCGTGGTCCCACTGTTCGTTGTTTGGGTTCAATCCGTGAACAGTGCGTCCGTCGCGTGTTTCTCCGCCGACGTTACGTCCGTTTTTCCCGGTTCGCGAACCGTCGAGGCAAGTATCACTTGCTAGATGCTATACTATACAATTATGTATGTTTTGACTCATTAAACCTGCAAAACGTAACTCGGTATAGTATTTTTCTCTTTTGGTTGCAATATGACATATATCATACCACAGTTAACCCAAAATTACAGTTTGCCACTTTAACCCTAATAACGAAGTTTACCCGTTAACCACATTTTACTGTTTAAAGGATGATAGCCTTTACACCGGTAGTTCTATTACAGTCAGATATTGAAGTAACGGTATTGCACCATCATTTGATCTATTGCACCGCGAAGGGTGCTCCAAACCTGTTAATATGATAAAACGGCTGCACTATGTTAATGCACTATTGTGATTAAATGAACTGCTTATTGTTGTTTAATTTATTGCTTTTTTCCTGCTATTAATCCATGTTCGATTATACATCTGTTGTGAGCACACCCACGATATTGTTACATCTTGACCTGACCTTGCTACACATGATATATATATACCAATGCACCTGACATTATACCCTTTACTATCGACTTGACCTGATGTACCATGACCTGACCTGTTACCTGATCTCATGCCTAATTACAACAAACCTGACATGGAGTCCTCATGGACCAAGCTTGTTGTCTATCCAGACAAACCTACTGTTACCTGAACTTGTGTTGGCATTAGTTCTTGACCACTGAATACCTGACCTGACACATATAACCTGGGGGGATGGGGAAATCAAAAGGGTAATCTAAAGTGTAACTTAAAAGGGTATTACTTGATCCGTGGTCCCGGGGGGTAACGGGACAGAGCCATTCGTGACTCTTACATTTTCCTGATCCGTAGTCCCGGGGGGCAACGGGACAGAACCACTATTGGTTCCCATCTTCCTGATCCGTGGTCCCGGCGGGTAACGGGACATATCCTTTGAGTTACATGGAGGATTACTCGAATTGATTACAAAGACTTTAGGATAGAAAACCCGATAAAACAGTTTAGTTACCCACTGCACACTACCCTGCACTGCTTGTGTAATACTATTGCTTCATTCATGTTTATTTCTGCATTGCCTATTACACCGTTCACATTATATTATTGGTTGACATGACGCGCCGACGTCTGGGTTTTGCATGGCCCAGATTCTTTAAAACTGTCGCTGTCCGAGCAGGAGTACTTCAGCCAGCAGGCTGAATTGTGAGTTCTGTAGTGGTTAGTTTTATTTCCCGCATTTTTATTTCCAGATGTGATCCCGCATTATGGGACATACTTTTCTATTATTGTATTGGATCATTTGCTTCCGCATTTATTTATCATTGACTCTTGTTATTCTGGATTAAGGACATGTGTTAGATAGTTTTATCTTGTTCTTGATATCTCTACAACCGTAATGTGACTGTGGATGGATACTTCCTACCCATAGGTAGCATGGTTGGCTATGTCACGTGTGTAGGGTTCCTAGGCATCCTAATGAGGTCTCACAAGGCATCAACCATGCCCGTTTCAAAAAATGTAGGTGCTGAGAAACCCGACTACGGATCGTTGGCTAGAAAACTAGGCGAAAAAGAAATCTAGTTAACACTTAACTATGAGAATATGGATATACAACCTTTTTAGATCCGGTGCTCCACCTCCATGGCTCCGCAATGAAGTCTCCTCGCTATCCAAGATGGATCCCGGGCTCTAGCGTCGGCTTCATCGGAGAATGGACGGGCTAGGTCATCGACGAGGTGCCGAAGATGATCTACGTCGAAGCATCACTAGATCAAGCTCCACCTTCACCGAGCCTTGAAAACTTGTGAAGGAAACACACTCTACTACTTGGCAAGAGGTAGAGGATGAAGAAATAGGAAGTGGGTAGACTTTAGAATTGGATTTCTCACTCATTTCCATCAATCACCATTGATGGAGCTTACTTTCTTCTTGAAGAAGAAGAAGAAGAAGAAGATAATTGTTATGATAAGAATATTCAAAAATAGAAAAGAAAAACAATTCTTATCATATCTTCTACCATGGTAAAGTGTAGAGAACTAACTAAGGTTCAAATGAATGGTTAGGGTTAAGCATGAGACAAAATGGTGATTTAGTCAAACCTTCATGAATCTTCAAGAAAGAAACAAATGATAGCCACCATTTTCTCTTTATGCAAATTTATTTTCCAAAAAGAAATAGATAAATAAATAAGAGAACAAAACAAAACCCTAACCATTATCATGTAACCATGGTTTGATCTTTACACTAAAACCCTAGCATAACATGTATCATCAAACATGATACAATCAAGTGCACAAAAGTATATCACATATACAATGTGTACATCCGAGTGAGAAAATCCATCTTAAGTAAACCGATACTAGTTAATGCAAAGTAATATATCAAATATATAATTATGCATTAAATCATTAAATCAACACTTGATTCAATGATCCGGTCATGTCGCACACAACCGACTAGTATACAATGTATCGGCTTATCGAATCAACGCTTGAATCGATAACTAGGTTATATCGCATACAACCAATCGACACATTGATCGCGAGAATGAAATACGTTATCACATACACGCATTATTCTCGGTCCCGCACATATCTCATATGCGCTCCTATTTCGTTTCGCTTGAGCCAGGAAAGCTCTGTGTAGGACTCTAAAGACCCGTCAATACGCCGGCAGCAGATGATGATCATATCAAACACCCACAAGCCGCAAGCGGTCTGCTAAACGTAACGGCCACCCGGGTATTGAGCGATCTGAAGATCGATGAGCAAGCCCGCTCACACTCCAGTGAATCCAACCAGTAACACTACCGTACAGTCCGGTCTGATCGTCTGATATGTCGCATATCTTGCCTAGGGGTGGTAAACGTCAGACCCCAATAGCTCGATAAGTCGTGTCGATATGAGGTCTATAACAATTCGAGAAACTACTGGTAACACTTACCAGTAAATCTCAGCAACCCTGGCCAGGGATTTCCTGTTATAGCCAATCGAACACAGCGCAACATCAACTCCCTATACCGGGAGAGATGAATCCCCTCCTATCGCTCATTGCCTCCATGTGACTCGGGACTGTACCCAAAAACCACCGTTTTGCACGCCCTCTTAGACGTGGTAAGATGGAAATGAAAGCACAGTGGGAACCACACAAGACTCTATGACGATCTCGGGTCAACAGACTACTCTGTACCAGTGTCACCAGAGAACTGCCATCTGACGTAAGGTATAATACCATCTGGGAGTTCTCGGCGAGTCCGTCCAGTGTACCCAGTCTCCACTGAGCACCCGTATATCATCTCCGATGTCAAACACCAATGGATATGGGATCATCCATCGCCCATCTGTATGGGTCGAGAAGGTATACGGTAGTCTACTCTGGTATATCGATGCCCCGTCTCGATACACCCACGACTAGGGACTTTCAAGGATGTACTTACGGACTACCATGTCCCCACTAGTATGATCCGCATCATAGTCCAGGTAGTCAAGTACACATCCTAAGGGCTTTACCAACATGTAACAGAGAGACAATCAATGTACACGTTAAGGTAAAGAGTAACCAGATAGCATACTATCATGTCGAGCAAGAAAGTCCTCCCTATATATGTCCCAGCATCCACTACAATATACATCCTATGTACAGTAATGGCCTCTAGGGCATACATATAACTAACAATCTCCCACTTGCACTAGGGCCATCTGTAGCAGTGGTTGCAGTATCTCATACTCAACCATCCCATAAAAGTCTCTCTCTGGGAATAGGCCTTCGTGAGTGGATCCGCTGCGTTGTCCTCTGAGTCTACTCTCCTAACCTCGATCTCCTTAGAGATCAACCATCTCCATGATCAGGTGATACTGGCTTAGAATATGTCTGGATCACTGATGGGACCGGCGTTCCTTGGCATAAGCCACAACTCCATTGTCTCACAATGGTAGGAACATAGTTCATCTCATGAGCCATTATAAACCCAAACAACCTCTTTGGTAGCATCATAAGTAGCGATGTATCCTGCCTTTATCGTCTAGTATGTCACGGTGTCTAGCTTGGAACTCTTCCAACATACCGTCCCTTTACTGAGGGTAAAGACAATGCCTGCGACTGACATTCAGTCGTCTTTATCACCCTGGAACACTTCCAGTGATTCTCCCCAGGATCGATTGATACCTTCTCACTACAACTAGAGAGAATCCTAACATCCAATTAAATCTATCTCATAGATCTAAAACTCAGGATTTAGGAGGTATCACTTTGATCCTATATGGAGAATCATTGTGATAAGCGGAGATTGATCGAGCGTAGCATAGGAAGATCCTTCCCTATCAAGAGTATGTCATCCACATACTCTACGTGAATCGCCACCATACTCCCTACTACCCTTTTGTTTATACAAGGTTCATCTACCATTTTGATGATGTCAAACTCTTTGACTAATCCATCAAAACAGATGTTCCAACTTCGCGATGCCTGCTTTAATCCTATAAAGCATCTTGCTCACGTTTCCGCTGCTCCCACTGTCTACGAGGCCCTCTGGCTGTGTACTTATAGACACACTCTTCTAAAACACCATCTAGAAAAGCAGTCATGACACACAACCACCAGATATCATAGTCATGGTATGTAGCCGTGGCAAGTAGTATCTGGATGGACTTAAGCATAGCTACTTGAAAAGGTTTCATCATTATCCACGCCTGGTCAATGATGCAAACCTTCAACAAGTCTAGCTTTGAAAGTCTCAACCTTTCCATGTACACCAAGTAATCTTCTCAAGATATACTTGCTCCTGATGGGGATTTAACCCTTCAGATATAGCAACTAAAGTCCATACTTTGTTGGTGTATAAGGATTCCATCTCAGATCGATAAGCATCCAGCCATTCTTACAGAGTCTTACTCCTGATGGCCAGCTCGAAACTAGTTGGGTCATCATCTCATGATGCAATCCTCGCTCCCACTGTCATAGAGAAACATAAGTATCTCTCAGGTGGGTGAGGAACCCTAGTAGATCGGCGGAGAGGCTGAGGTTCGTTGGAATCTACTGAATCCTTCGGTTCTACCAAATCATCTGCTGTAGTTTGTATAACTGGAACCTTTCCAGTTAAACATAACAGACCTTGCCTCGAGCTTGTCCGGATTTTGTTTTTAAACATAGGCCGGACAACCCCAAATCTTAACCAACTTAAGATATGGGCTCTTCCCTTTCCATATCACATATGAAATGGTAGGCAACTGATTTGATTTGAACCCTAATTCAATAGGTATGCAGCTTCTCAAGTGCATAACACCTTAAAAGGAAATAGGTAACTCAGTATTACTCATCATAGAGCACACCTTATCATATAGGGTGTATCTGCTCCACCCCGATATACCATCGTGCTATGGTGTATACAGAGGAGTAATGCTGAGAGAGAATCTCATTCTCCTTTAGAATAGACCGGGATTTCCGTGCACAAGTATTCTCCTCCTTGATCTCATCATAGGACATAATACTTATACCCGTAATTTGGTTCTCTACTTCTAAATCATATTCTGTGAATATCTCAAAAGGTTCGGACTTATGTTTCAATAAGAACATATGTCTGAATCTAAAGAGATCATCAGAGAACGTAATGAAGTATTAAAGAACCAGTCATGGCATGTGTAGACAGAAGACCTTGCATACATCATCATGTATCAGTCCCAAGAGTTCACTAACTCTTTCTCTGTTTCCAGTAAACAGAGCTATGGTCATCTTATCTTTGTGACATGATTGGAAAGTTTCACAAGATGTAAATTCAAACTGATTTAAATATACATCTACATGTAACTTCAGCTAGGCAGGTCGCATTGATATGACCTAGTCTACAATGCCTCAAGAAGGATTCGTTCATTTCTGAACTCTTCCTCCTGTGTGTGTTCTGTATACTAAGAACTGTAGTTTGATTTAGAACATTAATGCTTTTAGATAACGTGCCTGAACCGATCAACTTTTGATATAGGAAATGTTCAAAACATTATCCAACAATACAAAATTATATCATTTCTTTACTAATAAAGAGACTGATATGATTTTGTATATCAGGTTCGGTATTTAATAACATTCGTTCAGAATCAATGTATTGGTAATACAGGGTGACAGTGTTGGAGATAGTGCCCTCAGAGTCAATTATTAGGTCACAGGTACGTGATTGCAATGATTGATGGAGGACCTATCCCGGTAGGACAGTCTTACTCGAGATGATAGTATGCTATCTGGTTTACCTTTATCATCGTGTACTGTTTCAGGTGACCTGACACGTCGCTATTACACGTTGATAGAGCCCCTAGGATTCTTGCTTGACCACCAGCAGTATGAGGGCGATCATATACGTGGGAGCTGGCAGTCTATAAGCATATCCTTAAATGGTCCCTAGTCGTGTGAGTTTCGAGACAGGGCATCGATACTCCATAGTAGACTAGTGTATACAGTCGAGACCCCGACGAGGGGCGGTGGCCGGTCTCATAAGCCACTGGTGTCAGTTGGATCACCTAAGATGTATACAGGTGCTCATTGGGTTATGAGTACACCGGACAGGACTCGCCGGGAACATGCTAATTGGTCATATACCAGACGTCAGATGGCAGTTCCCTGGTGACATGTGTGCAGGATAGTTCATCGACCTGGGGATCGTCATTTGTCTCGTGTGGGTTCCCACTGTACTTTGATTACTACCCTACCACGGCTCAAAGGAGTCGTGCAAACAGGTTTTAGTTGGGTACAGTCCCGAGCCACATGGAGGCAGTGAGCGTAACTTCAGGGGTTCGTCTCTCCCGGTATTGGGGGTGAGGTCGTGCTGTGTCTAGGAGAGCCATTACACGAAGCCCTCGGCCGAGGCAAGGAGATTTACTGGTAGGTATTCCAGTAGTATCTCAGGGTGTTCTGGTCTACACTCCGACATGACTTGTACCGCTTTTGGGGGTCTGATTTTTACCAACCCCCTAGGCCCGCCATGCGATGCTTATAGACGAACGGACCGGACTGTACGGATATTGTCACTGACAGGCTCAGTAGGGTTGTCAGGCTGAGTTCGCTCACAGACGTCCCTTTTAGTCAATACCTGGTAGCCCGTTACGTATTGGCTTATACATCTGACGTGCTAGTGGTTAAATCCACAATCAAGGCGTTGACGAGTCTTTAGAGTCCCCCACATTCAGTTACTCAAGCTTTCGGGCGAAAAGTTATAGAGGCCGTATGGAGATATGGCAAGGTCCGATCAGATACGTGCGGTATTGCACGGATCAGGATCGGACAGTTTGTACTATAGGCCGTATGGTTATATGGCAGGGTTCGATCAGATACGTGCGGTATTGTACGGATCAGGATCGAACAGATATTGCTAGCCGGTTTTGGTATGAGCCGCATCCTAGTATAGTACAGTGTAGATTTTGTCTCTTTGCATTTGTATTTCGGTCGAAATACAAAAGCGGGTGTGTATGCACAGTATCGGGGTTTTTCCTGTAATTTATTACGGGACCAGTTTTATGGAGTTGCCAGTTTGCTTTCCGTTCATTGGCCGAAGATTGGTGGAGGAGGGATTATTTGCATTGTTGCAAATAAGCATTTGTGGAGGGGGTCTTTGCATATTATCATGTCATGATACTTGTCCCATCATTTGACTTCATATACTCATGATTGCTTGACTTTGTAAATCATCATGGTTGTTGATGATTGTTGGTTGAGTATTGGTTTTGGGAGTGATCATTGGATTCTTTCATCATCACTTGCTTTCATCATTGCTTTCCACCCACCCCTTGACCTTGCTTTCTCTCTCCAATCACACAAAGCAAAAGGGGGGGCCGGCCACTAAGGGAATGGAGAAGTATTTCATTTTTTGGTGGGTGGCATTTTGTTTCTCATGCTTGCTAGAAAAGCCCTCTAGCTCATTTCCTAAAGTTGCTATCTTTTCTTCCACCAAATGGCAAAGCTCCAAAAACCCCAAATGAGACTTCTTCTCTAGATATTCTACAGCATATCTTGGGCACGTCGAGTAGCCGGCTTCGTGCCCGAGTTGCCTCGGCATTGAGGTGGGAGCCCGTAAAAGAAGTAGGCGATGTGGTGCACTTCCGGCGACGAGGAGGAGACGGGACATTCCTCAGGAGATCGGGACGACGACGAGAAGACCGGAGGACTCGGATCTGTCGGTATACTTCTCTTCCCTATCTTGTAGTTAGCTAGGACTTGTTAATGGTTACGATCCGGATGTTTAGTGCGCGGTGGTGCCGGTTTGCTAAGTCCGCAAAATTAAAGTTTATCACCGCTTCCGCATTCCGGCGTCGGATTGACGGCCGGGGCACCGCCGTGCACTTACAGTGGTATCAGAGCCTCGCCATTAACTTAGTCTAGCTTGGTGTAATGTGTTTTTCAGTTTCGATCGATCAAATATTCCAAAACTACATTTTTGTTAGCATCAGTTTCTGTTGAAATTTTTTGGTCTCGAAAAATTTTTCAGGTTGTAAAATATTGATGTACTGGAAAATCTAAGAGCTCTGTAAAAATTCGATGAAGTGACTCCACAGTGGGAGCGCGGAACCGCCGCAAAAACCCCTTTCCCGCCGCTGTTCCGCCGCGCACTGTGGAGATCCCTGCACCAAATTTCTACAGTGTCTTTGTGGGCTTATAATTGGGGTTTTGGAATATTAATATTGGGCACAGAATTTCTTGATCTGCTACAGTAATGCTTGGGGGCCCACTTGTTAAAATTTGATCGATCGGATATTTTAAACACATTATTTCACAGTATTTACATTATATCTGCGACCGTGAATGTCACTTGATCGGTAAATCCGGTCTAACTGCTATAGCCCGGTTAGACGGATTTGCGAACGTGACTTTCACGTTGATGTTCTGTTTTTGCTGTGATGTTGCGGATCGGTCGTGGGGGATAGCCTGGATGCAATGCTAGTACAGTTGTGGTTGTATTATGTACTTTTGATATTGCGGGGCGAGCGTCCGACATGTGGACTGCCGTTACTGCCTGTTTGTATTATTTTTTTGGGGCACGGCCAGGTTGCGGTCGTTGTACCCGGTGTATGTATATTTTACTTTCTGTACTAGGATTACCCCAGGAGGGGTGCACGGATAGCCGGGTTCTAGGGGGCAACAAGCCCGCATCTCATGGTATTGAGACGGAGGGGGCTTCACTCTGGAATTGGCGGGCTATTCGCCGCACTCGTAGGGGGTACAGGTTGACCCAGGAGGGGTGCCCAAGTTGCCGGATTCCGTGAAGTGCAGGGTGGTCCATTCACGGTACTGAAAGGGGCTGCCTCGCTTCAGGTTTTGGCGGGTGACTTGCCGCACCCGTAGGGGTCTAGGATTTCATTGCACAGGCTATCCACACGACCAGGGGAACGTCGGGTTTCAGCAGTGGCTCTGTGAAACCCGGGGATCCCAGATATCTGTATTGTTCTGTGATACTGTACATTTCTATGATGTTGCATTTCTTTTCACGCCTTGAGCGAAATATAATATATTAGTATATATATTAGTAGATGTTGTATATGTTTTACATCCGCGCTAGTCCAGTCCCCGCTCTGTCGTTAGTTAGCTAACCTAACGGGTAATGACGGGACCCAGTGGCGAATGCGGATGGCATATACGTACATCAGTATATTTTCGTTCTTTTTGGTGTGATCAATTGATGGGACTGCATTGATTCGGATCAATGCAAGTTAAAAACAAACCTAATCTGATGTTGTTGGAACACTTTTTCAAAAGGCTGTTATTGCAAGGACGTTCACTTTTGTTTTGCATCGAGATATTCAGTTGGAATATCCTGCTCCTCAGTCGACGAGGCAAGGGCCGAGATCCTTTCACCGGGAGTGACCCCTTGGACAAAAAGTTTGCGTCAGGGCATTAACTTCACTATAGCCGATTACTTTTGCTTTGCACCGCGGTATTCAGTTGGAATATCCTGCACCTCATTCTACGGGGAAAGAGCCGAGATCCCTTCACCGGGAGTGACCTCTTTAGCGAAGGTTTTCGTCACTATATTTTAAAAAGCTATCCGTTCCTTCGACGATATCAAGTTCTTTACGTTAAAGGTTTTCGCCAGAAACCATTCGTAGCCCTCCGTCGTTTCATATGGGTAGTCAATAGTATTCATGCTGTGTTTGTTGGCCAAAGTCAAGGCACAGTGTTTGGTAGCTGTTGGTTATTCATATGCAGCATAGATAGATGCGTTGGTTTGGGACAGTCGTATAGCCTTGTTGGCCAAAGTCAAGGGCTTGTGCGGGTGGATTCGAATCAACCTGGAGAATGACGGGTAGAACTTGACATGTGACTTATGATTTGTTGGCCAAAGTCAAGGTCATAAGAGCATGGGGCAGAAATCACATCGGGAGTTTCAAAAGAACTGAAACCTGCCAGATATGCGCATACCTTCTGGAGTGTGATGCCGTGAGCGGATTCCGTCACGTTATCATGCGATGATAGTTGGATCCCGATTCCCACTGATGAGTTAGTTTACTCCTCGGGTAACCCCGACTAATTCTTCTTTCAGGTTTGGAGGAGAATTTGACGGTACAGTGGGAGGTTTCCAGATTAGATAAATTGGTAACCATTCTGATCTAGGATAGAGTGCACGCTGAGTGTTTCTTTTCTCTCTCTCTTTGGCAGCGACCTTTGACCCGACCCTAAGACTATGACTCAGAGACCAAGTTGACCGAACCTTCTTAAACACTGGCTTTTGGATTGTCAGAGTTGCAAACCTCATTGCCACTCCTACTTTTACCCTTTTCTCCAGGACACCCCGTATTACTACGAACGTCCACTTCCATTGGACAAAACCATCGTATGGTTAGATACGAACTCGAAGGAATTCATTCGAGGATGGCTTCAGGTTCTGGAGAAAACGGATAGGACTATTCAGTTGTTTTTTCTTTTCACCCTCTCTCAGGTTGCGAGTACTCCTTGGTTTAGGAGTAGTACACCTGTTACGCAAATTGGATAGTCTTCTTCCAAACCTTAGGCTGGTGCCGACCGGTAGGGAATGAAGAAAACCAATTAGCATAACGATGGTGTGCAGAAGGTATTAAGTTAAGACAAAGCAAGAGATTAGTAAGAGGGCAAAGTAAATTGCAACAGGTATTCACGACCAAACCAAGTATTCCTTCGCCAATCCTAAATCACCTTTGTATTTCTCCAGAACACTCCGTATCACTACGAAGATCCACAGTTTATTGGATACTCCATCGTATAGTTATATACGAACTCGAAAGGAACTTGTTCCAGTTCGGGGATGGATTCTGGTTCAGGAGAAATTGGAATAAGATTTATTCAGGTGTCTTTTATCTTCACCTTCTCTCGCATTGCGAGTGTTCCTAGGATTAGGACAGTACACCCATTATGCTTATTGGATAGTCTTCTTCCAAACCATAGGCTGGTGCCGAACGGTAGGAAAGGAAGAAAACCATTTGGCCTAAAGGGGTGTGCAGAAGGTAATAACTAAAGACATATGAAGGGATTTGGAGAGGTGACAAGGAATTACACGGTTACAGTTGTGAATCTGGATAATGGAAGAGGCATTACTAGGAATACCAGGATACCCCATCGAAACATTTCAATGTTTCAGTCTCACTGTGTACTGTTAAAGGAAAGCTGATTTCCCGACTAGATACTTACTCCAGGGTATGTATTTACCAGGTATGATTCTCACATCTGTATGGTTTTACAGGTGATGAGTGGGAGTAAGTTATTGGGAATTGGGTGATCATCCTCATTATATCGGGATTCGTTGTAATCGGTGATATTTGAGGAGATCACCTGGGCTGTTTGCCGGTCGGCAAATATTTGGTTTTGAATATCCGCTGTTATGCACCAATTTCAAATCGATATATCTGTACGTCTATTTTCGTAGAGTGAGATATACCTTTTTGAAATTATGTCTGCGACATTTACCTATATCAATGGATGGTTAGGTAAGGAGCATTAAACATCGGTGTAATTCTTCTTAACCATAAGTACAGTTTTCAACCTACGACACACAGTGAATGAGTTATCAAACTTAAGGGACTTATACAGAGTATTGTATGTTGTCCAGGGTCCATCAGGACAGAGGGGTTGGTCCTTGTACTATATTCGGTTTACTTATGACTTCTCTATTTTTTTGGACAAGTGTTTCGCGGAAACACAGGGTCTGAATTTTGAGAAGTTATAGGTATTTGAATAGAGTAGAGAACCGGGTGTAGCAAGTATCGGGATTCTTCAAAGTGATCGAAGATGTAGATACTTGTGTATGGTATTCAGTTGATAATAATGACAAAGAGATCTTGCTTCTCTTTCAGGTTACTCATAATTGGAAGCATTCCTAAGTTGAGTAACGCTGATCGGCCTCCTTCCATTTAGTTGACATGCACTGGAGACAGCTGCATGATTTGAATCTGGTTCAATTAAATCAGTGCCTCTGGTCCTATATGGGATATAGAACAGTTCGTATCTTAACGATGTTAAGGTACGGGGAGTTGTCCGGCTTATGATTAAAACCAGACACAGGACAACTCAAGGCACGATTCTGTAATGGCTGTTTGTGGGTTGACCCAGGCTATGACGAGGGTTGACTTTCTACCATCTGGATGAACAATAGCGATATTGTTCTATACTCGCCACAGTTTTATCAAAAATGGATTTTTTCAGAAAACAGTAGTGGGAGTATGGTAGAACTGGAAGTGATTCCAGAACCACAAACGATTACTGAAGATTTGATAAGGAACCTATAGATTCAATCTGGATTGACATTCCATTGGCCACTCCGCAGATAAGGTGGGTAACTTCAGGCACCCGAGAGGTACTACGGTAGCCTCAAGGACGGTGACAGGGAAGTTCTTGTTTACCCACAAATTACCATTGCTGTTGTTCCAGGCCGCGAGACCCGGCGGGAGGATGAGTATAGCGTCGTTCTGAACTCGCTTCAGAAGTGTACGTGTATATGACTCTGCCAGAGGGTTGTCGTAGTCAGTGGGAGCAGCGGAAGCATTGGTGGACAGGTAGCTTATGTCTATTTATAGACTAAAGCAGATATAGAGGAGATAGATCATCTATTTCTGACGTGACAGTCATGGGTTTGACTTCATCAGAATAGGGGATGGATCTGTTGAGGAGGTACTAGGGTGTGATGTCATGGTATTTGGATGACATACACAGAGTAGGAAGTGATATTCCTACACTACAATCGGTTATACTTTGGTCGTCACACAGTGTTTTCTCCACAAAAGAAATGGATTTTATGTCATACATACTGGTTACTAGATCTATGGCTTTAGATCTAGATTTGGGTGGTTTCCCAATCAGGGTACTTTGACAGCATTCTAAGAGTATTTAGAATGGACGACTCCTGGCACGGTAGTGCACCTGCAGGTAATGGAGTCACCCTCTCCAAAGGTGTCTTACAGACTGAAGGGGAGAGGGATGTGCATGATTGGCAGATCACTTGCTCAGGCAATTGAGTCAATCATGAGATGTCAAGTACCACACCAGATGTTGTTTTTGCACTAGATGCAATAAGTTGACATTAATCCAATCCTGGAGAAACAGTCGGAAGCAGTTTTAGAACATAAGTGAATGTTCTAGGGATATGATAACGACAGCCTCATTCGTGAGACAGTTATCATTCCAGGCTTCCAAGGTGACATGGACGACAAGGAAGTTGTCAGAGTTATAGTTTTCCCTCTGACGAGGGGCAGTATTTTAGACAGGTGGTCCAAGGCAATACGAAGGGAGGCATGGCGCAGGATACTGATTAAGTTCAGTTGACGATACAGTCTAAGAAGTT
The DNA here is from genome assembly GCA_030015575.1 of Agapanthus africanus. Classification (NCBI taxonomy): domain Eukaryota; kingdom Viridiplantae; phylum Streptophyta; class Magnoliopsida; order Asparagales; family Amaryllidaceae; genus Agapanthus; species Agapanthus africanus. The sequence continues at coordinate 193,252,844 of JASDDO010000016.1, read as the reverse complement.
TGGATTTGGAGTTCATTTATGAGCTATGTCCCATCAGACATCCAGACACATTCTAAGACAGGTATTGCTCATTTCGGGAGATGGCTTTCTCCGCGAACTTGAGATATAGAGAGACATAGAAAGAGACATCAAAGCGGATCCACTCACTAAGGCTATTCCTCGAACGCAATAGTTTTGCAAACGAGCTTTGTGAGACTGACTAGTAGAGGAGTTGGGTGTTCGGTATCACACGGGCTGTGAGTATGCGACATCGCAATAATTAGCCTTGAGTGCAAGTGGGAGATTGTTGGAGATAGTGCCCTCAGAGTCAATTATTAGGTCACAGGTACGTGATTGCAATGATTGATGGAGGACCTATCCCGGTAGGACAGTCTTACTCGAGATGATAGTATGCTATCTGGTTTACCTTTATCATCGTGTACTGTTTCAGGTGACCTGAAACGTCGCTATTACACGTTGATAGAGCCCCTAGTATTCTTGCTTGACCACCAGCAGTATGAGGGCGATCATATACGTGGGAGCTGGCAGTCTATAAGCATATCCTTAAATGGTCCCTAGTCGTGTGAGTTTCGAGACAGGGCATCGATACTCCATAGTAGACTAGTGTATACAGTCGAGACCCCGACGAGGGGCGGTGGCCGGTCTCACAAGCCACTGGTGTCAGTTGGATCACCTAAGATGTATACAGGTGCTCATTGGGTTATGAGTACACCGGACAGGACTCGCCGGGAACATGCTAGTTGGTCATATACCAGACGTCAGATGGCAGTTCCCTGGTGACATGTGTGCAGGTTAGTTCATCGACCTGGGGATCGTCATTTGTCTCGTGTGAGTTCCCACTGTATTTTGATTACTACCCTACCACGGCTCAAAGGAGTCGTGCAAACAGGTTTTAGTTGGGTACAGTCCCGAGCCACATGGAGGCAGTGAGCGTATCTTCAGGGGTTCGTCTCTCCCGGTATTGGGGGTGAGGTCGTGCTGTGTCTAGGAGAGCCATTACACGAAGCCCTCGGCCGAGGCAAGGAGATTTACTGGTAGGTATTCCAGTAGTATCTCAGGGTGTTCTGGGCTACACTCCGACACGACTTGTACCGCTTTTGGGGGTCTGACTTTTACCAACCCCCTAGGCCCGCCATGCGATGCTCATAGACGAACGGACCGGACTGTACGGATATTGTCACTGACAGACTCAGTAGGGTTGTCAGGCTGAGTTCGCTCACAGACGTCCCTTTTAGTCAATACCTGGTAGCCCGTTACGTATTGGCTTATACCTCTGACGTGCTAGTGGTTAAATCCACAACCAAGGCGTTGACGAGTCTTTAGAGTCCCCCACATTCAGTTACTCAAGCTTTCGGGCGAAAAGTTGTAGAGGCCGTATGGAGATATGGCAAGGTCCGATCAGATACGTGCGGTATTGCACGGATCAGGATCGGACAGTTTGTACTATACGCCGTATGGTTATATGGCAGGGTTCGATCAGATACGTGCGGTATTGCACGGATCAGGATCGAACAGATATTGCTAGCCGGTTTTGGTATGAGCCGGATCCTAGTATAGTACAGTGTAGATTTTGTCTCTTTGCATTTGTATTTCGGTCGAAATACAAAAGCGGGTGTGTATGCACAGTATCGGGGTTTTTCCTGTAATTTATTACGGGACCAGTTTTATGGAGTTGCCAGTTTGCTTTCCGTTCATTGGTCGAAGATTGGTGGAGGAGGGCTTATTTGCATTGTTGCAAATAAGCATTTGTGGAGGGGGTCTTTGCATATTATCATGTCATGATACTTGTCCCATCATTTGACTTCATATACTCATGATTGCTTGACTTTGTAAATCATCATGGTTGTTGATGATTGTTGGTTGAGTATTGGTTTTAGGAGTGATCATTGGATTCTTTCATCATCACTTGCTTTCATCATTGCTTTCCACCCACCCCTTGACCTTGCTTTCTCTCTCCAATCACACAAAGCAAAAGGGGGGGCCGGCCACTAAGGGAATGGAGAAGGATTTCATTTTTTGGTGGGTGGCATTTTGTTTCTCATGCTTGCTAGAAAAGCCCTCTAGCTCATTTCCTAAAGTTGCTATCTTTTCTTCCACCAAATGGCAAAGCTCCAAAAAACCCAAATGAGACTTCTTCTATAGATATTCTACAGCATATCTTGGGCACGTCGAGTAGCCGGCTTCGTGCCCGAGTTGCCTCGGCATTGAGGTGGGAGCCCGTAAAAGAAGTAGGCGATGTGGTGCACTTCCGGCGACGAGGAGGAGACGGGACATTCCGCAGGAGATCGGGACGACGACGAGAAGACCGGAGGACTCGGATCTGTCGGTATACTTCTCTTCCCTATCTTGTAGTTAGCTAGGACTTGTTAATGGTTACGATCCGGATGTTTAGTGCGCGGTGGTGCCGGTTTGCTAAGTCCGCAAAATTAAAGTTTATCACCGCTTCCGCATTCCGGTGTCGGATTGACGGCCGGGGCGCCGCCATGCACTTACAGACAGTGACCGACAGACTTGGATGCAACTCTTGCCCCGTTTTCTGTCTCATGAAACTTATCACCCGTTCTCAGTTTTTCTACCCTTTTGTAGCCCTATGTAACATCTTACATATCTGGGATCCTGATCCGGTATCATATCCCAAGGATGCAGAGGATACTGAGAAACAGTTCTTTGTAATGAACACACCCGAAGATGATGCATCAGCATGCACTCTCTTCGTTTGGGCGGCACGGGAAATCTGGTATTCCCCAATTTCCTGCTCTGTCTTATAACAAATATAAGTTGGAGCGGGACCAACGTTCCCCAGCTCAGTATAAGAAGCGGGTTCGGTCAATAATCCGTATTATTATCTTGATTAAGGCGTGATATGGTCGCTACCTGGAGAGAGAGAGAAGAAAACACTCAGCGTGCGCTCTTGCAAGAATAGATTGGTTATTATTTTATCTAATCAGGATGGCTCCCACAACTTTTTATCAAATCTTCCTTCAAACCCTAAAAGGAAAGACTAGCCGGGATTAATTACACACTACAAGTTCGCCAATCTTTCAGCCAGGCCAGTGTCGGTACTTTGAGGGAGGTCCCCCGTGCTTTCGCACGAACCTAATTAATGTAAACCTCGTTTTCCCAGAGGCGTAACCTCGTTAACACCTTTCTAGACACCTACTTGATCGGCTAATTATAATGTATAAAACTCTCCCAGGAGTAACAATTACTCGCAGCGGGTATCGGGATCCAACTATCTTATAGAAGGTATGCAATCTCATTGCAAATTTCAACACTTGAAATTCCCGATAATATTTTGCCCCTAGCGTCCTAAGACCTTGACGCAGGCCAACAAACCATAGTCCGCTAGTCATGTTCAACCCGTCATTTCCTGATTGAATTAAACCCACCCGCACGACCCTTGACGCAGGCCAACAAAGTCGCACGACTACCCTAATCCAATCTGCATCATATGCATAAGCAGATAAATACTAGTTAGCTACCGCACACTACGCCTTGACGCAGGCCAACAAACGTAGCACGAATACTAACTACCACTTATCTGAAATGACGGAGGGCTACGACAGGTTTTTCTGAAAACCTATTGCGTAATGAATTCGATATCGTTGTAGAATCAAATGATTTTAAAAATGGAGTGCTTTTGAGGCTTTTCTAGTTTTGCTAAAGGAGTCACTCCCGGTGAAGGGATCGTCGGTCCTTTCCTCGTCGAATGAGGTGCGGGATATATCATATATATCACTGTGCAAAGCAAAAACTCTTAAAAGCAATCAAAAGACAAACCGAGGGTGTAGCATCTTCCAGTTATTGCTAAAGGAGTCACTCCCGGTGAAGGGATCTCGGTCCTTTCCTTATCGAATATGGTGCAGGATATATCACATATATCACTGTGCAAAGCAAAAACTGTAGCTACCTATTTTATTTTGAAATTCGATTCTACAACATCTTAGGTTTCTTTTATTTCATTAATCATATTAATGAAGTCCCATCATTTAAGTACCTAAACATCACAGATAAATACGACGTACACTTATGCCATCCGCATTCGCCTCGATGTCCCCTCGTGCACCGTTAGGTTAGGTAACTAATGGCAGAGCGGGGCAGGGCTAGCGCGGGTGTAAAACATAAGTAACGTCTATATAATATATCATATATACTATATACTGTATCTATCACAGAACATCACATGATCACATTACAGATATCGCAGCAGAAGAAACATATGAAATATTGGATATACTAGGACGTCCGTGTTTTCAATACGAGCCAGTATAAAACACGGATTCCACGGTCGTGATGAATAGCCATACCCACACCCCTAGACCCCTACGAGAGCGGCAAACAACCCTACCAATTCTAGAGTTAGGAGACCCGGACTCGACTCCTCGAGTTGGTCTCCCACTGGACTCCAGAACCCAGTTACTTGTGCTCCCCTCCTTGGGTCTATCCTAGTGCGGAAAAGTAAATAATATACAAACGGTGACAATCTTCCGCAACCTGGAAGTGCCCCAATAAAAGAATATTACATACAAGCTTTTACATGAATGAAAATGAAAAACACTCATCTCACATAAAACCCCCGGCTATTCGAACACGACGATCCAATATAACATATCCAGCAACACATAACATCACATGTCATCAACGTAAGTAAATATGCGCATCCCAATTGTCGTTGACATATAACAACGAAACCGGCGATATCACATATTACACTTACGGTCACAGAAAAGAAAGTGTAAAACTACAACAGTTGGAATCCACAACCTCCTCAGACATCGCATGCCTGACCAAATGAATTCCTTAGACATCACATGCCTAACAATTATAAACCCCGCATTTTAGTCTCTATATCGAAAACTCTTTTCAATATCAAGTCGGGCAATTCAACAAGATTCCCGAAATACTGATCGAATGCTCGTCGCAAACTTTAGTAGACGGTCGCACCCCCGATACCGTCGACGAAGTGCACCAAGGCGGAACACCGCCACCGCGAGCACCCGAACGGATGCTTTCGGCGACGGGGTTCTCCTACAGTCACTTGGTCAGGGCTATGGAGTGAGGCTGTCTATTAAGTTTACCCGGCGAGTATTCGCGTACGCTACGTGATTGCGACGGACTTTTGATCACATCAAAATTTCGTGGCAACCGATCAAGTGAGACTAAACTGCTATGTTTATAACATTCATTCAGTTATCTCATAACTACTTGTGAATTCCAATTATTGTATCACATTCCGGATAAACAGAAAATGTTAAACTTTCCGATCGAACAATCGAACACCCAAGTTTTCCCGATACAGATCAACACATGAAATAAGTCTAACAACATTCAGTTCGTGCCTCAGTACCAACGGTCCAGCCATAGAAGGGTCAAGCCAACGCCTCACATGTGGCACGCCGTACTGCCCCAAACCCGAAGGTTCAAAGGGCAGTTCAAGACGGTCACATAATCGAGTTAAGGTTTGTTGTCTTCTAGAGGGTCCATCGCGATACTTGCACTACTTAGAACGTCGTTAAACTACGGAAAAGTCCAACACTTGGAAATTTCCCGGCAGGGGAAAAATTGGGTATTTATATCCGGTCGAACTTTTTAACATATTCTAAAAATTTATCCGGAAAGCCTCTTAGACAAAATTTGATGCTCCGATCAAGACACCGAATCCCCAAAACAACTCCAGAAAACTCAACCCTTGAATAAATTTTAAAAATACCCAGAGAACTCAGCACCTGAAACAATGAATTACTGTGCAAACAGTTACTGCTGACGTCACAATTAGGCCGCGGAACCGCCGCATAATGTCGGTTAATGCTGCGGTTCCGCCGCCGATTACACTGTTCATGCAATAATTTTTGCGCCGTAATTCTTAGAATTCCCTGCTGAGTTTTCTGCATATTTTTAATTTGGAAAAATCCACGATTTTAGAAAAAGTCCAGAGAGCTATTTTGGGGTTTTGGTTTTGATTCGATCGAAGTTCAAATTCCGTCTAGACTTCGCCTAAGGCTCTAGCTAGGCTCTGATACCACTGTAGGGTTCCTAGGCATCCTAATGAGGTCTCACAAGGAATCAACCATGCCCGTTTCAAAAAATATAGGTGCCGAGAAACCCGACTACGGATCGTTGGCTAGAAAACTAGGCGAAAAAGAAATCTAGTTAACACTTAACAATGAGAATACGGATATACAACCTTTGTAGATCCGGTGCTCCACCTCCATGGCTCCGCAATGAAGTCTCCTCGCTGTCCAAGACGGATCCCGGGCTCTAGCGTCGGCTTCATCGGAGAATGGACGGGCTAGGTCATCGACGAGGTGCCGAAGATGATCTACGTCGAAGTATCACTAGATCAAGCTCCACCTTCACCGAGCCTTGAAAACTTGTGAAGGAAACACACTCTACTACTTGGCAAGAGGTAGAGGATGAAGAAATAGGAAGTGGGTAGACTTTAGAATTGGATTTCTCACTCATTTCCATCAATCACCATTGATGGGGCTTGATTTCTTCTTGAAGAAGAAGAAGAAGAAGATAATTGTTATGATAAGAATATTCAAAAATAGAAAAGAAAAACAATTCTTATCATAACTTCTACCATGGTAAAGTGTAGAGAACTAACTAAGGTTCAAATGAATGGTTAGGGTTAAGCATGAGACAAAATTGCGACTTAGTCAAACCTTCATGAATCTTCTTGAAAGAAACAAATGATAGCCACCATTTTCTCTTTATGCAAATTTATTTTCCAAAAAGAAATAGATAAATAAATAAGGGAACAAAACAAAACCCTAACCATTATCATGTAACCATGGTTTGATCTTTACACTAAAACCCTAGCATAACATGTTTCATCAAACATGATACAATCAAGTGCACAAAAGTATATCACATATAAAATGTGTACATCCGAGTGACAAAATCCATCTTAAGTAAACCGATACTAGTTAATGCAAAGTAATATATCAAATATATAATTATGCATTAAATCATTAAATCAACACTTGATTCAATGATCCGGTCATGTCGCACACAACCGACTAGTATACAATGTATCGGCTTATCGAATCAACGCTTGAATCGATAACTAGGTTATATCGCATACAACCAATCGACACATTGATCGTGAGAATGAAATATGGTATCACATACACGCATTATTCTCGGTCCAGCACATATCTCATATGCGCTCCTATTTCGTTTCGCTTGAGCCAGGAAAGCTCTGTGTAGGACTCTAAAGACTCGTCAATACGCCGGCAGCAGATGATGATCATATCAAACACCCACAAGCCGCAAGCGGTCTGCTAAACGTAACGGCCACCCGGGTATTGAGCGATCTGAAGATCGATGAGCAAGCCCGCTCACACTCCAGTGAATCCAACCAGTAACACTACCGTACAGTCCGGTCTGATCGTCTGATATGTCGCATATCTTGCCTAGGGGTGGTAAACGTTAGACCCCAATAGCTCGATAAGTCGTGTCGATATGAGGTCTATAACAATTCGAGAAACTACTGGTAACACTTACCAGTAAATCTCAGCAACCCTGGCCAGGGATTTCCTGTTATAGCCAATCGAACACAGCGCAACATCAACTCCCTATACCGGGAGAGACGAATCCCCTCCTATCGCTCATTGCCTCCATGTGACTCGGGACTGTACCCAAAAACCACCGTTTTGCACGCCCTCTTGGACGTAGTAAGATGGAAATGAAAGCACAGTGGGAACCACACAAGACTCTATGACGATCTCGGGTCAACAGACTAATCTGTACCAGTGTCACCAGAGAACTGCCATCTGACGTAAGGTATAATACCATCTGGGAGTTCTCGGCGAGTCCGTCCAGTGTACCCAGTCTCCACTGAGAACCCGTATATCATCTCCGATGTCAAACACCAATGGATATGGGATCATCCATAGCCCATCTGTATGGGTCGAGAAGGTATACGCTAGTCTACTCTGGTATATCGATGCCCCGTCTCGATACACCCACAACTAGGGACTTTCAAGGATGTACTTATGGACTACCATGTCCCCACTAGTATGATCCGCATCATAGTCCAGGTAGTCAAGTACACATCCTAAGGGCTTTACCAACATGTAACAGAGAGACAATCAATGTACACGTTAAGGTAAAGAGTAACCAGATAGCATACTATCATGTCGAGCAAGAAAGTCCTCCCTATATATGTCCCAGCATCCACTACAATATACATCCTATGTACAGTAATGGCCTCTAGGGCATACATATAACTAACAACGTGCCTATCTTGCGTACTCTGGGAAGCGGGGCGTGACAACTGTACCCAAATGCCACCGTTTTGCACGTCCTCTTGGACGTGGTAAGGTGGAAATTAAAGCACAGTGGGAATCACACAAGACTCTATGACGATCTCGGGTCTACAGACTACCCTGTACCAGTGTCACCAGAGAACTGCCATCTGACGTGTGGTATATCACCATCTGGGAGTTCTCGGCGAGTCCGTCCAGTGTACCCAGTCTCCACTGAGCACCCGTACACCATCCTTGATGTCAAACACCGATGGATATGGGATCATCCATCGCTCATCATATGGGTCAAGATGCATATACGCTAGTCTACTCTGGTGTATCGATGCCCTGTCTCGATATACCCTCGACTAGGAACATTTATAGGATGTACTCATCGACTACCGTAGCCCCACTAGTATGATCTCATCATAATCCCAGTAGTCGAGTACAGATCCTAAGGGCTTTATCAACATGTGAGAGAAAGACAATAAACCAATACAAGTCAACATGTTAAGATAAAGTGAAACCAAATAGCACACTATTTTAACGAGAAAGAAAGTCCTCTCTGTATATATCCAAGCATCCATTATAATATACATCATATGTACAACAATGGCCTCTTGGGCATATACATAACTAACAACCTGGTGCGACTTGTAATATCATATCTGTATCCATACTTTCTAAGGAAGGGTATGATTTTACTTTTGTAAGCGATGTGGTCCACATCCACCTAAATCAAGTTCTGATTGGGTCAGGTACATTGAATAACGGGATATACGTATTGAATCAAGCTCAGATTTTCAGTGTCCAGAACACACTTAAAAGAAAGTCTCCGGAAACAAATCAGGCTTTCTTATGGCATTATAGACTGGGTCACATCAATGAGAGAAGGTTGACGAAGTTACATACAGAAGGATATTTGGATCCATTCGAATATCAATCATATGCAACTTGTCAATCCTGTCTTATAGGAAAGATGACAAAGACCCCGTTCACTGGACACGGAGAAAGAGCAAGTGAGCTCTTGGGACTCATACACAGTGACGTGTGTGGTCTAATGTCTACACATGCGCGAAGTGGTTATTCATACTTCATTACTTTCACAGATGATTTCTTTAGGTTTGGAAATGTCTTCCTGATGAAGCATAAATCCGAATCCTTTGAGAAATTTCGGGAATACAAGAATGAAGTTCAAAAACAAACAGGCAAAAGTATCAAGACGGTGAGATCCGATCGAGGTGGTGAATACTTGAGTACCGAGTTTCTGGGCTACTTAAAAGAGAATGGAATTCTCTCGCAGCTTACTCCTCCATACACACCACAACACAACAGTGTATCAGAAGGACGGAATCGAACTCTATTGGATATGGTTTGTTCCATGATGAGTAAGGCTGAGTTACCGCGATCTTTCTGGGGTTATGCACTAGAAACAGCTGCATATCTTTTGAACCAAGTTCCTACTAAGACAGTGCCTACAACACCATATCAGATGTGGAGTGGGAAGAAACCCTGTCTTAGACACTTTAAGACATGGGGATGTCCAGCTTTTGTCAAAAAGCAGCATGCGGACAAGCTCGAGGCACGCTCAGTACAGTGTAAGTTTGTGGGATACCCAAAGAACTCCAATGGGTATCTTTTCTATTACGCAGAGGAGCAAAAAGTCTTTGTTTCTCGTCATGCCCGCTTCTTGGAAACTGAGTTTTTAGAAAATCAGATAAGTGGGAGCGCAATAGAACTGGAAGAAATTCCAGAACCACAAGCTATTACTGTAACCTTAGTAGAACCAGAAGGTTCAGGAGAATCGTACAACCCAGCGCCGCTCCGCAGGAGTAGTAGGCAGTCTCATCCGCCCGAGAGATACTACGGTTTTCTCATAGACGGGGATAGAGAGGATTGCACAGTTGATTATGATGAGCCTACTAGCTTCCAGCAAGCCATTTAGAGCGGTGACTCAGTAAAATGGCTGGATGCAATGCGGACCGAGATGGAGTCCATGTACACTAACAAAGTGTGGACTTTGGACTTTGCTCCAGAAGGGGTAAAACCCGTAGGCTGTAAATGGATCTTCAGAAAGAAGATTGGTGTAGATGGGCAGGTCGAAACCTATAAAGCTAGGCTTGTTGCAAAGGGTTTTCGTCAAAGACCTGGTTTGGACAATGACGAGACCTTTTCTCTAGTAGCTATGCTCAAATCCATTCGGATCCTTCTTGCCATTGCTGCCTTCTACGATTATGAAATCCGGCAGATGGACGTAAAGACGGCTTTCCTAAATGGAAATTTGGAAGAGTGCGTCTATATGGATCGGCCAGAGGGATTCATTCAGAGTGGGAGCAGCGGTAAAGTGTGCAAGTTGCTCAAGTCCATCTATGGACTGAAGCAGGCATCGCGGAGTTGGAACATCTGCTTTGATGATACTGTCAAAGAATTCGACTTTGTCAAAAACCCAGATGAACCATGCATTTACAGTAAGATTGTAGGGAGAAATGTGGTATTCCTCGTCTTGTACGTCGATGACATTCTCCAAATAGAAAATGATATTCCTATGCTGAGTCAGTCAAAGGATTCTTGTCACAGAGGTTCTCCATGAAGGACCTGGGCGATGCCAACTACATTCTGGGGATCCAGATCTATCGTGATAGATCTAAAAGGATGTTGGGACTTTCACAGTCCAGGTACATTGACACCATACTGGAACGATTCAGTATGGAAGATTCCAAACACGGTAATCTACCGGCTTGTCACGGAATCACCTTCTCCAAAGAGATGTCTCCCAAGACTGATTTGGAAAGGGCTCGCATGTCATCAATACCCTACGCATCTGCGGTAGGCTCTATTATGTATGTGATGTTGTGTACCATACTAGATGTAGCATAAGCATTGAGCGTTGTAAGCCGGTATCAGTCAGACCTAGGGGAGAAGCACTGGATAGCGGTAAAGAACATTCTCAAGTACCTGAGAAGGACTAAGGAGATGTTCTTGGTGTATGGCGGAAAAGACCTCCAGATCGAGGCCTTTGCTGACTCCAGCTTCCAGAGTGACAATGATGACTCCAAGTCCATGTCGGGTTATGTCTTTACCCTCCATGGAGGGGCGGTTTGCTGGAAGAGCTCCAAGCAGGAAACCGTTGCTGACTCAACTATGGAAGCAGAGTACATAGCTGCTTGCGATGCCGCAAAGGAAGCTGTGTGGATGAAGAAGTTCCTCACGGAGCTTCAAGTGGTTCCTACCAGTGTTGATCCAATACCGCTGTATTGTGACAACAACGGCGCTATAGCTTTAGCGAAGGAACTTAGGTCCCATCAGAAGTCCAGACACATCTTGAGGCGGTATCACCTGATCAGGGAGATCGTGGGTCGCCGGGAGATCGTAGGTCGCCAAGTTGCTACGAAAGATAACACTGCCGATCCACTCACGAAGGTCTTACCCCAGACTCAGTTCGAGCGGCTGATCGAGATGATAGGTCATCGATACGCCAGTACATGGCCTTAGTGCAAGTGAGAGATTGTTAGTGTATATGCCCTAGAGGCCATTACTGTACCATACTAGTTTGTATATTACTTAATGGAAGCTTGGGATATTCACAGTTGTATAGACAATCTTGCTCAAAATAGTAGTATGCTACTTGGTTTATTTCTACATTAATGTGTACATGTGTTTCTTTTAGTATATCACCTATACACATTAGTGGAGACCTTAGGATCTTTGCTTGATTACCAGCGTTGTGATAGAAGTCACACTCGTGGGGGCTGGGTAATCTACAAGCACATCCTTATACATGTCCCTAGTCATAGGACTATCGAGACAGGGCATCGATACTCCGGAGTAGACTAGCGTATGCGCTTCTCATCCCAGCATTGGAGATGGTCTGTCCCACAGTCGTCAGTACTTCGTACTTGAGATAGTATGCGGGTGCTCGTTAGGTAACGAGTACAATGGACAGGACTCGTCGGGAACTGTTGGTTGGTACTATACCTATCATCAGTTATCAGTTCACAGGTGACATGAGTACAGCTTAGTCCGCTGACTTGACACTGTCACTTCGCCTCGAGTGTGTTCCCACTGTACTTTGATTACTACCCTACCATGGCTCAAAGGAGTCGTGCAAACAGGTAGTAGTTGGGTGCAGTCCCGAAGCACTTGGAGGAAGTGACGGTTAGACAGGATTCGTCTCTCCCGGTATTAGGGGTTGATATCGCGCTGTGTCTAGGAGAGCCATTACACAAAGTCCCTGGCCAGGGCAAGCGAGATATACTGGTAGTTTTCCAGTGTTTTCTCAGGGTGTTCTGGGCTACACTCCGACACGACTTGTACCGCTATTAGGGGACTGACGTTTACCGCGCCCCTAGGCCCGCCATGCGATATTCTCAGACGAACAGACTGGATTGTACTGAGACTGTCACATTCAGGCTCAGTAGGAGTTCAGATGGGTTTCACCTCGTCAGTCTTCTTATCGGCATCTACCTGGGGGCCGTTACGCACAGCTAGTGCCGCTTGCAGTCTGTGGTTAAACCCACTGCCAGCGTAGTGTCGAGTCTTTAGAGTCCCACACAGAGAGCTATTCGCCTTTAGGCAAAACAGAGTAGAGGTCGCATGGTTTTGCGACAGGGTTCGTTCACATCCGCGCACTGTTAGTGTATATGCCCTAGAGGCCATTACTGTATCATACTAGTTTGTATATTACTTAATGGAAGCTTGGGATATTCACCTTGTATATACAATCTTGCTCAAAATAGTAGTATGCTACTTGGTTTGTTTCTACTTCAATGTGTACATGTGTTTATTTTTGTATATCGCCTATACACATTAGTGGAGCCCTTAGGATCTTTGCTTGATTACCAGCGATGTGATGGCCGTCACACTAGTGGGGCTGGGTAATCTATAAGCACATCCTTATGCAGGTCCCTGGTCGCAGGACTATCGAGACAGGGCATCGATACTCCGGAGTAGACCAGCGCATGCGCTTCTCATCCCAGTGTGGGAGACGGTCTGTCCCACAGCCGTCAGTACGTCGTACTTGAGATAGTATGCGGGTGCTCGTTAGGTTACGGGTACACTGGACAGGACTCGTCGGGAACTGACTAGTTGGTATTATGCCTATCGTCAGTTATCAGTTCCCAGGTGACATGAGTACAGCTTAGTCCGCTGACTTGACACTGTCACTTCGCCTCGAGTGTGTTCCCACTGTACTTTGATCACTACCCTACCACGGCTCAAAGGAGTCGTGCAAACAGGTAGTGGTTGGGTGCAGTCCCGAAGCACTTGGAGGCAGTGACGGTTAGACAGGATTCGTCTATCCCGGTATTGGGGGTTGACATCGCGTTGTGTCTAGGAGAGCCATTACACGAGTAGTCCCTGGCCAGGGCAAACGAGATATACTGGTAGGCTTCCAGTGTTATCTCAGGGTGTTTTGGGCTTCGCTCCGGCACGACTTGTACCGCTATTGGGGGACTGACGTTTACCTCCCCCTAGGCCCGCCATGCGATGTATCAGACGAACAGACCGGACTGTACGGAGAATGTCATACTCAGGCTCAGTAGGAGTTCAGATGGGTTTCGCCTCGTCGGTCTTCTTGTCGGCATTACCTGGGGACCGTTACGCACAGCTAGTGCTGCTTGCGGTCTGTGGTTAAACCCACTGCCAGCGTAGTGTCGAGTCTTTAGAGTCCCACACAGAAAGCTTTTCGCCTTTAGGCAAAAGAGTAGAGGTCGCATGGTATTGCGACAGGTCGCATGGTTTTGCGACAGGGTTCGGTCACATCCGTGTACTTGTGCACGTACTGTGTCCGGACAGTTTATACTAGCGGGCTTTGGTTTAAGCCGGATCCTAGTGTACCTTATGGGATTGGATTTATCCAGTTTGCATTCGTGTTTCTCGGAACGCGGATGCGGGTGTGTATGCACAGTTGACAGGGAGGCAGAGGCAGCGGATTCTCATTAGGGTTGTTGACAGTTGACCGTTGACTATTTGACTTTTTGCTCAACCCTAATGAGAATATGATATGTGATTAACTATTATATTAATTAAGTATTATAGTGACATGGTTGTTGACTTTGTTGACTTGTTGACTTTTGTTGACTTGTTGACTTTGTTGACCGGTTGACTAGGCTTGACTAGTTGACCATCGTGATAACCATAGCCATTATTTCATGGCAAAGACTTTTACTTGCTTGCTCATTTGTGTAAAATGAGTGCATGATATGATATGGTTATGGTTGCTTCAACCATCACATAAGAATTTTTTGATATGATGAGTTATCATTACTTTGGATTATGAGAGGGTGAGAGACAAAAGACTTGCTCATTCTTTCTTGCTCATTCTCTCTCTTGTTCTTGAGCTCTCCTTTTGCTCTCACCCTCTTGCTCTTGCTCCCTCTCTTTAATCTATGGTTCTCTTGTCTCATGAGTTGAGAATCAAGAACCATAGATAAAATCCCATTCTAATTCTTCTCTACTCATTCTAGTTCACTAGGTTTAGCAAACCAAGTGAACTAGTTTCTTCAAAGAACGAAGAAGGAGCTAAAGGTTGGAGCTGTCAGGTGGATCTATCTTCGGCGTACGGAGACGACGAGAAGAAGCCAATCCGGACCACCATCGGAGCTTGAAGACGAAGGAGTTCAAGACAAGCAAGGTATAACCCCCTAACCGAGTAGCTAGAAACTCATAGTTAGGATGTTAGATAGATGTTTAACCAAGATCCGGGTTTTAGGTCCATGTTAGCACCTCCGTAAAAATTGTTTTTACCAAATTCCGCATTGCCGAAAGTACCGGGAGAGGTAGCATGGACTTACAGTGGTATCAAAGCCTAGTTAAACTCTATCTAACATGTTAGCAAGTAACTAGAAGATCGATCAAAGAAAATGTCCCGAAAAAGAACCCCAAAAATTCGAGTTTCTGTCGATTTTTTTACTGTTCAAAAGTTGATTATTTTAACACCTAAAATCGGCTCAGGGTTTTTAGAAGCCACTGTAGAAAAATCACCAAGTGATCCCCCTAAACGACCGCGGAAACGCGGCAATAGCTTGCTATTGCCGCGGTTCCGCGGCCTCCTTGGCGCCTCTCTGGTGTTTCTTTGCTACAGTGTGCCTCTGGGGTATTTTGGGAATTTTGGTACATGTATTTTCAACCCAGATTTTCCAGAACGAAAATTTTATTTTGGGCTCCCGAAAATCCGTATTTTTGATCGAACTTCTAAAAGACTTAAGCTAACGGTTTTTTCTGTAATGTGATATTTGTATTGAACGTCTACTAATCGCTATATGTCGATTAGTGGGGGTTATACAAATCTGTGATCTGTAATGTGCTGGAATGTGTATATGAATATGTTGGATTGTCGCGGGTGAATAGCCGGGGGTTGTGAGACGAGAGTTTTCTTTTCTTTCAATTCATGTAAATTTGTAAATTGATGTAATAATTATTTGTATGGCCGCACAACCGGGTCGGGGTTGTAGCCGTCATTGTATATTTTCTTTTTACTGTTTTTGCTCTTAGGATAGACCTATGGAGGGGGTGCACAAACTACCGGGTATGCCGAAGTGTCGAGTGGCCTACTCATAGAGATGAGGGAGGTTGCTACGCTTCGGGTACTTGGCGGGTAGTTTGCCGCACCCGTAGGGGTCTTGGGTGGGGTATTGGCTATTCACCGCGACCGTGTAATCTGTCTTTCGTTACAGGCTCGTACGAATTACAGATTCCTAGTATATCCAATGTATTCATCTGTGATCTGAAATGTTTATCATTGCAGTATATCTATATATGATATTATTTAGGCGTTGCTTATGTTTTACAGACGCGCTAGCCCAGCCCCCGCTCTGTCGTTAGTTAAGTAACCTAACGGGTAATGACGGGGCCCAGTGGCGAATGTGAATGGCATAAGCGTACGTCATATTTTGCTTGTTTTCTGCAATGGTAGAATTAAATGATGGGACGCGTTAAAAGAACTAATGCAAGAATATCACGCATTAAAAGAACTAATGCAAGATAATAAACCAAGTTAAAGTCGTTGGAACACTTTCGAAAAACCACTCGGTTCTTTTCAAAACAAACTTTTAAAATACGGAGTTTGAGCCACTCCATTTAAAAGCTATCTCGTTCCATCGACTAAATCAAGTTCACTACGTTCACGGTTTTGCCAAAACCATCCGTAGCCCTCCATCATTTCAGTTAAATATTCGGTAGTATTCAAGCTATGTATTTTGACCTCACGCCAAGGCATAGTGATTGGTAGCTGCCGGATATTTATCTGTTGCATAGATAGAATGCGTTGGTTTGAGACAGTCGTACTGCCATTTTGGCCTACGTCAAGGGCATGTACGGGTGGATTCAAATTAACCTGGATAATGATGGGGACGAACTTGACATGTGACTTATGACATTTTGACCTCACGCCAAAGTCATAAGAGCATGGGGCAAATATCCACATCGGGAGTTTCATAAGTACTGAAACTTGCTAGATTTGCATACCATTTGGAGTGTGATGATTCTGGTAGGATTCCTTCTGTTTCGTCACGTGATGATATTTGGATCCCGATCCTACTGTGAGTATATGCTACTCCTCGGGAAATTTCTCGCTAAACGATCAATGCTATAAACCTAGTAGGTGCCTAGAAAGGTGTTAGTGGGGCTACGCCCCCAGGGAAAAGAGGTTCTTTAATTAAGGAACTTCGCGAAAGCGTTGGAAAACCTCCCTCGAAGTACCGACACCGGCCTGGCTGAACGGTTAAGCAAGTATTGTACGGTGGGATTGATCCTGACTAATTCTTTCTTTATGGTTTGAGAAGGGATTCGAGAAACAGTGGGAGCCATCCTGTTTAGACAAATTAAAAACCACTCTAAACTTGCAAGAGCATCATGCTGAGTGTTTCTTCTTCTCTCTCCTAATTGCAGCGACCAATCAACATGACTGGACTTAAGTTACTCCTAGATAAAAACAAACTGACAGGGCCAAACTACAAAGATTGGCTCAGGAATGTCAAGATAGCAATCACTTACGACAAGCTGGGGTATCTTCTTACCACCAAAGCTCCCCCTGTCCCTGGTCCAACTTCCAGCGTCGCGGATAAGGAGATCCGCAATACTTGGGAGATTGATAGCGCGAAAGCCAAGTGCCTCGTGCTTGCCTCGATGGACAACGAACATCAGAGGAGGCACGAGAATATGGACTTGGAATCCATATTGCTTCATACAAAAGAACTGTATGGAGAGCAATCTCGTATCGCAAGATACGAAGCGTCGAAAAAGTTATTTTCGACAAGAATGGCCGTCGGATCATCAGTAGCCGAGCACGTGCTAAAGATGATCGCTACATTGAGGAGCTCGCGGACCTAGGGATCACATTGGAGAGTGAGCTATATACGGATATAGTTCTCCAGTCCCTTCCTTCCACTTACGCCCAGTTTATACTGAACTTCAACTTACAAGAAAAAGAGGTTGAACTTTCAGAGCTCCTCAACATGCTGAGGAGCGCAGAGGGCACCCTACAGAAAGGAAGGGAAACATCCACTTTGTTTGTAGGAGGATCATCTTCTTCTAGATCCAAGGCAAAAGCCAAGGGAAAGAAGAAGAAAGCCCCCGCCAAACCAAGGGGCGGTGTTAGTAAAGTGGATACGAAAGGAAAAGCAAAAGCAACAAAGTTGGCGGGAAAGCTTGTGGATAAGGAAGAATGCTTCTATTGTCATAAGAAAGGACACTGGAAGAATGATTGCAGGACCTAGAAGGCCAGAACACAGGAATTGAAGCAGGTTGCAGCTTCAGCTTCAGGTGTGTATGTTATTGAAAACTGTCTTTCAATAAACTCTACTTCCTGGGTATTGGATACCGGATCAGGATCTCATATCTGTAATTCTTTGCAGGCGTTGAGAAACCGTAGTGTTTTGAAAGCAGGTGACATGACCCTCAGAGTTGGGAACGGAGCTAGCATGGATGCTAAAGCCGTGGGGGACTATTACCTGGGAATGTCAGATGGACATGTTTTGGTTTTGCGTAATTGCTTTTTTGTACCCAACGCAACTTGTAATATCATTTCAGTATCTTTAGTTTCTAAAGAAGGTTATGAATTTGCGTTTGTAAGTAATGTTGTAAACATTCACCTTAATCAAGTTTTGATTGGGTCAGGTACATTAAGTAATGGTATATACGTGTTAAACCAACCACAGATTTTTAATGTCCAGAATACACACAAAAGAAAGTCTCCAGAAATAAATCAGACTTTCTTATGGCATTGTAGACTGGGTCACATCAATGAGAGAAGGTTGACGAAGTTACATACAGAAGGGTATTTGAATGCGTTCGAATATCAGTCGTATGCCACTTGTCAATCCTGTCTCAAAGGAAAGATGACAAAGACTCCGTTTACTGGACATGGAGTAAGAGCGAGCGAGCTCTTGGGACTCGTACACAGTGACGTGTGCGGTCCAATGTCTACACATGCCCGAAGCGGACATTCTTACTTCATTACTTTTACGGATGACTTCTCAAGGTATGGTTATGTCTTCTTAATGAAACATAAGTCCGAGGCCTTTGGAAAATTCCAGGAGTATAAGAATGAAGTAGAGAAATAGACCGGCAAAAGTATTAAGATTCTAAGATCGGATCGAGGTGGAGAATACTTAAGTGCCGAGTTCCTGGACTATTTAAAAGAGAACGGAATTCTCTCTCAGCTTACTCCTCCATACACCCCGCAACATAACGGAGTATCGGAGAGACGGAACCGCACCCTATTGGATATGGTGCGGTCCATGATGAGTAACGCTGAGTTACCGCGATCATTCTGGGGGTATGCGCTAGAATCAGCTGCGTACCTTTTGAACCGAGTTCCGACTAAGACTGTGCCTTCCACGCCATATGAAATGTGGAGTGGGAAGAAACCCTATCTTCAATATCTGAAGATCTGGGGATGTCCGGCTTTTGTCAAAAAGCAGCATGCGGACAAGCTCGAGGCACGCTCAGTACTGTGCAAGTTTGTGGGATACCCAAAGAACACCAGGGGGTATCTTTTCTATTACGCAGAGGAACAAAAAGTCCTTGTTTCTCGTAATGCCCACTTTCTAGAACACCAGTTCTTGGAAAAGGAAATAAGTGGGAGCGCAGTAGAACTGGAAGAAATTCCAGAACCACGGACTATTACTGAAAGTTTAGTGGAACCAGAAGGTTTGGAAGAACAGGACATTCCTACGCCGCTCCGCAGGAGTAGTAGGCAGACTCATCCGCCCGAGAGATACTACGGTTTTCTCGTAGACGGGGATAGAGAGGATTGTATCATAGACTATGATGAACCTACTAGCTTCCAGCAGGCCGTTCAGAGCGTTGACTCAGTGAAATGGCTGGATGCAATGCGGACCGAAATGGAGTCCATTTATACCAACAAGGTATGGACGTTGGACATTGCTCCAGACGGGGTAAAACCCGTAGGATGCAAGTGGATCTTCAAAAGGAAGATTGGTGTAGATGGACAGGTTGAGACCTATAAAGCTAGGCTGGTAGCAAATGGTTTTCGTCAAAGACCTGGCTTGGACTATGACGAAACCTTCTCTCCAGTAGCCATGCTGAAATCCATTCGGATCCTTCTTGCCATTGCTGCCTTCTACGATTATGAGATTTGGCAAATGGACGTAAAGACAGCTTTTCTAAATGGAAATTTAGAGGAGTGTGTCTATATGGACCAGCCAGAGGGTTTCATTCAGAGTGGGAGCAGCGGAAAGGTGTGCAAGTTGCTTAAGTCCATCTATGGACTAAAGTAGGCATCGCGGAGTTGGAACATCTGCTTTGATGAGACGGTCAAAGAATTTGGCTTTATCAAAAATCTAGATGAACCATGCATCTATAGTAGATTTGTAGCGAGAACTGTAGTATTCCTCGTTTTATACGTGGATGACATTCTCTTAATAGGAAATGACATTCCTATGCTACAATCTGTCAAGGGGTTCTTGTCACACAGGTTCTCCATGAAAGACCTGGGTGATGCCTCGTACATTCTGGGTATCCGGATCTACCGTGACAGATCCAAGAGGATATTAGGACTTTCACAGTCCAGGTACATCGACACTATACTGAAGAGATTCAGTATGGAAGATTCCAAGCGCGGTAACCTACCGGCTTGTCACGGGATCACCCTCTCTAAAGAGATGTCTCCCAAGACTGATTTGGAGAGGGATCGCATGTCTATTATACCCTACGCTTCTGCGGTAGGCTCTATAATGTATGCGATGTTGTGTACCAGACCGGATGTGGCTTATGCACTGAGTGTGGTAAGCCGGTATCAGTCAAACCCTGGAGAGAAACACTGGATAGCGGTAAAGAACATTCTCAAGTACCTGAGAAGGACTAAGGAGTTGTTCTTGGTGTATGGCGGAAAAGACCTCCAGATCGAGGCCTTTGCTGACTCCAGCTTCCAGATTGACAAGGATGATTCCAAGTCCATGTCGGGCTTTGTCTTTACCCTCAATGGAGGGGCGGTGTGTTGGAAGAGTTCCAAACAAGAAACCGTTGCAGACTCGACGATGGAAGCGGAATACATCGCTGCATCTGATGCCGCAAAAGAAGCTGTCTGGATGAGGAAGTTCTTGAAAGAACTTCAGGTGGTTCCGTCCATTGTTGATCCAATACCTCTGTATTGCGACAACAACGGGGCTATATCTTTAGCGAAGGAACCCAGGTCCCATCAGAGATCCAGGCACATCTTGAGGCGGTATCACCTGATCAGGGAGATCGTGGATCGCCAGGAGATCGAGGTTCGGAGAGTCCCTTCAGAAGATAACACTGCAGATCCATTCACCAAGGCCCTGCCCCAGACTCAGTTCGAGCGGCTGATCGAGATGATAGGTCTTCGATACGCCAGTACATGGCCTTAGTGCAAGTGGGAGATTGTTAGTGTATATGCCCTAGAGGCCATTACTGTATCATACTAGTTTGTATATTACTTAATGGAAGCTTGGGATATTCACCTTGTATATACAATCTTGCTCAAAATAGTAGTATGCTACTTGGTTTGTTTCTACTTCAATGTGTACATGTGTTTATTTTTGTATATCGCCTATACACATTAGTGGAGCCCTTAGGATCTTTGCTTGATTACCAGCGATGTGATGGCCGTCACACTAGTGGGGCTGGGTAATCTATAAGCACATCCATATGCAGGTCCCTGGTCGCAGGACTATCGAGACAGGGCATCGATACTCCGGAGTAGACCAGTGCATGCGCTTCTCATCCCAGTGTGGGAGACGGTCTTTCCCACAGCCGTCAGTACGTCGTACTTGAGATAGTATGTGGGTGCTCGTTAGGTTACGGGTACACTGGACAGGACTCGTCGGGAACTGACTAGTTGGTATTATGCCTATCGTCAGTTATCAGTTACCAGGTGACATGAGTACAGCTTAGTCCGCTGACTTGACACTGTCACTTCGCCTCGAGTGTGTTTCCACTGTACTTTGATCACTACCCTACCACGGCTCAAAGGAGTCGTGCAAACAGGTAGTGGTTGGGTGCAGTCCCGAAGCACTTGGAGGCAGTGACGGTTAGACAGGATTCGTCTCTCCAGGTATTGGGGGTTGACATCGCGCTGTGTCTAGGAGAGCCATTACACGAGTAGTCCCTGGCCAGGGCAAACCAGATATACTGGTAGGCTTCCAGTGTTATCTCAGGATGTTTTGGGCTTCGCTCCGGCACGACTTGTACCGCTATTGGGGGACTGACGTTTACCGCCCCCTAGGCCCGCCATGCGATGTATCAGACGAACAGACCGGACTGTACGGAGAATGTCACACTCAGGCTCAGTAGGAGTTCAGATGGGTTTCGCCTCGTCGGTCTTCTTATCGGCATTACCTGGGGACCGTTACGCACAGCTAGTGCCGCTTGCGGTCTGTGGTTAAACCCACCACCAGCGTAGTGTCGAGTCTTTAGAGTCCCACACAGAAAGCTTTTCGCCTTTAGGCAAAAGAGTAGAGGTCGCATGGTATTGCGACAGGTCGCATGGTTTTGTGACAGGGTTCGGTCACATCCGTGTACTTGTGCACGTACAGTGTCCGGACAGTTTACACTAGCAGGCTTTGGTTTAAGCCGGATCCTAGTGTACCTTATGGGATTGGATTTATCCAGTTTGCATTCGTGTTCCTCGGAACGCGGATGCGGGTGTGTATGCACAGTTGACAGGGAGGCAGAGACAGCGGATTCTCATTTGGGTTGTTGACAGTTGACCGTTGACTATTTGACTTTTTGCTCAACCCTAATGAGAATATGATATGTGATTAACTATTATATTAATTAAGTATTATAGTGACATGGTTGTTGACTTTTGTTGACTTTGTTGACTTGTTGACTTTTGTTGACTTGTTGACTTTGTTGACCGGTTGACTAGGCTTGACTAGTTGACCATCATGATAACCATAGCCATCATTTCATGGCAAAGACTTTTACTTGCTTGCTCATTTGTGTAAAATGAGTGCATGGTATGTTATGGTTATGGTTGCTTCAACCATCACATAAGACTTTTTTGATATGATGAGTTATCATTGCTTTGGATTATGAGAGGGTGAGAGACAAAAGACTTGCTCATTCTTTCTTGCTCATTCTCTCTCTTGTTCTTGAGCTCTCCTTTTGCTCTCACCCTCTTGCTCTTGCTCCCTCTCTTTAATCTATGGTTCTCTTGTCTCATGAGTTGAGAATCAAGAACCATAGATAAAATCTCATTCTAATTCTTCTCTACTCATTCTAGTTCACTAGGTTTAGCAAACCAAGTGAACTAGTTTCTTCAAAGAACGAAGAAGGAGCTAAAGGTTGGAGCTTTCAGGTGGATCTATCTTCTGCGTACGGAGACGACGAGAAGAAGCCAATCCGGACCACCATCGGAGCTTGAAGACGAAGGAGTTCAAGACAAGCAAGGTATAACCCCCTAACAGAGTAGCTAGAAACTCATAGTTAGGATGTTAGATAGATGTTTAACCAAGATCCGGGTTTTAGGTCCATGTTACCACCTCCGTAAAAATTGTTTTTACCAAATTCCGCATTCCCTAAAGTACCGGGAGAGGTAGCATGGACTTACACGCACTTGTTCACGTTTGGTGTCCGGGCAGTTATTACTAGCAGGCTTTGGTTTAAGCCAGATCCTAGTATGCGTTTTGGGATTGGTTTTATCTCGTTTGTATTCGTGTTCCTCGGAACACGGATGCGGGTGTGTATGCACAGTTGACAGAGACAGAGGCAGAGGATTCTCTTTAGGGTTGTTGACTGTTGACCTTTTCTAAACCCTAATAAGAATAAGAAATATGATTAATAATAATATTAATTAAGTATTAGTGTGCCATGGTTGGGTTGAAAGTTTGACTTTGTTGACTTGTTGACTTTGTTGACCGGTTGACTAGCTTGGACTTGTTGACCATCATTATTACAATGGCTATCATTTCATGGCTAAGACTTTTGCTTGATTGTTATTCTTTACAAAATGAGTGCATGAAATGATCATGCCATTGACATGAACCATCACATAATACTCAATTATTATTATTATGATGATTATTTTGTATTATGAGAGAATGGTTGCAAAAAGTCTTCTCTCATTCTATCATTTGCATTCTCTCTCATCAAAGCTCTCCTCTTCCTCTTGCACTCCCTCTTCCTCTTGCACTCCCTCTTCCTCTAGCTCAAGGCAAAAAAATCTCTCCTGTGTTGAGAACCATTTGCCTTGGAGATAAAGCCCAAAACATTTCTCTACTCATCCTAGTGTACAAAGTCTAGCAAGCCAAGTATTCTAGTTTCCTCTAGATTGAGGTTGGAGCCAAAGGTAGTAGCTTTCGGGTGGATCCATCTTCGGCTCAAGGAGACAACGAGGTGAAGCTGATCCGACCACCACAAGGAGTCGAAGAGAAGGAGTTCAAGTTAAGGTATAACCCCTAACATAGTAGTTAAACTCTTAGTTAGGTTGTTAGATAGTTTGTTTAGCAAAGATCCTATTCTAGAGTCCGTGTTACCATCACCGAAAAAATCGTTTTTCACCATTTCCGCAAGCCCGAAAGAACCGGGACGGGTAACGTGGACTTACAGGTAGCCACTACACATCACCAATTCCAAGCAAACACTCAAACCCTTCTCTTGAATTTCTAAGTTCAGAAACCCATTCGTAAATAAATTCTAAACTAAACTAAAATGCTTGAAAAACTTGAAACTAAACTAAGTGAAGGAATTATACCTCATTTTGGCAACTCAAGAAAAACCCTAGCTTCCCCATGTCATCAAAATCCAACTTTGTTTGTTCCATTTTGTAGAGGATGAAAAGGGGATCATTTTTAATGAAAGGGGTTTAGGGTTTGGATGAATATTTGGAGATGATATTTGGGGATTTATGTGAAGGGAGATGAGGAGGAAGAAGATGAGAAAACAAATGGGATAAGGAAAATAGGGCTTTCCTCTCTCTCTCCTTCTCTTATTCTCACCCTCACACTCATATCTCACCCACTCACTCTCTCTCTCTCCAATCATTCTTTCTTTAACATTTTCTCTTTTCTTTAAGAACCAACCCATATAATACCCCAAAGCAACACAATAAAACAACATGTAACCAAAATGCAACATGACATGGTGCACCAGCCATGGAAAACTGTAGAAACACGGATTTGGCCTAATCGCGATTAGCAGTGCACTAACCAGGTTTTCATTTGAGTTGCATATAATTGATTTTAAAAATTCCAAATCCTATAAATATATTTTTAAATCAATAAATCATTTTAATCCCCAATTATTTCACAAATATTGGTATATAATTATACCTTTTTTCGAAAACCCCAATTTCGCAAATCGGGCAGTTTTCGGGAAATATTTTATTTTAATATTAAATTCCAAAAATAATACTTTATATTTTCTGAAATGTTACAATCTTCCCCTCTTACAGAAATTCGGTCCCCGAATTTAAATTTAAACCCCCAAAAAATTAAAACATTTCAGTAATCAACTCAAATCGACTGGGCACCGAAATCATGGAAGATATAGAAAAGCCACAGCGCATCGCGTGCGTCTAAAAACGAATATGAAACTCAAAATCGAACTCCGTCAAGCGTCACGTAAAATCATCGGATTTGCACGCATATCATCGGAGTTATAATGGAGATACAGATCTCGAAATCCACTACTGAAATCCAATATACACTAGTCTAATACAAAAATACGTGTATAGTACGCATCCTTGAAAATCTCCTAAAACCGAATAAAGCACATGCAAAAAGCTTTTCCGAATGGCCGCGTGATGCGTAACTCACGGCACAAGTGACGGACGCTCATTGTAAAGTAATAAATATACATTCATATATGTTTTGCTAAATATGCGTTCCGCCATTTCTAAAATATCGCAAAAGGTTTTCCTTTTTAACGTTCATGTCGCTCACGGACATATAAGAAATAGCGAGACTATAGCTCCTTTTTGAAAACCTCTCGTTAAACTTTTTAATTGCTTGCAAAGTACTCAGGTACTGTCTTCAGATCAGTCATGTTCGGCTACTTCATAATATAGTGCCTATCATGTAAACAAGGTGCTCAAGAGTAAAATCAGCCTCGATAGGCGTATCCAACAA
Source organism: Agapanthus africanus (assembly GCA_030015575.1). Lineage (NCBI taxonomy): Eukaryota > Viridiplantae > Streptophyta > Magnoliopsida > Asparagales > Amaryllidaceae > Agapanthus > Agapanthus africanus. The sequence continues at coordinate 193,227,040 of JASDDO010000016.1, read as the reverse complement.
TCACGTGCGTCTGGTGCGCACGGAAATCAAATCCAATCCAAGTGCCACAATATTCACAAAAGAAAAACTAAGTGCAACGGGTGTGCATGAAAACATCTGTCCAGTGCAACGGGTGTGCATGACAATAATATCGAGTGCATAGTGCACGAAAATCTCAATCCAGTGCAACTATCATGCACGAATGAAAATCCCAATTTCGAGTGCATCCGGTGTGCACAAAATCACATCTCATATCATGTGCTCAACATGCGCGAAATCCCAAATCATGTGCATCCATCATGCACGAAATCCAATATTGAGCGCCGAATATGCACAAAAATCCATTCCAAGCGCGTCAGGTTCGTAAAAAGCATCTAGTACAGTAGCATGCACGAAAACGAACAACAAGTGCCAACGCGCATGAAAAACGCAATCTGATAATGCAAATGCTCAAAGACATAAATCGGGTGCAACCAAGGCACGGAGTATAAAGCCGGTGCAACCAATGCACAAAATACCAAGCTGGTGCAACAATGCACGAAATACAAATATGGTGTAACCCATGCATGAAAACTCATCAATAACGCAAATGCGTATATAGAAACAACACCTAGTGTACCAAGGTGTATAAAATCAAAAACGTGTGCAACTATGTACACAAAATCCGTATCAATGCACTACAAGCATATATGAGCTATAGCTAGTGCAAAAATCAAATCGAGTGCGTACAATACGCACAAAATCAACTCAACTGTATGAAATCCATGAAATCATAAACACGTGCAGCAAAGGCACCAAAACAGATCTCAAGTGAAATAAATGTGCACAAATCATAAATCAACACAACGGTGTATAGAACATATATCAAGTGCAATAACTATGCACAAAATATGAATACCCAGTAGGTGCAGCCATGGTTCACGAAAAAAATATTATGAAACTCAAATCCAAGCGATATAAGCGTGATACTCGGATCACAAAAGAAAATCGCAACAAATGACATTGAGGTACACCTCCTACAATGTCGAAAAAAATATCGGTGCGACCAAAATTGGCAGAGCGAGAACATCCGCTTGCCTCCTGCTCACGGTCTGGCGTCTTCTGTCTCTGGGTCTTCATTTTCTCTGTGGATCACCAATCTCGCAATCCATCGGCTCATCGGTCCGGTCCGGTGCACTAACGGAAACGATTTCCGCTCTGGCACTCCTCTTGTCATTTCTCGACCGATTATCATGACCAGTCGTAAAGCAGCACGTCACTGGCGTCGGCCTCTGGCCCTCTGAATACTCGTGACACAACTGATCCTCGATGCAAATCTCATCGCAACAGTTTCCTGGAAGAAAACTGCTCAGGGTCTCTTCCGATCTCGGCTATGCCGAACTATATTGAGGCTCGTACTCTTGCATAATCTTTTTTTGTTTTCTGGACATCTGCGTTCTCAGCATAACATTTCCTCGGGAACTGGCCTCATCCCAACGCCTTTATATGCATATCAGATCTCTAATCTCGACGGGGAGTAACAACAGCTCGCCAGCATCTCGCACGAACCTGGTTCCACTCGTCTTTATCATCGACCACTTCGACGTCACGTCTTGCTATCCGCGTACTGCTATGTTCTCGGCTACAGTCAATCCGGAGTCTCTCACACGGACTCGAAATCACGAACTCGGTATCTTCATCACTCTGTAGAAGATATCTAGCCGAACACGTTCTTAGGAACTCGTCCCAACCATTAATGGAATGCTCAATACTCGTCCGTTCTTGATCAACTCACAACGCATCTGGGTGAGGTCCTCTATCTGAAGCTGGTTAGCTTGCTGATCTCTTATCACATGATATCCGGATGACGTTAAACATTTCGATCGATTCGTCAACGGACATCTCTGGATCGTTCTACTCTAGATCTGAGTAAGACTCTCCACTCTGGAAATCTTCAACTCAACTGGGCCTGCATCGGTGCATCAATCTGACGAATCACCTTCATCTCTCAACTCGGGATAGACTAGCTATCATCTGTCGCTTCTCTGCCTGGAAGCTCCAGCGATCTCGGTTCGTAAAGTCTGGAGGCGACATCCTATCAATCTCAGCAACAGCTGGGTCATCTGTCTGCATGGTAGACGACATGACAATCTCTGAGGTAATCTGTACATCAACAGTCCTCTCACAACTGGCAGCCTCTATCAATGGCCCAATCATCCGGTGCTAAGCCAAACACTCGCCTCAAATAACAGGTCCCAACATAAACGCTAACTCGAGATGTTCCCGTGTCACCAGAAAACACGATGGTCAGTCCTCGTACCAGACGAGCTCGCCCTGACCGCATCATAAGCAGCAGCTCAATCTGCGCTCAAACCATGGTGACAGGAACCTCAATTGGGTATCGATGAAAACAGATCAAAGGGATGAAAGGCACCAACAGATCCAGAATGGATGATCATAAGAAGAAACTGTAAGTCCATGTCACGCACCCCACGAACTTGTGGGGAGGCGGAATATATGAAAAACGATTATCAAAGCTTCGTAACACGGACTTGAGCGCATGAATCGTATCTAAACCGTTACTAGCAAACTACGAGAGGTTTAACTACTCGGATTCAAAATTATACCTCATGTTACTTGTCCTTCGGGTCTTCATCGCTGTGCTCCACTCCTCGTAGGCTCCTTGGAACATCGGCACCTCAACGGCCTCCTCAAGCCAAAGACGATCAACCCGAGAGCTCCTACGCCAAGCTTGATCTCTAACTTGAGATAACTAGGTTGCTCAAAGTGCTAATCTAAGCTACCTAGGGGATATAGAGTGAGGTTATGGATGTATTAGTCTAGCTAACCCTTGATCTCAACACATGAGAGGTTAGGGTTAGGGTTTCAAGAATGAGAGGGCTTGAGGAGAGAGAAGGTGATGATAAGAATCCTTTTGGATGAATGAAGTCATTTGTGTATATATGAAACATATGATAATATTTAGTAAATAACAAACAATGAATTATCACCATGTTTCATTAATGCACTAAGTGATTCATCACATGAGTCATATAAAACATTAAATGAATCATTAACTCAATGTATGAATCACTATATGACTCATTAATCCAATTAATGCATATGCCACCTTAACCCCCAAGTCACCATGCTTCTAGAAGCTTTCTGGAAAATTACGAGAACGCCCTTCCAATCCGTGAAAACACGGAAAAACTTTAGACTGTATAAATCCAATAACCTGATACTAGAAACTTGCTTAAACCAAAGCCGACTAGTAAAAACTTTCCGAACGTCGTACGTGCGTAAACACACGTATGCGTCCGAAACCTTGTCGTAAAACCATACGACCTCTATATCGTTTCGCCTGGAGCAGGGATAACTCTCTGTGTGGGACTCTAAAGACTCGACACTACGCTGGCAGTGGGTTTAACCACAGACCGCAAGCGACACTAGCTGTACGTAACGGTCCCCAGGTAGATGTCGATAAGAAGGCCGATGAGGAAACCCATCCGGACTCCTACTAAGCCTGATGTGACAATCTCCGTACAGCCCGGTCAGTTCATCTAAGACTATCGCATATCGAGCCTAAGGGGCGGCAAGCGTCGGTCCCCTAATAGCGGTATAAGTCGTGTCGGAGCGTAGCCCATTACACCCTGAGAAAACTACTGGAACCTACCAGTAAATCTCGCTTGCCCTGGCCAGGGACTTTGCATAATAGCTCTCTGACACAGTGCGATATCAACTCCCAATACCGGGAGAGACGAATCTTGTCTAACCGCCACTGCCTCCAAGTGCTCGGGACTGCACCCAAATGCTATCTGTTTGAACGACTCCTTTGAGCCATGGTAGGGTAGCAATCTAAGAACAGTGGGACACACTCGAGGTGAAGTAGCAGTGTCAAGTCTGCGGACTATGCTGTATTCATGTCACCAGGGAACTGTTAACTGATGACGGGTATAATACCAACCAATCAGTTCCCCTGCGAGTCGTGTCCGGTGTACCCGTAACCTAATGAGCACCTGTATACTATCTCCAGTACGACGTACGGATGGCTGTGGGACAGACCATCTCCCCAATTGGGATGAGAAGCATACACACTTAGTCTACTCCGGAATATCGATGCCCTGTCTCGATAATCCTACGACTAGGGACAAGTATATGATGTTGCTTATATACTACCCAGCCCCCACTAGTGTGACTACCATCACAACGCTGGTAATCAAGCAAAGATCCTTTGGGCTCTACTAATATGTATAAGTGATACGTTACAAGAAACATATGCACATATTAAAGTAGACACAAACCAAATAGCATACTACCATTTTTAGCAAGACTGTATATATAAATGTGAATATCCCAAGCTTCCATTAAGTAATATACATACAAGTATGGTACAATAATGGCCCCTAGGGCATATACACTAACAATCTCCAACTTGCACTAGGGCCATGAGCTGGCATATCGTAGACCTATCATCTCGAATAGCCTCTCGAACTGTGTCTGAGGAAGGGCCTTTGTGAATGGATCAGCAAGGTTATTCTCTGTCTCTACTCTTTTCACCTCGATCTCCCGGCGATCTACGATCACCCTGATCAGGTGGTACCGCCTTAAGATGTGTCTGGACTTCTGATGGGACCTGGGTTCCTTCGCTAAAGCTATAGCATCGTTGTTGTCACAATACAGAGGTATTGGATCAACACTGGTAGGAACCACCTGAAGTTCTGTAAGGAACTTCTTCATCCAGACAGCTTCTTTTGCGGCATCGCAAGCAGCTATGTACTCTGCTTCCATCGTTAAGTCAGCAACGGTCTCCTTCTTGGAACTCTTCCAACAGACCGCCCCTCCATTGAAGGTTAAGACATAACCCGACATGGACTTGGAGTCATCCTTGTCACTCTGGAAGCCGGAGTCGGCAAATGCCTCCATCTGGAGGTCTTTTCCGCCATACACCAAGAACATCTCCTTAGTCCTTCTTAGGTACTTGAGAATGTTCTTTACTGCTATCAAGTGCTTCTCCCCTTAGTTTGCCTGATACCGGCTTACAACGCTCAATGCGTATGCTATATTTGGTCTGGTACATAACATCGCATACATTATAGAGCTTACCGCAGAAGCGTATGGTATAATCGACATGTGATCCCTTTCCAAATCAGTCTTGGGAGACATCTCTTTGGAGAGGGTGATTCCGTGACAAGCCGGTAGGTTTCCGCGCTTAGAATCATCCATACTGAATCTCTTCACAATGGTGTCTATGTACCTGGACTGCGAAAGTCCCAATATTCTCTTTGATCTATCACGATAGATCCGGATCCCCAGAATGTAGGTGGCATCACCCAGGTCTTTCATGGAGAATTTATGTGACAAGAATCTTTTGACTGACTGTAACATAGGAATATCATTTCCTATTAGGAGAATGTCATCCACGTACAAGACGAGAAATACTACAGCTCTCCCTACAATCTTACTGTATATGCAAGGTTCATCTGGATTTTTGATAAAGTCAAATTCTTTGACAGCATCATCAAAACAGATGTTCCAACTCCGCGATGCCTGCTTTAGTCCATAAATGGACTTAAGCAGCTTGCATACTTTACCGCTGCTCCCACTCTGAATGAATCCCTCTGGCTGATCCATATAGATGCACTCTTCCAAATTTCCATTTAGAAAGGCCGTCTTTACGTCCATCTGCCAGATCTCGTAATCGTGGAAGGCAACAATAGCAAGAAGGACCCGAATGGATTTGAGCATAGCCACTGGAGAAAAGGTTTCATCATAGTCCAAACCAGGTCTTTGACGGAAACCCTTTGCAACAAGTCTAGCCTTATAGGTTTCAACCTGTCTATCTGCACCAATCTTCGTTTTGAAGATCCATTTGCATCCTACGGGTTTTACCCCATCTGGAGCAATGTCCAAAATCAATACTTTGTTAGTGTACATGGACTCCATTTCGGTCCGCATTGCATCCAGCCATTTTACTGAGTCACCGCTCTGAATGGCTTGCTGGAAGCTAGTAGGCTCATCATAGTCAATAGTGCAATCCTCTCTATCCCCGTCTATGAGAAACCGTAGTATCTCTCGGGCGGATGAGACTGCCTACTACTCCTGCGGAGTGGCGTCGGGATGTCCCTTTCTTCTGAAGCCTCAGGTTCTACCATACTTTCAGTCGTAGTTTTTGGTTCTGGAATTTCTTCCAGTTCTATTTCGCTCCCACTTGTTTCCTTTTCTAAAAACTGATGTTCTAGAAAATGGGCATTACGAGAAACAAAAACCTTTTGTTCCTCTGCGTAATAGAAAAAATACCCCCTGGAGTTCTTTGGGTATCCCACAAACTTACATAGTACTGAGCGTGCCTCGAGCTTGTCCGCATGCTGCTTTTTAACAAAAGCTGGACATCCCCATGCCTTCAGGTACTGAAGACAGGGTTTCTTCCCACTCCACATCTGATATGGTGTGGTAGGCACAGTTTTGGTTGGAACCTTGTTCAAAAGATATGCAGCTGATTCTAGCGTATATCCCCAGAAAGATCGCGGTAACTCATCCTTACTCATCATGGAACGAACCATATCCAATAGGGTTTGATTCCATTTTTCTGATACACCGTTGTGTTGTGGTGTGTATGGAGGAGTAAGCTGAGAGAGAATACAATTCTCTTTTAAGTAACCCAGGAACTCGGCAATTAAGTATTCACCACCTCGTGCATGTGTAGACATTGGACCGCACACGTCACTGTGTACGAGTCCCAAGAGCTCGCTTGCTCTTACTCCGTGTCCAGTGAACGGAGACTTTGTCATCTTTCCTATGAAACAAGATTCATAAGTAGCATAAGATTGATATTCTAACGGATTCAAATATCCTTCTCTATGTAACTTAGTCAACCTTCTCTCATTGATGTGACCTAGTCTACAATGCCATAAGAAAGCCTGATTTATTTCTGGAGACTTTCTTTTAAGTGTGTTCTGGACATTGAAAACTTGAGCTTGACATAATACGTATATCCCGTTATCTAATGTACCGGACCCAATCAAAACTTGATTTAGGTGGATGTTAACTACATCGCTTACGAATGTAAAATCATATCCCTCTCTCGAAAGTGAGGACACTGATATGATATTGCAAGTCATACTAGGTACATACAGACAGTTACGTGGAATCAATATCTGCCCACTTGTCAAACCTAGGTGATATTCTCCCACAGATTCAGCATCAACGCTCATTCCGTTTGCAACTCTGAGAGACCAATCACCTACCTTTATAACTCTACGGTTTCTCAAAGCATGTAATGAATTACAGATATGAGATCCTGCTCCGGTATCTAGCACCCAGGAAGTAGAGTTTATTAACAAACAGTTCTCAATTACAAACACATTTGAGACTGAAGCCACAACATGCTTCGTATCGTGGCTACTGGCTTCTAAAGCCCTGCAATCTTTCTGCCAATGCCCAATCCCATAACAATAGGAACGTCCCACTTTTACTATATCCAGTCCCATAACTTTTGCCCTTCCCTTTCCTTCTACTTCCCTGGTTTCCTTCAGGATAGAAGGTAGAAACTGTAGAATCAAATCAGTATCTGACTCGTTCTCCAACGTGGTCTTCAGGTCCTTGAGCTGATCAATACAGCTAGTCATTGTAAGGATGTTGTCCCCTACAGATGACCTGACGGCCAACCTCGCTTGAATTAATTCGGTCGAGGTCTTATATCTTGTGATATGAGATTGCTCTCCATATAAATCTTTGTTATGGAGAAAGGTGGAAACCGAGTCCATCTTCTCGTGCTGCTTCTGGTATACACCATCAACTGAAGCTAACACGAGGCACTTGGCTTTTGCTATATCTTTTTTTCTTGTCTGGCGGATATCCATATCAGTGACGGTGGAAACTGGACCTGGGACGGTGGGATCTTGAGTAGTAATAGGGTGGTCCAGCTTGTCATAGGAAATGGACATCTGGACAGACCTTTTCTCGTCATATAAGTCAGATTCAGTCAATTTGTTATCTAGATGTAACCTATGTGTGGTCACAAGGTCGCTGTAATGAGAGAGAGAGAAGAAAACATTTTAGCATGATGCTCTTGCAAGTTTAGAGTGGTTTTTAATATATCTAAATAGGATGGCTCCCACTGTTTCTCGAATCCCTCCTCAAACCATAAAAGAAGAATTAGCCAGGACTATTCTCACCGTACAATTCTTGCTTAACCGTTCAGCCAGGTCAGTGTCGATACTTAGAGGAAGGTTTTCCAACGCTTTCGCGAAGTTCCTTAATTAAATAACCTCTTTTCTCTAGGGGCGTAGCCCCGCTGACACCTTTCTTGACACCTACTTGGTTTATAGCATTGATCGTTAAGTGACGAATCTCCTGATAAGTAGTATATACTCACAGTAGGATCGGGATCCAAAATATCATCGTATGATAATGTTGAAGGAATCCTACCAATATTCATCAAACTCCAAAATGGTATGCTCTCACTGCAAATTTCAGTTTCTTTAGAAATTCCCGATATAAATTTTTGCCCCATGCTCTTAAGACCTTGACGAAGGCCAACATATCATAAGTCACATGTCAAGTTGTACCCATCATTGTCCAGGTTAATTTGAACCCACCCATACATAACATTGACGAAGGCCAAAATAGTAGTACGACTGTCCTAAACCAACGCATCTATCTATGCTACAGATAAATATCCAGCAGCTAGCAATCACTATGCCTTGGCGAAGGTCAAAATACATAGCTTGAATACTACTGAATATTTAACTGAAATGACGGAGGGCTACGACTGGTTTTGGCAAAATCGTGAACGTAGTGAACTTGATATAATCGAAGGAACCTGATACTTTTTAAAAGGAGTGGTTAAAGCTCCGCAATTAAAAATTCTGATCTTTTAAAATAACCGAGTGGTTTCTTTTAAATTTGTTCCAACGATTAAACTTTGTTTTATTTTATTTGCATTATAATAATGCGTCCCATCATTTATCCTATCATTGCAGAAAACAACGAAAATACCACGTCCTCTTATGCCATCCGCATTCGCCACGGGGTCCCGTCATCACCCGTTTGGTTACTTAACTAACGACAGAGCGGGGGCTGGGCTAGCGCGGGTGTAAAACATAAGTGATGTCTAATAGCTATCATATATAGATATTGTACATTCGTCAGACGCAATAATAAGCATTCCAGATCACTGATGAACTTTATTGGATATACTAGCAATCAGCATTTGCTTTGAGCCAGCAATAAAAGACGGATTACATAGCCATTACCCCACCCTAGACCCCTACGGGTACGGCAAACTACCCGCCAAGTACCTGAAGTGAAGCGGTCTCCCTCAACAAAGTGAGTAGGCCACTAAACATTTCAAAGTACCCGGTAGTTTGTGTACCCCGCCTTGGGTCTTTCCTAGGAAAAAAACAGTAAAAAGAAATAATACAACGGTGGCTACAACCGCAACCTGGATGCGCCCCGCAAAAGAATATTACATGATATTACATTTACATCGAATGAATGAATATTAAACCCATCTAAAACCCCGGCTAATCATCACAACACTCCAATCAAGTCCATATACACAAACAGTAAACATTACAGAAATGTGCAACCCCCTGCCAATCGACATACTAGCAGTTAGGGGAGGTTTACGAACACATTAAACATTACAGATAAAAACCCAATTAGCAAATAACTTAGAACATCGATCGAGAACCTTTATCCGTGTCTACCCTAAAAGCAAACCTGCACTGAAGTAACCTGGGTAGAAACAGAACATACAGGAAACCAAAACACCAAAAAATATGAATTACTGAGCAAATCCGATTCAACTCGGAGTTGACTCGGCAGCGGATCCGCGGCCAAAAGAACCTTCTTGCCGCGGATCCGCGGCCGTCTTGCCGAGTTAGGGGCTCGTATTTTCCCAGTATTCTTATATTTCCCTGCTGTGAATTTTAAGGCATATAAAATAATTTTTTAGACATGTTTAAAATTAACAGAAACTGTTAGGGGGTTAGGGTTCTGTTTTCGTGTTTTCCGTCGATCGAACTTCTAATTAGTTGCTAACAAGCTAGTAATGGTTTAGTTTGCTCTGATACCACTGTAAGTCCATGTCACGCACCCCACGAACTTGCGGGGAGGCAGAATATATGAAAAACGATTATCAAAGCTTCGTAACACGGACTTGAGCGCATGAATCGTATCTAAACCGTTACTAGCAAACTACGAGAGGTTTAACTACTCGGATTCGAAGTTATACCTCACGTTACTTGTCCTTCAGGTCTTCATCACTGTCCTCCACTCCTCGTAGGCTCCTTGGAACATCGGCACCTCAACGGCCTGCTTGAGTCAAACATGATCCACCCGAGAGCTTCTACGCCAAGCTTGATCTCTAACTTGAGATAACTAGGTTGCTCAAAGTGCTAATCTAAGCTACCTAGGGGATATAGAGTGAGGTTATGGATGTATTAGTCTAGCTAACCCTTGATCTCAACACATGAGAGGTTAGGGTTAGGGTTTCAAGAATGAGAGAGCTTGAGGAGAGAGAAGGCGATGATAAGAATCCTTTTGGATGAATGAAGTCATTTGTGTATATATGAAACATATGATAATATTTAGTAAATAACAAACAATGAATTATCACCATGTTTCATTAATGCACTAAGTGATTCATCACATGAGTCATATAAAACATTAAACGAATCATTAACTCAATGTATGAATCATTATATGACTCAGTAATCCAATTAATGCATATGCCACCTTAACCCCGAAGTCACCATGCTTCTAGAAGCTTCCCGGAAAATTACGAGAACGCCTCTCCAATCCGTGAAAACACGGAAAAACTTTAGACTGTATAAATCCAATAACCTGATACTAGAATTTGGCTTAAACCAAAGCCGACTAGTAAAAACTGCCCGAACGTCGTTCATAGCGTAAACACACGTATGGGTCCGAACCCTTGTCGTAAAACCATACGACCTCTATATCGTTTCTCCTGGAGCAGGGAAAACTCTCTGTATGGGACTCTTAAGACTCGACACTACGCTGGCAGTGGGTTTAACCACAGACCGCAAGCGGCACTAGTTGTACGTAACGATCCCCAGGTAGATGTCGATAAGAAGGCCGATGAGGAAATCCATCTGAACTCCTACTGAGCCTGATGTGACAATCTCTGTATAGTCCGGTCTGTTCGTTTAAGACTATCGCATATCGAGCCTAGGGGGAGGCAAGCGTCAGTCCCCTAATAGCGGTATAAGTCGTGTCGGAGCGTAGCCCATTACACCCTAAGAAAACTACTGGAACCTACCAGTAAATCTCGCTTGCCCTGGCCAGGGACTTTGCGTAATGGCTCTCTGACACAGCGCGACATCAACTCCCAATACCGGGAGAGACGAATCCTGTCTAACCGCCACTGCCTCCAAGTGCTCGGGACTGCACCCAACTGCTACCTGTTTGCACGACTCCTTTGAGCCGTGGTAGGGTAGCAATCTAAGAACAGCGGGACACATTCGAGGCGAAGTAGCAGTGTCAAGTCTGCGGACTATGGTGTACTCATGTCACCTGGGAACTGTTAATTGACGACGGGTATAATACCAACCAATCAGTTCCCCTGCGAGTCCTGTCCGGTGTACCCATAACCTAACGAGCACCTGTATACTATCTCCAGTACGACGTACTGATGGCTGTGGGACAGACCATCTCCCCAATTGGGATGTGAAGCGTACACACTTAGTCTACTCCGGAATATCGATGCCCTGTCTCGATAATCCTACGACTAGGGACAAGTATAGGATGTTGCTTATAGACTACCAATCCTCCACTAGTGTGACTGCGATCACAACGCTGGTAATCAAGCAAAGTTCTTATGGGCTCTACTAATATGTATAAGTGATACGTTACAAGAAACATATGCACATATTAAAATAGATACAAACCAAGTAGCATACTACCATTTTTTGCAAGATTGTATATACAACTGTGAATATCCCAAGCTTCCATTAAGTAATATACATACAAGTATGATACAATAATGGCCCCTAGGGCATATACACTAACAGAAACAACATCAATGAAAGTATGATCATGGAAACGAACAGAATCAAGGATCTTAAATGGATGTATAATCGTGGGTACGAAGAGAATTACAGATCTCAAAATATGTACATCCTATGGTTTCTTAAGTGGAGTATCGTATCGTAAATATGCCGCGGAATATATGTACGGTACGTCTCTCTACTTAAGCTACCTACTCCATCAATCAGGATTAGCCTATGAAACGAAAGTTCGGGTCTAATACCCCCCTGTTCAAGTCTAAGTTCCATATGGTCAAGCCTAGGTTCCGAAATCATATACGCCCTAGACTCCACATAGTCAAACCTATACTCGAACCAAGGTTAAACCTAACGCTTTGATACCAACTTTGTCACGACCCGAAATATTAGCTCGTGGCCGGCACTTAAATCACGCCACGTCTAAAGGCGTAACGTAATTCAAGTAAGCCGAAACCAAGAAATCTAAACCTTTTTAAGAAAATAAAAGTGCTGAGGTTTTGAAAATAAGGTATGATGAAATCAAAAGTTTTCCTAAATACATAAACAATGGAACATGAATAATGCAAATGAAATTTACTAGTTGAAAACATGTTTCGACTTTTAAATATTTGGGCAACACCTCCTTTGTATTTTTTCATCCAAAACAAGAATACATGATAATAATAAAGGCATCCCCAAGCGGGAGCTAGCTCTTCGCCAATCGGCGGATCCACAACCACGCAAAGCATAAATATAAGTATACGACGCCCAACGGCGAAGTTCACCATAAAAGATAAAGAAATAAGCAAGACAACAAAACCAAAAGTAGCGGAATACCCCTCGCTCTAAGTCTCGCAACCACAAGTCTCACTAAGTCTCATTACTCATACAAATACTAGTTTGATTGATGGAGTTGACTAGATATAATCTGAATAATATATACGAGAGTGGTTACGATACCAATGTCCCACCTACCAAGAAAATCACCCAAAAGTAGCTGTGTGCCAGCGATACCGCTACTGATCCATGCGGTCGACCTGCAAGAACTGTGGCACAACGGGGGTGAGTTGCCAACTCATGAGTAGAAAAATTTAAATAAGTAGAAATCGAATAAACAACGACTCCTAGGTCAACTATATCATAAAGGTAATACTATGATATCTAGGGTGACCGTATCTATATATGTGCCAACACTATAACAGAATGTCTATCTGCATGTGGATATCATCCAACAATATAATCAAAGCCTGTATGCATGTGGATCTCGTCTACGTGTCAACCAATGACACAACTACATCATGCGTGTAAATATCATAAAAGCATATGCATGAAAATATGAGGATATAAAACAACGTGTGTCCCTCGCGACACATCAAAATCATGGAACCTGAGTGTCCAGTATCGACACTCGAAACATCATGAAACCCGTGTCCAGCATCGACACGTAAATCTTCATATCTCGGGCTCCGTCGGTCCGGATCGGCCCACGGGCTCCGTCTGCGGGATCGGCCCGCGGGCTCCGACAGAACGGGTTGGCCCATATCCATCTCTCGACTCCGGTCGCTATCCTCTGGATAACCGTCAGGTCCAACCAATGACCGGTATGTAGTAGTCCCTCTGTCAGGCTCATCGTCATCCGCACGATCTTCTCGCCCCGGGGTATCGTACCGGGTCCACCATGAACCCGCAAACGGATCATCCAACTCTTCGAATCGGAATTCACATATCACACATCTCAGAACCGAGAAAACGCATGGTGGACGCACTGAAATATCATATCAAGAGAAACTGGGTTTTTGAAAACAATACATACTTTCTTTTGAAATAACCACGGTTCTCAAATCCAGAAATCTCATGAAGACAGTATATCTCAATGCGTGTAATCATAAAGCTTGATGTAATGGACATATAACAGAAATGTAAGCATATCCGTATATCATGCAACATGGAATAGTAATATGCACATATCAAGGGAAAACCACTTTTTAACATGAATCTTGTTTTTAAATAAGTCTTGCGGTTCCCAATTTAATCGGATGTCAAATACAACATCGTATAAATGTGTATATATAACTATAGCAGGTAAATCATGCAAGGGTTCATATCATGATGCAGCAATCATATCGTGTAGTGACATGGCAATTATCGATGATGAAGTGTGTGAGCCGGCCAATCTATGTAAGTGTAACATACGCATCATCGATAATGGTGCAGGTGTACTAGCACAGGTATGAGTAATGCAATGCGAGTGACATGAGCGTAGCATAAAGTAAATCGTATGCAAAATGCTGACAGGTATACGTATCTAACAATATAACCGAGTCGGTGAATCTAACAATCGGCATTAAGCCTCACAGCATCACGTACAGTACAATACATCGTACGACATCCTCTAGTCAAGGGTATGGATCTGTCATCATAAAACTCGTCACGTACGGTAAACAATCGTACGACGGCATTAAACCATCAGGGATCCTATCATCCTATATGACAATGAGGGGTACGGACCTAACGTCTCGTACGACATATCACTCATGATTCATGACATTCTATATATATCTATATACCTATGTCCCGGATCACATCCATAACAAACTCATATCAGGAACCGGCAAGGTATCAATAATCTCGATCGACTCGCATCCGCATACCGACATATCATCAAGTCATCATGTCACATCGTAAATTCTTTTCCTCGGATTAAGTCATCTTACATCAAGTCAATTTTATATATACATTCTCCTTATTAATCTCATTTCATGCCACTCTAAAACTCCTACTTATTCTAGTGCAACTACATATCTATAAGTCGTGATTCATATTCACTTTTCATATCTCAAAATATATATATATTCAATCACTCACATCTTCTATAACTATCTCTTTAACCATATCCCTAGTTTTCTAATCTAGGTTTCTACGACCGTGTCCTATATATCTGTTTCCATCAAATTGCGGGGGTGCTATATGCCATCCACCCGACATCCCCCATAGAGATAGATCTACTCACCTTGCTCCTTGGTTGCCGAAGTCGATGACGCCATGCTCCGTCGCCTCGGAATCCACGCGAAGGTACCTACAATCTCAACACATATCTCAATTGCTATTAAAATCGAATCCGGAAAACCAATACGGCATACGGTTCGCTCATAGGTTAAAACCTATAGCCTCGCATGCAAAACACAGCCAAATAACCCTTGTCGTTGACGTTCAAACGCCACACGAAGGAATTAAAATCAAATACTAATTACCCAAGAATTCAGAATCGCAAAAATACGAAAACAGCAACCTAGAAAAACCACTACCAGATTTCACCGTAGGCCAAACTAGAACATTTTGCACAATGGGTTGCTCTAGATATCTGAACACAAGACTAATGACCAAAAATCACACGAATCACCCACCACTTGGCCGCAAATTGCGGCCAAACACAATAAATCTGCGGCCATGAATTCTTATTTGGGGCTCAGGATTCTAGGATTGCTTCATGGTTGCCTGCACGTTTCACTGTCAAGGGAACTTAATTTATGGGTCTCTCGGTCATCCTAGATTCCTAATTACACTCACAAACTGTCAAATTTACCGATGTCGAAAAGTTATAAGTTCGTGTTCTCTGTTCTAGGCCATTCAAATCTCCACTAAGGTCTGTAGGCAGCCACTACACATCACCAATTCCAAACAAACACTCAAACCCTTCTCTTGAATTTCTAAGTTCACAAACCCATTCGTAAATAAATTCTAAACTGAACTAGAATGCTTGGAAAACTTGAAACTAAACTTAGTGAAGGAATTATACCTCATTTGGGCAACTCAAGAAAAACCCTAGCTTCCCCATGTCATCAAAATCAAACTTTGCTTGGTCCATTTTGTAGAGGATGAAAAGGGGATCATTTTTAATGAAAGGGGTTTAGGGTTTGGATGAATATTTGGAGATGATATTTGGGGATTTATGTGGAGGGAGATGAGGAGGGAGATGAGGAGAAAACAAATGGGATGAGGAAAATGGGGCTGCCCCCCCCCCCCCCGCTCTCTCTCCTCTTATTCTCACCCTCACACTCATATCTCACTTTCTCTCTCTATCTCTCCAATCATTCTTTCTTTAACCTTTTCCCTTTTCTTTTAAAACCAACCCATATAATACCCCAAAACAACACAATAAAACAACATGTAACCAAAATTCAACATGACATGTTGCATTAGCCATGTAAAATTGTAGAAACACGGATATGGCCTAATCGCGATTAGCAGTGCAGTAATCGGGTTTTCATTTGAGCTGCATATAATTGATTTTAAAAATGCCAAATTTTATAAATATATTTTTAAATGAATAAATCATTTTAATCCCCAATTATTTCACAAATATTGGTATATATTTATACCTTTTTCGAAAACCCCAATTTCGTAAATCGAGCAATTTTCGGGAAATATATTATTTTAATATTAAATTCCAAAAATAATATTTTATATTTTCTGTAATGTTACAACTTATCAAAAGAAGTCGGGTAATTCAACAAGATTCACGATTCCTACCGAGACCGAAATGTTAGATTTACAAGCAACTAATTAATTTTCTCAAAACTAATTAGTGTAGATTCCAAATATTGTATCACATTCATAAAAACTAGGCGATGTTAAACATTTCGATCGATATATCAAAACCCACAATTCTCAGAGACCTCAACACTTGAGACAGATTCAAAAATAGCCAGACTTTGCCAATAGTACATACGGACCATCAGAAGAAGACACGTCCCTGGCCTCACCAACGGCGCCGTAGAACTGCCGCCAAAAGCATGTTTTGGTCGTGGTTCCGCGGTCGTTAGGTCGAGTTAGGGGGTCGTTTTTCTTGGGGGTCCACACAATACCCTGCACGATTTTCTGAATATTTTTAAATCCAAAAATTCTAACTTTTGAAAAAATTCCAGAGAGCATGTGATTTGTGGGCTTCGATGTTCGTTCGAACACTTTAACGTCATCTAGGTCACACCTCCTACTCTAGCTTGGCTCTGATACTACTGTTGGGGTTTGCTTAGCACTCTCACTAGATTTTAACAAGCATTAATTATGCAACTTTAAAAATCTGGGGTGCCAACCAACCCGAACCTAGAATCGAACTAGAAAATTAGGCGTAACGCTACAAGTATCACGTACTAGCAAGTGTCTAACACTAAGAGGAAAGAGATACAACCTTTGTAGACATCTCCTTCTCTCCAAAAGCTCTGTGTTGATGTTCTTGACTCCTTGGTCCTACTCGAAGCTTGAACGGGTCCGGTTGAAGCCTTCGAAGTCCACGATGATCCACCACGGGGTTCCTTGACTCAAGCTCTTTGCTTTACTTGAACTAAGTGCAAGTGAGGCAAACAACCTACACTAGTGTGCTAGACAAGTGTAGATTGATGAAGTGGGTAATCTTTCTTACTACTAAACCTTTATTTTCTTTCTCTTTTACTCACTAGGAAATGGTAGAGTGCTTGGAGGACGAAGGAGATGGAAATGGCTAAACTTTTTATCAAGAGAGATAAGCACAAGAATAACAATAATATGAGTGAGAGAGAGCCACACTAACTCTTAACCATGGAATGGAAATATCTAGATATTTTAGTAGTTGAGTTAGTGGAGGATTAGAAATGAAATGATGGTTACATAAGATATTTTAAGAAGTGTGTAGAAATAAAATATCAACTATGGATTTATTCCTAATTTCCTTTAACTCAAAAATAAAAGTATCACAAATGTTTCCATGTGAGTCTAGCATAGCCATCTCCAATGTATCATCATCCATGACACATGTATACATGCATGTATGCATACATGTCAAATATAAACATACATACAAGCATACAACTATAGAAAGGAATTAATAAATGAGCTAATAGTCAATTGATATTAAATCAACACTTGATTTAATAATCCAGTCATATCACATACGACCCGACCAATAGAAAATGCCAGATTAAAATACGGTATCAAATACACGTATTTAATCAAGCTCCTGCACATATCCCTATATGCGCCCCACTTCATTTCGCTTGAGCTCTGAAACCCCTTTGTGGGACTCTAAGACTCGTCAATTCGCTAGCAGTAGGTAGTGATCATATCAGATACCCACACACCGTCAGCGGTACTAGCTGCACGTTACGGCTCCCAGGTTTTGAGCGAACAGAAGAACAACAAGCAAATCTTTCAAAACTCCCGTAGAGTCAACCAGCAACACTTACCATACAGTCCGGTCTCTTCGTCAGATATGCTGCATATTGAGTATAGGGATGGTATCGTCGACCCCAATAACTCAATAAGTCATGCCGATGTATGGCCTATAACAGATCGAGAAACTACTGGTAACACTTATCAGTAAATCTCATCAGCCCTGGCCAGGACTTCCAGTTATAGCCAATCGAGCACAGCGCAACATCAACCCCCAATACCGGGCGAGACAAAATCCCTCCTATCGCTCATTGCCTCCATGTGTCTCAGGACTGTACCCAGAAGACACATGTTTGCACGACTCAGTAGAGCCATGGTAGGGTGGAAATCAAAGTACAGTGGGAGAACACACAAGACTCTATGACGATTTCGGGTCTACAGACTAACCTGTACAAGTGTCACCTGAGAACTGCTATCTGACGATAGATATAATACCACATAGGAGTTCTCGGCGAGTTCGTTCAGTGTACCCACTCTCCACTGAGCACCCATATACAATCTTTGATGTCGAACACCAATGGATATATGATCATCCATCGCCCATCAAATGGGTCAAGAAACGTATACGCTAGTCTACTCTGGAATATCGATGCCCCGTCTCGATACACCCACGACTAGGAACATTTAAGGATATGCTTATAAGCCACACATGTCCTACTAGTATGATCTGCATCATAATCACAGTAGTCAAGCAAATATCCTAAGGGCTTTATCAACATGTATCAAATGAACAGTATACATAATCAAGTGAACATGTTAAGATAAAGATGTTAGTGCACGGCGGCGCCCCGGCCGTCAATCCGACGCCGGAATGCGGAAGCGATGCTTTACTTTAACTTTTCAAACCGGCACCACCGCGCACTATAAACCCGGATCGTGCCATTAATCTAGTCCTAGCTATCAAGAGAAGGGTGAAGAGATATACCGAGCGATCCGTGTCCTTCGGTCTTCGCGTCGTCCTCCCGATCTCCCCGCGGAATCTCCGGTCTCTACCTCATCGCCGGAAGGGCACCACGTCGCCGGCTTCTTTTACGGGCTCCCATCTCTTGACCGAGGCAACTCGGGCACGAAGTTGGCGAGTTGACGTGCCCAAGATTTGCTGTAGAATGTAGTGTGGAACTTGTGTCTCATTTGGGGTAGAGGATGTTGCCATATAGTGGAGGTATGAGATATATGCTTTTGGAGGAGGAGCTAAATGGATTTTTGTGAAGCCAAAAGAACAAAATTCCACTCACAAAAATATGGGACAGCCCCCTTCTCTTAATCTAGTCCTAGCTATCAAGAGAAGGGTGAAGAGATATACCGAGCTATATTCTTTTGCATGCCAATGTTTATACCCTAGAAGGCCATTACTGTATCATACTAGTTTGTATATTACTTAATGGAAGCTTGGGATATTCACATGTATATAACAGTCTTGCTAAACATGGTAGTATGCTACTTGGTTTTTCTATCTTAATATGTGAGTATACGTATTGATAGAGCTCTTAGGATCTTGCTTGACTACCAGCGTTGTGATGGCAGTCACACTAGTGGGGGCTGGGTAGTCTACAAGCACATCCTTATTCAGGTCCTTAGTCGTTGGATTATCGAGACAGGGCATCGATACTCCGGAGTAGACTACTGTGTAAGCTTCTCATCCTAGTTGGGGAGATGGTCTGTCCCACAGCCGTCAGTACGTCGTACTGGAGATAGTATGCAGGTGCTCGTTAGGTTACGGGTATACCGGACAGGACTCACAGGGAACTGTTGGTTGGTTTTATACCAGTCGTCAGTGAACAGTTCCCAGGTGACATGAGTACAGCATAGTCCGCAGACTTGACACTGCTACTTCGCCTCTAGTGTGTCCAACTGTTCTTAGATTGCGACCCTACCACGGCTCAAAGGAGTCGTGCAAACAGGTAGCAGTTGGGTGCAGTCCCGAGCACTTGGAGGCAGTGGCGGTTAGACAGGATTCCTCTCTCCCGGTATTGGGGGTTGATATCGCGCTGTGTCAGAGAGCCATTACGCAAAGTCCCTGGCCAGGGCAAGCGAGATTTGCTGGTAGGTTCCAGTAGTTTCTCAGGGTGTAATGGGCTACGCTCCGACACGACATATACCGCTATTAGGGGACTGACGCTTGCCGCCCCCCTAGGCCCGATATGCGATAGTCTTAGACGAATAGACCGGACTGTACGGAGATTGTCATAGCAGGCTCAGTAGGAGTTCGGATGGGTTTCCTCATCGGCCTTCTTATCGACATCTACCTAGGTACCGTTACGTACAGCTAGTGCCGCTTGCGGTCTGTGGTTAAACCCACTGCCAGCGTAGTAGTCGAGTCTCTAGAGTCCCACACAGAGAGTTTCCCTACTTCAGGCGAAACGATATAGAGGTCGTATGGTTTTACGACAAGGGTTCGGACGCATACGTGTGTTTACGCACGTACGACTTTCGGACAGTTTTTACTAGTCGGTTTTGGTTTAAGCCAGTTACTAGTATCCGGTTATTGGATTTATCCAGTCTAAAGTTTTTCCGTGTTTTCACGGATAGGAGGGGCGTTCTCGTAATTGCGCGAGAAGCTTCTAGAAGATGGTGACTAAGGAGGTTAAGGTGGCATATACATTGAATGAGATTAGAGAGTCATATGAGTGATTCATCCATGTCATTAATGCATCATAAATGCTTAATGACTCATGGTAATGAATCACCATTAGATATTTATGAAGCATGATTATTCATCATTTGATTTTCTTTTATTGATAAATCTTAATGCTTCATATATATTATGATAACTCATTTTCTCATATCAATTATTCTTCTCACCTTCTCTCTCCTCAAGCTTCCTCTCTTCAAACCCTAATCCTCTTCTCTCATGTGTTGAGTACAAGGATTAGTTAGACTACTTAATCCATAACCATCACTCTATATCATCTAGGTACTTTGATTAGCACTTAAAGAAACCTAGTTGCCTCATGTTTAGAGGCAAAGCTTGGAGTAAAGCTCTCGTGGTGGATCGTCTACTACTTGGAGAAGGTCGAGGAGGAGGTGGAGTTCGTAAAGATGAAGGACACGGTTCTACAGGTATAATCACTTCACATAGTAGTTTAGAACTTCTATATTTGTTGTTAGTTATCGTTTAGCTTCGATTCATGCGGTTAGTCGATGTTTAAGCAAACAACTAGATCGTTTTTCATATTTCCGCCTCCCCGCAAGTCGTGGGGTATTGTACATCGACTTACAGTGGTATCAGAGCCTCGCTAAACAATAATTAACTCATTAGCAAAGTCGTAAGAATTTCGAACGCAAAAAGGAACTGGAAACATCGACAATTATCACGCTTGCTGTCGAATTTTAAACTGGCTCTAAAAATTTTTCAGGGTGCCTCAGAATAACAAGCAGGGAAAACTAGGGCTACTGAAGAAATTTGGACCCCTAACTCGACCATCTCACCGCGGAACCGCGGCGGATCCATGCGATCCGCGGCGGATCTGCGGCCGAGTTGGGGCCGAGTCGGCCCAAATTTATTCAGTAACTCCTAGGTGTTAACATTGATGTTTCTGGGATGTTTATTTTTCTGCTCAAGTCTCAGGTGCACAGAGAAGTATTGGAGTAGAATCTAAAAGCGTTTGTTCGATCAAAATTTTACGATGTTTGCTAATTTGATTATATCTGTGTTTGTATAATGTGTTCGTAAACCTCCCCTAACTGCTAGTATGTCGGTTGGCAGGGGGTTGCACATTTCTGTAATGGATTTTATCTGTTTGTGTATATGAACTGTGTTTGACTGTTGTGATGTATAGCCGGGGTTTTGTGATGGGTTATTATTTAATTCATTTGAAGTAAATGTAATTTGTTGTAATATTATTTTGCGGGGCACATCCAGGTTGCGGTTGTAGCCACCGTTGTATTATTTCATTTTACTGTTTTTGCTCCTAGGACAGACCCAAGGTGGGGTGCACAAACTGCCGGGCGGGTAGTTTGCCGTACCCGTTGGGGTCTTGGGTGGGGTAATGGCTATTCATCACAACTGTGTAATCCGTCTTTTGTTGCAGGCTCAAAACAAACACGGATTGCTTGCAAATCCAATAAAGTTCATCTGTGATCTGGAATGCCTATTATTGCGTCTGACGAATGTACAATATCTATATATGATAGCTATTTAGACGTCACTTATGTTTTACACCCGCGCTAGCCCAGCCCCCGCTCTGTCGTTTGTTAAGTAACCTAACGGGTGATGACGGGACCCCGTGGCGAATGCGGATAGCATAAGAGGACGTTGTATTTTCGTTGTTTTCTGCAATGATAGGTTAATGATGGGACGCATTATTTATAATGCAAAGAAAATAAACCAAAAGTTGAATCGTTGGAACAATTTAAAAGAAACCACTCGGTTATTTTAAAAGAGCAGAATTTTTAATTGCGGAGCTTTAACCACTCCTTTTAAAAAAAGCTATCTGGTTCCTTCGATTATATCAAGTTCACTACGATCACGGTTTCGTCAAAACCAGTCGTAGCCCTCCGTCATTTCTTATGAATGGTCAGTAGTATTCAAGCTATGTTTGTTTGGCCCTTAGTCAAGACATAGTGATTGGTAGCTGCTGGGGTATTCATTTGTTGCATAGATAAATGAGTTGGTTTGGGACAGTCGTATTACTTTGTTTGGCCCTTAGTCAAGAGTATATACGGATGGGTTCAAATCAATAGGATAATGATGGGAAAAACTTGACATGTGACTTATGATTTGTTGGCCCTTAGTCAAGATCATAAGAACAAGGGGCAAAAATCTATATCGGGAATTTCTAAAGAAACTGAAATTTGCAAAGAGGTGCATACCATTTGGAGTTTGATGAATGTTGGTAGGATTCCTTCAACATTATCATACGATGATATTTGGATCCTGATCCTACTGTGAGTATATGCTACTTATCAGGATATTCGTCACTTAACGATCAATGCTATAAACCAAGTAGGTGTCAAGAAAGGTGTCAGCGGGGTTACGCCCCCAGAGAAAAGAGGTTCTTTAATTAAGGAACTTCGCGAAAGCGTTGGAAAACCTCCCTCGAAGTATCGACACTAGCCTGGCTGAACGGTTAAGCAAGAATTGTACAGTGAGAATAGTCCTGGCTAATTCTTCTTTTATGGTTTGAGGAAGGATTCGAGAAACAGTGGGAGCCATCCAGTTTAGTTAAATTAAAAACCAATCTAAACTTGCAATAGCATCATACTAAAGTGTTTTCTTCTCTCTCTCTCTCATTGCAGCGACCTTGTGACCACGACTAGGTTACATCTAGATAACAAGTTGACTGAATCTAACTTATATGACTGGCAAAGGTCTGTCCAGATGACCATTTCCTATGACAAGCTGGACCACCCTATTACTACTTAAGATCCCACCGTCCGAGGTCCAGTTTCCACCGTCACGGATATGGATATCCGTCAGACAAAGGAAAAGAATAAAGCGAAAGCCAAGTGCCTCGTGTTGGCTTCAGTTGATGGTATATACCAGAAGCAGCACGAGAAGATGGACTTAGTTTCCATCTTTCTCCATAACAAAGATTTATATGGAGAGCAATCTCAAATCGCAAGATATGAGGGCTCGAACGAATTAATTCAAGCGAGGTCAGCTGACGGGTCATCTGTAAAGGACGACGTCCTTACGATGACTAGCTATATTGATGAGCTCAAGGACCTGGAGACCACGTTGGGAAACAGGTCATATACTGACTTATTTCCACTGTCCCTACCCTCTACTTACATCCTGAAAGAAACCGGGGAGACACAAGCTCTGCTTAATAGAGGACCTTCTTCTTCTTCATCAAAGGCAAAAGCAAAGGGTGAAAAGAAGAAGACCTCTACAAAGCCGATATACGGTGTCAGCAAAGTAGGAGGAAAGGGAAGAGAAAAAGTTTCGGGATTTGCTATAGGTAAGGAGGGATATTCCTATTGTTATGGGAATGGACATTGGCAGAAGGATTGCACGGCATTGGAAGCCAGTAGCCAGGATACGAAGCATGTTGTGGCTTCAGCCTCAAGTGTGTTTGTAATTGAGAACTGTTTGTCAATTAACTCTACTTCCTAGGTACTAGATACCAGAGCAGGATCTCATATCTGTAATTCGTTACATGCTTTGAGAAACCGTAAAGTTATAAGGATAGGTGATTTGTCTCTTAGAGTTGCAAACGGAATGAGCGTAGACGCTGAATCCGTGGGAGAATATCGCCTAGGTTTGACAAGTGGGCAGATATTGATTCTACGTAACTTTCTGTATGTACCAAGTTTGACTTGTAATATCATATCAGTGTCCTCACTTCCAAGAGAGGGATATGACTTTACATTCGTAAGCGATGTAGTTCACATCCACCTAAATCAAGTTCTGATTGGGTCCGGTACATTAGATGACGGTATATACGTATTAAATCAAGCTCAGGTTTTCAATGTCCAGAACACACTTAAAAGAAAGTCTCCAGAAATAAATCAGGCTTTCCTATGGCATTGTAGACTAGGTCACATCAATGAAACACGATTAACGAAGTTACATAGAGAAGGATATTTGAATCCGTTCGAATATCAATCTTATGCCACTTGTGAATCTTGTCTCATGGGAAAGATGACAAAGACTCCGTTTACTGGACACGGAGTAAGAGCGAGCGAGCTCTTTGGACTCGTACACAGTGACGTGTGCGGTCCAATGTCTAAACTTGCGCGAGGTGGTTATTCCTACTTCATTACTTTTACGGATGATTTCTCTAGGTATGGATATATCTTCTTAATGAAGCATAAATCCGAGGCCTTTGAGAAATTCCAAGAATACAAGAATGAAGTGGAAAAAAAAGACAGGCAAAAGTATAAAGACACTGAGATCTGATCGAGGTGGTGAATACTTAAGTGCCGAATTCCTGGGTTACTTAAAAGAGAATTGAATTCTCTCTCAGCTTACTCCTCCATACACACCACAACACAATGGTTTATCGGAAAGGAGAAATCGAATCCTATTGGATATGGTTCGTTCCATGATGAGTAAGGCTGAGTTACCGCGATCTTTCTGGGGTTATGCACTAGAATCAGCTGCATATCTTTTGAACCAGGTTCCAACCAAGACTGTGCCTACCACACCATATCAGATGTGGAGTGGGAAGAAACCCTGTCTAAAACATTTTAGGACATGAGGGTGTCCAGCTTCTGTAAAAAAGCAGCATCCGGACAAGCTCGAGGTACGCTCAGTACAGTGTAAGCTTGTGGGATATCCAAAGAACTCCAAGGGATATTATTTCTATTACGCAGAGGAACAAAAGGTTTTTGTTTCTCGTCATGCCCACTTCTTAGAAACTGAATTTTTAGAAAATCAGAAGAGTGGGAGCGCAGTAGAACTGGAAGAAATTCCAGAACCACAAGCTGTTACTGAAAGTTTGGTAGAACAAGAAGTTTCAGAAGAAAGGGACATACCAGCGCCTATCCACAGAAGTAGTAGGCAGTCTCATCCGCCCGAGAGATACTACGATTTTCTCATAGACGGGGATAGAGAAGATTGCGTCATTGATAATGACGACCCTACTAGCTTCCAGCAAGCCATTCAGAGCGGTGACTCGGTAAAATGGCTGGATGCAATGCGGACCGAAATGGAGTCCATGTACACTAACAAAGTATGGACTTTGGACACTACTCCAGATAGGGTAAAACCCGTAGGATGCAAGTGGATCTTTAGAAAGAAGATTGGTGTAGATGGACAGGTTGAAACCTATAAGGCTAGACTTGTTGCAAAGGGTTTCCGTCAAAGACCTGGTTTGGACTATGACGAAACCTTTTCTCCAGTGGCTATGCTGAAATCCATTCGGGTCCTTCTTGCTATTGCTGCCTTCCACGATTATGAGATCTGGCAGATGGACGTAAAGACGGCCTTTCTAAATGGAAATTTAGAAGAGAGCGTCTATATGGATCAGCCAGAGGGATTCATTCAGAGTGGGAGCAACGGTAAAGTATGCAAGCTGCTTAAGTCATTAATGGACTAAAGCAGGCATCGCGGAGTTGGAACATCTGTTTTGATGATACTGTCAAAGAATTAGACTTTATCAAAAATCCAGATGAACCATGCATATACAGTAAGATTGTAGGGAGAGTTGTTGTATTTCTCGTCTTGTACGTGGATGACATTCTCCTAATAGGAAATGATATTCCTATGCTACAGTCAGTCAAAAGATTCTTGTCACAGAAATTCTACATGAAGGACCTGGGTGATGCCACCTACATTCTGGGGATCCAGATCTATCGTGATAGATCAAAGAGGATGTTGGGACTTTCACAGTCCAGGTACATAGACACCATATTGAAAAGATTCTGTATGGATGATTCTAAGCGTAGTAACGTACCGGCTTATCACGGAATCACCCTCTCCAAAGAGATGTCCCCCAGGACTGATTTGGAAAGGGAACGCATGTCGATTATACCCTACGCTTCTGCGGTAGGCTCTATAATGTATGCGATGTTATGTACCAGACCAGATGTAGCATACGCATTGAGCGTTGTAAGCCGGTATCAGGCAAACCCAGGGGAGAATCACTGGATAGCAGTAAAGAACATTCTCAAGTACCTGAGAAGGACTAAGGAGATGTTCTTGGTTTACGGCGGAAAAGACCTCAGGATGGAGGCCTATGCTGATTCCGGCTTCCAGAGTGACAAGGATGACTCCAAGTCCATGTCGGGTTATGTCTTTACCCTCAATGGAGGGGCGGTCTATTGGAAGAGTTCCAAGCAGGACACCGTTGCTGACTCAACGATAGAAGCGGAGTACATAGTTGCTTGCGATGCCGCAAAAGAAGCTGTCTGGATGAAGAAGTTCCTCACAGAAATTCAGGTGGTTCCTACCAGTGTTGGTCCAATACCTCTGTATTGCGACAACAACGGCGCTATAGCTTTAGCGAAGGAACCCAGGTCCCATCAGAAGTCCAGACACATCTTAAGGCGGTATCACCTG
Organism: Agapanthus africanus; assembly: GCA_030015575.1. Lineage (NCBI taxonomy): Eukaryota > Viridiplantae > Streptophyta > Magnoliopsida > Asparagales > Amaryllidaceae > Agapanthus > Agapanthus africanus. The sequence continues at coordinate 193,199,917 of JASDDO010000016.1, read as the reverse complement.
ATCAGGGAGATCGTAGATCGCCGGGAGATCGAGGTAAAGAGAGTAAATACAGAGGATAACATTGCTGATCCATTCACTAAGGCCCTACCACAGATTCAGTTTGAGAGGCTACTCGAGATCATCGGTCTTTGAAACGCCAGTACATGGCCCTAGTGCAAATGGGAGATTGTTAGTGTTTATGCCCTAGAAGGCCATTAGTGTATCATACTAGTTTGTATATTACTTAATGGAAGCTTAGGATATTCACATGTATATAATAGTCTTGCTAAACATGGTAGTATGCCACTTGGTTTTTCTATCTTAATATGTGAGTATACGTATTGATAGAGCTCTTAGGATCTTGCTTGACTACCAGCGTTGTGATGGAAGTCACACTAGTGGGGGCTGGGTAGTCTACAAGCACATCCTTATTCAGGTCCCTAGTCGTTGGATTATCGAGACAGGGCATCGATACTCCGGAGTAGACCAGTGTGTACGCTTCTCATCCCAGTTGGGGAGATGGTCTGTCCCACAGCCGTCAGTACGTCGTACTGGAGATAGTATGCAGGTGCTCGTTAGGTTACGGGTACACTGGACAGGACTCACAGGGAACTGTTTGTTGGTTTTTGTTAGTGTATGTTGCATGCTCCCACAACTCTTGTGGCGCGGCGGAAGCGGTGAACGAAAATTTTCTTGGCATACAACACGCACTTAACCGAAGATCTTGTCTAAACCACAACTAGTATACCCTAACTAGAGATCTTATCTACTATGTTAGGGATTACACCTTGATGATACGGTCCTTCGGGTCTTCTCTTTGATGCAACTCCTTTTCTCCTTTCTCCTCTTTTGGTGAGCTCCTCGGCACCTTTAGATGTTGCCGACGTTTTCGATCTCCGGCCACCGAAGACCTAGATGATCCACCCGAGAGTTTTCGTGCAAGCTTGAAACTCTTCACAAGAGTTTAACCTAGAGACCAATTTTCCTAGAATAGATCACTAGGATTTTGTAGAGATGAATGTATTGGATTAGCTAGAAATCTATAGCATTTCTTTCTCTTAACCTTCTCTTGATTCACTTAACATTCACATTTCATGTGAAGCTATTTATAAGAAGAAGGAGAAGGAGGAGAAGAGAAGGATTAAGTGTTTATCATAATGAAAGTGTTCAAGCATGATAAATAAAAAATTTAGCACTAAGAGAATTAATTGAAGCATGCATTATATAAATTAGTATCATGCTTCAATAGTAACTCCATAACAACAACCTTATCATGCTTGTACCTTTTAATTTCCACCTCATTTTATTTTTCATAAATGATGTCATTATTATGTCATTATGAGGTGGCACCTTCTAGAAGGTATTCTTGTAACAATTACAAAAATACCCCTCCTCCGTATACCGTATACCGTATACTGTAAACCCGCATCCGAATTCCGAAAAATACGAATACCATTAATCCAATAATATAATACCGGTATCCGGCTTAAACCAAAGCCCACCAGTATTATCCTTCCGATTATTATTCCTGTAACAATTACATGAATAAAATCGAAACCCTGCTGTAACAGCATACAGCTGCCATAACAACTTACAGCCTCAACATATTTCGCCTGAACGAGGGAACTCTCTGTGTGGGACTCTAAAGACTCGACAGTACGCTGGCAGTGGGTTTAACCACAAGCACGTCAGCGGCACTAGCTGTGCGTAACGGCTACCCAGGTACTTGACGAAAAGGTGGCCGACGAGCGAACCCATCACAACCCTTACGAGCCTGCAAGCAACACTTACCGTACAGTCTGGTCTCTTTGTCTGATACGTCGCATATGAAGTCTAGGGGTGGTAAATGTCAGACCCCGGTAACTTTATAAGTCATGCTGATTTATGGCTCATAACAGTTCGAGAAACTATTGATAACACTTATCAGTAAACCTCGAGAACCCTGGCCAAGAATTTAGGTGTTATAGCCGATCAAACATAGCGCGACATCAACTCCCTATACCGGGAGAGACGAAACCCCTCCTATCGCTCACTGTCTCCATATGATTCGGGACTGTACCCAAAATCCACATGTTTGCACGACTCAGTAGAGCCGTGGTAGGGAGGAAATTAAAGTACAGTAGGAATCACACAAGACTCTATGACGATCTCGGGTCTACAGACTAACCTGTACAAGTATCACTAGAGAACTGCTATCTGACAATAGGTATATATACCATCTAGGAGTTCTCAGCGAGTCCTGTTCGGTGTACCCATTCTCCAATGAGCACCTGTGTACAATCTTTGATGTCAAACATCAATGGTTGTGGAATCAACCATTGCCCCCAGGGTCAAGAAACGTACACACTAGTCTAATCTGGTAATACCGATGCCCTGTCTCGATATACCCTCGACTAGTAACTATTGAAGGATATGCTTGTAGACTGCCCAGGTCCCACCAGTATGATCTCATCATAATCCTGGTTGTCAAGCATAGTCCTAAGGGCTTTATCAACACATCACATATTATGATAAAGATAAACCAGATAGCATACTATCATTTCGAGCAAAGATTGTTTCTGTACATATACATATCTAGTATCCTATACAATACAGGCCTCTAGGGCATACATATCCAACAATCTCCCACTTGCACTAAGGCCTGTAATTAATGCAATAAGTACCAGCTAAAACCAGTTTCCGGCGTACCGCATGCCCAACATCTCAAACAGTTTCTCAAACTGTACTTGAGGGATAGCCTTAGTGAATGGATCTGCTGTGTTGTCTTTCGTGTCTACTCTCCGTACCTCGATTTTCAGGCGATCCACTATCTCCCTGATGAGGTGATACCGCCTCAAGATATGTCTGGATTTCTGATTGGACCTACGTTCCTTTGCCAAAGCCATGGCTCCATTGTTATCGCAATACAGAGGTATTGGATTTGATATGGGTGGAACCACTTGAAGTTCTGAAATGAACTTCCTCATCCAGACCGCTTCTTTTGCGGCATCATTAGCAGCAATATACTCAGCTTCCATCGTGGAGTCAACGACGGTATCTTGTTTGGAACTCTTCCAACATACCGCCTCTCCATTTAGAGTAAATACAAACCCTGAGATGGACTTACTATCATCCTTGTCGCTCTGGAAGCTGGAGTCGGTAAAGCCCTACATTTGGAGATTTCCGTTACCATACATTAAGAACATTTCTTTAGTTCTTCTCAAGTACTTTAGAATGTTCTTCACAGCAGTCCAGTGTTTCTCCCCTGGGTTGGATTGATACCTGCTTACTGCACTTAGTGCATAAGCTACATCTGGGCGAGTACATAACATCGCATACATTATAGATCCTACTTCTGATGCATAGGGTATAATGCTCATGCGAGCCCTCTCCTCATCAGTCTTTGGAGACATCTCTTTGGAGAGGGTGATCCCATGACAAGCGGGTAAATTACCCCTCTTGGAATCTTCCATACTAAACCTCTTTAGTATGGTGTCAATGTATCTCGATTGGGACAATCCCAATAATTTCTTAGATCTATCTCTATAGATCTTTATCCCCAGAATATACGAGGCATCGCCCAGGTCTTTCATGGAGAACCTCTGCGATAAGAATAGTTTGACCGATTGTAGCATAGGAATATCATTTCCTATCAAGAGAATGTCGTCCACGTACAATACGAGGAATGTAACAGTACTCTCTACAATCCTTTTATAAATACATGGTTCATCCACATTTTTGATAAAACCAAACTCTTTGATTGTATCATCAAAGCAGATGTTCCAACTCCGTGATGCCTGCTTTAATCCATAGATGGATTTAAGCAGCCTGCATGCTTTTCCGCTGCTCCCACTATCAATGAAGCCCTCTGGCTGATCCATAAAAACGCATTCTTCTAAATTACCATTTAGAAATGTCATTTTAACATCCATCTGCCAGATCTCATAATCATAGTAAGCGGCTATAGCAAGCAAGATCCGAATGGATTTGAGCATCGCGACTGATGAAAAAGTTTCATCATAGTCCAAGCCTGGTCTTTGACGAAATCCTTTTGCTACCAGCCTAGCTTTATAGGTCTCCACCTGACCATCTACACCAATCTTTATTTTAAAGATCCATTTGCACCCTATGGGTTTTACGCAAGAAGGTGCAGCCTCCAAAGTCCATACTTAGTTGGTGTGCATGGATTCCATTTCGGATCTCATGGCATCCAACCATTTCACTGAGTCACTACTCGTGATAGCTTGCTGAAAACTAGTAGGGTCATCATCATTCATGATGCAATCTTCTTTATCGCCGTCAATTAGAAAACCGTAGTATCTATCAGGTGGGCGAGAAGTCCTACTAGATTTACGGAGTGGCTGAGGTATGTCAGGTTCTATTGAAACCTCAGGTTCAATCAAATCATCAGTAATGGTTTGTGCATCTGGAACTTCTTCCAGTTCTACCGCATTGCCAACAGTATCATTTGTAAAAAATTCATTTTCTAAAAATGTGGCATACTGAGAAACAAACACCCTTTGTTCCTCCTTGTGGTAGAATAGATATCCATACGAGTGTTTTGGATATCCCATAAATTTACACAAAACCGATCGTCTCAAGTTTGTCTGGATTCTGCTTTTTCACATAAGCCGGACAACCCCATACCTTAACTCTGTTAAGAGATGGTCTCTTCCCGTACCATATCTCATATGGAGTGGTAGACACGGTTTTGGTTGGAACCCTATTCAATAGATAAATCGCAGTCTCCAATGCGTGCCCCCAAAATGATATTGGTAGCTCAGCATCACTCATCATAGATCGTACCATATCTAATAATGTGCGATTCCTCCTTTCCGATACACCGTTGTGCTGTGGTGTATACGGAGGAGTGAGCTGAGAGAGAATCCCATTCTCTTTTAGGAAATCTAGAAACTCTGAGCTTAGATACTCACCTCCACGATCCGATCGAAGTTTCTTGATACTTAAGCCTGTTTGTTTTTCTACTTCAGATTTATATTCCTTGAACTTTTCAAAGGCTTCGGACTTATGTTTTAACAAGAACACGTGCCCGAATCTCGATAAATCATCAGTGAAGGTTATGAAGTATGAAAAACCACCTGCAGCATGTGTAGACATTGGTCCACATACATCACTATGTATGAGGCCTAAGAGTTCAGTAGCTCTCTCTCCGTGTCCAGTAAACGGAGTTTTGGTCATTTTACCTTTGATGCAAGACTGGCAAGTCGCATAAGATTTATATTCAAACGAGTTTAAATATCCATCTTTATGTAGCTTGGTCAGTCTTGTTTCATTAATATGACCTAGTCTACAATGCCAAATGAAAGCTTCATTTATGTCTGAAACCTTTCTTTTGTTTTCGTGTTGTATATGAAAAACTGTATGCTGATTTAGGATGTATATCCCGTTATTTAATGTTCCATACCCAATCAACTCTTGATTAAGATTAATGTTCATAACATTAGATTGCAATACGAAATTATATCCAGCATTGTCCAACAACGTTACAGATATAATATTACATAACATGGAAGGTACAAAATAACATGGGTTCAAAACTAATATAGGACCCGACAGCAAACCAAGATGATACTCTCCCACTGCAGTAGTATGTACTGAGGAACCATTCCCAACCCGGAGAGTGTGATCACCTTTCTTTAACAACTTGCTATTTCTCAACCCCTGCATACAATTGCAGATATGAGATCCTGATCCAGTATCTAATACCCAGGAAGCAGAGTTAATTGAAAAACAGTTTTCTGTTACAAACACACCTGAAGTGGAAGCATCACCATGCTTCTACTTCTGGAGGTCGGCCAAGTATTTAGCACAGTTTCTCTTCCAGTGCCCAGTCTGGTGGCAGTGGAAACATTCCCCACGACCTGTTGCAGCAGCCCCTTTCTTGTCCCTTCCTGATGCCTTTTTCACTCTGCCTCTCTGCTTGATGGGATTCTTCTTCTTCTTCTTTCCCTTGGCCTTGGCTTTCGGGATGGAGGAAGAAGATGGTCCAGCAATAAGAGCGGGAGTTTTCTCTACCTTTAGCGTGCTCTCTGCACTCCTCAACATATTGAGGAGTTCTAGTAAAGACTTCTCCATTTTGTGCATGTTGAAGTTTACAATGAATTGAGCAAAGGCAGGGGAAAGGGACTGCAGAACAATATCAACATATTGCTCGTTCTCCATGGTCCAACCCAGGTCCTCAAGTTCTTCGATAAGTCCAATCATCTTCAATACATGGTCACCTACAGACGTGCCAGCAGCCATGCGCATCTGAAACAACTTTCGAGATGCCTCGTATCGGAGAGTACGAGATTGCTCTCCATACAACTCCTCTGTATGGAGAAAGATGGATTGGACATCCATCTTCTCGTGCTGCTTCTGATGTTCATTGTTCATAGAAGCTAGCGCGAGGCACTTGGCTGTTGCGCAGTCTGTATCCCATTTCTTGCGGATTTCTTTATCCACAACTGAAGAATCAGGGCCTGGGCTAGGAGGGGCTGGAGTAGTCAGGACGTATGCGACCTTATCATATGTCAGGGCAATATTCACGTTCCTTAGCCGATCTTTGTAATTCGGTCCAGTGAGTTTGTTTTTGTCTAATAAAAGTTTAAGTCCCGACATTGGTATCTGCTATTAGGAGATAGAAAAGAAGTCATTCAGCGATTGCTCTTGCATAATTAGATTGGTTATTAATCTTATCAAATTGTTGTCTCCCACTGCTTTTTATCAAATTTTCCTTCAAACCCAAAAGGAAAACTAGCCAGGATAAATTTCAATCTACAAGTTCGCTAACCGAAAAGTGCAAAATTCTCCTGGTAGTAACTTTTACTCACAGTGGGATCGGGATCCAACTATCATATAGAAGGTATGCAATCTCATTGCAAATCTCAACTCTTGAAATTCCCGATATGATTTTTACCCCTAGTGACTTATGACCTCACTTATGGTCAACAAATCATAAGTATTAGTCAAGTTCAACCCGCCATTTCGTGATTGATTTAGACCCACCCACATGACCCTTAACTATGGTCAACAAAGTCATGAGAATGCCCTAATCGATCGCATCAAATGCTTTGTAAGAATTCATCACTTAGCTACCGTACACCACGCCTTAACTATGGTCAACAAACGTGGCACGAATACTAAGTACTCTGCTTCCTAAAATGGCGGAGGGCAACGGATGGTTTTTATGAAAACCTTTAACGTTTGAACTTGATATCATTGTAGAATCGAGTAGGAAGGAGTGGTTTAAGCTCCAGTTTTTTTTAAAAATCGAATGGTTTTGTAGTATCTTTCTAATTTTGCTAAAGAGGTCACTCCCGGTGAAGGGATCTCGGCTCTTTCCTTATCGAATAAGGTGCTGGATATGAAAATATCACGATGCAAAGCAAAGTTAGATCAACTATAAAATCAAATCGAGTTCTTTGTAACATTTTCCAGTTTTGCTAAAAGGCTCACTCCCGGTGAAGGGATCTCGGCCCTTTCCGATTCGAATGAGGTGCAGGATATTCAAGAATACCGCTATGCAAAACAAAAGCTAGAGTTACCCTTTTTCTTAAAAAAAAAATTTGATTCTACAACATCTTTCGGTTTCTTTCTCTTATCATTAATCACATTAATGTAGTCCCATCATTTACGTTTCCTAAACATCACAGAAAAGAAACGAAAAAATAGAACGTACGCTTATGCCATCCGCATTCGTCACTGGGTCCCGTCGTGCACCGTTAGGTTACTTAACTAACGGTAGAGCGGGGACTGGACTAGTGCGGGTGCAAAACATAAGCAACGTTTATTATATATCTCATATATATAAATATAACCATTTCAGATCACAGATGAATGCATTGGATATACTAGGAATTCCGTATTTCATTCAAGCCCTTAATGGAAGACGGATTCCACGGTTTTGATGAATAGCCAAAACCCCCCCAGACCCCTACGGGTGCGGCAAACTACCCGCCAAATTCCCGAAGTGTAGTAACCTCCCTCAACAATTGAATAGGCCACTCGACACTTTGAAAACCCGATATTTTGTGCACCCCACCTTGGGTCTATCCTAGGAGCAAAAACAGTAAAAAGAAATTATACAAACGGTGGCTACAACCTCATCCCGGATGTATCCGTAAAACAATATTACATGGCTTTTTACAAATTACATGGAATGAAAGAAAAGAAAAAACGCTCTTCTCACACCCCCAGGCCATTCATCACGACGATCCAACACATTCATATACACATACCATCTCATGATATCCATATGTGCAACCCCCACTAATCGTCATATAACAATTAGCGGACGTTTCAAACACATATCAAAAAAACGAAAAACCCGATTAGCCAAACACTATTAGAATTTCGATCGATAATTTTAAACCATGCCAACACTTGACATGTTCCTGTACAAAAATCTTTTTAAAATTCTTTATATCCCAGGAACCCTAATTCTGCATTATATGAATACTGTAGAAAACTGAGTGAACATGGCTCCAAAATGGCGGCGGATTAGCAGCCAAACCATGGGTTTGGCCGCGGATCCGCTCCTCTTTTGTGGACTCATGAGTGCAAATTTCTACAGTATTCTAATAAAAGCCTGCTTGTATTTTTAAGATATGTCAAATCAATTTTGGAGCACTTTCAAAAACTGACAGCAGCAAGGGCAGAAAACGAGTTTTCGGGAGAAAAAACTGTCGATCGAGCTTCTAACTTTTGGCTAACATCTAATTGTGGTTTAGTTAGGCTCTGATACCATGTTAGTGTATGTTGCATGCTCCCACAACTCTTGTGGCACGGCGGAAGCGGTGAACGAAAATTTTCTTGGCATACAACACGCACTTAACCGAAGATCTTGTCTAAACCACAACTAGTATACCCTAACTAGAGATCTTATCAACTATGTTAGGGATTACACCTTGATGATACGGTCCTTCGGGTCTTCTCTTTGATGCAACTCCTTTGCTCCTTTCTCCTCTTTTGGTGAGCTCCTCGGCTCCTTTAGATGTTGCCGACGTTTTCGATCTCCGGCCACCGAAGACCTAGATGATCCACCCGAGAGTTTTCGTGCAAGCTTGAAACTCTTCACAAGAGTTTAACCTAGAGACCAATTTTGCTAGAATAGATCACTAGGATTATATAGAGATGAATGTATTGGATTAGCTAGAAATCTATAGAATTTCTTTCTCTTAACCTTCTCTTGATTCACTTAACATTCACATTTCATGTAAAGCTATTTATAAGAAGAAGGAGAAGGAGGAGATGAGAAGGATTAAGTGTTTATCATAATGAAAGTGTTCAAGCATGATAAATAAAAAATTTAGCACTAAGATAATTAATTGAAGCATGCATTATATAAATTAGTATCAAGCTTCAATAGTAACTCCATAACAACAACCTTATCATGCTTGTACCTTTTAATTTCCACCTCATTTTATTTTTCATAAATGATGTCATTATTATGTCATTATGAGGTGGCACCTTCGAGAAGGTATTCTTGTAACAATTACAAAAATACCCCTCCTCCGTATACCGTATACCGTATACCCGCATCCGAATTCCGAAAAATACGAATACCATTAATCCAATACTATAATACCGGTATCCGGCTTAAACCAAAGCCCACCAGTATTATCCTTCCGATTATTATTCCTGTAACAATTACATGAATAAAATCGAAACCCTGCTGTAACAGCTTACAGCTGCCATAACAACTTACAGCCTCTACATATTTCGCCTGAACGAGGGAACTCTCTGTGTGGGACTCTAAAGACTCGACAGTACGCTGGCAGTGGGTTTAACCACAAGCACGTCAGCGGCACTAGCTGTGCGTAACGGCTACCCAGGTACTTGACGAAAAGGTGGCCGACGAGCGAACCCATCACAACCCTTACGAGCCTGCAAGCAACAATTACCGTACAGTCTGGTCTCTTTGTCTGATACGTCGCATATGAAGTCTAGGGGTGGTAAATGTCAGACCCCAGTAACTTTATAAGTCATGCTGATTTATGGCTCATAACAGTTCGAGAAACTATTGATAACACTTATCAGTAAACCTCGAGAACCCTGGCCAGGGATTTAGGTGTTATAGCCGATCAAACATAGCGCGACATCAACTCCCTATACCGGGAGAGACGAAACCCTTCCTATCGCTCACTGTCTCCATATGATTCGGGACTGTACCTAAAATCCACCTGTTTGCACGACTCAGTAGAGCCGTGGTAGGGAGGAAATTAAAGTACAGTGGGAATCACACAAGACTCTATGACGATCTCGGGTCTACAGACTAACCTGTGCAAGTATCACTAGAGAACTGCTATCTGACAATAGGTATATATACCATCTAGGAGTTCTCAGCGAGTCCTGTTCGGTGTACCCATTCTCCAATGAGCACCTGTGTACAATCTTTGATGTCAAACATCAATGGTTGTGGAATCAACCATTGCCCCCAGGGTCAAGAAACGTACACACTAGTCTAATCTGGTAATACCGATGCCCTGTCTCGATATACCCTTGACTAGGAACTATTGAAGGATATGCTTGTAGACTGCCCAGGTCCCACCTGTATGATCTCTTCATAATCCTGGTAGTCAAGCATAGTCCTAAGGGCTTTATCAACACATCACATATTATGATAAAGATAAACCAGATAGCATACTATCATTTCGAGCAAAGATTGTTTCTGTACATATACATGTCTAGTATCCTATACAATACAGGCCTCTAGGGCATACATATCCAACAGTTTTATACCAGTCGTCAGTGAACAGTTCCTAGGTGACATGAGTACAGCATAGTCCGCAGACTTGACACTGCTACTTCCCCTCGAGTGTGTCCCACTGTTCTTAGATTACTACCCTACCACGTCTCAAAGGAGTCGTGCAAACAGGTAGCAGTTGGGTGCAGTCCCGAGCACTTGGAGGCAGTGGCGGTTAGACAGGATTCGTCTCTCTCGGTATTGGGGGTTGATATCGCGCTGTGTCAGAGAGCCATTACGCAAAGTCCCTGGCCAGGGCAAGCGAGATTTTCTCGTAGGTTTCAGTAGTTTCTCAGGGTGTAATGGGCTACGCTCCGACACGACTTATACCGCTATTAGGGGACTGACGCTTGCCGCCCCCCTAGGCCCGATATGCGATAGTCTTAGACGAACAGACCGGACTGTACGGAGATTGTCACAGCAGGCTCAGTAGGAGTTCGGATGGGTTTCCTCATCGGCCTTCTTATCGACATCTACCTGGGGACCGTTACGTACAGCTAGTGCCACTTGCGGTCTGTGGTTAAACCCACTGCCAGCGTAGTAGTCGAGTCTCTAGAGTCCCACACAGAGAGTTTCCCTACTTCAGGAGAAACGATATAGAGGTCGTATGGTTTTACGACAAGGGTTCGGACGCATACGTGTGTTTACGCACGTACGACTTTCGGACAGTTTTTACTAGTCGGTTTTGGTTTAAGCCAGTTACTAGTATTCGGTTATTGGATTTATACAGTCTAAAGTTTTTCCGTGTTTTCACGGATATGAGGGGCGTTCTCGTAATTGCGCGAGAAGCTTCTAGAAGATGGTGACTAAGGAGGTTAAGGTGGCATATACATTGAATGAGATTAGTGAGTCATATGAGTGATTCATCCATGTCATTAATGCATCATAAATGCTTAATGACTTATGGTAATGAATCACTATTAGATATTTATGAAGCATGATTATTCATCATTTGATTTTCTTTTATTGATAAATCTTAATGCTTCATATATATTATGATAACTCATTTTCTCATATCAATTATTCTTCTCACCTTCTCTCTCCTCAAGCTTCCTCTCTTCAAACCCTAATCCTCCCCTCTCATGTGTTGAGTACAAGGATTAGTTAGACTACTTAATCCATAACCCTCACTCTATATCATCTAGGTACTTTGATTAGCACTTAAAGAAACCTAGTTGCCTCAAGTTTAGAGGCAAAGCTTGGAGTAAAGCTCTCGTGGTGGATCGTCTACTACTTGGAGAAGGTCGAGGAGGAGGTGAAGTTCGTAAAGACGAAGGACACGGTTCTACAGGTATAATCACTTCACATAGTAGTTTAGAACTTCTATGTTTGTTGTTAGTTATCGTTTAGCTTCGATTCATGCGGTTAGTCGATGTTTAAGCAAACAACAAGATCGTTTTTCATATTTCCGCCTCCGCGCAAGTCGTGGGGTGTTGTAGATCGACTTACAATTTACACAAATGCAAATAAGCCCTCCTCCACCAATCTTCGGCGAATGACAGATACAAAGAAAAATGGCCGAAACCGAAAAGCAAACTGGCAACTCCAATAAACTGATCCCGTAATAAATTACAGGAAAACCCCGATACTGTATATACACACCCGTATCAGTATTCCAACCGAATACAAATGCAATGAGACAAAATCTACACTGTACTATACTAGGATCCGACTTAAACCAAAGCCGGCTAGTATTATCCGTCCGATCCTGATCCGTGCAATTCCGCACGTATCTGATCGAACCCTGCCATATATGCATACGACCTCTAGTACTAACCGTCCGATCCTGATCCGTGCAATACCGCACGTGTCTGATCGAACCCTGCCATATCTCCATACGGCCTCTACAGAGTTTCGCCCGAAACTTGAGTAACTGTGTGTGTGGTGGACTCTAAAGACTCGTCAATACTATGGCTGTGGATTTAACAACTAGCACGTCAGAGGTATTAGCCATACATGACGGGCCACCATATATTGACCAAAAGGGACATCGATGAGCAAACTCATCCTGACACCCTACTGAGCCTGTCTGTGACAATATCCGTACAGTTCGGTCCGTTCGTCTATGAGCATCGCATGGCGGGCCTAGGGGGTTGGTAAAAGTCAGACCCCCTAAAGCGGTACAAGTCGTGTCGGAGAGTAGCCCAGAACACCCTGAGATTCTACTGGGATACCTACCTGTAAATCTCCTGCCTTGGCCAAAGACTTCGTGTAATGGCTCTCCTAGACACAGCGCGACCTCACCCCCAATACCGAGAGAGACAAACCCCTGAAGATCCGCTCACTACCTCCATGTGGCTCGGGACTGTACCCAACTAAAACCTGTTTGCACGTCTCCTTTGAGCGTGGTAGGGTAGTAATGAAAGTATAGTGGGAACTCACCCGAGACAAATGACGATCCCCAGGTCGATAAACTAACCTGTACACATGTCACCAGGGAACTGCTATCTGACGTCAGGTATAAGACCAACTAGCATGTTCCCGGCGAGTCCTTTCCGGTGTACTCATAACCCAATGAGCACCTGTATACATCTTAGGTGAACCAACTGACACCAGTGGCTTGTGAGACCGGCCACCGCCCCTCGTCGGGGTCTCGACTGTATACACTAGTCTACTCTGGAGAATCGATGCCCTGTATCGAAACTCCCACGACTAGGGACCTTTTAAGGATGTGCTTATAGACCACCAGCTCCCACGTATATGATCGGCCTCATACTGCTGGCAGTCAAGCAAGAATCCTAGGGGCTCTATCAACGTGCAATAGTGACCTGTCAGGTTACCTAAAGCAGTACACGATGATAAAGATAAACCAGATAGCATGCTATCATCTTGAGTAAGACTGTCCTACCGGGATAGGTCCTCCCCCAATCATTGCAATCACGTGCCTGTGATCCAATAATTGACTCTGATGGCACTATCTCCAATAAAAGAGTAACCAGATAGCCTACTATCAGGTCGAGCAAGAGAGTCCTCTGAATATATATATACATGTCTATACATCCACTATCAAATAATGGCCTCTAGGGCATACATATATCCAACACAAAGGAGTGGTGCAAACAGGTGGATTTTGGGTACAGTCCCGAGTCACATGGAGGTAGTGAGCGATAGGAGGTGTTTCGTCTCTCTCGGTATCAGAAGTTGATGTTGCACTATGCTCGATTGGCTTTAACAGCAAGTCCCTGGCCAGGGCTGATGAGATTTACTGGTAAGTGTTATCAGTAGTTTCTCGAACCGTTATGGGCCACGCATCGGCATGACTTATCAAGTTACTGGGTCTGACGATTCCACCCCTAGACTCGATATGCGACATATCAGACGAAGAGACTAGACTGTACGGTAAGTGTTACTTACAGGCTTCACGGGTGTTTGGACAAGTTTGCTCATTGATCTTCTATTCACTCAATACCTGCGTAGCCGTTACGTCCAGCTTGTACCGCTAACGGCTTATGGGTAACTAATGTGATCATTACCTACAGCTAGCGTATTGACGAGTCTTTAGAGTCCCACACAGAGGGTTTCCCTGCTTCGGGCTAAACGATATAGAGGCTGTATGGTCTTATGACAGGGTTCCGATCACAAACGTGTACTGGCTACACTGATGATGTTTGGAAGAATAATACTAGTGGATTTTGGTTTAAGCCGAATCCTAGTATTATATTATTGGATTGTTATCATCTCATTGTATTCGTATTTTCGGAATACGAATGCGGGTATATTGTAAGTCCATGTCACGCACCCTACGAACTTGCGGGGAGGCGGAATATATGAAAAACGATTATCAAAGCCTTAGTAACACGGACTTGAGCGCATGAATCGTTTCTAAACCGTTACTAGCAAACTACGAAAGGTTTAACTACTCGGATTCGAAGTTATACCTTACGTACTTGTCTTTCGGGTCTTCATTGCGGTCCTCCACTCCTCGTAGGCTCTTTGGAACATCGGCACCTCAACGGCCTTCTCGAGTCAAAGACGATCCACCCGAGAGCTCCTACGCCAAGCTTTATCTCTAACTTGAGATAACTAGGTTGCTCAAAGTGCTAATCTAAGCTACCTAGGGGATATAGAGTAAGGTTATGGATGTATTAGTCTAGCTAACCCTTGATCTCAACATATGAGAGGTTAGGGTTAGGGTTTCAAGAATGAGAGAGCTTGAGGAGAGAGAAGGTGATGATGATAATGATATTGAATAATGAACTCATTAGAATATATCAACCATAACAATTTATCAAATAAATAATATATATGATTAATCATCATGGTTGATGCATTCACCTTGTGTGATTCATCTCATGATTCATTAGCATCATAAATGAAGTATTAACTCCATGGATGAATCATACAAATGAGTCATTGAGCAATAAATGCTTATGCCACCTTAACCCCCAAGTCACCATGCTTCTAGAAGCTTCCCGGAAAATTACGAGAACGCCCCTCCAATCCGTGAAAACACGGAAAAACTTTAGACTGTATAAATCCAATAACCTGATACTAGAATCTGGCTTCAACCAAAGCCGGCTAGTAAAAACTGTCCGAACGCCATACATACGTTTAAACACGTATGCATCCAAACCCTTGTCGTAAAACCATACGACCTCTATATCGTTTCGCCTAGAGCAGGGAAACTCTCTGTGTAGGACTCTAAAGACTCGACACTACGCTGGCAGTGGGTTTAACCACAGACCGCAAGCATCACTAGCTGTACGTAACGGTCCCCAGGTAGATGTCGATAAGAAGGCCGATGAGTAAAACCATCCGAACTCCTACTGAGCCTGATGTGACAATCTCCGTACAGTCCGGTCTATTCGTCTAAGACTATCGCATATCGAGCCTAGGGGGCGGCAAGCGTCAGTCCCCTAATAGCGGTATAAGTCGTGTCGGAGCGTACCCCATTACACCCTGAGAAAACTACTGGAACCTACCAGTAAATCTCGGTTGCCCTGCGCAGGGACTTTGCGTAATGGCTCTCTGACACAGCGCGATATCAACTCCCAATACCGGGAGAGACGAATCCTGTCTAACCGCCACTGCCTCCAAGTGCTCGGGACTGCACCCAACTGCTACCTGTTTCCACGACTCCTTTGAGCCGTGGTAGGGTAGCAATCTAAGAACAGTGGGACACACTCGATGCGAAGTAGCAGTCTCAAGTCTGCGGACTATGCTGTACTCATGTCACCGGGAAACTGTTAACTGACGACAGGTATAATACCAACCAATCAGTTCCCCTGCGAGTGCTGTCCGGTGTACCCGTAACCTAACGAGTACCTGTATACTATCTCCAGTACGACGTACTGATGGCTGTGGGACAGACCATCTCCCCAACTGGGATGAGAAGTGTACACACTAGTCTATGCTGGAGTATCGATGCCCTGTCTCGATAATCCTACGACTAGGGACAAGTATATGATTTTGCTTATAGACAACCCAGCCCCCACTAGTGTGACTGCCATCACAACGCTGGTAATAAAGCAAAGATCCTATGGGCTCTACTAATATATATAAGTGATACGTTACAAGAAACATATGCACATATTAAAGTAGACACAAACCAAGTAGCATACTACCATTTTTAGCAAGACTGTATATACAACTGTGTATATTCCAAGCTTCCATTAAGTAATATACATACAAGTATGATACAATAATGGCCCCTAGGGCATATACACTAACAATCTCCCACTTGCACTAGGACCATGAGCTGGCATATCTTAGACCTATCATCTCGAATAGCCTCTCGAACTGCGTCTGAGGAAGGGCCATTGTGAATGGATCAGCAATGTTATTCTCTGTCTCTACTCTTTTCACCTCGATCTCCCGGCGATCTACGATCTCCCTGATCAGGTGGTACCGCCTTAAGATGTGTCTGGAATTCTGATCGGACCTGGGTTCCTTTACTAAAGCTATTGCGCCGTTGTTGTCACAATACAGAGATATTGGATCAACACTGGTAGGAACCACCTGAAATTCTGTGAGGAACTTCTTCATCCAGACAGCTTCTTTTGCGGCATCACAAGCAGCTATGTACTCCGCTTCCATTGTCGAGTCAGCAACGGTCTCCTTCTTGGTACTCTTCCAACATACCGCCCCTACATTGAGGGTAAAGACATAACCCGACATGGATTTGGAGTCATCTTTGTCACTCTAGAAGCCGGAGTCGGCAAAGGCCTCAATCTGGAGGTCTTTTCCGCCATATACAAAGAACATCTCCTTAGTCCTCTTCAGGTACTTGAGAATGTTCTTTACTGCTATCCAATGCTTCTCCCCTGGGTTTGCTTGATACCGGCTAACTATACTCAATGCGTATGCTACATCTGGTCTGGTACAGAACATCGCATACATTATAGAGCCTACCGCAGAAGCGTAGGGTGTAATTGACATGCGATCCCTTTCCAAATTAGTCTTGGGAGACATCTCTATGGAGAGGGTGATTCCGTGACAAGCCGGTAGGTTACTGCGCTTAGAATCATCCATACTGAATCTCTTCACTATGGTGTCTATGTACCTGGACTGTGAAAGTCCCAACATCTTTTTGATCTATCACGATAGATCCGGATCCCTAGAATGTAGGTGGCATCACCCAGGTCTTTCATGGAGAATTTATGTGGCAAGAATCTTTTGACTGACTGTAACATAGGAATATCATTTCCTATTAGGAGAATGTCATCCACGTACAAGACGAGGAATACTACAGTTCTCCCTACAATCTTACTGTATATGCAAGGTTCATCTGGATTTTTGATAAAGTCGAATTCTTTGACAGCATCATCAAAACAGATGTTCCAACTCTGCGATGCCTGCTTTGTAAGTCCACGTTACCTCTCCCGGTACTTACGGTCTTGCGGAAATGATGAAAAACGATTTTTCAAGAGGTGGTAACATGGACTCAAAATACGGATCTTTGTTAAACAACTATCTAACAAACCTAACAAGAGTTTTATCTACTCGGTTAGGGGGTTATACTTTCTTGAACTCCTTCATCTTCAACTCTTTGCGGTGTACGGATCGGCCTCACCTCGTCGTCTCCTTGCGCTGAAGATGGATCCACCTGAAAGCTTCTACCTTTGGCTTCTCTTCAAACTAGAAGAAACTATAACACTTGGTTTGCTAAACCTTGTGAACTAGGATGAGTAGAGAAGTGATATGGGTTTTCTTTTATCTCTAAGGCAATGTTTCTCAACTCATGAGAGGGAGTTGCCTTGAACTAGAGAGAGAGCAAGAGGGAGAGCTCAAGCAAGAGAGAGAAAGCAAATGAGAGAATGAGTAACTCTTTTGCCATCCAAGCTCTCATAATCCAAAATCATCATAAAAAAAATTAGTAATCAAGTATTATGTGATGGTTCAAGTCAAAATGGCCATATCATTTCATTCACTCATTTTGCAAAAAGAAACAAGCAAGCAAAAGTCTTTGCCTTGAAATGATAGCCATTGTAATGATGATGGTCAACTAGTCCAACCAAGTCAACCGGTCAACAAAGTCAACAAGTCAACAAAGTCAACCCCTCAACAACCATGTCATTATAATACTTAATTAATATTATTGTTAATCATATTTCTTATTCTCATTAGGGTTTAGCAAAAGTCAATGGTCAACAGTCAACAGTCAACAACCCCAATAAGAATCCTCTGCCTCTGTCTCTCTGTCAACTGTGTATACACACCCGCATCCGCGTTCCAAGGAACACGAATACAAACGAGATAAAACCAATCCCAAAACGTACACTAGGATCTGGCTTAAACCAAAGCCTGCTACTGTTAACTGTCCGGACACTAAACGTGCACAAGTGCACGGATGTGACCGAGCCTTGTCGCAAAATCATGCGACCTGTCGCAAAACCATGCGACCTCTACTCTTTTGCCTAAAGGCGAATAGCTTTCTTTGTAGGACTCTAAAGACTCGACACTACGCAGGAAGTGGGTTTAACCACAGACCGCAAGCTGCACTAGCTGTGCATAACGGTCCCCAGGTAGATGCCGACAAGAAGACTGACGAGGTGAAACCCATCTGAACTCCTACTGAGCCTGAATGTGACAATCTCTGTACAGTCCGGTCTGTTCGTCTAAGAACATCGCATGGCGGGCCTAGGGGGGCGGTAAACGTCAGTCCCCTAATAGAGGTACAAGTCGTGTCGGAGTGTAGCCCAGAACACCCTGAGATAACACTGGAAACCTACCAGTATATCTCGCTTGCCCTGACCAGGGACTTTGTGTAATGGCTCTCCTAGACACAGCGCGATATCAACCCCCAATTCCGGGAGAGACGAATCCTATCTAACTGTCACTGCCTCCAAGTGCTTCGGGACTGCACCGAACTACTACCTGTTTGCACGACTCCTTTGAGACGTGGTAGGGTAGTAATCAAAGTACAATGGGAACACACTCGAGGCGAAGTGACAGTGTCAAGTCAGCGGACTAAGCTGTACTCATGTCACCTGGGAACTGATAACTGACGATATGTATAGTACCAACCAACAGTTCCTGACGAGTCCTGTCCAGTGTACTCGTAACATAACGAGCACCCGCATACTATCTCAAGTACGACGTACTGACAGCTGTGGGACAGACCGTCTCCCCTGCTGGGATGAGAAGCGCATACGCTAGTCTACTCCGGAGTATCGATGCCCTCTCTCGATAGTCCTACGACTAGGGACCTGCATAAGGATGTGCTTGTAGATTACCCAGCCCCTACCAGTGTGACCGCCATCACAACGCTGGTAATCAAGCAAAGATCCTAAAGGCTCTACTAATATGTATAAGCAATATGCTAAAAGAAACACATGCACATATTGAAGTAGAAACAAACCAAGTACCATACTACTATTTTGAGCAAGATTGTTTATACAACTGTGAATATCCCAAGCTTCCATTAAGTAATATACAAACTAGTATGATACAGTAATGGCCTCTAGGGCATATACACAAACATGCTTTAGTCCATAAAAGGACTTAAGCAGCTTGCATACTTTACCGCTGCTCCCACTCTGAATGAATCCCTCTGGCTGATCCATATAGACGCTCTCTAACAAATTTCCATTTAGAAAGGCCGTCTTTACGTCTATCTGCCCGATCTAGTAATCGTGGAAGGCAGCAATAGGAAGAAGGACCCGAATGGATTTCAGCATTGCCACTGGAGAAAAGGTTTCATCATAGTCCAAATCAGGTCTTTGACGGAAACCCTTTGCAACAAGTCTAGCCTTATAGGTTTCAACCTGTCTATCTACACCAATCTTCTTTTTGAAGATCAATTTGCATCCTACGGGTTTTACTCCATCTGGAGAAATGTCCAAAGTCTATACTTTGTTAGTGTACATGGACTCCATTTCAGTCCGCATTGCATCCAGCCATTTTACTGAGTCACCGCTCTGAATGGCTTGCTGGAAGCTAGTAGGCTCATCAAAGTCAATAGTGCAATCCTCTCTATCCCCGTCTATGATAAAACCGTAGTATCTCTCGGGCGGATGAGATTTCCTACTACTCCTGCGGAGTGGCGTCGGGATGTCCCTTTCTTCTGAAACCTCTGGTTCTACCATACTTTTAGTAACAGCTTGTGGTTCTGGAATTTCTTCCAGTTCTACTGCGCTCCCACTCTTCTGATTTTCTAAAAATTCAGCTTCTAAGAAGTGGGCATGACGAGAAACAAAAACCTTTTGTTCCTCTGCATAATAGAAATAATATCCCTTGGAGTGCTTTGGATATCCCATAAACTTACACTGCACTGAGCGTGCCTCGAGCTTGTCCGCATGCTGCCTTTTTACAAAAGCTGGACATCCCCATGTCTTAAAATGTTTTAGACAGGGTTTCTTCCCACTCCATATCTGATATGGTGTGTTAGGCACAGTTTTGGTAGGAACCTGGTTCAAAAGATATGCAGCTGATTCAAGTGCATATCCTAGAATGATCGCGGTAACTCAGCCTTACTCATCATGGAACTAACCATATCCAATAGGGTTCGATTCCTCCTTTCTGATACACCGTTGTGTTGTGGTGTGTATCGAGGAGTAAGCTGAGAGAGAATTCCTTGCTCTTTTACGTAACCCAGGAACTCGGCACTTAAGTATTCACCACCTCGATCAGATCTCAGTGTCTTGATACTTTTTCCGGTTTGGTTTTCCACTTCATTCTTGTATTCTTGGAATTTCTCAAAGGCCTCAGATTTATGCTTCATTAAGAAGACATATCCATACCTAAAGAAATCATCCGTAAAAATAATGAAGTAGGAATAACCTCTTCGCGCATGTATAGACATTGGACCGCACACGTCACTGTGTACGAGTCCCAAGAGCTCGCTTTCTCTTACTCTGTGTCCAGTAAACGGAGTCTTTGTCATCTTTCCTATGAGACAAGATTCACAAGTAGCATAAGATTGATATTCGAACGGATTCAAATATCCTTCTCTCAATGATTTGACCCAGTCTACAATGCCATAAGAAAGCCTGATTTAATTCCGGAGACTTTCTTTTAAGTGTGTTCTGGATACTGAAGATCTGAGTTTGATTTAATACGTATATTCCGTTTTGTAATGTACCTGACCCAATCATAACTTGATTTAGGTGGATGTGAACCACATCGCTTATAAAAGTAAAATCATATCCCTCCTTAGAAAGTAAGGATACAAATATGATATTACAAGTTGTACCTGGTATATAAAAACAGTTACGTAGAATCAATATCTGCCCAGTTGTCAGTCCAAGATGATATTCCCTTATGGATTCAGCGTCCATGCTCATTCCGTTAGCAACTGTGAGGGTCATATCACCTATCCCGACAACCCTACGGTTTCTCAGAGCCTGTAATGAATTACAGATGTGAGATCCTGACCTGGTATCCAATACCCAGGAAGTAAGGTTAACTGACATACAGTTCTATATCACAAACACTCTCGAAGCTGAAGCCATAACATGCTTCAAATCCTGGCTACTGGCTTTACTAGCCCTGCAATCATTCTGCCAATGTTCATTCCTGTAACAATAGGAACGACCCTCTTTTACTATATCCAGTCCCGAAACTTTTGCCTTTCTCTTTCCTTCTATTTCCCTGGTTTCCTTCACGGTAAGAGGCAGAGACTGTAGAATCAAGTCAGTATTTGACTCGTTTCCCAACGGGGTCTCCAGGTCCTGGAGCTTATCAATACAGCTATTCATTGTAAGGACATTGTCCCCTACAGATGACCCATCAGCCAACCTCGCATGAATTAATTCGTTCGAGGTTTCATATCTAGTGATATGAGATTGCTCTCCATATAAATCTTTGTTATGGAGAAAGATGGAAACTAAGTCCATCTTCTCGTGCTGCTTCTGGTATACACCATCAACTGAAGCTAACATGAGTCACTTAGCTTTCGCTTTATCTTTTTCCATTGTCTGACGGATATCCATATCCGCGACAGTGGAAACTAGACCTGGGACGGAGGGATCTTGAGTATTAATAGGGTGGTCCAGCTTGTCATAGGCAATGGACATCTGGACAGACCATTGCCAGTCATAAAAGTAAGATTCAGTCAATTTATTATCTAGATGTAACCTAGTCGTGGTCACAGGGTCGCTGCAATTAAGAGAGAGAGAAGAAAACCTTTTAGCATGATGCTCTTGCAAGTTTAGAGTGGTTTTTAATTTATCTAAACAGGATGGCTCCCACTGTTTCTCGAATCTCTCTTCAAACCATAAAAGAAGAATTAGCCAGGATTATTTTCATCGTACAATTCTTGCTTAACCGTTCAGCCAGGTCAGTGTCGATACTTGAGGGAGGTTTTCCAACGTTTTCGCGAAGTTCCTTAATTAAATAACTTCTTTTCGCTGGGGGCGTAGCCCCGCTGACACCTTTCTAGACACCTACTTGGTTTATAGCATTGATCGTTAAGTGACGAATCTCCTGATAAGTAGCTTGTACTCACAGTAGGATCGGGATCCAAAATATCATCGTATGATAATGTTGAAGAAATCCTACCAACATTCATCAAACTCCAAAATGGTATGCTTCTCTCTGCAAATTTCAGTTTCTTTAGAAATTCCCGAGGTGGATTTTTTCCCCATGCTCTTATGACCTTGACTAAGGGCCAACAAATCATAAGTCACATGTCAAGTTCTACCCGTCATTGTCCAGGTTAATTTGAACCCACCCGTAGATACTCTTGACTAAGGGCCAACAAAGTAATACGACTGTCCCAAACCAACGCATCTATCTATACAACAAATGAAATACCCCAGCAGCTACCAAACACTATGCCTTGACAAAGGGCCAACAAACATAGCTTGAATACTACTGACCATCCATAAGAAAAGACGGAGGGCTACGAATGGTTTTGGCAAAACCGTGAATGTAGTGAACTTGATATAATCGAAGGAACTTGATACTTTTTTAAAAAAAGTGGTTAAAGCTCTGTAATTTAAAAATTCTGATCTTTTAAAATAACCGAGTGGTTTCTTTTAAATATGTTCCAACGATTAAACTTTGGTTTATTTTCTTTGCATTATAATAATGCGTCCCATCATTATCCTATCATTGCAGAAAACAACGAAAATACCACATCCTCTTATGCCATCCGCATTCGCCACGGGGTCCCG
Organism: Agapanthus africanus; assembly: GCA_030015575.1. Lineage (NCBI taxonomy): Eukaryota > Viridiplantae > Streptophyta > Magnoliopsida > Asparagales > Amaryllidaceae > Agapanthus > Agapanthus africanus. The sequence continues at coordinate 193,176,655 of JASDDO010000016.1, read as the reverse complement.
TCATCACCCGTTAGGTTTCTTAACTAACGACAGAGCGGGGGCTGGGCTAGCGCGGGTGTAAAACATAAGTGACGTCTAATAGCTATCATATATAGATATTGTACATTCGTCAGACGCAATAATAAGCATTCCAGATCACTGATGAACTTTATTGGATATACTAGCAATCCGCATTTGCTTTGAGCCTGTAATAAAAGACGGATTACACAGTTCTGATGAATAGCTATTACCCCACCTTAGACCCCTACGTGTACGACAAACTACCCGCCAAGTACCCGAAGTGAAGCGTTCTCTCTCAACAAAGTGAGCAGGCCACTAAACACTTCAAAGTACCCGGTAGTTTGTGTACCCCACCTTGGGTCTATCCTAGGAGCAAAAAACAGTAAAAAGAAATAATACAACGGTTGCTACAAACGCAACCTTGATGTGCCCCGCAAAAGAATATTACATCATATTACATTTACATCGAATGAATGAATATTAAACCCATCTCAAACCCCGACTAATCATCACAACACTCCAATCAAGTACATATACACAAACAGTAAACATTACAGAAATGTGCAACCCCCTGCCAACCGACATACTAGGAGTTAGGGGAGGTTTACGAACACATTAAACATTACAGATAAAAACCCAATTAGCAATTAATTTAGAACATCGATCGACAACTTTTATCCATGTCTACCCCAAAAGCAAACCTGTACTGAAGTAACCTCGGTAGAAAACAGAATATACAGGAAAACAAAACACCAGAAACAATGAATTACTGTGAAACTCCGAGTCAACTCGGCGTTAACTCGGCGGTGGATCCGCGGCCAAAAACACCATTTGGCCGCGGTTCCGCGGCCGTCTTTCCGAGTTGTGTCCTCGTATCTTCCCAGAACTCATATAATACCCTGCTGTGAATTTTAAGGCATATCAAAAAAAAATTTAGACACGTTTAAAATTTACAGAAACTGTTAGGGTCCGGGGTGTTTCGTTTTCGTGTTTTCCGTCGATCGAACTTCTAATTAGTTGCTAACAAGATAGTAATGGTTTAGTTGGCTCTGATACCACTGTAAGTCCATGTCACACACCCCACGAACTTGCGGGGAGGCGGAATATATGAAAAACGATTATCAAAGCTTCGCAATACGGACTTGAGCGCATGAATCGTTTCTAAACCGTTACTAGCAAACTACGAAAGGATTAACTACTCGGATTCGATGTTATACCTCACGTAACTTGTCCATCGGGTCTTCATTGCGGTCCACCACTCCTCGTAGGCTCCTTGGAACATCGGCACCTCAACGGCCTTCTCGAGTCAAAGACGATACACCCGAGAGCTCCTACGCCAAGCTTTATCTCTAACTTGAGATAACTAGGTTGCTCAAAGTGCTAATCTAAGCTACCTAGGGGATATAGAGTAAGGTTATTGATGTATTAGTCTAGATAACCCTTGATCTCAACACATGAGAGGTTAGGGTTAGGGTTTCAAGAATGAGAGAGCTTGAGGAGAGAGAAGGTGATGATGAGAATGATATTGAAAAATGAACTCAATAGAATATATCAACCATAACAATTTATCAAATAAATAATGTATATGATTAATCATCATGGTTGATGCATTCACCTTGTGTGGTTCATCTCATGAGTCATTAGCTTCATAAATGAAGCATTAACTCCATGGATGAATCATACAAATGAGTCATTAAGCAATAAATTCTTATGCCACCTTAACCCCCAAGTCACCATGCTTCTAGAAGCTTCCCGGAAAATTACGAGAATGCCCATCCATTCCGTGAAAACACGGAAAAACATTAGACTGTATAAATCCAATAACCTGATACTAGAATGTGGCTTAAACCAAAGCCGGCTAGTAAAAACTGTCCGAACGCCATACGTGCGTTTAAACACGTATGCGCCCGAACCCTTGTCGTAAAACCATACGACCTCTATATCGTTTCGCCTGGAGCAGGGAAGCTCTCTGTGTGGGACTCTAAAGACTCGACACTACGCTGGCAGTGGCTTTAACCACAGACCGCAAGCGGCACTAGCTGTACGTAACGGTCCCAAGGTAGATGTCGATAAGAAGGCCGATGAAGAAAACCATCCGAACTCCTACTGAGCCTGATATGACAATCTCTGTACAGTCCGGTCTGTTCTTCTAAGACTATCGCATATCGAGCCTAGGGGGCGGCAAGCGTCAGTCCCCTAATAGTGGTATAAGTCGTGTCGGAGCGTAGCCCATTACACCCTGAGAAAACTACTGGAACCTACCAGTAAATCTCGCTTGCCCTGGCCAGGGACTTTGCGTAATGGCTCTCTGACACAGCGCGATATCAACTCCCAATACCGGGAGAGACGAATCCTGTCTAACCGCCACTGCCTCCAAGTGCTCGGGACTGCACCCAACTGCTACCTGTTTGCACGACTCCTTTGAGCCGTGGTAGGGTAGCAATCTAAGAACAGTGGGACACACTCGTGGAGAAGTAGCAGTATCAAGTCTGCGGACTATGCTGTACTCATGTCACCTGGGAACTGTTAACTGACGACGGGTATAATACCAACCAATCAGTTCCCCTACGAGTCCTGTCCGGTGTACCCGTAACCTAACGAGCACCTGTATACTATCTCCAGTACGACGTACTGATGGCTGTGGGACAGACCGTCTCCCCAACTGGGATGAGAAGCGTACACACTAGTCTACGCTGGAGTATCGATGCCCTGTCTCGATAATCCTACGACTAGGGTCAAGTATAGTATGTTGCTTATAGACTACCCAGCCCCCACTAGCGTGACTGCCATCACAACGCTGGTAATCAAGCAAAGATCCTATGGGCTCTACTAATATGTATAAGTGATACGTTACAAGAAACATATGCACATATTAAAGTAGACACAAACCAAGTAGCATACTACCATTTTTAGCAAGACTGTATATAAAACTTTGAATATCCCAAGCTTCCATTAAGTAATATACATACAAGTATGATACAATAATGGCCCCTAAGGCATATACACTAACATATGTATATACGCTGAGGGCATTCTTGTTATTTTACATGGGATGCTTCTAGAAGGGGACACCTCATTATTGGATTATCTATTTTGAGAAAATAGTTTAGTGAGGTGGAAATTGGAGAGATATTTTAGGCATGGGTGAAGCATGGCTTTATTCATTTGTTTATTTGTTTGGCTTCACTATTGAAACTTGGTTGATTATTTGTATTGAAAATAATCCATGCTTCAATAAGTGAAGTGAGAGCCATTCTTCACTTGCTTATAAAACTCTATCGCATTTGCTTATTCTCATTCTCTCTCCATTTTCTCCTCTTTCTTCTTCTTGACCCTAACACTTACATGTGTTGTGAACCCTAGGGTCTAATGAGATAAAACACTCCACTAGCTTCTCTACATCTTCTTAGTTGTCTAGTCTGACAAACTAAACATCTAAGTTACCTTATAGTAGAGGTTGAAGCTTGAAGTACATACTCTCAGGTGTATCATCTTCGACACGAGGAGGCCGGCGTTGTAAGCTCGATCCATCTTCTAGGAGCTAGAAAAGAGGAGGAGATGAAGAAGACCCGAAGGACATGCTTCAAGGAGGTATAGTACACTTACCGAGTAGCTAAACCTCTAGGTATGTTTTGTTAGTTAAGGTTTCTTTATAGATCCTGGAGTTTAGTCGGTGTTGCGATGCTTCAAAAATCATGTTTTGTAAATTCCTCCACCCCGCGAACCCGTGGGGTGCGCGACACGGACTTACACTAAGCACTTATTTGGGCTTTGTTTGTTCAGCCCTTTTTCTTTTCATGTAAAAGTGTTGAACACTTATTTAAGCTCTGACGCTCACATGTATGTCATGTGAAGCATTCAGTCATGGGCGCTGCCCAATAAATGTTGAACACTTTTAGTCATTTTGACCAAACGTGAAGTGCTAAGCACTTTTATACGGCATCCACATGAGGTGCACGTGTAGCGCTGGGCGCTGCCCAATCAGTGCTAAGAACTCATCCGTTTTGGATCTATATAAAGTGCTCAGCAATTTTTGTATGGCGCCCACGTAAGGAGCACGTGCGGCGCTGCCCAATCAGTGTTATGCACTTAGCTGTCTTCGGCTGCATAGGGAGTGCTGAGCAATTTTATTCAGTGCCCACGTGTGTTTCACGTGAGGCGCTGGCCTTCTGTTTTGCGCGACGGCGTGTTTTTCACGTGAGGCGCTAGGCGTTTAAATGGGGGCACCCACGCGAGGAGCACATGAGGCGCTAGCCTTTTCCCCTTATTTAGAGATTAAATATCTGTTAATGGTATTTTGACCATTAATGATCACCAAGATCTTCAGTTTTTTTTTACGATCTGGGATCAGGTTTTTTCTTTAAGAACTAAGTTATTTTACAGGTTCCTTTTTTCTTTTGTTTTTTCCATTTGGACCTAGTTCTATTCTGAATCTTTGATTCTCAAGAACAAGATCTTCCCGATGAGAATTAAATTCTCAACTTATAGGAGACTTGTCTTATAGATCTCAGATCTAGAAAAAGAACTAAGTTTTTTAAAAAGGGTTAAACCCTTAGATGTGATAGAAATATTTTGATCTCTTTTGTTTACCTCCCGTTTTGAGAAGGAAGGTCTTCTTCTTTGAGAATTGAATTCTCTGTTCTTTTTTAGTGCTCACTGTATTTTTTGCAGAAGCTTATAGGGGTTTTTCTCTATATGAGACTTGAAATTTCGGGTCCTTTATATAGTGGAGGCAAGTTTGTTACTTAATTCTAAGAAAATCTCTGATTGAGAGATTCCAATTGATTTAATTGGACTCAAATTGAGTTGGGGAATTTTACCCACCATTGGATTTTTTATCCAAGGACTTTTTTTTTTACAGAATATGATTTTTCTCACATAAAAAACGTAGAGTTATGTTTTTACAGAATATGATTTTTACAGAATATAATTGGACTCAAATGTAGCACACCCAATGTGTTCGCGGGGAGGCGGAATACATCAAAAACGATTTTCTCACATCAAAAGATCATGTTTTTCTTTGCAACATAGACTTTATCCACATTAGGATCTTGATTAAACCTTAACTAGCAAAAACTAAAATACAAGTGGGCGTTATCTACTCGGTTAAAGTGTTATGCCCTCGTGTCAAGTCCTTCGGGTCTTCAAGTGGTTCTTTGCTCCTTGGATCGAGCTTCAAGTTTGAAATCCTTTCTTTAGCTCCTCCGAAGCTTCCAACGAACTCGGTAGCCGGTCTCCTTTAGGTAATAGAAGATCCACCTGAGGGCCTATGGTCAAGCTCCAACCTCAAGTGAGGTAACTTAGTGATCTAATGTGCTAGATGAGATTACTAAGTAGATGTAGAGTGTGATCTATGGATTATGTAGTCTCAAAGCTCAATGGATTACAACACATGTGAAGGGATGAGCTTGAGGGAGAAGGAGAGAAAAACCTACGAGAGAGAATGAGAATGTGATAATGATGTAGAGAATAAGAAGGGAGAATGGCTAAGTCTTTTGACAATAATTCAAGCATGGATTATTTTAGTCTCAAAATAATCAACCATGCTTGAATAGGAACTCCAATGAATAAACAATTAACAAAGACATGCTTTCAACCCATTCCTCAAGTGTCTCCTAATTTCCATCTCATTAATCCTTTATCAAAAAAGGATAAATCAATAATGAGGTGTCTCCTTCTAGAAGCTCATTCTTGTGAAATTACAAGAATTCCCTCACAGTATATACATACCCGTATTCGTATTCCGAAAAATACGGATACTTAGAGGCAAGTATAATCCAATAGTATAATTCTAGGATCCGTCTTAAACCAAAGCCCACTAGTATTATCCGTCCGAACATCATTCATGTAGCCAGTACACGTATGCGATCGAAACCCTGCCGTAAGACCATACGACCTCTACATCGTCTCGCCTGATCCAGGGAAACCCTCTGTGTGGGACTCTAAAGACTCGACAGTATGCTGGCAGTGGGTTTAACCACAAGTCCGTCAGTGGCACTAGCTGTACGTAACGGCAACCCAGGTACTTGTCGAAAAGGGGGCCGGCGAGCGAACTCATCCGAAACCACTACTGAGCCTATCTGTGACAATCTCCGTGCAGTCCGGTCTGTTCATCTGACAAGTCATGTAGGTGTGGCATAAGACCATCTGAGAATCTACTAGTCCGACCACCAGTAATTCTCAATCAGCCCTGGCCAGGGGCTTATGGTAATGACCAACCGATCACAGCGCGATATCGACTCCCTATACCGAGAGAGACGAATCCCCAATAGTCGCTCACTGCCTCCATGTGGCTCAGGACTGTACCCAACTAAAACCTGTTTGCACGACTCCTTTGAGCCGTGGTAGGGTAGTAATCAAAGCACAGTGGGAACTCACACGAGAAAAATGACGACATCAGGTCGACAGACTATCTACACTTATGTCACCAGAGAACTGCTATCTGACGCTAGGTATAATACCAACTAGTCATTTCTCGGAGAGTCCTGTCCGGTGTACTCACACCCAGTGAGAACCTGCAAACAATCTTAGGTGCATCTCACCAATGGTTGCGGTACCAGTCCATCATCCCTCGTCAGGGTCTAGATATGTATACACTAGTCTACTCTAGAGTAACGATGCTCAGTCTCGATACTCCACGACTAGGGACGCTTTTAAGGATCTACCTATTGACTACCCAGCTCCCACAAGAATGATCTCCATCACAACGCAGGTAGTCAGGAAAAAATCCTACGGGCTTTATCAACATGTATATAAGATATGAAATACAAAGTAAAACACATCACATGTTAAGATAAAGACAAACCAAATAGCATATTATCATATCAAACAAGATTGTCCTGTACATATATATCCCTAGCATCCTGTACAATGAAGGCCTCTAGGCCATACATATCCAACAATCTCCCACTTGCACTAAGACCTGTAATTGGAGTAATGAGTACCCATTGTCTGCACTAGACCCAGTAGCAGGCGTACCGCGTGCCCAACATCTCGAACAGTCTCTCGAACTGGATTTGAGGGATGACCTTGGTGAATGGATCTGTCGTGTTGTCTTTTGTGTCCACACTCCATACCTCGATCTCCTGGCGATCCACGATCTCCCTGATCAGGTCATACCGCCTCAAGATATATCTGGATTTCTGATGGGACCGTAGTTCCATTGCCAAAGCCATGGCTCCGTTGTTATCGCAATATAAAGGTATTGGATTAGCAATGGATGGAACCACCTGAAATTCAGAAAGGGACTTCCTTATCCACACTTCCTCTTTTGCGGCATCGCTTGCAGCGATATACTCAGCCCCCATCGTCGAGTCTGCTACGGTATCCAGTTTGGAGCTCTTCCAACAGACCGCCCCTCCGTTAAGGGTGAACACATAACTTGAGACAGATTTAGAGTCATCATTGTCACTTTGGAAGCCAGAGTCGGTAAAACCCTCGATCTGGAAGTCCCCATTACCGTACACTAGGAACATCTCTTTTGTCCTTCTCAGGTACCTAAGAATGTTCTTAACTGCCATCCAATATTTCTCACCTGGGTCAGACTGATACCTGCTTACCACGCTGAGTGCGTAAGCACATCTGGTCTGGTACATAATATCGCATACATTATTGACCCAACCACCGAAGCGTATGGTACTATGCTAATGCGAACCCTCTCCTCATCAGTCTTGGGAGACATTTGTTTGGAGAGGGTGATTCCGTGACAAGCGGGCAAATTTCCACGCTTAGAATCTTCCATACTGAACCTCTTTAGTACGGTGTATATACACGTCGACTGTGAATGTCCCAACATTCTTTTGGATCTGTCACGATAGATCTTAATCCCCAGAATGTACGAGGCATCCCTGAGGTCTTTCATAAAGAACTTCTGTGACAAGAACAGCTTGGCCGATTGTAGAATAGGAATGTCATTTCCTATCAGGAGAATGTCATCAACGTATAAAACGAGGAATACCACAGCTCTCCCTACAATCTTCTTATAAATATAAGGTTCATCTACATTTTTGATAAAGTCAAATTCTCTGACCGTCTCATCAAAGCAGATGTTCTAACTTCGCGATGCCTGCTTTAATACATAAATGGATTTAAGCAACTTGCAAACTTTTCCACTGCTCCCACTGTCTATGAAGCACTCTAGTTGATCCATGAAAACACACTCTTCTAAACATCCATTTAGAAAAGCGGTTTTAACATCCACCTGCCAGATCTCATAGTCATGGAAGGCAGCAATGGAAAGTAGGATCCGAATGGATTTAACCATAGCCGCTGGTGAAAAAGTTTCGTCATAATCCAATCCTGGTCTTTGACGAAAACCTTTAGCAACACGTCTAGCTTTGTAGGTTTCTACCTGACCATCTACACCAATCTTCTTTTTGAAGATCCATTTGCACCCTACGGGTTTTACCCTAGTAGGAGAAAAATCCAAAGTCTAAACATTGTTTGTGTACATGGATTCCATCTCAGTTTGCATAGCATCCAGTAACTTCACCGAGTCTTTAATCGTGATGGCTTGCTGAAAACTAGTGGGCTCATCATCGTCGATGATGCAATCTTCTCGATCCCCATTTACGAGAAAACCGTAGTATCTCTCGGCCGGATGAGATAGCCTACTAGATCTGCGGAGTGGCGTGGGTACATCCTGTTCCATTGAAGTCTCAGGTTCTACTAAGTTTTCAGTAATAGTTTAAGGTTCTGGAATTTCTTCCAGCTCCATCGCGCTCCCACTTATCTCTTTTTCGAGAAATTGAGTTTCCATGAAGCGGGTATGATGAGAAACAAAGATCTTTTGTTCCTCAGCGTGATATAAATGATAGCCCCTAGAATTCTTGGGGTATCCCACAAACTTACGCAGTACTGAACGTGCCTCGAGTTTGTCCGGATGAACCATTTTGACAAAGGCAGGACAGCCCCATATCTTCAAATACTTAAGAAAAGGTTTCTTCCCACTCCACATTTCATATGGAGCGGTAGGCGCAGACTTAGTTGGAACCTTGTTCAATAGGTATGCAGCAGATTCCAGTGCATAACCCCAGAAGGAGGGCGACAACTCAGCATTACTCATCATTGAATGCACCATATCAAGTAAGATGTGATTCCGTCTTTCCGATACACTGTTGTGTTGTGGTGTGTATGGAGGAGTAAGCTGAGATAGAATTCCATTCTATTTTAGGTATTCCAGGAACTCGGCACTTAAGTATTCTCCGCCCCTATCGGAATGGAGCATCTTAATACTTTTGCCGGTTTTCGTTTCTGCTTCATTCTTTTACTCTTGAAATTTCTCAAAGGTCTCGGATTTATGTTTCATTAAGAATACATGTCCATACCTAGAAAAATCATCTTTGAAAGTAATGAGGTAGGAATAGCCACTTCGTGCATGTGTAGACATTGGCCCACACACGTCGCTGTGTATGAGTCCCAGGAGCTCAGTGGCTCTTTCTCTGTGTCCAGTGAACGGAGTTTTTATTATCTTTCCTATGACACATGATTGACAAGTTGCATATGATTGATACTCAAACGGATCTATGTATCCTTCTTTATGTAACTTCGTCAGTCGTGTTTCATTGATATGACCGAGTCTACAATGCCATAGAAAAAGCTTGGTTTGATTCCGGAGCTTTTCTTTTTAGTGTGTTTTGGACGTTGAAAACATGATGTTGATTGAGAATGTATATTCCGTTGCTTAGTGTACCCGACCTAACCATTTCATGATTCAGGTGAATGTTGATAACATTGGTTACAAGTGCAAAATTATATCCTTCATTTGATAATAATGATACTGATATAATATTACACACCATACTGGATACACAAAAACAGTTATGTAACAACAAAATATGTCCACTCTCCAATCCAAGGTGATATTCCCCTACTGCAACTGCGTCCACACTGGCTCTGTTGTCAACCTTAAGGGTCATATCACCTTTCCTCAAAACCATACGGCTTCTCAGCGCCTGCAAAGAATTATATATGTGAGATCCTGATCCGGTATCCAATACCCAGAAAGTAGAGTTTATAGAAAAGCAGTTTTCAATCATGAACACACCTGAAGCCGAAGCCACAACCTGCTTCGTGTCCTGATTCTTGGCCTTTAGGGCCCTGTAGTCCTTTTTCCAATTACCCTTCTTCTTACAATAGAAGCACTCATCCTTTGTGGCTGCCCCTCCCATCTTTTCCTTACCCTTTCCCGCCACCTTCTGCACACCTCCCCTCGGTTTGATAGGGGCCTTCTTCTTCTTCCCCTTGGCCTTGGCCTTGGATCAAGAAGAAGAAGATCCTCCAACATTCAGAGCGGGTGTTTCCTTGCCCTTTTTCAAGGTTCCCTCTACCATCCTCAACATGTTGAGGAGCTCCGGAAGTGTAACTTCCATACTGTTCATATTGAAGTTCAATATGAACTTGGCATAGGTGGAGGGAAGGGACTGGAGGATCAAGTCGATGTCCAACTCATTTTCCAACGTGGTTCCCAGTTCCGCGAGCTCATCGATGAGAGAAATCATCTTCAGGACGTGCTCCCCGACAGATGATCTGATGGCCAACCTCGCTTGAAAAAGCTTCTTCCAGCTCACGTATCTTGCGATACGAGATTGCTCTCTATATTGTACGGTTCCTAGGCACTGTTACAAGGTTCTACAAGGCATCAACTATGCCCGATTCAAAAAAATAGACGTGCCGAACAAGCCTAACCAAGATCGTATACTAGAGATTATGCAAAGACTAGCATGTTAAACATTTTAACACTAAGTGAAAGGGATTACAACCTTTGTAGATCCGGTCCTTCACTTCTAAAGCTCCGTGTTGACGTCCTTTCGCTGCGATCATCGTGATCCCGGACTCCGGCGATGGTTTCCTCGGAGAAATGAACAGGCTAGGTCGTTGACTTCGAGGCCGAAAATGATCTACGTCGAGGAGACTCAAACTCAAGCTCCATCTTCACTAGGTAAAAACTTTGTGAAGAGAAAACCCTAAACTAAATGGCAAGTAGTAAAGGATGATAAAATAGGAAGTGGGTTCACTATGGATTTGGATTTCTCACTCTTTTTCTACACTCGAAAATTTCTAGCAAGCTTTTCTTCTTCTTGAAGAAGAAGAAGAAGAAGGAAAAGAATGAATTATATTAAAAAGAATAATTAAGTGAAGTCTACCATATTGCAACCATGGGTGAGTTAACCTTTGTAGAGACTAAACCATAGTTTTAGTTAATGATTTGATTAATAAAAATCTTATGCAAAACAAAATGAGTGGACTTTGTCAAAGATGCTTAAAAGCTTCATGAAGCTTTAAGACAAGACAAAGAAAGCCACCATTTTGTTTTACCAAAATAAATAAAAACCTAAACCATTATCTTAAACATGGTGTAAGTCATACACACACCCAAGTTTGCATGTATCATCAATCATGATACAAACTAGTGCACATCAAGTGAGAAAATCAATCTTAAGTGAACAAATACTAGTTAATGTAAAGTAATATATCACATATATAATTATACATTAAATCATGAAATCAACACTTGATTTAATTATCCGGTCATATTGCATATAACCGACTAATATCTAATGTATCGATATATCGAATCAACACTTGATTCGGTAACACGGCTATATCTCATATATCAGACTGATGATAAAAATCGCGAGAATAGAATACAGTATCACATACTGGTATTATTCTCGGTCCCGCACATATCTCATATGCGCTCTTATTTCGTTTCGCTTGAGCCAGGAAACCTCTGTATAGGACTCTAAAGACTCGTCAATACGCCTGCAGTAGGTGGTGATCATATCAATCACTCACAAGCCGCAGGCGGTCTGCTAAACGTAACGGCCACCCGGGTATTGAGCGATCAGAAGATCAATGAGCAAGCCTGCTCACACTCCTGCGAATCCAATCAGTAACACTTACCGCACAGTCCGGTCTGTTCGTCTGATATGTCGCATATCTCGCCTAGGGGTGGTAAACGTCAGACCCCAGCAGCTTGATAAGTCATGCCGATGTAAGGTCCATAACAAGCATGAAACTACTGATAACACTTACCAGTAAATCAGTGCAACCCTGGCCAGGGATTTCCAGTTATGGCCCGTCGAGCATAGCGCAACATCAACCCCCAATACCGGGAGAGACGAATCCCCTCCTATCGCTCATTGCCTCCATGTGAATCGGGACTGTACCCAAAAACCACCTGTTTGCACGACTCAGTCGAGTCGTGGTAGGGTGGAAATCAAAGCACAGTGGGAGACACACAAGACTCTATGACGATCTCGGGTCAACAGACTAAGTTGTACCAGTGTCACCAGAGAACTGCCATCTGACGTAAGGTATAATACCATTTGGGAGTTCTCGGCCAGACCGTTCAGTGTACCCAACCATCTCTGATGTCAAACACCAATGGATATGGGATCATCCATCGCCCATCACATGGGTCGAGAAGATATACGCTAGTCTACTCTGGAATATCGATGCCCCGTCTCGATATTCCCACGACTAGGAACATTGAAGGATGTACTCATGGACTACCCAGGACCCACTAGTATGATCTATTTCATAGTCCTGCAAGTCGAGTACACATCCTAAGGGCTTTATCAACATGTAACAGAGAGACAATAAGTATACATGTTAAGATAAAGAGCAACCAGATAGCGTACTATCATGTCGAGCAAGAAAGTCCTACCTATATATGTCCCAGCATCCACTACAATATACATCTCATGTACAGTAATGGCCTCTAGGGCATACATATAACTAACAAACTCCCACTTGCACTAGGGCCATCTATAGCAGTGGTTGCAGTATCTCATACTCAACCATCCCATAAAAGTCTCTCTCTGGGAAAAAGCCTTTATGAGTGGATCTGCCGTGTTGTCCTCTGAGTCTACTCTCCTAACCTCGATCACCCTGGAGATCAACTATCTCCATGATCAGGTGAAGCTGCCTCAGAATATGTCTGGGTCACTGGTGGGACCGGGGTTCCTGGGCCAAAGCCACACTTCCATTGTCACACAATGGTAGGAACCTAGTTCATCTCATGAACCAATATACACCCAAACTGCCTCTTTGGTAGTATCTTTGATAGCGATGTCACCAGACTTTATCCTCTAGTTTGACACGGTATCTAGCTTGGAACTCTTCCAACATACCGTCCTTCCATTGAGGGTAAAGACAATGTCTGTGACTGACATTCAGTCTTCCTTACCACCCTGGAAGCTATCCAGTGATTCTCCCCAGGATCGATTGATACCATCTCACTACACCTAGTGAGAATCCTAATATCCATTTAGATCTATCTCATAGATCCAAAACCCAGGATTTAGGAGGTATCACCTTTTTCCTATTTGGAGAATCCTTGTGATAAGAGGAGATTGACCGTGTGTAGCATAGGAAACTCTTTTCCCATCAAGAGTATGTTGTCCACGTACAATACGAGGATGACCACCTTACTCTTTACTCCCTTTTTGTATGTACAAGGTTCATCTACTATTTTGATGAAGTCAAACTCTTTGACTGCCACATCAAAACAGATGTTCCAACTCCGCGATGCCTGCTTTATTCTGTAAAGCAACTTGCACACGTTTCCGCTGCTCCCACTGTTAACGATGCCCTCTGGCTGTGTACTTATAGACGTTCTCTTCTAAATCAGTATTTAGAAAAATAGTCATGACACCCAACCACCAGATATCGTAGTCATGAAAAGGTTTCATCATTATCCACGCCCGGTCGATGACGAAAACCATTAACATGTCTAGCTTTGAAAGTCTAAACTTTTCCATCTACACCAAGTAATCTTCTTAAGATATACTTTCTCCTGATGGGGATTTAACCCTTCAGATATAGCAACCAAAGTCCATACTTTGTTGGTGTACATGGATTCCATCTTAGATTGCTAAGCATTCAGCCATTCTTACAGAGTCCCTACTCTCGATGGCCTGCTCGAAACTAGTTGGTTCATCATCTCATGATGCATTCCTCGCACCCACTGTCATCTAGAAACCGAAGTATCTCTCAGGCGGATGAGGTGTTGGAGATAGTGCCCTCAGAGTCAATTATTGGATCACAGGCACGTGATTGCAATGATTGAGGGAGGACCTGTCCCAGTAGGACAGTCTTACTCGAGATGATAGTATGCTATCTGGTTTACCTTTATCATCGTGTACTGTTTTAGGTGACCTGACACGTCGCTATTACACGTTGATAGAGCCCCTAGGATTCTTGCTTGACCACCAGCAGTATGAGGGCGATCATATACGTGGGAGCTAGCAGTCTATAAGCATATCCTGAAATGGTCCCTAGTCGTGTGAGTTTCGAGACAGGGCATCGATACTCCATAGTAGACTAGTGTATACAGTCCAGACCCCGACGAGGGGCGGTGGCCGGTCTCACAAGCCACTGGTGTCAGTTGGATCACTTAAGATGTATACAGGTGCTCATTGGGTTATGAGTACACCGGACAGGACTCGCCGGGAACATGCCAGTTGGTCATATACCAGACGTCAGATTGCAGTTCCCTGGTGACATGTGTGCAGGTTAGTTCATCGACCTGGGGATCGTCATTTGTCTTGTGTGAGTTCCCACTGTACTTTGATTACTACCCTACCACGGCTCAAAGGAGTCGTGCAAAAAGGTTTTAGTTGGATACAGTCCCGAGCCACATGGAGGCAGTGAGCGTATCTTCAGGGGGTTCGTCTCTCCCGGTATTGGGGGTGAGGTCGTGCTGTGTCTAGGAGAGCCATTACACGAAGCCCTCGGCCGAGGCAAGGAGATTTACTGGTAGGTATTCCAGTAGTATCTCATGGTGTTCTGGGCTACACTCCGACACGACTTGTACCGCTTTTAGGGGTCTGACTTTTACCAACCCCTAGGCCCGCCATGTGATGTGTAAGTGCACGGCGGCGCCCCGGCCATCAATCCGACGCCGGAATGCGGAAGCGGTGAAAAACTTAAATTTTGCGGACTTAGCAAACCGGCACCACCGCGCACTAAACATCCGGATCGTAACCATTAACAAGTCTAAGCTACTAACAAGATAGGGAAGAGAAGTATACCGACAGATCCGAGTCCTCCGGTCTTCTCGTCGTCGTCCCGATCTCCTGCGGAATGTCCCGTCTCCTCCTCATCGCCGGAAGTGCACCACATCGCCTACTTCTTTTACGGGCTCCCACCTCAATGCCGAGGCAACTCAGGCGCGAAGTTGGCTAGCCGACGCGCCCAAGATTTGCTGTAGAATAATGTAGAACCTTGTCTCTTTTGGGTTTTGTATAGTTGCCATGATGGAGGAATTTATGCAAGAATAATTTTCATGAAGGCTTGAAGAAAAATGGAGCAAGCCATCAAAAAAAAAGCTCGGCCAGATGCCAATGTGCTCACTGGAAAAACAATGAATGATGCAAGCTTTCTATCTCTTGCAGTGGCAGAAAAAGAGCCCCCTGCACACCATTATCTTTTCATTCCTTTCTAAATTAATTAATCCACTCCAACTCCAAAAAAGTCACAGCACACTCATTTTTGTTTCATTCCATACATAAGAAATTAATCATTCACTATACAATTTAAAACTCACTCCATACCCCAACACAGTGGCCGGCCCACTCCAATTTCCAACACCAAAAACCCATACTCTATCATGTCATATGAAAGTCAAGCCATGATGGAGAAGTCAAGAAGTCAAGGTCAAGGAATGGCTATCATGACACAAGAATATGCAAGGAAACCCCTCCACAAATACTTATTTGCAACAATGCAAATAAACCCTCCTCCACCAATCTTCGGCCAATGAACGATACAAAGGAAATCGGCCGAAACTAAAAGCAAACTGGCAACTCCAGAAAACTGGTCCCGTAATAAATTACAGGAAAACCCCGATACTGTGCATACACACCCGCATCTGTATTTCGACCGAAATACAAATGCAATGAGACAAAATCTCCAATGTACTATACTAGAATCCGGCTTATACCATAACCGGCTAGTAATATCTGTTCGATCCTGATCCGTGCAATACCGCACGTATCTGATCGAACCCTGCCATATAACCATACGGCCTATAGTAAAAACTGTCAGATCCTGATCCGTGCAATACCGCACGTATCTGATCGGACCTTGCCATATCTCCATACGGCCTCTACAACCTTTCGCCCGAAAGCTGAGTAACTGAATGTGGGGGACTCTAAAGACTCGTCAACACCTTGGTTGTGGATTTAACCACTAGCACGTCAGAGGTATAAGCCAATACGTAACGGGCTACCAGGTACTGACTAAAAGGGACGTCTGTGGGCGAACCCAGCCTGACAACCCTACTGAGCCTGTCAGTGACAATATCCGTACAGTCCGGTCCGTTCGTCTATGAGCATCGCATGGCGGGCCTAGGGGGTTGGTAAAAGTCAGACCCCCAAAAGCGGTACAAGTCGTGTCGGAGTGTAGCCCAGAACACCCTGAGATACTACTGGAATACCTACCAGTAAATCTCCTTGCCTCGGCCGAGGGCTTCGTGTAATGGCTCTCCTAGACACAGCACGACCTCACCCCCAATACCGGGAGAGACGAACCCCTGAAGATACGCTCACTGCCTCCATGTGGCTCGGGACTGTACCCAACTAAAACCTATTTGCACGACTCCTTTGAGCCGTGGTAGGGTAGTAATCAAAGTACAGTGGGAACTCACACAAGACAAATGAGGATCCCCAGGTCGATGAACAAACCTGCACACATGTCACCAGGGAACTGCCATCTGACGTCTGGTATATGACCAACTAGCATGTTCCCGGTGAGTCCTGTCCGGTGTACTCATAACCCAATGAGCACCTGTATACATCTTAGGTGATCCAACTGACACCAGTGGCTTATGAGACCGGCCACCGCCCCTCGTCGGGGTCTCGACTGTATACACTAGTCTACTATGGAGTATCGATGCCCTGTCTCGAAACTCACACGACTAGGGATCATTTAAGGATATGCTTATAGACTACCAGCTCCCATGTATATGATCGCCCTCATACTGCTGGTGGTCAAGCATAGAATCCTAGGGGCTCTATCAACGTGTAATAGCGATGTGTCAGGTCACCTAAAACAGTACACGATGATAAAGGTAAACCAGATAGCATACTATCATCTCGAGTAAGACTGTCCTACCGGGATAGGTCCTCCATCAATCATTGCAATCATGTACCTGTGATCCAATAATTGACTCTGAGGGCATTATCTCCAACAATCTCCCACTTGCACTCAAGGCTAATTATTGTGATGTCGCATACTCACAGCCCGTGTGATACCGAACACCCAACTCCTCTACTAGTCAGTCTCACAAAGCTCGTTTGCGAAACTATTGCGTTCGAGGAATAGCCTCAGTGAGTGGATCCGCCTTGATGTCTCTTTCTATGTCTCTCTATATCTCAAGTTCGCGGAGAAAACCATCTCCTGAAATGAGCAATACCTGTCTTAGAATGTGTCTGGATGTCTGATGGGACATAGCTCATAAATGAACTCCAAATCCAAACTTCTTAGACTGTATCGTCAACTGAACTTAATCAGTATCCTGCGCCACGCCTCCCTCAGTATTGCCATGGACCACCTGTCCAAAATACTGCCCCTCATCGGAGGGAAAACTATAACTCTGACAACCTCCTTGTCGTCCATGTCACCTTGGAAGCCTGGAATGATAACTGTCTCCCGAATGAGGCTGTCGTTATCATATCCCTAGAACATCCACTTATGTTCTAAAACTGCTTCCGACTGTTTCTCCAGGATTGGATCAATGTCAACTTATTGCATCTAGTGCAAGAACAACATCTGGTGTGGTACTTGACATCTCATGATTGACTCAATTGCCTGAGCAAGTGATCTGCCAATCATGCACATCCCTCTCCCCTTTAGTCTGTAAGACACCTTTAGAGAGGGTGACTCCATCTTCTGCAGGTACACTACCGTGCATGGAGTCGTCCATTCTAAATACTCTTAGAATGCTGTCTAAGTACCCTGATTGGGAAACCACCCAAATCTAAATCTAAAACCATAGATCTAGTAACCAGTATGTCTGATACAAAATCCATTTCCTTTGTGGAGAAATCACTGTGTGACGACCAAAGTATAACCGATTGTAGTATAGGAGTTTCTTTTCCTACTCTGTGTATGTCATCCAAATACTATGACATCACACCCTACTACCTTCTCAAAAGATCTATCCCCTATTCTGATGAAGTCAAACCCATGACTGTCACGTCAGAAATAGATGATCTATCTCCGCTATATCTGCTTTAGTCTATAAATAGACATAAGCTACCTGTCCACCAATGCTTCCGCTGCTCCCACTGACTACGACAACCCTCTGGCAGAGTCATATAGACGTACACTTCTAAAGCTAGTTTAGAACGACGCTATACTCATCCTCCTGCCGGGTCTCGCAACCTGGAACAACAGCAATGGCAATTGTGGGTAAACAAGAACTTCCCTGTCACCGTCCTTGAGGCTACCGTAGTACCTCTCGGGTGCCTGAAGTTACCCACCGTATCTGCGGAGTGGTCAATGGAATGTCAATCCAGATTGAATCTTTAGGTTCCTTATCAAATCTTCAGTAATCGTTTGTGGTTCTGGAATCACTTCCAGTTCTACCATACTCCCACTACAGTTTTCTGAAAAAATCCATTTTTAATAAAACTGTGGCGAGTCTAGAACAATATTGCTATTGTTCATCCAGATGGTAGAAAGTCAACCCTCGTCATAGCCTGGGTCAACCCACAAACAGCCACTACATAAACGTGCCTTGAGTTGTCCAATGTCTGGTTTTAAGCATAAACCGGACAACTCCCCGTACCTTAACAATGTTAAGATATGAACTGTACTATATCCAATATAGAACCAGAGGCACTGATTTAATTGAACCAGATTCAAATCATGCAGCTGTCTCCAGTGCATGTCAACTAAATGGAAGGAGGCCGATCAGCATTACTCAACTTAGGAATGCTTCCAATTATGAGTAACCTGAAAGAGAAGCAAAATCTCTTATCATTACTATCAACTGAATACCATACATAAGTATCTACATCTTCGATCTCTTTGAAGAATCCCGATACTTGCTACACCTGGTTCTCTACTCTATTCAAATACCCATAACTTCTCAAAATTCGGACCCTGTGTTTCCACGAAACACTTGTCTAAAAACCAGAGAAGTCATAAGTAAACCGAATATAGTACGAGGACCAACCCCTCTGTCCTGATGGACCCTGGACAACATACAATACTCTGTATAAGTCCCTTGAGTCTGATAACTCATTCACTGTGTGTCGTAGGTTGAAAACTGTACTTATGGTTAAGAAGAATTACACCGCTGTTTAATGCTCCTTACCTAACCATCCACTGATATAGGTAAATGTCGTAGACATAATTTCAGAAAGGTATATCTCACTCTATGAAAATAGACGTACAGATATATCAATTTGAAATTGGTGCATAAAAGCGGATATTCAAAACCAAATATTTGCCGACCGGCAAACAACCCAGGTGATTTCCTCAAATATCACCGATTACAACGAATCCCGATATAATGAGGATGATCACCCAATTCCTAATAACCTACTCCCACTCATCATCTGTAAAGCCATACAGATGTGAGAATCATACTTGGTAAATACATACCCTGGAGTAAGTATCTAATCGGGAAATCAGTTTTCTTTTAACATTACACAGTGAAACTGAAACATCGAAATGTTTCGATAGGGTATCCTGGTATTCCTAGTAATGCCTCTTCCAGTATCCAGATTCACAACTGTAACTGTGTAATTCTTTGCCACCTCTCCAAATCCTTTCATTTGTCTTTAGTCTTTACCTTCTGCACACCCCTTTAGGCCAAATGGTTTTCTTCCTTCCCTACCGTTCGGCACCAGCCTATGGTTTGGAAGAAGACTATCCAATAAGCATAATGGGTGTACTGTCCCTATTCTAGGAACACTCTCAATGCGAGAGAAGGTGAAGATAAAAGACACCTGAATAAATCTTATTCCTATTTCTCCTGAACCAGAATCCATCCCCGAACTGGAACAAGTTCCTTTCGAGTTCGTATATAACCATACGATGGAGTATCCAATAAACTGTGGATCTTCGTAGTGATACGGAGTGTCCTGGAGAAATGCAAAGGTGATTTTAGGATTGGCGAAGAAATACTTTGTTTGGTCGTGAATATCTGTTGCAATTTACTTTGCCCTCTTACTAATCCCTTGCTTTGTCTTAACATAATACCTTATGCACACCATCGTTATGCTGATTGGTTTTCTTCATTCCCTACCGGTCGGCACCAGCCTAAGGTTTGGAAGAAGACAATCCAATTTGCATAATAGGTGTACTACCCCTAAACCAAGGAGTACTCGTAACCTGAGAGAGGGTAAAAGGAAAAGACAACTGAATAATCCTATCCGTTTCCTCCAGAACCTGAAACCATCCTCGAATAAATTCTTTCGAGTTCGTATCTAACCATACGATGGTTTTGTCCAATGGAAGTGGACGTTCGTAGAAATACGGGGTGTCCTGGAGAAAAAGGGTAAAAGTAGGAGTGGCAATGAGGTTCGCAACTCTGACAATCCAAAAGCCAGTGTTAAGAAGGTTCGATCAACTTGGTCACTGAGTCAAAGTCTTAAGGTCGGGTCAATGGTCGCTGCCAAAGAGAGAGAGAAAAGAAACACTCAGCGTGCACTCTAACCTAGATCAGAATGGTTACCAATTTATCTAATCTGGAAACCTCCCACTGTACCGTCAAATTCTCCTCCAAACCTGAAAGAAGAATTAGTCGGGAACACCCGAGGAGTAAACCAACTCATCAGTGGGAATCGGGATCCAACTATCATCGCATGACAACGTGACGGAATCCGCTCACGGTATCACACTCCAGAAGGTATGCGCATATCTGGCAAGTTTCAGTTCTTTTGAAACTCCCGATCTGATTTCTGCCCCATGCTCTTATGACCTTGGCGAAGGTCAACAAATCATAAGTCACATGTCAAGTTCTACCCGTCATTATCCAGGGTTAATCTGAATCCACCCGTACAAGCCCTTGACGAAGGTCAACAAGGCTATACGACTGTCCCAAACCAACGCATCTATCTATGCAGCAGAAAGGTAACAAGCAGCTACCATACACTATACCTTGACGAAGGTCAACAAACATAGCATGAATACTACGTGCTACCCGTCTGAAACGACGGAGGGCTACGAATGGTTTCTGGCGAAAACCTTTAACGTAAAGAACTTGATATCGTCGAAGGAACGGATAGCTTTTAAAAAATATAGTGACGAAAACCTTCGCTAAAGAGGTCACTCCCGGTGAAGGGATCTCGGCTCTTTCCCCGTAGAATGGGGTGCAGGATATTCCAACTGAATACCACGGTGCAAAGCAAAAGTAATCGGCTATAGTGAAGTTAATGCCCTGATGCAAACTTTTTGTCTAAGGGGTCACTCCCGGTGAAGGGATCTCGGCCCTTGCCTCGTCGACTGAGGAGCAGGATATTCCAGATGAATACCACGATGCAAAACAAAAGTGAACGTCTTTGCAATAAGAGCTTTTTGAAAAGTGTTCCAACAACATCAGATTAGGTTTGTTTTTAACTTGCATTGATCCGAATCAATGCAGTCCCATCAATTGATCACACCAAAAAGAACGAAAATATACTGATGTACGTATATGCCATCCGCATTCGCCACTGGGTCCCGTCATTACCCGTTAGGTTAGCTAACTAACGACAGAGCGGGGACTGGACTAGCGCGGATGTAAAACATATACAACATCTACTAATATATATACCAATATATTATATTTCGCTCAAGGCGTGAAAAGAAATGCAACATCACAGAAAATGTACAGCATCACAGAAACAATACAGATATCTCGGATCCCCGGGTTTCACAGAGCCACTGCTGAAACCCGACGTTCCCCTGGTCGTGTGGATAGCCTGCGCAATGAAAACCTAGACCCCTACGGGCGCGGCAAGTCACCCGCCAAAACTTGAAGCGAGGCAGCCCCCTTCAGTGCCGTGAATGGACCACCCAGCACTTCACAGAATCCAGCAACTTGGGCACCCCTCCTGGGTCAACCTGTACCCCCTACGAGTGCGGCGAATAGCCCGCCAATTCCAGAGTGAAGCCCCCTCCGTCTCAATGCCATGAGATACGGGCTTGTTGCCCCCTAGAACCCGGCCATCCGTGCACCCCACCGCGGGGTAATCCTAGTACAGAAAGTAAAATATACATACACCGGGTACATCGACCGCAACCAGGTTCGTGCCCCAAAAGAATAATACAATCAGGCAGTGACGGCAGTCCACATGTCGGACGCTCGCCCCGCAATATCAAATGTACATAATACAACAAAACTGTACTAGCATTGCATCCAGGCTATCCCCCACGACCGATCCGCAACATCACAGCAAAAACAGAACATCAACGTGAAAGTCAAATTCGCAAATCCGTCTAACCGGGCTATAGCAGTTAGACCGGATTTACCGATCGAGTGACATTCACGGTCGCAGATATAATATAAATACTGTGAAAAATGTGTTTAAAATTTACCGATTGACCAAAAATTAACAAGTGGGCCCCAAAGCAATACTGTAGCACATCCAGAAATTCTGGGCCCAATATTAATATTCCAAAAACCCTAAATAAGCCCAGAAGCCCACTGGAAAACATCAAAGCAGTGAGCCCACCAACCTGCGGCGGAAGCGCGGCAACAAGGTGGTTTCGGCCGCCCTTCCGCGCTCTGGTTGAGGGGTCACTGTCTCGAATTTTCTCAGAGTTCTTAGAACTCCCTGCACATCAATCTGAGACCACCTGAAAAATTTTTAGACACCAAAAAAATCTTATCAGAAAACTGATGTGAACTCAAATTGGGTTTTCGGAATTTTGGTCGATCGGAACTGAAAAACACATCAAACGAAGCTAGACGAAGTTAATGGCGAGGCTTTGATACCACTGTAAGTGCACGGCGGCGCCTCCGGCCGTCAATCCGACGCCGGAATGCGGAAGCGGTGAAAAACTTAAATTTTGCGGACTTAGCAAACCGGAACCACCGTGCACTAAACATCCGGATCGTAACCATTAACAAGTCTAAGCTACTAACAAGATAGGGAAGAGAAGTATACCGACAGATCTGAGTCCTACGGTCTTCTCGTCGTCGTCCCGATCTCCTGCGGAATGTCCCGTCTCCTCCTCATCGCCGGAAGTGCACCACATCGCCCTACTTCTTTTACGGGCTCCCACCTCAATGCCGAGGCAACTCGGGCGCGAAGTTGGCTAGCCGACGCGCCTAAGATTTGCTGTAGAATAATGTAGAACCTTGTCTCTTTGGGGTTTTGTATAGTTGCCATGATGGAGGAATTTGTGCAAGAATAATTTTCATGAAGGCTTGAAGAAAAATGGAGCAAGCCATCAAAAAAAAAGCTCGGCCAGATGCCAATATGCTCACTGGAAAAACAATGAATGATGCAAGCTTTCTATCTCTTGCAGTGGCAGAAAAAGAGCCCCCTGCACACCATTATCTTTTCATTCCTTTCTAAATTAATTAATCCACTCCAACTCCAAAAAAGTCACAGCACACTCATTTTTGTTTCATTCCATACATAAGAAATTAATCATTCACTATACAATTAAAACTCACTCCATACCCCAACACAGTGGCCGGCCCACTCCAATTTCCAATACCAAAAACCCATACTCTATCATGTCATATGAAAGTCAAGCCATGATGGAGAAGTCAAGAAGTCAAGGTCAAGGAATGGCTATCATGACACAAGAATATGCAAGGAAACCCCTACACAAATACTTATTTGCAACAATGCAAATAAACCCTCCTCCACCAATCTTCGGCCAATGAACGATACAAAGGAAATCGGCCGAAACTAAAAGCAAACTGGCAACTCCAGAAAACTGGTCCCGTAATAAATTACAGGAAAACCCCGATACTGTGCATACACACCCGCATCTGTATTTCGACCGAAATACAAATGCAATGAGACAAAATCTCCAATGTATTATACTAGAATCCGGCTTATACCATAACCGGCTAGTAATATCTGTTCGATCCTGATCCGTGCAATACCGCACGTATCTGATCGAACCCTGCCATATAACCATACGGCCTATAGTACAAACTGTCAGATCCTGATCCGTGCAATACCGCACGTATCTGATCGGACCTTGCCATATCTCCATACGGCCTCTACAACCTTTCGCCCGAAAGCTGAGTAACTGAATGTGGGGGACTCTAAAGACTCGTCAACACCTTGGTTGTGGATTTAACCACTAGCACGTCATAGGTATAAGCCAATACGTAACGGGCTACCAGGTACTGACTAAAAGGGATGTTTGTGGGCGAACCCAGCCTGACAAACCTACTGAGCCTGTCAGTGACAATATCCGTACAGTCTGGTCCATTCGTCTATGAGCATCGCATGGCGGGCCTAGGGGGTTGGTAAAAGTCAGACCCCCAAAAGCGGTACAAGTCGTGTCGGAGTGTAGCCCAGAACTCCCTGAGATACTACTGGAATAACTACCAGTAAATCTCCTTGCCTCGGCCGAGGGCTTCGTGTAATGGCTCTCCTAGACACAGCACGACCTCACCCCCAATACCGGGAGAGACGAACCCCTGAAGATACGCTCACTGCCTCCATGTGGCTCGGGACTGTACCCAACTAAAACCTGTTTGCACGACTCCTTTGAGCCGTGGTAGGGTAGTAATCAAAGTACAGTGGGAACTCACACAAGGCAAATGACGATCCCCAGGTCGATGAACTAACCTGCACACATGTCACCAGGGAACTGCCATCTGACGTCTGGTATATGACCAACTAGCATGTTCCCGGCGAGTCCTGTCCGGTGTACTCATAACCCAATGAGCACCTGTATACATCTTAGGTGATCCAACTGACACCAGTGGCTTGTGAGACCGGCCACCGCCCCTCGTCGGGGTCTCGACTGTATACACTAGTCTACTATGG
Organism: Agapanthus africanus; assembly: GCA_030015575.1. Lineage (NCBI taxonomy): Eukaryota > Viridiplantae > Streptophyta > Magnoliopsida > Asparagales > Amaryllidaceae > Agapanthus > Agapanthus africanus. The sequence continues at coordinate 193,151,690 of JASDDO010000016.1, read as the reverse complement.
AGTATCGATGCCCTGTCTCGAAACTCACTACGACTAGGGATCATTTAAGGATATGCTTATAGACTACCAGCTCCCACGTATATGATCGCCCTCATTCTGCTGGTGGTCAAGCATAGAATCCTAGAGGCTCTATCAACGTGTAATAGCGACGTGTCAGGTCACCTAAAACAGTACACGATGATAAAGGTAAACTAGATAGCATACTATCATCTCGAGTAAGACTGTTCTACTACCGGGATAGGTCCTCCATCAATCATTGCAATCACGTACCTGTGATCCAATAATTGACTCTGAGGGCATTATCTCCAACACGATGCTTATAGACGAACGGACCGGACTGTACGGATATTGTCACTGACAGGCTCAGTAGGGTTGTCTGGCTGAGTTCACTCACAGACGTCCCTTTTAGTCAATACCTGGTAGCCCGTTACGTATTGGATTATACCTCTGACGTGCTAGTGGTTAAATCCACAACCAAGGTGTTGACGAGTCTTTAGAGTCCCCCACATTCAGTTACTCAGCTTTCGGGCGAAAGGTTGTAGAGGCCGTATGGAGATATGGCAAGGTCCGATCAGATTCGTGCGGTATTGCACGGATCAGGATCAGACAGTTTGTACTATAGGCCGATATGGTTATTTGGCAGGGTTCGATCAGATACGTGCGGTATTGCACGGATCAGGATCGAACAGATATTACTAGACGGCTTTGGTTTAAGCCGGATCCTAGTATAGTACAATGTAGATTTTGTCTCATTGCATTTTGTATTTCGGTCGAAATACAGATGCGGGTGTGTATGCACAGTATCGGGGTTTTCCTGTAATTTATTACGGGACCAGTTTTCTGGAGTTGCCAGTTTGCTTTCCGTTTTCGGCCGATTTCCTTTGTTCCGTTCATTGGCAGAAGATTGGTGGAGGAGGGTTTATTTGCATTGTTGCAAATAAGCATTTTGTGGAGGGGGGTCTTTGCATATGTTTGTATCATGATGGTTTTCATGATGAAGCCCCATCCATTGACCTTGCTTGACTTTTATCTTCATGATGGCATGACTTTTTGAGTCATCATGGTTGTTAATGATTTGTTGATGGAGTGTGGCTTTCCTAGTGATCATTTCTATTTGCATGATAGCTTCCTCTCTCTCTCTTACATGATATGAGTTTGGCTCCTATTATTTTTTGGTCTCTCTCTTTTTTCCTCACCCTCCCCTCACTTGTAGTGGCCGGCCCAAGCATGAGAGGGGGCTGTCCAAAATTTTGGGGGTGGGTATTTGGTCCATTTCATGGTCCCAAATATCCACAAGTTCCATCTCCAAACTCCATAGTTCATCCCTCCACCAAAAGGCAATTCCTACAACCCCAAAGTGAGATTTGAGTACTACACATTCTACAGCATATCTTGGGCACGTCGAGTAGCCGGCTTCGCGCCCGAGTTGCCTCGGCATTGAGGTGGGAGCCCTTAAACGATGTAGGCGATGTGGTGCACTTCCGGCGACGAGGAGGAGACGGGACATTCCGCAGGAGATCGGGACGACGACGAGAAGACCGGAGGACTCGGATCTGTCGGTATACTTCTCTTCCCTTTCTAGTTAGTAGCTTAGACTTGTTAATGGTTACGATCCGGATGTTTAGTGCGCGGTGGTGCCGGTTTGCTAAGTCCGCAAAATTAAAGTTTTTTCACCGCTTCCGCATTCCGGCGTCGGTTTGACGGCCGGGGCGCCGCCGTGCACTTACAGTGGTATCAGAGCCTCGCCATTAACTTAGTCTAGCTTTGTGTAATGTGTTTTTCTGTTTCGATCGATCGAATGTTCCAAAACTGCATTTTAGTTCGCATCAGTTTCTGTTGAAAATTTTTGGTCTCGAAAAATTTTTCAGGTGATTGCAGAATGATGTACAGAGTACCCTAAGACCACTGGAAAATTTTGGTTCCCTGAACCCTCCGTACGACCGCGGAACCGCGGCCTTAACCCCTTGTTGGCCGCGGTTCCGCCGCATGTATTTGGGTTCAGCTCACCAGGTTTTTCCAGTGGGCTTGTGGGCTTTAAATTTGGGTTTTGGAATATTAATTTTGGGCCCAGGATTTCTTGATCTGCTACAGTATTGTTTGGGGGCCCACTTGTTAAAATTTGATGGATCGGATATTTTAAACATATTATTTCACAGTATTTACATTATATCTGCGACCGTGAATGTCACTTGATCGGTAAATCCGGTCTAACTGCTATAGCCCGGTTAGACGGATTTGCGAACGTGACTTTCACGTTGATGTTCTGTTTTTGCTGTGATGTTGCGGATCGGTCGTGGGGGATAGCCAGGATGCAATGCTAGTACAGTTGTGGTTGTATTATGTACATTTGATATTGCGGGGCGAGCGTCCGACATGTGGACTGCCGTCACTGCCTGATTGTATTATTATTTTGGGGCACGGCCAGGTTGCGGTCGTTGTACCCGGTGTATGTATATTTTACTTTCTGTACTAGGATTACCCCGCGGTGGGGTGCACGGATAGCCGGGTTCTAGAGGGCAACAAGCCCGCATCTCATGGCATTGAGACGGAGGGGGCTTCACTCTAGGATTGGCGGGCTATTCGCCGCACTCGTAGGGGGTACAGGTTGACCCAGGAGGGGTGCCCAAGTTGCCGGATTCCGTGAAGTGCTGGGTGGTCCATTCACGGTACTGAAGGGGGCTGCCTCGCTTCAGGTTTTGGCGGGTAACTTGCCGCGCCTGTAGGGGTCTAGGTTTTCATTGCGCAGGCTATCCACACGACCAGGGGAACGTCGGGTTTCAGCGGCTCTGTGAAACCCGGGGATCCCAGATATCTGTATTGTTTCTGAGATGCTGTACATTTCTGTGATGTTGCATTTCTTTTCACGCCTTGAGCGAAATATAATATATTGGTATATATATTAGTAGATGTTGTATATGTTTTACATCCGCGCTAGTCCAGTCCCCGCTCTGTCGTTAGTTAGCTAACCTAACGGGTAATGACGGGACCCAGTGGCGAATGCGGATGGCATATACGTACATCAGTATATTTTCGTTCTTTTTGGTGTGATCAATTGATGGGACTGCATTGATTCGGATCAATGCAAGTTAAAAACAAACCTAATCTGATGTTGTTGGAACACTTTTTCAAAAAGCTGTTATTGCAAGGACGTTCACTTTTGTTTTGCATCGTGATATTCAGTTGGAATATCCTGCTCCTCAGTCGACGAGGCAAGGGCCGAGATCCCTTCACCGGGAGTGACCCCTTGGACAAAAGGTTTGCGTCAGGGCATTAACTTCACTATAGCCGATTACTTTCGCTTTGCACCATGGTATTCAGTTGGAATATCCTGCACCCCATTCTACGGGGAAAGAGCCGAGATCCCTTCACCGGGAGTGACCTCTTTAGCAACGGTTTTCGTCACTATATTTTAAAAAGCTATCCGTTCCTTCGACGATATCAAGTTCACTACGTTAAAGGTTTTCGCCAGAAACCATTCGTAGCCCTCCGTCGTTTCATATGGGTGGTCAATACTATTCAAGCTGTGTATGTTGGCCAAAGTCAAGGCATAGTGATTGGTAGCTATTGGGTATTCATATGCAGCATAGATAGATGCGTTGGTTTGGGACAGTCGTGCTGCCATTTTGGCCAAAGTCAAGGGTATGTACGGGTGGATTCAAATTAACCTGGAGAATGACGGGTAGAACTTGACATGTGACTTATGATATGTTGGCCAAAGTCAAGGTCATAAGAGCATGGGGCAGAAATCACATCGGGAGTTTCAAAAGAACCGAAACTTGCCAGATATGCGCATACCTTCTGGAGTGTGATACCGTGAGCGGATTCCGTCACGTTGTCATGCGATGAGAGTTGGATCCCGATTCCCACTGATGAGTTAGTTTACTCCTCGGGTAACCCCGAATAATTCTTCTTTCAGGTTTGGAGGAGAATTTGAGGTACAGTGGGAGGATTCCAGATTAGATAAATTGGTAACCATTCTGATCTAGGTTAGAGTGCACGCTGAGTGTTTCTTTTCTCTCTCTCTTTGGCAGCGACCATTGACCCGACCCTAAGACTTTAACTCAGAGACCAAGTTGACCGAACCTTCCAAAAACACTGGCTTTTGGATTGTCAGAGTTGCAAACCTCATTGCCACTCCTACTTTTACCCTTTTCTCCAGGACACCCCGTATTGCTACGAACGTCCACTTCCATTGGACAAAACCATCGTATGGTTAGATACGAACTCGAAAGAATTTATTCGAGGATGGTTTCAGGTTCTGGAGAAAACGGATAGGATTATTCAGTTGTCTTTTCATTTTACCCTCTCTCAGGTTACGAGTACTCCTTGGTTTAGGGGTAGTACACCTATTACGCAAATTGGATTGTCTTCTTCCAAACCTTAGGCTGGTGCTGACCGGTAGGGAATGAAGAAAACCAATTAGCATAACGATGGTGTGCAGAAGGTATTAAGTTAAGACAAAGCAAGGGATTAGTAAGAGGGCAAAGTAAATTGCAACAGATATTCACGACCAAACCAAGTATTCCTTCGCCAATCCTAAATCACCTTTGTATTTCTCCAGGACACTCCGTATCACTACGAAGATCCACAGTTTATTTGGATACTCCATCGTATGGTTATATACGAACTCGAAAGGAACTTGTTCCAGTTCGGGGATGGATTCTGGTTCAGGAGAAATAGGAATAAGATTTATTCGGTTGTCTTTTATCTTCACCCTCTCTCATTGCGAGTGTTCCTAGGATTGGGACAGTACACCCATTATGCTTATTGGATAGTCTTCTTCCAAACTATAGGCTGGTGCCGAACGGTAGGGAAGGAAGAAAACCATTTGGCCTAAGGGGTGTGCAGAAGGTAATGACTAAAGACATATGAAGGGATTTTGAGAGGTGGCAAAGAATTACACGGTTACAGTTGTGAATCTGGATAATGGAAGAGGCATTACTAGGAATACCAGGATACCCCATCGAAACATTTCAATGTTTCAGCTTCACTGTGTACTGTTAAAGGAAAACTGATTTCCCGATTAGATACTTACTCCAGGGTATGTAATTACCAGGTATGATTCTCACATCTATATGGTTTTACAGATGATGAGTGGGAGTAAGTAATTGGGAATTGGGTGATCATCCTCAATTATATCGGGATTCGTTGTAATCGGTGATATTTGAGGAAATCACCTGGGCTGTTTGCCGGTCGGCAAATATTTGGTTTTGAATATCCGCTTTTATGCACCAATTTCAAATTGATATATCTGTACGTCTATTTTCATAGAGTGAGATATACCTTTCTGAAATTATGTCTATGACATTTACCTATATCAGTGGATGGTTAGGTAAGAAGCGTTAAACAGCGGTGTAATTCTTCTTAACCATAAGTACAGTTTTCAACCTACGACACACAGTGAATGAGTTTTCAGACTCAAGGGACTTATACAGAGTATTGTATGTTGTCCAGGGTCCATCAGGACAGAGGGGTTGGTCCTCGTACTATATTCGGTTTACTTATGACTTCTCTAGTTTTTAGACAGGTGTTTCGTGGAAACACAGGGTCCGAATTTTGAGAAGTTATAAGTATTTGAATAGAGTAGAGAACCAGGTGAAGCAAGTATCGGGATTCTTCAAAGAGATCGAAGATGTAGATACTTGTGTATGGTATTCAGTTGATAGTAATGATAAAGAGATCTTGCTTCTCTTTCAGGTTATTCATAATTGGAAGCATTCCTAAGTTGAGTAACGCTGATTGGCCTCCTTCCATTTAGTTGACATGCACTGGAGACAGCTGCATGATTTGAATCTGGTTCAATTAAATCAGTGCCTCTGCTCCTATATGGGATATAGAACAGTTCGTATCTTGACGTTGTTAAGGTACGGGGAGTTGTCCAGCTTATGATTAAAACCAGACTCTGGATAACTCAAGGCACGTTTCTGTAATGGCTGTTTGTGGGTTGACCCAGGCTATGACGAGGGTTGACTTTCTACCATCTGGATGAACAATAGCGATATTGTTCTAGACTCGCCACAGTTTTATTAAAAATGGATTTTTTCAGAAAACAGTAGTGGGAGTATGGTAGAACTGGAAATGATTCCAGAACAACAAACGATTACAAAAGATTTGATAAGGAACCTAAAGATTCAATCTGGATTGACATTCCATTGGCCACTCCGCAGATGAGGTTGGTAACTTCAAGCGCCCGAGAGGTACTACGGTAGCCTCAAGGACGGTGACAGGGAAGTTCTTGTTTACCCACAATTACCATTGCTGTTGTTCTAGGGTGCGAGACCCGGCGGGAGGATGAGTATAGCGTCGTTCTAAACTTTCTTTAGAAGTGTACGTCTATATGACTCTGCCAGAGGGTTCTCGTAGTCAGTGGGAGCAGCGGAAGCATTGGTGGACAAGTAGCTTATGTCTATTTATAGACTAAAGCAGATGTAGCGGAGATAGATCATCTATTTCTGACGTGACAGTCATAGGTTTGACTTCATCAGAATAGGGGATGGATCTGTTGAGAAGGTAGTAGGGTGTGATGTCATGGTATTTGGATGACATACACAGAATACGAAAAGAAACTCCTATACTACAATCGGTTATCCTTTGGTCGTCACACAGTGTTTTCTCCATATGGGATTTGGACATTATGTCAGACATACTGGTTACTAGATCTATGGTTTTAGATCTAGATTTGGGTTGTCTCCCAATCTGGGTACTTAGATAGCATTCTAAGAGTATTTAGAATGGACGACTCCTGGCACGGTAGTGTACCTGCAGGTAATGGAGTCACCCTCTCCAAAGGTGTCTTACAGACTGAAGGGGAGAGGGATGTGCATGATTGGCAGATCACTTGCTCAGGCAATTGAGTCAATCATGAGATGTCAAGTACCACACCAGATGTTGTTTTTGCACTAGATGCAATAAGTTGACATTAATCCAATCCTGGAGAAACAGTCGGAAGCAGTTTTAGAACATAAGTGAATGTTCTAGGGGTATGATAACGACAGCCTCATTCGTGAGACAGTTATCATTCCAGGCTTCCAAGGTGACATGGACGACAAGGAGGTTGTCAGAGTTATAGTTTTCCCTCTGACGAGGGGCAGTATTTTGGACAGGTGGTCCAAGGCAATACTGAGGGAGGCTTGGCGCAGGATACTGATTAAATTCAGTTGACGATACAGCCTAAGAAGTTTGGATTTGGAGTTCATTTATGAGCTATGTCCCATCAGACATCCAGACACATTCTAAGACAGGTATTACTCTTTTCGGGAGATGGGTTTCTCCGCGAACTTGAGATATAGAGAGACATAGAAAGGAACATCAAGGCGGATCCACTCACTAAGGCTATTCCTCGAACGCAATAGTTTCGAAAGAGAGCTTTGTGGGACTGACTAGTAGAGGAGTTGGGTGTTCGGTATCACACGGGCTGTGAGTATGCGACATCGCAATAATTAGCCTTGAGTGCAAGTGGGAGATTGTTGGAGATAGTGCCCTCAGAGTCAATTATTGGATCACAGTCACGTGATTGCAATGATTGAGGGAGGACCTGTCCCAGTAGGACAGTCTTACTCGAGATGATAGTATGCTATCTGGTTTACCTTTATCATCGTGTACTGTTTTAGGTGACCTGACACGTCGCTATTACACGTTGATAAAGCCCCTAGGATTCTTGCTTGACCACCAGCAGTATGAGGGCGATCATATACGTGGGAGCAGGCAGTCTATAAGCATATCCTGAAATGGTCCCTAGTCGTGTGAGTTTCGAGACAGGGCATCGATACTCCATAGTAGACTAGTGTATACAGTCCAGACCCCGACGAGGGGCGGTGGCCGGTCTCACAAGCCACTGGTGTCAGTTGGATCACCTAAGATGTATACAGTTGCTCATTGGGTTATGAGTACACCGGACAGGACTCGCCGGGAACATGCCAGTTGGTCATATACCAGACGTCAGATGGCAGTTCCCTGGTGACATGTGTGCAGGTTAGTTCATCGACCTGGTGATCGTCATTTGTCTTGTGTGAGTTCCCACTGTACTTTGATTACTACCCTACCACTGCTCAAAGGAGTCGTGCAAACAGGTTTTAGTTGGGTACAGTCCCGAGCCACATGGAGGCAGTGAGCGTATCTTCAGGGGTTCGTCTCTCCCGATATTGGGGGTGAGGTCGTGCTGTGTCTAGGAGAGCCATTACACGAAGCCCTCGGCCGAGGAAAGGAGATTTACTGGTAGGTATTCCAGTAGTATCTCAGGGTGTCTGGGATACACTCCGACACGACTTGTACCGCTTTTGGGGGTCTGACTTTTACCAACCCCCTAGGCCCGCCATGCGATGCTCATAGACGAACGGACCGGACTGTACGGATATTGTCACAGACAGGCTCAGTAGGGTTGTCTGGCAGAGTTCACTCACAGACGTCCCTTTTAGTCAATACCTGGTAGCCCGTTACGTATTGGCTTATACCTCTGACGTGCTAGTGGTTGAATCCACAACCAAGATGTTGACGAGTCTTTAGAGTCCCCCACATTCAGTTACTCAGCTTTCGGGCGAAAGGTTGTAGAGGCCGTATGGAGATATGGCAAGGTCCGATCAGATACGTGCGGTATTGCACGGATCAGGATCAGACAGTTTGTACTATAGGCCGTATGGTTATATGGCAGGGTTCGATCAGATACGTGCGGTATTGCACGGATTAGGATCAAACAGATATTACTAGCCGGCTTTGGTTTAAGCCGGATCCTAGTATAGTACAGTGTAGATTTTGTCTCATTGCACTTTGTATTTCGGTCGAAATATAGATGCGGGTGTGTATGCACAGTATCGGGGTTTTCCTTTAATTTATTACGGGACCAGTTTTCTGGAGTTGCCAGTTTGCTTTCCGTTTTCGGCCGATTTCCTTTGTTCCGTTCATTGGCCGAAGATTGGTGGAGGAGGGTTTATTTGCATTGTTGCAAATAAGCATTTTGTGGAGGGGGTCTTTGCATATGTTTGTATCATGATGGTTTTCATGATGAAGCCCCATCCATTGACCTTGCTTGACTTTTATCTTCATGATGGCATGACTTTTTGAGTCATCATGGTTGATAATGATTTGTTGATGGAGTGTGGCTTTCCTAGTGATCATTTCTATTTGCATGATAGCTTCCTCTCTCTCTCTTACATGATATGAGTTTGGCTCCTATTATTTTTTGGTCTCTCTCTTTTTTCTTCACCCTCCCCTCACTTGTAGTGGCCGGCCCAAGCATGAGAGGGGGCTGTCCAAAATTTTGGGGGTGGGTATTTGGTCCATTTCATGCTCCCAAATATCCACAAGTTCCATCTCCAAACTCCATAGTTCATCCCTCCACCAAAAGGCAATTCCTACAACCCCAAAGTGAGATTTGAGTACTACACATTCTACAGCATATCTTGGGCACGTCGAGTAGCCGGCTTCGCGCCCGAGTTGCCTCGGCATTGATGTGGGAGCCCGTAAACGATGTAGGCGATGTGGTGCACTTCCGGCGACGAGGAGGAGACGGGACATTCCGCAGGAGATCGGGACGACGACGAGAAGACCGGAGGACTCGGATCTGTCGGTATACTTATCTTCCCTTTCTACTTAGTAGCTTAGACTTGTTAATGGTTACGATCCGGATGTTTAGTGCGCGGTGGTGCCGGTTTGCTAAGTCCGCAAAATTAAAGTTTTTTCACCGCTTCCGCATTCCGGAGTCGGATTGACGGCCGGGGCGCCGCCGTGCACTTACATGAGGAACCCTACCAGATCGGCGGGGAGGCTGAGGTTCGTCGGGGACTATTGAATCCTTTGGTTCTGTGAAATCATCAGCTGTACTTTGTATAGCTGGAACTCCTTCCAGTTCTACAGAACTGACATTGCCTCGATCTTGTCCGGATTTTGCTTTTGACATAGGCCGGACAATCCCAAATCTTAACTTACTTAAGAGATGGGCTCTTCCCATACCATATCTCAAATGGAGTGGTAGGCACTGATTTGATTGGAATCCAATTCAATAGGTATGCAGCTTCTCATGTGCACAACCCCCAAAAGGAAATAGGTAACTCAGTAGTACTCATCATAGAGCGCACCATATGTCACAGGGTGCGATTGCTCAGCCCCGATACACCGTTGTGCTGTGGTGTATACAGAGGAGTAACACCGAGAGAGAATCTCATTCTCCTTTAGAATAGTCCAAGAGTTCCATGCACAAGTATTCTCCTCCCTGATCTCATCAGAGGACATAATACTTATACCTGTATTGGTTCTCTACTTTTGACTTATATTCTTTGAATTTCTCAAAAGCTTCAGACATGTGTTTCAACAGGAACATGTGTCCGAATCTTGAGAGATCATCAGTGAATGTAAGGAAGTACAAAGAACCAGTCCTGGCATATGTAGACTGGGGACCTTCATACATCACTATGTATCAGTCCCAAAAGTTCACTAACTTTTTCTCTGTTTCGAGTAAACAGAGCTATGGCCATCTTATCTTTGTGACATAACTGGCATGTTTCACAAGATGTAAATTCAAACTGATTTAAATATGCATCTAATATGTAACTTCAGCTAGTCGGGTCATATTGATATGACCTAGTCTACAATACCTCAAGAAGGAATCATTCATTTCTGAACTCTTCCTCTTGTGTGTGTTCTGTACGTTAAGAACTGTGGTCTGATTTAGAATGTATATGCTTTTTGATAACGTGCCTGAACCGATCAACTCTTGATATAGGAAATGTGCAAAACATTATCCAACAATACAAAATTATATCCTTCTTTAGTAAATAAAGAGATTGATATTATGTTGTATATCAGGTTCGGTATCTAATAACATTCGTTCAGAATCAGTGTATTCTGGTAATACAGGGTGATAACTGCCAACACTTTTGCTGCAACAATTGCACTGTTTCCAATTCTTGAAATTTATCACCCGTTCTCAGTTCTCTACCTATCTGTAGCCCATGTAACAGATTACATATGCGGGATCCTGATCCGGTATCTCATACCATGGATGTAAAGGATACTGAGAAACAGTTCTATATAATGAACACACCCGAAGATGATGCAACAGCATGCACTTTCTTCGTTTGGGCGGCACGGGAAATCTGGTATTCCCCAATTTCCTGCTCTGTCTTATATCAATTATAAGTTGGAGCGGGACCAACGTTCCCCATCTTAGTATAACAAGCGGATTCGGTCAATACATCCATATTATTATCTTGATTAAGGCGTGACATGGTCGCTACCTGGAGAGAGAGAGAGAAGAAAACACTCTGCGTGTGCTCTTGCAAGATTAGATTGGTTATATATTTTATCTAATCAGGATGGCTCCCACTGTTTTTATCAAATCTAACTTCAAACCCTAAAAGGAAAGACTAGTCAGGATTAATTACACTCTGCAAGTTCGCCAATCTTTCGGCCAGGCCAGTGCCGGTACTTTGAGGGAGGTTCCCCGTGCTTTTGCACGAACCTAATTAAAATAAACCTCGTTTTCCCAGGGGCATAACCCCGTTGACACCTTTCTAGACACCTACTTGATCGGCTAATTGCAAAGTGCAAAACTCTCCCAGGAGTAACAATTACTCGCAGTGGGTTTCGAGATCCAACTATCTCATAGAAGGTATGCAATCTCATTGCAAATTTCAACACTTGAAACTCCCGAAAAAGGTTTTTACCCCTAGCACTTATGACCTTAACTATGGTCAACAAATCATAAGCACTAGTCAAGCTCTACCCATCATTTCGTGATTAATTAGACCCACCCACTTGACCCTTAACTAAGGTCCACAAAGTTACATGACTGTCCTAACTAATCGCATCATATGCTGTGTAGGAAGACATCACTTAGCTACCGTACATTGTGCCTTGACTATGGTCAACAAACACAACACGAATACTAAGTACTTTATTTCCTAAAATGACGGAGGGTTGCAGATGGTTTTTTTGAAAACCTTTAACTCTTTGAACTTGATCTCGTTGCAGAATCAAATGGTTCTAAATGGAGTGTTTTTGAGGCTTTCGCTAGTTTCGCTAAAGAGGTCACTCCCGGTGAAGGGATCTCGGCTCTTTCCTCGTCGAATGAGGTGCAGGATATTCACAATACCACTATGCAAAACAAGAACAAGAAAAGCAGTCAAAAGACAAACCGAAGGTTGTAGCATCTGCTAGTTATTACTAAAGAGGTCACTCCCGGTGAAGGGATCTCGGCTCTTTCCTTATAGAATAAGGTGCTGGATGTTCTACAAGGAACACCACTATGAAAAGCAACAACTAGAGCTACCTAATTTTTGAAATTCGATTCCACAACATCTTTTAGGTTTATTTTCTTTCATTAATCTCATTAATGAATGTCCCATCATTTAAGTCACCTAATCATCACAGATAAATACAACGTACGCTTATGCCATCCGCATTCGCCTCGATGTCCCGTCATGCACCGTTAGGTTAGGTAACTAACGGCATGGCGGGGCAGGGCTAGTGCGGGTGTAAAACATAAGCAACATCTATATAATATATCATATATACTATATACAATATCTATTTGAACATATCACATAATCACATCACAGATAACGCAGCAGAAAATATCATATGAAATATTGGATATACTAAGACGTCCGTGTTTTATTTTGAGCCTATATAAAATACGGATTCCATGGTCGTGATGAATAGCCAATCCCATACCCGTAGACCCCTACGAGAGCGGCAAGCAACCCTACCAATTCGAGAGTTAGGAGACCCGGACTCGACTCCTCGAGATGGTCTCCCACTGGACCCTAGAACCCGGTTACTTGTGCTCCCTCCTTGGGTCTATCATAATGCGGAAAAGTAAATAATATACAAAGGTGACATCATCCTCAGCCCGGACGTGCCCCAATAAAAGAATATTACATACAATGAATTTTACATGAATGAAAAAGAAAAACTCTCATCTCACATAAAACCCCCCGGCTATTCAAACATGACGATCCAATATAACATATCCAGCAACACATAATATCACATATCATCAACGTAAGTAAATAGGCGTATCCCAATTATCGTTGATGTATAGCAACGAAATTGGCGATACATCACATATTACACTTACGGTCGCAAAAAAGAAAGTGTAAAACTATAATAGTTGAAATCCGCAACCTACTTAGACATCGCATGCCTAACCAAATGAATTTCTTAGACATCGCATGCCTAACAATTATAAACCCCGCATTTTAGTCTCATTATCGAAAACACTTTTCAATATCAAGTCGGGCCATTCAAAAAGATTCCCGACATCCTGATCGAATGCTCGTCGCAAACTTTAGTAGACGGCCGCACCACCGGATGCCGTCGACGAAGTGCACTAAGGCGGAACACCGCTGCCGTGAGCACCCGAACGGGGCTTTTGGCTACGGGGTTCTCCTACAGTCACTTGGACGGGGCTATGGGGCGTGGCTATCTATTAAGTTTACCCGGCGAGTATCGGCGTACGCTACGTGATTGCAACAGAATTTTAATCACATCAAAATCCCATGGCAACCGATCAAATGAGACTAAAGTGCTTGATTTATAACATTCAAATTAGTTATCTCATCACTACATGTGGATTCCAAATATTGTATCACATTCCAGATAAATAGACAATGTTAAACTTTCCGATCGAATAATCGAACACCCAAGTTTTCCCAAATAGTTCTCAACACTTGAGGGGAGTTTAAAAACATCCATCACATGCCACAGTACCGATGGTCCATCCGTACAAGGGTCAAGCCAACACCTCACATGTGGCAACGCCGTACTGCCCCAAACCCGAAGGTTCAAAAGGCAGTTCGAGACGGTCACATAATCGAGTTAAGGTTTGTTGTCTTCTAGAGGGTCCATCGTGTTACTTGTACGACTGAGAACACTCTTAAACTACGGAAAAATCCAACGCTTAGAAATTTTGCGGCAGGGGAAAAAGTGAGTTATTGATATCCGTTCGAACTTTTTAACACGTTCTAAAAATTACCCGGACAAACTAAACAAAGTTAAATTATCCGATTGAATCAACTAGTCCCCAATACAACCCTAAGAAAACTCAACACTTGAGTGAAATTAAAAATTCCCAGAAAAAAATTGACAAGAAAGGACCTAAGAATAAATATATGAAGTATTAGGGACTAAGTCATAATTTGGGCTGCGGAACCGCCGCCAAACCCTTGGTTTGGACGCGGTTCCGCGGTCATATAGAAGAATCAGTGGGCCGTACTTCACAGAAATTCTTAGTTTTTCCTGCTTAATTTTCTGAGCATTTTTAATTCATAAAAAATCACATTTTAAAAAAAAATATCTAGAGAAGGGTATTCGTCGGGGTTTCCGGGTTCGATCGGACTTTAAACATCGTCTCGACTTCGCCTAAAGCTCTAGCTTGGCTCTGATACCACTGTAGGGTTCCTAGGTACTGTCACAATGTTCTACAAGGCATCAACCATGCCCGATTCAAAAAAATAGACGTGCCGAACAACCCTAACCAAGATCGTATACTTGAGATTATGCAAAGACTAGCATGTTAAACATTTTAACACTAAGTGACAGGGATTACAACCTTTGTAGATCCGGTCCTTCACTTCTAAAGCTCCGTGTTAACATCCCTTCGCTGCGATCATCGTGATCCCGGACTCTGGCGATGGTTTCCTCGGAGAAATGAACGGGCTAGGTCGTTGACTTCGAGGCCGAAGATGATCTACGTCGAGGAGACTCAAACTCAAGCTCCATCTTCACTAGGTCAAAAACTTTGTGAAGAGAACACCCTAAACTAAATGGCAAGTAGTAGAGGATGATTAAATAGGAAGTGGGTTCACTTTGGATTTGGATTTCTCACTCTTTTTCTTCACTTGAAAATTTCTAGCAAGCTTTTCTTCTTCTTGAAGAAGAAGAAGAAGAAGGAAAAGAATGAATTATATTAAAAAGAATAATCAAGTGAAGTCTATCATATTGCAACAATGGGTGAGTTAACCTTTGTAGAGACTAAACCATAGTTTTAGTTAATGGTTTGGTTAATAAAAATCTTATGCACAACAAAATGAGTGGACTTTGTCAAAGATGCTTAAAAGCTTCATGAAGCTTTAAGCCAAGACAAAGAAAGCCACCATTTTGTTTTACCAAAATAAATAAAAACCTAAACCATTATCTTAAACATGGTGTTAGTCATACACACACCCAAGTTTGCATGTATCATCAATCATGATACAAACTAGTGCACAAACATCTATCACATATACAACTTGTGCACATCAAGTGAGAAAATCAATCTTAAGTGAACAAATACTAGTTAATGTAAATTAATATATCACATATATAATTATAAATTAAATCAACACTTAATTTAATGATCCAGTCATATCGCATATAACCGACTAATATCTAATGTATCAATATATCGAATCAACACTTGATTCGGTAACCCTGCTATATCTCATATAACCGACTGATGATACAAATCGCGAGAATAGAATACAGTATCACATACTGGTATTATTCTCGGTCCCGCACATATCTCATATGCGCTGCTATTTCGTTTCGCTTGAGCCAGGAAACCTTTGTGTAGGACTCTAAAGACTCGTCAATACGCCGACAGTAGGTGGTGATAATATCAATCACCCACAAGCCGCAAGCGGTCTGCTAAACGTAACGGCCACCCGGGTATTGAGCGATCAGAAGATCAACGAGCAAGCTTGCTCACACTCCTGTGAATCCAATCAGTAACACTTACCGCACAGTCCGGTATGTTCGTATGATATGTCGCATATCCCTCCTAGGGGTGGTAAACGTCAGACCCCAGCTGCTTGATAAGTCATGCCGATGTAAGGTCCATAACAAGCATGAAACAACTGATAACACTTACCAGTAAATCAGTGCAACCCTGGCCAGGGATTTCCAGTTATGGCCAGTCGAGCATAGCGCAACATCAACCCCCAATACCGGGAGAGACGAATCCCCTCCTATCGCTCATTGTCTCCATGTGAATCGAGACTGTACCCAAAAACCACCTGTTTTCATGACTCGGTAAAGCCGTGGTAGGGTGGAAAACAAAGCACAGTGGGAGACACACAAGACTCTATGATGATCTCGGGTCAACAGACTATGTTGTACCAGTGTCACCAGAGAACTGCCATCTGACGTAAGGTATAATACCATCTGGGAGTTCTCGGCGAGTCCGTTCAGTGTACCTAGTCACTACTGAGCACCCGCATACCATCTCTGATGTCAAACACCAATGGATATGTGTCACGACCCAAAGTTTGGCCCGTGACCGGCACCTAACCACGTAACGTCTACAGGCGTAACGCGACTAAGTAAGCCGAAAACCCAGAAATCAAACCAGTAAAAGTATAAAGTGTTTTAAGTTTTAAATGGAAGCATTTAAAAAGTGTTAAGAAATCTTAAGTAAACAATCACCAAGATAGCGATATACGACGCCGTAGCGAAGATCAAGAGAAGCAAGTGGGAACATCACAGATAGAAATAACTGCATAAGTAAAGTCGGCTCACAACGAGCTCGACACCAGAATACAAATAATATACATCATCGTCCTCACACTGTCTCTAAGTCAAGTACATATAAGGTAGATGGAGAAAACTAGATACAAAAGTGTGTACAATAAAAGTAACCAGATACCACAACCCACCTAACAGCAAAACAGCTCACGCACCAACTGTAGTGGTATCTGTAGCCAAAAGATGTAAGAAAGCATCCCGCCGCGACTACTCCGAGGGGAAACCTGCAAATACTGTGGCACAACGGGGGTGAGTTGCCAACTTATGAATAGAAATAACATATAAAGGTAATCGCGAGTATGCACGTGCTGCGATACTCTAACCTATGCCAACAGATAACATCTATATGATGATCTGGATGCTCAAATCATGCAACAAGTGCGATCTAATAACATCTCCATGTGATGAGCAAGATATGTGATAATCAGGTATAGCACTGCAACCTAACAACCCTATATAGAATGAGCTGAAAGGCTCCTAGGCACACTAGTGAGGTCTCCCAAGACATCAACCATGGCATTTTCAAAAAATATGGTGCCTACAAACCCTAGTGTACGGATCGATAACTAGATGTCTAGGCGAAAAGAAAGCTAGCTAACAACTTAGCTAATGAGAATACGGAAATACAACCTTTGTAGATCCGGTGCTCCACCTCCACGGCTCCGCAACGAGGTCCTCTCCGCTGTCCAAATCAAATCCGGGCTCTAGGATCGACTTCGTCGGAGAATGGGCAAGCTAGGTCGTCGATGTCCATGCCGAAGATGATCTACGTCGAGGCATCGATGAATCAAGCTCCACCTTCACCAAACCCTAAAATCTTGTGAAGGAAACACACTCTACTTCTTGGCAAGAGGTAGAGGATGAAGAAATAGGATGTGGGTAAACTTTGGAAATGGATTTCTCACTCAAAACATCAATCCACCATTGATGACCTCAAGCTTCTTCACTTGAAGCAAGGAAGAAGAAGAAGAATATTATTATGATAAGTCTAAAAAAATAAGAAAAGAAAAATGAATTCTTATCATAATTTTAACCCAAGTTAAGTGTAGAGAATTGACCAAGGTTAAAGAATGGTTAGGGTAAAGGAGATGAGACAAAAATGGTGACATGAAGAAAGCTTCATGAAGCTTCAAGTTGAAAACAAAAATAGCCACCATTTTTGACTTCTTTTCCTTTTCACATTTATCTTTTAAATACAAATGAAAATATAAATGAATGAATAAAAGAAAACCCTAATCATTTATTTAACCTAGGTTTAATTCATTACACTTAACAAAAAGATATGTATCATCAAACATGATACAATCAAGTGCACAAAAATCATATCGCATATGCAATGCGCACACCCGAGTGAGAAAATCCATTCAAAGTGAACCGATACTAGTTAATGCAAAGTAATATATCAAATATATAATTATGCATTAAATCATTAAATCAACACTTGATTTAACGACCCGGTCATGACGCACATAACCGACGGGTATCATTAGTAACATCTTATCGAATCAACACTTGATCCGATAACCCGGCTATATCGCATATAACCGATCGATGTCACATCGCGAGAATCGAATACAGTATCGCATACAGTATTATTCTCGGTCCCGCACATATCTCATATGCGCTCCTATTTCGTTTCGCTTGAGCCAGGAAACCTCTGTGTAGGACTCTAAAGACTCGTCAATACGCCGGCAGCGGATGATGATCATATCAAACATCCACAAGCCGCAAGCGGTCTGCTAAACGTAACGGCCACCCGGGTATTGAGCGATCTGAAGATCGACGAGCAAGCCCGGTCACACTCCAGTGAATCCGACCAGTAACACTACCGTACAGTCCGGTCTGATCGTCTGATATGTCGCATATCTTGCCTAGGGGTGGTAAACGTCAGACCCCAATAGCTCAATAAGTCGTGTCGATATGAGGTCTATAACACTTCGAGAAACTACTGGTAACACTTACCAGTAAATCTCAGCAACCCTGGCCAGGGATTTCCTGTTATAGCCAATCGAACACAGCGCAACATCAACTCCCTATACCGGGAGAGACGAATCCCCTCCTATCGCTCATTGCCTCCATGCGACTCGGGACTGTACCCAAAAACCACCGTTTTGCACGCCCTCTTGGACGTGGTAAGATGGAAATCAAAGCACAGTGGGAACCACACAAGACTCTATGACGATCTCGGGTCAACAGACTACTCTGTACCAGTGTCACCAGAGAACTGCCATCTGACGTGAGGTATAATACCATCTGGGAGTTCTCGGCGAGTCCGTCCAGTGTACCCTGTCTCTACTGAGCACCCGTATATCATCTCCGATGTCAAACACCAATGGATATGGGATCATCCATCGCCCATCACATGGGTCGAGAAGCGTATACGCTAGTCTACTCTGGTATATCGATGCCCCGTCTCGATACACCCACGACTAGGGACTTTGAAGGATGTACTTATGGACTACCATGTCCCCACTAGTATGATCCGCATCATAGTCCAGGTAGTCAAGTACAGATCCTAAGGGCTTTACCAACATGTAACAGAGAGACAATCAGCATACACGTTAAGGTAAAGGGTAACCAGATAGCATACTATCATGTCGAGCAAGAAAGTCCTCCCTATATACGTCCCAGCATCCACTACAATATACATCCCATGTACAGTAATGGCCTCTAGGGCATATATATAACTAACAATCTCCCACTTGCACTAGGGCCATCTGTAGCAGTGGTTGCAGTATCTCATACTCAACCATCCCATAAAAGTCTCTCTCTGGGAACAGGCCTTTGTGAGTGGATCCGCTGCGTTATCCTCTAAGTCTGCTCTCCTTTCCTCGATCACCCTGGAGATCAACCATCTCCATGATCAGGTGATACTGCCTTAGAATAAGTCTGGATCACTGATGGGACGAACGTTCCTTGGCATAAGCCACAACTCCATTGTCACACAATGGGAGGAACATAGTTCATCTCATGAACCAATATACACCCAAACAGCCTCTTTGGTAGCATCTTAAGTAGCGATGTTTCCAGCCTTTATCGTCTAGTATGTCACGGTATCTAGCTTGGAACTGTTCCAACATACCGTCCCTTTACTGAGGGTAAAGACAAAGCCTGCGACTGACATTCAGTCGTCTTTATCACCCTGGAACACTTCCAGTGATTCTCCCTAGGATCGATTGATACCATCTCACTACAACTAGTGAGTTTCCTAACATCCATTTAGATCTATCTCATAGATCCAAAATCCAGGATTTAGCAGGTATCACCTTGATCCTATATGGAGAATCATTGTGATAAATGGAGATTGATCGAGCGTAGCATAAGAAACTCCTTTCTTATCAAGAGTATGTCATCCACGTACTCTACGAGGATCACCACCATACTCCCTACTACCTTTTTGTTTATACAAGGTTCATCTACCATTTTGATGATGTCAACTTCCTTGACTAATCCATCAAAACAGATGTTCCAACTCCGCGATGCCTGCTTTATCTTATAAAACATCTTGCATACGTTTCCGCTGCTCCCACTGTCTACGAAGCCCTCTGGCTGTGTACTTATAGACTCACTCTTCTAAATCATTATTTAGAAAAGCAGTCATGGCACCCAACCGCCAGATATCGTAGTCATGGTATGTAGCCGTGGCAAGTAGGATCTGGATGGACTTAAGCATAGCTACTTGAAAGGGTTTCATCATTATCCACACCTGGTTAATGATGCAAACTTTTAACAAGTCTAGCTTTGAAAGTCTCAACTTTTCCATGTTCACCAAGTAATCTTCTCAAGATATACTTGCTCCTGATGGGGATTTAACCCTTCAGATATAGCAACTAAAGTCCATACTTTGTTGGTGTATAAGGATTCCATCTCAGATCGCTAAGCATCCAGCCATTCTTATAGAGTCCCACTCTTGATGGCCAGCTCGAAACTAGTTAGGTCATCATCTCATGATGCAATCCTCGCTCCCACTGTCATAGAGAAACCGAAGTATCTCTCAGGTGGGTGAGGAACCCTACTAGATCGGCGGAGAGGCTGAGGTTCGTTGGTATCTACTGAATCCTTTGGTTCTATCAAATCATCAGCTGCAGTTTGTATAGCTGGAACGTTTCCAGTTCTACATAACAGACGTTGCCTCGAGCTTGTCCGGATTTTGCTTTTAGACATAGGCCGGACAACCCCAAATCTTAACTAACTTAAGATATGGGCTCTTCCCTTTCCATATCACATATGAAACGGTAGGCTTTGATTTGATTCGAACCCTAATTCAATAGGTATGCAGCTTCATAAGTGCATAACTCCCAAAAAGAAATAGGTAACTCAGTTTTACTCATCATAGAGCACACCATATCGAATAGGGTGCAATTGCTCCGCCCCGACATACCAACGTGCTATGGTGTATACGGAGGAGTAATGCTGAGAGAGAATCTCATTCTCCTTTAGAATAGTCCAGGATTTCCATGCTCAAGTATTCTCCTCCATGATCACATCAAAGGACATAATACTTACACCCGTATTTTGGTTCTCTACTTCTAACTTATATTCTGTGAATATCTCAAAAGGTTCGGACTTGTGTTTCAACAGGAACATAGGTCTGAATCTAAAGAGATCATCAGAGAACGTAATGAAGTATAAAGAACCGGTCTTGGTATGTGTAGACAGGGGACCTACATACATCAACATGTATCATCCCAAGAGTTCACTAACTCTTTCTATGTTTCCAATAAACATAGCTATGGTCATCTTATCTTTGTGACATGACTGGCGAGTTTCACAAGATGTAAATTCAAACTAATTTAAATATACATCTTTATGTAACTCTAGCTAGTCGGGTCATATTGATCTGACCTAGTCTACAATACCTCAAGAAGAATTCGTTCATTTCTGAACTCTTCCTCTTGTGTGTGTTCCGTATACTAAGAACTGTAGTTTGATTTAGAACATTAATGCTTTTAGATAACGTGCCTGAACCGATCAACTTTTGATATAGGAAATGTTCAAAACATTATCCAACAATACGAAATTTTATCGTTTCTTTACTAATAAAGAGACAGATATGATTTTGTATATCAGGTTCGGTATCTATTAACATTCGTTCAGAATCAATGTATTACAATACAGGGTGACAGTGACCAACAGACTTGGCTGCAACACTTGCCCCGTTTTCTGTCTCATGAAACTTATCACCCGTTCTCAGTTTTTCTACTCTTTTGTAGCCCTATGTAACATCTTACATATCTGGGATCCTGATCCGGTATCATATACCAAGGATGCGGAGGATACTGAGAAACAGTTCTGTATAATGAACACACCCGAAGATGATGCATCAGCATGCACTCTCTTCGTTTGGGCGGCACGGGAAATCTGGTATTCCCCAAATTCCTGCTCTGTCTTATAACATTTATAAGTTGGAGCGGGACCAACGTTCCCCAGCTCAGTATAACAAGCGGGTTCGGTCAATAATCCGTATTATTATCTTGATTAAGGCGTGATATGGTCGCTACCAGGAGAGAGAGAGAAGAAAACACTCAGCGTGCGCTCTGTCAAGAATAGATTGGTTTTATTTTATCTAATCAGGATGGCTCCCACTGCTTTTTATCAAATCTTCCTTCAAACCCTAAAAGGAAAGACTAGCCGGGATTAATTACACACTACAAGTTCGCCAATCTTTCAGCCAGGCCAGTGTCGGTACTTTGAGGGAGGTCCCCCGTGCTTTCGCACGAACCTAATTAATGTAAAACCTCGTTTTCCCAGAGGCGTAACCTCGTTAACACCTTTCTAGACACCTACTTGATCGGCTAATTGCAATGTGCAAAACTCTCCCAGGAGTAACTCTTACTCGCAGCGGGTATCGGGATCCAACTATCTCATAGAAGGTATGCAATCTCATTGCAAATTTCAACACTTGAAATTCCCGATAATATTTTGCCCCTAGCGTCCTATGACCTTGACGGAGGCCAAACAACCCATAGTCCGCTAGTCAAGTTCAACCCGTCATTTCCTGATTGAATTAAACCCACCCGCACGACCCTTGACGGAGGCCAAACAACGCCGTACGAATACCCTAATCCAATCGCATCATATGCTAGCAGATAAGCACTAGTTAGCTACCGTACACTGCGCCTTGACGGAGGCCAAACTACCGCAGCACGAATACTAACTAATACTTATCTGAAATGACGGAGGGCTACGCAGGTTTTTCATAAAAACCCTGAGCGTAATGAACTTGATATCGTTGTAGAATCAAATGAAGTTTTGAAATGGAGTGATTTTGAGGCTTTTCCAGTTTTGCTAAAGGAGTCACTCCCGGTGAAGGGATCTCGGTCCTTTCCTCGTCGAATAAGGTGCAGGATATATCACATATACCGCTATGCAAAGCAAGAACTGTAGCTACCTGTTTTATTTTGAAATTCGATTCTACAACATCTTAGGTTTCTTTTATTTCATTAATCTCATTAATGAAGTCCCATCATTTAAGTACCTAAACATCACAGATAGATATGACGTACACTTATGCCATCCGCATTCGCCTCGATGTCCCCTCATGCACCGTTAGGTTAGGTAACTAACGACAGAGCGGGGCAGGGCTAGCGCGGGTGTAAAACATAAGTAACGTCTATATAATATATCATATATACTATATCTAGTATCTATCATAGAACATCACATGAACGCATCACAGATATTGCAGCAGAAGAATCATATGAAATATTGGATATACTAGGACGTCCGTGTTTTCAATACGAGCCAGTATAAAACACGGATTCCACGGTCATAACGAATAGCCAATCCCACACCCCTAGACCCCTACGAGAGCGGCAAGCAACCCTGCCAATTCTAGGGTTAGGAGACCCAGACTCGACTCCTCGAGTTGGTCTCCCACTGGACTCCAGAACCCGGTTACTTGTGCCCTCCTCCTTGGGTCTATCCTAGTGCAGAAAAGTAAATAATATACAAAGGGTGACTACTTCCGCAACCTGGAAGCGCCCCAATAAAAGAATATTACATACAAGTTTTTACATGAATGAAAATGAAAAACACTCATCTCACATAAAAACCCCCGGCTATTCAAACACGACGATCCAATATAACATATCCAGCAACACATAACATCACATGTCATCAACGTAAGTAAATATGTCCATCCCAATTGTCGTTGACATATAGCAACGAAACCGGCGATATCACATATTACACTTACGGTCACAGAAAAGAAAGTGTAAAACTTCAACAGTTGGAATCCGCAACCACCTCAGACATCGCATGCCTGACCAAATGAATACCTTAGACATCGCATGCCTAACAATTATAAACCCCGCATTTTAGTCTCAAAATCGAAAACACTTTTCAATACCAAGTCGGGCAATTCAACAAGATTCCCGACATCCTGATCGAATGCTCGTCGCAAACTTTAGTAGACGGCCGCACCCCCTACGCCGTCGACAAAGTGCACCAAGGCGGAACACCGCTACCGCGAGCACCCGAACGGATGCTTTCGGCGACGGGGTTCTCCTACAGTCACTTGGTCGGGGCTATGGAGTGAGGCTGTCTATTAAGTTTACCCGGCGAGTATCCGCGTACGCTACGTGATTGCGACGGACTTTTGATCACATCAAAAATCCGTGGCAACCGATCAAGTGAGACTAAATTGCTACGTTTATAACATTCATCCAGTTATCATATAACTTATTGTGAATTCCAATTATTGTATCACATTCCGGATAATTAGAAAATGTTAAACTTTCCGATTGAACATTCGAACACCCAAGTTTTCCCGATACAGATCAACACATGAAACAAGTCTAACAACATTCCGTTCGTGCCTCAGTACCGACGGTCCAGCCGTAGAAGGGTCAAGCCAACGCCTCACATGTGGCACGCCGTACTGCCCCAAACCCGAAGGTTCAAAGGGTAGTTCAAGACGGTCACATAATCGAGTTAAGGTTTGTTGTCTTCTAGAGGGACCATCGTGTTACTTGCACTACTTAGAACGTCGTTAAACTACGGAAAAATCCAACACTTGGAAATTTCCCGACAGGGGAAAAGTTGGGTATTTATATCCGGTCGAACTTTTTAACATATTCTAAAATTTATCCGGAAAGACACATAGACAAAGTTTGACAATCCGATCGAATATATGAACTCCCAATACAACCCAAAATACTCAACTCTTTATTTCAGATTAAAAATTCCCAGGAAAACCAACACTGAAAAATAGGAGTTACTGTGCAAAATTGAGTGCCTAATAAGACAAAACGGCGGCGGAAGGGCCGCATTAGCACGCTAATGCCGCGGTTCCGCCGCACTTTAGAGGGATCATTAGGTAATTTTTGCACCGTAATTCTTAGATTTACCTGCTGATTTTTCTGCATATTTTTAATTTGCAAAAATCCACATTTTACAAAAAAGTACAGAGAGCAATTTGGAGATCGGATTTCGGTTCGATCGGACTTCAAACTCCGTCTACGCTTCGCCTAAGGCTCTAGCTAGGCTCTGATACCACTGAAAGGCTCCTAGGCACACTAGTGAGGTCTCCCAAGACATCAACCATGGCATTTTCAAAAAATATGGTGCCTACAAACCCTAGTGTACGGATCGATAACTAGATGTCTAGGCGAAAAGAAAGCTAGCTAACAACTTAGCTAATGAGAATACGGAAATACAACCTTTGTAGATCCGGTGCTCCACCTCCACGGCTCCGCAACGAGGTCCTCTCCGCTGTCCAAATCAAATCCGGGCTCTAGGATCGACTTCGTCGGAGAATGGGCAAGCTAGGTCGTCGATGTCCATGCCGAAGATGATCTACGTCGAGGCATCGATGAATCAAGCTCCACCTTCACCAAACCCTAAAATCTTGTGAAGGAAACACACTCTACTTCTTGGCAAGAGGTAGAGGATGAAGAAATAGGATGTGGGTAAACTTTGGAAATGGATTTCTCACTCAAAACATCAATCCACCATTGATGACCTCAAGCTTCTTCACTTGAAGCAAGGAAGAAGAAGAAGAATATTATTATGATAAGTCTAAAAAAATAAGAAAAGAAAAATGAATTCTTATCATAATTTTAACCCAAGTTAAGTGTAGAGAATTGACCAAGGTTAAAGAATGGTTAGGGTAAAGGAGATGAGACAAAAATGGTGACATGAAGAAAGCTTCATGAAGCTTCAAGTTGAAAACAAAAATAGCCACCATTTTTGACTTCTTTTCCTTTTCACATTTATCTTTTAAATACAAATGAAAATATAAATGAATGAATAAAAGAAAACCCTAATCATTTATTTAACCTAGGTTTAATTCATTACACTTAACAAAAAGATATGTATCATCAAACATGATACAATCAAGTGCACAAAAATCATATCGCATATGCAATGCGCACACCCGAGTGAGAAAATCCATTCAAAGTGAACCGATACTAGTTAATGCAAAGTAATATATCAAATATATAATTATGCATTAAATCATTAAATCAACACTTGATTTAACGACCCGGTCATGACGCACATAACCGACGGGTATCATTAGTAACATCTTATCGAATCAACACTTGATCCGATAACCCGGCTATATCGCATATAACCGATCGATGTCACATCGCGAGAATCGAATACAGTATCGCATACAGTATTATTCTCGGTCCCGCACATATCTCATATGCGCTCCTATTTCGTTTCGCTTGAGCCAGGAAACCTCTGTGTAGGACTCTAAAGACTCGTCAATACGCCGGCAGCGGATGATGATCATATCAAACATCCACAAGCCGCAAGCGGTCTGCTAAACGTAACGGCCACCCGGGTATTGAGCGATCTGAAGATCGACGAGCAAGCCCGCTCACACTCCAGTGAATCCGACCAGTAACACTACCGTACAGTCCGGTCTGATCGTCTGATATGTCGCATATCTTGCCTAGGGGTGGTAAACGTCAGACCCCAATAGCTCAATAAGTCGTGTCGATATGAGGTCTATAACACTTCGAGAAACTACTGGTAACACTTACCAGTAAATCTCAGCAACCCTGGCCAGGGATTTCCTGTTATAGCCAATCGAACACAGCGCAACATCAACTCCCTATACCGGGAGAGACGAATCCCCTCCTATCGCTCATTGCCTCCATGCGACTCGGGACTGTACCCAAAAACCACCGTTTTGCACGCCCTCTTGGACATGGTAAGATGGAAATCAAAGCACAGTGGGAACCACACAAGACTCTATGACGATCTCGGGTCAACAGACTACTCTGTACCAGTGTCACCAGAGAACTGCCATCTGACGTGAGGTATAATACCATCTGGGAGTTCTCGGCGAGTCCGTCCAGTGTACCCAGTCTCTACTGAGCACCCGTATATCATCTCCGATGTCAAACACCAATGGATATGGGATCATCCATCGCCCATCACATGGGTCGAGAAGCGTATACGCTAGTCTACTCTGGTATATCGATGCCCCGTCTCGATACACCCACGACTAGGGACTTTGAAGGATGTACTTATGGACTACCATGTCCCCACTAGTATGATCCGCATCATAGTCCAGGTAGTCAAGTACAGATCCTAAGGGCTTTACCAACATGTAACAGAGAGACAATCAGCATACACGTTAAGGTAAAGGGTAACCAGATAGCATACTATCATGTCGAGCAAGAAAGTCCTCCCTATATACGTCCCAGCATCCACTACAATATACATCCCATGTACAGTAATGGCCTCTAGGGCATATATATAACTAACATGAGCAGGGTATGCAATGATCGTGTAAGCATGCGTACTATATCAGGTACAACAGATACAGGATGAGATATCAATTTACTACATACTGAGCATGGGAAATATAACATCTACATGGAATGTCATCGTGGAAAGTATAATTGGTACCCATCAATGCACCCAAATCCAAATACTACCCAGGCGCCGTCATCCTCATCAGTCCTCAAATCCTGTAAATCTCATAACATCGTGAGTGCCCAACATTGGCACCCAAAATATCAACAAATACTCGTGTCTAGCATCGACACGCAAATCCTCACATATCGGTCATCCGTCAGTCCGGGTCAGCCCACGGGCTCTGTCTACGGTATCGGCCCTCGGCCCCGGTCAGTATCCTCCGGATAACCGCCAGGTCCAACCAATCACCGGTAGGTAGTAGTCCCTCTGCCAGGCTCACCGTCTACTACACAGCGAAACCGTTCTCGCCCCGGGGTACCATACCGGATCCACCATGTACCCGTAATCGGCCTCATCCAACTCCTCGATTCGGGTTCGCATATACCACTCTAGCACCGAGAAAACACATGGTGGACGCACCAAAATATCATATCAAAGGAAATCGGGTTTTTAAATAATTAACTATTCTCTTTTGAAATATCCACGGTTCCCCAAATCCAGAATTATCATGGAAACAACATATCTCAATGCGTAATCTAAACAAGTATGAAGATATCAATGTATGTGTGCACTGGTATGAGTATACAATGTGCATGTGAGCAGGTATGAAGATATCAATGTATGTATGCATTGGTATGAGTATACAGTGTGCATGTGCGCTGGTATAAAGATATCAATATATGTGTGCACTGGTATGAGTATACAGTGTGCATGTGCGCAGGTATGAAGATATCAATGTATGTGTGCACTGGTATGAGTATACAGTATGCATGTGCGCAGGTATGAAGATATCAATATATGTGTGCACTGGTATGGGTATGTGATGTATATGTGCCCAAATATGGATACATGATGTATGTGGTACAAGTATGGGTATGTGATGTATATAGAAAATCATGACAACATTAATAAAGCGGAATCAGTATGATATATGATTTATAGCAATCCTATAATGTGAGTGTCATCGCAATCACTAACGGTGTGAGTATAGCATATCTATCGTGCTCGTGCAACTTGAACCGTTAGTGACAGTGCAGTGTCCTATGCTATCATTTCTATATGCAACAATAAGGTATGCTACTACAGTCCATATGAACATCTATACTAAATATCCTAACACGCCCTGACGCTTAACGCCATACGGGCGATTTCCCCGTAGATGTTAAATCTACTCACCTG
The DNA here is from genome assembly GCA_030015575.1 of Agapanthus africanus. NCBI lineage: Eukaryota > Viridiplantae > Streptophyta > Magnoliopsida > Asparagales > Amaryllidaceae > Agapanthus > Agapanthus africanus. The sequence continues at coordinate 193,123,136 of JASDDO010000016.1, read as the reverse complement.
GTCGTGCGCTACTCGTAGCCGACCACCTGCTTCCCTTTCTTAGCTTCGTCCGACGTACCTGCCTGCGAACCTGGAATTTACACAAGCAACCACCTCGCAAGATGCTATATCTAAGCCAAACGATACGCTCGCGTCGCGAACTAAAAGCGCGTTTGTACGATACGCTAAAACGTGTGTATGCGTCTAAAACTAACCCGACACGTCGCGACGTGCTGGATCACAGAACCCACACGCGTATCGCGCGTATCGCGCGAACCAAACGTATTAGAAATACGATATAACGTCCCAGATTTTCCTACAGAGAGAAACTAACAAAATTGCATATACCACTGACCCTAAAATAACAGCAGACTCCTACCCACACAGACCCAACCCAAGACTCCCCTATCTGGCCGCAAATTGCAACCAGAATGAATAAACCGGCGGCCTGAAGGTAGAGTGGGGGCTTCGTGTTCGGGTGGTGTGGTCTATACCTTGTATACAAGCTCCAGTTAACTCAATTTCAACCTGAACTACTCGGGCCTATAGCAGATCACATAGAGCCAAAATTTCACTTAAAACACTAAATTTTGCAAATTTGAAACCCTATGGTATTTTGGTGTAATCTTGGGTCTAATTAGGTTTACATGGCCTTAATAAAACCTAATTAGGCTAGGTTAACCAACACTAATAGCACTTAACCATAAGGCTACACAAATCACTATTTCAAGCTCAAAATCTCACTTTTTACACAAACCGAAGCTAAACTACACATATGTTAAGCAAACACGAAGTTGGGCTCAGATTCTATACCTTACAAGACCCTAGGTGCAAGGAGAAAGGAGGTGGAGAAGATGGGAAGTGCTGCTGCAGCTGCTGGGGGCTGCTGCTGATGTTGTTGCCATTGCTTGTTGCTGCTGATGCTGATGATGATGATGTTGCTGCTGCTGCTAGTTGCTGTTGTTGGGGCTTCTTCTGCTGCTGCTAAGTGTTGTTGTTGTTGCTGCTGCTGCTAGGTGAGTGTGTGTGTGTGTGTATGAGAGTGAGAGTGAGAAGTGAGAGTGAGAATGAGAGACCCCAAGTCAAACACCCCCCCTCTCTCTTTCCCTCTCTTTTCATTTCATGAGCATGGCTCATGCTATGCCCATACTCCCTCTCTCACACCAAGTCAACAAAAGAGAAAAAAAAGAAATTCAAATAAACAAAACACACAAATAAATGAATCATCTTTTTAAAGTCCAAATACTTAATACAAATGGGTTAACCCACCATGGTTGCTAATCATGGTTTTAACCCCAAATCTAAACCCTAGTTAACATGCACAAGTGTGTGTCCGCCTAGAAAAATTCTAATAAAATACTCATTAATTAGGATAAAATATTTGAAACTTAATTTGGTAAACTTTTTATTAAAACTATATATTAAAATATAATTAACCCCTTAACACAACCTAAGGTGTCACAATATGGGATCATCCATCGCCCATCACATGGGTCGAGAAGATATACGCTAGTCTACTCTGGAATATCGATACCCCATCTCGATATTCCCATGACTAGGAACATTGAAGGATGTACTCATGGACTACCCAGGCCCCACTAGTATGATCTACATCATAGTCCTGCAAGTCGAGTACACATCTTAAGGGCTTTATCAACATGTAACAGAGAGACGGTAAGTATACATGTTAAGATAAAGAGAAACCAGATAGCGTACTATCATGTTGAGCAAGAAAGTCCTACCTATAAATGTCCCAGCATCCACTACAATATACATCTCATGTACAGTAATGGCCTCTAGGGCATACATATAACTAACACATATAACTATTTGGTAGGGAGGAAGATGTAAGCAAGGTCCATCTTCTCGTGCCGCCTCTGATGTTCATTGTCCATGGAGGCCAGCACGAGGCACTTGGCCTTCGCGCAATCAAGATCCCAGGTGTTACGGACCTCACTGTCCGCGACCGAGGATGCTGGACTGGGAACAGGGGGAGCTTTCGCCGTGTGGACGTATGCGACCTTATCATAAGTAAGGGCCATATGGATATTCCTAAGCCAGTCTTTATAGTTTGGTCCAGCGAGTTTATTTTTATCTAATATGAGCTTAAATCCCGTCATGGTCGCTGCAATTTAAGAGAGGAGAAAAGAAACACTCAGCATATGCTCTTGCAAGTTTAGATTGGTTTTTAATTTATCTAAAAAGGATGGCTCCCACCATTTCCTCGAATTCTTCTCCAAACCCTAAAATAAGAATTAGTCAGGATTAATCGCACGTCACAATACTTGCTTAACCTTTCGGCCAGGCTAGTGTCGGTACTTCGAAGGAGGTTTTCCAACGCTTTCGCGAAGTTCTTTAATTATATAACCTCTTTTCCCTGGAGGCTTAGCCCCGCTAACACCGTTCTAGACACCTACTTGGTTTATAGTATTGATTGTTAAGTGAAATTGTTTCCCGAAGAGTAGCGGATAATCAGAGTAGGATCAGGACCCAACTATCATTGTGTGATGAATCTGAAGGAAGCCTACCAAAAACACCACACTAAAGAAGGTATGCAACACTAACAAGTTTCCTTTATGTTTGAAACACCCGATGTGATTTTTGCCCCGTGAGCTTATAACCTTGACGAAGGCCAAAACATTATAAGTCGCAAGTCAAGTTCTACCCATCATTATCCAGATTAACCTAAACACATTCGTACAAGCCCTTGACGAAGATCAAAACAGCTGAACGCCTGTCCAAAATTAATGCATCTATCTATGCTACAGATAAGCACCTATTAGCTACCAAACACTATGCCTTGGCGAAGGTCAAAACACATAGCATGAATACTAATAAATACTTATCTGAAATGACGGAGGGCTACGGCTGGTTTTCTGGCGAAAAAACCGTTAATGTATTGAACTTGATATACTCGAAGGAACCTGATATCTTTTGAAAAAGAGTGGTTTAAGCTCCGCTTTTAAAATTGCTTTTTGATGAAAACCGAGTAGTTTTATAAATGTACCAACGACATCAAATTTTAGGTTTATTTTCTTGCATTAATTTGAATTAATGAGGTCCCATCAATTAACCTTATCATTGCAGCAAAAGAAACGAAAATACAATGTACGCTTATGCCATCCGCATTCGCTACGGGGCCCCGTCTTCACCCATTAGGTTACTTAACTAACGACAGAGCGGTGGCTGGACTAGCACGGGTGCAAAACATAAGCAACGCCTACTAAATATCATATATAGATATATGCATTCGTCTCAAGAAATAATAGGCATTCCAGATCATAGATGAAAATATTGGATATACTAGGAATTCCGCGCTTCGTTTAAGCCCATAACGAAAGACGGATTCCACGGTCGTGATGAATAGCAAAAACCCACCCTATGTTAGTTATATGTATGCCCTAGAGGCCATTATTATACATGTGATGTATATTATAATCGATGCTTGGACATATATAGGGAGGACTTTATTGCTCGACATGATAGTATGCTATCTGGTTGCTCTTTACCTTAACATGGAGATTAGTATACTGATACTGTCTTGCTCGCACATGTTGGTAAAGTCCTTAGGATGTGTACTTGACTACCTGGATTATGATGCGGATCATACTAGTGGGAAAAAGGTAGTCCATGAGTATATCCTTTAATATTCCTAGTCGTGGGTGTATCGAGATGGGGTATCGATATTCCAGAGTAGACTAGCGTATAGCTTCTCGACCCATGAAGATGGGTGATGGATGATCCCATATCCATTGGTGTTTGACATCAGATATGATATACGGGTGCTCAGTAGAGACTGGGTATACTGGACGGACTCGCCGAGAACTCTTAGATGGTATTATACCTGACGTCAGATAGCAGTTCTCTGGTGACACTGGTACAGGTTAGTCTGTCGACCCGAGATCGTCATAGAGTCTTGTGTGATTCCCACTTTGCTTGGATTTTCACCTTACAACGTTCCAGAGAATGTGCAAAATGGTGGTTTTTGGGTACCGTCCCGAGTCACATGGAGGCAATGAGCGATAGGAGGGGATTTCGTCTCTCCCGGTATTTGGGGTTGATGTCGTGTTGTGCTTGATTGGCTATAATAGGAAGTTCCTGGCCAGGGTTGTTTCTGCGATTTACTAGTAAGTGTTATCAGTAGTTTCTCGACCCGTTATAAGCCTCATATCGACATAACTTATCGAGTTACTAGGGTCTGAAGTTTACCACCCCTAGACGAGATATGCGACATATCGGACGAAGAGACCGGACTGTACGGTAGTGCTACTGTTTGGATTCGCAGGAGTATGAGCAGACTTTCTTGTTAATCTTCTGATCGCTCAATACCCAGGAGGTCGTTACGTTTAGCAAACCGCTAGCGGCTTGTGGGTGTTTGATATGATCATCACCTACTGCCGGCGTATTGATGAGTCTTTAGAGTCCTACACATAGGTTTCCTAGCTCAAGCGAAACGAAGTAGGAGCACATATGTGATATGTGCGGGACCGAGATTAATACGATATGTGATACCATATTCTATTCTCGTGATATATGATATTAGTCCGTTGTATATGATATAGCCGGATTATTAAATCAAGTGTTGATTTAATAATTTAATGTATAATTATATATTTGATATATTAATGTACATTAACTAATATTAGTTCATTTAAGATTTCTTTTTTCACTTGTGTGCATTTAGTATATATGTGATATATATTAATGTACATTATTATTGTGTCATGCTAGATGATACTTGTGACATGGGTGTATGAGACTCACACCTTGGTAATTATAATGAGGGGTTTTTATTTATTTAAGTAATTCAAAATTAGTTGGAAATTAGTCACATGGTTAAGCTTGGAGAAGCTTGTAGAACCATTGACTTAGTTCACTAATTTTGTTTTACATTAGATATTTATTAACCCAACCATTATAATTAGCCATGGTAAAGTCTCTAAAAGGGTTAATATATGATATTAACTCACCCATGGTTGCCATTCTACACTTGATTTTTCCTTGGTTACTTTTCTTCATCTCCTTCCTTAAGCTCACTAGCTTTTTGGGAGGTGAAGAAAATGAGTGAGATAAACATTTCTAAAGTGAGAAAAATACCTACTTCATCATCCTACACTAGATTTGTCATTTAGTATAGGGTATTTGCTTCACTAATTCCATTTTAGTGAAGAGTTTGCTTGGGTTAGTGTCTCCTCGACGTAGATCATCTTCGGCCTCGAAGACTTCAAGCAAGCTTGTTCATTTCACCATGAGGAGCCTTAATAGAGTCCGGAAGATCACTACTTGGAGCGAAGGGATTACTACATGGAGATATTGAAGTGAAGGACTGGTCTACAAAGGTTGTATTCCTTGTTCACTTAAATGTAAAGTTGTTTACATTCTTGTATTCATTGTATTCTCTAGTTTAGATTCTAGGTGAGGGTTCGTTAGCATGCCAAATTTTTGAAAATAGCATGGTCGATGCCACCCGAAACCCTGCGTGCGTGCTAGCTAACCCTGCAGTGGTATCAGAGCCATGCTAGAGAATTAGACGATGTTTGTTAGATTACGAAACCGAAACTACTCCGAAACTTGAAACATTGAAATCTGGTTTCTGTCGAATTTTAAATGGCCTCTAAAAAATTTTTAAACAACTGCAGAATGTGTTAGTGTATATGCCCTAGGGGTCATTATTGTATCATACTGGCTTGTATATTACATAATGGAAGCTTGGGATATTCACAGTAATATTAACAGCCTTTCTAAACATGGCAGTATGCTACTTAGTTTATATCTATCTTAATATGTGTGTACGTATTGATAGAGACCTTAGGATCTTGCTTGATTACCAGCGTTGTGATGGCAGTCACACTAGTGGGGGCTGGGTAGTCTACAAGCACATCCTTTTTTTCAGGTACCTAGTCGTAGGATTATCGAGACAGGGCAACGATACTCCAGAGTAGACTAGTGTGTACGCTTCTCATCCCAGTTGGTATTATACCCTTCGTCAGTTAACAGTTCCCAGGTGACATGAGTACAGCATAGTCCGCAGACTTGACATTGCTGCTTCGCCTCGAGTGTGTTCCCACTGTTCTTAGATTGCTACCCTAGCACGGCTCAAAGGAGTCGTGCAAACAAGTAGCAGTTGGGTGCAGTCCCGAAACACTTGGAGGCAGTGGCGGTTAGACAGGATTCGTCTCTCCCGGTATTGGGAGATGACATTGTATAGGATGCTTGGGATTTGTATGTACATGACAGTCTTAGTTGATATGATAGTACGCTATTTGGTTTGTCTTTGTCTTAACGTATGATATATTTTACTTGGTATTTATATATATATGTTGATAAAGCCCATATGGTGTTTGTCTGACTACCGGCGTTGTGATGGCAGTCATACTAGTGGGAGCTGGATAGTCAATAGGCACACCATTAGATGTCCATGGTCGCAGGAGTATCGAGATTGGGCATCGATACACCGCAGTAGACTAGTGTATACATATCTAGACCCTGAGGAGGGGCGATGGACTGGTCCCGCAGCCATTGGTGGAGTGCACCTAAGATTGTATACAGATGCTCACTGGGTGTGAGTACACCGGACAGGACTCGCCGAGAACTGATTGGATGGTATTATACCTAACGTCAGATAGCAGTTCTCAGGTGAAATGTGTGCAGATAGTCCGTTGACTTAAGGTCGTCATTTGCCTCGTGTGAGTTCCCACTGTGCTTTGATTACTACCCTACCATGATTCAAAGGAGTCGTGCAAACAGGTTTTAGTTGGGCACAGTCCCGAGCCACGTGGAGGCAGTGAGCGACTGTTAGGCATTCGTCTCTCCCGGTATAGGGAGTTGATATCGCACGGTGATCGGTTGGTCATTACCATAAGTCCATGGCCAGGGCTGATTGAGAATTACTGATAGATTGATCAGTAGATTCTCGGATGGTGATAGAGCCATACCGACACGACTTGTACGGTTATTAGGGGTCTGACGTTCACCACCTCCATAGACCATGCATGCGAAACTCTTAGACGAACAGACCGGACTGCGCGGAAATTGTCACGGACAGGCTCAGTAGGATTTCGGATGGGTAACCTCATCGGCTTTCTTATCGACAACTACCTGGGGACCGTTACGTACAGCTAGTGCCGCTTGCGTTCTGTGGTTAAACCCACTGCCGGCGTAGTAGTCGAGTCTTTAGAGTCCCACACAGAGATTTCCCAAACCCAGGCAAAAAGATATAGAGGTCGTAAGGTTTTACGACAAAGGTTTGGACGCATACGTGTTTAAACGCGCGTACGACATTCAGACAGTTTTTACTAGCCGGCTTTAGTTTAAGCCAGATTCTAGTATCAGGTTATTGGATTTATACAATCTAAAGTTTTTCCGTGTTTTCACGGATACGAGGGGCGTTCTCGTAATTTTCCGAGAAGCTTCTAGAAGGATGTGACAAGAAGGGTTGATGTGGCTTTTTCATTAATTGCTTTGTGTGACTCATTTATATAATTCATCATATCATTAATGCTTCATTAATGATCTAATGACTCACATGATGAATCACTCTCCTTGATTAAATGAAGCATGGTGAATAATCATTTAATTGATATAATTTGATAATTCATTTTGTATCATATATTCAAGTGAGAAGGATTTTTTATTATCATTATCATCTCCACCTTCTCTCTCCTCAAGCTCTCTCTCCTTCACCAAACCCTAATCCTACCACTCATGAGTTGAGTACAAGGATTAGTAAAGACTAAACACTCCATAACCAATCTCTGCATCATCTTAGTTTCTTTATTCGCAACTAGAGAAACTAAGTAACCCCAAGTTTAGAGGTTATAGCTTGGATTAGGGTTCTCGGGTGGATCGTCTATCACGGAAGGAAGCCAAGGAGGACGTGGAGATCCAAAGAGGCCGTAGATATCGTAAAGGCGAAGGACTAGAATCGTTTGGTATAATCTTTTAACATAGTAGCTTAGAACTCTATGCTTATTGTTAAGTATTGTTTAGAAACGATCTTCGGTTAGTTGATGTTCGCTTTATAAACATGATTGTTTTTCAAATTTCCGCCTCCCCGCAACTCGTGGGGTGTTGCACATCAACTTACAGTGGTATCAGAGCCTCACTAAACATTAATTAACACACTTGCAAAATTGTATGAATTTTGAACGGAAAAACAAACCGGAAAAACCCCGATATCTTGTAGTTTCTGTCGAATTTTAAATGAGGTCCAAAAATTTTTCAGGGACCTCCAGAAAGACCAGCATGAAAATATAAGAACACACAAGAAAAATGGTCTCCTGAATCGGCCAAAGCGCCGCAGAACCGCGGCCGATCCCACCGATCCGCCGCGGTTCCGGCGCCGAGTTGGGGCAGATTCAGCCCAATTTTCTTCTATGCCTTCTTTGTGATATTTGGGATTTTAAGGTATTTTTTAAATTTTGCTCAGGTTTCAGATTTACAGAGAAGTATTGGAGCAAAATTAAAAGTGTTTAATCGATCGAAATTATACGGTGTTTGCATGTTTGATTATATCTGTGAAATGTTTTATGTGTTCGTAAACCTCCCCTAACTGCTAGTATGTCGGTTGGCAGGGGGTTGCACATATCTGAGATGTTATATATAACTGTTTGTGTATATAAACTGTATTGGACTGTTGTGGTGATTAGCCGGGTTTTGTGATGGGTTATTGTATTAATTCATTTGATGTAAATGTAATAAGTTGTAATATTATTTTGCGGGGCACATCCAGGTTGCGGTTGTAGCCACCGTTGTATTATTTCTTTTTACTGTTTTTGCTCCTAGGATAGACCCAAGGTGGGGTGCACAAAATACCGGGTATTTTGAAGTGTTGAGGCAGACCGCTTCACTTCTGGTACTTGGCGGGTAGTTTGCCGTACCCGTAAGGGTCTGGGGTGGGGTAAATGGCTATTCCTCACAACTGTGTAATCCGTCTTTCTTGCAGGCTCAAAAGAAACGCGGATTGCTCGCAAATCCAATATTGTTTATCTGTGATCTGGAATGCCTATTATTGCGTCTGACGAATGTACAATATCTATATATGATAAATATTTAGACGTCACTTATGTTTTACACCCGCGCTAGCCCAGCCCCCGCTCTGTCGTTATTTAAGTAACCTAACGGGTGATGACGGGACCCCGTGGCGAATGCGGATGGCATAAGAGGACGTTGTATTTTCGTTGTTATCTGTAATGATAGGTTAAAGATGGGACGCATTATTTTTAATGCAAAGAAAAATAAAACCTAAACTGAATCGTTGGAACAATTTCTAAAAACCACTCGGTTTTCTTGAAAAAGCAAAATTTAAATGCGGAGCTTAAACCACTCCTTTTAATAAAAGCTATCTTAGTTCCTTCGATCAAATCAAGTTCACTACGTTAACGGTTTATTGCCAAAAACCAGCCGTAGCCCTCCGTCGTTTCAGATAGACAGCACATCGTATTCATGCTATGCTTGTTGGCCTACGTTAAGGCATAGTGTATGGTAGCAGTGTGTACCTATTTGTTGCATAGATAGATGCATTAGTTTATGACAGACGTACACCTTGTTGGCTTACGTCAAGGGCTTGTACGATGTACTTAAATTGATCAGGACAACGACGTGTAGAACTTGACTTGCGTCTTATGACTTGTTGGCCTACGTCAAGGTATATAAGAGCTTGGGGTAAAAATCATATCGGGAGTTTCAAACATAAAGGAAACTTGCTGATTTAGCATACCTTCTGGAGTGTGGTGACTAGAGTGGCTTCCATCTAGGGCATCATGCAATGATAGTTGGATCCCGATCCCACTGATGAGTAGGATTACTCTCGAGAATTTTTTCTCACTTAACAATCAATGCTATAAACCAAGTAGGTGACTAGAAAAGTGTTAGAGGGGCTACGCCTCCAGGGAAAAGAGGTTATTTAATTAAGGAACTTCGCGAAAGCGTTGGAAAACCTCCCTCGAAGTACCAACACAAGCCTGGCTGAAAGGTTAAGCAAGTATTGTGACGTGTGATTATATCCTGACTAGTTCTTCTTTTAGGTTTTGAAGAAGGATTTGAGGAAACAGTAGGAGCCATCCTGTTTAGATAAATTAATAAACCAATCTAAACTTGCAAGAGCATATGCTGAGTGTTTTCTTTTCTCTCTCTCTCTGGCAGCTACCATGACAGGACTTAAACTATTACTTGAAAAGAATATACTGACCGGGCAGAACTAAAAAGATTGGCTAAGGAACGTCAATATTGCGCTGACTTATGACAAAGTTGCATATGTTACCACCGCTGTTCCTCCCCTTATCCCAGGACCAGATTCCTCAGTTGCGGACAAGGAAGTTCGCAAAACCTGGGATCTAGACTGTGAGCGAGCTAAGTGTATCGTGCTGGCGTCCATGAACAATGAACTCCAGAAACAGCATGAGAGTATGGATATTGTATCCATATTCCTCTATTGCAAGGAATTGTATGGTGAACACTCCTGTATCGCGAGGTACGAGACCTCAAGGAAACTCTTCCAGATGAGGTTAGCTCCAGGATCGCCTGTAGGAGAGCACGTCCTCAAAATGATCAGCCTCATTGAGGAACTCGCAAACCTGGGATGCGTGCTAGAGAACGATTTGTATATCGACTTGATTTTGCAGTCCCTTCCCCACACCTTCTCTCAGTTCGTTCTGAACTTCAACTTGCACGAAATGGAAGCGGATCTTCCAAAGCTCCTCAATATGTTGAGGGTAGCAGAGACCTCCTTGAAAAAAGAGAAGACCCCCGTTCTGTATGTTGGCCAATCATCTTCTTCTAAATCTAAAGCGAAAGCTAAAGGGAAGAAGAAGATGAAAGCCACCAAACCGACAGGTGGGGTCAAGAAGGTGCAGGGAACGAACAAGGCAGGAAGGGTGAAGACAGAAAAGAATGAGTGCTTCTATTATCACAAGCAAGGGCACTGGAAGAAGGATTTTCAGGCCTTCAAAGCCAAGGACATGAAGCAAGTAGTTGCTTCAACTTCAGATGTGTTTGTAATCGAAAATTGTCTTTCAGTTAACTCTACATCATGGGTACTTGATAACGGTTCTGGTTCTCACATCTGTAATTCATTGCAGGATCTGAGAAATAGTAGAGTGCTGGGGACAGGTGATATGACTCTCCGGATGGGCAATGGAATGCATGTAGATGCAATTGCAATAGGGGAATATCACCTAGGGTTGACTAGTGGACACATTTTGGTGTTGTACAGCTGTTTTTGTATTCCCAGTATATTGTGTAATATTATATCAGTATCTTTGTTATCGAATGAAGGATATAGTTTTGCGCTTGAAAGAAATATTATGAACATTCACCTAAATCAAGAACTGATTGGGTATGGCACACTGCAAAACGGCATATACATACTTAATCAACCTCAAATTTTTCTATATTCAAAACACGCGTAAAAGAAAGGCTCCAGATTCGAATCAAGCCTTCCTATGGCATTGTAGACTTGGTCATATAAATGAAACAAGGTTGACTAAGTTACATAAAGATGGATATTTAGATCCGTTTGAATATTCATCATATGCAACTTGTCAATCATGTATCAAAAGAAAAATGACCAAATCTCCGTTCACCGGACACGGAGAAAGAGCCACTGAACTCTTGGGACTTGTACACAGTGATGTATGTGGTCCGATGTCTATGCATGCACGAAGTGGTCACTCCTACTTCATCACTTTTACTGATGACTTCTCTAGGTATGGAAATGTGTTCTTAATGAAGCATAAATCCGAGGCTTTTGAGAAGTTTAAGGAGTATAAAAATGAAGTAGAGAAACAAACTGGTAAAAGCATCAAGACACTTCGATCTGATCGAGGTGGAGAATACTTAAGTACTAGTTTCCTTGAATACTTAAAAGAGAATGGAATTCTCTCTCAGCTTACTCCGCCTTATACACTTCACCATAATCGTGTATCAGAATGGAGGGATCGCACGCTATTAGATATGGTGCGTTCAATGATGAGTAGTGCTGAGTTGCCACTTTCCTTCGGGGGATTTGCTCAAGAATCAGCAGCATACTTATTGAATAGAGTTCCAACTAAGTCTGTGCCTACCACTACATATGAAATGTGGAGCGGGGATAGACCATATCTTAAGTACATCAAGATATGGGGGTGTCCGGCATATGTTAAAAAGCATAAACCGGACAAGCTCGAGGCACGATCGGTTTTATGCAAGTTTGTAGGATACCCCAAGCATTCAAGGGCGTATATGGTCTACCACACTGAAGAAAAAAAGGTGTTTGTCGCTCGTCACATTTTCTTCTTAGAAAGCGAATTTCTTGCAAAAGAAATTAGTGGGAGCGCGGTAAAGTTGGAAGAAATTCCAGAACCTCAAACTGCTGCCGAGGACTTAGTAGAACCTCAGATTTCAATAGAACATGACGAACCAACGCCACTCCATAGATTTAGTAGGCTTTCTCATCCTCCTGAAAGATACTATGGTTTTCTTCTAGATGGGGATCGAGAGGATTGCATCATTGATGATGATGAGCCTACTAGTTTTCAGCAGGCTATCACGAGTAGTGACTCGACGAAATGGCTGGATGCTATGAGATCCGAAATGGAATCCATGTACACCAATAAAGTATGGACTTTCGAAGATGCTCCTCCTGGAGTAAAACCAGTTGGATGAAAATGGATCTTCAAAAAGAAGATTGGTGCATTTGGACAGGTGGAAACCTACAAAGCTAGACTCGTAGCAAAAGGTTTTCGTCGAAGACCAGGATTGGACTATGATGAAACCTTTTGACCTGTAGCTATGCTTAAATCCATTCGGATCCTGCTTGCGATTGCTGCCTTCCATGACTATGAAATCTAGTAGATGGACGTAAAAACAGCTTTTCTAAATGGACATTTAGAAGAGAGTGTTTATATGGATCAACCAAAAGGTTTCTTAGACAGTGGGAGCAGCGGAAGAGTCTGCAAGTTACTTAAATCCATTTATGGATTAAAGCAAGCATCGCGGAGTTGGAATATCTGCTTTGATGAGACAATCAAAGAATTTGACTTTATCAAAAATGTAAATGAACCATGTATTTATAGGAAGATTGTAGAAAGAGCAGTAGTCTTCCTCGTTTTATACGTCGACGACATACAAATGATAGGGAATGATATCCCTATGCTACAATCAGTAAAGCTCTTCTTGTCACAGAAATTCTCCATGAAAGACTTGGGAGATGCATCATACATTCTGGGCATTAAGATCCATCATAATAGATCTAATAGAATGTTGGGACTTTCACAGTCCAGGTATATTGACACCATACTAAAGAGATTTAGTATGGAAGATTCCAAGCGCGGCAATATGCCCGCTTGTCATGGAATCACCCTCTCCAAAGAGATATCTTCAAAGACTGATGAAGAGAGGGCTCGCATGAGCATTATACCCTACGCTTCGGCGGTAGGATCAATAATGTATGCGATGTTATGTACCAGACCGGATGTAGCTTACGCACTTAGTGTGGTAAGCATGTATCAGTCTAACCCAGGTGAGAAATATTGGATAGCAGTGAAGAACATTCTCAAGTACCTGAGAAGGACTAAGGAGATGTTCTTAATTTACGGTAATAAAGACCTCCAGGTAGAGGCTTTTACCGACTCCGTCTTCCAAAGTGACAAAGATGATTCTAAATCCATTTCGGGTTTTGTGTTTACCCTCAATGGAGGGGCGGTATGTTGGAGGAATTCCAAACAGGATACCGTCGCAGACTCAACTATGGAGGCTGAGTATATAGCTGCTAGTGAAGCCGCAAAAGAGGATGTCTGGATGAGGAAGTTCATTTCTGAACTTCAGGTGGTTCCGTCCATTGCCAATCCAATACCTTTGTATTGCGATAACAATGGTGTTGTAGCTTTAGCGAAGGAACCAAGGACCCATCAAAAATCCAGGCATATCTTAAGGCGGTTTCACCTGATCAGGGAGATCGTGGATCGTCGGGAGATCGAGATACGGAGAGTGGACACAAAAGACAACACGGCAGATCCATTCACCGAGGCCATTCCTCAAGTACAGTTCGAGAGGCTATTTGAGATGTTGGGCATGCGATACGCCAGCAACTGGATCTGGTAGAGACAGTGGGTACTCATTGCACCAATTATAGGCCTTAGTGCAAGTGGGAGATTGTTGGATATATATGCCCTAGAGGCCTACATTGTATAGGATGCTTGGGATATGTAAGTACATGACAGACTTGCTTGATATGATAGTACGCTATTTGGTTTGTCTTTGTCTTAACGTATGATATATTTTACTTGGTATTTATATATATATGTTGATAAAGCCCATAGGGTGTTTGTCTGACTACCGGCGTTGTGATGGCAGTCATACTAGTGGGAGCTGGATAGTCAATAGGCACACCCTTAGATGTCCCTGGTCGCAGGAGTATCGAGATTGGGCATCGATACTCCGGAGTAGACTAGTTTATATATATCTAGACCCTGAGGAGGGTTGATGGACTGGTCCCGCAGCCATTGGTGGAGTGCACCTATGATTGTATACAGATGCTCACTGGGTGTGAGTACACCGGACAGGACTCGCCGAGAACTGACTGGATGGTATTATACCTAACGTCAGATAGCAGTTCTCAGGTGACATGTGTGCAGATAGTCCGTTGACTTAAGGTCGTCATTTGTCTCGTGTGAGTTCCCACTGTGCTTTGATTACTACCCTACCACGATTCAAAGGAGTCGTGCAAACAGGTTTTAGTTGGGCACATGCCCGACCCACGTGGAGGAAGTGAGCGACTGTTAGGGATTCGCCTCTCCCGGTATAGGGAGTTGATATAGCACGGTGATCGGTTGGTCATTACCATATGTCCCTGGCCAGGGCTGATTGAGAATTACTGATAGATTGATTAGTAGATTCTCGGATGGTGATAGAGCCATACCGACACGACTTGTACGGTTATTAGGGGTGTGACGTCCACCACCTCCCTAGACCATACATGCGATACTCTTAGACGAACAGACCGGACTGCGTGGATATTGTCATGGACAGGCTCAGTAGGATTTCGGATGGGTTACCTCATCGGCTTTCTTATCGACAACTACCTGGGGACCGTTACGTACAGCTAGTGCCGCTTGCGGTCTGTGGTTAAACCCACTGCCAGCGTAGTAGTCGAGTCTTTAGAGTCCCATACAGAGATTTCCCAAACCCAGGCGAAAAGATATAGAGGTCGTAAGGTTTTACGACAAAGGTTCGGACGCATACGTGTTTAAACGCGCGTACGACATTCGGACAGTTTTTACTAGCCGGCTTTAGTTTAAGCCAGATTCTAGTATCAGGTTATTGGATTTATACAGTCTAAAGTTTTTCCGTGCTTTCACGGATGCGAGGGGCGTTCTCGTAATTTTCCGAGAAGCTTCTAGAAAGATGTGACATGAGGGGTTGAGGTGGCTTTTTCATTAATTGCTTTGTGTGACTCATTTATATGATTCATCATATCATTAATGCTTCATTAATGATCTAATGACTCACATGATGAATCACTCTCCTTGATTAAATGAAGCATGGTGAATAATCATTTAATTGATATTATTTGATAATTCATTATGTATCATATATTCAAGTGAGAAGGATTTTTTATTATCATTATCATCTCCACCTTCTCTCTCCTCAAGCTCTCTCTCCTTCACCAAACCCTAATCCTACCACTCATGAGTTGAGTACAAGGATTATTAAAGACTAAACACTCCATAACCAATCTCTACATCATCTTAGTTCCATTATTAGCAACTAGAGAAACTAAGTAACCTCAAGTTTAAAGGTTATAGCTTGGATTAGGGTTCTCGGGTGGATCGTCTATCACGGAAGGAAGCCAGGGAGGATGTGGAGATCCAAAGAGGCCGTAGATATCGTAAAGACGAAGGACTAGAATCGTTTGGTATAATCTTTTAACATAGTAGCTTAGAACTCTATGCTTATTGTTAAGTATTGTTTAGAAAGGATCTTCGGTTAGTTGATGTTCGCTTTATAAACATGATTGTTTTTCAAATTTCCACCTCCCCGCAACTCGTGGGGTGTTGCACATCAACTTACAGATATCGCGCTGTGTCTGGAGAGCCATTACGCAAAGTCCCTGGCCAGGGCAAGCGAGATTTTCTGGTAGGTTTTCCAGTAGTTTCTCAAGGTGTAATGGGCGAACTCCAACACGACTTATACCGCTTTTAGGGGACCGACGCTTGCCGCCCCCTAGGCCCGATATGCGATAGTCCTAGACGAACAGACCGGACTGTACAGAGATTGTCACATCTGGCTCAGTAGGAGTTCGGATGGGTTTCCTCATCGGCCTTCTTATCGACATCTACCTGGGGACCGTTACGTACAGCTAGTGCCGCTTGCGGTCTGTGGTTAAACCCACTGCCAGCGTAGTAGTCGAGTCTTTAGAGTCCCACACAGAGAATTTCCCTGTTTCAGGCGAAACGATATAGAGGTCGTATGGTTTTACGACAGGGTTCGGACACGCACGTTCATTTATGCACGTACGATGTTCGGACAGTTTTTACTAGCAGGATTTAGTTTAAGCCAGATTCTAGTATCAGATTATTGGATTTATACAGTCTAAAGTATTTCCGTGTTTTCACGGATAGGAGCGGCATTCTCGTAAATTGTCGAGAAGCTTCTAGAAGGATGATGACTTGGAGGCTAAGGTGGCATTTGCATTTATTGGATTAATGAGTCATGGTGTGATTCATCCATGGAGTTAATGATGCATTTATGATTTAAATGACTCATGAGATGAATCACTATGTGAGTTAATGAAGCATGATGACACATTATTATTTGTTATTCATTTAATAATAACATATGCTTCATATATTCACAATGATATCATTATTCCAAAAGGATTCTCACTCTCACCTTCTCTCTCCTCAAGCTCTCTCTCTTCAAACCCTAACCCTAACCTCTCATGTGTTGAGATCAAGGGTTAGCAAGACTTATTGATCCATAATAATACTTTATATCCCCTAGGTTGCTTTGATTAGCACTTTTAGTAACCTAGTTACCTCAAGTTAGAGGTCAAGCTTTGAGTAACAGCTCTCGGTTGGATCTTCTATTACAAAGAGGAGGCCGACGAGGAGGTGGTCATCGAGAAGAAGAAGGACTTAGTTCATTAGGTATAATCTTCTTTCATAGTAGCTAAACCCTCCTATGATGTTGTTAGTTATGGTTTGGCAAAGATCCGTAAGTTAGTCGATGTTTGTTTCAAACAAAATGATTGTTTTACCTATTATGCCTCCCCGCAACTCGTGGGGTGTCTAACGTCGAATTACAGTGGTATCAAAGCCTCGCTAATCCATAACTAACTTGTTAGCAAAGTCGTTAGAAATTCGATCGCGAAACGAACCGGAAAAATCATCATTTTCACATAGTTTATGTCGATTTTAAAACGGGGTCTAAAAATTTTTCACAGACCCTTAAAATTACAAGCAGGAAATTATAAGAATACTGGAGAAATTTGGGTTCCAGACTCGGCCAAACAGCCGCGGAACCGCGGCCGATCCAAGCGATCCGCCGCGGATCTGCGGCCGAGTTGAAGCCGAGTTACCCCAAAATTCCCCAGCAACTCTTCTGTGGTAATTTTGGTATTTCTGGGATATTTTGTTTCTGCTCAAGTCTCAGGTGCACAGAGAAGTTTTTGGAGTAGAATCATTTGCGTTTGCTCGATCGAAATTCTACGATGTTTGGCTAATTAGATTATATCTGTGATTTGTATAATGTGTTTGTAAACCACCCCTAACTGCTAGTATGTCGGTTGGCAGGGGGTTGCACATTTCTGTAATGTTATTACTGTTTTTGTTTGTAGACTTGTTGGATTGTCGTGAATGGATAGCCGGGGATGTGAGACGAGCGTTTCTTTCATTCAAATGTAATTTGTAAATTGTTGTAATATTCTTTTGCGGGGCACATCCAGGTTGCGGTTGTAGCCACCGTTGTATTATTTCATTTACTGATTTATGCTCCTAGGATAGACCCAAGGTGGGGTGTAACATTTCAAAATAATAAAATATTATTTTTAGGAATTTTTATAATTTAATATTATTTTATGGAATATTTTAATAATTCGGTATAATTAAATAAAAATAAATCGGGGGGGGGGGATTTTGGAAAATTCTAAAATAGGGTAAATTAGAGAATTATGCCATTTCTAAGTTTTTATGATTAGTTATATGATAATTTAGTGATAATCGCGAATAAAACTCGCTAATCGGCATTTAAGCAATTTTGTGCAAAACATGCACTTATCTTTTTCAACACTTATGCATTTTCACCATGGTTTGTTTTGGTGTTACTATTTATGTGAGAAGGATTTTGAAGAAGAAAAAGAAAAGAGAAGAAATGGGAAAAGATTATAATATTGGGTATGAGCATGTGAGAGAATGAGAGGGTGAGATGTGTTGATCAAGACTTAGCCATTTCTTCTTCAACCTTCACTCATTTCTCTCCCTCTCCCTCTTGTTGCTGCTGCTGCTCCTGCTCCTCCCCTCACCTCACCTCTTCAAGCCCCAAATCACCTCTAAAACTACTCCAAAACCCCACTCTCATTTCACAACAAGTGTGCATAAGCTCAAGATCTACACATTAGGCCAAGGAAGCAAGGATTTTGGCCACTAGGGGAAACTCAAGAAAATTCTTAAGTTGCCAAATGAGGTATTTTCCAGACCTTAAGCTTAGTTTATGCATTACCTTTACCCCCATGTTGTGATAGGACCGATATTGAGTGCTTTGTGGACTTAAGGAAAACCTAGTTAGGGTTTGAGGGAAATTTGAGTTATAATGTGAAATTGAGCTCAGTAGAGGTTAGATAAACACCCTAGTGCATGAATTGAGACCCAAACATGAGACTTAAGGCCCGGAATACCGATTTAGAAACAGATATCGGAAAGTTTGTGGAATCTGTGAAGTTTATTTGAGATCTGCTATCAACCCAAGACTCTGAAAATTATTTTGAATGGACAGTGACATGTGCAGGCACCCAGGAAGCTAACCCCAAGTCCCTAGCCCCTAACTCTATGACCCGGCCGCAGATTTAATCCCATTGGCCGCAATTTGGGGCCAGACCTGCCCCATTTTGTGTCGTTTTGGTTCTGTAGCCCCTACATGAATTGATTAGACCCCTGGTATGTGTAGATTTGTCTAGTTTGACCTAGGGTGAAATATGGAGCCTTTTTCCTTAGTTGTTGTTTTGGATTCGTGTTTCCGTATTCCGTATTTTTTATTCTGCAATTGTGTATTGTGTTTTACCTCGACCATTTGGCGTTTATACGACGATATCGAGGATTTTTTGATGGTTTTGAAGGCGTGCCCATAGGTTCTAACCTATAAGCCCCTTATCGTATCGTTTTGGGTTTCGTGTGCCGTTTTAGCTTTGATTTGGTCTTAATACGCATTTGCAATACTTTGACGTATAAGTACCCCATGAAGACTTCGGGATGACAAGCAAGCGCGTGGCGACGTCGACAAAAGAAGACGCAAGGTGTGTAGATTATATCTACAGGGGGAAGTCGGGTGGATGGCGTAAATGTTAGTGTATATGCCATAGAGGCCATTACTGTATCATACTAGTTTGTATATTACTTAATGGAAGTTTGGGATATTCACCTTGTATAAACAATCTTGCTCAATATAGTAGTATGCTACTTGGTTTGTTTCTACTTCAATGTGTACATGTGTTTATTTTAGTATATCACCTATACACATTAGTGGAGCCCTTAGGATCTTTGCTTGATTACCAGCATTGTGATGGCAGTCACATTAGTGGGGGCTGGGTAATCTATAAGCACATCCTTATGCAGGTCCCTAGTCGCAGGACTATCGAGACAGGGCATCGATACTCCGGAGTAGACTAGCGTATGCGCTTCTCATCCCAGTATGGGAGATGGTCTGTCCTACAGCCATCAGTACGTCGTACTGGAGATAGTATACGGGTGCTCGTTAGGTTACGAGTACACTGGACAGGACTCGTGGGGGACTGACCGGTTGGTATTATACCTATCGTCAGTTATCAGTTCCCAGGTGACATGAGTACAGCTTAGTCCGCTGACTTGACACTGTCACTTCGCCTCGAGTGTGTTCCCACTGTACTTTGATTACTACCCTACCACGGCTCAAAGGAGTCGTGCAAACAGGTACTAGTTGGGTACAGTCCCGAAGCACTTAGAGGCAGTGACGGTTAGACAGGATTCGTCTCTCCTGGTATTGGGGGTTGACATCGCGCTGTGTCTAGGAGAGCCATTACACGAGTAGTCCCTGGCCAGGGCAAGCGAGATATACTGGTAGGTTTCCAGTGTTATCTCAGGGTGTTTTGGGCTTCACTCCGACACGACTTGTACCGCTATTAGGGGACTGACGTTTACCGCCCCCTAGGCCCGCCATGCGATGTATCAGACGAACAGACCGGACTGTACGGAGACTGTCACATTCAGGCTCAGTAGGAGTTCAGATGGGTTTCACCTCGTCAGTCTTCTTGTCGGCATCTACCTGGGGACCGTTATGTACAGCTAGTGCCGCTTGCGGTCTGTGGTTAAACCCACTGCCAGCGTAGTGTCGAGTCTTTAGAGTCCCACACAGAAAGCTATTCGCCTTTAGGCAAAAGAGTAGAGGTCGCATGGTTTTGCGACATGTCGCATGGTTTTGCGACAGGTCGCATCCGTGCACTTATGCACGTACAGTGTCCGGACAGTTAACACTAGCGGGCTTTGGTTTAAGCCAGATCCTAGTGTACGTTTTGGGATTGGATTTATACAGTATGTATTCGTGTTCCTCGGAACGCGGATGCGGGTGTGTATGCACAGTTGACGGAGAGACAGAGGCAGAGGATTTTCATTAGGACTGTTGACTGTTGACTGTTGACTATTGACTTTTTGCTCAACCCTAATGAGAATATGATATGTAATTAACAATAATATTAATTAAGTATTATGGTGAAATGGTTGTTGAGGGGTTGACTTTGTTGACTTGTTGACTTTGTTGACCGGTTGATTAGGTTGGACTAGTTGACCATCATGATGACAATGGCTATCATTTAATGGCAAAGACTTTTTACTTGCTTGTTTCTCTTGTGAAAAATGAGTGCATGAAATAATATGGCTATTGTAACTTAAACCATCACATAATACTTGATTGCTATGATTTGTGATGATGGCTTGGGATTATGAGAGCCAAGAGAGAAAAGCCTTTCTCATTCTATCATTTTCATTCTCTCTCTTGTGTTCTTGAGCTCTCATCTTCTTCCTCTTGCTCTCCCTCTCTTTAGTCTATGGTTCACTTGTCTCATGTGTTGAGAACCAAGAACCATAGAGAAAATCCCAACACACTCTCCTCTACTCACTCTAGTTCACAAGGTTTGGCAAACCGAGTGAGCTAGTTTCTTCAAAGATCGAAGAAGAAGCCAAAGGTAGAAACTTTCAGGTGGATCGATCTTCGGCGCAAGGAAACAACGGGGTGAAGCCGATCCGGACAACCATCGAGGCTTGAAGACGAAGGAGTTTAAGAAAGAAAGGTATAACCCCCTAACCGAGTAGTTAACAACTCCTAGTTAGGTTGTTAGTTAGATGTTTAACAAAGATCCGGTTTTGAGTCCATGTTACCGCCTCTAGAAAATTGTTTTTCATCAAATTCCGCATGCCCGAAAGTACCGGGATAGGTAGCATGGACTTACAGTGGTATCAGAGCCTAGTTAAACTCTATCTAACATGTTAGCAAAGTAACTAGAAGATCGATCAAAGAAAAAGTCACGAAACGAACCCGATATGTCAAGTTTCTGCCGATTTTTTTCTGTTCAAAAATTGATAAATTTCATCTTAAAAATCGGCTCAGGCTTTTTATAGAATAACCACAAAATTTGGTCCCACGAACCGATCAAAGCGCCGCGGAAACGCTGCGGGAGCACGCTCCCGCCGCGGTTCCGCGGCCGAGTTGACTCGGCCAAGGTCCAAATTTAGTGCAGTGTATTTCTGGGCTTGTTTTGGGATTTTTGGAATATGTCTTTTCAGCCCAGATTTTCCAGAACGAAAATTTTGTGTTTGGGGCCTAAAAGTCCGTATTTTTTGATCGAACTTCTAAAGACTTAAGCTGACGGGTTTTTCTGTGATGTGATATTTGTATTGAACGTCTGCTAATCGCTATATGTCGAGTAGTGGGGGTTATACAAATCTGTGATCTGTAATGTTATTGGTTTGTGTATATGAATTCATTGGATTGTCGCGGGTGAATAGCCGGGGGTTGTGAGACGAGAGTTTTCTTTTCTTTCAATTCATGTAAATTTGTAAATTGATGTAATAATTATTTGTATGGCCGCACAACCGAGTCGGGGTTGTAGCCGTCATTGTATAATTTCTTTTTACTGTTTTTGCTCCTAGGATAGACCCATGGAGGGGGTGCACAAACTACCGGGTATGCCGAAGTGCCGAGTGGCCTACTCACGGGGTTGAGGGAGGTTGCTTCGCTTCGGGTACTTGGCGGGTAGTTTGCCGCACCCGTAGGGGTCTTGGGTGGGGTTTTGGCTATTCACCGCGACCGTGTAATCTGTTTATCGTTACAGGCTCGTACGAATTGTGGGTTCCTACTATATCCAATGTGTTCATCTATGATCTGAAATGGCTATCATTGCAATGTATATCTATATATGATATTATTTAGGCGTTGCTTATGTTTTACAGCCGCGCTAGCCCATCCCCCGCTCTGTCGTTAGTTAAGTAACCTAACGGGTAATGACGGGACCCCGTGGCGAATGCGAATGGCATAATCGTACGTCATATTTTGGTTGTTTTCTGCAATGGTAGGATTAAATGATGGGACGCATTAAAAGAACTAATGCAAGAATAACACGCATTAAAAGAACTAATGCAAGAAAATAAACCAAGTAAAAGTCGTTGGAACACTTTCGAAAAACACTCGGTTCTTTTCAAAACTAACTTCTAAATGCGGAGCTTGAGCCACTCCTTTTAAAAGCTATCTCGTTCCATCGATTATATCAAGTTCACTACGTTCACGGTTTTGCCAAAACCATTTGTAGCCCTCTTTCGTTTCACATGAATAAGTCAATAGTATTCAAGCTATGTATGTTTGCCAAAGTCAAGGCATAGTGATTGGTAGCTATTGGGTATTCATGTGTAGCATAGATAGATGCGTTGGTTTTGGACAGTCGTACTGCCATTTTGGCCAAAGTCAAGGGTAGGTACGGGTGGATCCAAATTAACCTGGAGAATGACGGGTAGAACTTGACATGTGACTTATGATATTTTGGCCAAAGTCAAGGTCATAAGAGCATGGGGCAAAAATCCACATCGGGAGTTTCAAAAGAACTGAAACTTGCTAGTGTTGCATACCATTTGGAGTGTGATGATTCTGGTAGGATTCCTTCAGTTTCGTCACGCGATGATATTTGGATCCCAATCCTACTGTGAGTATATGCTACTCCTCGGGAAATTTCTCACTTAACGATCAATGCTATAAACCTAGTAGGTGTCTAGAAAGGTGTTAGCGGGGCTACGCCCCAAGGGAAAAGAGGTTCTTAAATGAAGGAACTTCGCGAAAGCGTTGGAAAACCTCCCTCGAAGTACCGACACCAGCCTGGCCGAACGGTTAAGCAAGTATTGTACGGTGAGATTGATCCTGACTAATTCTTCCTTTTTGGTTTGAGGAGGGATTCGAGAAACAGTGGAAGCCATCCTGTTTAGACAAACTAAAAACCACTCTAAACTTGCAAGAGCATCATGCTGAGTGTTTCTTCTTCTCTCTCCTAATTGCAGCGACCAATCGACATGACTGGACTTAAGTTACTTCTAGATAAAAACATACTGACAGGGCCAAACTACAAAGATTGGCTCAGGAATGTCAAAATGGCAATCACTTACGACAAGCTGGGGTATCTTCTTACCACCAAAGCTCCCCCTGTCCCAGGTCCCACCTCCAGCGTCGTGGATAAGGAAATCCGTAAGACTTGGGAGATTGATAGCGCGAAGGCCAAGTGCCTCGTACTTGCCTCTATGGACAACGAACATCAGAGGAGGCACGAGAATATGGACCTCGAATCCATATTTCTCCATTCAAAAGAACTGTATGGAGAGCAATCTCGTATCGCAAGATACGAAGTGTCGAAGAAGTTATTTTCGGCAAGGTTGGCCATCGGATCATCGATAGCGGAACACGTGCTTAAGATGATTGGCTTCATTGAGGAGCTCGCGGAACTTGGGACCACGTTGGAGAATGAGCTCTATACTGACTTGATTCTCCAGTCCCTTCCTTCTACTTACGCCCAGTTTATACTGAACTTCAACTTACAAGAAAAGGAAGTTGAACTTTCAGAACTCCTCAACATGCTGAGGAGCGCAGAGGGCACCCAATAGAAAGGTAGGGAAACATCCACTTTGTTTGTAGGAGGATCTTCCTCTTCTAGGTCCAAGGCGAAAGCCAAGGGAAAGAAGAAGAAAGCCCCCGCCAAACCAAGGGGCGGTGTTGGTAAAGTGGATACGAAGGGAAAGGCAAAGGCAACAAAGAAAGCGGGGCAGCTTGTGGATAAAGAAGAATGCTTCTATTGTCATAAGAAGGGACACTGGAAGAATGATTGCAGGGCTTGGAAAGCCAGGACACAGGAATTGAAGCAGGTTGCGGCTTCAGCTTCATGTGTGTATGTTATTGAAAACTGTCTTTCAATAAACTCTACTTCCTGGGTATTGGATACCGGATCAGGATCTCATATCTGTAATTCTTTGCAGGCGTTGAGAAACCGTAGGGTTTTGAAGGCAGGTGACATGACCCTCAAAGTTGCAAACGGAGCTAGCATGGATGCTAAGGCCGTGGGGGACTATCACCTGCGAATTTCAGATGGACATGTTTTGGTTTTACGTAATTGCCTTTTTGTACCCAACGCAACTTGTAATATCATTTCTGTATCTTTGGTTTCTAAATAAGGTTATGAATTTGAGTTTGTAAGCAATGTTGTAAACATTCACCTTAATCAAGTTCTGATTGGGTCTGGTACATTAAGCAATGGTATGTACGTATTAAACCAACCACAGATTTTCAATGTCCAGAATACACACAAAAGAAAGTCTCCGGAAATAAATCAGACATTCTTATGGCATTGTAGATTGTGTCACATCAATGAGAGAAGGTTGAC
The DNA here is from genome assembly GCA_030015575.1 of Agapanthus africanus. Classification (NCBI taxonomy): domain Eukaryota; kingdom Viridiplantae; phylum Streptophyta; class Magnoliopsida; order Asparagales; family Amaryllidaceae; genus Agapanthus; species Agapanthus africanus. Next base: position 193,098,025 of record JASDDO010000016.1, on the reverse strand, counting down.
GAAGTTGCATACAGAAGGATATTTGAATCCGTTTGAATATCAATCATATGCCACTTGTCAATCTTGTCTCAAAGGAAAGATGACAAAGACTCCGTTCACTGGACACGGAGTAAGAGCGAGCGAGCTCTTGGGACTCGTACACAGCGACGTGTGCGGTCCAATGTCCACACATGCGCGAAGCGGTTATTCTTACTTCATTACTTTTACAGATGACTTTTCAAGGTACGGTTATGTCTTCTTAATAAAACATAAGTCCGAAGCATTTGGAAAATTCCAGGAATATAAGAATGAAGTAGAAAAACAAACCGGCAAAAGTATCAAGATTCTAAGATCGGATCGAGGTGGTGAATACTTGAGTGCCGAGTTCGTGGACTATTTAAAAGAGAACGGAATTCTCTCTCAGCTTACTCCTCCATACACTCCGCAACATAACGGTGTATCAGAGAGACGGAACCGAACCCTATGGATATGGTACGGTCCATGATAAGTAACGCTGAGTTACCGCGATCATTCTGGGGGTATGCACTAGAATCAGCTGCATACCTTTTGAACCGAGTTCCCACTAAGACTGTGCCTACTACACCATATGAGATGTGGTGTGGGAAGAGACCCTATCTTAATCACATTAAGACATGGGGAAGTCCAGCTTTTGTCAAAACGCAGCATGCGGACAAGCTCGAGGCACGCTCAGTACAGTGCAAGTTCGTGGGATATCCAAAGAACTCCAAGGGAAATTTCTTCTACTGCGAAGAGGAACAAAAGGTTTTTGTTTCTCGTCATGCCCACTTTCTAGAACACCAGTTCTTAGAAAAGGAAATTAGTGGGAGCGCGGTAGAACTGGATGAAATTCCAGAACCATGAGCTATTACTGAAAGCTTAGTGGAACCAGAGGGTTCAAAAGAACAGTACATTCCTACGCCGCTCCGCAAGAGTAGTAGGCAGTCTCATCCGCCCGAGAGATACTATGGTTTTCTCATAGACGGGGATAGAGAGGATTGCATCATAGATTATGATGAGCCTACTAGCTTCCAGCAGGCCGTTCAGAGCGTTGACTCGGTAAAATGGCTGGATGCAATGCGGACCGAAATGGAGTCCATGTACACCAACAAAGTATGGACGTTGGACGTTGCTCCAGACGGGGTAAAACCCGTAGGATGCAAGTGGTTCTTCAAAAGGAAGATTGGTGTAGATGGACAGGTTGAGACCTATAAAGCTAGACTGGTTGCAAAGGGTTTTCGTCAAAGACCTGGTTTGGACTATGACGAGACCTTTTCTCCAGTAGCTATGCTAAAATCCATTCGGATCCTTCTTGCCATTGCTGCCTTCCACGATTATGAGATTTGGCAGATGGACGTAAAGACCGCTTTTCTAAATGGAAATTTAGAGGAGTGTGTCTATATGGACCAACCAGAGGGTTTCATTCAGAGTGGGAGCAGCGGAAAGGTGTGCAAGTTGCTCAAGTCCATTTACGGACTAAAGCAGGCATCGCGGAGTTGGAACATCTGTTTTGATGAGACAGTCAAGGAATTTGGCTTTATCAAAAATCCAGATGAACCATGCATCTATAGTAGATTTGTAGCGAGAACTGTAGTATTCCTCGTTTTATACGTGGATGACATTCTCTTAATTGGAAATGACATTCCTATGCTACAATCTGTCAAAGGGTTCTTGTCACACAGGTTCTCCATGAAAGACCAGGGTGATGCCTCATACATCCTGGGGATCCGGATCCATCGTGATAGATCCAAGAGGATATTAGGACTTTCACAGTCCAGGTACATCGACACCATACTGAAAAGATTCAGTATGGAAGATTCCAAGCGCGGTAACCTACCGGCTTGTCACGGGATCACCCTCTCTAAAGAGATGTCTCCCAAGACTGATTTGGAGAGGGATCGCATGTCTATTATACCCTACGCTTCTGCGGTAGGCTCTATAATGTATGCGATGTTGTGTACCAGACCGGATGTAGCTTATGCCCTGAGTGTAGTAAGCCGGTAGCAGTCAAACCCTGGGGAGAAATACTGGATAGCGGTAAAGAACATTCTCAAGTACCTGAGACGGACTAAGGAGATGTTCTTGGTGTATGGCGGAAAAGACCTCCAGATCAAGGCCTTTGCTGACTCCAGCTTCCAGAGTGACAAGGATGATTCCAAGTCCATGTCGGGTTTTGTCTTTACCCTCAATGGAGGGGCGGTGTGTTGGAAGAGTTCCAAACAGGAAACCGTTGCAGACTCGACGATGGAAGCGGAATACATCGCTGCATCTGATGCCGCAAAAGAGGCTGTCTGGATGAGGAAGTGTAGGGTTCCTAGGCATGCTAATGAGGTCTCACAAGGCATCAACCATGCCAATTTCAAATTTTACAAGTGCCGAGAAACCCTAATACGGATCGTTAACTAGAATTTTAGGTGAAAAGTGAAACTAGATAATAACTTAACTAAAAGAAAGAGGCTACAACCTTTGTAGATCCGGTTCTCCACTTCCTTAGCTCCACGTAGATGTCCCTCCGCTGTACAAATCGGATCTTGGACTCTAGTGTCGGCTTCATCGGAGAAATGGGCGGGCTAGGTCATCGACTACGATGCCGAAGATGATCTACGTCGAGGCATCACAACATCAAGCTCCCACTTTACCAAGTCATGAAACTTGTGAAGAAAACACCCTATACTACTTGGCAAGAGGTAGAGGATGAAGAAATAGGAGGTGGGTTCACTTTAGAATTGAATTTCTCACTCATTTTCTCAAGTTGCCATTGATGGAGGCAAGCTTTTCTTCTTGGTCAAGATGAAGAAGAAGATGATAGAATATCATTAGTATATTCAAAAAGAATAATAAAATGAATACTTATCATATCCTAACCTTGGTTAAGTGTAGAGAATGAACTAGGGTTAGTTTGAATGGTTAGGGTTAAGCATGAATACAAAATGGTCACTTAGTCAAAGATGCTTTGAAGCTTCAAGCAAAGAACAAAGAAAGCCACCATTTTCTCTTTATCATTTTCTTTTGCCAAAATGAACAAAAGAAATAAATAAATGAATAAGTAAATAAACAAAACCCTAACCACTCATATAACCATGGTTTAATCTTTACACAAACTCAAGTTAACATGTATCATCAAACATGATACAATCAAGTGTACACAAAAAATATATCACATATACAATGTGCACATCAAGTGAGAAAATCCTTTTAAAATGAACCAATACTAGTTAATGCAAAGTAATATATCAAATATATAATTATACATTAAATCATTAAATCAACACTTGATTCAATGATCCGGTCATGTCGCACATAACCGACTAGTATCTAATATATCGACTTATCGAATCAATCCTTGAATCGATAACTAGGTTATATCGCATACAACCAATCGATACATTCATCGCGAGAATGGAATACGGTATCACATACACGCATTATTCTCGGTCCCGCACATATCTCATATGCGCTCCTATTTCATTTCGCTTGAGCCAGGAAACCTCTGTGTAGGACTCTAAAGACTCGTCAATACGCCGGCAGCAGGTGATGATCATATCAAACGCCCACAAGCCGCAAGCGGTCTGCTAAACGTAACGGCCACCCGGGTATTGAGCGATCAAAAGATCGACGAGCAAGCCCGCTCACACTCCTGTGAATCCAACCAGTAACACTTACCGTATAGTCCGGTCTGTTCGTCTGATATGTCGCATATCTCGCCTAGGGGTGGTAAACATCAGACCCCAATAGCTCGATAAGTCGTGTCGATATGAGGTCTATAACAGTTCAAGAAACTACTGGTAACACTTACCAGTAAATCTCAGCAACCCTGGCTAGGGATTTCCAGTTATAGCCAATCGAACACAGTGCAACATCAACTCCCTATACCGGGAGAGACGAATCCCCTCCTATCGCTCATTGCCTCCATGTGATTCGGGACTGTACCCAAAAGCCACCGTTTTGCACGCCCTCTTGGACGTGGTAAGGTGGAAATCAAAGCACAGTGGGAATCACACAAGACTCTATGACGATCTCGGGTCTACAGACTAACCTGTACCAGTGTCACCAGAGAACTGCCATCTGACGTGAGGTATAATACCATCTGGGAGTTCTCGGCGAGTCCGTCCAGTGTGCCCAGTCTCCACTGAGCACCCGTATATCATCTCCGATGTCAAACACCAATGGATATGGGATCATCCATCGCCCATTTGTATGGGTCGAGAAGGTATACGCTAGTCTACTCTGGTATATCGATGCCCCGTCTCGATACACCCATGACTAGGGACTTTGAAGGATGTACTTATGGACTACCATGTCCCCACTAGTATGATCCGCATCATAGTCCAGGTAGTCAAGTACACATCCTAAGGGCTTTACCAACATGTAACAGAGAGACAATCAGTATACACGTTAAGGTAAGGAGTAACCAGATAGCATACTATCATGTCGAACAAGAAAGTCCTCCCTATATATGTCCCAGCATTCACTACAATATACATCATATGTACAGTAATGGCCTCTAGGGCATACATATAACTAACAATCTCCCACTTGCACTAGGGCTATCTGTAGCAGTGGTTGCAGTATCTCATACTCAACCATCCCATAAAAGTCTCTCTCTGGGAATAGGCCTTTGTGAGTGGATCCGCCGTGTTGTCCTGTGAGTCTGCTCTCCTAACCTCGATCAGCCTGGAGATCAACCATCTCCATGATCAGGTGATACTGCCCTAGAATATGTCTGGATCACTGATGGGACGGACGTTCCTTGGCATAAGCCACAACTCCATTGTCACACAATGGGAGGAACTAATTTCATCTCATGAACAAATATACATCCAAACTGCCTCTTTGGTAGCATCTTAAGTAGCGATGTATCCAGCCTTTATCGTCTAGTATGCCACGGCATCTAGCTTGGAACTCTTCCAACATACCGTCCCTTTACTGAGGGTAAAGACAATGCCTGTGACTGACATTCAGTCTTCTTCATCACCCTGGAACCCTTCCAGTGATTCTCCCCAGGATCAATTGATACCATCTCACTACAGCTAGTGAGTATTCTAACATCCAATTAGATCTATCTCATAGATCCAAAACCCAGGATTTAGGAGGTATCATTTTGATCCTATATGGAGAATCATTGTGATAAGCGGAGATTGACCGAGAGTAGCATAAGAAACTGCTTTCTTATCAAGAGTATGTCATCCACGTACTCTACGAGAATCGCCACCATACTCCCTACTACCTTTTTGTTTATACAAGGTTCATCTACCATTTTGATGATGTCAAACTCTTTGACTAAGCCATCAAAACAGATGTTCCATCTCCGCGATGCCTGCTTTATCACATAAAATATCTTGCACACGTTTCCGCTGCTCCCACTGTCTACGAGGCCCTCTGGCTGTGTACTTATAGACTCCCTCATCTAAAACATCATTTAGAAAAGCTGTCATGACACCCAACCACAAGATATCATAATCATGGTATGTAGCCGTGGCAAGTAGGATCTGGATGGACTTAAGCATAGTGTTAGATGTATGTATGCCCTAGAGGCCAGTATTGTACAGATGTTGTATATTATATTGGATGCTTGGACATATATAGAGATGACTTTCTTGCTCGATATGATAGTATGCTATCTGGTTACTCTTTATCTTAACATGTACACTGGTCTCTTTATACTGTCTAATAGTTACATGTTAGTAAAGCCCTTAGGATGTGTACTTGACTACCTGGACTATGATGCAGATCATACTAGTGGGGACATGGTAGTCCATAAGTACATCCTTCAAGGTCCCTAGTCGTGGGTGTATCGAGACGGGGCATCGATATACCAGAGTAGACTAGCGTATACGCTTCTCGACCCATGTGATGGGCGATGGATGATCCCATATCCATTGGTGTTTGACATCAGAGATGGTATACGGGTGCTCAGTGGAGACTGGGTACACTGGACGGACTCGCCGAGAACTCCCAGATGGTATTATACCTCACGTCAGATGGCAGTTCTCAGGTGACACTTGTACAGGTTAGTCTGTAGACCCGAGATCGTCATAGAGTCTTGTGTGATTCCCAATGTTCTTTGATCTCCACCTTACCACGTCCATGAGGGCGTGCAAAACGGTGGTCTTTGGGTACAGTCCCGAGTCACATGGAGGCAATGAGCGATAGGAGGGGTTTCGTCTCTCCCGGTATTGGGGGTTGATGTTGTGCTGTGCTCGATTGGCCGTAACAGGGAAGTCCCTGGCCAGGGCTGATCAGAGATTTGCTGGAAAGTGTTACCAGTAGTTTCTCGACCCGTTATGAGCCTCGCATCGGCACGACTTATCGGTTATTGGGGTCTGACGTTTACCACCCCTAGACTTGATATGCGACGTATCAGACGAACAGACCGGACTGTACGGTAAGTGTTACTGGTTGGATTCACAGGAGTGTGAGCGGGCTAGCTCGTCGATCTTCTGATCGCTCAATACCCGGGTGGCCGTTACGTTTACAGGACCGCTTGCGGCTTGTGGGTGCTTGATATGATCATCATCTGCTACCGGCGTATTGACGAGTCTTTAGAGTCCTACATAGAGGTTTCCTGGTTCAAGCGAAACGAAATAGGAGCGCATATGCGATATGTTCAGGACCGAGAATAATGCGTGTATGTGATACCGCATTTCATTCTCGCGATATATGTTTCAATTGGTGATATTTGATATGACCTAGTTATCGAATCATTGATTCGATAAATCGATACATTGAATACTAGTCGGTCGTGTGCGACATGACCGGATCATTGAATCAAGTGTTGATTTAATGATTTAATGTATAATTATATATTTGATATAATACTTTGCATTAACTAGTATTGGTTCACTTTAAACGGATTTTTCTCACTTGGATTGCACATTGTATATGTTATATACTTTTGTGCACTTTTTTTGTATCATGTTTGATGATACTTGATCATATAGTTAAGTGAATAGAATTAAACCATGGTTATTATGATAATTAGGGTTTTGCATATTTATTTATTCATTTATTTGTTTATTCATTTATTTGGATAAGTTTAAAAGAGAATGGTGGCAATTTTTGTTTCTTATATGAAGCTTCTTGAACCCTTGACTTTAGCAACCATTCTTGTCATCTTGCTTAACCCTAACCCACTCTACTAACCATAGTTTATTCTCTACACTTAACTTTAGTTAGAGTTATGATAAGTATAGATTTTCTTTTTCTTTTAAGAATAACTTATCATAATTCTATCATCTTCTTCTTCTTGATCTTCAATAGAAAAGATTGCTACTTTAATGGCATCTTGAGATCCAAAGTGAGAAATTCAAATCTAAAGTGAACCCACCTCCTATTTCTTCATCCTCTACCTCTTGCCAAGTGGTTTTGGGTGTTTTCTTCACAAGTTTCACTACTTGGTGAAGTCGAAGCTTGAACTAGTGCAACCTCGACGTAGATCGTCTTTGATATGAAGCCGACGACCTAGCTCGCCCGTTTTCCCGATGAAGCCGACGGAGGAGTCTAGGATTCATGATGTACAGCGAGAAGACTTCGTTGCGGAGCCGTGGAGGTGGATATCCGGATCAACAAAGGTTGTAATTTCCGTATCCTAGTAGTTAAGTATTAACTAGTTTATCTTTTCGCCTAGATTTCTAGTCTAAGATCCGTAGTCTAGGGTTTCTCGGCACCATTTTTTTTAAAATTGGCATGTTCGATGCCTTGTGAGACCACTATAGGGTGCCTAGGAACCTTTCACTGGTATCAGAGCCTAGCTAGAGCCTTAGGCGAAGTCCCGATGACGTTTGAAGTCCGAACGAACCCGAAACCATAATTCCAAGGTGCTCTCTGGAAAATTTTAGAAATTTTGGATTTTTGTCAATTAAAAATATGCAGAAAATCTTGCAGGGTCTTATATGAAATACTGTGAAATTCGAGGGCCTGATTCAACTTTTCCACCGCGGAACCGCGGCACGAGCTATGCATGCGCGACGGTTCCGCGGCCGTACTGTCCCATTGTCTGGTGATTTTTTCACAGTAATTCGTGTATTCAGATATTATATTTTTTGGGTATTTTTGTTGTGACTCTGCAGAAGAGTATTTTGGGGTTGCTTTGGGGATTCAATTATTCGTTCGGGTTATCAAATTTCGTCTTTGTGTATTTCCGGATAATTTTTAGAATATGTTAAAAAGTTCGACCGGTTATAAATACCCAATATTTCCCCTGTCGGGAAAATTCCAAGTGATGGATTTTTCCGTAGTTTAACGACGTTCTAAGTAGTGCAAGTAACGCGATGGACCCTCTAGAAGACAACAAACCTTAACTCGATTATGTGACCGTCTTGAACTGCCCTTTGAACCTTCGGGTTTGGGGCAGTACGACGTGCCACATGTGAGGCGTTGGCTTGACCCTTCTACGGCTGGACCGTCGGTACTGAGGCACGAACTGAATGTTGTTAGACTTATTTCATGAGTTGGACTGTATCGGGAAAACTTGGGTATTCGACTGTTCGATCGGAAAGTTTAACATTTTCTGTTTATCTGGAATGTGATACAATAATTGGAATTCACAAACAGTTATGAGATAACTGAATGAATGTTATAAATCTAGCAGTTTAGTCCAACATGATATTGAAAAGAGTTTTCGATAATGAGACTAAAATGCGGGATTTATATCTGTTAGGCCTGTGATGTCTAAGTATTTCATTTGATTAGGCATGCGATGTCTAAAGAAGTTGCGGATTCCAATTGTTGTAGTTTTACACTTTCTTTTCTGTGACCGTAAGTGTAGTATGTTCATATCGCCGGTTTCATTGCTATATGTCAAAGACAATTGGGGTATGCATACTTACTTACGTTGATGACATGTGATGTTATGTGTTGCGGGATATGTTATATTGGATCGTCGTGTTCGAATAGCCGGGGTTTTTATGTGAGATGAGTGTCTTTCATTTTCATTCATGTAAAAACTTGTATGTAATATTCTTTTATTTGGGGCACTTCCAGGTAGCGGAAGTTGTCACCCTTTGTATATTATTTACTTTTCCGTATTAGGATAGACCCAAGGAGGGGAGCACAAGTAACCGGGTTCTAGGGTCCAGTGGGAGACCAACTCGAGGAGTCGAGTCCGGGTCTCCTAACCGTAGAATTGGCAGGGCTGCTTGCCGCTCTCGTAGGGGTCTAGGGGTGTGGGATTGGCTATTCATCACGACCGTGGAATCCGTGTTTTATACTGGCTCGTATTGAAAACACGGACGTCCTAGTATATCCAATATTTCATATGTTTATTCTGCTGCGATATCTGTGTTTTGACTCTGTGATGGATATAGTATATAGTATATATGATATATTATATAGACGTTACTTATGTTTTACACCCGCGCTAGCCCTGCCCTGCTCTGTCGTTAGTTACCTAACCTCACGGTGCACGAGGGGACATCGAGGCGAATGCGGATGGCATAAGTGTACGTCATATCTATCTGTGATGTTTAGGTATTTAAATGATGGGACTTCATTAATGTGATTAGTGAAAGATAAGAAACCTAAGATGTTGTGGAATCAAATTTTAAATAAAACAGGTAGCTACAGTTCTTGCTTTGCACAGCGGTATATATGATATACCCTGCACCTTATTCGATGAGGAAAGGACCGAGATCCCTTCACCGGGAGTGACTCCTTTAGCAATAACTGGAAGATGCTACACACTCGGTTTGTTTTTTGATTGCTTCTATAGTTTATGCTTTGCACAGCGATATATATGATATATCCCGCACCTCATTCGACGAGGAAAGGGCCGACGATCCCTTCACCGGGAGTGACCCCTTTAGCAAAACTAGAAAAGCCTCAAAATCACTCCATTTCAAAACTTCATTTGATTCTACAACGATATCAAGTTCATTACGCTCATGGTTTTTATGAAAAACCTGCGTAGCCCTCCGTCATTTTAGATAAGTACTAGTTAGTATTCGTGCTGCGGTAGTTTGGCCTCCGTCAAGGCGCAGTGTACGGTAGCTAACAAATGCTTATCTGGTAGCATATGATGCGATTGGATTAGGGTATTCGTACGGCGTTGTTTGGCCTCCGTCAAGGGTCGTGCGGGTGGGTTTAATTCAATCAGGAAATGACGGGTTGAACTTGACTAGCGGACTATGGGTAGTTTGGCCTCCGTCAAGGTCATAGGACGCTAGGGGTAAAATATTATCGGGAATTTCAAGAGTTGAAATTTGCAATGAGATTGCATACCTTCTATGAGATAGTTGGATCCCGATACCCACTGCGAGTAAGAGTTACTCCTGGGAGAGTTTTACACATTGCAATTAGCTGATCAAGTAGGTGTCTAGAAAGGTGTTAACGAGGTTACGCCTCTGGGAAAACGAGGTTTACATTAATTAGGTTCGTGCGAAAGCACGGGGGACCTCCCTCAAAGTACCGACACTGGCCTGGCTGAAAGATTGGCGAACCTGTAGTGTGTAACTAATCCCGTCTAGTCTTTCCTTTTAGGGTTTGGAGGAAGATTTGATAAAAAGCAGTGGGAGCAATCCTGATTAGATAAGATAATAACCAATCTGATCTTGCACGAGCATACGCTAAAGTGTTTTCTTCTCTCTCTCTCCAGGTAGCGACCATTTCATGCCTTAATCAAGATAATAATATGGATGTATTGACCGAACCCGCATGTTATACTGTGCTGGGGAACGTTGGTTCCGTTCTTTCTTATAAGAGTTATAGGAATGAACAGGATATAGGGGAATACCAGGATTCCCATGCCACCCGAATGAAGAAAGTACATGTTGATGCATTTTCTTCGGGTGTGTTCGTTACTGAGAACTGTTTCTCCATTTGCTCTACGTCCTGGGTATTAGATACCGGGTCAGGATCCCATATATGTAATCAGTTACATGGGCTTAGAAAAGGAAGAGAACTTGGAGAAGGTGATAAAGACATTAGAGTTGGAAATGGTGCAATTGTTGCAGCTAAGACTGTCGGGGAATATCACCTTGTATTACCAACTGGTAATACATTGGTTCTGAACGAATGCTATTACATGCCGAACCTGATATGCAACATTATATCGGTTTCTTTATTAAGTAAAGAGGGATATAATTTTGTATTACAGGACAATGTTATGAACATTTTCCGTAACCAAAAGTTGGTTGGATCAGGCATGTTATGCAATGGCATTTATGTTCTAAATTAATCAACAGTTCTGAGCATAACAAACACACACAAGAGGAAGAGTTCTGAACTCAACGAATCCTTCTTGTGGCATTGTAGACTCGGCCACATCAATGCGACACGACTAGCTAAGTTGTATAAAGATGGATATTTAAATCCGTTTGAATTTTCATCTTATGACACTTGCCAGTCATGTCTCAAAGGCAAGATGACCAAAACTCCGTTTACGGGACACGGAGAAAGAGTTACCGAACTCTTGGGACTTATACATGGTGATGTATGCGGTCCCATGTCTACACATGCCAGGGATAGTTCTTCATACTTCATTACATTCACTGACGATCTCTCTAGGTTCGGGTATGTGTTCCTGATGAAACACAAATCAGAAGCTTTTGAGAAATTTAGGGAATATAAACAAGAAGTTGAGAACCAAACCGGAAAATGTATTAAAATCCTACGATCTGATCGAGGAGGTGAATACTTGAGCAATGAATTCCTGGACTTCCTAAAAGATAATGGGATTCTCTCTCAGCTAACTCCTCCATATACACCACAGCACAACGGTGTATCGGAGCGGAGAAATCGCACCCTATTAGATATGGTGCGCTCTATGATGAGTCCAGCTGAGTTACCTATTTCCTTCTGGGGATATGCACTGGAGACTGCTGCATACCTACTGAATAGAGTTCCGACCAAATCAGTGCCTACCACTCCATATGAGATATGGAATGGCAAGAGACCATGTCTTAATTTTATTCAGATATGGGGTTGTCCGGCCTATGTTAAAACACAAAATCTGGACAAGGTCGAGGCAAGGTCTGTTCTATGTAAGTTTGTTGGATATCCCAAACATTCGCGAGGGTATATCTTCTACCACTCCGAGGAACAAAAAGTGTTTGTTTCTCGACATGCCACTTTCTTAGAAAAAGGTTTTCTTATGAAACAGATAAGTGGCATTGAGGTAGAACTGGAAGAGGTTCCAGCAATACAGACTACAACAGAAGATTTGGTTGAACCAGAGGATTCCGTAGTTCCCGATGAACCCCAGCCTCTCCGCCGATCTAGTAGGGTTTCTCGTCCACCTGAGAGATACTACGGTTTTCTCATTGATGGTGGAAGCGAGGATTGCATCATGGAAGATGATGACCCAACTAGCTTCGAGCAGGCCATCACGAGTGGGGACTCAGTGAAATGGCTGGATGCTATGCGGTCTGAGATGGATTCCATGTACACCAACAAAGTATGGACTTTGGAAGTTGCTCCTGAAGGGGTAAAACCCATTGGGAGCAAGTGGATCTTCAAGAAGAAACTTGGTGTAGATGGGAAAGTGGAGACTTTCAAAGCTAGACTTGTAGCAAAGGGTTTTCGTCAAAGACCAGGTGTGGACTATGACGAGACCTTTTCTCCAGTGGCTATGCTTAAATCCATCCGGATCATGCTTGCCATCGCTGCTTATCATGATTACGAAATCTGGCAAATGGATGTTAAGACCGCCTTTCTAAATGGTGATTTAGAAGAGTGCGTGTACATGACTCAGCCAGAGGGCTTCGTTGACAGTGGGAGCAGTGGGAAGGTGTGCAAGCTGCTTAAATCCATTTATGGATTAAAGAAAGCATCGCGGAGTTGGAACATCTGCTTTGACGTTGTTATCAAAGAGTATGATTTCGTCAAAAATCCAGATGAACCTTGTATCTACAAGAAGGTGGCAGAGAGTAAGGTTGTCTTTCTCGTACTGTACGTGGACGACATACTCTTGATAGGAAATGATATTCCTATGCTGCAATCGGTCAAGCTCTTCTTATCACAAAGATTCTCAATGAAAGATCTTGGTGATGCCTCCTGCATATTGGGAATTAGGATCTATAGAGATAGATCCAAACGGATTTTGGGATTGTCCCAATCCAGGTACATTGACACCATACTAAAGAGGTTTAGTATGGAAGAGTCCAAGCGTGGGAACTTACCCACGATCTCTGGAGTCACTCTCTCCAAAGAGATGTCTCCCAAGACTGATTTGGAGAGAGCTCGCATGCAAGGGATACCCTATGCTTCGGCAGTAGGCTCTATCATGTATGCGATGCTATGTACCAGACCCGATGTAGCATACTCACTAAGTATAGTGAGCAGGTATCAAGCTGATCCTGGAGAGAGTCACTGGACAGCTGTGAAGAGCATTCTCAAGTACTTACGAAGGACTAGAGATATGTTCTTGGTGTATGGTAACGGAGAACTCCAAGTGGAGTCCTTTACCGATTCGAGCTTCCAGAGTGATAAGGACGACTCTAAGTCGCAGTCGGGCTTTGTCTTTACCCTTTACGGAGGGGCGGTTAGCTAGAAGAGTTCCAAGCAGGAAACCGTGGCAGACTCGACGATGGAGGCTGAATACATCGCTGCCAACGATGCTGCCAAAGAGGCTGTCTGGATCAAGAAGTTCATTACTGAACTTGGAGTGGTTCCATCCATTAAGCATCCAATACCTTTGTATTGCGATAACAATGGAGCAGTGGCTTTGGCCAAGGAACCCAGGTCCCATCAGCGATCCAGGCATATTCTGAGGCGGTATCACCTGATCCGGGAGATAGTTGATCGCCGGGAGATCGAGGTCAGGAGAGTTGACACGAAGAACAATACGGCGGATCCACTCACGAAGGCCATTCCCCAGACACAGTTTGAGAGACTCTTCGGGATGCTCGGTATGCGATACTACAGCAGCTGGCCCTAGTGCAAGTGGGAGATTGTTAGTTGTATGTATGCCCTAGAGGCCAGTATTGTACATATGTTGTATATTATATTGGATGCTTGGACATATATAGAGATGAATTTCTTGCTCGATATGATAGTATGCTATCTGGTTACTCTTTATCTTAACATGTACACTGGTCTCTTTATACTGTCTAATAGTTACATGTTGGTAAAGCCCTTAGGATGTGTACTTGACTACCTGGACTATGATGCAGATCATACTAGTGGGGACATGGTAGTCCATAAGTACATCCTTCAAGGTCCCTAGTCGTGGGTGTATCGAGACGGGGCATCGATATACCAGAGTAGACTAGCGTATACGCTTCTCGACCCATGTGATGGGCGATGGATGATCCCATATCCATTGGTGTTTGACATCAGAGATGGTATACGGGTGCTCAGTGGAGACTGGGTACACTGGACGGACTCGCCGAGAACTCCCAGATGGTATTATACCTCACGTCAGATGGCAGTTCTCAGGTGACACTTGTACAGGTTAGTCTGTAGACCCGAGATCGTCATAGAGTCTTGTGTGATTCACACTGTGCTTTGATCTCCACCTTACCACGTCCATGAGGGCGTGCAAAACGGTGGTCTTTGGGTACAGTCCCGAGTCACATGGAGTCAATGAGCGATAGGAGGGGTTTCGTCTCTCCCAGTATTGTGGGTTGATGTTGCGCTGTGCTCGATTGGCCGTAACAGGGAAGTCCCTGGCCAGGGCTGATCAGAGATTTGCTGGTAAGTGTTACCAGTAGTTTCTCGACCCGTTATGAGCCTCGCATCGGCACGACTTATCGGTTATTGGGGTCTGACGTTTACCACCCCTAGACTTGATATGCGACGTATCAGACGAACAGACCGGACTGTACGGTAAGTGTTACTGGTTGGATTCACAGGAGTGTGAGCGGGCTAGCTCGTCGATCTTCTGATCGCTCAATACCCGGGTGGCCGTTACGTTTAGCAGACCGCTTGCGGCTTGTGGGTGCTTGATATGATCATCATCTGCTACCGGCGTATTAACGAGTCTTTAGAGTCCTACACAGAGGTTTCCTGTTTCAAGCGAAACGAAATAGGAGCGCATATGAGATATGTGCAGGACCGAGAATAATGCGTGTATGTGATACCGCATTTCATTCTCACGATATATGTTTCGATTGGTGATATTTGATATGACCTAGTTATCGAATCATTGATTCGATAAATCGATACATTGAATACTAGTCGGTCGTGTGCGACATGACCGGATCATTGAATCAAGTGTTGATTTAATGATTTAATGTATAATTATATATTTGATATATTACTTTGCATTAACTAGTATTGGTTCACTTTAAACGGATTTTTCTCATTTGGATTGCACATTGTATATGTGATATACTTTTGTGCACTTTTTTTGTATCATGTTTGATGATACTTGATCAAATGGTTAAGTGAATAGAATTAAACCATGGTTATTATGATAATTAGAGTTTTGCATATTTATTTATCCATTTATTTGTTTATTCATTTATTTAGATAAGTTTAAAAGAGAATGGTGGCAATTTTTGTTTCTTATATGAAGCTTCTTGAACCCTTGACTTTAGCAACCATTCTTGTCATCTTGCTTAACCCTAACCCACTCTACTAACCATGGTTTACTCTCTACACTTAACTTTAGTTAGAGTTATGATAAGTATAGATTTTCTTTTTCTTTTAAGAATAACTTATCAAAATTCTATCATCTTCTTCTTCTTGATCTTCAATAGAAAAGCTTGCTACTTTAATGGCATCTTGAGATCCAAAGTGAGAAATCCAAATCTAAAGTGAACCCACCTCCTATTTCTTCATCCTCTACCTGTTGCCAAGTGGTTTTGGGTGTTTTCTTCACAAGTTTCACTACTTGGTGAAGTCGAAGCTTGAACTAGTGCAACCTCGACGTAGATCGTCTTTGACACGTAGCCGACGACCTAGCTCGCCCGTTTTCCCGATGAAACCGACGGAGGAGTCTAGGATTCATGATGTACAGCGAGAATACTTCGTTGCGGAGCCGTGGAGGTGGATATCCGGATCTACAAAGGTTGTAATTTCCGTATCTTAGTAGTTAAGTGTTAACTAGTTTATCTTTTCGCCTAGATTTCTAGTCTAAGATCCGTAGTCTAGGGTTTCTCGGCACCATTTTTTTAAAAATTGGCATGTTCGATGCCTTGTGAGACCACTATAGGGTGCCTAGGAACCTTTCACATAGCCATTGGAAAAAGGTTTCATCATTATCCACGCCTGGTCGATGACGAAAACCTTTAACAAGTCTAGCTTTGAAAGTCTCAACTTTTCCATCTACACCAAGTAATCTTCTCAAGATATACTTGCTCCTGATAGGGATTTAACTCTTCAGATATAGCAACCAAAGTCCATACTTTGTTGGTGTACATGGATTCCATCTGAGATCACTAAGCATCCAGCCATTCTTACAGAGTCTTACTCCTGATGGCCAGCTCGAAGCTAGTTGGGTCATCATCTCATGATGCAATTCTCGCTCCCACTGTCATAGAGAAACCGAAGAATCTCTCAGGTGGGTGAGGAACCCTACTAGATCGGCGGAGAGGCTTAGGTTCGTTGGAATCTACTGAATCCTTTGGTTCTGTCAAATCATCAGCTGCAGTTTGTATAGCTGGAACATTTCCAGTTCTACATAACAGACGTTGCCTCGAGCTTGTCCGGATTTTGCTTTTAGACACTGGCTGGACAACCCCAAATCTTAACTAACTTAAGATATGGGCCCTTCCCTTTCCATATCACATATGAAGTGGTAGGCAACTGATTTGATCGAGACCCTATTCAATAGGTATGCAACTTCATAAGTGCATAACTGTCACGACCCGAAAGTACGGAACATGACCGGTACTTAAACTACGAACGTCTCGAGGCATACGTAATCTAAGTAAACCGAAAACCCAGAAATCCAAACCAAGAAAAGTAGTAGAGTGAAGGAAAACCAATTTAAAATCAAGTAGTTTTAATAGCATAAGCCGAGTTATGCGGTTTTTAAAAAAAACATCAAGTATTTCCTGAAAATTTCGGCAGAGTCTCCTTTGTAAATACTGGCTCCCAAACGGGATACAACATGAATAGTATACGAAATCAATGAAAAGGCATCCCCAAGCGGGAGCTAGCTCTTCGTCAATCGACGGTCACAACCACACAAGCAATATAATATACAACGCCAACGGCGAGGATTAAAATTCAAAGGAAACTCAAAACTACAAGAAAACCACAGAAATATAACGCGCGACTCTAAGGTCGAAGGAATAACATCACTGGTCTCTATCTCAAAATAAATACATGTTTGGTTGATGGAACTTCTAGATACAACAGAATAATAATATACAAGATAAATAATGGGGGTACGATACAAGTAAACCCACCTACTAGCAAATCACCCGAAGGAAACTTTGGCCACAAGCCGTAATGAAACCTGTACGGCAAACCTGCAAGAAACTGGGGCACAACGGGGGTGAGTTGCCAACTCATGAATAGAAAAAACATCTACGAAAAGAAATCGCATAAATAACGCAATCCTAGATCAATGATCATAATATATCCTCAAATATACGTACAACATGCAGCCTATAACAATGGCTAGGGTGAATATCTAACCCGAGTGTAATCTCATGTGCCCGTGTTAGTGCCTCAGGTAGCAATATATCATATGAATGAGGTATTAATGCATGAAAACATTGTTAGTGTATATGCCCTAAAGGCCATTACTGTATCATACTAGTTTGTATATTACTTAATGGATGCTTGGGATATTCACCTTGTATATACAATCTTGCTCAAAATAGTAGTATGCTACTTGGTTTGTCTCTACTTCAATGTGTACTTGTGTTTATTTTACTATATCACTTATACGCATTAGTGGAGCCCTTAGGATCTTTGCTTGATTACCAGCGTTGTGATGGCAGTCACACTAGTGGGGGCTGGGTAATCTATAAGCACATCCTTATACAGGTCCCTAGTCGCAGGACTATCGAGACAGGGCATCGATACTCCGGAGTAGACTAGCGTATGCGCTTCTCATCCCAGTGTGGGAGATGGTCTGTCCCACAGCCATCAGTACGTCGTACTGGAGATAGTATACGGGTGCTCGTTGGGTTACGAGTACACTGGACAGGACTCGTCGGGAACTGACAGGTTGGTATTATACCTTGTTGGAGATAGTGCCCTCATAGTCAATTATTGGATCGCAGGTACGTGATTACAATGATTGCGGAGGACCTATCCCGGTAGGACAGTCTTACTCGAAATGATAGTATGCTATCTGGTTTTCCTTTATCAGTCGTGTACATGTTCAGGTGACTGATTGCATGTTACACTTTGATAGAGCCCTTAGGATCTTGCTTTACTACCAACAGTATGATGGCGATCATATACGTGAGAGTTGGGTAGTTTATATGCATATCCTTAATTGTGGTCCCTAGTCGTGGGAGTTTCGAGACAGGGCATCGATACTCCGGAGTAGACTAGTGTGTACAGTCGAGACCCCGACGAGGGGCGGTGGCCGGTCTCAAGATGTATACAGGTGCTCATTGGGTTATGAGTACACCGGACAGGACTCGCCGGGAATCTGCTAGTTAGTATTATATCTATCGTCAGATAGCAGTTCCCTGGTGACATGTGTACAGGTTAGTTCATCGACCTGAGGTCGTCATTTGTCTCGTGTGAGTTCCCACTGTGCTTTGATTTCTACCCTACCACGGCTCAAAGGAGTCGTGCAAACAGGTAGCTTTTGGGTACAGTCCCGAACCATATGGAGGCACGTGAGCGGATCGGCAGGGGATTCGTCTCTCCCGGTATTGGGGGCGAGATCGTGCTGTGTCTAGGAGAGCCATTACACAAAGCCCACGGCCGTGGCAGGAGATTTACTGGTAGGTACTCCAGTAGTATCTCAGGGTGTTATTGGGCTTCACTCCGACACGACTTATACTGCTATTGGGGGTCTGACGTTGCTAGCCCCCTAGGCGGATATGCGATACTCATTGACGAACGGACCGGACTGTATATACATTGTCACTGTTAGGCTCAGTAGGGTTTTCGGAGGAGTTCTCTCATCGGCCTCCCTTGAGTTCGCTCCTCGGCCACCCTTGAGGTCAGTCCATGGGCAGCCGTTACGCATAGCTAGTGCCGCTGACGGTTTGTGGTTAAACCCACTGCCAGGGTACTGACGAGTCATTAGAGTCCCCCACAGACAGTTTCCCAAGTTCGGGCGAAACGTTGTAGAGGCCGTATGGTTTTATGGCAGGGTTCGGAAAATGCACGTGCGTTTACGCACGTGTCAGTTTTCGGGCAGATAATACTGGTCGGCTTTGGTTTAAGCCGGATCCGAGTATTATATTGAGTAGGTATAATATCTTTGTCTCAGTTGCATTTGTATTCGGTCGTAATACAAATGCGGGTATATTTATACAGTTTCGGGGTTTTCCTGAAAGTCGTTTCAGGATCACTTTTGGAAGTTGCCAGTTTCCAGTTTTCTATCAGCCGTCTTTTAACATTCGGTTAAAGACGGATTTATCTTTTCTTCTGATATGAGTGAGTCATCATTCTAGAAGGTTCTAGAAGTGATGAAGTGGCTTCATGACTCATTAGGCATTAATGGAGTCATTAAGGATAAGGTGACTAGGTTTAATGTGATTGGTTGATTATTATGTGTCATCATTTTCTTTAAAGCTTTTTGTTTTGGCTAAAGATATTTTAGTGAGAAGCTTTTGTGATATGGTCACCTCCCTCCTCCTACACTCACCTCCCTCCTTTGATATATATATATAGCCTCCTCTCTCTCTCTCATTCACTTACTTGATTCAAGAGAGAAAAGATTTTGATAGTATTAATCGGTGTATGGAATTTCACAGTCCATTTCATTCCATCACCCGATTTCCACGGCAACTTCATTAACCGATCGTCCACGGACTTGGACGAAGTGAGACAAAGTCATCTACTCAATCTCTACATCATTCTTGGTCGTCTCTTTTAGCAAACTTGACGATCGAGTTGCCTCGAGTCAGAGGCGGGAGCCCGTTTAAAGAACCGATCATGTGGTGCCACCTCGACGAGGAGATCGGCGATCGACGAGATCGGAGCAGCCGCAACGGAGCGTGGGATGATGGTTGAAGAACGAAGGACTCGGATCGTTCGGTATAACCATTCTACACTCTTTACAGTTTGTTAGTTTAGCAATAATGGCAGATCCGGGTTAAAGTATACGATAGCGCCAGTTAAAAGTTTTTTGTTCCGCATTTGGCGTCTGTAGACTGCCGGGGCGCTAGCGTAGACTTACAGTGGTATCAGAGCCTAACCATTTTGCTATACTAACTTGTGCTAACGCGTTTAAAACATCGATCCGACCGAAAATCGAAAACTGCCAAAAATATCATTTTCCTTACTTGACAGTTTCTGTTGTTTTTAAACGGTGTCGAAATTGATTTCTGGATGTCTTAAAAATCAGAGCAGAGAATTATAAGACCCACGACAAAATTTGGAGTCGTGACTCCTCCAAGTTGCCGCGGAAGGGCGGCCAAACCCATGGTTTGGCCGCGCTTCCGCGGCCATGTGAGGAGCACGTGCTCCAATTTTTTTTTCAGTGGGTTCTGTTTGGAATTTTGGGGTTTTTAGTATATAAAGTTTTGGCCCAGATTTTGTTACTGTTCACCAGTAAGCTTTGGGGCCCACTTTTTGAAATTTGGTTTTTGGTCGATCGAAATTTAAACACGTTAGTTTACAGTACTTACATTATATCTCCGACCGGGAATGTCATTTGATCGGTAAACCGCGTCCGATTGCTATAGTTCTTTTAGACGGGTTTGCGAACGTGACATTCGCGTTGATGTTCTGTGTTGTGCTGTAATGTTGCGGATTTGTCGTGGTGGATAGCAGTGTGCAATGATAGTACAGTTTGAGTTTATTTGTACATTTGATATTGCGGGGCGAGCGTCCAACTTGTGGACTGCCGTCACTGCCTGTTGTATAATATTCTTTTGGGGCACGACCAGGTTGCGGTCGATGTACCTATTGTACTATTCTTCATTACTGTACTAGGTTCTACCCCGCGACGGAGTGCACGGATAGCCGGGTTCGGGAAAGCAACGGGTCCGCATCTCATGGCTTTGAGAGGCAGAGGGGCCCCACTTCAGAATTGGCAGACTATTCGCCGCACTCGTAGGGGGTACAGGTTGACCCAAGGAGGGGTGCCCAAGATTACCGGATTCCGTGGAGTGCCGGGTGGTCCATTCACTATGCTGTAGGGGGCTGCCTCGCTTCAGGTTTTGGCGGGTAACTTGCCGCACCCGTAGGGGTCTAGGTTTCATTGCACAGGCTATCCACACGACAGGGGAACGTCGGGTTTCAGCAGCGGCTCTGTGAAACCCGGGGATCCCAGATATCTGTATTGTTCTGTGATGCTTATTACTTTTCTGTAATGTTGCATATTATCACGCCTGGAGCGATTATGTATATTGGTTTATATACTATTAGATGTTGTATATGTTTTACACCCGCGCTAGTCCAGTCCCCGCTCTGTCGTTAGTTAAGTAACCTAACGGGTGATGACGGGACCCAGTGACGAATGCGGATGGCATATACGTACATTTTATTTTCGTTCTTTTCTGGTGTGATTGAATGATGGGACTGCGTTGATTCTGATCAACGCAAAGTAAAACAAACCTGTATACAGTTGTTGGAACAATTTAAAAGGTGTTATTGCAAAGACGTTTTCTTTTGTGATGCATAGCGGTATTCAGTGGAATATCCTGCACCTCATTCGACGGGGCAAGGGCCGATATCCCTTCACCGGGACTGACCCCTTGGGCAGAAGTTTGCGTCAGGGTAATAACTTCACTATAGTCGATTACATGTTGCTTTGCATAGCGGTATTCAGTGGAATATCCTGCACCTCATTCCACGAGGAAAGAGCCGAGATCCCTTTACCGGGAGTGACCTCTTTAGCTAAAGGTTTTCGCCACTATATTTTAAAAAGCTATCAGGTTCCTTCAGCGATATCAAGTTCACTACGCTAAAGGTTTTTCGCCAAAAACCAGCCGTAGCCCTCCGTCACTTCTTTTGGGTATTCAGTAGTATTCAAGCTACGCATTTTGACCAACGCCAAGGCATAGTGTTTGGTAGCTGCTGGGTATTCAATTGTTGCATAGATAGATGAGTTAGTTTGGGACAGTCGTTCTGCCGATTGGCCAACGTCAGGGGCATGTGCGGGTGGGTTCAAATTGACAAGATAGTGATGGGTAGAACTTGGCATGTGACTTATGACATTTTGACCAACGCCAAGGTTATAAGAGCATGGGGCAAAATTGATATCAGGAGTTTCTAAAGAAACTGAAACTTGCCGAGTATGCGCATACCTTCTGGAGTATGAGTAACGTGGATGCATTCCATCACGTTATCATGCGATGAGAGTTGGATCCTGATTCCCACTGATGAGTTGGTTTACTCTTCGGGTGATCCCGATTGATTCTTCTTTAGGTTTGGAGGAGAATTTGACAGGACAGTGGGAGGTTTCCGGATTAGATAAAATGATGACCATTCTGATCTAGGTTAGAGTGCACGCAGAGTGTTTCTTTTCTCTCTCTCTCTTTGGCAGCGACCTTTGACCGACCCTAGACTATGACTCAGTGACCAGGTTGACCGAACCTTCTTGAAATACTGGCTTTTGGATTGTCTGAGTTGCATAAGTCATTGCCACTCCTTCTTTTACCCTTTGAATTTCTCAGAGCACCCGTATTACTACGGATATCCACTTCCATTGGATAGATCCATCGTATGGTTATATACGAACTCGAAGGGACTTCTTCGAGGATGGATCCAGGTTCAGGAGAAATAGAATTGGTTTATTCAGTTGTCTTTTATTATCACCTTCTCTCAGGTTGCGAGAGCTCCTTGGTTTAGGAGAGTACACCTATTACGCCTATTGGATAGTCTTATTCCAAACCATAGGCTGGTGCCGAAAGGTAGGGAATGAAGAAAACCAATTAGCCTAAGTAGGGTGTGCAGAAGGTAATATGTAAAGACAAAATAAAGGGATTAGAAAGAGGGCAAAGTAAATTGCGACTGATATCATTCACGACCAAAACCGCGTACTTCATCGCCGCTCCTATTTCACCTTTAAAAGAATAAGGTATTATTCAGTTGTCTTTTATCGTCACCTTCTCTCGAGATGCGAGTACTCCTTGGTTTAGGAGGGTACACCTATTATGCTTAGTGGATAGTCTTCTTCCAAACCATAGGCTGATGCCGAACGGTAGGGAAGGAAGAAAACCATTTAGCCTAACGATGGTGTACAGAAAGTAACGACTAAAGACAAATAAAGGGATTTGGAGAGATGGCAATAAAATATACGGTTGAAGTCATGAATTGGATTATGGAAGAGGCATTGCTATGAATACCAGGATACCCCTACGAAACATTTTCATGTTTCAGTGCATTGTTAAAGGAAAAACTGTTTTCCCGATTAGACACTTACTCCAAGGGTATGTAATTACCGGGTTTCATTCTCATATCTGTATGGTTTTACAGATGATGAGTGGGAGTAAGATATTGGGAATTAGGTAATCATCCTCATTATATCGGAATTCGTTGTAATTGGTGATATTTGAGGAAATCGCCAGGGTACAATTTTCTACCTACGACGCACAGGTTTTAGAGTTGTTTAACTCAGTGGACTTATACAGAGTATTGTATGTTGTCCAGTGTCCATCAGGACAAAGGGGTAGGTCCTCGTACTATGTTCTATTTACTTATAACTTCTCTAGTATTTAGACGAGTGTTTCGTAGAAATACAAGGTCTAAGTTTTGAGAAGTTGTGGGTATAAGAATAAAGTAGAGAACCAGGTATCACAAGTATCGGGATTCTTCAAAGAGATCGAAGATGTAGATTCTTGTGATTGGTATTCAGATGATAGTGATGGTTTTGAGAAACGTGTTTCTCTTTCAGGTTACTCATAATTGGATGGATTCCTAAGTTGAGTAATGCTGATTAGCCTCTTTCCATTAAGTTGATATGCACTGGAGACAGCTGCATGGATTGAATCTGGTTCCAATTAAATAAGTGCCAAAGTTTCTGTATTGGATATAGAATGGATCGTACCTTAAAAGAAATTAAGGTACGGGGAGTTGTCCAGCTTATGCTTAAAACCAGACACTGGATAACTCAGGGCACGTTTCTGTAATGGCTGTTTGTGGGTTGACCCTGGCTATGACGAGGGTTGATATTCTACCATTTAGAAGATCAATAGTGATATTGTTCTTGACTCGCCACAGTTTTAGTAAAAAATGGATCTTTTTCAGAAAACAGTAGTGGGAGTATGGTAGAACTGGAAGTGATTCCAGAACCGCGAACGATTACGGAAAATTTAATAGGACCTATACATTCAATCAGGTTTGACATTCCAATTGCCACTCCGCAGGTGTGATAGGTTACCTCAGACACCCGAGAGGTACTTCGGTAGCCTCAAGGACGGTGACAGGGAGGTTCTTATCTACCCAGACTTGACACTACTGTTGTTCCAGGATATGAGACCCGGTAGGAGGGTTGTCGTAGTCAGTGGGAGCAACGGAAGCATGGTGGGCAAGTAGCTTATGTCTATTTATAGACTTGAGCAGTTATAGCGGAGACAGATCATCTAATTTTGATGTGACAGTCATGGGTTTGACTTCAATCAGAATAGGGGATGGATCAGTTAAGGAGGTAGTAGGGTGTGATGTCATGGTATCTTGATGACATACACAGAGTAGGAAGTAAAATTCCTATACTACGATCGGTTGTACCGTGGTCGTCACACAGTTGTTTCTCCAGACAGGATATGGATATAATATTTGACATTCTGGTTTCTGGATCTATGGCTTTAGATTTGGATTTGGGTAGTTTCCCAATGTGGGTACTTTGACAGATATTCTAATGGTTTTTAGAATAGTTGACTCCTAGCATGGTAGTGTAACTGCAGGTGATGGAGTCACCCTCTCTAAAGGTGTCGTATAGACTAAAGAGGAGAGGGATGTGCATGATTGGCAAATCACTTGCTTAGGCAATTGAGTCAATCATGTGATGTCAAGTACCACACCAAATGTTGGTTTTGCACTAGATGCAATAAGTTTGTATTAATCCAATCCTGGAGAAACATAAGGAAGCAGTTTTAGAACATTAGTACATGTTCTACGGATTTGATAACGGCAGCCTCTTTCGGGAGACGGTTATCATTCCAGGCTTCAAAGGTGACATGGATGACAGAGTGATTGTCAGAGTTTTTAGTTTTCCCTCTGACGAGGGACAGTATTATGGACAGGTGGTCCAAGATGATACTGTGGGAAGAAAGGTGCCCGATACTGATTAGGTTCAGTGATCGATTCAGTCTAAGAAGTTTGGATATGGAGTTCATTTATGAACTAAGGTCCCATCAGATATCCAGACATGTTCTAAGACAAGTATTACTCAATTCGGGAGATGGTTTTCTCCGCGAACTTGAGATTAAGAGAGATATAGAAAGATACTTCTAGGCGGATCCACTCACTGAGGCTATTTCTCGAACACAATAGTTTTACAAACGGGCTTTGTGAAACTGATTAGTAGAGGAGTTGGATGTTCGGTTTCACACGGGCTGTGAGTAGTTGACATCGCAATATTAGCCTTGAGTGCAAGTGGGAGATTGTTGGAGATAGTGCCCTCATAGTCAATTATTGGATCGCAGGTACGTGATTACAATGATTGCGGAGGACCTATCCCGGTAGGACAGTCTTACTCGAAATGATAGTATGCTATCTGGTTTGCCTTTATCAGTCGTGTACATGTTCAGGTGACTGATTGCATGTTACACTTTGATAGAGCCCTTAGGATCTTGCTTTACTACCAACAGTATGATGGCGATCATATACGTGAGAGTTGGGTAGTTTATATGCATATCCTTAATTGTGGTCCCTAGTCGTGGGAGTTTCGAGACAGGGCATCGATACTCCGGAGTAGACTAGTGTGTACAGTCGAGACCCCGACGAGGGGCGGTGGCCGGTCTCACAAGCCACTGGTGTAGTTGGATCACCTAAGATGTATACAGGTGCTCATTGGGTTATGAGTACACCGGACAGGACTCGCCGGGAATCTGCTAGTTAGTATTATATCTATCGTCAGATAGCAGTTCCCTGGTGACATGTGTACAGGTTAGTTCATCGACCTGAGGTCGTCATTTGTCTCGTGTGAGTTCCCACTGTGCTTTGATTTCTACCCTACCACGGCTCAAAGGAGTCGTGCAAACAGGTAGCTTTTGGGTACAGTCCCGAACCATATGGAGGCACGTGAGCGGATCGGCAGGGGATTCGTCTCTCCCGGTATTGGGGGCGAGATCGTGCTGTGTCTAGGAGAGCCATTACACAAAGCCCACGGCCGTGGCAGGAGATTTACTGGTAGGTACTCCAGTAGTATCTCAGGGTGTTATTGGGCTTCACTCCGACACGACTTATACTGCTATTGGGGGTCTGACGTTGCTAGCCCCCTAGGCGGATATGCGATACTCATTGACGAACGGACCGGACTGTATATACATTGTCACTGTTAGGCTCAGTAGGGTTTTCGGAGGAGTTCTCTCATCGGCCTCCCTTGAGTTCGCTCCTCGGCCACCCTTGAGGTCAGTCCATGGGCAGCCGTTACGCATAGCTAGTGCCGCTGACGGTTTGTGGTTAAACCCACTGCCAGGGTACTGACGAGTCATTAGAGTCCCCCACAGACAGTTTCCCAAGTTCGGGCGAAACGTTGTAGAGGCCGTATGGTTTTATGGCAGGGTTCGGAAAATGCACGTGCGTTTACGCACGTGTCAGTTTTCGGGCAGATAATACTGGTCGGCTTTGGTTTAAGCCGGATCCGAGTATTATATTGAGTAGGTATAATATCTTTGTCTCAGTTGCATTTGTATTCGGTCGTAATACAAATGCGGGTATATTTATACAGTTTCGGGGTTTTCCTGAAAGTCGTTTCAGGATCACTTTTGGAAGTTGCCAGTTTCCAGTTTTCTATCAGCCGTCTTTTAACATTCGGTTAAAGACGGATTTATCTTTTCTTCTGATATGAGTGAGTCATCATTCTAGAAGGTTCTAGAAGTGATGAAGTGGCTTCATGACTCATTAGGCATTAATGGAGTCATTAAGGATAAGGTGACTAGGTTTAATGTGATTGGTTGATTATTATGTGTCATCATTTTCTTTAAAGCTTTTTGTTTTGGCTAAAGATATTTTAGTGAGAAGCTTTTGTGATATGGTCACCTCCCTCCTCCTACACTCACCTCCCTCCTTTGATATATATATATAGCCTCCTCTCTCTCTCTCATTCACTTACTTGATTCAAGAGAGAAAAGATTTTGATAGTATTAATCGGTGTATGGAATTTCACAGTCCATTTCATTCCATCACCCGATTTCCACGGCAACTTCATTAACCGATCGTCCACGGACTTGGACGAAGTGAGACAAAGTCATCTACTCAATCTCTACATCATTCTTGGTCGTCTCTTTTAGCAAACTTGACGATCGAGTTGCCTCGAGTCAGAGGCGGGAGCCCGTTTAAAGAACCGATCATGTGGTGCCACCTCGACGAGGAGATCGGCGATCGACGAGATCGGAGCAGCCGCAACGGAGCGTGGGATGATGGTTGAAGAACGAAGGACTCGGATCGTTCGGTATAACCATTCTACACTCTTTACAGTTTGTTAGTTTAGCAATAATGGCAGATCCGGGTTAAAGTATACGATAGCGCCAGTTAAAAGTTTTTTGTTCCGCATTTGGCGTCTGTAGACTGCCGGGGCGCTAGCGTAGACTTACATACCTATCGTCAGTCATCAGTTCCCAGGTGACATGAGTACAGCTTAGTCCACTGACTTGACACTGGCACTTCGCCTCGAGTGTGTTCCCACTGCACTTTGATCACTACCCTACCACGGCTCAAAGGAGTCGTGCAAACAGGTGGTGGTTGGGTGCAGTCCCGAAGCACTTGGAGGCAGTGACGGTTAGACAGGATTCGTCTCTCCCGGTATTGGGGGTTGACATCGCGCTGTGTCTAGGAGAGCCATTACACGAGTAGTCCCTGGCCAGGGCAAACGAGATATACTGGTAGGTTTCCAGTGTTATCTCAGGGTGTTTTGGGCTTCGCTCCGGCACGACTTGTACCGCTATTGGGGGACTGACGTTTACCGCCCCCTAGGCCCGCCATGCGATGTATCAGACGAACAGACCGGACTGTACGGAGACTGTCACATTCAGACTCAGTAGGAGTACCGATGGGGTTTCACCTCGTCAGCCTTCTTGTCGACATCTACCTGGGGACCGTTACGCACAGCTAGTGCCGCTTGCGGTCTGTGGTTAAACCCACTGCCAGCGTAGTGTCGAGTCTTTAGAGTCCCACATAGAGGGTATTCGCCTCTGGGCAAAACAGAGTAGAGGTCGCATGGCTTTTGCGACAGGGTTCGTTCTCATCCGCGCACTTGTGCACGTTTGGAGTCCGGAAAGATATTACCAGCGGGCTCTGGTTTGAGCCGGATACTGGTATAGTATTTGGGGTTGCTTTTATCTCTCAGTGTTCATGTTCCTCGGAACAAGAATGCAGGTGTGTATGCACAGTTATTTGAGGAGGAGGAAGATGATTTCCATTAGGGTTTCGGAACGGGTGCGTATGCACAGTTGACAGTCGTCTTTTTCCAAACCCTAATGGATTTGTATTATATCATTTAATAATATATAATAAAATGAAATTGTGTCATGGTTAGTTTTTGTTGACTTGTTGACCATGGTTGACTTGTTGACCATGGTTGAACATTTGACTACCATCATTACAAATGCAAGATGCCTTTTCATTCTTGCTTTATTCATTTAATGCTTGTAATGATATTAGTCATTCTAAACTATCCATCAAACCTTTTTCATTTTGATTATTATTATTATTTGATTAAACCTTTTTCATTTTGATATGGTTGCAAAAAGGAAAAAGGTGAGCTCATTCTATCATTCTCACTCTCTCTCTTCACTTCATCTTCTTCTTCCTCTAGTCAAGAGAAACCTTCTCATGAGTTGAGAATCCTTCTCTTGAAAAACAAAAGCAAACCCTAGACACTCTCTACTCACTCTAGGATCAAGGGTCTAGCAAGCCGGCGATTCTAGTTTTACTCCAAGTACGAGAAAGAGCCCATAGGTCGAGCCTTCGAGGTGGATCCATCTTCGACGGGAGAAGGCGACAAAGGAGAACCATCAACCTCTACAAAGTTTGAAGACGAAGGAGTTCAAGTCTAGGTATAACCATCTTCATCCGAGTAGCTAAACTTCTTTAGCTAGGTTGCTAGTTTTAGTTTAGACAACGATCCCGACCTTGCATAGTCCATGTTGCCTCTTGCACAAAAATTTGATTTTTATACCGTTTCCGCATCCCCGTAAGAACCGGGGGTCGCAACGTGGACTTACAGTGGTATCAGAGCCTAACTAAACTTAAACTAGCTTGGTAGTGAAGTGTAACGAAGTTCGGAACCGTAAAAAACCCAAAAACCGTATTTTTCAAAACCTGAGTTTCTGTTGAAATTTTTTTGGGCTCAAAATGAAAAACTTTATATTTGTAAATTCATCTCAGGGTTTTTTAAAAACACCCATGAAAAACGACACAGAGATTCATCTAACCCGCCGCCCTTCCGCCGCGTGAGCCTTCTTAGCCGCCGCGGAACCGCCGCGACTTGATGTCCTCTCTGCATCGTTTTTCGTGCAGTGTCTTTCTGTGTTGATTTTGGGATTTTTAGGATATATATTATATGCCCAGATTTTCCAGAACTAAAATTTACTTTTGGGGGCCTATAATTCCGTATTTTTTCCGAACTTCACTGCACTTTGACTATGATGGTTATATCTGTAATGTTTGCATGTATTGAACGTCGACTAATCGCTATAAGACGATTAGTCGGGGTTATACATGATCTGTAATGTGCTGGAATGTGTATATAAATATGTTGGATTGTCGCGGGTGAATAGCCGGGGGTTGTGAGACGAGAGTTTTCTTTTCTTGCAATTCATTGTAAATGTAAATTGATGTAATAATTATTATTTGTTTGGCCGCACAACCGGGTCGGGGTTGTAGCCGTCATTGTATAATTCTTTTACTGTTTTTGCTCCTAGGATAGACCCATGGAGGGGTGCACAAACTACCGGGTATGCCGAAGTGTCGAGTGGCCTACTCATGGAGATGAGGGAGGTTGCTACGCTTCGGGTACTTGGCGGGTAGTTTGCCGCACCCGTAGGGGTCTTGGGTGGGGTATTGGCTATTCACCGCGACCGTGTTATCTGTTTTTTGTTACAGGCTCGTACAAATTACAGATTACTAGTATATCCAATGTATTTATCTGTGATCTGAAATGTTTATCATTGCTTTCTATTTAGGCGTTGCTTATGTTTTACAGACGCGCTAGCCCAGCCCCCGCTCTGTCGTTAGTTAAGTAACCTAACAGGTAATGACGGGGCCCAGTGGCGAATGCGAATGGCATAAGCGTACGTCATATTTTGGTTGTTTTCTGCAATGGTAGGATTTAAATGATGGGACGCATTAAAAGTACTAATGCAAGAATATCACGCATTAAAAGAACTAATGCAAGATAATAAACCAAGTTAAAGTCGTTGGAACACTTTCGAAAAACCACTCGGTTCTTTTCAAAACTAACTTTTAAAATGCGGAGTTTGAGCCACTCCATTTAAAAGCTATCTCGTTCCATCGACCAAATCAAGTTCACTACGTTCACGGTTTCGCCAAAACCATCCGTAGCCCTCCGTCGTTTTACATGAATAGTCAATAGTATTCAAGCTGTGTTTGTTGGCCAAAGTCAAGGCATAGTGATTGGTAGCTATTGGGTATTCATGTGCAACATAGATAGATGCGTTGGTTTGGAACAGTCGTACTGCCTTGTTGGCCAAAGTCAAGGGTAGGTACGGGTGGATTCAAATTAACCTGGAGAACGACGGGTAGAACTTGACATGTCACTTATGATTTGTTGGCCAAAGTCAAGGTCATAAGAGCATGGGGCAAAAATCCACATCGGGAGTTTCATAAGTACTGAAACTTGCTAGATTTGCATACCATTTGGAGTGTGGTGATTCTGGTAGGATTCCTTCAGTTTCGTCACGCGATGATATTTGGATCCCGATCCTACTGTGAGTATATGCTACTCCTCAGGAAATTTCTCACTTAACGATCAATGCTATAAACCTAGTAGGTGCCTAGAAAGGTGTTAGCGGGGCTACGCCCCCAGGGAAAAGAGGTTCTTTAATTAAGGAACTTCGCGAAAGCGTTGGAAAACCTCCCTCGAAGTACCGACACCAGCCTGGCCGAACGGTTAAGCAAGTATTGTACGGTGGGATTGATCCTGACTAATTCTTCCTTTATGGTTTGAGGAGGAATTCGAGAAACAGTGGGAGCCATCCTGTTTAGACAAACTAAAACCACTCTAAACTTGCAAGAGCATCATGCTGAGTGTTTCTTCTTCTCTCTCCTAATTGCAGCGACCAATCAACATGACTGGACTTAAGTTACTCCTAGACAAAAACAAGTTGACAGGGCCAAACTACAAAGATTGGCTCAGGAATGTCAAGATAGCAATCACTTATGACAAGCTGGGGTATCTTCTTACCACCAAAGCTCCCCCTGTCCCTGGTCCAACTTCCAGCGTCGCGGATAAGGAAATCCGCAAGACTTGGGAGATTGATAGCGCGAAGGCCAAGTGCCTCCTGCTTGCCTCGATGGACAACGAACATCAGAGGAGGCATGAGAATATGGACATGGAGTCCATATTGCTTCATACAAAAGAACTGTATGGAGAGCAATCACGTATCGCAAGATACGAAGCGTCGAAAAAGTTGTTTTCGACAAGAATGGCCGTCGGATCATCAGTAGCCGAGCACGTGCTAAAGATGATCGGCTACATTGAGGAGCTCGCTGACCTAGGGATCACATTGGAGAGTGAGCTATATACGGATATAGTTCTCCAGTCCCTTCCTTCCACTTACGCCCAGTTTATAATGAATTTCAACCTACAAGAAAAGGAGGTTGAACTTTCAGAGCTCCTCAACCTGCTGAGGAGCACAGAGGGCACCCTACAGAAAGGTAGGGAAACATCCACTTTGTTTGTAGGAGGATCATCTTCTTCTAGGTCCAAGGCGAAAGCCAAGGGAAAGAAGAAGAAAGCCCCCGCCAAACCAAGGGGCGGTGTTAGTAAAGTGGATACGAAGGGAAAGGGTAAAGCAACAAAGATAGCGGGGAAGCTTGTGGATAAGGAAGAATGCTTCTTTTGTCATAAGAAAGGACACTGGAAGAATGATTGCAGGGCCTGGAAGGCCAGAACACAGGAATTGAAGCAGGTTGCAGCTTCAGCTTCAGGTGTGTATGTTATTGAAAACTGTCTTTCAATAAACTCTACTTCCTGGGTATTGGATACCGGATCAGGATCTCATATCTGTAATTCTTTGCAGGCGTTGAGAAACCGTAGGGTTTTGAAGGCAGGTGACATGACCCTCAGAGTTGCGAACGGAGCTAGCATGGATGCTAAAGCCGTGGGGGACTATCACCTGGGAATGTCAGATGGACATGTTTTGGTTTTGCGTAATTGCTTTTTTGTACCCAACGCAACTTGTAATATCATTTCTGTATCTTTAGTTTCTAAAGAAGGTTATGAATTTGCGTTTGTAAGTAATGTTGTAAACATTCACCTTAATCAAGTTCTGATTGGGTCAGGTACATTGAGTAATGGTATATACGTATTGAACCAACCACAGATTTTCAATGTCCAGAATACACACAAAAGAAAGTCTCCAGAAATAAACCAGACTTTCTTATGGCATTGTAGATTGGGTCACATCAATGAGAGAAGGTTGACGAAGTTACATACAGAAGGGTATTTGAATGCGTTCGAATATCAGTCGTATGCCACTTGTCAATCCTGTCTCAAGGGAAAGATGACAAAGACTCCGTTTACTGGACATGGAGAAAGAGCGAGCGAGCTCTTGGGACTCGTACACAGTGACGTGTGCGGTCCAATGTCTACACATGCCCGAAGCGGACATTCTTACTTCATTACTTTTACGGATGACTTCTCAAGGTACGGTTATGTTTTCTTAATGAAACATAAGTCCGAAGCCTTTGGAAAATTCCAGGAGTATAAGAATGAAGTAGAGAAACAGACCGGCAAGAGTATTAAGATTCTAAGATCGGATCGAGGTGGAGAATACTTAAGTGCCGAGTTCCTGGACTATTTAAAAGAGAACGGAATTCTCTCTCAGCTTACTCCTCCATACACCCCGCAACATAACGGTGTATCGGAGAGACGGAACCGCACCCTATTGGATATGGTGCGGTCCATGATGAGTAACGCTGAGTTACCGCGATCATTCTGGGGATATGCGCTAGAATCAGCCGCATACCTTTTGAACCGAGTTCCGACTAAGACTGTGCCTTCCACACCATATGAAATGTGGTGTAGGAAGAAACCCTATCTTAAGCACATTAAGACATGGGGATGTCCGGCTTTTGTCAAAAAGCAGCATGCGGACAAGCTCGAGGCACGCTCAGTACAGTGCAAGTTTGTGGGATATCTAAAGAACTCAAAAGGATATTTCTTCTACTGTGAAGAGGAACAAAAAGTTCTTGTTTCTCGTCATGCCTACTTCTTGGAAACTGTGTTTTTGGAAAACCAGATAAGTGGGAACGCAGTAGAACTGGAAGAAATTCCAGAACCACAAAACATTACTGAAAGCTTAGAGGAACCAGAGGGTTCGAAAGAACAGGACATTCCTACGCCGCTCCGCAGGAGTAGTAGGCAGTCTCATCCGCCCGAGAGATACTGCGGTTTTCTAATAGACGGGGATAGAGAAGATTGCATCATAGATTATGATGAACCTACTAGCTTCCAGCAGGCCGTTCAGAGCGTTGACTCAGTGAAATGGCTGGATGCAATGCGGACCGAAATGGAGTCCATATACACCAACAAGGTATGGACGTTGGACATTGCTCCAGACGGGGTAAAACCCGTAGGATGCAAGTGGATCTTCAAAAGGAAGATTGGTGTAGATGGACAGGTTGAGACCTATAAAGCTAGGCTGGTAGCAAAGGGTTTTCGTCAAAGACCTGGCTTGGACTATGACGAAACCTTTTCTCCAGTAGCCATGCTGAAATCCATTCGGATCCTTCTTGCCATTGCTGCTTTCCACGATTATGAGATCTGGCAAATGGACGTAAAGATAGCTTTTCTAAATGGAAATTTAGAGGAGTGTGTCTATATGGACCAGCCAGAGGGTTTCATTCAGAGTGGGAGCAGCGGAAAGGTGTGCAAGTTGCTTAAGTCCATCTATGGACTGAAGCAGGCATCGCGGAGTTGGAACATCTGTTTTGATGAGACGGTCAAGGAATTTGGCTTTATCAAAAATCCAGATGAACCATGCATCTACAGTAGATTTGTAGCGAGAACTGTAGTATTCCTCGTTTTATACGTGGATGACATTCTCTTGATAGGAAATGACATTCCTATGCTACAATCTGTCAAGGGGTTCTTGTCACACAGGTTCTCCATGAAAGACCTGGGTGATGCCTCATACATCCTGGGGATCCGGATCCATCGTGATAGATCCAAGAGGATATTGGGACTTTCTCAGTCCAGGTACATCGACACCATAGTGAAGAGATTCAGTATGGAAGATTCCAAGCGCGGTAACATACCGGCTTGTCACGGGATCACCCTCTCTAAAGAGATGTCTCCCAAGACTGATTTGGAGAGGGATCGCATGTCTATTATACCCTACGCTTCTGCGGTAGGCTCTATAATGTATGCGATGTTGTGTACCAGACCGGATGTAGCTTATGCACTGAGTGTGGTAAGCCGGTATCAGTCAAACCCTGGGGAGAAACACTGGATAGCGGTAAAGAACATTCTCAAGTACCTGAGAAGGACTAAGGAGATGTTCTTGGTGTATGGCGGAAAAGACCTCCAGATCGAGGCCTTTGCTGACTCCAGCTTCCAGAGTGACAAGGATGATTCCAAGTCCATGTCGGGTTTTGTCTTCACCCTCAATGGAGGGGCGGTGTGTTGGAAGAGTTCCAAACAGGATACCGTTGCAGACTCGACGATGGAAGCGGAATACATCGCTGCATCTGATGCCGCAAAAGAAGCTGTCTGGATGAGGAAGTTCTTGAAGGAACTTCAGGTGGTTCCGTCCATTGTTGATCCAATACCTCTGTATTGCGACAACAATGGGGCTATAGCTTTAGCGAAGGAACCCAGGTCCCATCAGAGATCCAGGCACATCTTGAGGCGGTATCACCTGATCAGGGAGATCGTGGATCGCAAGGAGATCGAGGTTCGGAGAGTTGCTTCAAAAGACAACACTGCAGATCCATTCACCAAGGCCCTGCCCCAGACTCAGTTCGAGCGGCTGATCGAGATGATAGGTCTTCGATACGCCAGTACATGGCCTTAGTCCAAGTGGGAGATTGTTAGTGTATATGCCCTAGAGGCCATTACTGTATCATACTAGTTTGTATATTACTTAATGGATGCTTGGGATATTCACCTTGTATATACAATCTTGCTCAAAATAGTAGTATGCTACTTGGTTTGTCTCTACTTCAATGTGTACTTGTGTTTATTTTACTATATCACTTATACGCATTAGTGGAGCCCTTAGGATCTTTGCTTGATTACCAGCGTTGTGATGGCAGTCACACTAGTGGGGGCTGGGTAATCTATAAGCACATCCTTATACAGGTCCCTAGTCGCAGGACTATCGAGACAGGGCATCGATACTCCGGAGTAGACTAGCGTATGCGCTTCTCATCCCAGTGTGGGAGATGGTCTGTCCCACAGCCATCAGTACGTCGTACTGGAGATAGTATACGGGTGCTCGTTGGGTTATGAGTACACTGGACAGGACTCGTCGGGAACTGACAGGTTGGTATTATACCTATCGTCAGTCATCAGTTCCCAGGTGACATGAGTACAGCTTAGTCCGCTGACTTGACACTGGCACTTCGCCTCGAGTGTGTTCCCACTGCACTTTGATCACTACCCTACCATGGCTCAAAGGAGTCGTGCAAACAGGTGGTGGTTGGGTGCAGTCCCGAAGCACTTGGAGGCAGTGACGGTTAGACAGGATTCGTCTCTCCCGGTATTGGGGGTTGACATCGCGCTGTGTCTAGGAGAGCCATTACACGAGTAGTCCCTGGCCAGGGCAAACGAGATATACTGGTAGGTTTCCAGTGTTATCTCAGGGTGTTTTGGGCTTCGCTCCGGCACGACTTGTACCGCTATTGGGGGACTGACGTTTACCGCCCCCTAGGCCCGCCATGCGATGTATCAGACGAACAGACCGGACTGTACGGAGACTGTCACATTCAGACTCAGTAGGAGTACCGATGGGGTTTCACCTCGTCAGCCTTCTTGTCGACATCTACCTGGGGACCGTTACGCACAGCTAGTGCCGCTTGCGGTCTGTGGTTAAACCCACTGCCAGCGTAGTGTCGAGTCTTTAGAGTCCCACATAGAGGGTATTCGCCTCTGGGCAAAACAGAGTAGAGGTCGCATGGCTTTTGCGACAGGGTTCGTTCTCATCCGCGCACTTGTGCACGTTTGGAGTCCGGACAGATATTACCAGCGGGCTCTGGTTTGAGCCGGATACTGGTATAGTATTTGGGGTTGCTTTTATCTCTCAGTGTTCATGTTCCTCGGAACAAGAATGCAGGTGTGTATGCACAGTTATTTGAGGAGGAGGAAGATGATTTCCATTAGGGTTTCGGAACGGGTGCGTATGCACAGTTGACAGTCGTCTTTTTCCAAACCCTAATGGATTTGTATTATATCATTTAATAATATATAATAAAATGAAATTGTGTCATGGTTAGTTTTTGTTGACTTGTTGACCATGGTTGACTTGTTGACCATGGTTGAACATTTGACTACCATCATTACAAATGCAAGATGCCTTTTCATTCTTGCTTTATTCATTTAATGCTTGTAATGATATTAGTCATTCTAAACTATCCATCAAACCTTTTTCATTTTGATTATTATTATTATTTGATTAAACCTTTTTCATTTTGATATGGTTGCAAAAAGGAAAAAGGTGAGCTCATTCTATCATTCTCACTCTCTCTCTTCACTTCATCTTCTTCTTCCTCTAGTCAAGAGAAACCTTCTCATGAGTTGAGAATCCTTCTCTTGAAAAACAAAAGCAAACCCTAGACACTCTCTACTCACTCTAGGATCAAGGGTCTAGCAAGCCGGCGATTCTAGTTTTACTCCAAGTACGAGAAAGAGCCCATAGGTCGAGCCTTCGAGGTGGATCCATCTTCGACGGGAGAAGGCGACAAAGGAGAACCATCAACCTCTACAAAGTTTGAAGACGAAGGAGTTCAAGTCTAGGTATAACCATCTTCATCCGAGTAGCTAAACTTCTTTAGCTAGGTTGCTAGTTTTAGTTTAGACAACGATCCCGACCTTGCATAGTCCATGTTGCCTCTTGCACAAAAATTTGATTTTTATACCGTTTCCGCATCCCCGTAAGAACCGGGGGTCGCAACGTGGACTTACAAACATAATACATGTAAATGAAGAAGCTGTTTTCATAATTTAGTGAGATTTCCTTTGTATTTTTAAAAATGATATATCATAAATGAAATCAGCATAAAACAGTGCCTAGCATCGGCACAAAACATAATCCCAATATCTCGATATCTCTGTATCACAGTTTCTGTACCTCAATATCTCGAAATCTCAATGTCTCAATCAAAATATCTAGGGCGCCGTAAGTCCAGACCGGCCCCTACCATCCATCTCAAGACCACGACGGTATCCTCCGGATATCCGACGCGTCGGGTAATATCACCGGTAGGTAGTGCTCCCCTGCCAGGCTCACATCTTCATCATCATGCGCTTCTTGCCCCGGGGTACCTTACCGGGTCCACCATGTACCCGAAACGGTTCATCCGTCTCCTCGAATCGGGTCTCGAAATCCATCAGCAAACTCATGGTGGACGACTCATACATCATGGGAAAAACCGCACTTTTTATTTTAAAAGAGAGAAAAGGTTTATTTATGTTTTTGCGGTTTTCCTCCAAATCCAAGAAATCTCATGAAATCCGAATCCAAGTCATCAATAGCATGTAAACAGTGAATATAGGCATGAGAATCCATGAATGCGACACAACAGTGAATAATAACATGCATGAAGTAGCAGGTAATAACTACAATGTCTAACTAGCATATAAAGTAAGTACACTAATATCATGTCTAAACTATTAGCTAACAACCTATGTCAAATGAAATAGTATTTTCTAAAGTGTTCGTGACATGGCAATTACCGATGAAGATGTGTGTGAGCCGGCAAGTAAGTGTACGTGGTACATACGCGTCATCGGTAATGGTGCTGGTGTCCTAACAGCATGATATTAATAATAGGATATGAATCATAATATAAGCACACGATGCGGAGCGAACAACAATAATGAGCGGGAGCTAAATAGTAAACAATGGTGCCCTTTGAAATAACACGAATCGTGGGGTTTTGAAAATAAGGGCTACGGTGGTTTTAATAAAGGATACGTCTTTTGAAATATCCGTAGATTCCTTGACCTGTCTTTTAAAATACCCACGATCCGTTAGTTTTGAAATAGGTAGGTGTCTAATCTAATCTAACAACTACACTAAACTATACGGCTGAACTAACAAGCTGAACTACAGGTAAGGAAACCGCCTATCATCTGAGTCGATACATATACATACCTGTATATGTATAGTCGGTGATCCCGCCTCAATAATATCATATCCGATACCATATCTATAATCAGGCATCCCAAGTCAAGAGTGCGGATCAATCATCAATATAGCTCGTACGTAAATCCGTCGTACGGCATCCCAAATCTGG
The DNA here is from genome assembly GCA_030015575.1 of Agapanthus africanus. Taxonomy (NCBI): domain Eukaryota; kingdom Viridiplantae; phylum Streptophyta; class Magnoliopsida; order Asparagales; family Amaryllidaceae; genus Agapanthus; species Agapanthus africanus. Next base: position 193,059,193 of record JASDDO010000016.1, on the reverse strand, counting down.
GTACGGGTCAATATCACATTCATCATACTATTCACCTGGTATCCTCTTTATCAAATATCATGATCGGGGTACTGATCTACATCTAGTACAATAATGATACCGCCTAAGTATGCATGGATGTGTGTGAAACACTACGTTAAGGACCCGCTACAACGTCATGTCGTATCTCAAATACGAACCCTGCTATATCACCGAATTCACAACCTCAATACAAATCTCATCAACTCATCTCAAACCCAAGTATCATCCTCAAATCCGTATGTGAACACATATTCCCATATCCATGTGAACACATAACTATATATTCCCGTATAAGCACAAATGAAAGAAGAAAGTATGCAAGTATGGGTTGGTGTGTGCATGTGTAGTGCGACCACTACTCTAGGGTTTCGCGACACTAAATCATCCAAGAACACCAAATATCCATATTATCATCAATATACTCAACCAATATATAATCAATATATATATGTGTGTATACGTATTCGTATACATCACCATGAACTGCGGGGGTGCTATACGCCATCCACCCGACTTCTCCCCGTAGATATAAATCTACTCACCTGGTCCTCACTCGGCGGTGCCGACGTCGCCACGTGCTTGCTTGTCGTCTCGAAGTTCACATGGGGGTACCTACATATCACAACGTATCGTATCGCATAAAAACCAAATTCGAAATCGAAACGGTATACGAAAACCAATTCGGCACGCGTATCACGAATAGGTCAAAACCTATCGTCTACACATGCAAGAATAGCCAAACCAACCCTCGATGTCGATGTACAAACGTCAAACCATCGAGAAAAACACAAACACACTCATTTGCTCAATCACGAACACTAAATATAATATAAAATCACTTAAAATTCACAAAAACCCCAAACTCACTTTAAAAGCCATTTTTCCGAAAATCTAGCAAGCAAAAATTACCCGTTTTAGTACAAAACTCGATGTTTAAACAAATCTAGCGGCCATAATACTTATTAAACATCTTAAATAAGTCATATAACCCATAACCATAATTTAATCTCATCAAACTATATACGTTCAAAAAAAACTAGTTTGCAATTTTACCCAAGTTTCAACCATTTTAGCAAAAAAGCATAAACAACAAATTTAGCTCGGATTTGCTTGATCTAAAATATTAAAATACAATTTAAAATGATAATAATACCATGGATACCCTAATTAGATTTTAAGCTCACTCATTTCCACCAATTCTAAAAACCTAGTTTGCAATATTTATACAATTATAACAATTTTAAATTAACAATTTGCAAACTAGCAATTAGATTAGTTTTTGCAAGAATTAACATGATAATCTTCTCATGGTAACCTTAAGCAAGTAACAACCACTCTAATTGAATCTAAACCCTAACTTTTGAATCCAAAACCTTCTCTTGAAAATTCAAGTCTTGAAATTGAATCCAAATTAAACCCTTCCTTAACCTAGTTTGAAGTAATAACAACAATTTAACAAAAGCTCAAGATTTATACCTCACAATATTTGAGATCTAGCATGAAAATCCTCCAATATGCTAACTTGCTCCTAGAATCATGCTAGTATAGGCTAAGGAGAAATGGGTAGGGATTAGATTTGAATTTTGTGGGATTTTTGCATTGATTTTTGAGTGAAATTTGATGAATTTTGAGGGGAAATGAGATGAGAATTTTTGTGGGGCTGCACAATGAAGGGCTCGGCCAGAATGGGGAGGATGAGGAGAGAGAGTGAGGTGTTGAAAATGATGGGGAAAAAACAAAGCCCAAACCTCTATGTTATAACATATTCAATTCCTTTTTTATTTCTTGTATTCTTTTCTCTTCATTGAATTTTCAAGTGGGGAAAATGAGGGGAGGGCTGCTGATTTCAGCCAAAAAAGGGGAGAGTGTGAGGGTGTGTGGGTGTGGGTATGGGTATGGGTATGGGATGAAAGAAAATGATAAATACTATACCCCAAACATCCATTTACACTAAATTCACTATTTAAGCCTTTTTCTTCGATATTTTCTAACACCGTTTTGGCAAACGATTTCGTTTCAAAAACCACATGATAAAATTTTTTTTAATGTTTTATGATGCACAATATTTGTTTCAACTCATTCCAATTTGTAATTTTCCCTAATTAAATGTATTAGTGACGGCTTAAAAATAATATTAAAATAATTAATTTCGGAAAATTTGAAATTTCACCAGTGGCTCAATAAACACCAAATACTAGCAATTACATAGCTAGAATATGTATATTTAATTTTATAATAAAGATATTAGAATTTTTGACTTTTTACAGAAAACCCCCTTATTTTACCGTTTTTTCGAAATTTCACCGAAACGATTTTCAAAACGTTACAATAACTCCCTAAAGGAAATAGGTAACTCAGTAGTACTCATCATTGAGCACACCTTATCATATAGGGTATGATTGCTCCGCCCCGATATACGATCGTACTATGGTGTATTCGGAGGAGTAATGCTGAGAGAGAATCTCATTCTCCATTAGAATAGTACAAGAATTCCATGCACAAGTATTCTCCTCCTCGATCACATCAAAGGACATAATACTTATACCCGTATTTTGGTTCTCTACTTCTATCTTATATTCTGTGAATATCTCAAAAGGTTCGGACTTGTGTTTCAACAGGAACATATGTCTGAATCTAAAGAGATTATCAGAGAATGTAATGAAGTACAAAGAACCGATCTAGGCACATGTAGACAGGGGACCTACATACATTCACATGTATCATCCCAAGAGTTCACTAACTCTTTCTCTGTTTCCAGTAAACAGAGCTACGGTCATCTAATCTTTGTGACATAACTGGCAAGTTTCACAAGATGTAAATTCAAACTGATTTAAATATACATCTAAATGTAACTTTAGCTAGTCGGGTCGCATTGATATGACCTAGTATACAATACCTCAAGAAGGATTCGTTCATATGTGAACTCTTCCTTTTGTGTGTGTTCCGTATACTAAGAACTGTAGTTTGATTTAGAACATCAATGCTATTAGATAACGTGCCTGAACCGATCAACTTTTGATATAGGAAATGTTCAAAATATTATCCAACAATACAAAATTTTATCATTTCTTTACTAATAAAGAGACTGATATGATTTTGTATATCAGGTTCGGTATCTAATAACATTCGTTCAGAATCAATGTATTGGTAATACAGGGTGACAGTGACCAACAGACTTGGCTGCAACACTTGCCCCGTTTTCTGTCTCATGAAAATTATCACCCGTTCTCAGTTCTTTACCTATCTGTAGCCCATGTAACAGATTACATATCTGGGATCCTGATCCGGTATCATATACCCAGGACGTAAAGGACATTGAGAAACAGTTCTGTGTAACGAACACACCCGAAGGAGATGCATCATATGCACTTACTTCATTAGGGCGGTACGGGAATTCTGGTAATCCCCAATTTCCTGCTCTGTCTTATAACAATTATAAGTTGGAGCGGGACCAACGTTCCCCAGCTCAGTATAACAAGCGGGTTCGGTCAATATATCCGTTTTATTATCTTGATTAAGGCGTGATATGGTCGCTACCTGGAGAGAGAGAGAAGAAAACACTCAGCGTGCGCTCTTGCAAGAATAGATTGGTTATTATTTTATCTAATCAGGATGGCTCCCACTATTTTTATCAAATCTTCCTTCAAACCCTAAAAGGAAAGACTAGCCGGGATTAATTACACACTACAAGTTCGCCAATCTTTCAGCCAGGCCAGTGTCGGTACTTTGAGGGAGGTGCCTCGTGCTTTCGCACGGACCTAATTAATGTAAACCTCGTTTTCCCAGAGGCGTAACCTCGTTAACACCTTTCTAAACACCTACTTGATCGGCTAATTGTAATGTGTAAAACTCTCCCAGGAGTAACTCTTACTCGCAGCGGGTATCGGGATCCAACTATCTCATAGAAGGTATGCAATCTCATTGCAAATTTCAACACTTGAAATTCCCAATAATATTTTGCCCATAACGTGCTATGACCTTGACGAAAGCCAACAAACCATAGCCTGCTAGTCAAGTTCAACCCGTCATTTCCTGATTGAATTAAACCCACCCGCACGACCCTTGACGAAAGCCAACAAAGCCGCACGACTACCTTAATCCAATCGTATCGTATGCTGTAGATAAGCAGCATATAGCTACCGCACACTACACCTTGACGAAAGCCAACAAATGCAGCACGAATACTATATACAACTTATCTGAAATGACGGAGGGCTACGACAGGTTTTTCTGAAAACCTATTGCGTAATGAACTTGATATCGTTGTAGGATCGAATGAATTTTGAAATGGAGTGTTTTTGAGGCTTTTCTAGTTTTGCTAAAGGAGTCACTCCAGGTGAAGGGATCGTCGGTCCTTTCCTCGTCGAATGAGGTGCGGGATATATCATATATATCACTGTGCAAAGCAGAAACTATAGAAGCAATCAAAAGACAAACCGAGGGTTGTAGCATCTGCCAGTTGTTGCTAAAGGAGTCACTCCCGGTGAAGGGATCTCGGTCCTTTCCTTATCGAATAAGGTGCAGGATGTTCTACAAGGAACACCGCGATGCAAAGCAAGAACTGTAGCTACCTGTTTTATTTTGAAATTCGATTCCACAACATCTTAGGTTTCTTTTATTTCATTAATCACATTAATGAAGTCCCATCATTTAAGTACCTAAACATCACAGATAAATACGACGTACACTTATGCCATCCGCATTCGCCTCGATGTCCTCTCATGCACCGTTAGGTTAGGTGACTAACGGCAGAGCGGGGCAGGGCTAGCACGGGTGTAAAACATAAGTAACGTCTATATAATATATCATATATACTATATACAGTATTTATCACAGAACATCAAATGATCATATCACAGATATCGCAGCAGAAGAATCATATGAAATATTAGATATACTAGGACGTCCATGTTTTCAATACGAACCAGTATAAAACACGGATTCCACGGTCGCGATGAATAGCCAAAACCCACACCCCTAGACCCCTACGAGAGCGGCAAGCAACCCTACCAATTCTAGAGTTAGGAGACCCGGACTCGACTCCTCGAGTTGGTCTCCCACTGGACTCCAGAACCCGGTTATTTGTGCCCTCCTCCTTGGGTCTATCCTAGTGCGGAAAAGTAAATAATATACAACAACGGTGACATCTTCCGCAACCTGGAAGTGCCCCAATAAAAGAATATTACATACAAGTTTTTACATGAATGAAAATGAAAAACACTCATCTCACATAAAACCCCCGGCTATTCAAACACGACGATCCAATATAACATATCCAGCAACACATAACATCACATGTCATCAACGTAAGTAAACATGCGTATCCCAATTGTCATTGACATATAGCAACGAAACCGGCGATATCACATATTACACTTACGGTCACAGAAAAGAAAGTGTAAAACTACAACAGTAGGAATCCGCAAACTCTTTAGACATCGCATGCCTAATTCAATGAATTCCTTAGACATCACATGCCTAACAATTATAAACCCCGCATTTTAGTCTCAAATCGAAAATACTTTTCAATATCAAGTCGGGCAATTCAACAAGATTCCCGAAAATCCGATCGAATGCTCGTCGCAAACTTTAGTAGGCAGCCGCACCCCCAATACCATCGACGAAGTTCACTAAGGCGGAACACCGCTGCCGCGAGCACCCGAACGGATGCTTTCGGTGACGGGGTTCTCCTACAGTCACTTGGTCGGGGCTATGGGGTGTAGTTGTCTATTAAGTTTATCCGGTGAGTATGCGCGTACGCTACGTGATTGCGACGGACTTTTGATCGCATCCAAATTCCGTGGCAACCGATCAAATGAGACTAAACCGCTAGATTTATAACATTCATTCAGTTATCTCATAACTATTTGTGAATTCCAATTATTGTATCCCATTCCAGATAAATAGAAAATGTTAAACTTTCCGATCGAACAGTCAAACACCCAAGTTTTCCCGATACAGCTCAACACATAAAATAAATCTAAAAACATTCAGTTCATGCCTCAGTACCAACGGTCCAGCCGTAGAAGGGTCAAGCCAACGCCTCACATGTGGCACGCCGTACTGCCCCAAACTCGAAAGTTCAAAGGGCAGTTCAAGACGGTCACATAATCGAGTTAAGGTTTGTTGTCTTCTAGAGGGTCCATTGCATTACTTGCACTACTTAGAACGTTGTTAAACCACGGAAAGATCCAACACTTGGAAATTTCCCGACAGGAGAAAAATTGGGTATTTATATCCGGTCGAACTTTTTAACATATTCAAAAATTATCCAGAAAAGACACATAGACAAGATTAGACAATCCGATCGAATCCACGAGTTCCCTAAACAACACCAGAAAACTCAACTGTAGAGTAAATATTAAAATATCCCAGAAAACTCAGCATTAAAATAAAGAAATTATTGTGCAAAGATGGTTGACTAAAGAGACATATTGGCCACGGAACCGCCGCAGAAGCCATGCTTCTGCCGCGGTTCCGCCGCGTTTTGATCGAATTAGGGGTCCCGTTTTATACAGTAATTCTTAGAATCTTCTAATGAGTTTTCTGCATATTTTTAATTCTCAAAAATCCCCGTTTTTGAAAAAACTCCAGAGAGCATGGAAAAATTGGGGTTTCGGTTCGATCGGACTTCAAACTCCGTCTAGACTTCGCCTAAGGCTCTAGCTTGGCTCTGATACCACTGTAGGGTTCCTAGGCATGCTAATGAGGTCTCACAAGGCATCAACCATGCCAATTTCAAATTTTACAAGTGCCGAGAAACCCTAATACGGATCGTTAACTAGAATTTTAGGCGAAAAGTGAAACTAGTTAACAACTTAACTAAAAGAAAGAGGCTACAACCTTTGTAGATCCGGTTCTCCACTTCCTTAGCTCCACGTTGACGTCCCTCCGCTGTACAAATCGGATCTTGGACTCTAGTGTCGGCTTCATCGGAGAAATGGGCGGGCTAGGTCATCGACTACGATGCCGAAGATGATCTACGTCGAGGCATCACAAGATCAAGCACCCACTTCACCACGTCATGAAACTTGTGAAGAAAACACCCTATACTACTTGGCAAGAGGTAGAGGATGAAGAAATAGGAGGTGGGTTCACTTTAGAATTGGATTTCTCACTCATTTTCTCAAGTTGCCATTGATGGAGGCAAGCTTTTCTTCTTGATCAAGATGAAGAAGAAGATGATAGAATATCATTAGTATATTCAAAAAGAATAATAAAATGAATACTTATCATATCCTAACCTTGGTTAAGTGTAGAGAATGAACTAGGGTTAGTTTGAATGGTTAGGGTTAAGCAAGAAGACAAAATGGTCACTTAGTCAAAGATGCTTTGAAGCTTCAAGAAGCTTCAAGCAAAGAACAAAGAAAGCCACCATTTTCTCTTTATCATTTTCTTTTTCCAAAATGAACAAAAGAAATAAATAAATGAATAAGTAAATAAACAAAACCATAACCACTCATACAACCATGGTTTAATCTTTACACAAACTCAAGTTAACATGTATCATCAAACATGATACAATCAAGTGTACACAAAAAATATATCACATATACAATGTGCACATCAAGTGAGAAAATCCTTTTAAAATGAACCAATACTAGTTAATGCAAAGTAATATATCAAATATATAATTATACATTAAATCATTAAATCAACACTTGATTCAATGATCCGGTCATGTCGCACATAACCGACTAGTATCTAATGTATCGACTTATCGAATCAATCCTTGAATCGATAACTAGGTTATATCGCATACAACCAATCGATACATTCATCGCGAGAATGGAATATGGTATCACATACACGCATTATTCTCGATCACGCACATATCTCATATGCGCTCCTATTTCGTTTCGCTTGAGCCAGGAAACCTCTGTGTAGGACTCTAAAGACTCGTCAATACGCCGGCAGCAGGTGATGATCATATCAAACACCCACAAGCCGCAAGCGATCTGCTAAACGTAACGGCCACCCGGGTATTGAGCGATCAGAAGATCGACGAGCAAGCACGCTCACACTCCTGTGAATCCAACCAGTAACACTTACCGTATAGTCCGGTCTGTTCGTCTGATATGTCGCATATCTCGCCTAGGGGTGGTAAACGTCAGACCCCAATAACTCGATAAGTCGTGTCGATATGAGGTTTATAACAGTTTGAGAAACTACTGGTAACACTTACCAGTAAATCTCAGCAACCCTGGCCAGGGATTTCCGGTTATAGCCAATCGAACACAGTGCAACATCAACTCCCTATACCGGGAGAGACGAATCCCCTCCTATCGCTCATTGCCTCCATGTGATTCGGGACTGTACCCAAAAGCCACCGTTTTGCACGCCCTCTTGGACGTGGTAAGGTGGAAATCAAAGCACAGTGGGAATCACACAAGACTCTATGACGATCTCGGGTCTACAGACTAACCTGTACTAGTGTCACCAGAGAACTGCCATCTGACGTGAGGTATAATACCATCTGGGAGTTCTCGCCGAGTCCGTCCAGTGTACCCAGTCTCCACTGAGCACCCGTATATCATCTCCGATGTCAAACACCAATGGATATGGGATCATCCATTCTCCATCTGTATGGGTCGAGAAGGTATACGCTAGTCTACTCTGGTATATCGATGCCCCGTCTCGATACACCCACGACTAGGGACTTTGAAGGATGTACTTATGGACTACCATGTCCCCACTAGTATGATCTGCATCATAGTCCAGGTAGTCAAGTACACATCCTAAGGGCTTTACCAACATGTAACAGAGAGACAATCAGTATACACGTTAAGGTAAAGAGTAACCAGATAGCATACTATCATGTCGAGCAAGAAAGTCCTCCCTATATATGTCCCAGCATCCACTACAATATACATCATATGTACAGTAATGGCCTCTAGGGCATACATATAACTAACAGGAAGTTCTTGAAAGAACTTCAGGTGGTTCCGTCCATTGTTGATCCAATACCTCTGTATTGCGACAACAACGGGGCTATAGCTTTAGCGAAGGAACCCAGGTCTCATCAGAAATCCAGACACATCTTGAGGCGGTATCACCTTATCAGGGAGATCGTGGATCGCCAGAAGATCGAGGTTTGAAGGGTTGCTTCAGATGATAACACTGCAGATCCATTCACCAAGGCCTTGCCCCAAACTCAGTTCGAGCGGCTGATCGAGATGATAGGTCTTCGATACGCCAGTACATGGCCTTAGTGCAAGTGGGAGATTGTTAGTGTATATGCCCTAGAGGCCATTACTGTATCATACTAGTTTGTATATTACTTAATGAAAGCTTGGGATATTCACCTTGTATAAACAATCTTGCTCAATATAGTAGTATGCTACTTGGTTTGTTTCTACTTCAATGTGCACATGTGTTTATTTTAGTATATCACCTATACACATTAGTGGAGCCCTTAGGATCTTTGCTTGATTACTAGCGTTGTGATAGCAGTCACACTAGTGGGGGCTGGGTAATCTATAAGCACATCCTTATGCAGGTCCCTAGTCGCAGGAAAATCGAGACAGGGCATCGATACTCCGGAGTAGACTAGCGTATGCGCTTCTCATCCCAGTGTGGGAGATGGTCTGTCCCACAGCCATCAGTACGTCGTACTGGAGATAGTATACGGGTGATCGTTAGGTTACGAGTACACTGGACAGGACTCCTCGAGGACAGACTGGTTGGTATTATAGCTATCGTCAGTTATCAGTTCCTAGGTGACATGAGTACAGCTTAGTCCGCTGACTTGACACTGTCACTTCGCCTCGAGTGTGTTCCCACTGTACTTTGATTACTACCCTACCACGGCTCAAAGGAGTCGTGCAAACAGGTAGTAGTTGGGTACAGTCCCGAAGCACTTGGAGGCAGTGACGGTTAGACAGGATTCGTCTCTCCCGGTATTGGGGGTTGACATCGCGCTGTGTCTAGGAGAGCCATTACACGAGTAGTCCCTGGCCAGGGCAAGCGAGATATACTGGTAGGTTTCCAGTGTTATCTCAGGGTGTTTTGGGCTTCACTCCGACACGACTTGTACCTCTATTAGGGGACTGACGTTTACCGCCCCCCTAGGCCCGCCATGCGATGTATCAGACGAATAGACCGGACTGTACGGAGACTGTCACATTCAGGCTCAGTAGGAGTTCAGATGGGTTTCACCTCGTCAGTCTTCTTGTCGGCATCTACCTGTGGACCGTTACGCACAGCTAGTGCCGCTTGCGGTCTGTGGTTAAACCCACTGCCAGCGTAGTGTCGAGTCTTTAGAGTCCCACACCGAAAGCTATTCGCCTTGAGGCAAAAGCGTAGAGGTCGCGTGGTTTTGCGACAGGTCGCATGGTTTTGCAACATGGTTCGGTCACATCCATGCAATTATGCACGTACAGTGTCCGGACGGTTAACACTAGCGGGCTTTGGTTTAAGCCAGATCCTAGTGTACGTTTTGGGATTGGATTTATCCAGTATGTATTCGTGTTCCTCGGAACGCGGATGCGGGTGTGTATGCACAGTTGACGGAGAGACAGAGGCAGAGGATTCTCATTAGGGTTGTTGACTGTTGACTGTGGACTATTGACTTTTTGCTCAACCCTAATGAGAATATGATATGTAATTAACAATAACATTAATTAAGTATTATGGTGACATGGTTGTTGAAGGGTTGACTTTGTTGACTTGTTGACTTTGTTGACCGGTTGACTAGGTTGGACTAGTTGACCATCATGATGACAATGGCTTTCATTTCATGGCAAAGACTTTTTACTTGCTTGTTTCTCTTGTGAAAAATGAGTGCATGAAATGATATGGCTATTGTAGCTTAAACCATCACATAATACTTGATTGCTATGATTTGTGATGATGGCTTGGGATTATGAGAGCCAAGAGAGAAAAGTCTTTCTCATTCTATCATTTTCATTCTCTCTCTTGTGTTCTTGATCTCTCATCTTCTTCCTCTTGCTCTCCCTCTTTTTAGTCTATGGTTCACTTGTCTCATGTGTTGAGAACCAAGAACCATAGAGAAAATCCCAACACACTCTCCTCTACTGACTCTAGTTCATAAGGTTTGGCAAACCGAGTGAACTAGTTTCTTCAAAGATCGAAGAAGAAGCCAAAGGTAGAAGCTTTCAGGTGGATCGATCTTCGGCGCAAGGAGACAACGGGGTGAAGCCGATCTGGACAACCATCGAGGCTTGAAGACGAAGGAGTTCAAGAAAGAAAGGTATAACCCCCTAACCGAGTAGTTAACAACTCCTAGTTAGGTTGTTAGTTAGATGTTTAACAAAGATCCGGTTTTGAGTCCATGTTACCGCCTCTAGAAAATTGTTTTTCATCAAATTCCGCATGCCCGAAAGTACCGAGAGAGGTAGCATGGACTTACAGTATAGCACCCCCGCAGTCCGTAATTGCTATACTATATATTACCTATGATAGTTATAGTGTGTCATGGATATTGTGTTAGGTGTATTATGGATAGCTTAGGGTTAGAAGTAAACTTGTATAGTTCATAGTCACGAACCCTAGAATAGGTTTACACCCACACGCGCACCCTTGCATATTAACTATACTTACACTGTGTTGATGATGATATTGGATGACATTGGAGATGAGTCGATGATTTTGGGCATTGTGCCGTGAGATCGGTGATGTGATGTGATTCGTACTTGCGATACGACATGTGATCTTATGTTAGTGTATATGCCCTAGGGGCCATTATTGTATCATACTTGTATGTATATTACTTAATGGAAGCTTGGGATATTCGCAGTTGTATATACAGTCTTACTAAACATGGTAGTATGCTACTTGGTTTGAGTCTAATTTAATATGTGCATATGTTTCTTGTTACATATCACTTATACATATTAGTAGAGCCCATAGGATCTTTGCTTGGTTACCAGCGTTGTGATGGCAGTCACACTAGTGGGGGCTGGGTAGTCTGTAAGCAACATCCTATACAGGTCCCTGGTCATTGGATTATCGAGATAGGGCATCGATATTCCGGAGTAGACTAAGTGTGTACGCTTCTCATCCCAGTTGGGGAGATAGTCTGTCCCACAGCCATCAGTACGTCGTACTAGAGATAGTATACAGGTGCTCGTTAGGTTACGGATACACCGGACAGGGCTCGCAGGGGAACTGATTGGTTGGTATTATACCCATCGTAAGTTAAAAGTTCCCAGGTGACATGAGTACAGCATAGTCCGCAGACTTGACACTGCTACTTCGCCTCGAGTGTGTCCCACTGTTCTTAGATTGCTACCCTACCACGGCTGAAAGGAGTCATGCAAACTGGTAGCAGTTGGGTGCAGTCCCGAGCACTTGGAGGCAGTGGCAGTTAGATGGGATTCGTCTCTCCCGGTAATGGGAGTTGATATCGCGCTGTATCAGAGAGCTATTACGCAAAGTCCCTGGCCAGGGCAAGCGAGATTTACTGGTAGGTTCCAGTAGTTTCTCAGGGTGTAATGGGCTACGCTCCGACACGACTTATACAGCTATTAGGGGACTGACGCTTGCCGCCCACTAGGCTCGATATGCGATAGTCTTAGACGAATAGACCGGACTGTACGGATATTGTCAATCAGGCTCAGTAGGAGTTCGGATGGTTTTCCTCATCGGCCTTCTTATCGACATCTACCTGGGGACCGTTACGTACAGCTAGTGCCGCTTGCGGTCTGTGGTTAAACCCACTGCCAGCATAGTGTCGAGTCTTTAGAGTCCCACACAGAGAGTTTCCCTGCTCCAGGCGAAACGATATAGAGGTCATATGGTTTTACGACAAGGGTTCTGACGCATACGTGTGTTTACGCACGTACGACTTTTCGGACAGTTTTTAATAGCCGGCTTTGGTTTAAGCCAGATTCAAGTATTGGGTTATTGGATTTATACAGTCTAAAGTTTTTCCGTGTTTTCACGGATTGGAGGGGCGTTCTCGTAATTTTCTGGGAAGCTTCTAGAAGCATGGTGAGTTGGAGGCTAAGGTGTCATTTGCATTAATTGGATTAGTGAGTCATGTAGTGATTCATGCAATGAGTTAATGATTCATTTAATGATTTATATGACTCATATGATGAATCACTTAGGGTATTAATGAAACATGATGATAAAGCTTTATTTATTATTTACTTAATAATATCATATGTTTCATATATACTCAAATGATTTTATTCATCCAAAGGAATTCACTTTCTCATCTTCTCTCTCCTCAAGCTCTCATTCTTGAAACCCTAACCCTAACCTCTCATGTGTTGAGATCAAGGGTTAGCTAGACTAATACATCCGTAACCTCACTCTATATCCCCTAGGTAGCTTAGATTAGCACTTTGAGCAACCTAGTTATCCCAAGTTAGAGATAAAGCTTGGCGTAGGAGCTCTCGAGTGGATCGTCTTTGACTCGAGGAGGCCATTGAGGTGCCGATGTTCCAAGGAGCCTACGAGGAGTGGAGGACCGCGATGAAGACCCGAAGGACAAGTAACGTGAGGTATAACTTCGAATCCGAGTAGTTAAACCTTTCGTAGTTTGCTAGTAACGGTTTAGAAATGATTCATGCACTCAAGTCCGTGTTACGAAGCTTTGATAATCGTTTTTCATATATTCTGACTCCCCGCAAGTTCGTGGGGTGCGTGACATGGACTTACAGAGGTATCAGAGCCAACCAAACCATTACTAGCTTGTTAGCAACTAATTAGAAGTTCGATCGACGGAAAACGCGAAAACGAAACCCCGGAAATCCCAAGTTTCTGTTAATTTTAAACATGTCTGAAAAAATATTTGATATGCCTTAAAATTCACAGCAGGGAAATATAAGAATTCTGGGAATATACGAAGTTCCAACTCGGTTGTGTGGCAGCGGATCCGCGGCAATAGAGTGCTTGTGTCGCGGATCCACCGCCGAGTCAACTCCGAGTTGACTCGGATTTGCACTGTAATTCTTATTTTTTTGGTGTTTTGGTTCTCTGTTTATACTCAGGTTACTTCTGTGCTGCTTTACTTTTAGGGTAGACACGGAATATGGTAATCGATCGATGTTCTAAGATATTTGCTAATTGGGTTTTTATCTGTAATGTTTAATGTGTTCGTAAACCTCCCCTAACTGCTAGTATGTCGGTTGGCAGGGGGTTGCATATTTCTGTAATATTTACTGTTTGTGTATATGGACTTGATTGGAATGTTGTGATGATTAGCCGGGGTTTGAGATGGGTTTAATATTCATTCATTCGATGTAAATGTAATTTGATGTAATATTCTTTTGCGGGGCACATCCAGGTTGCGGTTGTAGGCACCGTTGTATTATTTCTTTTTTACTGTTTTTGCTCCTAGGACAGACCCAAGGTGGGGTGCACAAACTACCGTGTACTTTGAAGTGTTTAGTGGCCTACTCACTTTGTTGAGGGAGACCGCTTCACTTCGGGTACTTGGCGGGTAGTATGCCGTACCCGTAGGGGTCTAGGGTGGGGTAATGGCTATTCATCACAACTGTGTAATCCGTCTTTTATTGCAGGCTCAAAGAAAATGCGGAATGCTAGTATATCCAATAAAGTTCATCAGTGATCTGGAATGGTTATTATTGCGTCTGACGAATGTACAATATCTATATATGATAGCTATTAGACGTCACTTATGTTTTACACCCGCGCTAGCCCAGCCCCCGCTCTGTCGTTAGTTAAATAACCTAACGGGTGATGACGGGACCCCGTGGCGAATGCGGATGGCATAAGAGGACGTGGTATTTTCGTTGTTTTCTGCAATGATAGTTTTAATGATGTGACGCATTATTATAATGCAAAGAAAATAAACCAAAAGTTCAAATCGTTGGAACAAATTTAAAAAACCACTCGGTTATTTTAAAAAGGATCAGATTTTTTAATTGCGGAGCTTTAACCACTCCTTTTAAAAAGTATCAGGTTCCTTCGATTATATCAAGTTCACTACGTTCACGGTTTTGCCAAAACCAGTCGTAACCCTCCGTCATTTCGTATGGATAGTCAATAATATTCAAGCTGTGTTTGTTTGGCGAAAGTCAAGGGACAGTGTTTGGTAGCTGTTGGATATTCATATGTAGCATAGATAGATGCGTTGGTTTGGGACAGTCGTACTGCCTTGTTTGGCCAAAGTCAAGGGTATGTGCGGATGGGTTCAAATTAACCTAGATAATGACGGATAGAACTTGACATGTGACTTATGATTTTTTTGGCCAAAGTCAAGGTCATAAGAGCATGGGGCAAAAATCCACATCGGGAATTTCTAAAGAAACTGAAATTTGCAGAAAGAGCATACCATTTTGGAGTTTGATGAATGTTGGTAGGATTCCTTCAACATTATCATACGATGATATTTTGGATCCCGATCCTACTGTGAGTATATACTACTTATCAGGAATTCGTCACTTAACGATCAATGCTATAAACCAAGTAGGTGCCTAGAAAGGTCTCAGCGGGGTTATGCCCCTAGAGAAAAGAGGTTATTTAATTAAGGAACTTCACGAAAGCGTTGGAAAACCTCCCTCGAAGTATCGACACTAACCTGGTTGAACGGTTAAGCAAGAATTGTACGGTGAGAATAGTCCTGGCTAATTCTTCTTTTATGGTTTGAGGAGGGATTCGAGAAACAGTGGGAGCTATCCTGTTTAGATAAATTAAACCACTCTAAACTTGCAAGAGCATCATGCTAATAGTATTTTCTTCTCTCTCTTAAAATTACAGCGACCTTGTGACCACACATAGGTTACATCTAGATAATAAATTGACTGAATCTAACTTTTATGACTGGCAAAGGTCTGTCCAGATGTCCATTGCCTATGACAAGCTGGACCACCCTATTACTACTCAAGATCCCGCTATCCCAGGTCCAGTTTCCACTGTCGCGGATATGGATATCCATCAGACAAGGGAAAAAGATAAAGTGAAAGCTAAGTGCCTCGTGTTAGCTTCAGTTGATGGTGTATACCAGAAGCAGCACGAGAAGATGGACATAGTTTCCATCTTTCTCCATAACAAAGATTTATATGGAGAGAAATCTCATATCTCTAGATATGAAACCTCGAACGAATTAATTCAAGCGAGGTTGGCTGACGGGTCATCTGTAGGGGACAACGTCCTTACAATGACTAGCTGTATTGATAAGCTCCAGGACCTGGAGACCGCGTTGGGAAACGAGTCAAATACTGACTTGATTCTACAGTCTCTGCCTCCTACCCTGAAGGAAACCAGGGAAGTAGAAGTAAAGAGAAAGGCAAAAGTTTCGTGACTGGATATAGTAAAAGAGGGATGTTCCTATTGTTACAGGAATGAACATTGGCAGAATGATTGCAGGGCTAGCAAAGCCAGTAGCCAGGATTCGGAGCATGTTGTAGCTTCAGTTTCGGGTGTGTTTGTAATAGAGAACTGTATGTCAATTAACCCTACTTCCTGGGTATTGGATACCGGGTCCGGAACTGACATCTGTAATTCTTTACAGGCTCTGAGAAACCGTAGGGTTATAAGGATAGGTGATATGACCCTCACAGTTGCTAACGGAATGATCATGGACGCTGAATCCGTAGGGGAATATCATCTTGGACTGACAACTTGGCATATATTGATTCTGCGTAACTGTTTTTATGTACCAGGTACAACTTGTAATAACATATCTGTATCCTTACTAAGGAAGGATATGATTTTACTTTTATAAGCGATGTGGTTCACATCCACCTAAATCAAGTTATGATTGGGTCAGGTACATTACAAAACGGAAAATACGTATTAAATCAAGCTCAGGTTTTCAATGTCCAGAAAACACTTAAAAGAAAGTCTCCGGAAATAAATCAGGCTTTCTTATGGCATTGTAGATTAGGTCACATCAATGAGAGAAGGTTGACTAAGTTACATAGAGAAGGATATTTGAATCCGTTCGAATATCAATCTTATGCTACTTGTGAATCTTGTCTCATAGAAAAGATGACAAAAACTCCGTTTACTGGACACGGAGTAAGAGCAAGCGAGCTCTTGGGACTCGTACACAGTGACGTGTGCGGTCCAATGTCTACACATTCGTGAGGTAGTTATTCCTACTTCATTACTTTTACGGATGATTTCTCTAGGTATGGATATGTCTTCTTAATGAAGCATAAATCCGAGGCTTTTGAGAAATTCCAAGAATACAAGAATGAAGTGGAAAAACAAACAGGCAAAAGTATCAAGACACTGAGATCTGATCGAGGTGGTGAATACTTAAGTGCCGAGTTCCTAGGTTACTTAAAAGAGAATGGAATTCTCTCTCAGCTTACTCCTCCATACACACCACAACACAACGGTGTATTGGAAACAATGAATCGAACCCTATTGGATATGGTTCGTTCCATGATAAGTAAAGCTGAGTAACCACGATCATTCTGGGGATATGCACTAGAATCAGCTGCATACCTTTTAAACCGAGTTCCAACTAAGACTGTGCCTACTTCACCATATCAGATGTGGTGTGGGAAGAAACCCTATCTTAAACATATTAAGATATGGGGATGTCCAGCTTTTGTAAAGAAGCAGCATGCGGACAAGCTAGAGGCACGTTCAGTACGGTATAAGTTTGTGGGATATCCAAAGAACTCCAAAGGATTTTATTTCTATTTCGCAGTGGAACAAAAGATTTTTGTTTCTCATAATGCTCGCTTCTTGGAAACTGAGTTTTTAGAAAATCAGATAAGTGGGAGCGCAATAGAATTGGAAGAAATTCCAGAACCACAACTATTACTGAAAGCTTGGTAGAACCAGAGGTTTCAGAAGAACCGGACATCCCGACGCCACTCCGAAGGAGTAGTAGGCAATCTCATCCGACCGAGAGATACTACGGTTTTCTCATAGACGGGGATAGAGAGGATTGCACTTTTGACTTTGATGAGCCTACTAGCTTCCGGCAAGCCATTCAGAGCGGTGACTCAGAAAAATGGCTGGATGCAATGCGGACCGAAATGGAGTCCATGTACACTAACAAAGCACGGACTTTGGACATTGCTCCAGATGGGGTAAAACACGTAGGATGCAAATGGATCTTCAAAAAGATGATTGGTGTAGATAGACAGGTTGAAACCTATAAGGCTAGACTTGTTGCAAAAGGTTTCCGTCAACGACCTGGTTTGGACTATGACGAAACCTTTTCCCCAGTGGCTATGCTTAAATCCATTCGGGTCCTTCTTGCTATTGCTGCCTTCCACGATTATGAAATCTGGCAGATGGACGTAAAGACGGCCTTTCTAAATGGTAATTTGGAAGAGAGCGTCTATATGGATCAGCCAGAGGGATTCATTCAGAGTGGGAGCAGCGGTAAAGTATGCAAGCTGCTTAAGTCCATTTATGGACTAAAGCAGGAATCGCGGAGTTGGAACATCTGTTTTGATGATGCTGTCAAAGAATTTGACTTTATCAAAAATCCAGAAGAACCATGCATATACAGTAAGATTATAGGGAGAGCTGTAGTATTCCTCGTCTTGTACGTGGATGACATTCTCCTAATAGGAAATGATATTCCTATGTTACAGTCAGTCAAAAGATTCTTGTCACATAAATTCTCCATGAAAGACCTGGGTGATGCCACCTACATACTGGGAATCCGGATCTATTGTGATAGATCAAAGAGGATGTTGGGACTTTCACAGTCCAGGTACATAGACACCATAGTGAAGAGATTCAGTATGGATGATTCTAAGCGCGGTAACCTACCGGCTTGTCATGGAATCACCCTCTCCAAAGAGATGTCTCCAAAGACTGATTTGGAAAGCGATCGCATGTCGATTATACCCTACGCTTCTGCGGTAGGCTCTATAATGTATGCGATGTTATGTATTAGACCAGATGTAGCATATGCATTGAGCGTTGAAAGCCGGTATCAGGAAAACCCAGGGGAGAAGCACTGGATAGCCGTTAAGAACATCCTCATGTACCTGAGGAGGACTAAAGATATGTTCTTTGTGTATGGCGGAAAAGACCTCCAGATTGAGGCCTTTGCCGACTCCGGCTTCCAGGGTGACAAAGATGACTCCAAGTCCATGTCGGGTTATGTCTTTACCCTCAATGGAGGGGCGGTCTGTTGGAATAGTTCCAAACAGGAGACCGTTGCTGACTCAACGATGGAAGCAGAGTACATAGCTGCTTGCGATGCCGCAAAAGAAGCTGTCTGGATAAAGAAGTTCCTCACAGAACTTCAAGTGGTTCCTACCAGTGTTGGTCCAATACCTCTGTATTGTGACAACAACGACGCTATAGATTTAGCAAAGGAACCCAGGTCCCATCAGAAGTCCAGACACATCTTAAGGCGGTATCACCTGATCAGGGAGATCGTAGATCGCCGGAAGATCGAGGTGAAAAGAGTAGAGACAAAGAATAACCTTACTGATCTATTCACAAAGGCCCTTCCTCAGACGCGGTTCGAGAGGCTATGCGAGATGATAGGTCTACGATATGCCAGCTCATGGCCCTAGTGCAAGTGGGAGATTGTTAGTGTATATGCCCTAGGGGCCATTATTGTATCATACTTGTATGTATATTACTTAATGGAAGCTTGAGATATTCATATTTGTATATACAGTCTTGCTAAAAATGGTAGTATGCTACTTGGTTTGTGTCTACTTTAATATGTGCATATGTTTCTTGTAACGTATCACTTATACATATTACTAGAGCCCATAGGATCTTTGCTTGATTACCAGCGTTGTGATGGCAGTCACACTAGTGGGGGCTGGGTAGTCTGTAAGCAACATCCTATACAGCTCCCTGGTCGTCGGATTATCGAGATAGGGCATCGATATTCCAGAGTAGACTAAATGTGTACGCTTCTCATACCAGTTGGGGAGATAGTCTGTCCCACAGCCATCAGTACATCGTACTGGAGATAGTATACAGGTGCTCGTTAGGTTACGGGTACACCGGACAGGACTCGCAGGGGAACTGATTGGTTGGTATTATACCCATCGTCAGTTAACAGTTCCCAGGTGACATGAGTACAGCATAGTCCGCAGACTTGACACTGCTACTTCGCCTCGAGTGTGTCCCACTGTTCTTAGATTGCTACCCTACCATGAATCAAAAGAGTCGTGCAAACAGGTAGCAGTTGGGTGCAGTCCCGAGCACTTGGAGGCAGTGGCAGTTAGATAGGATTCGTCTATCTTGGTATTGGGAGTTGATATCGCGCTGTGTCAGAGAGCCATTACGCAAAGTCCCTGGCAAGGGCAAGCGAGATTTACTGGTAGGTTCCAGTAGTTTCTCAGGGTGTAATGGGCTACGCTCCGACACGACTTATACAACTATTAGGGGACTGACGCTTGCCGCCCCCTAGGCTCGATATGCGATAGTCTTAGACGAACAGACCGGACTGTACGGAGATTGTTACATCAGGCTCAGTAGGAGTTCGGATGGTTTTCCTCATCGGCCTTCTTATCGACATCTACCTGGAGACCGTTACGTACAGCTAGTGTCGCTTGCGGTCTGTGGTTAAACCCACTGCCAGCGTAGTGTCGAGCCTTTAGAGTCCCACACAGAGAGTTTCCCTGCTCCAGGCGAAACGATATAGAGGTCGTATGGTTTTACGACAAGGGTTCGGACGCGTACGTGTGTTTACGCACGTACGACTTTTCGGTCAGTTTTTACTAGCCGGCTTTGGTTTAAGCCAGATTCTAGTATCGGGTTATTGGATTTATACAGTCTAAAGTTTTTACGTGTTTTCACGAATTAGAGGGGCGTTCTCGTAATTTTTCGGGAAGCTTCTAGAAGCATGGTGAGTTGGTGGCTAAGGTGTCATTTGCATTAATTGGATTAGTGAGTCATGTAGTGATTCATTCAATGAGTTAATGATTCATTTAATGATTTATATGACTCATATGATGAATCACTTAGGGTATTAATGAAACATGATGATAAAGCTTTATTTATTATTTACTTAATAATATCATATGTTTCATATATACTCAAATGATTTCATTCATCCAAAGGAATTCACTTTCTCACCTTCTCTCTCCTCAAGCTCTCATTCTTGAAACCCTAACCCTAACCTCTCATGTGTTGAGATCAAGGGTTAGCTAGACTAATACATCCATAACTTCACTCTATATCCCCTAGGTAGCTTAGATTAGCACTTTGAGCAACCTAGTTATCTCAAGTTAGAGATAAAGCTTGGCGTAGGAGCTCTCGGGTGGATCGTCTTTGACTCGAGGAGGCCGTTGAGGTGCCGATGTTCCAAGGAGCCTACGAGGAGTGGAGGACCACGATGAAGACCCGAAGGACAAGTAACGTGAGGTATAACTTTGAATCCGAGTAGTTGAACCTTTCGTAGTTTGCTAGTAATGGTTTAGAAACGATTCATGCGCTCAAGTCCGTGTTACGAAGCTTTGATAATCGTTTTTCAAATATTCCGCCTCCCCGCAAGTTCGTGGGATGCGTGACATGGACCTACACTTAGCGGGCCATTGGGCATGTGTTTTACCCCCGCTTTCATACTTATATAGATGGTATTGATTTGTACTAGACTTAGATCTGTACCCCAGATTATGTGATATGATGATAATGATACCTGATATTTGATGAGAGGAATGTGATACTGACCCGTACCCAGCTATTGGGATGCCGTACGAGCTTTATATTGATGATAAATCCGCACTCATGACTTGAGGATGTTATATGATATACTGTATCGTACGCGATACTATTGAGACGGGATCACCGACTATTATATCTATATATCGACTCAGATTTAGGTGGTTTCCATACCCCTCCCGATTAACTTGATAGTTAGATCTGTAGTTTGCATAGTAGATGTTAGACTAGACCCGAGTCATACCTAATTCAAAACTACGAATCGGGAATATCTTAAAAACACTATAGCCCTTATTTTTAGTAAAAATCCCGATTCGTCTTATTTCAAATGGCATAACTGCATGACATATACATATGAGTGTAGATTCTTTACTGTTGCGTTGATTATTCGATTTCCGCATATTCATGCTATTCACATTGCTTTGCATATGTTTATTGCTATATTACTATCATGTTGCTTGGGCACCAGCACCATTATCGATGATGCGTATGTTTCACGTACACTTTCTTGCCGGCTCACACACTTTATCATCGATAATTACCATGTCACTACACAGTAGCATTATTGCATCAAGACATGACCTTGTATGTGCATACTATTATTTCCATGTTGCATGATATACGGTTATACTTGCATTTCATTTATATGTCACATACCCATACTTGTACACATACATCATAAATTTATACCTGCGCATATGCACACTGTATATTCATACCAGTGCACACATATATTGATATCTTCATACCTGCGCACATGCACACTGTATACTCATACCAGTGCTCACATATATTGATATCTTCATACCTGCGCACATGCACACTGTATATTCATACCAGTGAATACATACATTGATATCTTCATACTTGCTTAGATTACGCATTGAGATATGCTGTTTTCATGTTAATTATGGATTTGGGGAACCGTGGATATTTCAAAGAGAATAGTTAATTATTTAAAAACCCGGTTTCCCTTGATATTATATTTCGGTGCGTCCACCATATGTTTTCTCGGTGCTAGAGTGATATATGTGAACCCGAATCGAGGAGTTGGATGAGGCCGATTACGGGTACATGGTAGACACGGTATGGTACCCGGGGCGAGAACGGTTTCGCTGTGTAGTAGACGGTGAGCCTGGAAGAGGGACTACTACCTACCGGTGATTGGTTGGACCTGGCAGTTATCCGGAGGATACTGACCAGAGTCGATAGATGGATATGGGCGTACTGCCGGGGCCGAGGGCCGATTCCGCAGACATAGCCCGTGGGCTGATCCGGACTGACGGAGCCCGATAGATGAGGATTTACGTGTCGATGCTAGGCACAGGTTTCATGATGATCTCCATGATTTTGATTATATCCTCATATTTGCATGTATGATGTTTATTGACATTGGGTGACAGGTGGACGGGATCCACGTATATATATACAGACATTGATTACATACAAAATTGACTACATTGATCATACTTCATTTGTATATATAACAGGGTACGAGGGCGCTGTTATATATACCCCTACACCAATATCAGTGGAATGGGACTCTAATATATGTGTATTGATATCCATTTGATACTTCATCATGTTTACTTCATGCAGACATACCTTACATTTTTGACATGTTATTATCTGAGGCACTGGCACGAGTACTTGCCACTACCTACATGATTAGATGTTACACTGCCACATTTTCATGCTTCAGACTTACTTTTGAGGGTTATATTATATATTGATCGTATTGACATAGGATTATATCTTGCATTCGATTTCTGCTTGTAGATATTTTCTATTCACGAGTTGGCAACTCACCGCCGTTGTGCCACAGTTCTTGCAGGGTTTTGCCGTACAGGTTCCGTAGCGACATTTCCGGCACACTGCTTCCATATGGGGGATTTGCTTGGGTAGGTGGGTTCTTTTGTATCAGGACCACCCTTGTTGATGTATTATTCTTTTGTATCTAGAAATTCCATCAACCAAAACTTGTATATATTGTTTCAGACTCAGACACTAGTGATGTATTATTTCGACCTTAGAGTAGACACTTAGTTGTGTTACGGTTTTCATGCTTATCTGGGTTTCTTTTGAATTTTGATCCTCGCCATTCGGCGTTGTATTGTATATTGCTTGTGTGTTTATTTATCCTTAAAAATGGTTTTAGATTTTTGGGCTTTTGCCTAACTTAGATCAGATGGAGTCCTATAGACTTCATATGGTTCAAGGGCCAGTCACGTGCTCTTTCGGGTCGTGACATGGGGTGCAAAAACTATCGGGTACTTTGAAGTGTTTAGTGGCCTACTCACGTTGTTGAGGGAGACCGCTTCATTTCGGGTACTTGGCGGGCAGTTTGCCGTACCCGTAGGGGTCTAAGATGGGGTTTTGGCTATTCATCGCGACTGTGTAATCCGTCTTTCTTTGCAGGATTAAAAGAATGCGGTTTCGTAGAAAATCCAATGTGTTCATCTGTGATCTGGAATGCCTATTATTGCATCTGACAAATGTACAATATCTATTAGACGTCACTTATGTTTTACACCCACGCTAGCCCAGCCCCCGCTCTGTCGTTAGTTAAGTAACCTAACGGGTGATGACGGGACCCAGTGGCGAATGCGGATGGCATAAGAGGACGTTGTATGTTCGTTGTTTTCTGCAATGATAGGTTAATGATGGGACACATTATATTAATGCAAAGAAAATAAACCAAAGTTGAATCGTGGGAACAGTTTAAAAGAAACCACTCGGTTATTTTTAAAATAGAAGATATTTTTTAATTGCGGAGCTTTAACCACTCCTTTTAAAAGCTATCAGGTTCCTTCGGTCATATCAAGCTCGCTACGTTCACGGTTTCGCCAAAACCATTCATAGCCCTCCGTCATTTCATTTGGGTATTCAGTAGTATTCAAGCTATGTATTTTGGCCAAAGTCAAGGCATAGCGTTTGGTAGTTGCTGGGTATTCATTTGTTGCATAGATAGATGAGTAAGTTTGGGGCAGTCGTATTATCATTTGACCAAAGTCAGGGGTATGTAGGATGGGTTCAAATTAACAAGATAATGATCGGTAGAACTTGACATGTGACTTATGACATTTTGACCAAAGCCAAGGTCATAAGAGCATGGGGCAGAAATTTATATCGGGAATTTCTAAAGAAACTTAAATTTGCAAAGAGATGCATACCATTTGGAGTTTGATGAATGTTGGTAGGATTCCTTCAACATTATCATACGATGATATTTGGATCCCGATCCTACTGTGAGTATCCGCTACTCATCAGGAGATTCGTCACTTAACGATCGATGCTATAAACCAAGTAGGTGCCGAGAAAGGTGTCAGCGGGGATACGCCCCCAAAGAAAAGAGGTTATTTAATTAAGGAACTTCGCGAAAGCGTTGGAAAACCTCGCTCGAAGTACCGACACCGGCCTGGCTGAACGGTTAAGCAAGTATTGTACGGTGATAATAGTCCTGGCTATCCTTTTTGGTTTGAGGAGGGATTCGAGAAAAAGTGGGAGCCATCCAGTTCAGATAAACTAAAAACCACTCTAAACTTGCAAGAGCAACATGCTAAAGCGTTCACTCTCTCTCTCATTCAAGCGACCCAAAACATGACAGGCCTTAAGTTACTATTAGAGAAAAATATATTGACAGGGCCAAACTATAAAGATTGGCTGCGGAATGTCAAGATGGCTTTGTCTTATGACAAATTGGGGTATGTCCTTACCACTAAGGCACCTGTTGTCCCTGGTCCAAAATCCAGTATTGCGGATAAGGAAATCCACAAGGCCTGGGAGTTAGATTGCGTGAAGTCCAAGTGCATCATGCTTTCCTCTATGAATAATGAACATCAAAGGAGGCACGAGGATATGGATCTTGAATCCATATATCTCTATACAAAGGATTTGTATGGGGAACAATCTCGTATAGCAAAATACGAGACCTCGAAGAACTTGTTTCAGTCGAGGTTGGCCGTCGGATCGTCTGTAGGAGAACATGTCCTAAAGATGATTGACTATATAGAAGAGCTTGCAGACCTCGGGACGACTTTGGAGAACGAGCTCTATACAGACTTGATTCTCCAGTCCCTTCCTTCCACCTACGCCCACTTTATTCTGAATTTCAACATTCAAAGAAAAGAAGTTGAAATTCCAGAACTCCTTAATATGTTGAGGAGTGCAGAGGGCACCTTGCAGAAGGCATGGGAAACACCCGCTATGTTTGTTCGCGGTGCTTCTTCTTCCAGGTCCAAGGCTAGGGCCAAAGGAAGGAATATGAAGGCCGCTACCAAACCAAGAGGTAGTGTTAGTAATGTGGGAGCTAAGGGAAAGACAAAGATTGCAGTGCCAGTAGTGGCAAAGGACGAGTGCTTCCACTGTCGTAGAAAAGGCCATTGGAAGAAAGATTGCAAAGCTTGGAATGCCAAGAACCAGGAACCGAAGCAAGCTGTGGCTTCGACTTCAGGTGTGTTTGTAATTGAAAAATGTCTGTCAATCAACTCTACTTCCTGGGTATTGGATACCGGATCAGGATCTCATATATGCAATTCATTGCAGGCACTGAGAGACCGTAGAGAGCTGAAGGTTGGTGATATGACCCTCCAGGTTGGTAACGGAGCTAGCGTGGGAGCTGTGTCCGTAGGGGATTATCACCTACGATTGACGAGTGGACATATTTTGGTTTTGCATAACTGTTTTTGTGTACCCAGTTTAACGTGTAATATCATATCGGTTTCATTGTTATCAAAAGAAGGTTATGATTTCACGTTTGTAAGCGATGTTGTTAACATCCACCTTAATCATGGTTTGATTGGGTCCGGTACACTAGATAACGGTATATATGTCTTAAACCAATTACAGATTTTCAATATCCAGAACACACTAAAAAGAAAGTCTCCAGATTTAAATAAGGCTTTCTTATGGCATTGTAGACTATGTCACATCAATGAGACAAGGTTAACTAAGTTACATAGAGAAGGATATTTGGATTCGTTCGAATATCGATCTTATGCCACTTGTCAATCATGTCTCAAAGGAAAGATGACAAAGACTCCATTCACTAGACATGGAGTAAGAGCGAGCGAGCTCTTAGGACTCATACACAGCGATGTATGTGGTCCAATGTCTAGACAAGCAAGAGATGGTTTTTCCTATTTCATTACTTTTACGGATGATTACTCTAGGTACGGATTCATTTTCTTGATTAACCATAAATCCGAGGCTTTTGAGAAATTCCAAGAGTATAAGAATGAAGTAGAAAACCAAACCGGCAAAAGTATCAAGACACTGAGATCTGATCGAGGTGGTGAATACCTAAGTGCCGAGTTCCTAGGTTACCTAAAAGAGAAAGGAATTCTCTCTCATCTTACTCCTCCATACACTCCACAGCATAACGGTGTATCGGAGAGACGGAATTGAACCCTATTAGATATGGTACGTTCCATGATAAGTAATGCTGAGTTACCGCGATCTTTCTAGGGTTATGCGCTAGAATCAGCGGCATATCTTTTGAACAGGGCTCCTACCAAGACTGTGCCTACCACACCATATCAGATGTGGAGTGGGAAGAAACCCTATCTTCAGCATCTAAAGATATGGGGATTTCCAGCTTTTGTTAAAAAGCAGCATGCGGACAAACTTGAGGCGCGATCAGTACAGTGTAAGTTTGTGGGATATCCAAAGAACTCCAAGGGATATTTCTTCTATTATGCAGAGAAACAGAAGGTTTATTGTTTCTCGTCATGCCCATTTTCTAGAACAGCAGGTTTAAGAAAAGGAAACAAGTTGGAGCAAAATAGAACTGGAAGAAATTCCAGGACCATAAACTACTTCTGAAAGTTTGGTAGAACCAGTAATTCAAGAAGAACAGGACATTCCCGCACCCCTCCGCAGGAGTAGTAGGCCATCTCATCCGCTTGAGAGATACTACGGTTTTCTCATAGATGGGGATAGAGAGGATTACATCATTGATGATGATGAACCTACTAGCTTCCAGCAGACCATCCAGAGCGGCGACTCGGTACGATGGCTAGATACAATGCAGAACGAGATGGAGTCCATGTACACCAACAAAGTATGGACTTTGGACTTTGCTCCAGATGGGGTAAAACCCATAGGATGCAAATGGATCTTCAAGAAAAAGATTGGTGTAGATGGACGGGTGGAAACCTATAAGGCTGGACTTGTTGCAAAGGGTTTTCGTCAAAGACCTGGTTTGGACTATGACGAAACTTTTTCTCCAGTGGCTATGCTCAAATCCATTCGGGTCTTTCTTGCTATTTCTGCCATCCATGATTATGAGATCTGGCATATGGACGTAAAGACAGCTTTTCTAAATGGTAATTTAGAAGAGTGCGTCTATATGGATCAGCCAGAAGGCTTCAATCATAGTGGGAGCAGCGGGAAAGTGTGCAAGTTGCTTAAGTCCATTTATGGACTAAAGCAGGCATCGCGGAGTTGGAACATCTGTTTTGATGAAACGGTCAAATAATATGACTTTGTCAAAAATCCAGATGAACCATGTATATATAGTAAAATTGTAGCACAAACTGTAGTATTCCTCGTCTTGTACGTGGATGACATACTATTGATAGGAAATGACATTCCTATTCTATAATCTGTCAAATGATTCTTGTCGCACAGGTAATCCATGAAAGACCTGGGTGATGCCTCTTACATTCTGTGGATCCGGATCTATCGTGATAGATCCAAGAGGATGTTGGGACTTTCGCAGTCCAGGTATATCAACACTGTACTGAAAAGATTCAGTATGGAAGATTCTAAGCGCGGTAGTTTACTGGCCTGTCACGGAATCACCCTCTCCAAAGAGATGTCTCCCAAGACTGATTTGGAAAGGGATCGCATGTCTATTATACACTACGCTTCTACGGTAGGCTCTATAATGTATGCGATGTTGTGCACCAGACCAGATGTAGCTTACGCACTGAGCGTGGTAAGCAGCGTGGTAAGCAGGTATCAGTCAGACCCAGGGGAGAATCACTGGATAGCAGTAAAGAACATTCTCAAGTACCTGAGAAGAACTATGGAGATGTTCTTGGTTTACGGCGGAAAAGACCTCAAGAGAGGGTCATTTACTGATTCCAGCTTCCAGAGTGATAAGGATGACTCCAAGTCCATGTCAGGTTATGTCTTTACCCTCAATGGAGGGGCGGTGTGGTGGAAGAGTTCCAAGCAGGACACCGTTGCTGACTCGACGATGGAAGCGGAGTATATTGCTGCTTGCGATGTCGCAAAAGAAGCGGTATGGATGAAGAAGTTCCAAACAGAACTTCAGGTGGTTCCTACCATTGTTGATCCAATACCGCTGTATTGCGACAACAATGGAGCTATAGATTTAGCGAAGGATCCCAGGTCCCATCAGAAGTCCAGACACATCTTAAGGCGGTATCACCTGATCAGGGAGATCATAGATCGCCGGGAGATCAAGGTCCGGAGAGTTGCTTCAGAGGAGAACACTGCCGATCCATTCACAAAGGCCTTACCTCAGATTCAGTTTGAGAGGCTACTCGAAATGATTGGTCTTCGATATGCCAGTACATGGCCCAAGTGCAAGTGGGAGATTGTTAGTGTATATGCCCTAGGGGCCATTATTGTATCACACTGGCTTGTATATTACTTAATGGAAGCTTGGGATATTCACAGTTATATTAACAGTCTTGCTAAACATGGTAGTATGCTACTTGGTTTATATCTATCTAAATATGTGTGTACGTATTTATAGAGCCCTTAGGATCTTGCTTGATTACCAGCGTTGTGTTGGCAGTCACACTAGTGGGGGCTGGGTAGTCTACAAGCACATCCTTTTTTTTTCAGGTCCCTAGTCATAGGATTATCGAGACAGGACATCGATACTGCGGAGTAGACTAGTGTGTACGCTTCTCATCCCAGTTGGGGAGATGGTCTGTCCCACAGCCAACAGTACGTCGTACAGGAGATAGTATACAAGTGCTCGTTGGGTTACGGGTACACCGGACAGGACTCGCAGGGAACTGTTGGTTGGTATTATACCCGTCGTCAGTTAACAGTTCCCAGGTGACATGAGTACAGCATAGTCCGCAGACTTGACACTGCTGCTTCGCCTCGAGTGTGTTCCCATTGTTCTTAGATTGCTACCCTACCACGGCTCAAAGGAGTCATGCAAACAGGTAGCAGTTGGGTGCAGTCCCGAAGCACTTGGTGGCGGTGGCGGTTAGACAGGATTCGTCTCTCCCGGTATTGGGAGTTGATATCGCACTGTGTCTGGAAAGCCATTACGCAAAGTCCTTGGCCAGGTCAAGCAAGATTTACTGGTAGGTTTTCCAGTAGTTTCTCAAGGTGTAATGGGCTTCGCTCCGACACGACTTATACCGCTTTTAGGGGACTGACGCTTGCCTCCCCCTAGGCCCAATATGTGATAATCCTAGACGAACAGACCGGACTGTAAGGAGATTGTTACATCAGGCTCAGTAGGAGTTCGGATGGGTTTCCTCATCGGCCTTCTTATCGACATCTACCTGGGAACCATTACATACAGCTAGCGCCGCTTGCGGTCTGTGGTTAAACCCACTGCCATCGTATTAGTCGAGTCTTTAGAGTCCCACACAGAGAGTTTTCCTGCTTCAGGCAAAATGATATAGAGGTCGTATGGTTTTACGACAGGGTTCGGACACGCACGTGCATTTATGCACGTACGATGTTCGGACAGTTTTTACTAGCAGGCTTTGGTTTAAGCCAGATTCTAGTATCGGATTATTGGATTTATACAGTCTAAAGTATTTCCGTGTTTTGACGGATAAGAGGGGCGTTCTCGTAAATTGTCGAGAAGCTTCTAGAAGGATGATGACTTGGAGGCTAAGGTGGCATTTGCATTTATTGGATTAATGAGTCATGGTGTGATTCATCCATGGAGTTAATGATGCATTTATGATTTAAATGACTCATGAGATGAATCACTATGTGAGTTAATGAAGAATGATGACACATTATTATTTGTTATTCATTTAATAATAACATATGCTTCATATATTCACAATGATATCATTATTCCAAAAGGATTCTCACTCTCACCTTCTCTCTTCTCAAGCTCTCTCTCTTCAAACCCTAACCCTAACCTCTCATGTGTTGAGATCAAGGGTTAGCAAGACTTATTGATCCATAATCATACTTTATATCCCCTAGGTTGCTTTGATTAGCACTTTTAGTAACCTAGTTACCTCAAGTTAGAGGTCAAGCTTGGAGTAGCAGCTCTCGGGTGGATCTTCTATTACAAAGAGGAGGCCGACGAGGAGGTGGTCATCGAGAAGAAGAAGGACTTGGTTCATTAGGTATAATCTTTTTTCATATTAGCTAAACCCTCCTATGATGTTGTTAGTTAAGGTTTGGCAAAGATCCGTAAGTTAGTCGATGTTTGTTTCAAACAAAATGATTGTTTTACCTATTCCGCCTCCCCGCAACTCATGGGGTGTCTAACGTCGACTTACAGAATGTTGTATGTGATATGACATGAACAATGAATAAAATTGAAGAAATTTAGCTGGATTTTGGCCGGCCACAATCTGTTAAAATACGAGCACCTCAGTTCATTTAGGGAATTTTGGCTTCAAATTTTTTCTGTGTTCCGGTCTCTGGGTTTTGGTGTTTTAGGTGTTGTTTATTTTTGCTAAGATTGCATGTGATGTGGTCTTACTGTATTGGCAATTCGGAGTGTTTCATAATCGTAATTTTAATATTGTTTTGGGTCTTCACATGTTATCTAGGCGAAGTTAAGAAGTTCGAACGAATATCAAAAACTTATTTTTCCGTGTTTAAGGTATTCAGAAAATCATGCAAGTAATTCTTTGGACCCTCTAGATGAATGAAACCCTAACTCGACATAGTGACCATGGAACCGCTTTCGAACCTTAGGGTTTGCGGAAGTTCCGCGGCGCCATTAATGAGGCTTGGGTCTGCCCTTATACGGTTGGTCCATAGGTGTTGTGGCATATTCTGGGTATTATTAAAGTATGCTCAAGTGTTGAGCTCTCGGGGAATTGTGGGACTTTGATGAATCGATCAAAATGTTTAACGTCGTCCGGATATCATGTGATTTCAAGTGTTGAAATTTGCAATAAGATTGCAAACCTTCTAAGAGTTACTCCTGGGAGAGTTTTGCACTTTACAATTAACCGATCAAGTAGGTGTCTAGAAAAGTGTCAATGGGGTTACGCCCCTAGGAAAATGTGGTTTATTTTAATTAGGTTCGTGCGTAAGCACGGGGAACCTCCCACAATGTACTGGCACTGGCCTGGCTGAAAGATTGGCGAACTTGTAGGGTAAAATTAATTACGGCTACTCTTTCCTTTTAGGGTTTGAAGGAAGATTTGATAAAAACAGAGGGAGCAATCCTGATTAGATAAAATAATAACCAATCTAATCTTTTAAGAGCATACGCTGAGTGTTTTCTTCTCTCTCTCTCCAGGTAACGACCATGTCACGCCTTAATCAAGATAATAATATGGATGTATTGACCGAACCTGCTTGTTATACTGAGCTGGGGAACATTGGTCCCACTCCAACTTATAATTGTTATAAGACCGAGCAGGAAATAAGGGATTACCAGGATTCCCGTGCAGCCCAAACGAAGAAAGTGCATGATGATGCATCTTCTTCGGGTGTGTTCGTTACCGAGAACTGTTTCTCAGTATCCTCTACGTCCTTGGTATTAGATACCGGATCAGGATCCCATATATATAATCTATTACATGGGCTACAGAGAGGTAGAGAACTGGGAATGGGTGATAAGTTTTAAGAGTTGGAAACAGTGCAATTGTTGCAGCCAAGGTTGTTGGCGGTTATTACCCTGTATTACAAAATACATTGATTATGAACGAATGTTATTAGATACCGAACCTGATAAACAACATTATACCAGTCTCTTTATTATTGTAAAGAAAGATATAATTTTGTATTGCTGGATAATGTTATGAACATTTTCCAATATCAAGAGTTGATCGGATCAGGCACGTTATCTAATGGCATACACGTTCTAAATCAAACTACAGTTCTCAACGTACAGAACACATATAAGAGGAAGAGTTCAGAAATGAACGAATCATTCTTGTGGCATTGCAGACTAGGTCATATTAATGTGACCCGACTAGGGAAGTTACATTAAGATGCATACTTATATCAGTTTGAATTTACATCTTGTGAAACTTGCAAGTCATGTCACAAAGATAATAAAATGACCATAGCTCCGTTTACTGGAAACAGAGAAAGAGTTAGTGAACTCTTGGGATTGATACATGATGATGTATGTAGGTACCCAGTCTACACATGCCAGGACTTGTTATTTATACTTCATTACATTCACTGATGATCTCTCAAGATTTGGACATATGTTCCTGTTAAAACACAAGTCTGAACCTTTTGAGAAATTCAAAGAATATAAGTCAGAAGTAGAGAACCAAAATGGGTATAAGTATTATGTCCTTTGATATGATCAGGGAGGAGAATACTTGAACATGAAGATCCTGGACTATTAAAAAGGAGAATGAGATTCTCTCACAGCTTATTCCTCCGTATACACCACAGAACGTTGGTGTATCGGGGCGAAGCAATCGCACCCTATTTGATAAGGTGCGCTCTATGATGAGTACTGCTGAGTTGCCTATTTCCTCTTGGGGTTATGCAATTGAGGAAGCAACATACCTATTGAATTAGGTTCCAACCAAATCAGTGCCTACCATTCCATATGTGGTATGGAATGGGAAGAGCCCATCTCTTAAGTAAGTTATGATTTGGGGTTGTCCGGTCTATGTCTAATAGCAAAATCCGGACAAGCTCGAGGTAAGATCAGTTCTGTGTAAGTTTGTTGGATATCCCAAGCATTCGCAAGGGAATATCTTCTACCGCACCGAGGAACAAAATGTGTTTTATTTCTCGGCATGCCAACTTTTTAGAAAAGTAATTTATTTTTGAAAGAAATTTATGGTCATGAGTTAGAACTGGATGGAGTTCCAGCTATACAAACTACAGCTGATGATTTGGTAGATCCGAAGGATTCAATAGTTCCTAACGAACCTTAGCCTCTCCACCGATCTGGTAGGGTTCCTCATCCGCCTGAGAGTGTCACGCCCCGCTTTCCAGTGTACGGGCAGAGGACGCGATGAGGCCGCTATGTATTTACTCTGAAGTAAATACGTTAAGCGTATTTAAGTAATACAAATAAAATGCACAAGAGACAAAATATATAATTGAACAACAACTTTATTTATTAACATTCTTTTTGTATAATGCATGGAATAGTAAATACATCTGAATGGAAACAATGACTAAACAATGGCAAAACAGAAATGTAAAGTACTGAAATGAAATGTGTACAAGTGTAACTACAGCTCGGGATCTTCAATAAACTGGTCCAAGTTTTCAGTGCTGGGCTCGATCTCTGGAAGGTCCGAATCACCTGACGAAATTAAAAGAAGAAGAAAGAGAATGACGTCAGTGAACAAATCGCTCGGTAAGTCCCAAAGATAAGGGAGAAATAGAATATACAGAGAGAGAGAGTGAGTGTAGTTTTTAAAGTTGTATTATTATTGTTAACGTTGTTTTTTGTAGCTTGGTACAGAAGGATGCCAGTGTATACGAGAGGAGTCTCTATATGCCAGAGACTAAGGGCAACAGGAAGTACAAGGCTCCGTTAGAAAGCCTGGAACAACGACGTTGTATTCATGTTAGGTGTCTTAAACCTCGCAGTCTCGTGCACTTCTAACACCTTCCGTACCAATCTACCCCTTAAAAACCCCGCGATGTCTTGATTGTATAGTTGTATTGTATTATAAATTGTATTGTCTTGTAAAGGTGGATGACTTGCCGAAACCATGATATCAGTAAATGGATGTAACTGGAGAATCATGAATGTAACTGGAGAATCATGTAAATGGAAGTATATCCATGGTTCGGTTCGGTCAATATAGATTGAATATATTGAATATATGGATTCATGGATTCATTTTGAATTTTAGTATTGTAGATTGCACTTGAATCATATTCAAGTCAGATTATTATAATGAGACTTAGTCTGTGTCAGAATAATTAGAAAGAGAAATTGAAGTCCTGAATTAGGTTTTGATATTATCGGTAACCGCTGCATATGGGCGGCAGGATTTGTGTCTTTTTCAAAGACGATTACCGAGTTGATAACACCGTTGTTAAGTTGTCTACCTTAAATTGGCAAGCACCCACTTCTCCGGCTCCCTGAGGCTCAAGAGATTGGTCCCGCTTAAACCTATATTTACTAGGGTCCTTAGGGTAATTTATAGAACTTGATGGGGTTATATGCAAAAAATACTTTTGTATAATTTTAAAAATACACCCCAAGTATTTAATTATCGTCTTTAGAGTTGTCATAGATGTAGATTTTATATTTTTGATATTTCTAGTGAAAATAACTTAAATTCATAATATAGGGTATTTAATTGTAATATTGAACTTGTATGGAATTTCATGGTATTTTCATGTAAAGTGATTCTTCTGATTTAGAAAAAGTTGGAATATTTATATTATATAAAAATTTGGTATTTTAATGATATATATATATATACGTATATAAAATTAATTTTAATATATTATATTTCTCGAAATCTCATTTTCTTAAGATATTTGTATTTTTAAATCTCTCTAGACCGAATGCTCCTAGCGGAGGTCTGCATCTCGCACTACTAAGCCCGAAGATGTGCGATAATCCGTACCATCCCGAACGGGTTCCCCAAATGGGTTGTAGCGGCGCTTTGCAAAAACTTGTTTAAAATACATAATCTTGTGAAAATGGTTTTTATAAGTTAAAGGTAGTTTTGTGTAAAACGGTATTTTCCCGAATCTATATTTCCCAAAAGGTATTGTGCTATGTTGCATATGAGTGTTGTGAAGAGGTAGGTCATTATCTCGTGATCTATTTAAAGGTATAGAAAGATTAATGATGTTTTAAAGTAGAAACTAAACCACGTGGTATTTTACTGAAAAAGTGCGATAAAAATTGGAATATGAAATATTTTTCTATGAAACTTGTTCAACATGTTTTGTTAATGATTAATAGTCAATATGTAAGAATTTGGAATGGTTTTGTTTAATGAAAATTGTACTTTTTAAAGAAAACCGAATCAGAAGTCGGATTAACTCCGCTTCCGTCGGGTTTAAGAAAAAGAACTTTTAAGAATAGCAAAGTGAAGAGGGAGGTGGGACTTACGGGTTTAAAGTCAAGAGAAGAGTGGGAGGAAGCGGTAGGAGGCGCTGGTGCATCGTTTCGTAACCGAAGGCTCCTAGAGTCGTTGTCGGAAGATCGTCGGAGTTTCGCCCTTCGTTAACTCCACTTGTACACAAAAATTCTATAGTGTTTTCTTGAGAGTTTTGGACAGAATTATGAGTGAGGGGTGTGTGTTTAGGGTTGGTATTTATAGGGTAAAACTAGGGTTAGGGTAGGTGAAAAGTTGTATTAAAAATTGTTTTAAAAATATGGTTTAATGGGGTTTTAATGAGCTCTGGAAATATGCAGGTATTTTAAAGTATACAGGGGAGTTAAGATGACAGAGAGACACAAGTTTTATGAAGGGTCGACTCCGATCCACGATGAATCGGCCGGCGGCGGCGGCCGAGTCGGCCGGTCCGCCGGTCGAGTCTGCCCCCCTTGCTGCCATGTGTCCAATGTCCATTGCTCTTCCCCCTGGTCCAGTTTTTTTACATGTGAAGTGAGGTTTTACGGGTTTATCACGTGTAGACTCTTGGAATTCTAAAAATTTAAAAAGAAATCAATATTAAAAATAATATGGGTGATGGGATTTGAACTCTGGTGCTTTGGTTCAGCAGTGCAAGGTCTTACCAATGAGCTACAAGCTCCTTCTGGTTAT
The DNA here is from genome assembly GCA_030015575.1 of Agapanthus africanus. Classification (NCBI taxonomy): domain Eukaryota; kingdom Viridiplantae; phylum Streptophyta; class Magnoliopsida; order Asparagales; family Amaryllidaceae; genus Agapanthus; species Agapanthus africanus. Next base: position 193,022,759 of record JASDDO010000016.1, on the reverse strand, counting down.
TAAAAAGCAAAACAAATTTATAACTTGTGCTCAGGCAAAACTACCCCTTTCTGTATTTTGAAAAAATTTGTACAGAAAGTTATACAGAAAGTTTAGGGTTGTTACATTCTACCCTCCTTATAAAAATTTCCTCCTCGAAATTTGTAAAAGGGAAGCGTAACAGATTCAAGGAAAGTTTGGTGATATAAGTACTTGATAGTGTATGAATAACAAAGTGATACAAGGGTTTTAAAAATGTGAAAAAGACTTACTAGTGTTACCTTGATCTATAGCCTTGGCTTCTACGGCTTCTAATGTGAAAGTTTGACGCCATGGTACATTCCTCCTAGCTGGAGGCACATTCTGTCCTTGGGGCATGTTTCTCTGCCCTCGAGGCATGTCCCTCATTTCTTGTTGGAATTGGCGAGTAGGTTATGCAGGTAGGGGAGCAGGGAGTGCAAGACGAGGTGCAGGAGCCTGGATAACTGGCCGCTGCGGATAGTTGGTGGGTGTGTGAGCTGGGTTGCGTCTATAAGGACTGTTTCCAAATCCGTGATTGGACGCGGTACAAACTATACATAGGCCTTTTTGCGCGCCTACAGTCCTTTCACAAGTGTCCCTTTCTCCTGCAGTAGTAGTATAAGTCTGGACTCGACTGGTTATTGATTTCTTCAGTTCTCCTGGTTTCGAACGATGGCCTGGACGAGGCTCCTCCTGCAATTTGAGTGACAGGGTGCTTCAAACCAGCAGATTGAGGTCTGCCCTTCCTCTTCACTATTGCCTCGTATCTTCGGGCAGCATTCAAAGCCAAATCATGGTTTTGGAAATCCCTTGTAAATAATGCAGCTTGGATTTCCGGGTCCAACCCTTGCTGAAGTCTTCTAGCTCTGATCTCAGCAGTCGGTATGAGATGGGCCTCAAACCGACTGAGCATGGTGAACTCTGTAAGTGCACGGCGGCGCCCCGGCCGTCAATCCGACGGCCAAATACGGAAGCGGTGATCAACTTTAATTTTTCTTGAACTGGCAAACCGTCGCGCACTAATACCTGGATCGAACCATTAACTAGTCCTAGCTAACTACAAGATGGGGAAGAGAGATATACCGACTGATCCAAGTCCTCCAGTCTTCTCGTCGTCGTCCCGATCTCCCGCAGAATGTCCTGTCTCCACCTCGTCGCCGGAAGTGCACCACATCACCTACTTCTTTTACGGGCTCCCACCTCAATGCCGAGGCAACTCGGGCACGAAGCTGGCTAGTCGACGTGCCCAAGATTTGCTGTAGAATATAGTGTAGAGGCTATGTCTCATTTTGGGATTCATGGAGGTGCCATTTTGGTGGAGGGATGATACAAGAATTATGTAGAGGAATTAGGGGATTTTTGGAGCATGAAATGAAGCAAAAACCCACTCCCAAAAATTTGGACAGCCCCTTGCCATGTCTTGGCCGGCCACTTCTCTTGAATGGGGAGAGTGAGAATGAGAGAGTGACCAAAAGAATGAGATAGCCATCCAATAATCCAAGGGAGAGAGAGAAAGGTCATGATATCAAGAGATGATTACTAACCCAAACCCACACTCCACCAACCTCATCATCTCAACAAAGTCAAGCTATCATGAAAACAAAGTCAAGGTGTGGTCCACCCATCATGAACCATCATGAAGTCAAGAATATGCAAAGAACCCCTCCACAAAAGCTTATTTGCACAATTGCAAATAAGTCCTCCTCCACCAATCTTCGGCCAATGAACGATACAAAGGAAATTGGCCGAAACGGAAAGCAAACTGGCAACTCCAGAAAACTGGTCCCGTAATAAATTACAGGAAAACCCCGATACTGTGCATACACACCCGCATTTGTATTCCGACCGAAATACAAATGCAATGAGACAAAATCTACACTGTACTATACTAGGAACCGGCTTAAACCAAAGCCGGCTAGTAATATCCGTTCAATCCTGATCCGTGCAATACCACATGTATCTGATCGAACCCTGCCATATAACCATACGACCTGTAGTACAAACTGTCCGATCCTGATCCGTGCAATACCACACGTATCTGATCGGACCTAGCCATATCTCCATACGGCCTCTACAACTTTTCGCCCGAAAGCTGAGTAACTGAATGTGGGGGACTCTAAAGACTCGTCAATACCTTGGTTGTGGATTTAACCACTAGCACGTCAGAGGTATAAGCCAATACGTAACGGGCTACCAGGTATTGACTAAAAGGGACGTCTGTGAGCGAACTCTGCCCGACAACCCTACTGAGCCTGTCAGTGACAATATCCGTACAGTCCGGTCCGTTCGTCTATGAGTATCGCATGGCGGGCCTAGGGGGTTGGTAAAAGTCAGACCCCCAAAAGCGGTACAAGTCATGTCGGAGTGTAGCCCAGAACACCCTGAGATACTACTGGAATACCTACCAGTAAATCTCCTTTCCTCGGCCGAGGGCTTCGTGTAATAGCTCTCCTAGACACAGCACGACCTTACCCCCAATACCGGGAGAGACGAACCCCTGAAGATACGCTCACTGCCTCCATGTGGCTCGGGACTGTACCCAACTAAAACCTGTTTGCATGACTCCTTTGAGCCGTGGTAGGGTAGTAATCAAAGTACAGTGGGAACTCACACAAGACAAATGACGATCCCCAGGTCGATGAACTAACCTGTACACATGTCACCAGGGAACTGCTATCTGACGTCTGGTATATGACCAACTAGCATGTTCCCGGCGAGTCCTGTCCGGTGTACTCATAACCCAATGAGCACCTGTATACATCTTAGGTGATCCAACTGACACCAATGGCTTGTGAGACCGGCCACCGCCCCTCGTCGGGGTCTCGACTGTATACACTAGTCTACTCTGGAGTATCGATGCCCTGTCTCGAAACTCACACGACTAGGGACCATTTAAGGATATGCTTATAGACCCCAGCTCCCACTTATATGATCGCCCTCATACTGCTGGTGGTCAACCAAGAATCCTAGGGGCTCTATCAACGTGTAATAGCAACTTGTCAGGTCACCTAAAACAGTACACGATGATAAATGTAAACCAGATAGCATACTATCATCTCGAGTAAGACTGTCCTACCGGGATAGGTCCTCCATCAATCATTGCAATCACGTACCTGTGACCTAATAATTGACTTTGAGGGCACTATCTCCAACAATCTCCCACTTGCACTCAAGGCTAATTATTGCGAAGTCGCATACTCACAGCCCGTGTGATACCGAACACCCAACTCCTCTACTAGTCATTCTCACAAAGCTCGTTTGCGAAACTATTGCGTTCGAGGAATAGCCTTAGCGAGTGGATCCGCTTTGTTGTTTCTTTCTATGTCTCTCTATATCTCAAGTTTGCGGAGAAAACCCATCTCGCGAAATGAGCAATACCTGTCTTAGAATATGTCTGGATGTCTGATGGGACATAGCTCATAAATGAACTCCAAATCCAAACTTCTTAGACTGTATCGTCATCTGAACTTAATCAGTATCCTGCGCCATGCCACCCTCAGTGTTGCCTTGGATCACCTGTCCAAAACACTGCCCCTCGTCGGAAGGAAAAACTATAACTCTGACAACCTCCTTGTTGTCCATGTCACCTTGGAAGCCTGGAATGATAACTGTCTCCTGAATAAGGCTGTCGTTATCATATCCCTAGAACATCCACTTATGTTCTAAAACTGCTTCCGACCGTTTCTCCAAGATTGGATCAAATGTCAACTTATTGCATCTAGTGCAAGAACAACATCTGGTATGGTACTTGACATCTCATGATTGACTCAATTGCCTAAGCAAGTGATCTGCCAATCATGCACATCCCTCTCCCCTTTAGTCTGTAAGACACCGTTAGAGAGGGTGACTCCATCACCTGCAGGTATACTTCCATGCCAAGAGTCGTCCATTCTAAATACTCTTAGAATGCTGTCTAAGTACCCTGATTGGGAAACCACCCAAATCTAGATCTAAAACCATAGATCTAGTAACCAGTACGTCTGATATAATGTCCATTTCCTTTGTGGAGAAACCACTGTGAGACGACCAAAGTATAACCGATTGTAGCATAGGAGTTTCTTTTCCTACTCTGTGTATGTCATCCAAATACCAGGATATCACACCCTACTACCTTCTCAACAGATCCATCCCCTATTCTGATGAAGTCAAACCTATGACTGTCATACCAGAAATGGATGATCTATCTCCGCCACATCTGCTTATAGTCTATAAATAGACATAAGCTACCTGTCCACCAATGCTTCCGCTGCTCCCACTGACTACGACAACCCTCTGGCAGAGTCATATACACGTTCACTTCTGAAGCGAGTTCAGAACGACGCTATACTCATCCTCCTGCTGGGTCTCACAGTCTGGAACAACAGCAATGGCAAGTGTGGGTAAACAAGAACTTCCCTGTCACCGTCCTTGAGGCTACCGGAGTACCTCTTGGGTGCCTGAAGTTTCCCACCTTATCTGTGGAGTGGCCAATGGAATGTCAATCCAGATTGAATCTTTAGGTTCCTTAACAAATCTTCAGTAATCGTTTGTGGTTCTGGAATCACTTCCAGTTCTACCATACTCCCACTACTGTTTTTTTTTTGTTTGAAAAAATCCATTTTTAATAAAACTGTGGCGAGTCTAGAACAATATTGCTATTGTTCATCCAGATGGTAGAAAGTCAACCCACGTCATAGCCTCGGTCAACCCACAAACAGCCATTACAGAAATGTGCCTTGAGTTGTCCAGTGTCTGGTTTTAATCATAAGCCGGACAACACCCCGTACCTTAACACGGTTAAGATATGAACTGTTCTATATCCAATATAGAAACAGAGGCACTGATTTAATTGAACCAGATCCAAATCATGCAACTTTCTCTAGTGCATGTCAACTAAATGGAAGAAGGCAGATCAGCGTTACCCAACTTAGGAATGCTTCCAATCATGAGTTACCTGAAAGAGAAGCAAGATCTCTTAATCACTACTATCAACTGAATACCATACGCAAGTGTCTACATCTTCGATTGCTTTGAAGAATCCCGATACTTGCTACACCTGGTTCTCTACTCTATTCAAATACCTATAACTTCTCAAAATTCAGACCCTGTGTTTCCGCGAAACACCTGTCTAAAAACTAGAGAAGTCATAAGTAAACCGAATATAGTACGAGGACCAACCCCTCTGTCCTGATGGACCCTGGACAACATACAATACTCTGTATAAGTCCCTTGAGTCTGATAACTCATTCACTGTGTGTCGTAGGTTGAAAACTATACTTATGGTTAAGAAGAATTACACCGCTGTTTAATGCTCCTTACCTAACCATCCACTGATATAGGTAAATGTCACAGACATAATTTCAAAAAGGTATATCTTACTCTATGAAAATAGACGTACAGATATACCGATTTGAAATCGGTGCATAACAGCGGATATTCAAAACCAAATATTTGCCGACCGGCAAACTACCCAGGTGACTTCCTCAAATATCACCGATTACAACGAATCCCGATATAATGAGGATGATCACCCAATTCCCAATAACTTACTCCCACTCATCATCTGTAAAACCATACAGATGTGAGAATCGTACCTGGTAAATACATACCCTGGAGTAAGTATCTAATCGGGAAATCAGTTTTCCTTTAACAGTACACAGTGAGACTGAAACATTGAAATGTTTCGTTGGGGTATCCTGGTATTCCTAGTAATGCCTCTTCCAGATTCACGACTGTAACCGTATAATTCTTTGCCACCTCCCCAAATCCCTTTATATGTCTTTAGTCATTACCTTCTGCACACCCCTTAGGCCAAATGGTTTTCTTCCTTCCCTACCGTTCAGCACCAGCCTATGGTTTGGAAGAAGACTATCCAATAAGCATAATGGGTGTACTGTCCTAATCCTAGGAACACTCGCAATGCGAGAGAAGGTGAAGATAAAAGACACCTGAATAAATCTTATTCCTATTTCTCCTGAACCAGAATCCATCCCCGAACTGGAACAAGTTCCTTTCGAGTTCGTATATAACCATACGATGGAGTATCCAAATAAACTGTGGATCTTCGTAGTGATACGGAGTGTCCTGGAGAAATACAAAGGTGATTTAGGATTGGCGAAGAAATACTTGGTTTGGTCGTGAATATCTGTTGCAATTTACTTTGCCCTCTTACTAATCCTTTGCTTTGTCTTAACCTAATACCTTCTGCACACCATCGTTATGCTAATTGGTTTTCTTCATTCCCTACCGGTCGGCACCTGCCTATGGTTTGGAAGAAGACTATCCAATTTGCGTAATAGGTGTACTATCTCCTAAACCAAGGAGTACTCGCAACCTGAGAGAAGGTAAAAGGAAAAGACAACTGAATAGTCCTATCCGTTTCCTCCAGAACCTGAAACCATCCTCGAATAAATTCCTTCGAGTTCGTATCTAACCATACGATGGTTTTGTCCAATGGAAGTGGACGTTCGTAGTAATACGGGGTGTCCTGGAGAAAAGGGTAAAAGTAGGAGTGGCAATGAGGTTTGCAATTCTGACAATCCAAAAGCTAGTGTTAAGAAGGTTCGGTCAACTTGGTCACTGAGTCATAGTCTTAGGGTCGGGTCAATGGTCGCTGCCAAAGAGAGAGAGAAAAGAAACACTCAACGTGCACTCTAACCTAGATCAGAATGGTTACCAATTTATCTAATCTGGAAACCTCCCACTGTACCGTCAAATTCTCCTCCAAACCTGAAAGAAGAATTAGTCGGGATTACCCGAGGAGTAAACTAACTCATCAGTGGGAATCGGGATCCAACTATCATCGCATGATAACGTGACGGAATCCGCTCACGGTGTCACACTCCAGAAGGTATGCACATATCTGGCAAGTTTCAGTTCTTTTGAAACTCCCGATGAGATTTCTGCCCCATGCTCTTATGACCTTGACTTTGGCCAACAAATCATAAGTCACATGTCAAGTTCTACCCGTCATTCTCCAGGTTGATTCGAATCCACCCGCCCAAGCCCTTGACTTTGGCCAACAAGGCTATACGACTGTTCCAAACCAACGCATCTATCTATGCTGCATATGAATAACCAACAGCTACCAAACACTGTGCCTTGACTTTGGCCAACAAACACAGCTTGAATACTATTGACTACCCATATGAAACGACGGAGGGCTACGAATGGTTTCTGGCGAAAACCTTTAACGTAAAGAACTTGATATCATTGAAGGAACGGATAGCTTTTTAAAATTATAGTGACGAAAACCGTTGCTAAAGAGGTCACTCCCGGTGAAGGGATCTCGGCTCTTTCCCCGTAGAATGGGGTGCAGGATATTCCAACTGAATACCACGGTGCAAAGCAAAAGTAATCGGCTATAGTGAAGTGATTGCCCTGACGCAAACTTTTGTCCAAGGGGTCACTCCCGGTGAAGGGATCTCGGCCCTTGTCTCGTCGACTGAGGAGCAGGATATTCCAAATGAATACCACGATGCAAAAAAAAAAGTGAACGTCCTTGCAACAACAGCTTTTTGAAAAGTGTTCCAACAACATCAGATTAGGTTTGTTTTTAACTTGCATTGATCCGAATCAACGCAGTCCCATCAATTGATCACACCATAAAGAACGAAAATATACTGATGTACGCATATGCCATCCGCATTCGCCACTGGGTCCCGTCATTACCCATTAGGTTAGCTAACTAACGACAGAGCGGGGACTGGACTAGCGCGGATGCAAAACATATACAACATCTACTAATATATATACCAATATATTATATTCGCTCAAGGCGTGATAAAAATGCAACATCACAGAAAATGTACAGCATCACAGAAACAATACAGATATCTGGGTTCCCCGGGTTTCACAGAGCCACTACTGAAACCCGACGTTCCCCTGGTCGTGTGGATAGCCTGTGCAATGAAATCCTAGACCCCTACGGGCGCGGCAAGTCACCCGCCAAAACCTGAAGCGAGGCAGCCCCCTTCAGCATCGTGAATGGACCACCCAGCACTTCACGGAATCCGGTAACTTGGGCACCCCTCCTGGGTCAACCTGTACCCCCCACGAGTGCGGCGAATAGCCCGCCAATCCTAGAGTAAAGCCCCCTCCGTCTCAATGCCATGAGATGCGGGCTTGTTGCCCTCTAGAATCCGGCTATCCGTGCACCCCTCCGCGGTGTAATCCTAGTACAGAAAGTAAAATATACATACAACGGGTACATCGACCGCAACCAGGTCGTGCCCCAAAATAATAATACAATCATGCAGTGACGGCAGTCCACATGTCGGACGCTCGCCCCCCAATATCAAATGTACATAATACAACCACAACTGTACTAGCATTGCATCCAGGCTATCCCCCACGACCGATCCGCAACATCACAGCAAAAAAGAACATCAACGTGAAAGTCACGTTCGCAAATCCGTCTAACCGGGCTATAGCAGTTAGACCGGATTTACCGATCAAGTGACATTCACGGTCGTAGATATAATGTAAATACTGTGAAATAATGTGTTTAAAATATCCGATCAATCAAATTTTAACAAGTGGGCCCCCAAGCATTACTGTAGCAGATCAGGAAATTCTGGGCCCAATATTAATATTCCAAAACCCCAGTTTTAACCCCAGAAAGATACTGTAGAAATTTGGTGCAGGGATCCCAACAGTGTGCGGCGTGTTAGTGTATATGCCCTAGAGGCCATTACTGTATCATACTAGTATGTATATTACTTAATGGAAGCTTGGGATATTCACCTTGTATATACAATCTTGCTCAAAATGGTAGTATGCTACTTGGTTTATTTCTACTTCAATGTGTACATGTGTTTATCTTTGTATATTGCTTATACACATTAGTGGAGCCCTTAGGATCTTTGCTTGATTACCAGCGATGTGATGGCCGTCACACTAGTGGGGCTGGGTAATCTAGAAGCACATCCTTATGCAGGTCCCTGGTCGCAGGACTATCGAGACAGGGCATCGATACTCCGGAGTAGACCAGCGCATGCGCTTCTCATCCCAGTGTGGGAGACGGTCTGTCCCACAGCCGTCAGTACGTCGTACTTGAGATAGTATGCGGGTGCCCGTTAGGTTACGGGTACACTGGACAGGACTCGTCGGGAACTGACCAGTTGGTATTATACCTATCGTCAGTTATCAGTTCCCAGGTGACATGAGTACAGCTTAGTCCGCTGACTTGACACTGTCACTTCGCCTCGGGTGTGTTCCCACTGTACTTTGATCACTACCCTACCACGGCTCAAAGGAGTCGTGCAAACAGGTGATGGTTGGGTGCAGTCCCGAAGCACTTGGAGGCAGTGACGGTTAGACAGGATTCGTCTCTCCCGGTATTGGGGGTTGACATCGCGCTGTGTCTAGGAGAGCCATTACACGAGTAGTCCCTGGCCAGGGCAAACGAGATATACTGGTAGGTTTCCAGTGTTATCTCAGGGTGTTTTGGGCTTCGCTCCGGCACGACTTGTACCGCTATTGGGGGACTGACGTTTACCGCCCCCTAGGCCCGCCATGCGATGTATCAGACGAACAGACCGGACTGTACGGAGAATGTCACACTCAGGCTCAGTAGGAGTTCAGATGGTTTTCGCCTCGTCGGTCTTCTTGTCGGCATTACCTGGGGACCGTTACGCACAGCTAGTGCCGCTTGCGGTCTGTGGTTAAACCCACTGCCAGCGTAGTGTCGAGTCTTTAGAGTCCCACACAGAAAGCTTTTCGCCTTTAGGCAAAAGAGTAGAGGTCGCATGGTATTGCGACAGGTCGCATGGTTTTGCGACAGGGTTCGGTCACATCCGTGCACTTGTGCACGTACAGTGTCCGGACAGTTCACACTAGCGGGCTTTGGCTTAAGCCAGATCCTAGTGTACCTTATGGGATTGGATTTATCCAGTTTGCATTCGTGTTCCTCGGAACGCGGATGCGGGTGTGTATGCACAGTTGACAGGGAGGCACAGACAGCGGATTCTCATTAGGGTTGTTGACAGTTGACCGTTGACTTTTTGACTTTTTGCTCAACCCTAATGAGAATATGATATGTGATTAACTATTATATTAATTAAGTATTATGGTGATATGGTTTGGTGACTTGTTGACTTTTGTTGACTTGTTGACTTTGTTGACTTGTTGACTTTTGTTGACTTGTTGACTTTGTTGACTTGTTGACTTTTGTTGACTTGTTGACCGGTTGACTAGGCTTGACTAGTTGACCATCATGATAACCATGGTTATCATTTCATGCCAAAGACTTTTTCTTGCTTATTCATTTGAGTAAAATGAGTGCATGACATGATAAGGTTATGGTTGCTTCTTACCATCACATAAGACTTTTTTGATATGATGAGTTATGATCACTTTGGATTATGAGAGGGTGAAAGACAAAAGAGAGCCTCATTCTTTCTTGCTCATTCTCTCTCTTGTTCTTGAGCTCTCCTCTTGCTCTCACCCTCAACCTCTTGCTCCCTCTCTTGATCTATGGTTCTCTTGTCTCATGAGTTGAGAATCAAGAACCATAGATAAAATCCCATTATAAATCATCTCTACTCATTCTAGTTCACTAGGTTTAGCAAACCAAGTGAACTAGTTTCTTCAAAGAACGAAGAAGGAGCTAAAGGTTGGAGCTTTCAAGTGGATCTATCTTCGGCGTACGGAGACGACGAGAAGGAGCCATCGGACCACCACCGGAGCTTGAAGAGAAGGAGTTCAAGAAAAGCGAGGTATAACCATCTTCAACCGAGTAGCTAAATCTCTTTAGCTTAGTTTGCTAGTTTTAGTTTAGGTAAAGATCCCGACCTAGCATAGTCCATGTTGCCTCTTGCGTTAAGAAATGATTTTATACCGTTTCCGCCTCCCCGTAAGAACCGGGGGTCGCAACGTGGACTTACAGTGGTATCAGAGCCTAACTAAACTTAAACTAGCTTGGTAGTGAAGTGTAACGAAGTTCGGAACCGGAAAAATCCAAAAACCAAACTTTTTCAAAATCCTAGTTTCTGTTGAAATTTTTTCTGGTCAAAACAAGTTTTGTTACACACCTAAATTCGGCTCAGGGTTTTGTTAGAACACCCATGAAAAACGGTCCACTGATTCGTTCAAACCGCCGCGGTTCCGCGGCACGAGGTAGGCATGTGCCGCGGAACCGCCGCCGTTTGTCGCCTTCTGTGCGTCATTTTTCGTGCAGTGTGTGTCTGTGTTGGTTTTGGGATTTTTGAGATATATTATATGTGCCCAGATTTTCCAGAAAAGAAATTTCCTTTTGGGGTCCTATAATTCCGTATTTTTTCCGAACTTCACTGCATTTTGACTATGATGGTTATATCTGTGTTGTTTGCATGTATTGAACGTCGGCTAATCGCTATAAGTCGATTAGTCGGGGTTATACATGATCTGTAATGTGCTGGAATGTGTATATAAATATGTTGGATTGTCGCGGGTGAATAGCCGGGGGTTGTGAGACGAGAGTTTTCTTTTCTTGCAATTCATGTAAATTTGTAAATTGATGTAATAATTATTTGTATGGCCGCACAACCGGGTCGGGGTTGTAGCCGTCATTGTATAATTTCTTTTTACTGTTTTTGCTCCTAGGATAGACCCATGGAGGGGTGCACAAACTACCGGGTATGCCGAAGTGTCGAGTGGCCTACTCATGGTGATGAGGGAGGTTGCTACGCTTCGGGTACTTGGCGGGTAGTTTGCCGCACCCGTAGGGGTCTTGGGTGGGGTATTGGCTATTCACCGCGACCGTGTTATCTGTTTTTTGTTACAGGCTCGTACAAATTACAGATTACTAGCATATCCAATGTATTTATCTGTGATCTGAAATGTTTATCATTGCTTTCTATTTAGGCGTTGCTTATGTTTTACAGACGCGCTAGCCCAGCCCCCGCTCTGTCGTTAGTTAAGTAACCTAACGGGTAATGACGGGGCCCAGTGGCGAATGCGAATGGCATAAGCGTACGTCATATTTTGGTTGTTTTCTGCAATGGTAGGATTTAAATGATGGGACGCATTAAAAGTACTAATGCAAGAATATCACGCATTAAAAGAACTAATGCAAGATAATAAACCAAGTTAAAGTCGTTGGAACACTTTCGAAAAACCACTCGGTTCTTTTCAAAACCAACTTTTAAAATACGGAGTTTGAGCCACTCCATTTAAAAGCTATCTCGTTCCATCGACCAAATCAAGTTCACTACGTTCACGGTTTTGCCAAAACCATTCGTAGCCCTCCGTCGTTTCATATGAATATTCAACGGTATTCAAGCTGTGTTTGTTGGCCTTAGTCAAGGCACAGTGTTTGGTAGCTGGTGGGTATTCATATGTTGCATAGATAGAATGCGTTGGTTTGGGACAGTCGTATTGCCTTGTTGGCCATAGTCAAGGGTAGATACGGATGGATTCAAATTAACCTGGATAACGACGGGTAGAACTTGACATGTGACTTATGATTTGTTGGCCTTAGTCAAGGTCATAAGAGCATGGGGCAAAAATCCACATCGGGAGTTTCATAAGAACTGAAACTTGCTAGTTTTGCATACCATTTGGAGTGTGGTGATTCTGGTAGGATTCCTTCAGTTTCGTCACGCGATGATATTTGGATCCCGATCCTACTGTGAGTATATGCTACTCCTCGGGAAATTTCTCACTTAACGATCAATGCTATAAACCTAGTAGGTGCCTAGAAAGGTGTTAGCGGGGCTACGCCCCCAGGGAAAAGAGGTTCTTTAATTAAGGAACTTCGCGAAAGCGTTGGAAAACCTCCCTCGAAGTACCGACACCAGCCTGGCCGAACGGTTAAGCAAGTATTGTACGGTGGGATTGATCCTGACTAATTCTTCCTTTATGGTTTGAGGAGGGATTCGAGAAACAGTGGGAGCCATCCTGTTTAGACAAACTAAAAACCACTCTAAACTTGCAAGAGCATCATGCTGAGTGTTTCTTCTTCTCTCCAAATTGCAGCGACCAATCAACATGACTGGACTTAAGTTACTCCTAGATAAAAACAAACTGACAGGGCCAAACTACAAAGATTGGCTCAGGAATGTCAAGATAGCAATCACTTATGACAAGCTGGGGTATCTTCTTACCACCAAAGCTCCCCCTGTCCCTGGTCCAACTTCCAGCGTCGCGGATAAGGAAATCCGCAAGACTTGGGAGATTGATAGCGCGAAGGCCAAGTGCCTCTTGCTTGCCTCGATGGACAACGAACATCAGAGGAGGCATGAGAATATGGACATGGAATCCATATTGCTCCATACAAAAGAACTGTATGGAGAGCAATCTCGTATCGCAAGATACGAAGCGTCGAGAAAGTTATTTTCGACAAGAATGGCCGTCGGATCATCAGTAGCCGAGCACGTGCTAAAGATGATCGGCTACATTGAGGAGCTCGCTGACCTAGGGATCACATTGGAGAGTGAGCTATATACAGATATAGTTCTCCAGTCCCTTCCTTCCACTTACGCCCAGTTTATACTGAACTTCAACCTACAAGAAAAAGAGGTTGAACTATCAGAGCTCCTCAACATGCTGAGGAGCGCAGAGGGCACCCTACAGAAAGGTAGGGATACATCCACTTTGTTTGTAGGAGGATCATCTTCTTCTAGGTCCAAGGCGAAAGCCAAGGGAAAGAAGAAGAAGGCCCCCGCCAAACCAAGGGGCGGTGTAAGTAAAGTGGATACGAAGGGAAAGGGTAAAGCAACAAAGATAGCAGGGAAGCTTGTGGATAAGGAAGAATGCTTCTATTGTCATAAGAAAGGACACTGGAAGAATGATTGCAGGGCCTGGAAGGCCAGAACACAGGAATTGAAGCAGGTTGCAGCTTCAGCTTCAGGTGTGTATGTTATTGAAAACTGTCTTTCAATAAACTCTACTTCCTGGGTATTGGATACCGGATCAGGATCTCATATCTGTAATTCTTTGCAGGCGTTGAGAAACCGTAGGGTTTTGAAGGCAGGTGACATGACCCTCAGAGTTGCGAACGGAGCTAGCATGGATGCTAAAGCCGTGGGGGACTATCACCTGGGAATGTCAGATGGACATGTTTTGGTTTTGCGTAATTGCTTTTTTGTACCCAACGCAACTTGTAATATCATTTCTGTATCTTTAGTTTCTAAAGAAGGTTATGAATTTGCGTTTGTAAGTAATGTTGTAAACATTCACCTTAATCAAGTTCTGATTGGGTCAGGTACATTGAGTAATGGTATATACGTGTTAAACCAACCACAGATTTTTAATGTCCAGAATACACACAAAAGAAAGTCTCCAGATATTAATCAGGCTTTCTTATGGCATTGTAGACTGGGTCACATCAATGAGACATGGTTGACTAAGTTACATAAAGAAGGATACTTGGATCCGTTCGAGTATCAGTCTTATGCCACTTGTGAATCTTGTCTCATGGGAAAGATGACAAAGACTCCGTTCACTGGACACGGAGAAAGAGCGAGCGAGCTCTTGGGACTCATACACAGTGACGTGTGTGGTCCAATGTCTACACATGCGCGAAGCGGTTATTCATACTTCATTACTTTCACTGACGATTTCTCTAGGTATGGACATGTCTTCTTAATGAAGCACAAATCCGAGGCCTTTGAGAAATTTCAGGATTACAAGAATGAAGTTGAAAAACAAACAGGCAAAAGTATTAAGATTCTAAGATCGGATCGAGGTGGAGAATACTTGAGTGCCGAGTTCCTGGACTATTTAAAAGAGAATGGAATTCTCTCTCAGCGTACTCCTCCATACACTCCGCAACATAACGGTGTATCGGAAAGGAGGAATCGAACCCTATTGGATATGGTTCGTTCCATGATGAGTAAGGCTGAGTTACCGCGATCTTTCTGGGGTTATGCACTGGAAACAGCTGCACATCTCTTGAACCAAGTTCCTACTAAGACAGTGCCTACCACACCATATCAGATGTGGAGTGGGAAGAAACCCTGTCTTAAATCCTTCAAGACATGGGGATGTCCGGCTTTTGTGAAAAAGCAGCATGCGGACAAGCTCGAGGCACGCTCAGTACAGTGCAAGTTTGTGGGATACCCAAAGAACTCCAAGGGGTATCTTTTCTACTACGAAGAGGAACAAAAAGTCCTTGTTTCTCGTCATGCCTACTTCTTGGAAACTGAGTTTTTGGAAAACCAGATAAGTGGGAGCGTAGTAGAACTGGAAGAAATTCCAGAACCACAAAACATTACTGAAAGCTTAGAGGAACCAGAGGGTTCGAAAGAACAGGACATTCCTACGCCGCTCCGCAGGAGTAGTAGGCAGTCTCATCCGCCCGAGAGATACTGCGGTTTTCTCATAGACGGGGATAGAGAGGATTGCATCATAGATTATGATGAGCCTACTAGCTTCCAACAGGCCGTTCAGAGCGTTGACTCAGTGAAATGGCTGGATGCAATGCGGACCGAAATGGAGTCCATGTACACCAACAAGGTATGGACGTTGGACATTGCTCCAGACGGGGTAAAACCCGTAGGATGCAAGTGGATCTTCAAAAGGAAGATTGGTGTAGATGGACAGGTTGAGACCTATAAAGCTAGGCTGGTAGCAAAGGGTTTCCGTCAAAGACCTGGCTTGGACTATGACGAAACCTTTTCTCCAGTAGCCATGCTGAAATCCATTCGGATCCTTCTTGCCATTGCTGCCTTCCACGATTATGAGAATTGGCAAATGGACGTAAAGACAGCTTTTCTAAATGGAAATTTAGAGGAGTGTGTCTATATGGACCAGCCAGAGGGTTTCATTCAGAGTGGGAGCAGCGGAAAGGTGTGCAAGTTGCTTAAGTCCATCTATGGACTAAAGCAGGCATCGCGGAGTTGGAACATCTGCTTTGATGAGACGGTCAAAGAATTTGGCTTTATCAAAAATCCAGATGAGCCATGCATCTATAGTAGATTTGTAGCGAGAACTGTAGTATTCCTCGTTTTATACGTGGATGACATTCTCTTAATAGGAAATGACATTCCTATGCTACAATCTGTCAAGGGGTTCTTGTCACACAGGTTCTCCATGAAAGACCTGGGTGATGCCTCTTACATCCTGGGGATCCGGATCCATCGTGATAGATCCAAGAGGATATTGGGACTTTCTCAGTCCAGGTACATCGACACCATAGTGAAGAGATTCAGTATGGAAGATTCCAAGCGCGGTAACCTACCGGCTTGTCACGGGATCACCCTCTCTAAAGAGATGTCTCCCAAGACTGATTTGGAGAGGGATCGCATGTCGATTATACCCTACGCTTCTGCGGTAGGCTCTATAATGTATGCGATGTTGTGTACCAGACCGGATGTAGCTTATGCACTGAGTGTGGTAAGCCGGTATCAGTCAAACCCTGGGGAGAAACACTGGATAGCGGTAAAGAACATTCTCAAGTACCTGAGAAGGACTAAGGAGATGTTCTTGGTGTATGGCGGAAAAGACCTCCAGATCGAGGCCTTTGCTGACTCCAGCTTCCAGAGTGACAAGGATGATTCCAAGTCCATGTCGGGTTTTGTCTTCACCCTCAATGGAGGGGCGGTGTGTTGGAAGAGTTCCAAACAGGAAACCGTTGCAGACTCGACGATGGAAGCGGAATACATCGCTGCATCTGATGCCGCAAAAGAAGCTGTCTGGATGAGGAAGTTCTTGAAAGAACTTCAGGTGGTTCCGTCCATTGTTGATCCAATACCTCTGTATTGCGACAACAATGGGGCTATAGCTTTAGCGAAGGAACCCAGGTCCCATCAGAGATCCAGGCACATCTTGAGGCGGTATCACCTGATCAGGGAGATCGTGGATCGCCAGGAGATCGAGGTTCGGAGAGTCGCTTCGGAAGACAACACTGCAGATCCATTCACCAAGGCCCTACCCCAGACTCAGTTCGAGCGGCTGATCGAGATGATAGGTCTTCGATACGCCAGTACATGGCCTTAGTGCAAGTGGGAGATTGTTAGTGTATATGCCCTAGAGGCCATTACTGTATCATACTAGTATGTATATTACTTAATGGAAGCTTGGGATATTCACCTTGTATATACAATCTTGCTCAAAATGGTAGTATGCTACTTGGTTTATTTCTACTTCAATGTGTACATGTGTTTATCTTTGTATATTGCTTATACACATTAGTGGAGCCCTTAGGATCTTTGCTTGATTACCAGCGATGTGATGGCCGTCACACTAGTGGGGCTGGGTAATCTAGAAGCACATCCTTATGCAGGTCCCTGGTCGCAGGACTATCGAGACAGGGCATCGATACTCCGGAGTAGACCAGCGCATGCGCTTCTCATCCCAGTGTGGGAGACGGTCTGTCCCACAGCCGTCAGTACGTCGTACTTGAGATAGTATGCGGGTGCCCGTTAGGTTACGGGTACACTGGACAGGACTCGTCGGGAACTGACCAGTTGGTATTATACCTATCGTCAGTTATCAGTTCCCAGGTGACATGAGTACAGCTTAGTCCGCTGACTTGACACTGTCACTTCGCCTCGGGTGTGTTCCCACTGTACTTTGATCACTACCCTACCACGGCTCAAAGGAGTCGTGCAAACAGGTGATGGTTGGGTGCAGTCCCGAAGCACTTGGAGGCAGTGACGGTTAGACAGGATTCGTCTCTCCCGGTATTGGGGGTTGACATCGCGCTGTGTCTAGGAGAGCCATTACACGAGTAGTCCCTGGCCAGGGCAAACGAGATATACTGGTAGGTTTCCAGTGTTATCTCAGGGTGTTTTGGGCTTCGCTCCGGCACGACTTGTACCGCTATTGGGGGACTGACGTTTACCGCCCCCTAGGCCCGCCATGCGATGTATCAGACGAACAGACCGGACTGTACGGAGAATGTCACACTCAGGCTCAGTAGGAGTTCAGATGGTTTTCGCCTCGTCGGTCTTCTTGTCGGCATTACCTGGGGACCGTTACGCACAGCTAGTGCCGCTTGCGGTCTGTGGTTAAACCCACTGCCAGCGTAGTGTCGAGTCTTTAGAGTCCCACACAGAAAGCTTTTCGCCTTTAGGCAAAAGAGTAGAGGTCGCATGGTATTGCGACAGGTCGCATGGTTTTGCGACAGGGTTCGGTCACATCCGTGCACTTGTGCACGTACAGTGTCCGGACAGTTTACACTAGCGGGCTTTGGCTTAAGCCAGATCCTAGTGTACCTTATGGGATTGGATTTATCCAGTTTGCATTCGTGTTCCTCGGAACGCGGATGCGGGTGTGTATGCACAGTTGACAGGGAGGCACAGACAGCGGATTCTCATTAGGGTTGTTGACAGTTGACCGTTGACTTTTTGACTTTTTGCTCAACCCTAATGAGAATATGATATGTGATTAACTATTATATTAATTAAGTATTATGGTGATATGGTTTGGTGACTTGTTGACTTTTGTTGACTTGTTGACTTTGTTGACTTGTTGACTTTTGTTGACTTGTTGACTTTGTTGACTTGTTGACTTTTGTTGACTTGTTGACCGGTTGACTAGGCTTGACTAGTTGACCATCATGATAACCATGGTTATCATTTCATGCCAAAGACTTTTTCTTGCTTATTCATTTGAGTAAAATGAGTGCATGACATGATAAGGTTATGGTTGCTTCTTACCATCACATAAGACTTTTTTGATATGATGAGTTATGATCACTTTGGATTATGAGAGGGTGAAAGACAAAAGAGAGCCTCATTCTTTCTTGCTCATTCTCTCTCTTGTTCTTGAGCTCTCCTCTTGCTCTCACCCTCAACCTCTTGCTCCCTCTCTTGATCTATGGTTCTCTTGTCTCATGAGTTGAGAATCAAGAACCATAGATAAAATCCCATTCTAAATCATCTCTACTCATTCTAGTTCACTAGGTTTAGCAAACCAAGTGAACTAGTTTCTTCAAAGAACGAAGAAGGAGCTAAAGGTTGGAGCTTTCAAGTGGATCTATCTTCGGCGTACGGAGACGACGAGAAGGAGCCATCGGACCACCACCGGAGCTTGAAGAGAAGGAGTTCAAGAAAAGCTAGGTATAACCATCTTCAACCGAGTAGCTAAATCTCTTTAGCTTAGTTTGCTAGTTTTAGTTTAGGTAAAGATCCCGACCTAGCATAGTCCATGTTGCCTCTTGCGTTAAAATTTTGATTTTATACCGTTTCCGCCTCCCCGTAAGAACCGGGGGTCGCAACGTGGACTTACACGGCGGAACCGCGGCCCAAAGGGGGGTTTAGCCGCGGTTCCGCGCTTCCACAGTGGACTCACCCTGTCGAATTTCTACAGTAGCCTTGTAATCTCCTGTACATCAATTTTATACAACCTGAAAAAAATTTCGACACCAAAAATTTTCAACAGAAAACTGATGCAAGTAAAAATGCGGTTTTGGGATTTTGGTCGATCGGAAATGCAAAACACATTAAACCAAGCTAGACTAAGTTAATGGCGAGGCTCTGACACCACTGTAAGTGCACGGCGGCGCCCCGGCCGTCAATCCGACGGCCAAATACGGAAGCGGTGATAAACTTTAATTTTTCTTGAACTGGCAAACCGCCGCGCACTAATACCCGGATCGAACCATTAACTAGTCCTAGCTAACTACAAGATGGGGAAGAGAGATATACCGACTGATCCAAGTCCTCCGGTCTTCTCGTCGTCGTCCCGATCTCCCGCGGAATGTCGTGTCTCCACCTCGTCGCCGGAAGTGCACCACATCGCCTACTTCTTTTACGGGCTCCCACCTCAATGCCGAGGCAACTCGGGCACGAAGCTAGCTAGTCGACGTGCCCAAGATTTGCTGTAGAATATAGTGTAGAGGCTATGTCTCATTTTGGGATTCATGGAGGTGCCATTTTGGTGGAGGGATGATACAAGAATTATGTGGAGGAACTAGGGGATTTTTGGAGCATGAAATGAAGCAAAAACCCACTCCCAAAAATTTGGACAGCCCCTTGCCTTGTCTTGGCCGGCCACTTCTCTTGAATGGGGAGAGTGAGAATGAGAGAGTGACCAAAAGAATGAGATAGCCATCCAATAATCCATGGGGGAGAGAGAAAAGTCATGATATCAAGAGATGATTACTAACCCAAACCCACACTCCACCAACCTCATCATCTCAACAAAGTCAAGCCATCATGAAAACAAAGTCAAGGTGTGGTCCACCCATCATGAACCATCATGAACTCAAGAATATGCAAAGAACTCCTCCACAAAAGCTTATTTGCACAATTGCAAATAAGCCCTCCTCCACCAATCTTCGGCCAATGAACGATACAAAGGAAATTGGCCGAAACGGAAAGCAAACTGGCAACTCCAGAAAACTGGTCCCGTAATAAATTACAGGAAAACCCCGATACTGTGCATACACACCCGCATTTGTATTCCGAACGAAATACAAATGCAATGAGACAAAATCTACACTGTACTATATTAGGAACCGGCTTAAACCAAAGCCGGCTAGTAATATCCGTTCAATCCTGATCCGTGCAATACCGCACGTATCTGATCGAACCCTGCCATATAACCATACGACCTGTAGTACAAACTTTCCGATCCTGATCCGTGCAATACCGCACGTATCTGATCGGACCTTGCCATATCTCCATACGGCCTCTACAACTTTTCGCCCGAAAGCTGAGTAACTGAATGTGGGGGACTCTAAAGACTCGTCAACACCTTGGTTGTGGATTTAACCACTAGCACGTCAGAGGTATAAGCCAATACGTAACGGGCTACCAGGTATTGACTAAAAGGGACGTCTGTGAGCGAACTCAGCCCGACAACCCTACTGAGCCTGTCAGTGACAATATCCGTACAGTCCGGTCCGTTCGTCTATGAGTATCACATGGAGGGCCTAGGGGATTAGTAAAAGTCAGATCCCCAAAAGCGGTACAAGTCGTGTCGGAGTGTAGCCCAGAACACCCTGAGATACTACTGGAATACCTACCAGTAAATCTCCTTGCCTCGGCCGAGGGCTTCGTGTAATGGCTCTCCTAGACACAGCACGACCTCACCCCCAATACAGGGAGAGACGAACCCCTGAAGATACGCTCACTGCCTCCATGTGGCTCGGGACTGTACCTAACAAAAACCTGTTTGCACGACTCCTCTGAGCTGTGGTAGGGTAGTAATCAAAGTACAGTGGGAACTCACACAAGACAAATGACGATCCCCATGTCGATGAACTAACCTGTACACATGTCACCAGGGAACTGCCATCTGACGTCTGGTATATGACCAACTAGCATGTTCCCGGCGAGTCCTGTCCGGTGTACTCATAACCCAATGAGCTCCTGTATACATCTTAGGTGATCCAACTGACACCAATGTCTTGTGAGACCGGCCACCGCCCCTCGTCGGGGTCTCGACTGTATACACTAGTCTACTCTGGAGTATCGATGCCCTGTCTCGAAACTCACACGACTAGGGACCATTTAAGGATATGCTTATAGACCCCAGCTCCCACTTATATGATCGCCCTCATACTGCTGGTGGTCAAGCAAGAATCCTAGGGGCTCTATCAACGTGTTATAGCAACTTGTCAGGTCACCTAAAACAGTACACGATGATAAAGGTAAACCAGATAGCATACTATCATCTCGAGTAAGACTGACCTACCGGGATAGGTCCTCCATCAATCATTGCAATCACGTACCTGTGACCTAATAATTGACTTTGAGGGCACTATCACCAACAAACTCAGCATCAAACTCATCTACTGACTTGGTCCATATCGAACCTTGTTGCAAATGGATGAACTGTTGTTCCATGTCGAACCTGGCAGTCTCAGGGAAGTACTTTGCGTCGAACATGTCTCGGAAAGTCTTCCATTCGATGGGCTGATCAAGATGGCTTTCTTTCGCCTTCCACCAGACCCGTGCATTGTCCGTGTGCTGCAGTTTCGCAACACGAACCCAAGCTATTTCTGGCACTTGTGCTGCTTCCATATCGTCTTCGATGCTCTGAGACCATTCCTCAGCTTCTAGAGGGCTCCCCTTTCCTGAGAACTGTTTGGGATGCAAAGCTCTAAATTGCTTCACCCAGATGTTTCTGCCTCTGGACAGTTCATTAAAAGTGCAGTCTGCTGCTGCTGTCCTTCTAGGAGGCCACGGATCGCCTCAAGCAGAACCGTCTGCTCGAGCGGAGCAGGGACGGCAGGTGTGATTGGTAGTAGAGGTGGAGTGTTGTTGAAGTTGGTACTGGTGTTGTTCGGGGAATCCATAACCTTGAAGAAAAATTTAGGGTAGGACAGATTCAAAGTATATGATTCAAAGAAATGAAATTGTAAGATTCAAGGAATATGAATTGTAAAGAATGTTTTAGTTGCTGGTTCTTGTGTTATATTGTTTAGGTTGTTCACGCAGAACAGAACTGCATGGTAGGGTTCCATACAGCTCAGACCTGCATGGGCCACCAACAAAACCTGTCACGCCCCGCTTCCCAGTGTACGGGCAGTGGACGCGATGAGGCCGCTACGTATTTACTCTGAAGTAAATATGCTAAGCGTATCTAAGCAATATAAATAAAATGCACAAGAGACAAAAGATATAAGTGAACAACAACTTTATTTATTAACATTATTTTTGTACAATGCATGGAAAAGTAAATACATCTGAATGAAAGCAATGCCTAAACAATGGCATAACAGAAATGGAATGTATTGAAATGAAATGTGTACAAGTATAACTACAGCTCGGGATCTTCAATAAACTGGTCCAAGTCTTCAGTGCTGGGCTCGATCTCTAGAAGGTCTGAATAACCTGACGACATTCAAAGAAGAAGAAAGAGAATGTCGTCAGCTAACAAATCGCTCGGTAAGTCCCAAAGATAAAGGAGAAATAGAATAGACAGAGAGAGAGTGTGTGTGTATATAGTTTTTATAGTTGAATTATTATTGTTAACGCTGTTGTTTGTAGCTTGGTACATTAGAATGCCAGTGTATACGAAAGGAGTATCTATATGCCAGAGACTAAGGGCAACAGGAAGTACAAGGCTCCGTTAGAAAGCCCGGAAAAACGGCGTTGTATTCAGGTTAGGTGTCTTAAATCTTGCAGTCTCGTACCACTTCTAACACCTTCCGTACCAATCTACACCTTAAAAACCCCGCGATGTCTTGATTGTATAGTTGTATTGTATTGTAAATTGTATTGTCTTGTAAAGGTGGATGGCTTGCCGAAACCATGATATCAGCAAATAGATGTAACTGGAGAATCATGAATGTAACTGGAGAATCTTGTAAATGTAAGTATATCCATGGTTCGGTTCGGTCAATATAGATTGAATATATTGAATATATGGATTTATGGATTTATGTTGAATTGTAGTATTGTAGATTGTACTTGAATCATATTCAAGTCAGATTATTATAATGAGACTCACTCTGAGTCAGAACAATTAGAAAAAGAAATTGAAGTCCTGAATTAGGTTTTAATGTTATCGGTAACCGCTGCACATGGGCGGCAGTATTTGTGTCTTTTTCAAAGACGATTACCGTGTTGATAATACCGTTGTTATGTTGTCTACCTTAAATAGGCAAGAACCCACTTCCCCGGCTCCTTGAGGCTCAAGAGATTGGTCCCGCTTAAACATATATTTACTAGGGTTCTTAGGTTAATTTATAGAACTTTAGGGGGTTATATGTAAAAAATACTTTTGTATAATTTTCAAAACACACCCTAAGTATTTAATTATCGTCTTTAGAGTCTTCATAGATGTAGATTTTATATTTGTGATATTTCTAGTGAAAATAACCTAATTTCATAATATAGGGTATTTAATTGCAATATTGAACTTGTATGGAATTTCATGGTATTTTCATGTAAAGTGATTCTTTTGATTTAGAAAATGTTTGAATATTTATATTATATAAAAATTAGGTATTTTAATGATACACATTATATATATATACTTATATAAATATAATTTTAATATATTATATTTCTAGAAATCTCATTTTCTTAAGATATTTGTATTTTTAAATCTCTCGAGCCCGAATGCTCCTTGCGGAGGTCTACATCTCGCTCTACTAATCCCAATGATGTGCGATAATCCGCACCATCCCGAACGGGTTACCCAAATGGGTTGTAGCGGCGCTTTGCAAAGACTTGTTTAAAATACATAATCTTGTGAAAATGGTTTTTATAAGTTAAAGTTAGTTTTGTGTAAAACGGTATTTTCCCGAATCTATAATTCCTAAAAGGTATTGTGCTATGTTGCATATGAGTGTTGTGAAGAGGTAGGTCATTATCTCGTGATCTATTTAAAGGTATAGCAAGATTAATGATGTTTTAAAGTAGAAACTAAACCATATGGTATTTTACTGAAAAAGTGCGATAAAAATTGGAATATGAAATATTTTGCTATGAAACTTGTTCAACATGTTTTGTTTATGATTAATAGTAAAGATGTAAGAATTTGGAATGGTCGTGTTTAATGAAAATTGTACTTTTTAAAGAAAACCAAATCGGAAGTCGGATTAACTCCGCTTCCGTCGGGTTTTAGAAAAAGTACTTTTTAGAATAGCAAAGGGAAGAGGGAGGTGGGACTTACGGGTTTAAAGTCAAGAGAAGAGGGGGTGGAAGCGGTAGGAGGTGCCGGTGCGTCGTTTCGTCGCCAGAAGCTCCTGGAGTCGTCGTCGGAAGATCGTCGGAGTTTCGCTCTTCGCGAACTCCACTTGTACACAAAAATTCTATTGAGTTTTCTTGAGAGTTTTGGACAGAATTGTGAGTGAGGGGTGTGTGTTTAGGGTGGTATTTAGAGGGTAAAACTAGGGTTAGGGTAGGTGAAAAGTTGTATTAAAAATCTATTAAAAATATGGTTTAATTGGGTTTTAAAGAGCTCTGGAAATGTGTAGGTATTTTAAAGTATACATGGGAGTTAAGAAGACAGAGAGACACAAGTTTCATGAAGGGTCGACTCTGATCCATACTAAATCGGCCGGCAGCGGCGGCCGAGTCGGCCGGTCCGCAGGCCGAGTCAGGCCTAGTCGGCCCCCGTTGCTGCCACATGTCCAATGTGATTTGATCTTCCCCTGGTCCAGTTTATTTTACATGTGAAGTGGGGTTTTACGGGTTTACCACCTATAAACTCATGGAATTCTAAAAATTTAAAAAGAAATCAATATTAAAAATAATGTGGGTGATGGGATTTGAACTCTGGTGCTTTGGTTCAGCAGTGCAATGTCTTACCAATGAGCTACAAGCTCTTTCTTTCTATTAAAAAGCAAAACAAATTTATAACTTGTGCTCAGGCAAAAGTACCCCTTTCTGTATTTTGAAAAAAATTGTACTGAAAGTTTAGGGTTGTTACAGAGTGATACTTCGTTTTTCTCAATGACAGTGGAAGCGAGGATTGTATCATGGTAGAAGATGACCCAACTAGTTTCGAACAGGCCATCAAGAGTGGGGACTCTATGAGAATGGATGGATGCTAAGCGATCTGAGATGGAATCCATATACACCAACAAAGTATGGACTTTGGTTGCTTTATGTGAAGGGGGAGCAAGTATATCTTGAGAAGATTACTTGGTGTACATAGAAAAGTTGATACTTTCAAAGCTAGACTTGTTGCAAAAGGTTCTCGTCAACGACGAGGTATGGATAATGATGAAACCTTTTCTAGTGTCTATGCTTAAGTCCATCTGGATCCTACTTGCCATTGCTACATACCATGACTACGATATCTGGCGGTTGGATGTCATGACTGCTTTTCTAAATAATGAATTAGAAGAGAGCGTCTATAAGTACACAGCTAGAGGGCTTCGTAGACAGTGGGAGGAGCGGAAACGTGTGCAAGTTACTTTATGAATTAAAGCTGGCATCGCGGAGTTGGATCATCTGTTTTGATATGGTAGTCAAAGCATTTGACTTCATCAAAATGGAAGAAGAACATTGTATATACAAAAAGGTAGTAGAGAGTAATGTGGTCTTCCTTGTATTGTACATGGATGACATACTCTTGATAGGAAAGGAGTTTCCTATGCTACACTCGATCATCTCCTCTTATCACAAGGATTCTCCATGTAGGATCAAGGTGATACCTCCTAAATCCTAGGGTTTTAGATCTATGATGATAGATCTAAGTGGATGCTAGGATTCTCATTAGGTGTAGTGAGATGGTATCAATAGATCCTAGGGATAATCACTTGATAGCAGTGAAGATTATTCTCAAGTAGTTGAGAAGCACTAAAGAAGTGTTCTTGGTGTTTGGTAATTGTGTACTCCTTATGGAGACCTTTACCAATTCGGGCTTCCAGTGTGATATGGTCGACTGTTAGAAAGTCACGGGTATTGTCTTTACCCTCAATGGAGGGACGGTATGTTGGAAGTGTTCCAAGCTGGATACTGTGACAAACTCAACGATAAAGGCTGGACATATCGCTGCTAATGATGCTACCAAAGAGGCAGTCTAGGTGTATATTTTTTCATGAGATGAACTTGGTTCCTACCATTGTGAGACAATGGAGTTGTGGCATTCACCTAGGAACCCACGTCCCATCAGTGATCCAGACATATTCTTAGGCAGCATCACCTGATTATGGAGATGGTTGATCTCCGGGAGATTGAGGGTAGGAGAGTAGACTAAGAGGTTAACATGGCAGATCCACTCACCAAAGACTACTTCCCTAAATACAATTTGAGAGATTTTGGGACGGTTGAGTATGGGATACTAGAACCACTGCTTATTGTTGGGTATTGGATAGTACAACATATGGCCTTAGTGCAAGTGGGAGATTGTTAGTTATATGTATGCCCTAGAGGCCATTATTGTACATGTGATGTATGTTATAATGGATGCTTGGACATATATAGGGAGGACTTTCTTGCTCGACATGATAGTATGCTATCTGGTTGCTCTTTACCTTAACATGGAGATTAGTATACTGATACTGTCTTGCTCTCACATGTTGGTAAAGCCCTTAGGATGTGTACTTGACTACCTGGATTATGATGCGAATGATACTAGTGGGATAAAGGTAGTCCGTGAGTACATCCTTTAATATTCCTAGTCGTTGGTGTATCGAGACGGGGCATCGATATTCCTGAGTAGACTAGCGTATAGCTTCTCGACCCAAGAAGATGGGCGATGGATGATCCCATACCCAATGGTGTTTGACATCAGAGATGATATACGGGTGCTCAGTGGAGACTGGGTACACTGGACATACTCGCCGAGAACTCCTATATGGTATTATACCTGATGTCTGATAGTAGTTCTCTGGTACACTTGAGGCAATGAGCGATAGGAGGGGATTTCGCCTCTCCCAGTATTGGGGGTTGATGTCGTGCTGTGCTTGATTGGCTATAACAGGAAGTCTCTGGCAAGGGTTGTTTCTGAGATTTACTGGTAAGTGTTATCAGTAGTTTCTCGACCCGTTATGAGCCGCATATCGGCATGACTTATTAAGTTACAGGGGTCTGATGTTTACCACCCCTAGACGAGATATGCGTCATATCAGACGAAGAGACCGGATTGTACGGTAGTGTTACTGTTCAGATTCGCAGGAGTATGAGCAGGCTTGCTTGTTGATCTTCTGATCGCTCAATACCCGGGTGGCCCTTACGTTTAGCAGATCGCTTGCGGCTTGTGGGTGTTTAATATGATTATCACCTATTGCCGGCGTATTGACGAGTCTTTAGAGTCCTACACATAGGTTTCCTGGCTCAAGCGAAATGAAGTAGGAGCACATATATGATATATGCGGGAACGAGATTAATACGATATGTGATACCGTATTCTATTCTTGCGATATATGATATTAGTTGGTTGTATGTGATATAGTTAGATTATTAAATTAAGTGTTGATTTAATAATTAAATGTATAATTATATATTTGATATATTAATGTACATTAACTAATATTAGCTCACTTAAGATTTCTTTTCTCACTTGTGTGCATTTAGTATATTTGTGATATATATTAATGTACATTATTATTGTGTCATGATAGATGATACATGTGACATGGGTGTATGAGACTCACACCATGCTAATTAAAATGAGGGCTTTTTATTTATTTAAGTAATTCAAAATTAGTTGGAAATTAGTCACATGGCTAAGCTTGGAGAAGCTTGTAGAACCATTGACTTAGTTCACTAATTTTGTTTTACATTAGATAATTATTAACCCAACCATTATAATTAGCCTTGGTTAAGTCTCTACAAGGGTTAATATATGATATTAACTCACCCATGGTTGCCATTCTACACTTGATATTTCCATGGTTGCTTTTCTTCATCTCCTTCCTTGAGCTCACTAGCTTTTTGGGAGGTGAAGAAAATGGGTGAGAAAAACATTTCTAAAGTGAGCAAAATTCCTACTTCATCATCCTACACTAGATTAGCCATTTAGTATAGGGTGTTTGCTTCACTAATTCCATATTAGTGAAGAGATAGCTTGGGTTAGTGTTTCCTCGACGTAGATCATCTTCGACCTCAAAGACTTCTTGCAAGCTTGTTCATTTCACCTTGAGGAGCCTTACTAGAGTCCGGAAGTTCACTACTTGGAGTGAAGGGACTACTACACGGAGCTATTGAAGTGAAAGACCGGTCTACAAAGGTTGTATTCCTTGTTCACTTAGATGTAAAGTTGTTTACATTTTTGTATTCGTCGGATTCTCTAGTTTAGATTCTAGGTTAGGGTTCGTTAGCACGCCAAATTTTTGAAAATGGCATGGTCGATGCCACCCGAAACCCCACGTGCGTGCTAGCAAACCCTGCACCCTAGACCCCTACGGGTGCGGCAAACTACCCGCCAAATTCCTGAAGTGAAGCAACCTCCCTCAACAAAGTGAGTAGGCCACTCGGCACTTCAAAGAACCCGGTAGTTTGAGCACACTACCTTGGGTCTTTCCTAGGAGCAAAAACAGTAAAAGAAAATAGTACAACGGTGGCTACAATCTCAACCTGGATGTGCCCCGCAAAATAATATTACATCACTTTTAGAAATTACATTGAATGAAAGAAAAGAAAACACTCATCTAACATCCCCCGGCTATTCATCATCGACGATCTAATAAAGTTCATATACACAAACCAACTGAACATCATCACAGATATGTGCAGCCCAAACTAATCGACGTATAGCAATTAATCGACGTTTCCAAACACATATACACATCACAAAGCTTGTAAAGTAACCGCGACATTAGAATTCCGCACGCAATTAGCAAACTAAACCAATTTTTCCAAGACATGAAAAATCCAGAGAGCTAAAGTTCCAAAACCGGTCATTTTAAGCCAATCCAGGAGTCGAAACGAACTCGAAACCGGCCCGAATCTTCGCGGAGACGAAGATCCTAAAATTAACTATCGAATGGGGGGCCCCGGTGTGTAACCACCCCCGGGGGCCACCTCGAAGTGGCCCCTAGGGGAAGGCAGACCCGGGAGCACCTAGTTGGGGTGCTCTGGGGTCACCCACCCCCAAGGCCACCTTATGGTGGTCTTAGGGTGTGGGTACGGCCTCTGGTCCCCCTCGGGGTGTCCCCGAGGTGCGCACGCTCTACCCCGCGGCTTCTCTGTTCAAACCGTGTGCCCGCAGGGTGTGCAAACAACTCAAAACATTATTTTTGGAAACTGTTTTTATCGGCAGTTTTTGCGCGACAAAAACGGCGGATTTCTAACGTCGCTACAAGGTATTTAAGGTTTAAGAGTGGCTCTAATACCAGTGTAAGTCTATGTAGCACACCCCACGTGTTCGCGAGGAGGCGGGATACATCAAAAACGATTTTCTTACATCAAAAGATCATGTTTTGCTTTGCAACATAGACTTTATCTAGTTTAGGATCTTGATTAAACCTTAACTAGCAAAAACTAAACTACAAGAGGGCGTTAACTGTAAGTGCATGGCGGCGCCCCGGCCGTCAATCCGACGCCGGAGTGCGGAAACGGTGAATAACTTAAATTTTGCGGACTTTGCAAACCGGCACCACCGCGCACTAAACTCTGGATCGTAACCATTAACAAGTCTAAGCTAACTAGAATACGGGTTAGAGATGTACCGACTGATCCGAGTCCTCCGGTCTTCATCTCCTCTCCGATCTCCTCGCGGGATCTCCGGTCGTCGCCTCCTCGCCGGAAGGGCACCACGTCGCCTGCATCTTTTACGGGCTCCCGCCTCTATACCGAGGCAACTCGGGCATGAAGCCGGCAACTCGACATGCTCAAGATGTGCTGTAGGAAGTGTAGTGCTTATGTCTCATTGGGGTTTTGGTGTTGCCTTTTGAAGATGGAGGAATGGAGAATAGAAAAATGGTGCTTGCATTTTTCTAGCAAGAAAATGAGATCATGGATGAAACCCTCAAGATGAAGCTCTCTTCTTCTTCTTCTCTCTTTCTTTTTCTCTCTTGAACAATGAAAATAACCTCTCATACCAAAGAGAATGGTGGAGGAGGTAATAGCAAAACATTAAGGGAGGTGAGTGTAGGAGATGAAAGAGGTAACCACATCCAAGGGACAAAGAAACATACAACCATGCTTCACTTTAATCAAACCATACCCTCATCAAATCACAAGTCAAAGCAAGTCATGGTGCAAAGAAAAGAAAGCTATCATAATCAATCTTTATGCAATAAAACCCCTCCACTAAAGTTATTTGCACAATTGCAAATAACCCCCTCCATCAGAAAAGTCCGGCCGGGAAAGAACAAAGGAAAACCGGCCGGAACGGAAAGCAAACTGGCAACCCCAGAAAACTGGTCCCGTAATAAATTACAGGAAAACCCCATACTTTGCATACACACCCGCATCTGTATTCCGTCCGGATACAAATGTAATGAGACAGAATCTACATTGTACTATACTAGGATCCGGCTTAAGCCAAAGCCGGCTAGTAATATCCGTCCGATCACGATCCGTGCAATACCGCACCTATCTGATCGAACCCTGCCATATCTCCATACGGCCTCTACAGCGTTTCGCCCGAAAGCTGAGTAACTGAAAGTGTGGTGGACTCTAAAGACTCGTCAATACTATGGCTGTGGATTTAACCACTAGCACGTCAGAGGTATAAGCCAATACGTGACGGGCCACCAGCTATTGACCAAAAGGGACGTCGATGAGGAAGCTCACCCCGACACCCAACTGAGCCTGTCAGTGACAATATCCGTACAGTCCGGTCCGTTCGTCTATGAGTATCGCATGGCGGGCCTAAGGGGTTGGTAAAAGTCAGACCCCCAAAAGCGGTACAAGTCGTGTCGGAGTGTAGCCCAGAACACCCTGAGATACTACTGGAATACCTACCAGTAAATCTCCTGCCTTGGCCAAGGTCTTTGTGTAATGGCTCTCCTAGACACAGCGCGACCTCACCCCCAATACCGGGAGAGACGAAACCCCTGAAGATCCGCTCACTGCCTCCATGTGGCTCGGGACTGTACCCAACTAAAACCTGTTTGCACGACTCCTTTGAGCCGTGGTAGGGTAGTAATCAAAGTACAGTGGGAACTCACACGAGACAAATGACGATCCCCAGGTCGATGAACTAACCTGTACACATGTCACCTGGGAACTGCTATCTGACGTCAGGTATAAGACCAACTAGCATGTTCCCGGCGAGTCCTGTCCGGTGTACTCATAACCCAATGAGCACCTGTATACATCTTAGGTGAACCTACTGACACCAGTGGCTTGTGAGACCGGCCACCGCCCCTCGTCGGGGTCTCGACTGTATACACTAGTCTACTCTGGAGAATCGATGCCCTGTCTCGAAACTCCCACGACTAGGGACCTTTTAAGGATGTGCTTATAGACTCCAGCTCTCACTTATATGATCGCCCTCATACTGCCGGCAGTCAAGCAAGAATCCTAGGGGCTCTATCAACGTGCAATAGCGACATGTCAGGTCGCCTAAAGCAGTACACGATGATAAAGGTAAACCAGATAGCAAACTATCATCTCGAGTAAGACTGTTCTACCGGGATAGGTCCTCCCTCAATCATCGCAATCACGTGCCTGTGATCCAATAATCGACTCTGAGGGCACTATCTCCAACAATCTCCCACTTGCACTCAAGGCTAATTATTGCGATGTCGCATACTCACAGCCCGTGTGATACCGAACACCCAACTCCTCTACTAGTCAGTCTTACAAATCCCGTTTGTGAAACTATTGCGGTCGAGGAATAGCCTCAGTGAGTGGATCCGCCTAGAAGTTTCTTTCTATGTCTTTCTATATCTCAAGTTCGCGGAGAAAACCATCTCCCGAAATGAGCAATACCTGCCTTAGAATGTCTGGATGTCTGATGGGACGTAGCTCATAAATGAACTCCAAATCCAAACTTCTTAGACTGTATCTTCAACTGAACTTAATCAGTATCCTGCGCCATGCCACCCTCAGTATTGCCTTGGACCATCCGTCCAAAATACTGCCCCTCGTCAGAGGGAAAAACTATAACTCTGACAACCTCCTTGTCGTCCAGGTCACCTTGGAAGCCTGGAATGATAACCGTCTCCTAAAAAAGAGGCAGCCGTTATCATATCCCTAGAACAGCCACTTATGTTCTAAAACTGCTTCCGACTGTTTCTCCAGGATTGGATCAATATCAACTTATTGCATCTAGTGCAAGAACAACATCTGGTGTGGTACTTGACATCTCATGATTGACTCAATTGCCTAAGCAAGTGATCTGCCAATCATGCACATCCCTCTCTACTTTAGTCTAAAAGACACCTTTAGAGAGGGCAACTCCATTACTTGCAGGTACACTACCGTGCCAGGAGTCGTCCATTCTAAATACTCATAGAATGCTGTCAAGGTACCCAGATTAGGAAACCACCCAAATCTAGATCTAAAAACATAGATCTAGTAACCAGTATGTCTGATATGATGTCCAAGTCCTTTGTGGAGAAACCACCGTGTGACGACCAAAGTATAACCGATCGTAGTAAAGGAATATCACTTCCTACTACCTTCTCAACAGATCCATCCCCTATTCTGATGACGTCAAACCTATGACTGTCACATCAGAAACAGATGATCTATCTCCGCTACATCTGCTTTAGTCTATAAATAGACATAAGCCTGATGTCCACCAATGCTTCCGCTGCTCCCACTGACTACGACAACCCTCTGGCAGAGTCATATACACGTACACTTCTGAAGCTAGTTCAGAACGACGCTATACTCATCCTCCTGCCGGGTCTCGCAGCCTGGAACAACAACAATGGCAAGTGTGGGTAAACAAGAACTTCCCTGTCACCGTCCTTGAGGCTACCGAAGTACCTCTCGGGTGCCTGAAGTTACCCACCTTATCTGCGGAGTGGCCAATGGAATGTCAAATCAGATTGAATCTTCAGGTTCCTTATCAAATCTTCAGTAATCGTTTGCGGTTCTGGAATCACTTCCAGTTCTACCATACTCCCACTGCTGTTTTTGAAAAAATCCATTTTTAATAAAACTGTGGCGAGTCTAGAACAATATTGCTATTGTTCATCCAGATGGTAGAAAGTCAACCCGCGTCATAGCCTGGGTCAACCCACAAACAGCCATTACAGAAACGTGCCTTGAGTTGTCCAGTGTCTGGTTTTAAGCATAAGCCGGACAACTCCCCGTACCTTAACAACGTTAAGATATGAACTGTTCTACATCCAATATAGAACCAGAGGCACTGATTTAATTGAACCAGATTCAAATCATGCAGCTTTCTCCAGTGCATGTCAACTAAATGGAAGGAGGTCGATCAGCGTTACTCAACTTAGGAATACTTCCAATTATGAGTAACCTGAAAGAGAAGTAATTTCTCTTTATCATTACTATTAACTGAATACCATACACAAGTATCTACATCTTCGATCACTTTGAAGAATCCCGATACTTGCTATACCTGGTTCTCTACTCTATTCAAATACCTATAACTCCTCAAAACTTAGACCCTGTGTTTCTACGAAACACATGTCTAAGAACTAGAGAAGTCAAAAGTAAACAGAATACAGTACGAGGACCAACCCCTCTGTCCTGATGGACACTGGACAACATACAATACTCTGTATAAGTCCCTTGAGTCTAGTGACTCATTCACTGTGTGTCGTAGGTTGAAAACTGTACTTTTGGTTAAGAAGAATTACACCGCTGTTTAATGCTCCTTACCTAACCATCCACTGATATAGGTAAATGTCATCGACATAATATCAAAAGGTATATCTCACTCTATGAAAATAGACGTACAGATATATCAATTTGAAATTGGTGCATAACCGCGGATATTCAAAACCAAATAATTGCTAACTTGCAAACAACCCAGGTGACTTCCTCAAAAATGAGGATGATCACCCAATTCCCAATAACTCACTCCCACTCATCATCTGTAAAACCATACAGATGTGAGAATCATACCTGGTAAATACATACCCTGGAGTAAGTGTCTAATCGGGAAATCAGTTTTCCATTAACAGTACACAGTGAAACTGAAACATTGAAATGTTTCGTTGGGGTACTCTGGTATTCCTAGTAATGCCTCATCCATTATCCAGATTCACAACTATAACCGTATAATTCTTTGCCACCTCTCCAAATCCCTTCATATGTCTTTAGTCATTACCTTCTGTACACCCCTTTAGGCCAAATGGTTTTCTTCCTTCCCTACCGTTCGGCACCAGCCTATGGTTTGGAAGAAGACTATCCAAAAAGCATAAAGGGTGTACTGTCCTAATCCTAGGAGCACTCGCAACGCGAGAGAAGGTGAAGATAAAAGACACCTGAATGTACTTTATTCCTATTTCTCCTGAACCAGGATCCATCCCCGAACTGGAACAAGTTCCTTTCAAGTTCGTATATAACCATACGATGGATTATCCAATAAAATGGGATCTTCGTAGTGATACGGAGTGTCCTGGAGAAATACAAAGGTGATTTAGGATTGGCGAAGAAATACTTGGTTTGGTCGTGAATAGCAGTCGCAATTTACTTTGCCCTCTTACTAATCCCTTGCTTTGTCTGAACTTAATACCTTCTGTACACCGCTTAGGCTAATTGGCTTTCTTCCTTCCCTACCGGTCGGCACCAGCCTATGGTTTGGAAGAAGACTATCCAATTTGCGTAATAGGTGTACTACTCCTAAACCAAGGAGTACTCGCAACCTGAGAGAGGGTGAAAAGAAAAGACAACTGAATAGTCCTATCCGTTTTCTCCAGAACCGGAAACCATCCTCGAATAAATCCCTTCGAGTTCGTATCTAACCATACGATGGTTTTGTCCAATGGAAGTGGACGTTCGTAGTAATACGGGGTGTCCTGGAGAAAAGGGTAAAAGTAGGAGTGGCAATGAGGTTCGCAACTCTGACAATCCAAAAGCCAGTGTTAAGAAGGTTCGGTCAACTTGGTCACTGAGTCAAAGTCTTAGGGTCGGGTCAATGGTCGCTGCCAAAGAGAGAGAGAAAAGAAACACTCAGCGTGCACTCTATCCTAGATCAGAATGGTTATCACTTTTTCTAATCAGGAAACCTCCCACTGTACCTCAAATTCTCCTCCAAACCTGAAAGAAGAATTAGTCGGGGTCACCCGAGGAGTAAACCAACTCATCAGTGGGAATCGGGATCCAACTCTCATCGCATGATAACGTGACGGAATCCGCTCACGGTATCACACTCCAGAAGGTATGCGCATATCTGGCAAGTTTCAGTACTTTTGAAACTCCCGATGTGATTTTTGCCCCATGCTCTTATGACCTTGACTTTGGCCAACATATCATAAGTCACATGTCAAGTTCTACCCGTCATTCTCCAGGTTAATTTGAATCCACCCGTACATACCCTTGACTTTGGCCAAAATGGCAGTACGACTGTCCCAAACCAACGCATCTATCTATGCTGCATATGAATACCCCAATAGCTACCAATCACTGTGCCTTGACTTTGGCCAACATACACAGCTTGAATACTATTGACCACCCATATGAAACGACGGAGGGCTACGAATGGTTTCTGGCGAAAACCTTTAACGTAAAGAACTTGATATCGTCGAAGGAACGGATAGCTTTTAAAAATATAGTGACGAAAACCGTTGCTAAAGAGGTCACTCCCGGTGAAGGGATCTCGGCTCTTTCCCCGTAGAATGGGGTGCAGGATATTCTAAATGAATACCACGGTGCAAAGCAAAAGCAATCGGCTATAGTGAAGTTAATGCCCTGACGCAAACTTCTGTCCAAGGGGTCACTCCCGGTGAAGGGATCTCGGCCCTTGCCTCGTCGACTGAGGAGCAGGATATTGCAAATGAATACCACGATGCAAAACAAAAGTGAACGTCCTTGCAATAACAGCTTTTTGAAAAGTGTTCCAACAACATCAGAATATGTTTGTTTTTAACTTGCATTGATCTGAATCAATGCAGTCCCATCAATTAATCACACCACAAAGAACGAAAATATACTGACGTACGTATATGCCATCCGCATTCGCCACTGGGTCCCGTCATTACCCGTTAGGTTAGCTTACTAACGACAGAGCGGGGACTGGACTAGCGCGGATGAAAAACATATACAACATCTACTAATATATATACCAATATATTATATTTCGCTCAAGGCGTGAAAAGAAATGCAACATCACAGAAATGTACAGCATCACAGAACAATACAGATATCTGGGATCCCCGGGTTTCACAGAGCCACTACTGAAACCCGACGTTCCCCTGGTCGTGTGGATAGCCTGTGCAATGAAATCCTAGACCCCTACGGGCGCGGCAAGTTACCCGCCAAAACCTGAAGCGAGGCAGCCCCCTTCAGCTCCGTGAATGGACCACCCAGCACTCCACGGAATCCGGCAACTTGGGCACCCCTCCTGGGTCAACCTGTACCCCCTACGAGTGCGGCGAATAGCCCGCCAATCCTAGAGTGAAGCCCCCTCCGTCCCAATGCCATGAGATGCGGGCTTGTTGCCCTCTAGAACCCGGCTATCCGTGCACCCCTCCGCGGGGTAATCCTAGTACAGAAAGTAAAATATACATACACCGGGTACATCGACCGCAACCAGGTCGTGCCCCAAAAGAATAATACAATCAGGCAGTGACGGCAGTCCACATGTCGGACGCTCGCCCCGCAAAATCAAATGTACATAATACAACAACATAGTACTAGCATTGCATCCAGGCTATCCCCCACGACCGATCCGCAACATCACAGCATAAACATAGAACATCAACGTGAAAGTCACGTTCGCAAATCCGTCTAACCGGGCTATAGCAGTTAGACAGGATTTACCGATCGAGTGACATTCACGGTCGCAGATATAATGTAAATACTGTGAAAAATGTGTTTTTAAAATATTCCGATCGATCAAAAATTAACAAGTGGGCCCCAAAGAAAACTGTAGCACTCACAGAAATAATTGGCCCAATTTTAATATTCCAGAAACCACATTTTCAACTCAGGAACATACTGGAAAAATTTGGGGGGGTGAACAGTAGAATCCGCGGCGGAAGCGCCGCACGAGGTGGGGTTTCGCGGCGCTTGCGCGGCGGAATAGTGAGATCATGGTACCAATTTTTTTCAGCATGGTTAAAATTCCCTGCACATCACTCTGAGACAACCAGAAAAATTTTTGGACTCAAAAAAAATTCGACAGAAACTGATGTGCATGAAATACGTGTTTTCGGGATTTTGTTCGATCGGAAACGTAAAACACATTACACAAAAGCTAGACGAAGTTAATGGCGAGGCTCTGATACCACTGTAAGTGCATGGCGGCGCCCCGGCCGTCAATCCGACGCCGGAGTGCGGAAACGGTGAATAACTTAAATTTTGCGGACTTTGCAAACCGGCACCACCGCGCACTAAACTCTGGATCGTAACCATTAACAAGTCTAAGCTAACTAGAATACGGGTTAGAGATGTACCGACTGATCCGAGTCCTCCGGTCTTCATCTCCTCTCCGATCTCCTCGCGGGATCTCCGGTCGTCGCCTCCTCGCCGGAAGGGCACCACGTCGCCTGCATCTTTTACGGGCTCCCGCCTCTATACCGAGGCAACTCGGGCATGAAGCCGGCAACTCGACATGCTCAAGATGTGCTGTAGGAAGTGTAGTGCTTATGTCTCATTAGGGTTTTGGTGTTGCCTTTTGAAGATGGAGGAATGGAGAATAGAAAAATGGTGCTTGCATTTTTCTAGCAAGAAAATGAGATCATGGATGAAACCCTCAAGATGAAGCTCTCTTCTTCTTCTTCTCTCTTTCTTTTTCTCTCTTGAACAATGAAAATAACCTCTCATACCAAAGAGAATGGTGGAGGAGGTAATAGCAAAACATTAAGGGAGGTGAGTGTAGAAGATGAAAGAGGTAACCACATCCAAGGGACAAAGAAACATACAACCATGCTTCACTTTAATCAAACCATACCCTCATCAAATCACAAGTCAAAGCAAGTCATGGTGCAAAGAAAAGAAAGCTATCATAATCAATCTTTATGCAATAAAACCCCTCCACTAAAGTTATTTGCACAATTGCAAATAACCCCCTCCATCAGAAAAGTCCGGCCGGGAAAGAACAAAGGAAAACCGGCCGGAACGGAAAGCAAACTGGCAACCCCAGAAAACTGGTCCCGTAATAAATTACAGGAAAACCCCATACTTTGCATACACACCCGCATCTGTATTCCGTCCGGATACAAATGTAATGAGACAGAATCTACATTGTACTATACTAGGATCCGGCTTAAGCCAAAGCCGGCTAGTAATATCCGTCCGATCACGATCCGTGCAATACCGCACCTATCTGATCGAACCCTGCCATATCTCCATACGGCCTCTACAGCGTTTCGCCCGAAAGCTGAGTAACTGAAAGTGTGGTGGACTCTAAAGACTCGTCAATACTATGGCTGTGGATTTAACCACTAGCACGTCAGAGGTATAAGCCAATACGTGACGGGCCACCAGCTATTGACCAAAAGGGACGTCGATGAGGAAGCTCACCCCGACACCCAACTGAGCCTGTCAGTGACAATATCCGTACAGTCCGGTCCGTTCGTCTATGAGTATCGCATGGCGGGCCTAGGGGGTTGGTAAAAGTCAGACCCCCAAAAGCGGTACAAGTCGTGTCGGAGTGTAGCCCAGAACACCCTGAGATACTACTGGAATACCTACCAGTAAATCTCCTGCCTTGGCCAAGGTCTTTGTGTAATGGCTCTCCTAGACACAGCGCGACCTCACCCCCAATACCGGGAGAGACGAAACCCCTGAAGATCCGCTCACTGCCTCCATGTGGCTCGGGACTGTACCCAACTAAAACCTGTTTGCACGACTCCTTTGAGCCGTGGTAGGGTAGTAATCAAAGTACAGTGGGAACTCACACGAGACAAATGACGATCCCCAGGTCGATGAACTAACCTGTACACATGTCACCTGGGAACTGCTATCTGACGTCAGGTATAAGACCAACTAGCATGTTCCCGGCGAGTCCTGTCCGGTGTACTCATAACCCAATGAGCACCTGTATACATCTTAGGTGAACCTACTGACACCAGTGGCTTGTGAGACCGGCCACCGCCCCTCGTCGGGGTCTCGACTGTATACACTAGTCTACTCTGGAGAATCGATGCCCTGTCTCGAAACTCCCACGACTAGGGACCTTTTAAGGATGTGCTTATAGACTCCAGCTCTCACTTATATGATCGCCCTCATACTGCCGGCAGTCAAGCAAGAATCCTAGGGGCTCTATCAACGTGCAATAGCGACATGTCAGGTCGCCTAAAGCAGTACACGATGATAAAGGTAAACCAGATAGCAAACTATCATCTCGAGTAAGACTGTTCTACCGGGATAGGTCCTCCCTCAATCATCGCAATCACGTGCCTGTGATCCAATAATCGACTCTGAGGGCACTATCTCCAACATTAACTACTCGATTAAAGTGTTATACCCTCGTGTCAAGTCATTCGGGACATCAAGTGGTTCTTTGCTCCTTGGATCGAGCTTCATGTTTGAACTCCTTTCTTTAGCTTTTCCGAAGCTTCCAACGAACTCGGTTGCCAGTATCCTTTAGGTAATAGAAGATCCACCCGAGGGCCTATGGTCAAGATCCAACCTCAAGTGAGGTAACTTAGTGATCTAATATGCTATATGAGATTACTAAGTAGATGTAGAGTGTGATCTATGGATTATTTAGTCTCAAAGTTCAATGGATCACAACACAAGTGAAGAGATGAGCTTGAAGGAGAAGGAGAGAAAAAACTAGGAGAGAGAATGAGAATGTGATAATGATGTAGAGAATGAGATGAGAGAATGGCTATGTCTTGTGACAATAATTCAGGCATGGATTATTTTAGTCTCAAAATAATCAACCATGCTTGAATAAGAACTCCAAATGAATAAAGAATTAACAAAGCCATGCTTTCAACCCATTCCTCAAGTGTCTCCTAATTTCCATCTCATTAATCCTTTATCAAAAAAGGATAAATCAATAATGAGGTGTCTCCTTCTAGAAGCTCATTCTTGTGAAATTACAAGAATGCCCTCACCGTATATACATACCCGTATCCGTATTCCGAAAAATACGGATACATAGAGACAGGTATAATCCAATAGTATAATACTAGGATCCGTCTTAAACCAAAGCACACTAGTATTATCCGTCCGAACATCATTCGTGTAGCCGGTACACGTATGCGATCGAAACCCTGCCGTAAGACCATATGGCCTCTACATCGTCTCGCCTGATCAAGGGAAACCCTCTGTGTGGGACTCTGAAGACTCGAAAGTACGCTGGCAGTGGGTTTAATCACAAGTCCATCAGTGGCACTAGCTGTACGTAATGGCAACCCATGTACATCTCGAAAAGGAGGCCGGCGAGTGAACTCATCCGAAACCCCTACTTGTAAGTCTACGGTAGCGCCCCGGTCGTCTAACAGACGCCAAATACGGAACAAAAACTTTTACAACTGGCGCTATCGCGTACTATAACCCAGATCAGCCATTAAAGCTAAACTAACAAACTACAAAGTGGGTAGAAATGTTATACCGAACGATCCCAGTCCTTCGGTCTTCAAACATCATCCCACGCTTTGTTGCGGCTGCTCTGATCTCCTGAATCTCCAATCTTCTCGCCCAGGTGGCACCACGTCGACGGATCTTTAAACAGGCTTCCGCCTCTGAACCGAGGCAACTCGATCATCAAGTTTGCTAAAAGAGATGACCAAGATTGATGTAGAGAATGAGTAGAACACTTTATCTCACTTTGTCAAAAGCTATGGACGAACGGTTAATGAAGTTGCCTTTTGGATCGGGTAAATGGGAAATGAGTTGATTAATTTCCATGAACCATAATCTTTTTTATCAAAATGAACAACCCTCCCCTCACAAGAGAGAGGCCGGCCACTTTAAGGAGCAAGAGAGGTGAGTGTAGGAGCTAGGAGGTGACCACAATATTAAATGAACTAATGAGTCATAATAAACACCTTGCAAAACATTAATGCAAATGATGAATCATCTTAACCTAGTCATCATCAAATTAATGCTACCAATGAAAAAAGAACACCTCACTAACCTAGTCACCTCTTCTAGAATCTTATAGAACCATCCACACTCATCACCCTCATGACTCACCCAAGTGAAGAAAAGATAAATCCGCATTTAACCGATAGTTAAAGTGGGTGATAGAAAACTGAAAACTGGCAACTTCCAAAAGCGATCCCGAAACGAATTTCAGGATAACCCCGTAAAAGTATAAACATACCCACATTTGTATTACGACCGAATACAAATGCAACTGAGACAAAGATATTATATCTACACAATATAATACTCGGATCCGGCTTAAACCAAAGCCTACCAGTATTATCTGCCCGAAATATGACATGTGCGTAAACGCACGTGCATTTTCCGAACCCTGCCATAAAACCATACGGCCTCTACAACGTTTCGCCCGAACTTGGGAAACGGTCTGTAGGGGACTCTAATGACTCATCAACATACTGGCACTGGGTATAACCACTAGTACGTCAGAGGTATAAGTTGTACGTAACGGTTGCCTATGTATTGATTGGAAGGGAAGCTGACGAGCGAACTCATCCAGAAACCCTACTGAGCCTAACAGTGATAATATACGTACAGTCCGGTCCGTTCGTCTATGAGTATCGCATATCGGCCTAAGGGCTGGTAATGTCAGACCCCCAATAGCTGTATAAGTCGTGTCAGAGAGTGGCCCAGAACACCCTGAGATACTACTGGAGTACCTACCAGTAAATTTCCACCTCGGCCGACGGCTTTGTGTAATGGCTCTCCTAGACACAGCGCGATCTCACCCCCAATACCGGGAGAGACGAATCCCCTGCCGATCCGCTCACTTGCCTCCATGTGGCTCGGGACTGTACCCAAAAAAGACATGTTTGCACGACTCCATTGAGCCGTGGTAGGGTAGAAATCAAAGCACAGTGGGAACTCACACGAGACAAATGACGACCTCAGGTTGATGAATTAATCTGTACACATGTCACCAGGGAACTGCTGTCTGACGCTAGGTATAATACCAACTAGCAGGTTCTCGGCGAGTCCTGTCCGGTGTACTCATAACCCAATGAGCACCTGTATACATCTTAGGTGAACCAACTGACACCAATAGCTTGTGAGACCGGCCACCGCCCTTCGTCGGGGTCTCGACTGTATACACTAGTCTACTCTGGAGTATCGATGCCCTGTCTCGAAACTCCCACGACTAAGGACACTTTAAGGATGTGCTTATAGACCCCAGCTCGCACGTATATGATCGCCATCATACTGCTGGCTGTCAAGAAAGAATCCTATGGGCTCTATCATCATGCAATAGTGAACTAAAGCATGTATACGATGATAAAGACAAACCAGATAGCATACTATCATCTCGAGCAAGACTGTCATATCGGTATAGGTCCTCCCTCAATCATTGCAATCACGTACCTGCGATCCAATAATTGACTTTGAGAGCACTATATCCAACAATCTCCCACTTGCACTTAAGGCTAATTATTGCGATGTCGCATACTCACAGCCTGTGTGATACTGAACATCCAACTCCTTTACTAATCAGTTTCACAAAGCTCGTTTGTAAAATTATTGTGTTCGAAAAATAGCCTCAGTGAGTGGATCCGCCCTGATGTTTCTTTCTATGTCTCTCTTAA
This sequence comes from Agapanthus africanus, assembly GCA_030015575.1. NCBI lineage: Eukaryota > Viridiplantae > Streptophyta > Magnoliopsida > Asparagales > Amaryllidaceae > Agapanthus > Agapanthus africanus. The sequence continues at coordinate 192,979,765 of JASDDO010000016.1, read as the reverse complement.
TCTCAAGTTCGCGGAGAAAGCCATCTCCCGAATTGAGTAATACCTTGTCTTATAATATGTCTGGATATCTGATGAGACCTAGTTCGTAAATGAACTCCAAATCCAAACTTCTTAGACTGTATCGATAACTGAACCTAATCAGTATCCAGCACCATGCCTCCCACAGTATCCTCTTGGACCACCTGTCCATAATATTGTCCCTCGTCAGAAGGAAAACTATAACTCTGACAATCACTCTGTCATTCATGTCACCTTTGAAGTCTGGAATGATAACCGTCTCCCGAAGGAGGCTGCCGTCATCAAATCCGTAGAACATTCACTTATGTTCTAAAACTGCTTCCTTATGTTTCTCCAGGATTGGATTAATATTAACTTATCGCATCTTGTGCAAAAACAACATCTGGTGCGGTACTTGACTTTTCACGATTGACTCAATTGCCTAAGCAAGTGATCTGCCAATCATGCACATCCCTCTCCCCTTTAGTCTGTAAGACACCTTTAGAGAGGGTGACTCCATCACCTGCAGGTACACTACCATGCCAGGAGTCATCTATTCTAAAATACTATTAGAATACTGTCAAAGTACCCAAATTGGGAAACTACACAATTCTAGATCTAAAACCATAGATCTAGAAACCAGAATGTCTAATATTATATCCATGTCCTTTGTGGAGAAACAACTGTGTGACGAACATACTTCAACCGATTGTAGCATAGGAATTTTACTTCCTACTCTGTGTATGTCATCCAAATACCAGGACATCACACCCTACTACCTCCTTAACAGATCCATCCCCTATTCTGATGAAGTCAAACCCATGACTGTCACATCAAAAATAGATGATCTTATCTCCGCTATATCTGCTCAAGTCTATAAATAGACATAAGCTACTTGCCCACTATGCTTCCGCTGCTCCCACTGACTATGACAACACTCTGGCAGAATAATATAAACGTGTACTTCTAAAACAAGTTTAGAACGATGTTATACATATCCCCCTGCCGGGTCTCATAGTCTGAAACAACAGTAGTGTCAAGTCTGGGTAAACAAGAACCTCCCTGTCACCGTCCTTGAGGTTACCGGAGTACCTCTTGGGTGTTCGAGGTTACCCACCATATCTGCGGAGTGGCTATTGGAATGTCAAACCTGATTGAATATATAGGTCCTATTAAATTTTTCGTAATCGTTTGCGGTTTTGGAATCACTTCCAGTTCTACCATACTCCCACTACTGTTTTCTGAAAAAATCCATTTTACTAAAACTGTGGCGAGTCAAGAACAATATCACTATTGATCTGCCAGATGGTAGAAAATCAACCCTCGACATAGCCCGGGTCAACCCACAAACTGCCATTACAGAAACGTGCATTGAGTTATCCAGAGTCTGGTTTTAAGCATAAGCCGGACAACTCCCTGTATCTTAACATCGTTAAGATATGAACCATTCTATATACAATATAGAAATAGAGGCACTGATTTAATTGGAACCAAATTCAAACCATGCAGCTGTCCCCGGTGCATATCAACTTAATGGAGAGAGGCTAATCAGCATTACTCAACTTAGGAATCCATCCAATTATGGGTAACCTGAAAGAGAAACAAGTTTCTCAAAACCATTACTATCAACTGAATACCAATCACAAGAATCTACATCTTTGATTTCTTTGAAGAATCCCGATACTTGCGATACCTGGTTCTCTACTTTATTCTTATACCTACAACTTCTCAAAACTTAGACATTGTATTTCTACGAAACGCTTGTCTAAAAACTAGAGAAGTCACAAGTAAACAGAACATAGTACGAGGACTAACCCCTTTGTCCTGATGGACACTGGACAATATACAATACTCTGTATAAGTCCGCTGAGTTGAATAACTCAAAATCTGTGCGTCGTAGGTTGAAAAACTGTACTTATGGTTAAGAACTACTCTGTTGTTCAATGCTCCTTACCCAATCGTATCTGATATAGGTAAATGTCACGGACATAATCTCAAAAAGTTATATCTCACTTTATAAAAATAATCGTACAGATATATCATTTTGAAATTGGTGCATAACAACGGATATTCAAAACCAAATACATGCCTTCTGGCAAAAACTCAAGCGACTTCCTCAAATATCACCAATTGCAACGAATTCCGATATAATGAGGATGATCACCTTATTCCCAATAACTTACTCTCACTCATTATCTGTAAAACCATACAGATGTGAGATTCATACCTGGTAAATACATACCTTGGAATAAGTATCTAATCGAGAAATCAGTTTTCCATTAACAATGCACTGAAACAAAAAAAATGTTTCATAGGGGTATCCTGGTATTCCTAGTAATGCCTCTTCCATAATCCAATTCATGACTTTAACCGTATATTTCTTTGCCATCTCTCAAACCCCTTTAATTGTCTTTATTCATTACGTTCTGTACACCATCGTTAGGCTAAATGGTTTTCTTTCTTCCCTACCGTTCGGCACCAGCCTATGGTTTGGAAGAAGACTATCTAGTAAGCAAAATAGGTGTACTCTCCGAAACTAAGGAGTACTCGCAAATTGAGAGAAGGTGATGATAAAAGTCAAGTGAATAATACCTTATTCTATTTCTCCCGAACTGGGAAAAAGCAAAGGTGAAAATAGGAGTGGCGATGAAGTACGCGGTTTGATCGTGATTGGTAACAGTCTCAATTTAGTTTGCCCACTTTCTAATCCCTTTATTTTGTCTTTAGTTATTATCTTCTGTACACCCTACTTAGGCTAATTGGTTTTCTTCATTCCCTGCCTTTCGGCACCAGCCTATGGTTTGGAATAAGACTATCCAATAAGCGTAATAGTTGTACACTCCTTATCCTAGGAGCTCTCGCAACCTGAGAGAAGGAGATAATAAAAGACAACTGAATAATACCTTATTTTATTTCTCCTGAACCTGGATCCATCCTCGAAGTAGTACCTTCGAGTTCGTATATAACCATACGATGGATCTATCCAATGGAAGTGGATGTCCGTAGTAATACGGGGTGTTCTGAGAAATAAAAAGGGTAAAAGAAGGGGCGACAATGACTTTTGCAACTCAGACAATCCAAAAGCCAGTATTTTAAGAAGGTTCGGTCAACTTAGTCACTGAGTCATAGTCTAGGGTCGGTCAAAGGTCGCTGCCAAAGAGAGAGAGAAAAGAAACACTCTGCGTGCACTCTAACCTAGATCAGAATGGTTATCACTTTATCTAATCAGGAAACCTCCCACTGTACCATCAAATTCTCCTCCAAACCTGAAAGAAGAATCAATCGGGATCACCTGAAGAGTAAACCAACTCATCAGTGGGAATCGGGATCCAACTCTCATCGTATGATAACGTGACGGAATCCACTCACGTTATCACACTCCAGAAGGTATGCACATACTTGGAAAGTTTCATTTTCTTTAGAAACTCCCGATATAATTTTTGCCCCATGCTCTTATGACCTTGGCGAAGGTCAAAATGTCATAAGTCACATGCCAAGTTCTACCCGTCACTATCCAGGTCAATTTGAACCCACCCGCACATGCCCTTGACGATGGCCGAAATGGAAGAACGACTGTCCCAAACTAACTCATCTATCCATGCAACAAATGAATACCCAGAAGCTACCAAACACTATGCCTTGGCGAAGGTCAAAATACATAGCTTGAATACTACTGAATATCTAAAAGAAATGGCCGAGGGCTACGGCTGGTTTTTGGCGAAAAAACCTTTAACGTAATGAACTTGATCTCGTTGAAGGAACCAGATAGCTTTTTATAAAAATATAGTGGCGAAAACCTTTTGCTAAAGAGGTCACTCCCGGTGAAGGGATCTCGGCTCTTTCCTCATGGAATGAGGTGCAGGATATTCTAACTGAATACCACGATGCAAAGCAACTTGTAATCGACTATATTGAAGTTATTACCCTGACGTAAACTTCTGCCTAAGGGGTCACTCCCGGTGAAGGGATCTCGACCCTTGCCTCGTCGAATGAGGTGCAGGATATTCAAACTGAATACCGCTATGCAAAACAAAAGGAAACATCTTTGTAATAACACCTTTTAAAATTTGTTCCAACAACATCAAATCTATAGGTTTGTTTTCCTTTGCACTGATCAAAATCAACGCATTCCCATCAATCAATCACACCAGAAAAGAACGAAAAAATAAAATGTACGTATATGCCATCCGAATTTGCTACAGGGTCCCGTCATCACCCGTTAGGTTACTTAACTAACGACAGAGCGGGGAGTTGACTAGTGCGGGTGTAAAACATATACAACATCTAATATTATATATGCCAATATACAGTAATCGCTCCAGGCGTTATAATATGCAACATTACAAAAAAGTAATAAGCATCACAGAACAATACAGATAATCTGGGATCCCCGGGTTTCACAAAGCCGCTACTGAAACCCGACGTTCCCCTGGTCGTGTGGATAGCCTGTGCAATGAAACCTAGACCCCTACGGGTGCGGAAAGTTACCCTCCAAAACCTGAAGCGAGGCAGCCCCTTACAGCAAAGTGAATAGACCACCCAACACTTCACGGAATCCGGTAACTTGAGCACCCCTCCTTGGGTCAACCTGTACCCCCTACGATTGCGGCGAATAGTCTTCCAATTCTAGAGTGAGTCCCCTCTGCCTCTCAAAGCCATAAGATACGGACCCGTTGCCCTCCAGAACCCGGCTATCCGTGCACTCCGTCGTGGGGTAAACCTAGTACAGAAATAAAAATATGTACAACGGGTACATCGTCCTCAGCCCGGTCGTGCCCCAAAAAGAATATTATACAAACAGGCAGTGACGGCAGTCCACATGTTGGACGCTCTCCCCGCAATATCAAATGTACAAATAAATCCAAATTGCACTACCATTGCACACTGCTATCCACCATGACAAATCCGCAACAACACAGCACAACACAGAACATCAACGCGAATGTCACGTTCGCAAATCCGTCTAAAAGGACTATAGCAATTAGACGCAATTTACCGCTCGAATGACATTCCCGGTCGGAGATATAATATAAGTACTGCATACTAACAAGTTTAAAATTTCGATCGACAAAACTTCCCGAAGTGGGCCCCACGTACATTTTCTGTACAGTAATAAAATCTGGGCCGAAAAGAACAGTACCAGAAACCACAATTTCCAACAAAGAAACATCAGAAGAAAAATGGCCAAGTTAGTCACCAAGACTGCCGTGGTTCCGCGGTCAAAGCTAGGCTTTGACCGCGTTTCCGCGGCGGTACGGTCGAATCACTTGATCGTTTTTCTTCTGTATTGTTATAAAAGCCTGCTTGATTTTCTGGTATGGTCAAAATGATTTTTAGACCCCTTTTAAAATCGACAGAAACTTTAGACTTGGAATTTGCGGTTTTCGAAAATCCATTCGATCGATGTTTCAAACGCGTTAGCACGAGTTAGTAAAGCTTAATGGTGAGGCTTTAATACCACTGTAAGTCCACGGTAGCGCCCCGGCCGTCTAACAGACGCCAAATGCGGAACAAAAACTTTTACAACTGGCGCTATCGCGTACTATAACCCGGATCAGCCATTAAAGCTAAACTAACAAACTACAAAGTGGGTAAAAATGTTATACCGAATGATCCGAGTCCTTCGGTCTTCAACCATCATCCTACGCTTTATTGCGGCTGCTCCGATCTCCTGAATCTCCAATCTTCTCGTCCAGGTGGCACCACGTCGACGGATCTTTAAACGGGCTCCAGCCTCTGAACCGAGGCAACTCGATCATCAAGTTTGCTAAAAAAAGATGACCAAGATTGATGTAGAGAATGAGTAGAACACTTTGTCTCACTTCGTCCAAAGCCATGGACGAACGGTTAATGAAGTTGCCTTTTGGATCTGGTAAATGGGAAATGAGTAGATTAATTTCCATGAACCATAATCTTTTTTATCAAAATGAACAACCCTGCCCTCACAAGAGAGAGGCCGACCACTTTAAGGAGTAAGGGAAGTGAGTGTAGGAGCTTGGAGGTGACCACAACATTAAATGAACTAATGAGTCATAATAATCACCTTGCATAACATTAATGCAAATGATGAATCATCTTAACCTAGTCATCATCAAATTAATGCTACCAATGAAACAAGAACACCTCACTAACCTAATCACCTCTTCTAGAATCTTCTAGAACCTTCCATACTCATCACCCTCATGACTCACCCAAGTGATGAAAAGATAAATCCGCATTTAACCGAATGTTAAAGCGGGTGATAGAAAACTGGAAACTGGCAACTTCCAAAAGCGATCCCGAAACGAATTTCAGGATAACCCCGTAAAAGTACAAACATACCCGCATTTGTATTACGATTGAATACAAATGCAACTGAGACAAAGATATTATATCTACACAGTATAATACTCGGATCCGGCTTAAACCAAAGCCTACCAGTATTATCTGCCCGAAATATGACACGTGCGTAAACGCACGTGCATTTTCCGAACCCTGCCATAAAACCATACGGCCTCTACAACGTTTCGCCAGAACTTGGGAAACGGTCTGTGGGGTACTCTAATGACTCATCAACACACTGGCACTGGGTATAACCACTAGCACGTCAGAGGTACAGGCTTTACGTAACGGTTGCCTATGTATTGATTGGAAGGGAAGCAGACGAGCGAACTCATCCAGAAACCCTACTGAGCCTAACAGTGACAATAAACATACAGTTTGGTCCGTTCGTTTATGAGTATCGCATATCGGCCTAGGGGCTGGTAACGTCACACCCCCAATAGCTGTATAAGTCGTGTCAGTGAGTGGCCCAGAACACCCTAAGATACTACTGGAGTACCTACCAGTAAATCTCCTGCCTCGGCCGAGGGCTTTATGTAATCGCTCTCCTAGACATAGCGCGATCTCTCCCCCAATACCGGGAGAGACAAATCCCCTGCCGATCCGCTCACTTGCCTCCATGTGGCTCGGGACTGTACCCAAAAAAGTCCTGTTTGCACGACTCCTTTGAGCCGTGGTAGGGTAGAAATCAAAGCACAGTGGGAAGTCACACGAGTCAAATGACGACCTCAGCTCGATGAACTAACCTGTACACATGTCACCAGGGAACTTTTATCTGACGCTAGGTATAATACCAACTAGCAGGTTCCCGGCGAGTCATGTCCGGTGTACTCATAACCCAATGAGCACCTGTATACATCTTTGGTGAACTAACTGACACCAATGGCTTGTGAGACCGGCCACCGCCCCTCGTCGGGGTCTCGACTACATACACTAGTCTACTCTAGAGTATCGATGCCCTGTCTCGAAACTCGCACGACTAGGGACACTTTTAAGGAAGTGCTTATAGACCCCAGCTCCCGCGTATATGATCGCCATCATACTGCTGGCAGTCAAGCAAGAATCCTATGGGCTCTATCATCATGCAATAGTTAACTAAAGCATGTATACGATGATAAAGACAAACCAGATATCATACTATCATCTCGAGCAAGACTGTCATATCGGTATAGGTCATCCCTCAATCATTGCAATCACGTACCTGCGATCCAATAATTAACTTTGAGGGCACTATATCCAACACTACTGAGCCTATCCATGACAATCTCCGTGCAGTCCGGTCTGTTCATCTGAGAGCATCGCATTTAAGGTTTAGGAGGGCGGAAAATGTCAGACCCTTAATAACCAGACAAGTCGTGTCGGTGTGGCTCAAGACCATCCGAGAATCTACTAGTTCGACCACCAGTAATTCTCAATCAGCCCTGGCCAGGGACTTATGGTAATGACCAACCGATCACAGTGCGATATCGACTCCCTATACCGGGAGAGACGAATCCCCAACAGTCGCTCACTGCCTCTATGTGGCTCGGGACTGTACCCAAGTAAAACATGTTTGCACGACTCCTTTGAGCCGTGGTGGGGTAGTAATTAAAGCACAACGGGAACTCACACGAGACAAATGATGACCTCAGGTCGACAGACTATCTCCATTCATGTCACCAGAGAACTGCTATCTGACGCTAGGTATAATACCAACTAGTCAGTTCTCGGCGAGTCCAGTCCGGTGTACTCACACCCAGTGAGCACCTTCATACAATCTTAGGTGCATCTCACGAATGGTTGCAGGATCAATCCATCGCCCCTAGTCAGGGTCTGGATATGTATACACTAGTCTACTCTGGAGTAACGATACCCAGTCTCGATACTCCTACGACTAGGGACGCTTTTATGGATGTGCCTTTTGACTATCCAGCTCCCACAAGTATGATCACCATCACAACGCAGGTAGTCAGGCAAAGATCCTACGGGCTTTATCAACATGTATATAAGATATGAAATACAATGTAAAACACATCACATGTTAAGATAAAGACAAACCAAATAGCATGCTATCATATCAAGCAAGATTGTCCTGTACATATATATCCCTAGCATCATGTACAATGAAGGCCTCTAGGGCATACATATCCAACATGATCTTGAAGAGATTATCTCTTATGAAGAGATTCGCATCCAATGCCGCTGCCACGGCCAAGTGTTTACTGACACCCAGTGCGCTGAGGTGATGCGCCGCTTCAACGATTACAACGGTCGAATGCTCCCCTATCGTTCTTATCTTTTTAAAATTGTCGTTGGGTCGATTTGGGAAGCACTTCCTGAGCTTGATGAGGCTATGCCGCTCGAAGCACTTGATGATGCTGAAGACAAGGTGCATTCAGTATATCTGATGGGCCTGATCTCAAAGAAGCGGAGAGATGATCTTGTTGCCGTTTTGCAAGGCGTCTTCCAACAGAAGGCGATAATATCCGCGTACCAGAGGATGGATGACATCAGTGCGGATCGCGACGCTTGCATTCGTGAGAAAATGCATAAGAAGATGGTCAACGAAGCTAGAAGCACTTTATTCAAGCTTACCTCTAAGTTCATGAATCCGTGTCCGGAATTCAGCGTCTTGCCATTGTAAACATTTTGATGATGCCTCTTTTTTTTATCACCCTTATCGCCAATGTATAAATTTCTTTGAAATATGAATGACAAAGCTCTCCTTTTCTTTACGCCAATGCTCGTATGAGGTATTATTATAAAAAAACTAGCGCCGGTGCCTACATGTCATGCATGTAAGGCGCTGTTGCAGGATTTAATCCTGAAAAGAACTAGCGCCAACGCTCACATGTTATGCACGTGAGGTGCTGCTCTAATCCCGGAAAGAATCAGCGCCGGTGCTCACGTGTCGGGCACGTGGGGTGCCACTGAGGGAGTCGTTCCACCTTCTTGCTCTGATTCCCATGAGTCAACTCTTTCTTTTCCCATGCCCTTTTTGCCAGGCCTTGGAAAGAGTTCCACCATGCAAAATATTTTCTTTGCCTAAATTTAAATGCTTCTCTTTATATTCTGAAGTGATGATCTTCTTCTTCTTCACAAGAAGAGAGACATTTTTTTTTACCGACCAAGAGTTATGGCTTGCTATCATCCCCATGCTCGTCGGCAACTATGGGAGGTACCTATGGAGGGAATCGTTCCTCATTTTGTTGCGCGATTAGTGGATCTTGTTTTCACTGATAACCAGTGTGATACGGTGATGTACAAGCTTCTGGCTCATAGGGGCTCTCCTCTTCCCATCGTCTCCATTTGGCTCCGGATGATTTTCCTATCCGTGCTTGCTGATATCCCCCCTCATCCAGTGAAGATGACTCCGGCGATGCTCGACGCAGCGGAGGAAAAGATCGTGTAGGGTTACGGCAGCGCCCAGGACATCAATCCGTGGCCAAATGCGGAACAAAAACTTTTAAAACCCGGTGCTAACGGAACCTGATTCCCGGATCGAACCATTAACCCTATACTAGTTCTACAAAAGGAGTTTAGAGAGGTTATACCGATCGATCCGTGTCCTTCAGTCTTCAACCTCTGTCCTAAGCTCCTCGCGGATTCCCGGATCAAGTTTGATCTTCGATCTCCCTCCGTCGAAGAAGATCCACGTCGAGGGTTCTTAATACGGGCTCCCGCCTCAAAACCGAAGCAACTCGAACATCTAGTTTGCTAGCCTAGATGTCCAAGATGAAGTAGAGAGTGTGTGTGAATACTTTGTCTCAAAACACACATGGATTCTCAACTCATAAGAGGGATGGGTGGAGGTTGAAGAAGATGCTCTTGGAGGAAAGTGAGAGCTCAAGCTAGAAGCAAGTGAAGAAAAGGCTTGAGTATTGTGTGTGATATTTTGTGAGCATATGAAAACCAACTCAAGAAAAATCCAAGGCATGTAAAGTGTTGGATATATGTATGCCCTAGAGGCCATTATGTGATAGTGGATGTATCTATACATGTATATATATATTCAGTATGCATTCTTGCTCGACAAGATAGTATGCTATCTGGTTCTTCTTTATCTGACATGTTGATTTGATCATGCTTTTATTCATTCATACATGCTGATAAAGCCCTGAGGATATCGGCTTTACTACAGTGGTTATGATAGAGATCATACTAGTGGGACATCTGTAGTTTATAAGCATATCCTGAAATGTCCCTAGTCGGAGGTGTATCGAGACGGGGCATCGATATACCAGAGTAGACTAGCGTATATGATACTAGACCCATGTAATGGGCGATGGATGTTCCCACATTCATCGATGTTTGACATCAAGATCATATATGGGTGCTCAGTGGTGACTGGGTACACTGGACGGCTCACCGAGAACTCCTATATGGAATTATATCTATCGTCGGATAGCAGTTCTCAGGTGACACTGGTACAGGTTAGTCTGTAGACCCGAGATCGTCATAGAGTCTTGTGTATTCTCCTACTGTACTTTGATTGCCACCCTACCACGGCTCTACCGAGTCGTGCAAACAGGTGGCCGTTGGGTACAGTCCCGAGACACACGAAGGCGATGAGCGATAGGAGGGGTTTCGTCTCTCCCGATATTGGGAGTCGATGCTGTGCAGTGCCCGACTGGTTATATCAGCAAGTCCCTGGCCAGGGCTGCTGAGAATTGCTGATAAATGTTATCAGTAGTTTCTCGATCTCTTATAGACCATTCACCGGCACGACTTATTGAGTTATTGGGGTTCACGTGACCATCCCTAGGCTCGATATGCAGCATATCTGACGAAGAGACCGGACTGTACGGTAGTGTTGTCGGTTGGCTCGACGGGAGTTGTAGCAGGTTCGCTTGTTTTCTTCTGATCGCTCAATACCCGGGTGGCCGTTACGTTTAGCTGACCGCTTGCGGTTTGGGGGTACTTGATATGATCATTACCCTCTGCCGGCGTATTGACGAGTCTTAGAGTCCCACACAGGAGTTACCTAGTCCAGGAGAAACGTTGTGGTGCGCGTATGCGATATGCGCATGGACCCGATCTGCCTGACCTACAGTGGTATCAGAGCCGACCTAGAACATTAGGCGACCTTTTTACGAAGTTAAAACTCTGATCGAACCGAAATACGGCTTTTTAGGATGCTCTCTGGAAAGTTTCTAAAATTTGACATTTTTCAGAATTAAAATATGTAAAAATATCAGCAGGTAAAACTAAGGATTACGGTACAAACATTGTCCAATGAACAGTGATTTTTGCCCCGGAAACGCGGCCTAAGCTTTATTAGACCGTGGTTCCGCGGCCGTATATATCAATTAATGGATAATTTTTTTACCGTAATTCAGGAAACTGCTTGTATAATTTTTAGGGTATTTTTAATCTGTATTCAGTTTTGAAAACTTCTGGAGATGGTTGTGGACTCGTCGATTCGATCAGAATTTTGTTTTCGTGGTTTTTCCAGGTAAATTAGAAAGTATTGAAGTGTTTGAAAGAGTATCATTTGCTCACTATTCACGGGGTTTAAATACTTTGGAGATACGTGCAAGTCTTTTTGTGGTGGTCCCTCTAGAAGACAACAAACCTTAACTCGATTATGTGACCGTCTCGAACTGCCCTTTGAACCTTAGGGTTTGGGGCAGTACGGCGTGCCACATGTGAGGCGTTGGCTTGACCCTTCTACGGCTGGACCGCTACTACTGTGTCACACTCCGGATTTTTTGAACCCTGCTCAAGTGTTGAGCTTTAGTGAATCTTGGATACTTGATCGTTCGTTCGAAAACTTTAATACTGTCTGTTTATCTGGAATGTGATACAATATGTGGAATTCATATAGTTTAGGCATGAAATACGAAATATGTGATATTTTGCATTTATGATGTCTAAAGAGAATGTGGATTCCAAATATTGTAGTTTTACACTTTCTTTTCTGTGACCGTAAGTGTAGTATGTACGATGTCGCCGGTTTCATTGCTATACATCAACGACAATTGGGGTATGCATACTTACTTACGTTGATGATATGAGATATTATGTGTTGCTGAGATATGATGTGCAGGATTGTCGCGTTTGAATAGCCGGGGGTTTTATGTGAGATGAGAGTTTTATATTTTCATTCATGTAAATTCAAATGTAATCTAATATTCTTTTATTTGGGGCACTTCCGGGTTGAGGTTGTGTCACCAGTGTTGTATATTATTTACTTTTCCGCATTAGGATGGACCCAAAGAGGGGAGTACAGGTGACCGGGTTCTGGGGTTCAGTGGGAGGCCATCTCGAGGAGTCAAGACCGGGTCTCCTAAACTCCAGAATTGGGAGGGTCACTTGCTGCTCTCGTAGGGGTCCAGGGTGTGGGCTTGGCTATTCATCGCGACTGTGGAATCCGTATTTTCTATTCTGGCTAAATACTAAATACGGACGTCCTAGTATATCCCACTTTATATCTATGTTTCTGCTGCCTGTGTTCTGTGATATCTGAGACGAATGACATATTATATATATGATATATAGTAGACGTTGCTTATGTTTTACACCCGCGCTAGTCCCGTCCCGGTATGCCGTTAGTTAAGTAACCTAACGGTGCATAACGGAACATTGCGGCGAATGCGGATGGCATAAGCGTACGTGTTATTTTCGTTTCTTTTATGTGATTAGCTTTTGGACTTAAATGATGGGATTACATTAATGTGATTAATGTAAAGAAAATAAACCTAAAAAGATGTTGTAGAATCGGATTTGAAAACCACTCGGCTATTTGTGAAAAAGCTATATTTCAAAACTGCGGAGCACAAGCCACTCCTTTTGAAAACCGTTTGATTCTGCAACGATATCAATTTCAAAGCGTTAAAGATTTTCTTAAAAATCATTCGCAACCCTCCGTCATTTTAGGAAGTAGAGTACTTAGTATTCGTGCTACGTTTGTTGACTTTAGTTAAGGCGTAGTGTACGGTAGCTAAGTGATGTCTTCCTACACTACATATGATGCAGATTGATTAGGACATTCATGCGACTTTGTTGACCATAGTTAAGGGTCATATGGGTGGGTCTAATTGATCAAGAAATGACGGGTAGAACTTGACTGGTACTTATGATTTGTTGACCATAGTTAAGGTCATAAGTACTAGGGGTAAAAATTACATCGGGAATTTCAAGTGTTGAAATTTGCAATGAGATTGCATACCTTCCATGTGATGGTTGGATCCCGATCCCACTGTGGGCAATAGTTGCTCCTAGGAAAGTTTTGCAGTTTACAATTAGCTAACTCATTAGGTGTCTAGAAAGGTGTTAACGGGGCTACGCCTCTGGGAAAACGAGGTTTACTTTAATTAGGTCCGTGCGAAAGCACGGGGAACCTCCCTCAAGTACCGACACTGGCCTGGCTGAACGGTTAGCGAAGTTGTAGACTGTAATTAATCCTGGCTAGTTTTCTTTTTAAGGTTTGAAAGAAAAACTTGATTAAAGCAGTGGGAGACATCGATTAGACAAGATAATAACCAATCTGATCTGTGCAAGAGCTTTCGCTGAGTGTATTCTTTTCTCTCTCTTAATGGCAGATACCCATGACTGGACTCAAGCTTCTACTAGATAAAAACAAACTGAATGGGACCAACTATAAAGACTGGCTGAGGAATCTGAAAATCGCCTTGACTTATGATAAAGTATCATATGTCCTCACGGCTTCAGCCCCGCCCGTCCCAGGTCCAAAATCCTCAGATGCGGACGTTGAAGTCCGCAAGATATGGGACGCTGACTGTGCCACGGCCAAATGCCTCGCGCTTGCATCGATGGACAATACACATCAAAAGCAGCACGAGAATATGGACATTCAAACCATATTTCTCCATACAAAGGAGTTGTATGGAGAGCAATCCCGCGTATTACGATACGAAGTATAAAAAAAAACTGTTTCAGATGCGAATGGCCCGTGGCACACCAGTAGGAGACCATGTTCTGAAGATGATAGCTCTTATAGAAGAGCTTGAGGACATAGGATGGACAATGAACAATATATAGATATTATTCTGCAGTCCCTCCCCTCCACCTTTGCTCAATTCATAGTGAACTTCAACATGCACGGCATGGAGAAGGAACTCCCTGAACTTTTTAACATGTTAAGGAGTGCAGAGAGCACTATGAAGTCAGCAAAAACTCCCGTTATGACTATTGGACAGTCTTCCTCTTCTCGCCCGAAAGCTAAGGCCAAGGGAAAGAAAAAGAAGAAACCCACTAATCCTAAGGGCGGAGTTAAAAAGGTGAAGGGAAAGGCAAAGTCCAAGGATGGAGACCCGGGGAAAGGCGAATGTTTTCATTGCCACAAGACAGGACATTGGAAGCGCAACTGCATGGAATACTTGAATCTCAAGAAGAAGCATGTTGATGCTTCTGCTTCAGGTGCGTTTGTGACTGAAAACTGTTTTTCTATAAACTCTGCTTCCTGGGTATTGGATACCGGTTCAGGTTCTCATATTTGCAATTCTATGCAGGGGCTGAGAAATAGCAAGGTTTTGAGGACAGGTGACCATACTCTCCGCGTTGGAAATGGTTCCAATGTACATACAGTCGCAGTGGGAGAGTATCACTTGGGGTTGCCATCTGGATGTATTTTGATTTTGAATCCATGTTATTTTGTACCAAGTATGCTATGTAATATAATATCCGTTTCTTTGTTGAACAATGAAGGATATTGTAGCGCCTTGAAAAGTCGTTTTGGTGTTTTTCTGAAAATCGGTGAAAATTCGGAATTTTTCCGAAAACCGTATTTCTCGTTATTTTGCAGTTTAGGACTTATTATACCTAAAATGGATAGCTAATTGCTTGTTTTTAGTAGCTATTGACTTACTTATGAAATTTTGGTCACTTAAAATTTTTTCCCTTTTTTTCAATTTTTAATATTATTTTAAGCCGGTAAGAAAATACATTAAATTAGCGATAAATACAAATTTAAATGGGCTAAAATTAATCTTTAAAATCATGTTAATTAAAATCTAATTGTAATATAAATTTTTAGTAATTTATTTTAAGTTTTAACTAATTTTTGTTATGGAAAACGAAATTTATTGAATTTAAGCTTAAACTTGCAATTTTTGACTTGTAGGGGGTCTTTTTGCATAAAATTTCTTTTTGTATTCACTCCCACTCACCCCCACTCCCCAAGGCCGGCCCCACCAATGCTGAAGCAGCCCCCATCCCTCTCTTTTTTGACCTTAAGTCTTGTGAATGAATGGTTTTGAATAGGATTTAAATATAGTATTTAGGTGGGGGTATTATGGTATTTTTGGGGGGGTTTGACTAAGACTTTTTGCACCATCCTCTCACATCCCCCATCCCCCGCTCTCTCCACAGAATTCCTGCAGTTTGCAGCAGCCCCTCCCCCATTTTTTCCCTCATCTCTTTTCTTCATCAAAGTTAATCCAAATATTGCTCCAAAAATCAACAATTTCCTTCACCATTTTAACACAAAACCTTGTCCCAACTCTTCTCACACCCACTTTAGTTTAAATCTTGTGGAAAGGAGGCATCTTTGGAGGCAAATTATTCTTGCTAGATCTCTAGTTGAGGTATAAATTCTTGCTAATTAAATTTTTTGGTTAAGTTTCTTAAGTTAAATGATTGTAGTGTTAATTTAGTGTTAGTTCTAATCTAGTTTTTTTTAAAGTTTATGGTTAGAGTTTAACTAGCGTTTTAGAAACCATTAGTTAGTTAATTAAATCTATTTTGCTATCTAGTTGTTACTAATCTAAGTTAATGAGGTTACTTTATTTGTGTGGGATTCAAATTAGTGTCAATTTGGTATTGTCATGTTTAGTTTTGGATTGAAATTGCTAATTATGAAAATCAAGAAAGGTTTTGTTTATGAAAATTAGGTTTTTAAGCTTAGTTAATGATTTAAAATTAGTGTAATGGCTAGCTAGTGGGTTAGTTTGGATTGTTGTGTTGGATCGTGTTAATTTTGTCGCTAATTGTCGATGTTTGCACCAAATTTACAAACTTCTATCTTACTAGGTTTTTATTATATTATTGTGGCGAATTAATTGCGATATCTAGATTATATTGTTGGCATATCCTATGACATTTAGGATGCGTGAGTGCGGATTTTTGAGTAATCGGGTTTTAGTTTTGCCGGGCGACCAAATCGGCGATTTTTTGCAGTTTTTGCGATTTTCGCGTGCGTTCCGCGCACCTTGTGCACGTTGTACCTAGCTTGTGAACGTTAGTATTTTCGTTTGGGTTTTGCGTCGTTCTTGATATGTAACCTTATGTTTGGTATTGATGTAAATTCCAGGTTCGGTCGCGGAGACGTCAGACGCGGCACGATAGGGGAAAGCGGTGATTGGACGTGACTAGCTAGGGATTCCGGTGAGTAGATGTAACATCTACGGGGGACTATCGTTGGATGGCGCAAGCCGCCCGATAGTTTTAGTACCTTAAAAATGATTCTTAGTAATGTTAGTAATTAGGGGTGTAATACTTGTCTGATTATTTGCTACATTCATGCCCTATATTGACATACATATACGAAACCATTTTATAGGACACCTGCACCATTGCCAGGGTTTTTATATGCAGCACGAGCACTATTCATGCTTACACACACGCCCTTGTAATTGCCATGCCACCACACCAGATAACCGATAATTTTGAAACCTTTTACTAATTGATTCTTAACCCTATGCTATTGCCTTTAATTCCTTAAAATGAAATCGTAGGATTGCTATTCATGTGCATGTACCTCATCATAGTATTTGTTCATGCCTAGTCTATTAATCATGCATCGTAGCTTAATTATTGATACCATATGCATTCATCACCATTGATATATGCACTTATGAGGATTTCTTGAGATTTTATGATATTTCTGGATTTCGGGGGAAAGCCGCAAAAATTTCTAAACTTATTATGTTTTTAAAATATGTAATTGCGGTTTTCTAGTGATGTAAAATGTCGTCCACCATGAGTTTGCTGTGGTTTTCGAGATCCGTGTCGAGGAGTGGAGGAACAGACACGGGTACATGGTGGGCCCGGTATGGTACCCCGGGGCAAGATGAATGTGGTGTTGACGTTGAGCCTGGCAGGGGACGGATTTCCTACCGGTGACTGTTTGACACGGCGGATATCTAGAGGATACCCACCATGGCCGCGAGATGATGAGATTTTGATATTTAGCTGGGTCAGCCGGATGGCTGAGGCCAGAGATACTATGACATGGATATATGAGATTTGTGATAGTTTTGATGTGTCGTTGCTGGACACAGGTTCTTGTTGATTTTGTTGGTATTGTGCTGGTATTTCAAAAGAGATTCTTAAAGGGAAAAACATGATTTCTTATACTTACACATTCAGATCACGAGTTGATTCGCATTGCATTCATACCTGCTAGCATATTCATATTGCGTATATACTTGCTATTATGACCTGCCTTACCTGTATTTAGATGCTAGGATGCTTGTGTGCATGCATACGATAGCCTGTGTAGATGTTATTTATTACTCACGAGTTGGCAACTCACCCCCGTTGTGCCATAGCCTTTTTCAGGTCCGCTCCGTCAGTGCAGTAGCGGCGGGCGCTCTTGTTTCTTTTGCCTGGACTCGAGGTTTTGCTCTTAGGTGGGTTATATCATTATTTTTGTAGCACCTTGTATATTCTTTGTATCTAGTGCACTCCATCTACTGTTTCTACCAGTATTGTTGTATTTTGACCTAGAGATGAGACTGTGAGATTTGTGGACTTTTATGCTGTATTTTGGGGTCGAGCTCACTTGAGCCGACAAGATGTTTTTCTTATGCTCTTTATGATTATTTTTGCATGTTGTTTTATATTGCGTGGGATTTGTGACCGCCTTGTGGCGAAGAGCTAGCTCCTGCTTGGGGATGCCATATTTGTTGGATTCATATATATTCTTGTTGTACCCATTTTGGGGGCCAGTATTTACAAAGGAGACTCTGCCGAAATTTTCGGAAAAATTGATATTGTTTTTAAAAAGGGTTTTATATGACTTATTTGATAAACTCGCTTTCAATTTATTGGGTTTTCTTCACTCTTTTGCTTATTTGGTTTTTGGTTTCTGGGCTTTGGCTTACTTATTTTACGGACGTCTTGAGACGTTTCGTAAACTTAAGTGCCAGTCACGTTCCGTACCCTGCGGGTCGTGACAAAGTTGGTATCAGAGCGATAGGTTTTACCTTTTTGAGTGTAGGATGACCCTTGGTAGATGGAGTAAGTGACTTAAGTAGGGTAACGTAGCGTGTGTATGTCCGCGGCATACTTGCGATACGGTACTCCGCCTAAGTGACTTTAAGATATACTTGCTTGAAAATTCCTTCTTCAATTCCGTGTATCCTATGATCCTATTGCACTGTTCTTATTATCCGTTTTCCTGTAACAGCCACTATGCCGCCGAAGGCTACGAGGGCACAGAGGGCTGCCGCCCGAGACGAGATTCGAGCTGGCTCGTCCGAGACTAGGACTGAGCAGGGTGGTATGCCTACGCCGCAGGGACAGACCGATCCACCTTCCCCAGGCCGTATGGATAGGCTCGAGACTGGTATGAAGGAGTTGCGACAGATGATGGGGGGCATGCAGGAGCTACGTCAGATGGTAGGATCCCTAGTTGCAGCCAGTCGTACAACGAGGCCGGATGACGTACCTACTACATCACAGACGACCATGATACCTGCTCCTACTACTACCACCGTGGCCATTCCGGTTTCGCTACAGGATTTCATGAGGCTGAGACCTCCAGTATTCACCGGCACCGAGGCAGCGGAGGACCCACAGACGTTCCTTGACAGTTTAGCCAGGATCTGTCGTTCGCTGAGATGTTCGGATGATCGATGGGTAGAGCTTGCGAGTTTCCGACTAGAGGGTCTCGCGCAGACATGGTGGGAGTCAGTCTTGAGAGGTCGAGTTGCAGGTCTACCGCCTATGACGTGGGCCGAGTTTACAGCGGTCTTTCTAGCTCGTTTCCTCCCAGAGAGCGTTCGTGACGCCAGGGCTCGTAGCTTCGAGGCCTTAGTCAAGACACCTGGGATGACGGTGTCTGAGTATGACATCCAGTTTACACAGTTATCCCGATATGCTCAGTATTTGGTGGATACCGAAGAGAAGATGGTGAAGAGGTTTGTACAGGGACTTGATGCCCAGCTATATCTTGCCATTGGCGCCCAGCACTACGACACTTATTCAGCTGCTATGGATACGGCATTGCGGATGGAGGCACGCATATCACAGACTTCGGCCGTTTCTGGGCCGAAGAGAATTCGCACCGATGTACCGTCTCAGAGGCAGAGCGCTGGATTCTTCCCGAGAGATAGGCCTGGCAGAGGATTTGGACGAGGACAGTTATATGGTTCTTATCCCTAGGGGCAGCAGCTGTCGCCAGGGTGTTTTGGGTGCGGGAGTCCGCACCATCTTGTCAGAGACTGTCCGGCAAGACGACAGGGAGCGGTGACCGTTCCGCATGTGACCCTACCACCATCACCACCACCTCCTCAGAGAGCCCTACTCCCTACCACCGGCGATGCTCCACGCCAGTTACGTGCACCCAGAGGCCGTGGACGCGGAGGTCCTGTTCAGAGAGGACGAGGAGGCAGAGGCCGAGGTTGAGGTCAGCCCGCTATCGATGGAGGACAGGACCGAGTATTTGCTTTGACACCGCAGGATGCGCAGGCATCCAATGCCGTTGTGACAGGTACCTTGCCAGTTTGCTCTTTTGACGCACGGGTATTATTTGACCCTGGTTCCATACTTTCATACGTCTCTACAAACTTTGCACCGATGTTGGGCCATGAGTCGTCGTCGTTAGATCATCCGCTTGTTGTTACTCCGGTAGGCGAGTCGTTTGTCGCTCGTTTTGTGTTTCGTTTGTGTTCCGTTCGTATCGGGGAGAGGGATTCATCGGTTGATTTGATCCTCCTCGATATGTTGGACTTTGATGTGCTTCTGGGCATGGATTGGCTAGCCACTTGTTATGCTTCGGTGGACATCCGTGAGAAGGCAGTCATATTTAGCTTTTCGGGAGAGCCAGTCCTTGTTATTCAGGGAGACCGCAGCATCACCCTTCCCAGCTTGATTTCGTCTCTTCGCGCTGGTCAGCTCTTGCGGAAGGGATGTCAGGGATTCTTAGCGTTTATTTGTGATACTCGAGCTGCAGAGGTTCCGTTGGACCGGGTCCCGATTGTTTGTGAGTTCCCTGATGTTTTCCCTGATGAGCTACCTGGGCTACCGCCTGAGCGCGATGTTGAGTTCTGCATTGATTTGATTCCCGGCTCGGGGCCTATTTCTATACCGCCTTATCGGATGGCCCCGGCAGAGCTTCGAGAGATGAAGGATCAGTTGCAGGATTTGTTAGATAAGGGGCTTATTCGACCGAGTGTTTCTCCGTGGGGTGCTCCGGTCCTGTTTGTCAAGAAGAAGGATGGAAGTTTGCGCTTATGCATCGACTACCGCCAGCTGAACAAGGTTACCATTCGGAACAGATATCCGTTGCCACGCATTGATGATTTGTTCGACCAGCTCCAGGGCTCGGGTTAATTTTCGAGGATCGACTTACGATCAGGATACCACCAGCTGCGAGTCCGACAGGAGGATATACCGAAGACAGCCTTCCGTACACGCTATGGCCACTACGAGTTTTTGGTGATGTCGTTCGGACTCACCAACGCCCCAGCAGCATTCATGGATTTGATGAACCGTACATTCAGGTCGTATCTTGACTTGTTCATCATCGTGTTTATCAACGATATCTTGGTGTACTCCCGGAGCAGAGAGGAGCACGAGCGGCACTTGCGGATTACGTTATAGACTCTGAGGGAGCACCAGCTGTTCGCAAAGTTCTCCAAGTGTGCATTCTGGCTGGACAGCGTCGGATTCTTGAGTCACGTGGTTACGAGAGACGGCATATGTGTGGACCCGAAGAAGATTGAGGCCGTTCAGCAGTGGTCCCGACCTACATCGGTTACTGAGATCCGTAGTTTCCTAGGCCTGGCGGGCTACTACAGGCGTTTTGTTCAGGGCTTCTCCCGTATAGCTGCACCTTTGACCGGTTTGACCGGAAGGGAGTTCCTTTCGTTTGGACAGAGGAGTGCGAGCGCAGTTTTCAGCAGCTACGAACTTGTTTGACTACGGCGCCGGTATTATCTTTGCCTTCGGGATCAGGCGGATTTGTGGTCTACTGTGATGCTTCGCGAGTGGGATTAGGATGCGTATTGATGCAGCATGGCCGGGTGATCGCATATGCTTCTCGGAAGTTGAAGAAGCAAGAACAGAACTACCCCACTCACGATTTGGAGATGGCTGCAGTGGTCTTTGCATTGAAGATTTGGCGACATTACCTATATGGTGAGTCATGCCCAATATTCATAGACCACAAGAGCTTAAAATACATATTTCAGCAGCGAGACCTGAACCTCAGACAGCGTCGTTGGATGGAATTGGTGAAAGACTACGACTGCGAGATCTTATATCACCCAGGCAAGGCGAATGTGGTGGCAGATACTTTGAGCAGGAGGCCCGGGGGTAGTCTATCGTGTTTGCGCGCAGTGCAGAGGCAGTCGTCAGCAGATTGGAAGATGTTATGCCACAGCCGAGTTGAGTTCGAGTTCACTCAGACAGGGGGATAGCTCGCGCATGTTCGTGCACGCCCACAGTTGCTTGACCGTATATATGAGGCACAACGCAGTGACGACCGTTGCTCAGAGATCATGGCATAGATGGGACAGGGCAGATTTTCCGAGTTCGTGATTGACGATCAGGGGATTTTACGCTATGGATCTAGACTGTACGTACCAGATGCTGATGGATTGCGGCGCGACATTCTTGAGGAGGCACACCGATCAGTGTATAGTGTCCACCCCGGTTCCACTAAGATGTACCATGATATGAGAGAGACCTACTGGTGGGACGGGATGAAGAGGGACATTGCGGAGTTTGTATCGAGATGCCTGACTTGTCAGCAAGTCAAGGCTGAGCACCAGAGGCCCGCAGGAGAGCTGCAGCCGTTACCCATTCCGGAGTGGAAATGGGAGCAGATTTCGATGGACTTCGTTGTGGGTCTACCCAGGACCAGTCGAGGGTACGACTCCATCTGGGTGATCGTGGATAGATTGACGAAAGCGGCTCACTTCCTGCCAGTGAAGACCACTTTCAGCTTCGCTCAGTATGCTCAGCTCTACATTGACGAGATCGTGCGACTACATGGCGTACCGACTTGTATCGTGTCAGATCGAGGCACTCAGTTTACCAGCCGACTATGGCAGAGACTTCAGGAGGCTTTGGGCACTCGTTTGAGCTTCAGCACAGCGTTTCATCCGCAGACCGACGGACAGTCAGAGCGGACCATTCAGACTCTCGAGGACATGCTCAGAGCGTGCGTTTTAGACTTCGGCGGTAGCTGGGATCGTCATTTACCTCTAGTGGAGTTCTCCTACAACAACAGCTTCCAGGATACTATTCAGATGGCACCTTTCGAGGCATTGTATGGGAGGAGATGCAGATCGCCCGTCTGTTGGACAGAGCTCAGCGAGAGCAGCATTTTGGGGCCGCAGCTTGTTGAGGAGACGACAGCGAAGATACAGTTGATCCGAGACCGGATGAGAGCAGCTCAGAGCAGACAGAAATCCTATGCAGACAGGCGCCGTAGCAGATTAGAGTTCGCAGTTGGCGACCATATTTTTCTAAAAGTCTCTCCGATGAAGGGCGTGATGCGTTTTGGGCAAAAGGGGAAGCTTAGCCATAGATTCGTAGGTCCCTTCGAGATCCTCGAGCGTGTCGGCGCAGTTGCATATCGTTTGGCCCTTCCACCCAGCTTTCCCGATGTTCACCCCGTCTTCCATGTTTCGATGCTCCGCAAGTACCTTCACGACCCTTCGCATGCGATTCAGCACCTGAGAGTCCAGCTGGAGCGCGAACTTTCCTTTGCAGAGCAGCCGGCGGCCATCCGGGATCGGCAGGTGAAGAAGTTGAGATCGAAAGTTATACCGACCGTCAAGGTCCTTTGGCGTGGCCCGAGCAGCGAGAAGGTCACCTGGGAGACCGAGGGCGAGATGAGGAAGAAATATCCCCATCTCTTTGAAGGTACGCGTAGCTATATTTTTAAATTCGGGGGCCGAATTTCTTTAAGGGGGGAAGATTGTAGTGCCTTGAAAAGTCGTTTCGGTATTTTTCTGAAAACCGGTGAAAATTCGGTATTTTTCTGAAAACCGTCTTTCTCGTTATTTTGCAGTTTAGGACTAATTATATCTAAAATGGATAGATAATTGCTTTTTTTTAGTAGCTAATGAGTTACTTATGAAATTTTGGTCATTTATAATTTTTTCCCTTTTTTTCAATTTTTAATATTATTTTAAGCCGGTAAGAAAATACATTAAATTAGCGATAAATACAAATTTAAATGGGCTAAAATTAATCTTTAAAATCATGTTAATTAAAATATAATTGTAATATAAATTTTTAGTAATTTATTTTAAGTTTTAACTAATTTTTGTTATGGAAAACGAAATTTATTGAATTTAAGCTTAAACTTGCAATTTTTAACTTGTAGGGGGTCTTTTTGCATAAAATTTCTTTTTGTATTGACTCCCACTCACCCCCACTCCCCAAGGCCGGCCCCACCACTGCTGAAGCAGCCCCCATCCCTCTCTTTTTTGACCTTAAGTCTTGTGAATGAATGGTTTTGAATAGGATTTAAATATAGTATTTAGGTGGGGGTATTATGGTATTTTTTTTTGGGGGGGGGGGGGTTTGACTAAGACTTTTTGCACCATCCTCTCACATCCCCCATCCCCCTCTCTCTCCACAGAATTCCTGCAGTTTGCAGCAGCCCCTCCCCCATTTTTTGCCTCATCTCTTTTCTTCATCAAAGTTAATCCAAATATTGCTCCAAAAATCAACAATTTCCTTCACCATTTTAACACAAAACCTTGTCCCATCTCTTATCACACCCACTATAGTTTAAATCTTGTGGAAAGGAGGCATCTTTGGAGGCAAATTATTCTTGCTAGATCTCTAGTTGAGGTATAAATTCTTGCTAATTAAATTCTTTTGGTTAAGTTTCTTAAGTTAAATGGTTGTAGTGTTAATTTAGTGTTAGTTCTAATCTAGTTTTTTTTAAAGTTTATGGTTAGAGTTTAACTAGGGTTTTAGAAACCATTAGTTAGTTAATTAAATCTATTTTGCTATCTAGTTATTACTAATCTAAGTTAATGAGGTTACTTTATTTGTGTGGGCTTCAAATTAGTGTTAATTTGGTATTGTCATGTTTAGTTTTGGATTGAAATTGCTAATTATGAAAATCAAGAAAGGTTTTGTTTATGGAAATTAGGTTTTTAAGCTTAGTTAATGATTTAAAATTAGTGTAATGGCTAGCTAGTGGGTTAGTTTGGATTGTTGTGTTGGATCGTGTTAATTTTGTCGCTAATTGTCGATGTTTGCACCAAATTTGCAAACTTCTAGCTTACTAGGTTTTTATTATATTATTGTTGCGAATTAATTGCGATATCTAGATTATATTGTTGGCATATCCTATGACATTTAGGATGCGTGAGTGCGGATTTTTGAGTAATCGGGTTTTAGTTTTGCCGGGCGACCAAATCGGCGATTTTTGCAGTTTTTGCGATTTTCGCGTGTGTTCCGCGCACTTTGTGCACGTTGTACCTAGCTTGTGAACGCTAGTATTTTCGTTTGGATTTTGCATCGTTCTTGATATGTATCCTTATGTTTGGTATTGATGTAAATTCCAGGTTCGGTCGCGGAGACGTCAGACGCGGCACGAAAGGGGAAAGCGGTGATTGGACGTGACTAGCTAGGGATTCCGGTGAGTAGATGTAACATCTACGGGGGACTATCGTTGAATGGCGCAAGCCGCCCGATAGTTTTAGTACCTTAAAAATGATTCTTAGTAATGTTAGTAATTAGGGGTGTAATACTTGTATGATTATTTGCTACATTCATGCCCTATATTGACATACATATACGAAACCATTTTATAGGACACCTGCACCATTGTCAGGGTTTTTATATGCAGCACGAGCACTATTCATGCTTACACACATACCCTGATAATTGCCATGCCACCACACCAGATAACCGATAATTTTGAAACCTTTTACTAATTGATGCTTAACCCTATGCTATTGCCTTTAATTCCTTAAAATGAAATCGTAGGATTGCTATTCATGTGCATGTACCTCATCATAGTATTTGTTCATGCCTAGTCTATTAATCATGCATCGTAGCTTAATTATTGATACCATATGCATTCATCACCATTGATATATGCACTTATGAGGATTTCTTGAGATTTTATGATATTTTTGGATTTCGGGGGAAAGCCGCAAAAATTTCTAAACTTATTATGTTTTTAAAATATGTAATTGCGGTTTTCTAGTGATGTAAAGTGTCGTCCAACATGAGTTTGCTGTGGTTTTCGAGATCCGTGTCGAGGAGTGGAGGAACCGTCACGGGTACATGGTGGGCCCGGTATGTACCCCGGGGCAAGATGAATGTGGTGTTGACGTTGAGCCTGGCAGGGGACGGATTATCTACCGGTGACTGTTTGGCACGGCGGATATCTAGAGGTACCGACCGTGGCCGCGAGATGATGAGATTTTGATATTTAGCTGGGTCAGCCGGATGGCTGAGGCCAGAGATACTATTACATGGATATATGAGATTTGTGATAGTTTTGAGGTGTCGTTGCTGGACACAGGTTCTTGTTGATTTTGTTGGTATTGTGCTGGTATTTCAAAAGAGATTCTTAAAGGAAAAAAACTTGATTTCTTATACTTACACATTCAGATCACGAGTTGATTCGCATTGCATTCATACCTGCTAGCATATTCATATTGCGTATATACTTGCCATTATGACCTGCCTTACCTGTATTTAGATGCTAGGATGCTTGTGTGCATGCATACGATAGCCTGTGTAGATGTTATTTATTACTCACGAGTTAGCAACTCACCCCCGTTGTGCCATAGCCTTTTTCAGGTCCGCTCCGTCAGTGCAGTAGCGGCGGGCGCTCTTGTTTCTTTTGCCTGGACTCGAGGTTTTGCTCTTAGGTGGGTTATATCATTATTTTTGTACCACCTTGTATATTCTTTGTATCTAGTGCACTCCATCTACTGTTTCTACCAGTATTGTTGTATTTTGACCTAGAGATGAGACTGTGAGATTTGTGGACTTTTATGTTGTATTTTGGGGTCGAGCTCACTTGAGCCGACATGATGTTTTTCTTATGCTCTTTATGATTATTTTTGCATGTTGTTTTATATTGCGTGGGATTTGTGACCGCCTTGTGGCGAAGAGCTAGCTCCTGCTTGGGGATGCCATATTTGTTGGATTCATATATATTCTTGTTGTACCCATTTTGGGGGCCAGTATTTACAAAGGAGACTCTGCCGAAATTTTCGGAAAAATTGGTATTGTTTTTAAAAAGGGTTTTATATGACTTATTTGATAAACTGGCTTTCAATATATTGGGTTTTCTTCACTCTTTTGCTTATTTGGTTTTTGGTTTCTGGGCTTTGGCTTACTTATTTTACGGACGTCTTGAGACGTTTCGTAAACTTAAGTGCCAGTCACGTTCCGTACCCTGCGGGTCGTGACAGATATAGTTTTGTATTGCAGAACAATGTTATGAACATTCACCTAAATCAAATGTTGGTTGGGTATGGTACACTTAATAACGGAATATATGTCCTAAATCAACACACAGTTTTCAGTGTACAACACACTAATAAAAGAAAACTTTCAGAATTAAATGAAGCTTTTCTTTGGAACTGTAGACTTGGTCATATTAACGAAACAAGACTAAACAAGTTACACAAAGATGGATATTTAAATTCTTTTGAATATAAATCTTATGCGACTTGCCAGTCTTGTATCAAGGGTAAAATGACCAAAACTCCGTTTACCGGACATGGAGAAAGTGCTACTCAGCTCCTGGGCCTCATACATAGTGATGTATGTGGGCCAATGTCTACACAGGCTAGAGGCGGTTTTTCATACTTCATTACATTCACCGACGATTTCTCAAGATTCGGTCATGTATTTTTATTAAAGCACAAGTCCGAAGCTTTCGAGAAATTCATTGAATATAACAAGAAGTAGAAAAACAAACCGGCCTGAGTATTAAGATACTTCGATCAGATCGAGGTGGTGAGTATCTCAGTACAGAATTTGCAAACTTCCTAAAAGAGAATGGGATTCTCTCTCAGCTCACTCCTCCTTACACACCACAGCACAACGGTGTGTCAGAACGACGGAATAGGACCCTATTAGATATGGTCCGGTCCATAATGAGTGACGCTGAGTTACCAGTCTCGTTTTGGGGGCATGCATTGGAGACTGCAGCGTTTCTGCTAAACAGGGTTCCAACCAAAGCCGTGTCTACCACGCCATATGAGATATGGAATGGGAAAAGACCATCTCTTAAGAGAATTAAGATTTGGGGTTGCCCAGCCTATGTTAAAAAGCAGAATCCGGACAAACTCGAGACACGGTCAGTCATGTGTAACTTTGTGGGATATCCAAAGAATTCTTATGGATATCTGTTCTACCACAAAGTGGAACAAAAGGTGTTTGTTTCTCAGTATGCCACATTCTTGGAAAAAGAGTTTTTCACAGATAAAGATGATGGCAAGGTAGTGGATCTAGAAGAGGTTCAGGAGACACAAACTACAAATGACGATTTGGTTGAACCGGCTGTTGCAACAGAAACTGAAGAACCTCGGCCACTCCGTAGGTCTGGTAGGACTTCTCGCCCACCGGAGAGGTACTACGGTTTCCTCATTGATGGTAACGGAGAAGATTGCATCATGGATGATGATGATCCTACCAGTTTTCAGCAAGCTATCACGAGTGGTGACTCTGTGAAGTGGCTGGATGCCATGAGATCCGAAATGGAGTCTATGTACACCAACATAGTATGGACTTTGGACGTTGTACCCCCTGGGTTAAAACCTGTAGGGTGCAAATGGATCTTTAAAATAAAGATTGGTGTAGATGGGCAGGTAGAGACCTATAAGGCAAGACTTGTGGCGAAAGGTTTTCGTCAAAGACCAAGTTTGGACTATGACGAAACGTTTTCGCCCGTAGCCATGCTTAAATCCATTCGGATCCTACTTGCTATTGCTGCTCACTACGACTATGAAATCTGGCAGATGGACGTTAAAACAGCATTTCTAAATGGAGATTTAGAGGAATGCGTTTATATGGATCAGCCAGAGGGCTTCATTGACAGTAGGAGCAGCGAGAAAGCATGTAGACTGCTTAAATCCATATATGGGTTAAAGCAGGCATCTCGGGGTTGGAACATCTGTTTCGATGATGTTATCAAAGAGTTTGATTTCATCAAAAATCCAGATGAACCTTGTGTTTATAAGAAGGCTGTAGGAAGAGCTGTCACATTCCTCGTATTGTACGTGGATGACATTCTTCTGATAGGAAATGATATTCCTATGCTACAGTCGGTCAAATCATTCTTATCATTAAGGTTCTCCATGAAGGAGCTGGGTGATGCCACATACATCCTGGGCATAAGGATCTATAGTGATAGATCCAAAAAGTTATTGGGATTGTCCCAAACCAGTTACATCAACACCATCCTAAAAAGGTTTAGTAAGGAAGACTCCAAGCGGGGTGCCTTACCCGCTTGCCATGGAGTCACTCTCTCCAAGGATTCTTGTCCAAAGACCGATGAAGAGAGAGCTCGCATGAGCATTATACCTTATGCTTGGGCAGTAGGATCTATAATGTATGCGATGTTATGTACACGCCCAGATGTAGCTTATGCACTTAGTGTTGTAAGCAGGTATCAATCCAACCCAGGGGAGAACCACTGGACAGCTGTGAAGAACATTCTTAAGTACTTACGAAGGACTAAAGAATTGTTCTTGGTGTATGGTAATACAGATCTCCAAATGGAGGCCTTTACCGATTCGAGCTTCCAGAGCGATAAGGATGACAGCAAATCTATCTCAGGGTTTGTATTTACCCTCAATGGTGGGCGGTAAGTTGGAAGAGTTCCAAACAGGATACCGTTGCAGACTCTACGATGGAGGCTGAGTACATTGCTGCAAATGATGCCGCCAAGGAAGCCGTCTGGATGAAGAAGTTCATCTCGGAGCTAGGAGTAGTTCCAACCATTATTGATCCAATACCCTTGTATTGTGATAATAATGGGGCTATGGCGTTAGCCAAGGAGCCCAGGTCCCATCAGCGGTCCAGACATATCCTGAGATGCTTTCATTTGATCCGGGAGATTGTAGATCGCCGCGAGATCGAGATTAAGAGAGTAGACACAAAGAACAACGCCCCGGATCCACTCACCAAGGCCCTCCCTCAGCCACAGCATGAGCGACTTTTTGAGATGTTGGGTATGAGATACGCCAATAACTGGCCTTAGTGCAAGTGGGAGATTGTTGGATATATGTATGCCCTAGAAGCCATTATGTGATAGTGGATGTATCTATACATGTATATATATATTCAGTATGCATTCTTGTTCGACATGATAGTATGCTATCTGGTTCTTCTTTATCTGACATGTTGATTTGATCTTGCTTTTATTCATTCATACATGCTGATAAAGCCCTGAGGATATCGGCTTGACTACAGTGGTTATGATAGAGATCATACTAGTGGGACATCTGTAGTTTATAAGCATATCCTGAAATATCCCTAGTCGGAGGTGTATCGAGACGGGGCATCGATATACCAGAGTAGACTAGCGTATATGATACTAGACCCATGTGATGGGCGATGGATGTTCCCACATTCATCGATGTTTGACATCAAGATCATATACGGGTGCTCAGTGGTGACTGGGTACACTGGACGGACTCACCGAGAACTCCTATATGGAATTATATCTATCGTCGGATAGCAGTTCTCAGGTGACACTGGTACAGGTTAGTCTGTAGACCCGAGATCGTCATAAAGTCTTGTGTATTCTCCCACTGTACTTTGATTGCCACCCTACCACGGCTCTACCTAGTCGTGCAAACAGGTGGCCGTTGGGTACAGTCCCGAGACACACAAAGGCGATGAGCGATAGGAGCGGTTTCGTCTCTCCCGATATTGGGAGTCGATGCTGTGCTGTGCCCGACTGGTTATATCAGCAAGTCCCTGGCCAGGGCTGCTAAGAATTGCTGATAAGTGTTATCAGTAGTTTCTCGATCTGTTATAGACCATTCACCGGCACGACTTATTGAGTTATTGGGTCGACGTGACCATCCCTAGGCTCGATATGCAGCATATCTGACGAAGAGACCGGACTGTACGGTAGTGTTGCCGGTTGGCTCGACGGGAGTTGTAGCAGATTCGCTTGTTTTCTTCTGATCGCTCAATACCCGGGTGGCCGTTACGTTTAGCTGACCGCTTGCGGTTTGGGGGTACTTAATATGATCATTACCCTCTGCCGGCGTATTGACGAGTCTTAGAGTCCCACACAGGAGTTACCTAGTCCAGGCGAAACGTTGTGGTGCGCGTATGCGATATGCGCATGGACCCGATTAAATTGCGCGTATAGGATACCGAACATTGATCGGGCGGCTTGCTTTTGGTGGGGTCATATGTGATATGGCCGGATTGATAAATCAAGTGTTGATTTATCATTTAACCATTAGTTTTATCACTTAAACCCTTTCTTGTATTTGATGGATGTACGCATGCATGCGTGTGTTTCTTTCTTTCATTCTAGTTTCATGCACATGTGGATGTGCATACATGCATACATACATACACCCATCTATCATGGTTGTTAGCACATGGAAATGGTGGCAATATAAGACTCACACCATAGGTTAAATGATGGATTTTATTTGTTTTTGTATTTAAAACAAAATTGAAAAGAGAAGGATAATCTTTACTAGCTTCTACATTCTTCTTCTAACCTAACCAAGCTCACCTACCAATAACCTTGGGTTATCCTTCTCTTTATCATTTAAAACTCAAGTTAAATAAACTCTCCATCACTTAACCATGGTTGGTTGAAAGAAGGAATAAAATATAAAAGGTTATATTTCATTTCTTTTTCAAGGGTCATCTTTATCTTTTACACTTGCTAAAAATAAAAGCCACCATCTTCATCCTCCTTCACCATTTCCTCTCTAGGTTTTTCTAGTGAGTTAAACACACTTAAAGAAAGCTTTTTGAAGTGAGATCCTTATCCACAACATCATTCTACTCAAGTTTAGCCAACTTGATTAGAGTGTTCTCTTTGTTTTTCAAAGTTGCAAGCTTGGACGGGAAACTCCGGGTGGATCGTCGTGGACGTAAGAGGACTACAAGTGGACCTTCTTCCAACACCCAAGAGACTAAGGAGTCAAGCAAGAGGGGAGCTACAAAGGTTGTAGTCTCGAAACCCTAATTTTTATTAGCTTAAAGTTTAGTAACCCTAATTTTCTAGGATCGATTCCTTTGCGTGTTTGTTTAGCACCATAAAAATACATACTTTGATACATGTGATGCTTCAAAACACTTCATAGGGTGCTAGGAAAACCTTACATAAAGAACTGCCCCCTCTCTCCACAAATATCCCACACAATAATAATAGCTTCAAAACCAATCCATGTCATAATTAATGATCACTAGACCCAACACCATAAGTCACCAAGTGCATGCACAATCAAATAAATGCACAAGGCCAAAACTTGCACTCACATTTTCCTCCCAATAAATATTAAACTTAATGTTTAAAACAACAAAAAGAAATGGCATCAACTAAAGAAATCTTGTAACGAATTACAAGATTACCCCTCATCCGTATATACATACCCGCATCCGTATTCCGACTGAATACGAATACAATTGTCACGACCCGAAAGTACGGAACATGACCGGCACTTAAACTACGAACGTCTCGAGGCGTACGTAATCTAAGTAAACCGAAAACCCGGAAATCCAAAACAAGAAAAGATGTAGAGTGCAGGAAAAACCAACTTAAAGCAAGTAGTTTCAATAGTATAAGCCGAATTATGCGGTTTTTAAGAACATCCAAAAATTTCCTGAAAATTTCGGCAGAGTCTCCTTTGTAAATACTGGCCCCCAAACGGGATACAACATGAATAGTATATGAAATCAATAAAAAGGCATCCCCAAGCGGGAGCTAGCTCTTCGTCAATCGACGGCCATAACCACACAAGCAATATAATATATAACGCCAACGGCAAGGATCAAAATTCAAAAGGGAACTCAAAACCACAAGAAAACCACAGAAATATAACGCACGACTCGAAGGTCGAAGGAATAACATCACTGGTCTCTATCTCAAAATAAATACATGTTTGGTTGATGGAACTTCTAGATACAACAGAATAATGATATACAAGATATATAATGGGGGGATACGATACAAATAAACCCACCAAATATCAAATCACCCGGAAAAGGAAGTAGTGCCAGCAAAGCCGTAATGAAACCTGTACGGCAAAACCTGGAAGAAACTGGGGCACAACGGGGGTGAGTTGCCAACTCGTGAATAGAAAAACATCTACGCACAGAAATCGCTTAAATAATGCAACCTAGGTCAATGATCATAATATATCCTCAAATATATGAATAACATGCAGCCTATAACAATGGCTAGGGTAATATCTAACCCGAGTGTGATCTCATGTGCCCGTGTCAGTGCCTCAGGTAGCAATATATCATATGAATGAGGTATGAATGCATGAAAACAGAATACATGTAAATGAAGAAACTGTTTTCATAAATTAGTGATATTTCCTTTGTATTTTTAAAATGAGGTATCATAAATGAAATCAGCATCAACAGTGTCTAGTATCGACACAAAACATAAATCTCAATGTCTCAAAGCCTCAGACTCCGGCTATCCGGACTGGCCTGTATCATCAAATCTCAGTACCTCAATATCTCGAAATCTCAATGTCTCAATCTCAATATCTAGGGCGCCGTCAGTCCAGACCGACCCCTACCATCCATCTCAAGACCACGATGGTATCCTCCGGATATCCGACGCGTCGGGTAAAATCACCGGTAGGTAGTCTCCCCCTGCCGGGCTCATCGTCATCACCACGAGCTTCATGCCCCGGGTACCTTACCGGGTCCACCATGTACCCGAAACGTTTCATCCAACTCCTCGAATCGGGTCTCGAAATCCATCAGCAAACTCATGGTGGACGCCTCATACATCATGGGAAAAACAACGCTTTTCATTTAAAAAGAGAAAGAAGAAGTTTGTATATGTTTTGCGGTTTTCCCCAAATCCAGAAAATCTCATGGAAATCCGAATCCAAAACCACAATAGCACGTAAAAAGTGAATATATGCATGAGAATCCATGAATGCGGCATAACAATGAATAACAGTATGCATGAAGTAGCAGGTAATAACTACAATGTCTAAACTAACATATAAGGCAAGTACACTAATATCATGTCTAAACTATTAGCTAACAGGCTATGTCAAGCAATAATATTTTCTAAGGTGTACGTGACATGGCAATTACCGATGAAGATGTGTGTGAGCCGGCAAGTAAGTGTACGTGGTACATACGCATCATCGGTAATGGTGCTGGTGTCCTAACAACATGATATCAATAATGGAATATGAAACATAATATAAGCATGCGATGCGAAGCGAACCACAATAATGAGCGGGAGCTGAATACTAGACGCAACTATAACTAATCTGCATTAATCTAATATAAGTCTTACAAATGGTGCCTTTTGAAATAACACGAATCATGGGGTTTTGAAAATAGGGGCTACGGTGTTTTTATGAAAAGATACGTCTTTTGAAATATCCGTAGGATCCCTTGGGCTGTCTTTTAAAATACCCACCATTCGTTAGGTTTTGAAATAGGTAAGAAACGAATCTAATCTAACAACTAAACTAAACTAAAGGGCTAAGCTAACAAGCTGGACTACAGGTAAGGAAACCGCCTAACATCTGAGTCGATCCATATACATACCTGTATATATATTAGTCGGTGATCCCGCCTCAATAATATCATATCCGATACCATATCTATAAGCATGCATCCCAAGTCAAGAGTGCGGATCAATCATCAAAATATAGCACGTACGTAAATCCGTCGTACGACATCCCCATATCTGGGTACGGGTTAATATCACATTCATCATACTATTCACCTGGTATCCTCTCTATCAAATATCATGATCGGGGAACTGATCTACGTCTAGTACAATACTGATACCACCTAAGTATGCATGCACGTGTGTGAAACACTACGTCAAGGACCCGCTACAACGTCATGTCGTATCTCAAATACGAACCCTGCTATATCACCGATCTCACGGCCTCAAATCAAATCTCATCGACTCATCATAAATCCCAAGTACTATCATCATTATCCATGCATGCGTATATGAATGTACATATGCATAGTCCCATACCCACGCATATATACATGTATACACATCCCAATCTGCGCACAAGAAAGTAAAGTATGCAGGTCTGTGTGTGCGTATGTGGTTATAACAACTACTCTAGGGTTTCGCAACTAACCCAAAGCTAATCCATGAACACATAATCATAACATGAATAAACATTCTCGTATCATAAAACACCTATATAAACATATATATAAGCTACACTACGGACTGCGGGGGTGCTTTACGCCATCCACCCGACTTCTCCCTGTAGATATAAATCTACTCACCTGGTCCTCGCTAGCCGGTGCCGATGTCGCCACGCGCTTGCTTGTCGTCTCAAAGTCCACATGGGGGTACCTATATATCACAATGCATCGTATCGCATTAAAATCCGACTCATGACCAAAACGACACACGAATCCCACATAGGTCAAAACCTATGGTTGCTTTGACAAATCAACCCAAAACTCTCGACGTCGGTGTACAAATGCCAGACCATCGAGAAAAACCCAAATACACTCATTTGCACATTCACGAACACTAATTTTAATATAAAATAGGTTAAAACTCACAAAAACCCCAATTCCCATTAACACTAATTTCACCGAAAAAGCCTTTTTCTTCGATATTTTCTAAACCGTTTTGGCAAACGATTTCGTTTCAAAAACCATATGATAAAATTTTATTTAATGTTTTATGATGCACAAAATTTGTTTCAACTCATTCCAATTTGTAATTTTCCCTAATTAAATGTATTAGTGACGGCTTAAAATAATAATAAAATAATTTTTTTTCAGAAAATTTGAAATTTCACCAGTGCCTCAATAAACACCAAATACTAGAAATTACATAGCTAGAATATGTATATTTAATTTTTATAATAAGATATTTGTATTTTGACTTTTTACAGAAAACCCCCTTATTTTACCGATTTTTCGAAATTTCACCGAAACGATTTTCAAAACGTTACAATAATTTTATAGCAAAAATGCACAAACTACAATCTAGCTTGAATTTTCATGAACTAAAAGCATTAAACCACTCAATATAATCTTTATAATAACATGAAACCTAAATTTGAATTTTATCTCACAAGAATATAATTAATTTCAAAACCTAGTTTACCATTTATATAATTATCACTTTTAAATCAACAAATATGCAAACTAGCAACTTAAATTGGATTTAGCATAACATTAATATGTCAATTATATCACATAAACTAAATCCCACAACACAAAATACCAATTTGAAATCAAACCCCTCTCTTGAATTTTAAATCAAGCACCTAGAACTAATTAAAAACTAATTAAACACCTATTTAAGCTAACCTAAGCAATTAACAACACATTAAGCAAAAAGGTTAGAATTTATACCAAAATAATTTGAAGATCCCACAAGCACACTTAGCCTCCCAAATTGAAATCTAAATCCCTAGATCCATGCTATGGTAGCCAAGGGAAAATGGGTAAGAGGTGGATTTTGATTTGGATTTTTGCTTGATTTTTTGTGGATTTTTCAAGCATTTTTGATGAAATTTTTTAAAGAGAAGGAGATGAATAATGAAGGGGCTGTTGTGGGTTCAGATTTTGGCCAGAATTGGTGGGGATTGGGTGAGGGAGGAGAGAGAGTGAGGTGGGGAAAGTCCACTCTAGTCAAAGTCCACTCTAATTCTATCATTTTCTACTCTTTTCTTTTTCTTTTCTTTTGAAAAAAGAAGTGATTGGAGAGAGGGAGAGGGGGAGGGCTGTCATGGTGGGGCCGGCCACATGGGGCGAGGGTGAGGTGTGGGTTCGTGGGTTAGGAAAAAAGATAAATGCTAAACCCCAATTCCCATTAACACTAATTTCACCGAAAAAAGCCTTTTTCTTCGATATTTTCTAAACCGTTTTGGCAAACGATTTCGTTTCAAAAACCATATGATAAAATTTTATTTAATGTTTTATGATGCACAAAATTTGTTTCAACTCATTCCAATTTGTAATTTTCCCTAATTAAATGTATTAGTGACGGCTTAAAATAATAATAAAATAATTTTTTTTCAGAAAATTTGAAATTTCACCAGTGCCTCAATAAACACCAAATACTAGCAATTACATAGCTAGAATATGTATATTTAATTTTTATAATAAGATATTTGTATTTTGACTTTTTACAGAAAACCCCCTTATTTTACCGATTTTTCGAAATTTCACCGAAACGATTTTCAAAACGTTGCAATCTTCCCCCCTTAAAGAAATTCGGTCCCCGAATTTAAATTCAAACTCCCCCCAAATACAAAAACATCTAAGAAAAACCATCAAGTCGTCGGGGCTCCGAAATCATAAGTACATAAAACGCATCATAGCGCAATACATGTGCATGATTAATGAGTAGATAACTCGAAATCAAAACTCTGTCAAGCATCCCGCAATCATCGGAATCAAGGTGAAGACACGAATGCCACATCTCAAGCAAGACCGATATGGCATAAATCGGAACTATACATGTAAATATCAGGAGGAAATGCATGCCAAATCCTTTAAGTTGTTGTGCAATGCACATAACACTGCACAGTGGCGGACGTCTATCATAAAAAAATAACTATATAAATATATACCTTTGTTTGAAATGTACGTTCCGCCGTTTTGGGAAACAATTTAGAAGGGTTTTCCTTGTTTTAAACGTTTCGCGTCATATCTGACACGTAGTTAAATACTGAGACTATAGCTCGCTTTTTGGAATTCCCTTCAGTAGCTATCAATGCATGCAAAATACATTCAGGTACTGTCCTCTGACTAGTCCTACTTAGTACGAAAACACATCGTAATTATCATAAAAAAAACGGACTGCTCTATAAGAAATCAATCCCAAAATACGCGTATGAATACTACGTGCGTCTGGTGCGCACGACAATCAAAATCCACATACGTGCCATACAAGTGCACAGAAACAAGATCTAAGTGCATTGGGTGTGCACAAAGCATCTGTCGTAGGCAACGTGTGTGCCTGACAGTAAAATCAAGTGCATCTGATATGCACGAAAAAAAATCTCGATTTAGTGCATCTGGTGTGCACCAAAATCGCATCTCAAGACCTGCGCTCAACATGCGCGAAAACCCAAAACCAGTGGCATCCATCATGCACGAAATCATGAAATCCAATATCAAGCGCCGAACATGCGCAAAATCAAATCGGGTGCACAAGGTGCACAAAACAAATATCGAGTATCACAATCGAAATCGAAATCCAGTGCATCTAAGTGCACAAAAGGCGTATCACTGCACTGCAAGCATATATAAACTATACAGAGTGCAGGAACCAAATCGTGTGCATGCATACACACAAAATCAACTCAAATGTCTAAAACTGTAAAATCACAAACATGTGAAACCAAAGCACGAAAACGATATCAAGTGCAACACTGTGCAAAGATTGTAAATCCTCAATCATCAAAATCAAATCATGCGAATAAATCACCCAAAACATCGAAATCAATAATGGCGGAATAGTACCGCTCAAGCGCATCCTCTAAGAATCTTTGGCCAACTTTCTCGGTCACTAGTGGGACGTCTCGTCAATGATCATGAACTCTGGCCTGCTGGTGTGCGTAACAATGACCACTCCTGGGTCAAGGTCTTCACTGTGAATTACCAATCTCTCGGTCCATCGGCTCATCGGCCCTGTCGGGTGTGCTAACGGGGATGATCCCGTTCTGGCACGTCTCTTGTTATCTCCCGGTCAATCATCGCAACCACTCGTAAGACAGCATATCACTGGCGTCTGCCTCTGGCTCTCTGAATGTACGTGACGCATCTGATCCTGGGTGCAAGTATCATTGCAGCAGTGTCCTGGAAGGAATCCTGCTCATGGTCTCTTCCATGTCTCGTCTCTGCCAACTGTCCGGAAGTCATCGTCCTTTCCTATATCTGCATCTTGCTCTGGAACGGCTGCATACCCATCGCGACTCCTTCTGGAAGGTATATCCAGTACTCTGCCTCGGCATGCGCATCGCATCTCTGATGTCGGCGGAGGGGAACGTCATCTCATCTAGATCTGGTACGAACCTCTTACTTCAGTTTTCTCTAATGTCGTCTGCTTTGGACTCGTCTCGTCGCGGCTGCATGGACTGAGCTCCAACGGCTATCCCGTATCGGGAGTCTCCCAAGAAATGCATCTCACCACCTAGCATCCGAATTAAGTCGAGCCATCCGATCGAGTCGTCAAAACCTCATAATCCCCCAAGAGCTCAACATCTTGGGCACAGTTTAATAGTATCGAGTACATACCACAGCATCGGTGGTCCAGCCGTAGAAGGGTAAACCCAAGCCTCACTAATGGCGCCGCGGAACTGCCGCAAACCCGAAGGTTCAAAGGCTTTCACACTGTCATTATGTCGAGTTAGGGTTTCATTCTTCTAGAGGGACCATAGAATTGCCTGCATGTCTTTCCGAATACTTTAAACTTGGAATAATAGGTTTCCGACATTCGATCGTCTCTGTCGACCCTCACGTCTCTGCGTGAAGTCGTCTCTAGCGGGAATCAACCTATCTGATGACCTCGCATCGGGGTAGCGAACAAACCACATGTCCTAGTCATTCATCCTCGGTGACTAGTGACCTTCTATCATCTCTTAGTACAACTCGTACTGCAATAGCTCCAACATCTGGGGCGATATCTCGTCGTTCGCAGCAATAGATGGCTCGCTCGTCTGCACGCTGAACAATGCCTCGACCATCATGAATAAGCAATACACCAACGGTCATCAAAATCTGCTGGCCTCTATCATTGGCTCAATCCTCTAGTGTCGATCAGCACATCCGAGTAACCTCATAAAGGCGATCCGCCAAACGCTCGTAGCGTGGAAATACAGTAAAAAGACACATCTCCACAATCGTGTGTCGCCGGAATTTCGTCCTGGTCAGTCCTCATTCGTGACGAGCTCGTGCTGACCACAACTCTAGCCGTAGCTCTCCCTGCCCGTAATCGTGGCAGCAAAACCATAACTGGTACTGATGAGGCTAGATCGGAATGAATATAATACTGAGCAAAGAAATGTACATCCTAAGGCTTCTTAAGTGGAGTAGCGTATCGTAAGTATGCCGCGGAACATACCCACGGTACGTCACTCTACTTTAGTCACCTAGTCCATCAACCAAGGGTCATACTACGCTCCGAAGGTAAAACCTAACGCTCTGATACCAACTTTGTCACGACCCGAAAGTACGGAACATGACCGGCACTTAAACTACGAACGTCTCGAGGCGTACGTAATCTAAGTAAATCGAAAACCCAGAAATCCAAACCAAGAAAAGATGTAGAGTGCAGGAAAAACCAACTTAAAGCAAGTAGTTTCAATAGCATAAGCCGAATTATGCGGTTTTTAAGAACATCCAAAAATTTCCTGAAAATTTCGGCAGAGTCTCCTTTGTAAATACTGGCCCCCAAACGGGATACAACATGAATAGTATACGAAATCAATAAAAAGGCATCCCCAAGCGGGAGCTAGCTCTTCGTCAATCGACGGCCATAACCACACAAGCAATATAATATACAACGCCAACGGCGAGGATCAAAATTCAAAAGGGAACTCAAAACCACAGAAATATAACGCGCGACTCTAAGGTCGAAGGAATAACATCACTGGTCTCTATCTCAAAATAAATACATGTTTGGTTGATGGAACTTCTAGATACAACAGAATAATGATATACAAGATATATAATGGGGGGATACGATACAAATAAACCCACCTAATAGCAAATCACCCGGAAAAGGAAGTAGTGCCAGCAAAGCCGTAATGAAACCTTTACGGCAAAACCTGCAAGAAACTGGGGCACAACGGGGGTGGGTTGCCAACTCGTGAATAGAAAAACATCTACGCACAGAAATCGCATAAATAATGCAACCTAGGTCAATGATCATAATATATCCTCAAATATATGAATAACATGCAGCCTATAACAATGGCTAGGGTAATATCTAACCCGGGTGTGATCTCATGTGCCCGTGTCAGTGCCTCAGGTAGCAATATATCATATGAATGAGGTATGAATGCATGAAAACAGAATACAAGTAAATGAAGAAACTGTTTTCATAATTAGTGAGATTTCCTTTGTATTTTTAAAATGAGGTATCATAAATGAAATCAGCATCCACAGTGTCTAGCATCGACACAGAACATAAATCTCAATGTCTCAAAGCCTCAGGCTCCGGCTATCCGGACTGGCCTGTATCATCAAATCTCAGTACCTCAATATCTCGAAATCTCAATGTCTCAATCTCAATATCTAGGGCGCCGTCAGTCCAGACCAGCCCCTACCATCCATCTCAAGACCACGACGGTATCCTCCGGATATCCGACGCGTCGGGTAAAATCACCGGTAGGTAGTCTCCCCCTG
This sequence comes from Agapanthus africanus, assembly GCA_030015575.1. Classification (NCBI taxonomy): domain Eukaryota; kingdom Viridiplantae; phylum Streptophyta; class Magnoliopsida; order Asparagales; family Amaryllidaceae; genus Agapanthus; species Agapanthus africanus. The sequence continues at coordinate 192,938,743 of JASDDO010000016.1, read as the reverse complement.
CCGGGCTCATCGTCATCACCACGAGCTTCTTGCCCCGGGTACCTTACCGGGTCCACCATGTACCCGAAACGGTTCATCCAACTCCTCGAATCGGGTCTCGAAATCCATCAGCAAACTCATGGTGGACGCCTCATACATCATGGGAAAAACCGCGCTTTTCATTTAAAAAGAGAAAAAAGAAGTTTGTATATGTTTTGCGGTTTTCCCCAAATCCAGAAAATCTCATGGAAATCCGAATCCAAAACCACAATAGCACGTAAAAACTGAATATATGCATGAGAATCCATGAATGTGGCATAACAATGAATAACAGTATGCATGAAGTAGCAGGTAATAACTACAATGTCTAAACTAACATATAAGGCAAGTACACTAATATCATGTCTAAACTATTAGCTAACAGGCTATGTCAAGCAATAATATTTTCTAAGGTGTACGTGACATGGCAATTACCGATGAAGATGTGTGTGAGCCGGCAAGTAAGTGTACGTGGTACATACGCATCATCGGTAATGGTGCTGGTGTCCTAACAGCATGATATCAATAATGGAGTATGAAACATAATATAAGCATGCGATGCGAAGCGAACTACAATAATGAGCGGGAGCTGAATACTAGACGCAACTATAACTAATCTGCATTAATCTAATATAAGTCTTACAAATGGTGCCTTTTGAAATAACACGAATCATGGGGTTTTGAAAATAGGGACTACGGTGTTTTTATGAAAAGATACGTCTTTTGAAATATCCGTAGGATCCCTTGGGCTGTCTTTTAAAATACCCACGATTCGTTAGGTTTTGAAATAGGTAAGAATCGAATCTAATCTAACAACTAAACTAAACTAAAGGGCTAAGCTAACATGCTAGACTACAGGTAAGGAAACCGCCTAACATCTGAGTCGATCCATATACATACCTGTATATATATATTAGTCGGTGATCCCGCCTCAATAATATCATATCCGATACCATATCTATAAGCATGCATCCCAAGTCAAGAGTGCGTATCAATCATCAAAATATAGCTCGTACGTAAATCCGTCGTACGGCATCCCCAAATCTGGGTACGGGTTAATATCACATTCATCATACTATTCACCTGGTATCCTCTCTATCAAATATCATGATCGGGGTACTGATCTACGTCTAGTACAATACTGATACCGCCTAAGTATGCATGCACGTGTGTGAAACACTACGTCAAGGACCCGCTACAACGTCATGTCGTATCTCAAATACGAACCCTGCTATATCACCGATCTCACGGCCTCAAATCAAATCTCATCGACTCATCATAAATCCCAAGTACTATCATCATTATCCATGCATGCGTATATGAATGTACATATGCATAGTCCCATATCCACGCATATATACATGTATACACATCCCAATCTGCGCACAAGAAAGTAAAGTATGCAGGTCGGTGTGTGCGTATGTGGGTATAACAACTACTCTAGGGTTTCGCAACTAACCCAAAGCTAATCCATGAACACATAATCATAACATGAATAAACATTCTCGTATCATAAAACACCTATATAAACATATATATATAAGCTACACTACGGACTGCGGGGGTGCTTTACGCCATCCACCCGACTTCTCCCTGTAGATATAAATCTACTCACCTGGTCCTCGCTAGCAGGTGCCGACGTCGCCACGCGCTTGCTTGTCGTCTCGAAGTCCACATGGGGGTACCTACATATCACAACGCATCGTATCGCATTAAAATCCGACTCATGACCAAAACGACACACGAATCCCACATAGGTCAAAACCTATGGTTGCTTTCACAAATCAACCCAAAACTCTCGACGTCGGTGTACAAACGCCAGACCATCGAGAAAAACCCAAATACACTCATTTGCACATTCACGAACACTAATTTTAATATAAAATAGGTTAAAACTCACAAAAACCCCAATTCCCATTAACACTAATTTCACCGAAAAAAGCCTTTTTCTTCGATATTTTCTAAACCGTTTTGGCAAACGATTTCGTTTCAAAAACCATATGATAAAATTTTATTTAATGTTTTATGATGCACAAAATTTGTTTCAACTCATTCCAATTTGTAATTTTCCCTAATTAAATGTATTGGTGACGGCTTAAAATAATAATAAAATAATTTTTTTTCAGAAAATTTGAAATTTCACCAGTGCCCCAATAAACACTAAATACTAGCAATTACATAGCTAGAATATGTATATTTAATTTTTATAATAAGATATTTGTATTTTGACTTTTTACAGAAAACCCTCTTATTTTACCGATTTTTCGAAATTTCACCGAAACGATTTTCAAAACGTTACAATAATTTTATAGCAAAAATGCACAAACTACAATCTAGCTTGGATTTTCATGAACTAAAAGCATTAAACCACTCAATATAATCTTTATAATAACTTGAAACCTAAATTTGAATTTTATCTCACAAGAATATAATTAATTTCAAAACCTAGTTTACCATTTATATAATTATCACTTTTAAATCAACAAATATGCAAACTAGCAACTTAAATTGGATTTAGCATAACATTAATATGTCAATTATATCACATAAACTAAATCTCACAACACAAAATACCAATTTGAAATCAAACCCCTCTCTTGAATTTTAAATCATGCACCTAGAACTAATTAAAAACTAATTAAACACCTATTTAAGCTAACCTAAGCAATTAACAACACATTAAGCAAAAATCTTAGAATTTATACCAAAATAATTTGAAGATCCCACAAGCACACTTAGCCTCCCAAATTGAAATCTAAATCCCTAGATCCATGCTATGGTAGCCAAGGGAAAATGGGTAGGAGGTGGATTTTGATTTGGATTTTTGCTTGATTTTTTGTGGATTTTTCAAGTATTTTTGATGTACTTTTTTAAAGAGAAGGAGATGAAGAATGAAGGGGCTGTTGTGGGTTCAGATTTTGGCCAGAATTGGTGGGGATTGGGTGAGGGAGGAGAGAGAGTGAGGTGGGGAAAGTCCACTCTAGTCAAAGTCCACTCTAATTCTATCATTTTCTACTCTTTTCTTTTTCTTTTCTTTTGAAAAAAGAAGTGATTGGAGAGAGGGAGAGGGGGAGGGCTGTCATGGTGGGGCCGGCAACATGGGGAGAGGGTGAGGTGTGGGTGTGTGGGTTAGGAAAAAAGATAAATGCTAAACCCCAATTCCCATTAACACTAATTTCACCGAAAAAAGCCTTTTTCTTCGATATTTTCTAAACCGTTTTGGTAAACGATTTCATTTCAAAAACCATACGATAAATTTTTTTTTAATGTTTTATGATGCACAAAATTTGTTTCAAATCATTCCAATTTGTAATTTTCCCTAATTAAATGTATTAGTGACGGCTTAAAATAATAATAAAATAATTTTTTTCAGAAAATTTGAAATTTCACCAGTGTCTCAATAAACACCAAATACTAGCAATTACATAGCTAGAATATGTATATTTAATTTTTATAATAAGATATTTGTATTTTGACTTTTTACAGAAACCCCCCTTATTTTACCGATTTTTCGAAATTTCACCGAAACGATTTTCAAAACGTTACAACAATGAGACGAAAGTAATCCAACAATATAATACTAGGATCCGGCTTAAACCAAAGCCTACTAGTATTATCCGTCCAATCATGATCCGTGCACAAGTGCACGTATATGATCGAACCCTGCCATAAAATCATACGGCCTCTACAACGTTTCGCCCAAACCAGGGAAACCCTAGGTGTGGGACTCTAAAGACCCTCAATATGCTGGCAGTGGGTTTAACCACAAGCACGTCAGTGGCACTAGCTGTACGTAACGGCTACCCAGGTATTGAGCGAAATGGAGGCCGACGAGCAAACTCATTCTGAAACCCTACTGAGCCTGATAGTGACAATATCCGTACAGTCCGGTCCGTTCGTCTATGAGTATCGCATATTGAGTCTAGGGGGGTGGATAAAGTCAGACCCATAATAACGCGACATTTAGTGTCGGCATGAAACCTATCACCACCTGAGAAACTACCGATCCTAGTTCGGTAATTCTCGTCTACCCCGGCCGAGGAATTCTGGTGATGGCTAGCCGTACACTCCGCGACCTCAACCCCCAGTACCGGGTGAGACGAATCCCTTGACGATCCACTCACTGCCTCCATATTGCTCGGGACTGTACCCAACTAAAACCTATTTGCACGACTCCTTTGAGCCGTGGTAGGGTAGTAATCAAAGCACAGTGGGAACTCACACGAGACAAATGACGATCTCAGGTCGATAGACTAACCTGTACACATGTCACCAGGGAACTGCCATCTGACAATAGGTATAATACCAACTAGCATGTTCCCGGCGAGTCCGTCCGGTGTACTCATAACCCAATGAGCACCTATATACATCTTAGGTGAACCAACTGACACCAATGGCTTGTGAGACCGGCCACCGCCCCTCGTCGGGATCTCGATACGTATACACTAGTCTACTCTCGGTGTATCGATGCCCAGTCTCGAAACTCCCACGACTAAGGACACTTTAAGGATGTGCTTATAGACCACCAAACTCTCACATATATGATCACCATCATACTGCTGGTAGTCAAGCAAGAATCCTATGGGCTCTATCAACATGTAACAGTGATCTGTAATGTCACCTGAAGCATATACACGATGATAAGGATAAACCAGATAGCATATTGTCATCTCGAGTAAGACTGTTTTACCGGTATAGGTCCTCCCTCAATCATTGCAATCACGTGCCTGTGATCTAATAATTGACTTTAGGACACTATAACCAACAATCTACCACTTGCACATAAGGATAATTATTGCGGTGTCGCATACTCACAGCCCGTGTGATACCGAACACCCAACTTCTATACTAATCAGTTTCTTAAAGCTCGTTTGTAAAACTATAGCGTTCGAGAAATAGCCTTAGTGAGTGGATCCGCTCCAATGTTTCTTACTATGTCTCTCTTTATCTCAAGTTAGTGGAGAAAGCCATCTCCCGAAATGAGCAATACCTGTCTTAGAATATGCCTGGATATCTTATGGGACCGAGTTCATAAATGAACTCCAAATCCAGTAAACTTCTTAGAATGTATTGTCAACTGAATTTAATCAGTATCCTGCGCTATGCCTCCCTCAGTATCCTCTTGGACCACCTGTCCAAACTACTGCCCCTCGTCAAGAGAGAAAACTATAACTCAGACAGTCACTCTGTCATCCAGGTCACCTTGGAAGCCTGGAATGATAACCGTCTCCCGAAGGAGGCTGTCGTTACCATATCCCTAGAACATCCATTTATGTTCAAAAACTGCTTCCGAACTTTTCTCCAGGATTGGATTAATATATCAACTTATTGCATCTAGTGCAAAAACAACATCTGTTGTGGTACTTGACATCTCATAATTGACTCGATTACCTAAGCAAGTGATATGCCAATCATGCACATCCCTCTCCCCTTTAGTCTGTAAGACACCTTTAGAGAGGTTGACTCCATCACCTGCGGGTACACTACCATGCCAGGAGTCGTCCATTCTAAAACACCTTTAGAATACTTTCTAAATACCCAGATTGGGAAACTACCCAAATCTAGATCTAAAACCATATATCTAGTAACCAGAATGCCTGATATAATATCTATATCCTATGTGGAGAAACCACTGTGTGACAACCACAGTATAACCGATCGTAGTATAGGAATTTCACTTCCTATAAAGTGCATGTCATCAAAATACCAGGACATCACACCTTACTACCTTCTTAACAGATCCATCTCCTAATCTGATGAAGTCAAAGTCTATGACTGTCACATAAAAAATAGATGACCTATCTCCGCTATACCTGCTTTAGTCTGTAAATAGACATAAGCATCTTGTCCACTATGCTTCCGCTGCTCCCAATGACTACAACAACCCTCTGGCAGAGTCATATACACGTGCACTTCTAAAGCTAGTTTAGAACGACGCTATACTCATCCTCATGCCGTGTCTCATGGTCTATAACAGCAGTAATGGCAAGTCTGGGTAAACAAGAACCTCCCTATCACCATCTTTGAGGATACCGAAGTACCTCTCGGGCGCCTGAGGTTACCTACCATATCAGCGGAGTGCCTAATGGAATGTTAAACCCGATTGAATCTTTACGTTCTATTAAATTTTTAGTAATCGTTTGTGGTTCTGGAATCACTTCCAGTTCTACCATACTCCCACTATTGTTTTCTGAAAAATCCATTTTACTAAAACCGTGCCGAGTCAAGAACAATATTACCATTGATCTTCAAGATGGTAGAAAGTTAACCCTCGTCATAGCCCGGGATAACCCATAAACTGCCTTTACAGAAACGTGCCTTAAGTTATCCCGAGTCTGGTTTTAAGCATAAGCTGTACGACTCTGTAAGCCCATGTCACACACCCCACGAACATGCGGGGAGGCGGAATATATGAAAAACGATTATCAAAGCTTCGTAACACGGACTTGAGCGCATGAATGGTGTCTAAACCGTTACTAGCAAACTACGAGAGGTTTAACTACTCGAATTCGAAGTTATACCTCAAGTTACTTTTCCTTCGGGTCTTCATCGCTGTCCTCCACTCCTCGTAGGCTCCTTGGAACATCGGCACCTCAATGGCCTCCTCGAGTCAAAGACGATCCACCCGAGAGCTCCAACGCTAACCTTGATCTCTAACTTGAGATAACTATGTTGCTCAAAGTGCTAATCTAAGCTACCTAGGGGATATAAAGTGAGGTTATGGATGTATTAGTCTAACTAAACCTTGATCTCAACACATGAGAGGGGAGGATTAGGGTTTCAAGAGAGAGCTTGAGGAGAGAGAAGGTGAGCATAAGTTATTGAATGAAAAAGCTTCTCACTTCTAATATCTTATGAAGCATAAGAAAATCAAAAAGAATAAATCAAAATGCATTATCATCATGCTTCATTAAATATATGCAATGAATCATCAAGTGAGTCATTAAGCAATAAATGCTTCATTCACTCACTTGAATGATTCATCTAAGTGAGTCACAAGTTCATTAAATGCTAATGCCACCTTACCCTCCATGTCATCATCCATCTAGAAGCTTCCCAACAAATTACGAGAACGCCCCTCCTATCCGTGAAAACACGGAAAAACTTTAGACTGTACAAATCCAATAACCCGATACTAGAATCTGGCTTAAACCAAAGCCTGCTAGCAAAAACTGTCCGAACGTCGTACGTGCGTAAACACACGTACGCGTCCGAACCCTTGTTGTAAAACCATACGACCTCTATATCGTTTCGCCTGGAGTAGGGAAACTCTCTGTGTGGGACTCTAAAGACTCGACACTACACTGGCAGTGGGTTTAACCACAGACCGCAAGCGGCACTAGCAGTACGTAACGGTCCCCAAGTAGATGTCGATAAGAAGGCCGATGAGGAAACCAATCCGAACTCCTACTGAGCCTGATGTGACAATCTCCGTACAGTCCGGTCTGTTCGTCTAAGACTATCGCATATCGAGCCTCGGGGAGGCAAGCGTCAGTCCCCTAATAGCGGTATAAGTCGTGTCGGAGCGTAGCCCATTACACCTTGAGAAACTAATGGAACCTACCAGTAAATCTCGCTTTCCCTGGCCAGGGACTTTGCGTAATGGGTCTCTGACACAGCGCGACATCAACTCCCAATACCGGGAGAGTCGAATCCTTTCTAACCGCCACTGCCTCCAAGTGCTCGGGACTGCACCCAAATTCTACCTGTTTGCACGACTCCTTTGAGCCGTGGTAGGGTAGCAATCTAAGAACAGCGGGACACACTCAAGTCTGCGGACTATGCTGTACTCATGTCACCTTGGAACTGTTAACTGACGACGGGTATAATACCAACCAACAGTTCCCCTACGAGTCCTGTCCGGTGTACCCGTAACCTAACGAGCACCTGTGTACTATCTCCAGTATGACGTACTGATGGCTGTGGGACAGACCATCTCCCCAACTGGGATGAGAAGCGTACACACTAGTCTACTCTGGAGTATCGATGCCCTGTCTCGATAATCCTACGACTAGGGACAATTATAGGATGTTGCTTATAGACAACCCAGCCCCCACTAGTATGACTGCCATCACAACGCTGGTAATCAAGCAAAGATCCTATGGGCTCTACTAATATGTATTAGTGATACGTTACAAGAATCATATGCACATATTAAAGTAGAGACAAACCAAGAAGCATACTACCATTTTTAGCAAAACTGTATATACAACTGTGAATATCCCAAGCTTCCATTAAGTAATATGCAACCTAGTATGATACAATAATGGCCCCTAGGGCATATACACTAACAATCTCCCACTTGCACTAGGGCCATGAGCTGGCATATCGTAGACCTATCATCTCGAATAGCCTCTCGAACTGTGTCAGAGGAATGGCCTTTGTGAATGGATCAGCAATGTTATTATCCTTCTCTACTCTTTTCACCTCGATCTCCTGGCGATCTACGATCTCCCTGATCAGGTGATACCGCCTTAGGATGTGTCTGGATTTCTGATGGGACCTGGGTTCCTTCACTAAAGCTATAGCGCCGTTGTTGTCACAATACAGAGGTATTGGATCAACACTGGTTGGAACCACCTGAAGTTCTATGAGGAACTTCTTCATCCAGACAGCTTCTTTTGCGGCATCGCAAGCAGCTATGTACTCCGCTTCCATTGTTGAGTCTGTTAGTTATATGTATGCCCTAGAGGCCATTACTATACATATGATGTATATTGTAGTGGATGCTGGGACATATATAGGGAGGACTTTCTTGCTCGACATGAGAGTATGCTATCTGGTTGCTCTTTACCTTAACGTGTATACTGAATGTCTCTTTGTTACATGTTGGTAAAGCCCTTAGGATGTGTACTTGACTACCTGGACTATGATGCGGATCATACTAGTGGGGACATGGTAGTCCATAAGTACATCCTTCAAAGTCCCTAGTCGTGGGTGTATCGTGACGGGGCATCGATATACCAGAGTAGACTAGCGTATACCTTCTCGACCCATACAGATGGGCGATGGATGATCCCATATCCATTGGTGTTTGACATCAGAGGAGATATACGGGTGCTCAGTAGAGACTGGGTACACTGGACGGACTTGCCGAGAACTCCCAGATGGTATTATACCTTACGTCAGATGGCAGTTCTCTGGTGACACTGGTACAGAGTAGTCTGTTGACCCGAGATCGTCATAGAGTCTTGTGTGGTTCCCACTGTGCTTTGCTTTCCATCTTACCACGTCCAAGAGGGCGTGCAAAACGGTGGTTTTTGGGTACAGTCCCGAATCACATGGAGGCAATGAGCGATAGGAAGGGATTCGTCTCTCCCGGTATAGGGAGTTGATGTTGCGCTTTGTTCGATTGGCTAAAACCGGAAATCCCTGGCCAGGGTTGCTGAGATATACTGGTAAGTGTTACCAGTAGTTTCTCGAACTGTTATAGACCTCATATCGACACGACTTATCGAGCTATTGGGGTCTGACGTTTACCACCCCTAGGCAAGATATGCGACATATCAGACGACGAGACCGGACTGTACGGTAGTGTTACTGGTTGGATTCACAGGAGTGTGAGCGAGCTTGCTCGTCGATCTTCTGATAGCTCAATACCCGGGTGGCCGTTACGTTTAGAAGACCGCTTGCGGCTTGTGGGTGTTTGATATGATCATCACCTGCTGCCGGCGTATTGACGAGTCTTTAGAGTTATACACAAAGGTTTCCTAGCTCAAGCGTAACGAAATAGGAGCGCATATGAGATATGTGCGGGATCGAGAATGATACCAGTATGTGATACTGTATTCGATTCTCGCGATTTGTGACATTGATCGGTTATATGCGATATAGCCGGGTTATCGAATCAAGTGTTGATTCGATAAGTTGTTACTGTTAATATTAGTCGGTTATATGCGATATGACCGGATCATTAAATCAAGTGTTGATTTAATGATTTAATGCATAATTATATATTTGATATATTACTTTGCATTAACTAGTATTGGTTCACTTTAAATAGATTTTCTCACTTGGATTGTGCACATTGTATATGTGATATACTTTTGTACACAAGTTTGTATCATGTTTGATGATACATGCTAACTTGAGCATGTGTAAAGATTAAACCATGGTTGTGTAATGGTTAGGGTTTTCCTTTCATTTTCTTATTCATTTATTTATTTATTTATTCTTTATGGAAAATGAAAAGCATAAAGAGAAAAATGGTTGCTAACTTTGTTTGTATTATGAAGCTTCATGAAGCTTTGACTTAGTGACCATTTTGTCTCATGCTTAACCCTAACCATTCCACTTAACCCTAGTAAATTCTCTACACTTGATCATGGTTGGTTTATGATAAGTTTTCTTTTCTTTTCTATTTTCTAATTAACTTATCATAACATTATCATCTTCTTCTTCTTCTTCTTCAAGATGGAGAAGCTAGACTTCATCAATGGTGACTTGATGAAATGAGTGAGAAATCCAATTCTAAAGTCTACCCACTTCCTATTTCTTCATCCTCTACCTCTTGCCAAGTAGTAGAGTGTGTTTTCTTCACAAGTTTCTTGACTCGGTGAAGTTGGAGCTTGATCTAGTGATGCCTCGACGTAGATCATCTTCGGCACGAAGCCGACGACCTTGCCCGCCCATTTCTCCGATGGAGCCGACGCTAGAGCCCGGGATTCCATTTGGACAGCGAGGAGAGTTCATTGCGGAGCAATGGAGGTGGAGGAACGGATCTACAAAGGTTGTATTTCCGTACACTTAGTTAAAGTTGTTAACTATTCTCATTTGTCGCCGAAACTTCTAGCCAACGATCCGTAGTCTAGGGTTTCTCGGCACCGTAAAATTTGAAATTGGCATGGTTGATGCCTTGTGAGACCTCATTAGCTTGCCTAGGAACCCTACAGTGGTATCAGAGCCTAGCTAGAGCCTTAGGCGATGCGTAGACGAAGTTTGGAACCCGAACGAACACGAAACCCTAAAATTTCATGCTCTCTGGACTTTTTTCAAAAACTGGGGTTTTTCCAGATTAAAAATTCTTAAAAAATTCAGCAGGAAGATCTAAGAGTTATCGTGCAAAACGACATCGTAATTCATCTAAACCGCCGCGGTTCCGCGGTATGAGCATAGCTCATGCGGCGGTTCTGCGGCCGTACGGTCGTATCTCACTGTAGTTGTTGCACAGTAACTCCCCTTTTCTGATGCTGGATTTTATGGGAATTTTTAAATATCATTCAAGAGTTGAATTTTCTGGGGTTGTTTTGGGGATTCGGTGTTTCGATCGGAGTATCAAACTTTGTCTATGTGTTTTTCCGGATAAATTTTAGAATATGTTAAAAATTTCAGCCGGATATAAATACCCACCTTTTCCCCTGTCGGAAAATTTCCAAGTGTTGGACTTTTCCGTAGTTTAACGACGTTCTAAGTAGTGCAAGTAACGCGATGGTCCCTCTAGAAGACAACAAACCTTAACTCGATTATGTGACCGTCATGAACTGCCCTTTGAACCTTAGGGTTTGGGGCAGTACGGCGTGCCACATGTGAGGCGTTGGCTTGACCCTTCTACGGCTGGACCGTTGGTACTGAGGCACGAACTGAATGTCTTTTGACTTGTTTCATGTGTTGATCTGTATCGGGAAAACTTGGGTGTTTGAATGTTCGATCGGAAAGTTTAATATTTTCTAATTATCTGGAATGTGATACAATAATGGGAATTCACAAAGAGTTATGAGATAACTGAATGAATGTTATAAACATAGCAGTTTAGTCTCACTTGATCGGTTGCCACGGGATTTTGATGTGATCAAAACTCCGTTGCAATCACGTAGGGTACGCGGATACTCGCCGGGTAAACTTAATAGACAGCTACATCTCTTAGCCCCGACCAAGTGACTGTAGGAGAACCCCGTCGCCGAAAGCATCCGTTCGGGTGCTCGCGGCAGCGGTGTTCCGCCTTGGTGCACTTTGTCGACGGTATTAGGGGTGCGGCCGTCTACTGAAGTTTGCGAAGAGCATTCGATCAGAATGTCGGGAATCCTGTTGAATTCCCCTACTTGATATTGAAAAGCGTTTTCGATAATGAGACTGAAATGCGGGGTTTATAATTGTTAGGCATGCGATGTCTAAGTAATTCATTTGGTCAGGCATGCAATGTCTGAGGTGGTTGCGGATTCCAACTGTTGTAGTTTTACACTTTTTTTTTCTGTTACCGTAAGTGTAATATGTGATATCGCCGGTTTCGTTGCTATATGTCAACGACAATTGGCATGTGCATATTTACTTACGTTGATGACATGTGATGTTATGTGTTGCTGGATATGTTATATTGGATCGTCGTGTTTGAATAGCCCGGGGGTTTTTATGTGAGATGAGTGTTTTTCATTTTCATTCATGTAAAAACTTGTATGTAATATTCTTTTATTGGGGCACTTCCAGGTTGCGGAAGTTGTCACCATTTGTATATTATTTACTTTTCCGCACTAGGATAGACCCAAGGAGGAGGGCACAAGTAACCGGGTTCCGGAGTCCAGTGGGAGACCAACTCGAGGAGTCGAGTCCGGGTCTCCTAACTCTAGAATTGGTAGGGTTGCTTGCCGCTCTCGTAGGGGTCTAGGGGTGTGGGTTTGGCTATTCATCACGATCGTGAAATCCGTGTTTTGTACTGGCTCGTATTGAAAACACGGACGTCCTAGTATATCCAATATTTCATATGATTCTTCTGCTGCGATATCTGTGATGTGATCATGTGATGTTCTGTGATAGATACAGTATATAGTATATATGATATATTATATAGACGTTACTTATGTTTTACACCCGTGCTAGCTGATTGGTGTGATTCAGCGTGCTTGCACTTTCTAAAAGATAGATCAAAAATATTTGTAACCGCAATCAAGAACGGTGTCGCTTTGCAGCTAGCCGGTGAGTACGGGTCGGTCCACAGGGATGTTGTGAATTTTCTAATCGCGCTAACGAGTTAATTCCGAAGGGTGTTCGGATTGATTATTAAATCTAAAAATTGAAGTTGTATGATACTAGGATTAGAAACTTGCTAGGATTAGGTTTAGGGAAAATTTGGTTAACAAAGATCTAAATCTCTTTCCATTGCCTTTAATTAAAGATATCATATTAGTGTTATGGTAAATCTTAACAAAGGGGATTAGGATGATTGGGAAGATTGATTCTTCCTCTAGATCCTTGTCCTTCCTTTCTTAATCTTTACCCTAACCTCCATGGAAAACCTTAAAATCCGGGCCTTTAGACTACGGAATCACCGCTACCTTGAGGGTAAAAGTGCCGTAGGGAGCGGAATAAGAAGGTATGCATGGAGTTCTAATGTTCATAAAAGTTTGGCAACGAAAAGAGATGAGAAATCTTCATCTCTCAAACCCTTCCCTATTCCTAACCCTAACAAGCGAGGAAACTACTCGCTCAATGAGGGGATGAAAAAAGACATGATTTTATTAAAGAGAGAAAACATCGATTGCAAGTTAATAAAAGCTAAACTAAATTAAACTAAGGCGAGAAAATAATTTACCTAGAGCAGATATGAAAAACTACAACTACTGCAAGGAAAATAACCTACTTACTGATGCATCTCTCCAATCATCAACGCAGGTTTGTCAGATCTGAATTCATGAATTAAAAAGAAACACCGATGCTCTCCAAAAGAATTCTAAAATTTATTAATGAAGGGAGACATGAGAAATTACAATGAGTAGAGTTCCTATTTATAGAGAATAGGAAACCCTAAGTTACAATTGAATTGCATGTCTACATTTACCAAAATATCCTTAGGAAGACCTAGTCAAAGTAGACTTCAAGCTTTGGTAAAATTTTATGTCTCTTTAAAAGAAAGTATTGGGCCTTAGATCTTTGGGCTTCCTTATTATTTGGTTCTTTGTTAAAATAGCTTCTATGTTTCTTCCAGATCTCCAGTGAATAATTGCGGTAGGCTTTTAACCGTTCGCTTTGTAATCTTGGACCTTGCATTGCCTTGTACTCTGTGAATTTTATGTTTGATGTAGGCTTGATCAAGAGTCTTCTATTTGTTGGTCAAAGTCCACTTTTTGTATCATCTTTTGTCTTTTTCACTGTTTTCGCTTCAAGAACCTGTAACCTGTAATATGTAGCAGACATGCATCAAAAGCACCTGTTTATCATTGTAAAATGCATAAGAATGGGGAATAAAAAATGCAATATTATGGTATGAACACTAGCCCTGTCCTGCTCTGCCGTTAGTTACCTAACCTAACGGTGCACGAGGGGACATCGAGGCGAATGCGGATGGCATAAGCGTACGTCGTATTTATCTGTGATGTTTAGGTACTTAAATGATGGGACTTCATTAATGAGATTAATGAAATAAAAGAAACCTAAGATGTTGTAGAATCGAATTTCAAAATAAAACAGGTAGCTACAGTTCTTGCTTTGCACAGTGGTATATATGATATATCCTGCACCTTATTCGATAAGGAAAGGACCGAGATCCCTTCACCGGGAGTGACTCCTTTAGCAATAACTGGCAGATGCTACACACTCGGTTTGTCTTTTGATTGCTTTTAAGAGTTCTGCTTTGCACAGTGATATATATGATATATCCCGCACCTCATTCGACTAGGAAAGGACCGACGATCCCTTCACCGGGAGTGACTCTTTTAGCAAAACTGGAAAAGCCTAAAAAACACTCCATTTTAAAATTCATTCGATCCTACAACGATATCAAGTTCATTACGCAATAGGTTTTCAGAAAAACCTGTCGTAGCCCTCCGTCATTTCAGATAAGTGGTAGTTAGTATTCGTGCTACGTTTGGTTGCCTGCGTCAAGGCGTAGTGTGCGGTAGCTAACTAGTATTTATCTGCATATGCATATGATGCAGATTGGATTAGGGTAGTCGTGCGACTTTGTTGGCCTGCGTCAAGGGTCGTGCGGGTGGGTTTAATTCAATCAGAAAATGACGGGTTGAACTTGACTAGCGGACTATGGTTTGTTGGCCTGCGTCAAGGTCATAGGACGCTAGGGGCAAAAAAATTATCGGGAATTTCAAGTGTTGAAATTTGCAATGAGATTGCATACCTTCTATGAGATAGTTGGATCCCGATACCCACTGCGAGTAAGAGTTACTCCTGGGAGAGTTTTACACATTACAATTAGCCGATCAAGTAGGTGTCTAGAAAGGTGTCAACGGGGTTAGGCCTCTGGAAAAACGAGGTTTACTGTAATTAGGTTCGTGCGAAAGCACGGGGGACCTCCCTCAAAGTACCGACACTGGCCTGGCTGAAAGATTGGCGAACTTGTAGTGTGTAATTAATCCCGGCTAGTCTTTCCATTTAGGGTTTGAAGGAAGATTTGATAAAAAGCAGTGGGAGCCATCCTGATTAGATAAAATAATAACCAATCTATTCTTGCAAGAGCGCACGCTGAGTGATTTCTTCTCTCTCTCTCCAGGTAGCGACCATATCACGCCTTAATCAAGATAATAAAACGGATTATTAACCGAACCCGCTTGTTATACTGAGCTGGGGAACGTTGGTCCCGCTCCAACTTATAATTCTTATAAGACAGAGCAGGAAATTGGGGAATACTAGATTTCCCGTGCCGCCCAAACGAAGAGAGTGCATGCTGATGCATCATCTTCGGGTGTGTTCATTACAAAGAACTGTTTCTCAGTATCCTCCGCATCCTAGGTATATGATACCGGATCAGGATCCCAGATATGTAATCTGTTACATAGGGCTGCAAAAAGGGTAGAAAAACTGAGAACGGGTGATAAGTTTCATTAGGCAGAAAACGGGGCAAGAGTTGCAGCCAAGTCTGTCGGTCACTGTCACCCTGTATTACCAATACATTGATTCTGAACGAATGTTATTAGATACCGAACCTGATATACAAAATCATATCAGTCTCTTTATTAGTAAAGAAATGATAAAATTTTGTATTGATGGATAATGTTTTGAACATTTCCTATATCAAAAGTAGATCGGTTCAGGCACGTTATCTAAAAGCATTGATGTTCTAAATCAAACTACAGTTCTTAGTATACAGAACACACACAAGAGGAAGAGTTCAGAAATGAACGGATCCTTCTTGAGGTATTGTAGACTAGGTCAGATCAATATGACCCGACTAGCTAGAGTTATATAAAGATGCATATTTAAATTAGTTTGAATTTACATCTTGTGAAACTCGCCAGTCATGTCACAAAGATAAGATGACCATAGCTCTGTTTATTGGAAACAGAGAAAGAGTTAGTGAACTCTTAGGATGATACATGTTGATGTATGAAAGGTCCCCTGTCTACACATGCCAAGACCGGTTCTTTGTACTTCATTACATTCTCTGATAATCTCTCAAGATTCAGTCATATGTTCCTGTTGAAACATGAGTCCGAACCTTTTGAGATATTCACAGAATATAAGTTACAAGTAGAGAACCAAAATACGGGTATAAGTATTTGTAGGGTGTTTTTCGTCACCCCATTGAGATGGGAATACGCGCACGCTTGTCAGGCGTACTACAGATTCCCCCTTCCTAGGGTAGGCTGGGGTTTAATGATTGTGGGGATCCGAATCTCCGGCAGCCGCGGACTAAGCTGCCGTTAATTACCCCTCGCCTTTGGGGCGAGGGAACCTCCGATTAATGGGTTAAACTGGTCATGCGAACTCAATGTGCGGTGTGCGTGTGTTTTGTTTGAAAAGGGGGTTTTGGGTATATCGGGAGCCACGCAGAGTTTTTACGGGGGTCCCGCTACCCGGATAGCGGGCTGGGGGTCAAGGGGGCTAGCAGCCCCCTTGCGGGGTTCGGGGCAGCGCCCCGGCCCGAAATTTTTTTTGAGGGGGGAGAGTGTGGCGGAGTATGTGTATGTGTACATTTGTATACATATGTATATATATACATGTATATATAAGTAAAGGGGAAAAAGACATCCAAAGGATGCGTGGGGCCAGCGCCTAGGCGCTTGAGCGCGAGCGCGCCACGTGTCGGCACGTGGGCGCTTTGCGCTCGAGCGCAGAGTGCTGGAGCGCAACGCGCCACGTGTCGGCACGTAGGCGACTTGCGCTCGAGCGCTTGCGCTTGAGCGCAAGCGCGCCACGTGTCGGCACGAGGGCGACTTGCGCTCGAGCGTTTGTGCTGGAGCGTAAGCGCGCCACGTGTCGGCACGAGGGCGACTTGCGCTCGAGCGCTTGCGCTGGAGCGCAAGCGCGCCACGTGTCGACACCAGGGTGACTTGCGCTCGGGCGCTTGCGCTGGAGCGCAAGAGCGCCACGTGTCGGCACGAAGGCGACTTGCGCTCGAGCGCTTGCGCTGGAGCGCAAGCGCGCCACGTGTCGGCACGTGGGCGCTCTGCGCTTGAGCGCCGGCGAGAAAAAGAGGCTTTTAGCCTAAAAAGATTTCTCTGATGAGAAATCAAAGAGGAGTTGGACTCCTGAGTGTTCTTCTTCTTCTTCTTCTTCCTTTTTTTTTGGGAGGGGATTTAGTGAAAGATGTTCTTCTTCTTCCTCCTATCACTTGGCCGGATCTTGAAGATCAAGAAGCAGGAGATTTAAAAAGATCACTCCTTTTTTTTTTAGATCTGATGGGAGATCTGAGTTCCCCTTTGTGGGTTTTGTGGTGGAAAACTACTTAGTTTTGGAAAAGAAAGAGTAAAACTCTTGATTTAAATTCAAAAGAAAATGAAAAGGTTTAGAACCTTGAAGATGGAAGAAAAGAGCTCAGCTCTAAGACTTTTTTTTTTAGAGAGAAAAAAGGTTGTTAGATATTTTCATTATCTTTGCCTTTATAGGCCATACACTTTGCACATAGCCCCTTGGGCTTCACAAAATGGCACTTTGCCTATCCCATGGCTCATGTGCCATTTCTTTTTGCACATAAGCCATGGGCTTTACAGAAATTTGGCTTTATGCCTATTTTCTTACATTTATCCAAAAATAAAATAAATACAACAAAATTGCTCATTACAAAATTTTTAACTTGGCATAGGGAGGCCGGCTGCTTCATGTTCGGACTTGACCCGGGCATGGGCCCACTGGATCTGGGCTTGGGCCCACTTGGCTTGGGGTTGACTTTGATTTTGACTTGGTCAACCGGGGTGTAAATTTTTACCCCAACAAATTGCCCCCCATCAATAAATGCACACCACATATGTGGGTCGTGTGCATGAAATTGATGGATCTTCTTTCACGTGGAGGCGACTTGATTTGGTTCCCGCTTTTTGGGAAGCTGGCACTGCCCTTTTTACGACATGGACGGTCGTTGCTTGACACGTCTCCGAGACGGAGTGTCCGTGATAGATGTTTTCCCTGGCCCGGAGTTATCTGGTTCCCGCTTTGTAGGAATCCTGCGCTGCCCTTTTTGCGACTTGGACGGTCGGTGCTGCCCTTTTAGCGACTTGGACGGTCGATGCTGCCCTTTTAGCGACGTGGACGGTCGGTTCTGCCCTTTTTGTGACTTGGACGGTCGGTGCTGCCATTTTTGCGACGTGGACGGTCGATGCTGCCCTTTTTGCGACTTGGACGGTCGATGCTGCCCTTTTAGCGACGTGGACGGTCGATGCTGCCCTTTTAGCGACGTGGACGGTCGATGCTGCCCTTTTTGCGACTTGGACGGTCGGTTCTGCCCTTTTAGCGACGTAGACGGTCGTTGCTGCCCTTTTAGCGACATGGACGGTCGGTGCTGCCCTTTTAGCGACGTGGACGGTCGGTGCTGCCCTTTTAGCGACGTGGACGGTCGGTGCTGCCCTTTTAGCGACGTGGACGGTCGGTGCTGCCCTTTTAGCGACGTGGACGGTCGGTGCTGCCCTTTTAGCGACGTGGACGGTCGGTGCTGCCCTTTTAGCGACGTGGACGGTCGGTTCTGCCCTTTTAGCGACGTGGACGGTCGGTACTGCCCTTTTAGCGACGTGGACGGTCGATGGCACGATTTGACTTGCTCTGCTTCTTGCAATGTCAGGGGTAGACTTAACTTGCTCCGCTTCTTGCGGTGTCGGAGTGGAAGTTGACTTGTTGATATTGATTTGGGTTGACATCAGCATCGCTATACTGGAATATGGTACCAGGAGCGAATCATCATCTGTCATGGAGAGGATTTTGGGATTTTGGTTTTTGTTTGGCATCTGCATTGCTGCACTGGAATAATGCCAGGAGCAACTCATCATTTGCCCCGAGAGGATTTGGGAGAAATTGGGATTGTTTTACGCCCGTGGATTGTATACGGTTTTGCAGGATGTATGATCCAGACCGTAGGGCCGGAAAAATTTCGGGACTTTGTCGGCGTCTGCATCGCTGCACTGGAATATGGCACCAGGAGCGACTCATCATTCGCCGTTGGGGATTGAGATTTGGAATTTGGTTGGCGTCTGCATCGCTACACTGGAATATGGTACCAGGAGCGACTCATCATTCGCCACTTGGGGATTGGGGAGCGATGGCTTAGGAGACAGGTTTAGATCCCTACCACCTAAGACTTTTCAATTTTATGGGCCATGAGGGTCCCATAACGGTATTTTCTCCCTGCGAGTCGTAAGGATCCCGCAGGTGTATGTTCTCCTTAGGAGTCGTGAGGACTCCTAAGTGTGTTTTTCCTTTATGAGTCGTAAGGATCCCACAAAGGTTTGTCCTCCTCATATATCGTGAGGACACATGAGTGGGTCTTATCAATGGAGCATCATTCCCAAAGCGGAGACCGGCCGCGTAACTGGTGATTACGGTGGGGCATGGGTATGATGAGAATTATTTGAGCCCGTGGATTGTATACGATGGTCAATTTGGGGACCCACCGTAGGGCCGGGAGAATTTTGAGAAATTGGATTTTGGTTGGCGTCTGCATCGCTGCACTGGAATATGGTACCAGGAGCGACTCATCATTCGCCGTTTGGGGACTTGGAATTTGGATCTTGTTTGGCATCAGCATTGCTGCACTGGAATAATGCCAGGAGCAACTCATCATTTGCCTTAGAAGGACTTGGGATTTGGGTTTTTAGTCGGCATCAGCACTGCTAACACTGAAGCGAGATGCCAGGAGCGACTCATCATTTGCCGTTGCCCGTTGGGGAACGATGGCTTAGGAGATAGGTTTGGGTCCCTACCACCCAAGGCTTTTCAATTTTATGGGCCGTGAGGGTCCCATAAAAGCATTTTCTCCCTACGAGTCGTAAGGATCCCGCAGGTGTATTTTCTCCTTAGGAATCGTGAGGATTCCTAAGTGTGTTGCTCCTTTGTTAGTCGTAAGGATCTCACGTAGGGGTTTTCTCCTCACAAGGTCGAGAGGACTTTGTGAGTGTGTTTCATCTCTTTTCACGAGTTTGTGCCCTTTCGGGTTTTCACAGACTCGCCGGTAGTCCTGCTGTTTTTACTCACGGAGCCCTTTCAGGTTTTCATCCGTGCCCATTTTGCTTGTGGACATACCGTTTATTTCTTCTTCCTCCTCTTTTTTTTTTCCTTTTTTTTTTGCCGCTGGTGGGACTTTAAAAGTGGTCTCACCGGCAGGATTTGGGAGAAATAGGGGTTATTTACGCCCGTGGATTGTATACGGTTTTGCAGGATGTCTGATCCAGACCGTAGGGCTGATGTGCTCAATTTCGCCTGCGACTTGGAGCATTCACGTGTAGTATTTCTTGAGATATCGGCCATTGATGGGTGGCATGGGCCTTTCTCCCTCGGCACTTATTAGTTGGTAGGATCCTCCGTCAAACACTTTCTCGATGACGTATGGTCCTTCCCAGTTTGGCTCGAATTTTCCCTTGGCATGTCGATTGGGGATAATCGGTCTTTTGAGGACCAACACCAATTCACCTTTCTTGAAAGCGCGGAGACGGGTTATCTTGTCATAGGCCCGTGACATTTGGGCTCGGTATAGCTCCAGATTTTGCTGCACCGCGAGCCTCTTTTCTTCGAGGGCATCGAGTTCTTCAAGTCGAAGGAGCACGTTTTCCTCCTCCGTCAACTCATGCTGAACGGCCATTCTTAAGCTTGGAACTTCGACTTCGAGGGGAGGACCGCCTCCACTCCGAAGAGCAATGAGTATGGAGTGGACTGAGTTGGAGTACGGTGCGTGGTACGATACGCCCACAATGCCTCGTGAAGCTTGAGATTCCAGTCTCTCTTGTTGGCTGAAGCATTTTTCCTCAGGAGCTTGCATAGAGTCTTATTGAAGGCTTCGGCTAGCCCATTGGCTCTTGGATTATAGATGGAGGAATATCTCCAGTCTATCTTGTGCTGAGTAGCGAACCTTGAGACATTGAAGCTCTTGAAAGAAGGCCCGTTGTCAGAAATGATTCTTCTTGGTGTACCGAAGCGGTATAGAATATTATGCTGGAAGAATGTCAGAATATCCTTTGTCTTAACTTCTTTTAGCGGGACAGCTTCAGCCCA
Organism: Agapanthus africanus; assembly: GCA_030015575.1. NCBI lineage: Eukaryota > Viridiplantae > Streptophyta > Magnoliopsida > Asparagales > Amaryllidaceae > Agapanthus > Agapanthus africanus. The sequence goes on along the minus strand of JASDDO010000016.1, from coordinate 192,917,371 downwards.
TCTGGAGAAGTAGTCTGTCGCGGCCAGTATAAACCGGTGGCCTTTAGATGACGGAGGATCAATTGGGCCAACAATGTCGGTGCCCCAGACTTCGAAGGGCCACGACGCCACCGTAGGATGCAATGGATTGGGATGCTTGTGAATAAAATCACCGTGAACTTGGCAGATATAACATTTCTTTGCATGCTCTCCGCAATCCCGTATCATGGTGGGCCAGTAATACCCAAGCCGTTTGATTTGAAGTCGCATCTTGGGGCCAGATTGGTGAGCACCGCAAACGCCCGAGTGAACATCTTTCATGACCTTTTGGGCTTCGGCCAATGACAGACACCTGAGCCAGAGTTGGTCATATGACCTGCGGTATAACGTGTCATTTACAAACACGTATCGGAGAGCTCTTTTCTTCAGCTGAATCCTCGCAGATTTTTCTTCGGGCAGCTTGTCGTATCGGAGGTACTCTATAAAGGGTTCTCTCCAATCGGGCTCGTCTTGGATGATCGAAGCTTCTTCCGCAGGACTGCTCTTCTGTTCCGCGCTTTCCTCTTCTCGTAGAGAGAGTGGGGGTAGAATTTGCCGGCTCCTGACTGTGATCAGAATTTCGTCCATGTCAGGATCAGCCAGCTCCTTGGCCAAGCGAGCGAGTACATCAGCCTTTCCGTTCAACGCTCTAGGGACTCTCGTTAGTTCAATATGAGTGAACCGTTTCATGAGTTCCACCACTCGACCTCTGTACCGAGCTAACTCGGGTTTGTATATCTTATAGTCGCCGCTTACTTGGCTGACGACGAGCTGGGAGTCACCGTAGACTCGTAGCCGACGGATTCCCATTTCTACGGCAAGCTCCAAACCAGCTATCAGAGCTTCATACTCGGCCTCATTGTTTGTGCGAGGCTCGGTGAGAGCGAAAGAACGCCGTAGGGTTCCCATTGATGGTGTGATGAACACCAATCCTATCCCTGCTTTTATCTCCGGGACGCTTGATTTACTGGAGGTTCTTATCGATGAGGCCCCATCGAAGTAGAGCTCCCAACATGGCTCGTCATTCTCGAGATGCAGCACTTGTTCGTCGGGTAACTCACAATTTAGTGGCGACCCTTCTGGTATGGGATGAGCAGCGAGAAAGTCTGCAAGAGCTTGCCCTTTTACTGCTTTCTGAGGAGTGTAAACTATGTCAAACTCAAGTAGCATGACAGCCCATCTTGCCATTCTGCCGGCTAGGCTTGCTTTGGTCATCAAGTGTTTGAGCGGGTCGACCTTAGAGATCAGCATAACCCGATGAGCGAGCAGATAGTGCCTCAGCTTCTTCACAGCAAATATCAGAGCCAGGCATTGCTTTTCGATTGGGGAGTAGTTGTGTTCCGCCCCGACTAGAGTTCGACTGAGGTAGTAGAGGGCATTTTCTTTTCCTTCCTCATTATTCTGGGCGAGGAGCGCACCGAGTGACTCGTCCAGCACGGCAGTATAGAGAATCAGCGGTTTATTCGGAATGGGAGCGGCCAGCACTGGAGGGTGCAACAAGTATTGTTTAATGCTTTCGAACGCTGCTCGACATTCGGCATCCCAGATAAAAGGAGCTCCTTTCTTCATGAGCTTTGAGAAGGGTCTACATCTCCCTGATAAATTTGAGATAAACCTCCGTATATAAGCAAGCTTGCCTTGAAAAGATCTTAGCTGCGTCAGACTCTTCGGAGGGGGCATCTCCATGATGGCCTTTATCTTTGATGGGTCAACTTCGATCCCTCGATGTCGGACTATGAAGCCCAGGAATTTTCCCGATGACACGCCAAAAGCGCACTTCAGAGGATTCATCTTCAGATCGTATTCCCTCAGTCTGGTGAGAACGGTCCTGAGATCTTGGATATGATCGGCCTTGGCTTTAGTCTTGACGACCAGATCATCGACATAGCATTCGACGACTTTATGGATTAGGTCATCAAAGATATTAGTCATCGCCCTTTGATATGTAGCACCTGCGTTCTTCAGTCCGAATGGCATTACCTTGTAGCAATATATTCCGATCGGGGTTCGAAATGCTGTGTGCTTCTCATCCTCAGGCGACATCTTGATCTGATTATATCCAGACGAGCCATCCATAAAGGTGAACAGTTCGTAATTTGAGGTGTCATCGACCATCATTTCCATGACCGGTAGCGGGAAGTCGTCTTTAGGACATGTCTTATTGAGGTCCCTGAAATCGACACAAACTCGGATCTGCCCATTTTTCTTCTTCACTGGGACTATGCATGCGATCCAGTCTGCATATTTCTCTTCCCTGATGAAGCCGGCATCGATGAGTTTCTTAGTTTCCTCGATGACCTTTTCTTCTAGTTCCCTTCTCATTCTTCGAGGAGCTTGTTTGACTGGCTTAGCATCAGGAGATATAGCCAGCTTATGCACGGCTACCTCAGGGGAAAGGCCAGGCATTTCTTTGTACGTCCACGCGAAGCAGTCGACGAACTCACGCAGCAGGGCAATTATCTGCTCTTTCATTTCCTCCGACAAGAGTGAGCTGACGTAGGTCGGCCTTGGATTATCGGGCGTTCCTAAGTCAATCTCGGTTAGCTCATCAAAGGTTGCTTGTCCGCCATCTTCGAGCTCTTGAGGAGCTTCTTCTGGCTCGGCTATCTCGTCATCATCATTTGATCTTTCGCTGGTCTCACCAACATGGATCATGTAGCACGCTTTAGAATCAGGTTGAATGTAGCCTATGCCCCGTCTATCTGGAATCCGTCCATCGATGAGTGCTCGGACCTGGGGCGGATACCATAGCCCTTCGTAAAACTTTGCTTCGGACTCCGTTTGATATAACCGGCATCCGCACTTCTTAAAGTATTCCCGCATCTTGGGCGCATAGTATCTGGGATTGAGGACGGCTCTTATGCCTCTCTCATAGGGAAGGCACGCGACAGAAAGGTCGTCCGGGTGCACAACGGGGTTTGACCCATAAAACAAGATGCCCTTCTGTCCACTTTTCCTCCCGGGAACGTAGAAAGTTTTCAGCTGGTCCACGGTGGAGATTGATAATGCATCGAGCTCTTTGCACATTTGCTCTGGTACCCTTGTAACGGCTAGGGACCCTTCTGCAACTTCGAAGGTCTCTCGTAGTTTCGCTTGTCGCGTGGGGGTCCAATCTGCACCGCTGTTGCACGACAGGTCCTCCTCCTCTGACTCTTCAGTGTCACTGCCAAGATGAGGGCGGACTTTGCTGCTAGATGGGCCTTCAGTAACAGATTCGTCCGTATCGCTGCCGAAATGAGGGCGAGTTTTGCGGAAGGACGGGCTTCCAGCGTCGGACTCATCAGAGTCGCTGCCGAAATGCGGGCGCACTTGGGTATTTTTGCTTTTGAAAGTGACAGCCGGCGCAGATTTGCTTTTGAGTCTTGGGGCCGTTCTATCCTTAGTCAGTTATGGCTTAGCATTTTGGTGGTTCGTAAAGTACCGAGAATCTTCATATCGGACTTCATGCACACCGAACGGCTGGATGTCTCCGTCAATACGTCTTTCTTCGCCATTTTTAGTATATTTCATGCATTGATGGAGAGTCGACGGAATGATGCCGTAATCATGGATCCACGGCCGCCCCAAGAGAATCTTATAAGATGTGTCGGCGTCGATCACGTATATCTTAGCTTCAGTTTGCAGATCCCCAAATTTGATTGGCAAAGCTATAGACCCCAGAACTTGCTGGCAATTTTGGTTGAAGCCTTGAATGACAATCCTTTCCCTTGACAGGTGTCGGACGTCCATTGACAGACTCTTCAGAGTTCGCAAGTTCATGATGTTCACTGAGGACCCCGGATCAATCAATATACGATTAATTCGATCTCCGTCGCTGTACCCGGTCACGTAAAGCGGCCGATTATGCTCAGCCGTTCCCAGTAGCAAGTCTTCATCCTTAAATGTGACTGCGGCGGCATACAAAGCATGCTGGGCTTCTTTCATGTTAATTTCCGCAAAGTGAGCCTGATACCGCTCGGGGTTTTGCAGAGCGTGGATGAGAACATCTCTAAGCTCCTTAGATAGGACCAAGGCGTCGTAGATGCTCAGGAGAGACGGAAGCTTCCGGAGATGTGCCAGGACATTATAGTCCACCGAGGAAGGATTTATGTTTTCATCGGCCGGTTCTCTGCCATCTTCTTCATTAGCGACTTGTTTTTCCTTCCCTTTTGGGGCGTTGCCCTGATTTTGCGGTAGAGCCCTGCCGCTTCTGAGCTGGATTTGATTGGCCTTTGTGGTGAGCTCCTCGTCCTCTTCCGGAAAACAGAGATCATCCTCAGAGTCGCTGCCAAGATGGATGGCGTAGCAGGTCACTACTGGAATTTCTTCATTGAAGTCTTCTTCTAACTCCTCCAGAATTTCAGCCGCTTGTACAGGGAAGAACTCCTTCAATTGAATCAATGTTCTTTCCTTTTGTTCATATTCTTCGAGGGAATTGATATATTTTTGAATGGTCGATCTCCCTGCAGACTCTTTTTCGCGCCGAGCTGCACTTTTCTTCTTCTTAAGCTTCTTGGATTTTGAGCCTGATGGAGCTGCATTGGCAGCTGGACTGGCAGGCTTCTTCTGTCCTTCCCATTCCATCCTGGGCTCTTTCTGAAGTAGCTTTAGCATCTTCTTCGTCTTATTAGATATGTGCGTACTCCACGAAGGCCGCGATGAGTCAGTTTCGTTTGTCAGGGCAGCGGGTTCGGCTGTCTGCTCCCAGAAGGCTTCAGCTTCCGTCTGTATAAAGTTGGCGGTTGCAACTTGATTGTTCACCAACACGCTTTTGGACAGCTCGATCTCTCCAGCCTTGTACTGCTTCTCGACCCAATCCTTGAAGATATAGCAATCCTCGATCGCATGGCTCACTACTCGGTGGTACGGGCAATACAGGGGATTGTCGGTCATTTTTGCTTCTTGGGGTCTTTTCGACTCCGGCAGTTGTAGGCCATTGTTCAAGGCATCTTTAAATATCTTGCGGACCTTGTCCCTTCTGAAAGAGTAAACCTTGTTCTTTTTCTCCTCTAGGGAAGGCCCATCTCCTCCCAGCAATGGCTTTCGAGACCGGTTGGTTTTGGATTCGCCCGCCCTTCGCTTTTCTTCATTGTCGGAGGCATTGAAGACATTGGTACTGCTCGAACTCCCGCTTCTACGGTTGTCGTCCCGCTTGCTTTTCCAGGTTTTGTCTCTCTGAGAGTCTGGCGGGGACTCTTGCTTCGAACGTTCCAGCATTTGGACTTTCTTGGTTAGCTCCTGAAACGTCTTGAGGCCCGCTGTACACAAGAAGGGGACCATCCAATTGCTGAGGTTCCCAATGAGAAGGCTGACGGACTGGTCCTGCTCCAGCGGCGGTTCGCACTTAACTGTGAGATTACGCCACCGGGAGATAAAGTCGGTGTTGCTTTCATTCTTCCCCGGCTTGGTCCTCACAAGATCGGCTATAGAGATTTTATCACTGACGCTCATGAACCTTTGCCGGAACAGAGACTCCATTTGGGCAAAGGTAATGACGGACCCGTCCGGTATACTCGCATACCAGTCGAAGGCGACGCCGGTCAGGCTATTGACAAACTGACGAAGAAGGAGCGCGTCATTGCCCCCTGTATTTCCGCACGATGCTTTGAAGTGGGCGACGTGCTGGTTTGCATTCCCCGTTCCATCAAATCTTCCGAACTTAGGAATGACGTAGCCGCTTGGGAACTCAATCAGATCGTACTGCGCGGGATATGGCCGCCCACTACTGCCGATTTCTTTCTGAGCTTCAGCTTCGGCCACCAATGTTTTAACCTTGCTGGTAACCAAATCCATTATCCGATCCTGTGTTAGCGGGATAGCGCTATCTGGGGCCAAGGCGTCCCCAGAAGCGGAATGTAGCCGGCTTTCATTCGGCTCGACCAGTCTTGGTCCTAAAGGAACAGGCATTGGCTGCCTCGGATTGTCATCACCCGGCTGATTAGTAGCAGCTTGTGCTTGATTAGGAGGCGCTCGAGCAATTTGAGCCGTAAGCTGCATCACCACGTTCGTTAAGTCGTCTATCTTCGAATAGAGCTTGGCCATCTCCTTATCTTTGCTCCTGAGCTGTTTTCGAAGTTCTTGAAGCAGCTCTTGCTCCGCAGTCCTAGGGCGGAAAGTCGGCTCTTCCTCGCTGTCCGAGCTTGACTCTACATGGACCGAGGGGTCTATCTGCCTATCATCCTCATCGAGAGGGTTTTCTTCATCCAGCAGGGGCGGCTGTTCTTGGGCGGCGGCAACCACATTCAGGCTAGATTGGGCTTGGGATGTGGTGGCCCCGTCCTTACTTTTGCTGCGAAGGTTGTCGCTGGGGCGCCCGCCCGCCATATAGACCGTATGGATGATATATCCGGCCGTCTCTCTATCATTGGCAGCTGATTTCACGGCTCGCTGTCTTGACCCCCTTGTTTCGGTAGATGGTAGTCGATTGAAGGCGGCCGGCCTAACCAGGTTCTTGAATGGTGCTGGCGCTTCTTTTCTGGGTTTGCCCCGCTGCTTTCGCGCAGCACAGAGTGCTTGATAGACTCTTGAAGAGACAGTGTCATACTTTTTCTGTTGGGGCCGGGACACGTCTCTTTGTGGCACTGTTCGGACCGCTGTCTTCTTGATTCTGGCGGTCATGGCGTTTTTCTGAACCCACTTCAGAGGCTCGAAGGAATTGCTGATTCTTACGTCCGACTCGGCCGTCGTCGCCGGGCAACCCTGCACTTGGAACTTCACACGATTCCATTTGGCTGAAGCCCTGGCCCTCTTGTTGGCTCGATACCTGAGCCGCTTCTGCCTTAACTTTTCTGTTCTAAGCGCCTGGCAGACTTCAACTCTTTGGGAAGACGCCACAGGCCGGTTGATGGAGGGCCTTGGAGATACGCTCGATTGTGCATTTGTTGGAGTCATTGCCTGAGCTCGTTCGCAACATTTAATGTTGCCCTTCGCATCGGAAGTCTTGCCCCCAGCTAGAGCGCCAGGGACTCGTTCAGACACCATCTTAAGCTTCGGTTGTGGGGCCTTGGCGATCACGACATTCGGCCTCTTACCCCTTGAGACCGGCTTGGCCACCTGTTCCGCTGGGATCTCTGCCAGATGAGCGCTTCCGGCAGGGTAGATGATGACAGAGCCAAACTGGCGGGGCGGTTCCTCCCATTGTCGACTGAGGCTTGCGGGGAGAACCACACGAGCGTTGATCTTGACCACGTACGGAATCGGGGTCACGTTGGAAGCTGAGTTCGTCTTGGGAGACATTATCGTCGAAAGTTGATTGCTGCACGAAAAGAAAACATCATTTTAGTATAAGCAATCGATATGTATATTGATTGAGTTCGCATGAACGTTTAACCCGAAATATAGGAGGAGAGATTGGTCCCACCGGGCGTGCCAGAATCTGTAGGGTGTTTTTCGTCACCCCATTGAGATGGGAATACGCGCACGCTTGTCAGGCGTACTACAGATTCCCCCTTCCTAGGGTAGGCTGGGGTTTAATGATTGTGGGGATCCGAATCTCCGGCAGCCGCGGACTAAGCTGCCGTTAATTACCCCTCGCCTTTGGGGCGAGGGAACCTCCGATTAATGGGTTAAACTGGTCATGCGAACTCAATGTGCGGTGTGCGTGTGTTTTGTTTGAAAAGGGGGTTTTGGGTATATCGGGAGCCACGCAGAGTTTTTACGGGGGTCCCGCTACCCGGAGAGCGTGCTGGGGGTCAAGGGGGCTAGCAGCCCCCTTGCGGGGTTCGGGGCAGCGCCCCGGCCCGAAAATTTTTTTGAGGGGGGAGAGTGTGGCGGAGTATGTGTATGTGTACATTTGTATACATATGTATATATATACATGTATATATAAGTAAAGGGGAAAAAGACATCCAAAGGATGCGTGGGGCCAGCGCCTAGGCGCTTGAGCGCGAGCGCGCCACGTGTCGGCACGTGGGCGCTTTGCGCTCGAGCGCAGAGTGCTAGAGCGCAACGCGCCACGTGTCGGCACGTAGGCGACTTGCGCTCGAGCGCTTGCGCTTGAGCGCAAGCGCGCCACGTGTCGGCACGAGGGCGACTTGCGCTCGAGCGTTTGCGCTGGAGCGCAAGCGCGCCACGTGTCGGCACGAGGGCGACTTGCGCTCGAGCGCTTGCGCTGGAGCGCAAGCGCGCCACGTGTCGACACCAGGGTGACTTGCGCTCGGGCGCTTGCGCTGGAGCGCAAGAGCGCCACGTGTCGGCACGAAGGCGACTTGCGCTCGAGCGCTTGCGCTGGAGCGCAAGCGCGCCACGTGTCGGCAAGTGGGCGCTCTGCGCTTGAGCGCCGGCGAGAAAAAGAGGCTTTTAGCCTAAAAAGATTTCTCTGATGAGAAATCAAAGAGGAGTTGGACTCCTGAGTGTTCTTCTTCTTCTTCTTCTTCCTTTTTTTTTGGGAGGGGATTTAGTGAAAGATGTTCTTCTTCTTCCTCCTATCACTTGGCCGGATCTTGAAGATCAAGAAGCAGGAGATTTAAAAAGATCACTCCTTTTTTTTTTTAGATCTGATGGGAGATCTGAGTTCCCCTTTGTGGGTTTTGTGGTGGAAAACTACTTAGTTTTGGAAAAGAAAGAGTAAAACTCTTGATTTAAATTCAAAAGAAAATGAAAAGGTTTAGAACCTTGAAGATGGAAGAAAAGAGCTCAGCTCTAAGACTTTTTTTTTTAGAGAGAAAAAAGGTTGTTAGATATTTTCATTATCTTTGCCTTTATAGGCCATACACTTTGCACATAGCCCCTTGGGCTTCACAAAATGGCACTTTGCCTATCCCATGGCTCATGTGCCATTTCTTTTTGCACATAAGCCATGGGCTTTACAGAAATTTGGCTTTATGCCTATTTTCTTACATTTATCCAAAAATAAAATAAATACAACAAAATTGCTCATTACAAAATTTTTAACTTGGCATAGGGAGGCCGGCTGCTTCATGTTCGGACTTGACCCGGGCATGGGCCCACTGGATCTGGGCTTGGGCCCACTTGGCTTGGGGTTGACTTTGATTTTGACTTGGTCAACCGGGGTGTAAATTTTTACCCCAACAGTATTATGTCCTATGATGAGATCAAGGAGGAGAATACTTGAGCACGGAAATCCTGGACTATTCTAAAGGAGAATGAGATTCTCTCTCAGCATTACTCCTCCGTATACACCATAGCACGATGGTATGTCGGGGCGGAGCAGATACACCCTATTTGATATGGTGTGCTCTATGATGAGTACTACTGAGTTACCTATTTCCTTTTGGGTGTTATGCACTTATGAAGTTGCATACCTATTTAATAGGGTTCAAATCAAATCAGTTGCCTACCACTTCATATGTGATATGGAAAGGGAAGAGCCCATATCTTAAGTTGGTTAAGATTTAGGGTTGTCCGGCCTATGTCTAAAAGCAAAATCCGGACAAGCTCTTGGCAAGGTTGGTTATGTAAAACTGGAAAGGTTCCAGCTATACAAACTGCAGCTGCTAATTTGGTAGAACTAAAGGATTCGATTGTAACCAACGTACCTCAGCCTCTCCGCCGATCTAGCAGGGTTCCTCACCCACCTGAGAGATACTTCGGTTTCTCTATGACAGTGGGAGCGAGGATTGCGTCATGAGATGATAACCCAACTAGTTTCGAGCTGGCCATCAGTAGTAAGACTCTGTAAGAATGGCTGGATGCTTAGTGATCTGAGATGGAATCCATATACACCAACAAAGTATGGACTTTGGTTGCTATATCTGAAGGGTTAAATCCCCATCAGGAGCAAGTATATCTTGAGAAGATTACTTGGTGTACATGGAAAAGTTGAGACTTTCAAAGCTAGACTTGTTAAAGGTTTTCGTCATCAATCAGGCGTGGATAATGATGAAACCTTTTTCCAGTAGCTATGCTTAAGTCCATCCAGATCATACTTGCCACGGCTACATACCATGACTACGATATCTGGCGGTTGGGTGTCATGACTGCTTTTCTAAATGATGTTTTGGAAGAGAGCGTCTATAAGTACACAGCCAGAGGGCTTCGTAGATAGTGGGAGCAGCGGAAACGTGTGCAAGATGCTTTATAGGATAAAGCAGGCATCGCGGAGTTGGAACATCTGTTTTGATGTATTAGTCAAAGAGTTTGACATCATCAAAATGGTAGATGAACCTTGTATATACAAAAAGGTAGTAGGGAGTATGGTGGTGATCTTCGTAGAGTACGTGGATGACATACTCTTGATAGGGAAGGAGTTTCCTATGCTACGCTCGATCAATCTCCGCTTATCACAATGATTCTCCACATGGGATCAAAGTGATACCTACTAAATCCTGGGTTTTGGATCTATGAGATAGATCTAATTGGAAGTTAGAATACTCACTAGCTGTAGTGAGATGGTATCAATTGATTGATCCTGGGGAGAATCACTAGAAGGGTTCCAGAGTGATTAAGAAGACTGAATGTCGGTCACAGACATTGTCTTTACCCTCAGTAAAGGGACGGTATGTTGGAAGAGTTCCAAGCTAGATACCGTGGCATACTAGACGATAAAGGCAGGATACATCGCTACTTAAGATGCTACCAAAGAGGCTGTTTGGGTGTATATTGGTTCATGAGATGAACTAGGTTCCTACCATTGTGTGACAATGGAAGTGTGGCTCTGGCTCGGGAACCCCGGTCCCATCAGTGATCCAGACATATTCTAAGGCAGTGTTACCTGATCGTGGAGATGGTTGATCTCCAGGGGATCTAGGGAAGGAGAGTAGAATCAGAGGACGACACGGCGGATCCACTCGTGAAGGCCTATTCCCAGAGAGAGACTTTTATGGGATGGTTGAGTATGAGATACTGCAACCACTGCTATCAGATGGCCCTAGTGCAAGTGGGAGATTGTTAGTTATATGTATGCCTTAGAGGCCATTACTATACATAGGATGTATATTGCAGTGGATGCTGGGACATATATAGGGAGGACTTTCTTGCTCGACATGATAGTATGCTATCTGGTTGCTCTTTACCTTAACGTGTATACTGGATGTCTCTCTGTTACATGTTGGTAAAGCCCTTAGGATGTGTACTTGACTACCTGGACTATGATGCGGATCATACTAGTGGGGAAATGGTAGTCCATAAGTTCATCCTTCAAAGTCCCTAGTCGTGGGTGTATCGAGACGGGGCATCTATATACCAGAGTAGACTAGCGTATACCTTCTCGACCCATACAGATGGGCGATGGATGATCCCATATCCATTGGTGTTTGACATCAGAGGAGATATACGGGTGCTCAGTAGAGACTGGGTACACTGGACGGACTAGCCGAGAACTCCCAGATGGTATTATACCTTACGTCAGATGGCAGTTCTCTGGTGACACTGGTACATTGTAGTCTGTTGACCCGAGATCGTCATAGAGTCTTGTGTGGTTCCCACTGTGCTTTGATTTCCATCTTACCACGTCCAAGAGGGCGTGCAAAATGGTGGTTTTTGGGTACAGTCCCGAATCACATGGAGGCAATGAGCGATAGGAGGGGATTCGTCTCTCCCGGTATAGGGAGTTGATGTTGCGCTGTGTTCGATTGGCTATAACTGGAAATCCCTGGCCTGGGTTGCTGAGATATACTGGTAAATGTTACCAGTAGTTTCTCGAACTGTTATAGACCTCATATCGACACGACTTATCGAGCTATTGGGGTCTGACGTTTACCACCCCTAGGCAAGATATGCGACATATCAGAAGATGAGACCGGACTGTACGGTAATGTTACTGGTTGGATTCACAAGAGTGTGAGCGGGCTTGCTCGTCGATCTTCTGATCGCTCAATACCCGGGTGGCCGTTACGTTTAGCAGACTGCTTGCGGCTTATGGGTGTTTGATATGATCATCACCTGCTGCCGGCGTATTGACGATTCTTTAGAGTCCTACACAGAGGTTTCCTGGCTCTAGCGAAACGAAATAGGAGCGCATATGAGATATGTGCGGGACCGAGAATGATACCAGTATGTGATACTGTATTCGATTCTCGCGATTTGTGACATTGATCGGTTATATGCGATATAGCCGGGTTATCGGATCAAGTGTTGATTCGATAAGTTGTTACTGTTAATATTAGTCGGTTATATGCGATATGACTGGATCATTAAATCAACTGTTGATTTAATGATTTAATGCATAATTATATATTTGATATATTATTTTGCATTAACTAGTATTGGTTCACTTTAAATGGATTTTCACACTTGGATTGTGCACATTGTATATGTGATATACTTTTGTACACAAGTTTGTATCATGTTTGATGATACATGCTAACTTGAGCATGTGTAAAGATTAAACCATGGTTGTGTAATGGTTAGGGGTTTTCCTTTCATTTTCTTATTCATTTATTTATTTATTTATTCTTTATGGAAAATGAAAAGCATAAAGAGAAAAATGTTTGCTAACTTTGTTTGTATTATGAAGCTTCATGAAACTTTGACTTAGTGTCCATTTTGTCTCATGCTTAACCCTAACCATTCCACTTAACCCTAGTCAATTCTCTACACTTGACCATGGTTGGTTTATGATAAGTATTCTTTTCTTTTCTATTTTCTATTTAACTTATCATAACATTATCATCTTCTTCTTCTTCTTCTTCAAGATGGAGAAGCTAGACTTCATCAATGGTGACTTGATGAAATGAGTGAGAAATCCAATTCTAAAGTCTACCCACTTCCTATTTCTTCAACCTCTACCACTTGCCAAGTAGTAGAGTGTGTTTTCTTCACAAGTTTCTTGACTCGGTGAAGTTGGAGCTTGATCTAGTGATGCCTCGACGTAGATCATCTTCGGCACGAAGCCGACGACCTTGCCCGCCCATTTCTCCGATGAAGCCGATGCTAGAGCCCGGGATTCCATTTGGACAGCGAGGAGAGTTCATTGCGGAGCTATGGAGGTGGAGAACGGATCTACAAAGGTTGTATTTCCGTAAACTTAGTTAAAGTTGTTAACTATTCTCATTTGTCGCCTAAACTTCTAGCCAACGATCCGTAGTCTAGGGTTTCTCGACACCGTAAAATTTGAAATTGGCATGGTTGATGCCTTGTGAGACCTCATTAGCGTGCCTAGGAACCCTACAGAGTCAGCAACGGTCTCCTGCTTGGAACTTTTCCAACAGACCGCCCCTCCATTGAGGGTAAAGACATAACCAGACATGGACTTGGAGTCATCCTTGTCACTCTGGAAGCCGGAGTCGGCAAAGGCCTCGATCTGGAGGTCTTTTCCGCCATACACCAAGAACATCTCCTTAGTCCTCCTCAGGTACTTGATAATGTTCTTTACTGCTATCCAGTGCTTCTCCCCTAGGTTTACCTGATACCGGCTTACAACGCTCAATGCGTATGCTACATCTGGTCTGGTACATAACATCGCATACATTATAGAACCTACCGCAGAAACGTATGGTATAATCGACATGCGATTCCTTTCCAAATCAGTCTTGGGAGACATCTCTTTGGAGAGGGTGATTCCGTAACAAGCCGGTAGGTTACCGCGCTTAGAATCATCCATACTGAATCTCTTCAATATGGTGTCTATGTACCTGGACTGCGAAAGTCCCAACATCCTCTTTGATCCATCATGATAGATCCGGATCCTCAGAATGTAGATGGCATCACTCAGCTCTTTCATGGAGAATTTATGTGAAAATAATCTTTTGACTGACTGTAATATAGGAATATCATTTCCTATTAGGAGAATGTCATCCACGTACAAGATGAGGAATACTACAGCTCTCCCTACAATCTTTCTGTATATGCATGGTTCATCTGGATTTTTGATAAAGTCAAATTCTTTGACAGCATCATCAAAACAGATGTTCCGACTCCGAAATGCCCGCTTTAGTCCATAAATGGACTTAAGCAGCTTTCATGCTTTACCGCTGCTCCCACACTGAATGAATCCCTCTGGCTGATCCATATAGACGCTCTCTTCCAAATTTCCATTTAGAAAGGCCGTCTTTACGTCCATCTGCCAGATTTCATAATCGTGGAAGGCAGCAATAGCAAGAAGGACCCGAATGGATTTAAGCATAACCACTAGAGAAGAGGTTTCGTCATAGTCCAAACCAGGTCTTTGACGAAAACCCTTTGCAACAAGTCTAGCCTTATAGGTTTCAACCTGTCCATCTACACCAATCTTCTTTCTGAAGATCCATTTGCATCCTACGGGTTTTACCCCATCTGGAGTAATGTCCAAAGTCCATACTTTGTTAGTGTACATGGACTCCATTTCGGTCCGCATTGCATCCAGCCATTTTATTGAGTCACCGCTCTGAATGGCTTGCTGGAAGCTAGTAGGGTCATCTTCATTAATGATGCAATCTTCTCGATCCCCGTCTATGATAAATCCATAGTATCTCTCGGGCGGATGAGACTGCCTGCTACTCCTGCGGAGTGGAGCAGGGATGTCTTGTTCTCCTGAACCTTCTGGTTCTTCCAAGCTTTCGTAATAGCTTGTGGTTCTTGAATTTCTTCCAGTTCTACTACGCTCCCACTTGTTCCTTTTTCTAGAAACTGATGTTCCAGAAAGTGGGCATGACGAGAAACAAAAACCTTTTGTTTCTCTGCGTAATAGAAAAAATACCCCTTGGAGTTCTTTGGGTATCCCACAAACTTACACTGTACTGAGCGTGCCTCGAGCTTGTCCGCATGCTGCCTTTTTACAAAAGCTGGACATCCCCATGTCTTCAGGTACTGAAGATAGGTTTTCTTCCCACTCCACTTCTGATATGGTGTGGTAGGCACAGTCTTGGTTGGAACTTTGTTCAAAAGATATGCAGTCGATTCTAGTGCATAACCCCAGAAAGATCGCGGTAACTCAGCCTTACTCATCATGGAACGAACCATATCCAATAGGGTTCGATTCCTCCTTTCTGATACACCATTGTGTTGTGGTGTGTATGGAGCAGTAAGCTGAGAGAGAATTCCATTCTCTTTTAAGTAACCCAGGAACTCGGCACTTAAGAATTCACCACCTCAATCAGATCTCAGTGTCTTGATACTTTTGCCTTTTTGGTTTTCCACTTCATTCTTGTATTCCTGGAATTTCTCAAAGGCCTCGGATTTATGTTTCATCAAGAAGACATGTCCATACCTAGAGAAATCATCCGTAAAAGTAATGAAGTAGGAATAACCACCTCTCGCATGTGTAGACATTGGACCGCACACGTCACTGTGTATGAGTCCCAAGAGCTCGCTTGCTCTTACTCCGTGTCTAGTAAACGGAGTCTTGGTCATCTTTCCTATGAAACAAGATTCACAAGTAGCATAAGATTGATATTCGAACGGATTCAAATATCCTTCTCTATGTAACTTAGTCAACCTTCTCTCATTGATGTGGCCTAGTCTACAATGCCATAAGAAAGCCTGATTTAATTCTTGAGACTTTCTTTTAAGTGTGTTTTGGAAATTGAAAACTTGAGCTTGACTCAATATGTATATGCCGTTATCTAATGTACCAGACCCAATCAAAACTTGATTTAGGTGGATGTGAACTACATCGCTTACGAATGTAAAATTATATCCCTCTCTCGAAAGTGAGGATACTGATATGATATTACAAGTCATACTAGGTACATACATACAGTTACGTAGAATCAATATCTGCACACTTGTCAATCCTAGGCGATATTCTCCCACGGATTCAGCGTCCACGCTCATTCCGTTTGCAACTCTGAGAGACAAATCACCTACCTTCATAACTCTACGGTTTCTCAAAGCATGTAATGAATTACAGATATGAGATCCTACTTCGGTATCGAGTGCCCAGGAAGTAGAGTTAATTGACAAACCGTTCTCAATAACAAATACACTTGAGGCTGAAGCTACAACATGCTTCGTATCCTGGCTACTGGCTTCTAAAGGCCTGCAATCTTTCTGCCTATGCCCGATCTTATAACAATAGGAACGTCCCTCTTTTACTATATCCAGTCCCAAAACTTTTTCCCTTCTATTTCCTTCTACTTCCCTGGTTTCCTTCTGGGTAGGAGGCAGAGATTGTAGAATCAAGTCAGTATCTAACTCGTTTCCCAACGTGGTCTCCAGGTCCTTGAGCTCATCAATACAGCTAGTCATTGTAAGGACGTTGTCCCCTACAGATGAACCGACAGCCAACCTCGCTTGAATTAATTCGTTCGAGGTCTCATATCTTGTGATATGAGATTGCTCTCCATATAAATCTTTTTTATGGAGAAAGATGGAAACTATGTCCATCTTCTCGTGCTGCTTCTGGTATACACCATCAACTGAAGCTAACACGAGGCACTTGGCTTTCGTTTTATCCTTTTTCCCTTGTCTGACGGATATCCATATCCGCGACGGTGGAAACTGAACCTGAGACGGCGGGATCTTGCGTAGTGTTAGGGTGGTCCAGCTTGTCATAGGCAATGGACATATGGACAGACCTTTGCCAGTCATATAAGTCAGATTCAGTCAATTTGTTATCTAGATGTAACATAGTCATGGTCACAAGGTCGCTGCAATTAAGAGAGAGAGAAGAAAACACTTTTAGCATGATGCTCTTGCAATTTTAGAGTAGTTTTTAATTTATCTAAACAGGATGGCTCCCACCATTTCTCGAATCCTTCCTCAAACCATAAAAGAAGAATTAGCCAGGATTATTCTCACCGTACAATACTTGCTTAACCTTTCATCCAGGTCAGTGTCGATACATCGAGGGAGGTTTTCCAACGCTTTCGCGAAGTTCCTTAATTAAATAACCTCTTTTCTCTGGGGGCGTAACCCCTCTGACACCTTTCTAGGCACATACTTGGTTTATAGCATTGATCGTTAAGTGACGAATCTCCTGATAAGTAGTATATACTGACAGTAGGATCAAGATCCAAAATATCATCGTATGATAATGTTGTGTAGGGTTACTAGGCACACTAATGAAGCTCTACAAGGCATCGACCATGCCAAAATTAAATTTTTATGTGCCGAATAACTCTAAGCAAGATCGTTAACTAGAGTTTAGGCGAATAAATGAGCAAGTAAACAACTTTACTCTAAAGGGAATACGAAATACAACCTTTGTAGATCGGTCCTTCACTTGTAAAGCTCCTTGATGAAGTCCCTTTGCTACGATCAAGCTTATCCCGGACTCTTGCATGGCTTCACGACGCGAAGGAAGAGACCTTGCTTGAAATCTCCGAGGCCGGAGATGATCTACGTCGAGGGAATTCCGACTCAAGCTCCTACTTCACTAACTAGAGAAATAGTGAAGTAAACACCCTAAACTAAAGTGCTAATCTAGTAGAGGATGGAGAAATAGGAAGTGGGTTCTCTTTAGAATTTTGTTTCTCACACTCTTTCTCACTTTGGATCAAACCCTAGTTTTCTTTCTCCTTTTCACAATGAAGAAGATGATGAACAAGAGAAAAGAAATGAGGATAATGATTAAGTGTCCAGTGTAACCATGGTGAGTGAGTATCATATACTAACCCTTGTAGAGCCATAACCATAGCTAATGGATTATGGTTGGGTTAAAAGGAATCTAAGGTAAAGACAAACCTAGTAGACTTTGTCAAAGCAAGTTAAGCTTCTACAAGCTTCATGCTCATTCCAAAACTCCACTAATTTTTTAATTATCTTAAATAATCTTAACCCATCATAATTCATCGAATGGTGTTTGTCTCATACACACAAGTCAAGTGTATCATCAACCATGATACAATATGATAACACATTTTAACATATATCATATACATGTTAAAATAGTGTGCATGTGAGAAAAACCCTAAAGTGAACAAGTGTTAGGAAATGTAAATTAGTATATCTAATATACAATTATACACTTAATTATTAAATCAACACTTGACTTAATAATCCGGTCATATCTCATATAACCGGCTAACATCCATCGTATCGACTTATTGAATCAACACTTGATTCTATAACCCGGTCATATCATATATAACCTGACCGATACAAAAAGTTAAGTGTGTTTTCTCTTGTAAGTCGTAAGGATTTTGCAAGAGTATTTTCTCCTTATAAGTTGAGAGGATTTACAAGTGATGTTCACCATACAGGGACATTTCTCGTCGTTGATGGAACTTGGTGGGGGAATATTTATTCGTGCCCGTGGATTGTATACAGGGGTCAATATAGGACCGCCTGTAGAGAAACTTGGGGGATGTGGCGGCTTAAGAACAGGTTCAGATCCCTGTAGCTTAAGGCTTTTGAATCTTATGAGACATGAGGGTCTCATGAGGGGAATTCTCCTTACGCGTCGTGAGGATCCCGTAAGTGTTATTTCTCCTTACGAATCATGAGGACTTCTAAGTGTGTTTCTCCTTTGTGAGTCATAAGGATCTTACGCAAGTATTTTCTCCCTACAAGGTCGAGAGGACCTTGCAAGTGCGCAAGAATTTTTTTATTTTTCGAGTTTGCGCCCTATTCGGGTTTTCATAAAATCACCGGCAATACTGCTGTTTTTACTCACGGCGCCCTTTATGGTTTTCATCCGTGCCCATTTTTCTTGTGGACATAACGCCTTCTTTTTTTTAATTTTAAATTTTTTTTATTTTGTTTTTATTATTTTATTATTTTTTAATGATACTCACAAAAGTAGATTCGTCGTAGGTGACCCATCTGTTTTCCGGTGGGATTTGAGAGTGGCTTCATTGCTGGAGTAGCTGTGTAGCCGGTAGGACTTGAGTTGCAACCCTCGCCATCGAGACTTCGATTGCAATATAGATCTCAAGGGAGGATATCGCCGTATTTGGGGCGATGCGCCATGTTTGAGGCGACACACTAGCTTAGGGACATTTTGGTCCATTATCGCCATGTTTAAGGCGAATTTCTAGTTTAAGGACTTTTCGGTCTATTGTTAGTTTAGGGACATCTCGGTCCGTTGTTAGTTTAGGCACTTCTCGGTCCGTTGTTGCCATATTTGAGGCAGATAATCTGTTTAAGGACTTCTCGGTTCTATATCGCCATATTTGAGGCGGGGTTCTAGTTTAGGGACAACTCGGTCTGTTGTTAGTTTAGGGACATCTCGGTCCGATGTCACCATGTTTGAGGCGGATAATTAGTTTAAGGACTTCTCGGTCCTATTACGCCCTATTTGAGGCGATGTTCTAGTTTACGAACATCTCGGTCCGTCATCACAATTTTTGAGGCGACAGAGCTTTTGGATACTACTTTTAGAGCTCTGACTCAGGAAGATAGCGAGCGGACACAAGCGCCGTCATCTATCATTGACCTAGATCGTGACTTGTTAAGCGTAGTATTTTTTTTGAGGAATCGGCCGTTTATTGGCTGGAAGGGTTTTTCGCCATGCATATCCATGAGCAGGTAGACTCCACCTTGGTAGACTTTGTCTATGTTGTACGGGCCTTCATAGTTCGGCTCGAATTCCTCCGTTTTGCATGATTGGGGATCATGGGTCTTTTGACGACTAGCACGAGCTTGCCTTGGCAGAATGTTCTCGTCCTGGTCAGTTTTTCGTATGACCGCGTCATCCTTGCCTTATAAGCTTCCAGATTTTATTGTGCTATAAGGCGAGTTTCGTCTTTGGCATCAGGAACCTCAAGCCGAAGATGAGTGTTTTCTTTATTTGTCACCTCGTATCGAACCGCTACTCGCGGAGAAGGGAGTTCTACTTCCAGGGGAAGCACTGCTTCCGTGCCGAACACCAATGCATATGGTGTTGTATTCGTGGCCATTTTGAATGTTGTTCTGTATTCCCAGAGAGCTTCGTGCAGCCTTTCGTGCCAATCTTTTTTATTTCTGGACGCTATTTTCATTATATTCTTTGTCAAGGTCTTGTTGAAGGCTTCGGCTAGATCGTTGGCACGAGGATTATAAACTGAAGAGTATCTCCAATCTATCTTAAGCTGTTGTGCGAAGCGAATGATTTTATGGCTTCTATAAACTGGCCCATTATCCGAGATAATTCGACGCAGAGTGCCGAACCGATAGATGACAAGTGGTCTGAAGAAATGGAGGATATTCTCCATCTTCAACTCCCTTAGTGGTACTGCTTCTTCCCACTTAGAAAATTAGTCGGTCGTTGCCAGTATGAACCAATGTCCTTTGGATGATGCCGGTTCAATGGGGCCAATTATATCGGTTTCCCACATTTCGAACGGCCAGCTAGCTACTGTTGGGTGTAGCGGATTTGGATGCTGGTGAATGAAGTCCCCATGAATTTGGCACAAGTGACACTGCTTCGCATATTCGAGGCAGTCCTGAATCATTGTGGGCCATTAGTAACCAATTCTTTTTAACTTCAGCTTCATCTTTGGCCCAGCTTGATGAGAACCGCAGAGTCCGTCGTGAGTTTCTTAGACGACCCTCTTCACTTCTTTTGGTCCCAGGCATCTTAGCCACAGACAGTCGAACGATCTCTTATATAGATTATCATTGATGAAGGTGAAGGAAAAAGATCGTTTCATAAGCTGATGTCTAGACGATGCATTTTTGGGCGTTCGTTGAGATTTGAAGTAGTCTATGAAGACTTCCTTTCAATCATTGACCTTTACTTTGTCCCCTATTTGAAGGGTTACTTGTGTTAGGAATATGTATGCCCTAGAGGCCATTATTGTATGATATAGTGGATGCTTGGACATATATATAGAGGACTTTCTTGCTCGACATGATAGTATGCTATCTGGTTGCCTTTATCTTAACATGTTCACTGGTATTATTATATTGTCTCTCATATACATGTTGATAAAGCCCTTAGGATGTTGGCTTGACTACCAGGACTATGATGCGGATCATGCTACTGGGACCTGGGTACTCCACAAGCACATCCATCAATTATTCCTAGTCGAGGGAATATCGAGACAGGGCATCGATATTCCAGACTAGACTAGTGTGTACGTTTCTTGACCCTGTATGGGGCGATGGTAGATCCCATAACCATTGGTGTTTGACATCAAAGATTGTACACTGGTGCTCATTATAGAATGGGTACACTGAACATGACTCGCCGAGAACTCTCAGATGGTACTATACCTATCGTCAGATAGCAGTTCTCTGGTGACATTGGTAGAGGTTAATTTGTAGACCCGAGATCGTCATAGAGTCTTGTTTGGTTCCCACTGTGCTTTGATTTCCTCCCTACCATGGCTCAAAGGAGTCGTGCAAACAGGTGGATTTTGGGTACAGTCCCGAGTCACATGGAGGCAATGAGCGATAAGAGGGGTTTCGTCTCTCCCGGTATAGGGACTTGATGTTGCGCTATGCTCTATTGGCTATAACAGGAAGTCCCTAAACTCGAACCAAGGTTAAACCTAGCGCTTTAATACCAACTTTGTCACGACCCAAAATATTTGCTCACGACCAGCACTTAAATCACGCGACGTCTACAGGCATAACGTAATTCAAGTAAGCTGAAACCCAGAAATCTAAACCTTTTTAAGAATTAAAGAGGTGAAGCTTTGGAATAGAGGTATAGTAAATCATGTTTTGTCTTTTGAAAAATTTGGGCAGCACCTCCTTAGTAAAAACTATTCCTGAAAACGGGTACAATAAAGAAAAAAAATATAAAGCATCCCCAAACGGGAGCAAATCATGCCCAACGGCGGAAACAACCACCACAAGTATAAATAACATGTATACGACGTCCAACGGCGAAGATCCACATAAGGAAATAAAGTAAAGCAAGACATCAATCCCATCGCTCAAGTCTCGCAACTACAATTCTTCTAAGTCTGCAACATATATAATTTGCTAGTTTCTGAATTGATGGAGTTTACTAGATACAAAAGAAATAATAATACAAGAGTGGCACGATCCAAAAGGTACCACCTACCAAAAGCAAATCACCCGAAACAGCTATGTACCAGCGATGCCGTTACTGATCCTTGCGGTCAACCTGCAAGAAATGTGGCACAACGGAGGTGAGTTGCCAACTCATGAATAGAAAAACATCATCAGGTAGAAATCGAAATAAACAACGATTCCTAGGTCAACTATATCATATAGGTAATACTATGATATCTAGGGTGACCGTATCTGCATATGTGTCAACACATAATAAATGGCTATCAGCAAGTGGATATCATCCAACAATATAATCAAAGTATATATGCAGATGGATCTCGTCCAACAATAAAATCAATGCATGTATGCAGTGGATCTCGTCCACAATAAAATCAATGCATGTATGCAGTGGATCTCGTCCACGTATCAACCACTGACACAACAACTCATGCATGCAAATATCATGAAAACACATGCAGGTAACACCGTATTCTCAGATCGGCCTTCAAATCTGTAAGTATCATGAAACCTGAGTGTCAAACATCGACACCCAAAAACATCATCAAAACTAGGGTCCAGCATCGACACATAAATACTCATATCCATACGTTCCTCGAAACCCAAGTGTCCAACCTCTACACTTGTGTTCCACATATCGGTTTTCTGATATTCATACGTTCCTCAAAACCGAAGTGTCCAACCTCGACACTCATATTCCACGTAACGGTTGCTCTGATATATATACGTTCATCGAAACCCAAGTGTCCAACCTCGACACTTTTGTTCCATGTATCGGTTTCCAATATCCACAAATCTCTCGGAATATAAGTGCCTAGATTCGACACTAGAAATCCCCAAAACGCATGAAAACATATCTCAAATGCGTAAATCCATGTAATATAATATATGCAATATAGAACAACAATATGAGCATATCACGGAGAAAGTCCACTATTTAAATGCATCAAGTCATTAAATATATCACGCGGTCCCCAAGTATCCGAATCCAATATATATATATAACAGCGTCCCATACCACTGATATATATGTCATATAAAGCTGAACATATAACTATAGCAAGGTATATGTGTGAGCATGTAGGTATACAACATATAACAGAATGTAAGCATATCCGTATGTCATGCAACAAGGAACAGTGATGTGAGCATAGCAAGTATATCATAGCATGATATCGCAGTTAGTTACAAAGCAATTATCGATGATGAAGTGTGTGAGCCGGCAATATATGTAAGTGTAACATACGCATAATCGATAATGGTGTATGTGTACTAATACAGGTATATGAAATGAAATCAAAAAAATATGAATGCAGCATAATGCACATCGTGAACTAAATGCTATAAGGTATACGTATCTGACATGATCGAGTCGGTGAATCTATCAATCAACATCCAGCCTCACAACATCACGTACGTTACAAACCGTCGTACGACATCCTCTAAACAAGGGTATGGATAAATCAACAGGTAAAACTCATCGCGTACGGTAATCCACGTACGGCGGCACTAAACAAATAGGGATTCTATAAACCTATACAACATCGGGGTACGGATCTATGTCTCGTACGACATATCACTCAATATGCAAAACATTATCCATATAAATATACCTATCTCTCAGGTCACATCCTTGTCCATCTCGTATCAGAGGACCTAAAAAGGTATCAACAATCTCATATCGACTCGAATCCATAAAATGATATATGTTTAATCATTTTAATACATCAAAACCCTAACTTTATTTTTACAAAACCACCATGAATCAACTAAACATGAACTTTAAAGCTATATTAAACATTTAAATAGGTAGCTTAAAGATTTAAGCAACAATTAAAAGATTAGGGTTAGGATTTATACCTCACAAAAAAGATCACAAACTAGCAACTAAACCTAAACTTTAGCCTCCAAAATGATGTCCTTTGTGAAGATCTATGCTAGTTTAGGCATAAGGAAAAATGGGTATGATTTTAATTTGGAGTTGTGAATAAATGAGCTTTTAAAATTGAAATGAACAAATTTCCACACCCACAAAATAGTGCTTGGCCAAAAATGGGGCAGCCAAGGTAGTGCTTGGCCAAAAAGGTGTAGGGGGTGAGCACAACAAAGCTATGTGGTGACCATATCCTTTTTCAATCACAAATATCTAAAGGAAATATCCTTAAGTGAACAAATGAAATTAATGCAAAGGATGAGTCATTAAAAACACCTCACCATACTAGAACACTCTAAACAATGACTCACCCATCCAAAACAATCCCACACTAAAGAATAGAATTCGGCCAAGATGCATGAATGAAGGAAATAGTGGCCAAAATGATACACTCACATTAACCTTTAATTAAGTGCATAAATAACACATTAAAATAATATTTTAATTAGGGAAAAATTCTATGTGAACCAAAACCTCCAATTGACCCCCAAAGCCCGCGCACTAGCACTGTTCTAGTTAAACTAGGTGCAGTCAAGTCTGTACAGAGGTTTGATCACAATCGGGTTAAAACGGAAAATACCGACTATTTTACCCTAAAACGGAAAAATTCGCATAACGATTTCAGAAACGTTACAATCTTCCCCCTTTAAAGAAATTCGGTCCCCGAATTTAAATTAAAACCCCCAAAACTAAAACATTTCAAAATCCAACTCAATCAACAGGGATTCGAAATCACGGAAGCAACGGAAATAACATAGCGCGCCGCATGCGCCTGAAGCCGTGCATGAAACTCAAAACCGAACTCCGTCAAGCGTCATGCAAATCATCGGACTCGCACGCATATCATCGGAGTTACAATGGAGATATAGATCTCAAAATCCACTACTGAAATCCAATATTCACTAAGCAAATGCTATAATTTGCATATAGTACACATTCTTTTTGAAAAATCTCCAAAAACTGAAACAACATATGCAGGAACTTTTTCTGAATCGCCGTGTGATGTGTAACTCACGGCGCAAATGATGGACGCTCATTTGGAAAGTAATAATATACTTTCAAATAAGTTTTTCTCAAAATATACGTTTCGCCCCTTTTCAAAATATCCCCAAAGGTTTTCTTTTGTAAACGTTCGTGTCACTCACAGACACGTGAGAAATAGCGAGACTATAGTTCCGTTTTGAAAAATCACTTGGTAAACTTTTTATGCATGCAAAGTACACAGGTACTGTCCTCGGATCAGTCCTGCTAGGGTACTACAAAGTATAAGGGCTCATCATGAAAACAAAATGCTCAAAAGCAATATCAGCCTCAAAAGGCGTGTCCAATAATCAGGTGCGTCTGGTGCGTACGGAAATCAAATCCAAATACAGGTGCCACAATATGCACAAAAGTAAGACTAAGTGCAACGGGTGTGCACGAAAGCATCTGTCCAATGCAACTGGCGTGCATGACAATAACAACTAGTGCATCAAAAGTGCCCGAAAATCTCAAACCAGTGCAACTAACATGCACGAACAAAAACCCCAATCGAGTGCATCAAGTATGCACAAAAATCATATCACGCGCCAAACATGCGCGAAAGTCCAAATCAAGTGCATCCGTCATGTACAAACTAAATCGAAATCAAGTGCATCCCACATGCACGAATAAAAGTCGCACTCAAGTGCATCCGATGTGCACAAAATCCCATACAAAGCGCCTAATATGCGCAAAAATCCAACCCAAGCGCGCCGGGTTCATAAAAAAAACATCCACTGCACGAAATATCAAATCCTGTGCATCCACTGCACGAAATATCAAATCATGTGCATCCACTGCACGAAATATCAAATCATGTGCATCTAGTGTACGAAATATCAAATCCTGTGCATCCACTGCACGAAATATCAAATCCTGTGCATCCACTACACGAAATATCAAATCCTGTGCATCTAGTGCATGAAATATCAAATCATCTGTAGGAAATCCAGGAAATCAAAAACATGTGCAGCTAAGGCACAAATTCGACATCAACACCACGGTGAATAAAATAAATCAAGTGCAATAACTATGCACAAAAATGTAAATACCCAGTAGGTGCAGCCATGGTGCACGAAAACTATATCCTGAAACTCGATCATCAAAACCAAAATCCAAGCGATATAAGCGTGATACTCGAATCACAAACGTAAATCGCAACAAATGACATTGAGGTACACTTCCTACAATGTCGTAAAAAGTCGGTGCGCCCAAACTGGCAGAGCAAGAACATCCGCTTGCCTCATGCTCACAGTCTGGCGTTTCTGTCTCTGGGTCCTTATTTCTCCGTGGATTACAAATCTTGCACTCTACCGGCTCATCTGCCCGGTCAGGTGTTCTAACGGAAACGATTCCGCTCTGGCACTCCTCAGGTCAACTCTAGGCCAATTAGTATGACCACTCATAAAGAAGCACGTCACTGGCGTCGGCCTCTGTCCCTCTGAATACACGTGACACAACTGATCCTCAGTGCAATCTCATCGCAGCAGTGTCCTGGAAGGAACCGGCTCAATTTCTTTTCCGATCTTGCCTATACTGAACTATACGGAGGCTGGTACTCTTACAAATCTTTTCTCGCTTTCTGGGCATCTACGTTCTCAGCACATCATTTTCTCGGGAACTGGCCGTATCCCAACGCCTCTGCATACATATCAGATCTCTAATCTCGACGGCGAGTAACAACAGCTCGTCAGCATCACGCATGAACCTCTTGTTCCACTCATCCTTATTACCGTCCACTTTGATGTCATGTCATACTATCTGCATACTGCAAATGTTCTCGGCGACAATCAATCCGGAATCTCTCGCACGGACTCGAAAACACAAACTCGGTATCTTCATCACTCTATAGAAGATATCTATGTAAGTCTACGTTACCCGTCCCGGTTCTTTCGGGGATGCGGAAATGGTGAAAAACTTTTTTTTCGATGGAGGTAACATGGACTCTAAAAACGGATCTTTGCTAAACAAACTATCTAACAACCTAACTAAGAGTTTAACTTCTATGTTAGGGGTTATACCTTAACTTGAACTCCTTCTCTTCGACTCCTTGTGGTGGTCGGATCAGCCTCACCTCGTCGTCTCCTTGTGCCGAAGATGGATCCACCTGAAAGCTTCTACCTTTGGCTCCAACCTCAATCTAGAGGAAACTAGAATACTTGGCTTGCTAGACCTTGTACACTAGGATGAGTAAAGAAGTGTTTTGGGTTTTATCTCCAAGGCAAATAGTTCTCAACACATGAGAGATTTTTTGCCTTGAGCTAAAGGAAGAGGGAGAGCAAGAGGAAGATGAGAGCTTTGATGAGAGAGAATGAGAATGATAGAATGAGTGAAGACTTTTTGCAACCATTCTCTCATAATACAAAAATAATCATAATAATAATAATTGAGTATTATGTGATGGTTCATGTCAATGGCATTATCATTTCATGCACTCATTTTGTAAAGAATAACAAGCAAGCAAAAGTCTAAGCCATGAAATGATAGCCATTATAATGATGATGGTCAACAAGTCCAAGCTAGTCAACCGGTCAACAAAGTCAACAAGTCAACAAAGTCAAACTTTCAACCCAACCATGGAACACTAATACTTAATTAATATTATTATTAATCATATTTCTTATTCTCATTAGGGTTTAGAAAAGGTCAACAGTCAACAACCCTAATGAGAATCCGTTGCCTCTGTCCCGGTCAACCGTGCATACACACCCGCATCCGCGTTCCGGGGAACACGAATACAAACGAGATAAAACCAATCCCAAAATGTATACTAGGATCTGGCTTAAACCAAAGCCCGCTAGTAATAACTTCCCGGACACTAAACGTGCACAAGTGCACGGATGTGACAGGACCCTGTCGCAAAACCATGCGACCTCTGCTCATTTTGCCTAAAGGTGAATAGCTCTCTGTGTGGGACTCTAAAGACTCGACACTATGCTGGCAGTGGGTTTAACCACAGACTGCAAGCAGCATTAGCTATGCGTAACGGCCCACAGGTAGATGCCGATAAGAAGACTGATGAGGTGAAACCCATCCGAACTCCTACTGAGCCTGAATGTGACAGTCTCCGTACAGTCCGGTCTGTTCGTTTGAGAATATCGCATGGCGGGCCTAGGGGGCGGTAAACGTCAGTCCCCTAATAACGGTACAAGTCGTGTCGGAGTGTAGCCCAGAACACCCTGAGATAACACTGGAAACCAACCAGTATATCTCGCTTGCCCTGGCCAGGGACGACTAAGTGTAATGGCACTCCTTGACACAGCGTGATATCAAATACCAATACCAGGAGAGACGAATCCTGTCTAACTGTCACTGCCTCCAAGTGCTTCGGGACTGCACCCAACTACTACCTGTTTGCACGACTTCTTTGAGCCGTGGTAGGGTAGTAATCAAAGTACAGTGGGAACACACTCGAGGCGAAGTGACAGTGTCAAGTCAGCGGACTAAGCTGTACTCATGTCACCTGGGAACTGATAACTGACGATAGGTATAGTACCAACCAACAGTTCCCGACGAGTCCTGTCCAGTGTACTCGTAACCTAACGAGCACCCGCATACTATCTCAAGTACGACATACCGACGGCTGTGGGACAGACCGTCTCCCCTGCTGGGATGAGAAGCGCATATGCTAGTCTACTCCGAAGTATCGATGCCCTGCCTCGATAGTCCTACGACTAGGGACCTGTATAAGGATGTGCTTGTGGATTACCCAACCCCCACGAGTGTGACTGCCATCACAACGCTTGTGATCAAGCAAAGATCCTAAGGGCTCCACTAATGTGTATAGGTGATATACTAAAAGAAACACATGTACACATTAAAGTAGAAACAAACCAAGCAACATACTACTATTTTGAGCAAGATTGTCTATACAACTGTGAATATCCCAAGCTTCCATTAAGTAATTTACAAACTAGTATGATACAGTAATGGTCTCAAGGGCATATACACTAACAATCTTCCACTTGCACTAAGGCCGTGTACTGGCGTATCGAAGACCTATCATCTCGATCAGCCGCTCGAACTGAGTCTGGGGTAAGGCCTTCGTGAGTGGATCAGCAGTGTTATCTTCTGTAGCAACTCTCCGAACCTCGATCTCCTGGCGACCCACGATCTCCCTGATCAGGTGATACCGCCTCAAGATGTGTCTTGACTTCTGATGGGACATGGGTTCCTTCGCTAAAGCTATAGCCTCGTTGTTGTCGCAATACAGTGGTATTGGATCAACAAAGGACGGAACCACCTGAATTTCCATTCAGAACTTCCTCATCCAGACGGCTTCTTTTGCGGCATCAGCAGCAGCGATATATTCCGCTTCCATCGTCGAGTCAGCAACGGTTTCTTGTTTGGAACACTTCCAACACACCGCCCCTCCATTGAGGGTAAAGGCATAACCCGACATGGACTTGGAATCATCCTTGTCACTTTGGAAGCTGGAGTCAGCAAAGGCCTCGATCTGGAGGTCTTTTCCGCCATACACTAAGAACATCTCCTTAGTCCTTCTCAGCTACTTGAGAATGTTCTTTACTGCTATCCAGTGCTTCTCCCCAGGGTTTGACTGATACCGGCATACCACACTCAGTGCATAAGCTACATCTGGGCTGGTACACAACATCGCATACATTATAGAGCCTACCGCAGAAGTGTAGGGTATAACAGACATGCGATCCCTTTCCAAATCAGTCTTGGGAGACATCTCTTTGTAGAGGGTGATCCCGTGACAAGCCGGTAGATTACCGCGCTTGGAATCTTTCATACTGAATCTTTTCAGTATGGTGTCTATGTACCTGGACTGTGAAAGTCCTAATATCCTCTTGGATCTATCACGATGGATCCCGATCCCCAGAATGTAAGAGGCATCACCCAGGTCTTTCATGGAGAATCTGTGTGACAAGAACCCTTTGATAGATTGTAGCATAGGAATGTCATCTCCTATCAAGAGAATGTCATACACGTATAAAACGAGGAATACGACAGTTCTTGCTACAAATATACTATAGATGCATGGTTCATCTGGATTTTTGATAAAGCCAAATTCTTTGACCGTCTCATCAAAACAGATGTTCCAACTCCGCAATGCCTGCTTTAGTCTATAGATGGACTTAAGAAACTTGCACACCTTTCCTCTGCTCCCACTCTGAATGAAACCCTCTAGCTGGTCCATATAGACACACTCCTCTAAATTTCCATTTAAAAAAGCGGTCTTTACGTCCATCTGCCAAATCTCATAATCGTGGAAGGCAGTAATGGCAAGAAGGATCCGAATGGATTTCAGCATAGCCGCTGTAGAAAAGGTTTCATCATAGTCCAAACCAGGTCTTTGACGAAAACCCTTTGCAACAAGTCTAGCCTTATAGGTCTCAACCTGTCCATCTACACCAATCTTCCTTTTGAAGATCCACTTGCATCCTACGGGTTTTACCTCATCTGGAACAACGTCCAAAGTCCATACTTTGTTGGTTTACATGGACTCCATTTCGGTCCGCATTGCATCCAGCCATTTTACCGAGTCAACGCTCTGAATGGCCTGCTGGAAGCTAGTCGGCTCATCATAATCAATGATGAAATCCTCTCTATCCCCGTCTATGAGAAAACCGTAGTATCTCTCGGGCGGATGAGACTGCCTACTACTCCTGCGGAGCGGCGTAGGAATGTCCCGATCTTTCGAACCCTCTGTTTCTACTAAGCTTTCAGTAATAGCTCATGGTTCTAGAATTTCTTCCAGTTCTATTGCGCTCCCACTTATCTGATTTTCCAAAAACTCAGTTTCCAAGAAGTGGGCATGAAGAGAAACAATAACCTTTTGTTCATCTTCGCAATATAAGAAATATCCCTTGGAGTTCTTTGGATATCCCACAAGCTTGCACTGTACTGAGCGTGCCTCGAGTTTGTCCGCATGCTGCTTTTTGACAAAAGCTGGACATCCCCATGTCTTAATGTGCTTAAGATAGGGTTTCTTCCCACTCCACATCTGATATGGTGTGGTAGGCACAGTCTTAGTTGGAACTCGGTTCAAAAGGTATGCAGTTGATTCTAGTGCATATCCTCAGAATGATTGTGGTAACTCAACGTTACTCATCATGGAACGTACCATATCCAATAGGGTCCGGTTCCGTCTTTCCGATACATCGTTATGTTGCGGAGTGTATGGAGGAGAAAGCTGAGAGAGAATTCCATTCTCTTTTAGGTAATCCAGGAACTCGGCACTCAAGTATTCACCACCTCGATCAGATCTCAGTGTCTTGATACTTTTGCTGGTTTTTTTTTCTACTTCATTCTTATATTCCTGGAATTTTCCAAAGGCTTCAGATTTATGTTTCATTAAGAAGACATATCCGTACCTTGAAAAGTCATCCGTAAAAGTAATGAAGTAAGAATAACCACTTCGCGTATGCGTAGACATTGGACCACATACATCGCTGTGTACGAGTCCCAAGAGCTCGCTCGCTCTTACTCCGTGTCCAGTGAACGGAGTCTTTGTCATCTTTCCTTTGAGACAGGATTGACAAGTTGCATACGATTGTATTCGAACGGATCCAAATATCCTTCTGTATGTAACTTCGTCAACCTTCTCTCATTGATGTGACCCAGTCTACAATGCCATAAGAAAGCCTGATTTATTTCCGGAGACTTTCTTTTGTGTGTATTCTGGACATTGAAAATCTGTGGTTGGTTTAATACGTATATACCATTGCTTAATGTACCTGACCCAATCAAAACTTGATTAAGGTGAATGTTTACAACATTGCTTACACATGCAAATTTATAACCTTCTTTAGATAATAAAGATACATATATGATATTACAAGTTGCATTGGGTACAAAATAACAATCACGTAAAACCAAATCATGTCCATCTGACATTCCCAAGTGATAGTCCCCCACGGACTTCGCATCCATGCCAGCTCCGTTTGCAACTCTGAGGGTCATATCACCTGCCTTCAAAACACTACGCTTTCTCAGTGCCTGCATGGAATTACAGATATGAGATCCTGATCCGGTATCCAATACCCAGGAAGTAGAGTTGTCACGAACCGAAGTTCGACTCGTGACCGGCACTTAATCCACGCAACGTCCACAGGCGTAACACGACTAAGTAAGCCGAAACCCAGAAATCAAAACCATTAAAAGTAGTGAGTGTTGAAAACATTTAGAAAACCTTAATTAGTTCAATGAAGTTCTTTTTAAAGTTAAATTATCCTTATAATAATTTTGGCAGCATTTCCTTTGTAAAAGTAACCCCGAAAATCGGGTAAAAACAGGATATAAGTGAAAATGAGATAAAATAAACAAAGCATCCCCAACCGGGAGCAATCATGACCAACGGCGGAAACCATCACCACAATAGTAATATACGACGCCGTAGCGAAGAATGAGCATAAAGTAACATCCCAGAATAATAACTTCAAATATAAAGTCGGCTCCCACGAGCTCGACACCAGAATACAAAAATATACATCATCGTACTCACACTGTTTCTAAGTCAAGTACGTATATGGTAGATGGAGAATACTACATACAAAAGTGTGTACAATAAAAGTAACCAGATACCAGAACGCACCTAAATAGAAAAATAGCTCTCGCACCAACTATGGTGGTATCTGAAGCCAAAAGATGCAAAAAGGCAGCCTGTCACGACTACACTGAGGGGCAACCTGCAAATACTGTGGCACAACGGGGGTGAGTTGCCAACTCGTGAATAGAGATAATATATAAAGGTAATCACGAGCATGCACGTACTGCGCTATGCTATCATATGCCAGCAGGTAAATCTATATGCGACAAGCAATAAGTGCAATAATCATGCAAATGCTCTGTCAGGTAAAATAACTACAGGATGAGATACATGATAATCACTGCTGAGCATGGGATAAACAACATCTGCACAAAATATCAATCGTGGAAAAATAGTCGGTGCCCAAGCTGCACCCAAATCCCAAATAAACTCAGGCGCCGGCACTCTCCTCGGCCCTCAGATCCTGTACATCTCTGAGAATCACGAGTGCCCAACATCGGCACCCAAAATATCATAAATACTCGTGTCCAGCGTCGACACGCAAATCCTCATACATCGGGCTCCGTAAGTCCGGATCAGCCCATGGGCTCCGTCTGCGGTATCGGCCCTCGGCCCCGGCAGTACGGATCATCCCGCATCCATCTCTCGACTCTGGTCAGTATCCTCCGGATAACCGCCAGGTCCAACCAATCACCGGTAGGTACTCGCCCACCTCCTGGCTCAATCGGCAAGGTCCATCGATCAACTTGCCGGGGGGAACCATACCGGGTCCACCACGAACCCGCAAATGGATCATCCACTCCACGAATCGGGTTTCAAGCACACGTCTCAGCACCGAAAAAACGCGGGGTGGACGTACCAAAATATCATATCACGAGGAATCGGGTTTTCAAATAGTGCATCTTTTCTTAAATAACTCCACGGTCCTCAAAACCAGAAATCACATAAAAATCCAACACCAATGAGTAAATTAAATACGATGTGCTATGTGCATCAAGTCATCATAATATAGGTACAAGGGAGAAACCGCGTTTCTTAAGATAGTTCAGTTTTCAAAGACAGCATGCGGCTTCCAATTTCTATGAAAATCATATCAAATCATATGTGAAATGAACTACAATATAATGATCATGGCAATTCTACAGTGAGTGTGTCATGGCAATTACTAACGGTGTGTGTGTAACATGCAGATTAGTGCTCGTGCAACATAAACCGTTAGTAATAGTGCGGTGTTCTATCAATTCTAAGTTTTCAAACATATAGCAAGGAATGCAGTATGCAACAACAGTATCCATGAA
This sequence comes from Agapanthus africanus, assembly GCA_030015575.1. Classification (NCBI taxonomy): domain Eukaryota; kingdom Viridiplantae; phylum Streptophyta; class Magnoliopsida; order Asparagales; family Amaryllidaceae; genus Agapanthus; species Agapanthus africanus. Next base: position 192,883,884 of record JASDDO010000016.1, on the reverse strand, counting down.
CAGTCAATGTAGGTAAATGCAATGTGTATCTATAAAGTCCTATTAGCCCTGACGTAGAACGCCATGCGGGCGATATCCCCGTAGATGTTAAATCTACTCACCGAAGTCTCGCGCTAAGTGTAGCCGACGACTTGCTTCCCCTTCTTCGCAGCGTCCGTCTCACTCGCCTGCGAACCTAGATTTATACAAAATATCACACATAAGCTCAAATCCACCAAAAACGCAATATTAAGGTCAAACTAGAACCCCGCGTTGCAACCCAAGCGCGCGTGCGCGCGATACGCTAAAACGTGTGATTACGCTCCTGAAGCTAACCTGACACGTCGCGATACGCAGCACAACCCAAAACCACACACGTATCACGTGTGTCGCGGAGATTTAAAATACGGAAAATAGGGTAATAGGTCCCAGATTTTGATACAGAATTGAAATTACAAAAATAAATATATCATAAAACCCAAAATATCAGCAGACACCAACCACCAAAACCCCAACCCAATACCCTCCCATCTGGCCGCAAATTGCGACCAGAAGGATTATTTTGGCGGCCTGGGTAGGGGTGGGCTCCCGGGTTTGGTGTGTGCACTCCATACCCCCTGTATATGCTACAGAAATTCCAATTTTAATTTACAGAAACTCGGGTGCCAGGAGATTCCACAGAGCTCAAATTCAAGTTAAAAGTCATACTTTGCAGTAAAATCAAACTTTTGGGTATTTTTCTGAAATCTGAAACAAACCTAAATCTAAAATCACCTTTATAACTCATCACCAAGCTAATCAAGCCATAAGGATATCAATTTTAACATAACTTCACTAAATCCCCTTATATAGCACAAACTTGCATAAAAATGTGATATTTAGCCAAAATACAACATGTTATGGAAAAAGTGGTTAAGACATGAGTTTATACCTTCTAAAGACCTTATAAAACACCAAAAGCTCCAGATCTAGCCTCAAGTATGCAGTCTTTCCACTAAACACCTCAAATGGGCCATTAAAACAAGGTTTTGTGAAGGAAAAAGGTTAGATTTGTGTAGGGTTTGAGCATGAATCAAAAGAAAAGTGAAAAGAGAAGAGAAGATGAAGAAAATGCTGTGTTTTGCTGCTGCTCTCTGCTGAGATTTCTAGAAATTGAGAAAAGAGAGAGAAGAGAGAAGGAAAATGGTTAAAAGTCAAGTTTCTTACCTACCCACCATACCTCTCCATTCCTCATATAAATTTAAAATGAAAAAGGGTTTTTGGCTTGATTAAAAGGGTGGGGAAAAAGAACCATGCAAGAAAATGCAAAAGGGTTAACATGATAACACTTTTTAACCAAAGTCACAAATATGTGCTAAGTGTGCATGTGTACACTAACAAAATTTCCAATTAGGGTAAACACGACTAAAAATAATTAACAACCTTATAAATATATATATATATATATATATATATATATATCCATAAAAACACTTCACACCACAAAAGACCACTAGCCAAGAAGGAAAATAAGATATCCGTTTTTGTTTCTTTCAAAAACACGCACACTTGCTAATTAACGCGAAAACATTCTAAACGAATTTCATGGTGTTACAATAGTTTATTGATAGACAGTTTTCAATAACATACACACCTGAATCCGAAGCCGTAACTTGCTTCGGGTCCTGGTTTCTGGCTTTCCAAGCCCTGCAATCCCTTTTCCAGTGTCCACTCTTGTGACAGTAAAAGCACTCTTCCTTTCCCGCAAGCTTTCCCGCTACCTTTGTTGCTTTTGCCTTTCCCTTCGTTTCCACTTTACTAACACCGCCCCTTGGTTTGGTGGGGGTTTTCTTCTTCTTTCCCTTGGCTTTCGCCTTGGACCTAGAAGAGGAAGATCCTCCAACAAACAAAGTGGATGTTTCCCTTACTTTCTGTAGGGTGCCCTCTGCACTCCTCAGCAGGTTGAGGAGTTCTGAAAGTTCAACGTCTTTTTCTTGCAAGTTGAAGTTCAGGATAAACTGGGCGTAAGTGGAAGGAAGGGACTGGAGAATCAAGTCAGTATAGAGCTCGTTCTCTAACATGGTCCCAAGGTCTACGAGCTCTTCAATATAGCCAACCATCTTAAGCACGTGTTCCGCTACCGATGATCCGACGGCCAATCTCGCCGAAAACAGCTTTTTCGAGACTTCGTATCTGGCGATACGGGATTGCTCACCATACAGTTCTTTTGTATGGAGAAATATGGATTCAAGGTCTATATTCTCGTGCCTCCTCTGATGTTCATTGTCCATAGAGGCAAGCACGAGGCACTTGGCCTTCGCGCAGTCGATTTCTCAGGTCTTACGGATTTCCTTATCCGCGACGCTGGTTTTGGGACCTAGGACAGGGGGAGCTTTGGTGGTAAGGAGATACCCCAACTTGTCATAAGTGATTGCTATTTTGACATTACTGAGCCAATCTTTGTAGTTTGGCCCTGTCAGTATGTTTTTATCTAGTAGTAACTTAAGTCCGGTCATGATGTTTGGTCGCTGCAATTAGGAGAGAAAGAAGAAACACTTTAGAAAGATGCTCTTACAAGTTTAGAGTGGTTTTTAATTTGTCTAAACAGGATGGCTCCCACTGTTTCTCGAATCCCTCCTCAAACCAAACAGGAAGAATTAGTCGGGATCATTCTTACTGTACAATACTTGCTTAACCGTTCACCCAGTCCAGTGTTGGTACTTTGAGGGAGGTTTTCCAATGCTTTCGCGAAGTTCCTTAATTAAATAACCTCTTTTCCCTCGGGGCGTAGCCCCGCTAACATCTTTCTAGACACCTACTTGGTTTATAGCATTGATCGTTAAGTGAGAAATTTCCTAAGGAGTAGCATATACTCACAGTAGGATCGGAATCCAAATATCATCGCGTGACAAAACTGAAGGAATCCTACCAGAATCATCACACTCCAAATGGTATGCAGCGCTAGCAAGTTTCAGTTTCTTTAGAAACTCCCGATGTGGATTTTTGCCCCATGCTCTTATGACCTTGACTTTGGCCAACAAATCATAAGTCACATGTCAAGTTCTACCCTTCATTCTCCAGGTTAATTTGAACCCACCCATACCTACCCTTGACTTTGGCCAACAAGGCAGTACGACTGTACCAAACCAACGCATCTATCTATGCTGCACATGAATACCCAATAGCTACCAATCACTATGCCTTGACTTTGGCCAACAAACATATCTTGAATACTATTGACTATCCATGTGAAATGACGGAGGGCTACGAATGATTTTGGCGAAACCGTGAACGTAGTGAACTTGATATAATCGATGGAACGAGATAGCTTTTAAAAGGAGTTGCTTAAGCTCCGCATTTAAAAGTTGTTTTTGAAAAGAAACCGAGTGGTTTTGAAAGTGTTCCAACGACTTTACTTTGGTTTATTTTCTTGCATTAATTTTAATGTGTCCCATCATTTAATCCTACCATTGCAGAAAACAACGAAAATATGACGTACGCTTATGCCATCCGCATTCGCCATGGGGCCTCGTCATTACCCGTTAGGTTACTTAACTAACGACGGAGCGGGGGCTGGACTAGCGCGGATGCAAAACATAAGCAATGCCTAAATAGATATCATATATAAATATATACATTCGTCACATGCAATGATAGCCATTCCAGATCACAGATGAACACATTGGATATACTAGGAATGCACGTTTCGTTAAAGCCTGCAACGAAAAGCGGATTACACGGTCGCGATGAATAGCCAAGACCCCACCCTAGACCCCTACGGTTGCGGCAAACTACCCGCCAAATACCCGAAGTGAAGCAACCTCCCTCAACAACGTGAGTAGGCCACTCGGCACTTCGAGGTACCCGGTAGTTTGTGCAACCCTTCTTGGGTCTATCCTAGGAGCAAAAAACAGTAAAAAGAAATTATACAATGGCGGCTACAACCTCATCCCGGATGTGCGGCCATACAAATAATATTACATCAATTTACATATTTACTTGAATTGAAAGATAAATAAAACTCTCATCTCACAACCCCCCGGCTATTCATCCGCGACAATCCAACGAATCCATATACACAAACCATCAACATTACAGATCACAGATATGTATAACCCCACTAATCGGCGTATAGCGATTAGCAGACGTTCAATACATATATCACATCACAGATATAACCCATTAGCCAAAGTCTATAGAAGTTCGATCAAAATATGGATTTTTAACCACCCCCAAAACAAGTTTTGTTTTTTTGGAAAATCTGGGCAGAAAAAACATATTGTAAAAATCCCAAAACAGCACAGAGAACACACTGCAGTAAAAACAATCCACGGCCGAGTCAACTCGGCCGCGGATCCGCGGCGAGAAGCTCTTCTTTCCGCGGTTCCGCGGTTCGTTGGTCGGTTCGTTGGCTCGTTTTTCTGCTGTGTTCAAATAAAACCCTGAGAGGATTTTTCAGATTTGTTAAATAATTTTTTGAGCTGTAAAAAAATCGACAGAAAGTACATGTCCCGGGCGTGTTTTGTGATTTTCTTTTTTGATCGAACTTTTAGTTACTTTGCTAACATGCTAGATAGTGTTTAGCTAGGCTCTGATACCACTCTAAGTCCACGTTACCCATCCCGGTTCTTTCGGGGATGCGAAAATGGTGAAAAACGATTTTTTCGGTGGAGGTAACATGGACTCTAAAAACGGATCTTTGCTAAACAAACTATCTAACAACCTAACTAAGAGTTTAACTACTATGTTAGGGGTTATACCTTAACTTGAACTCCTTCTCTTCGACTCCTTGTGGTGGTCAGATCGGCCTCACCTCGTCGTCTCCTTGTGCCGAAGATGGATCCACCCGAAAGCTTCTACCTTTGGCTCCAACCTCAATCTAGAGGAAACTAGAATACTTGGTTTGCTAGACCTTGTTCACTAGGATGAGTAGAGAAGTGTTTTGGGTTTATCTCCAAGGAAAATGGTTCTCAACATATGAGAGATTTTTTGCCTTGAGCTAGAGGAAGAGGGAGAGCAAGAGGAAGAGGAGAGCTTTGATGAGAGAGAATGAGAATGATAGAATGAGTGAAGACTTTTTGCAACCATTCTCTCATAATACAAAAATATTCATAATAATAATAATTGAGTATTATGTGATGGTTAATGTCAATGGCATTATCATTTCATGCACTCATTTTGTAAAGAATAACAAGCAAGCAAAAGTCTAAGCCATGAAATGATAGCCATTGTAATGATGATGGTCAACAAGTCCAAGCTAGTCAACCGGTCAACAAAGTCAAGAAGTCAACAAAGTCAAACTTTCAACCCAACCATGGCACACTAATACTTAATTAATATTTTTATTAATCATATTTCTTATTCTCATTAGGGTTTAGAAAAGGTCAACAGTCAACAACCCTAATGAGAATCCTCTGCCTCTGTCTCGGTCAACCGTGCATACACACCCGCATCCGCGTTCCGGGGAACACGAATACAAACGAGATAAAACCAACCCCAAAACGTATACTAGGATCTGGCTTAAACCAAAGCCCGCTAGTAATAACTGCCCGGACACTAAACGTGCACAAGTGCACGGATGTGACCGAACCCTGTCGCAAAACCATGCGACCTCTACTCTTTTTGCCTAAAGGAGAATAGCTCTTTGTGTGGGACTCTAAAGACTCGACACTACGCTGGCAGTGGGTTTAACCACAGACCGCAAGCGGCACTAGCTGTGCGTAACGGCCCCCAGGTAGATGCCGATAAGAAGACTGATGAGGTGAAACCCATCCGAACTCCTACTGAGCCTGAATGTGCCAGTCTCCGTACAGTCCGGTATGTTCGTCTGAGAATATCGTATGGCGGGCCTACGGGGGCGGTAAACGTCAGTCCCCTAATAATGGTACAAGTCGTGTCGGAGTGTAGCCCAGAACACCCTGAGATAACACTGGAAACCCACCAGTATATCTCGCTTGTCCTGGCCAGCGACGACTATGTGTAATGGCTCTCCTTGACACAACGCAATATCAACTCCCAATACCGGGGGAGATGAATCCTGTCTAACCGTCACTGCCTCCAAGTACTTCGGGACTCCACCCAACTATTACCTGTTTGCACGACTCCTTTGAGCCGTGGTAGGGTAGTAATCAAAGTACTGTGGGAACACACTCGAGGCGAAGTGACAGTGTCATGTCAGCGGACTAAGCTGTACTCATGTCACCTGGGAACTGATAACTGACGATAGGTATAGTACTAACCAACAGTTCCCGACAAGTCCTGTCCAGTGTACTCGTAACCTAACGAGCACCCGCATACTATCTCAAGTACGACGTACTGACGGCTGTGGGACAGACCGTCTCCCCTGCTGGGATGAGAAGCGCATACGCTAGTCTACTCCGGAGTATCGATGCCCTGTCTCGATAGTCCTACGACTAGGGACCTGTATAAGTATGTGCTTGTGGATTACCCAGCCCCCACGAGTGTGACTGCCATCACAACGCTGGTAATCAAGCAAAGATCCTAAGGGCTCCACTAATGTGTATAGGTGATATACTAAAAGAAACACATGTACACATTAAAGTAGAAATAAACCAAGTAGCATACTACTATTTTGAGCAAGATTGTCTATACAACTGTGAATATCCCAAGATTTCATTAAGTAATATACAAACTAGTATGATACAGTAATGGCCTCTAGGGCATATACACTAACAATCTAGCCGAACGCGTCTTCGGGAACTCGTCCGAACCATCAAAGGAATACGCAATACTCGTCCGTTCTCGATCAACTCACAACACATATGGGTGAAGTCCTCTATCTGAAAATGGTCAGCTTACCGATCTCACATCGGAACGTCCGACGAACAACGTTATCTCTAGATCGATCTACTCTAGATCTGAGTAAGACTCTCCTACTGGAAATCTTCAACTCAACTGGGCCTGCATCGACGCATCAATTAGTCGAATCACCTCCATCTCTCAACTCAAGATAGACTAGCTATCACCTGTCGCATCTCTGTCTGGAAGCTCCAGCGATCTCATCTCGTAAGCTCTGGAAGCGACATCACATCAATCTCAGCAACAGCTGCGTCATTTGTCTGCACGGTCGATGACATCACAATCTCTGAGTTATGCTGTATATCAACAATCCTCTCACAGCAGGCATCCTCTAACAATAGCCTGATCATCTAGTACATAACCGTACACTCATCTCAAACGAGAGATCACAACACCACACTACATCGATACGTTCCCATGTCACCAGAAAACACGATGGTCAGTCCTCGTACACGACGAGCTCGCCTTGACCGCATCACCAGTAGCAGCTCAAACTGCGCTCAAAATATGGCGACAGGAACCTCAAACAAGTATCGACGAAAATAGATCAAGTGATGAAATGAAACAATAGATCCAGAAAGGATATATGATCATAATGAGGAACAGAATCAGTGAGAGCATGATCATGTAAACGAATAGAATCAAGGATCTCAAATGGATGTATAATCAAGTAAAATAAAGAGAATCATAAGTCTCAAGATATGTACATCCTAAGGTCACTTAAGTGGAGTATCGTATCGTAAATATGCCGCGGAACATACGTACGGTACGTCACTCTACTCAAGCTACCTACTCCATCAATCAGGGTCAGCCTATGAAACGAAAGTTCGGGTTTAATACCCCCTTGTTCAAGTCTAAGTTCCGTAAGGTCATGCCTAGGTTCCAAAATATAAACGCCTTAGACTCCACATAGTCAAACCTAAACTCGAACCAAGGTTAAACCTAGCGCTTTAATACCAACTTTGTCACGACCCAAAATATTAGTTCGCGACCAGCACTTAAATCACGCGATGTCTATAGGCGTAACGTAATTCAAGTAAGCTGAAACCCAGCAATCTAAACCTTTTTAAGAAATAAAGAGGTGAAGTATTGGAATAAAGGTATAGTAAATCATGTTTTGTCCTTTGAAAAAGTTGGGCAGCACCTCCTTAGTAAAAACTAACCCCGAAAACGGGTAAAACAAAGAAAAAAAAATATAAAGCATCCCCAAACGGGAGCAAATCACGCCCAACGGTGGAAACAACCACCACAAGTATAAATAACAAGTATACGATGCCCAATGGCGAAGATCCACACAAGGAAATAAAGTAAAGCAAGACATCAATCCCAAAAGCGAACATAAAACCCATCGCTCAAGTCTCGCAACTACAAGTCTTCTAATTCTGCAATATATATAATTTGCTAGTTTCTGAATTGATGGAGTTTACTAGATACAAAAGGAATAATAATACAAGAGTGGCACTATCCAAAAGGTACCACCTACCAAAAGCAAATCACCCGAAACAGCTATGTGCCAGCGATGCCACTACTGATCCATGCGGTGAACCTGCAATAACTGTGGCACAACGGGGGTGAGTTTCCAACTCGTGAATAGAAAAACATCATAAGATAGAAATCGAAATAAACAACGATTCCTAGGTCAACTATATTATAAAGGTAATACTATGATATCTAGGGTGAACGTATCTACATATGTGCCAACACATAATAAATACCTATCAGCAAGTAGATATAATCCAACAATATAATCAAAGCATGTATGCAGGTGGATCTCATCCAACAATAAAATCAATGCATGTATGCAGTGGATCTCATCCATGTATCAACCACTGACACAACAACTCATGCATGCAAATATCATGAAAACACATGCAGGTAACACCGCATCCTCAGATCGGCCCTCAAATCTGTAAGTCTCATGAAACCTGAGTGTCAAACATCGACACCCGAAAACATCATGAAAACTAGTGTCCAGCATCGACACATAAATACTTATATCCATACGTTCCTTTTACCCAAGTGTCCAACCTCTACACTTGTGTTCCACGTATCGGTTTTATGATATCCATATGTTCCTCGAAACCCAAGTGTCCAATCTCGACACTCGTGTTCCATGTATCAGTTGCTTTGATACACATACGTTCCTCGAAACCCAAGTGTCCAACCTCGACACTTGTGTTCCACGTATCGGTTTCCAATATCCATAAATCTCTCGGAATATAAGTGCCTAACATCGACACTAGAAATCGCCAAAACGCATGAAAACATATCTCAAATGCGTAAATCCATGTAATATAACATATGCAACATAGAACAACAATATGAGCATATCACGGGAAAAGTCCGCTGTTTAAATGCATCAAGTCATTAAATATATCACGCGGTCCCCAAGTATCTTAATCCAATATACATATATAACAGTGTCCCATACCACCGATATATATGTCATATAAAGCTGAACATATAACTATAGCATGGTATATGTGTGAGCATGTAGGTATACAACATATAACAGAATGTAAGCATATCCGTATGTCATGCAACAAGGAATAGTGATGTGAGCATAGCAAGTATATCATAGAATGATGTAGCAGTTCTACTGTGTAGTGACATAGCAATTATCGATGATGAAGTGTGTGAGCCGGCAATATGTGTATGTATAACATACGCATCATCGATAATGGTGTAGGTGTACAAACACAGGTATATGAAATGAAATGAAAAAAATATGAATGCAGCATAATACACATCGTGAACTAAATGCTATAAGGTATACATATCTGACATGACCGAGTCGGTGAATCTATCAATCGGCATCCAGCCTCAAAACATCACGTACGGTACAAAACATCATACGGCATCCTCTAAACAAGGGTATGGATAAATAAACAGGTAAAACTCATCGCATACGGTAATCCACGTACGGCGGCACTAAACAAATAGTGATTCTATCAACCTATACAACATCGGGGTACGGATCTAAGTCTCGTACGGCATATCACTCAAAATGCAAAACATTATCCATTTAAATATACCTATCTCTCAGGTCGCATCTCTGTCGATCTCGTATCAAGGACCTACAATGGTATCAACAATCTCATATCGACTCGAATCCATAAAATGACATATCACACCAAGTCATCATATCACATCGTATACTCGTTCATCACATTAATATCTTGCATCACATTATATAAACATTACACTTGTTCTCTTTTAATTCGTACCTATCATGATTCACTTATCATTTCATATTCTCCTAAGTCAAATGTTCATTAGCATCAACTTCAATCATATTATCGTTTGTAAATCCTACAATCATGTCTGTCGCATATCATTATCAGGATAAAATAATCAAACGATATTCCATATCAATGTTTGCGGGGGTGCTATACGCCATCCACCCGACTTTCCCCGTAGATATAAATCTACTCACCTGCTAAACTCCTCGCTTAGCCTTAGTCGATGCGCTTCGTCGTCTTGGAATCTATGCGAAGGTACCTACAATCAATAGGAATTCGCAAAGCTATTAACATCAGATTCCGAAATAAAAAAAAGCGGCACGCGGTGTGCTCATAGGTTAGAACCTATAGCCTATGCATGCAAAACCACCACACAACCCTCGTCGTTGAAGTAAAAACGTCCAACGCCCAAATACAATATCCAGTCGCAAAACCAAGAAATCCAAATACCGGAAAACATAGCCAAAACCCTCACTGGGTCGCTATACATGTAAACTGCCACGCCAAAAATCCAATCGCACCAATACTCATTCACAACATATATAATTATGGTCGATAATAATATATACGTCATCTCCACGATAATTAAAACCCACGTTTTATTTTACCGAAAAGCTAGTAAGCATCATTATAAATGATTTAGCACAAGTCTAGAAATTTACCAATTCTAGCGATTTCCAACGACACAAATTAGCTTAACTTAGTTATCCAAATCATTACCACAATTTTAGTCTCACCCAAATAGGATTTAAAAAAACTTAGTTTTCTAAAAACTCAATTAGAAAAATTAGGAATTTTAACAAATATCATTGTCACAAATTGATTATGTTTTCCAAATCTACACTTCATGATTAACTATTTTAACACGTCAAAACCCTAACTTGATTTTTACAAAATCAACATGAATCAACTAAACATGAATTTTAAAGCTATATTAAATATTTAAATAGCTAGCTTAAAGATTTAAGCAACAATTAAAAGATTAGGGTTAGGATTTATACCTCACAAACAAGATCACAAACTAGCAACTAAACCCAAACATTAGCCTCCAAAATGATGTCTTTTGTGAAGATCTATGCTAGTTTAGGCTTAAGGAAAAATGGGTATGGGTTTAATTTGGAGTTGTGAGGAAATGAGCTTTTAAAATTGAAATAAACAAATTTCCACACCCACAAAATGGGACTCGACCAAAAATGGGGCAGCCAAGGTAGTGCTCGGCCAAAAAGGTTTGGGGGGTGAGCATAACAAAGCTATGTGGTGACCATATCCTTTTTCAATCACAAATATCTAAAGGAAATATCCTTAAGTGAACAAATGAAATTAATGCAAAGGACGAGTCATTAAAAACATCTCACCATACTAGAACACTCTAAACAATGACTCACCCATCCAAAACAATCCCACACTCAAGAATAGAATTCGGCCAAGATGCATGAATGAAGGAAATAGTGGCCAAAAATGATACATTCACATTAACCTTTAATTAAGTGCATAAATAACACATTAAAATAATATTTTAATTAGGAAAAAATTCTATGTGAACCAAAACTTTCAATTGACCCCCAAAGCCCGCGCACTAGCACTGTTCTAGTTAAACTAGGCGCAGTCAAGTCTGTACAGAGGTTTGATCACAATCGGTTTAAAACGGAAAATACCGACTATTTTACCCTAAAACGGAAAAATTCGCATAACGATTTCAGAAACGTTACATCAAGTGTTGATTTGATAATGTCATATACAGATAAATGATATTAGACGGTTATTGTTAGTGATATGTATTCCCTAGAGGCCATTGTTATATGATATAGTGGATGCTTGGACATATATATAGAGGATTTTTTGCTCGACATGATAGTATGCTATCTGGTTGCCTTTATCTTAACATGTTCACTGGTATTATTATATCGTCTCTCATATACATGTTGATAAAGCCTTTAGGGTGTTGGATTGACTACCAGGACTATGATGCTCATACTACTGGGACCTGAGTAGTCCTTAAGCACATCCTTCAATTGTTCCTAGTCGAGGGAATATCGAGACAGGGCATCGATATTTCAGAGTAGACTAGTATGTACGTTTCTTGACCCTGTATAGGGCGATGGTTGATCCCATATCCATTGGTGTTTAACATCAAAGATTGTGCACATGTGCTTATTAGAGAATGGGCACACCGAACAGGACTCGCCGAGAACTCCTAGATGGTAATATACCTATCATTAGATAGTAGTTCTCTGGTGACACCGGTACAGTTTAGTCTGTAGACCCGAGATCGTCATAGAGTCTTGTGTGGTTCCCACTGTGCTTTGATTTTCTCCCTACCACGGCTCAAAGGAGTCGTGCAAACAGGTGGATTATGGGTACAGTCCCGAGTCACATGGAGGCAATGAGCGATAGGAGGGGTTTCGTCTCTCCCGATATAGGGAGTTGATGTTGCGTTGTGCTCGATTGGATATAACAGGAAGTCCCTGGCTAGGGCTGTTGATGAGATTTACTGGTAAGTGTTATCAGTAGTTTCTTGTACCGTTATAGGCCTTACATCGGCATGACTTATCAAGTTATTGGGGTCTGACGATTCCACCCCCAGACTCTACATGCGTCATATGAGATGAAGAGACCGGACTGTACGGTAAGTGTTACCTATAGGCTTCACGGGAGTTTAGACAAGTTTGCTTGTTGATCTTCTATTCGTTCAATACCTGGATAGCCGTTATGTCCATCTAGTATCGCTGACGGCTTGTGGGTGACTGATGTGATCGTCACCTACTGCTGTTTTTATTGATGAGTCTTTAGAGTCCCACATAGAAGTTTCCTGGTTCAAGCGAAAAGAAGTAGGGCACATATGTTGATATGTGCGGGGGCCTGATTAAATATGAGTATGAGTACCGTATTGTAATCTGACGGCTATTTGTTATCAGTTAGGTTATATGTGATATAACCAAATTATTGAATCAAGTGTTGATTTGATAATGTGATATACAGATAAATGATATTAGTCGGTTATATGTAATATAACTGGATTATTAAATCAAGTGTTGATTTAATAATATGATATATATTTATATTTTATATAATTGTATATTGACTAATATTATTGCTCACTAATTATTTGCTTATCTTTATATATATATATATTAATATATATGTGATATATATATATATATATTATATGAAGCATGGCATGGTTTTTCTAATTTATGAAAATAGAAAAAGAGATGATAAATAGGAGACTTTGGAGCGATGGGAAAAGCATGGCTTATATCCTTTGTTTATTAGTCTTGACTCACTATTCAAGCATGGTTGCAATTTATTATTGCAAAGAATTCCATGCATGAATAAGTGAGGTCATTAGATGAGCCATTCTACACTTCATTCCACAATTAGTTTTTTTTTTTGAGTTGAGAGCTCATGAGATGAGTTTCTCTCTAGCTCTCTCCATCTTCTTCACCTCCACCTCCAAGCTCAATCCCTCACATGAGTTGTGAACCGTGGAGCTTCCGAGAACCCTAGTGAGCAAACAACACCCCTACTTCACCATCCTACACTAGATTAGCACTTTGGTGTAGTGTGTTTACTTCACTAAAGAGTTTAGTGAAGAGGTAGCTTTGATTAGCGGAGCTTCGGGTGGATCATCTTCGGCACAAAGATCGCAAAGGAAGCTCGATCCAACTTCAAGTGGAGTCACGTGGACTACTACACAGAGCTTTTGAAGAGAAGGACATGGTCTACAAAGGTTGTAGCCTCATTCTCTTAGTGTAAAGTTTTGTTATATCATGTTAAACCTTAATCATCTAGTTTAGATTCTAGGTTAGTGATTATTAGCACCCCGAAATTTTTTAAATTGGCATACTTGATGCTAGTAAAACCCAGTGGTGGTGCTAACAAACACTTTCAACTTGTTCGGTCGTTTCTTTTCCTTCGAATGGATCTATTAAGTCTCCCGAAGATATTTCTGTTGGCGCGAGGATCATGCGGCTTTGCACGTTGATCTTTACGTCATCGAGGACTTCGTCGGTCAGTTTCTTACCCAATTTGGCCAATACTTCCGCCTTGCTGTTTTTTGCACACGGTATACTCTCCAGGATGTAGGAGGGGATTTGTGTCAGCAGTTACTGCACTCTTTCGCCATACTTTATCAGCTCTGGCTTGCATGTCTAATAGTCGCCGTTTACTTAGCTAACGATCAGCTGGGAGTCTCCGTATATGAGGAGGTCTTTGATTCCCATGTGGACAGCGATCTCGAGACTTGCTATCAAAGCTTCATTTTCAGCTTCGTTATTAGTTCTTGGATTCATTAAGAAAAGGGCGTAACGCAATATCCCTCCTTGCGGGGTCACAAAGATAAGGCCCACCCCAGCTTTGATTATGGGGGTGTTTTGCTTTCGCCTCTTCATGGAAGATGCTACATCGAAGTAGAGTTCCCATTGGGAATCATTTTCTTCCTTCTCTTCTTCGATTGTGTCGAACGTATGTTCATCCGGCAACTCGGAATTTAAGGGCGAGTCAGCGGGTATCGAATGCTCGGCGAGAATGTCGGCAATGGCCTAGCCTTTCACTTCTTTGAGGGGTCGATACGTTATCGAGAACTCCATCAGGAGGAAGGCCCACTAGGCAAGCCTTCCTGGTAGTATGGCCCTTTACATCAGATATTTGAGAGGATCCACCTTTGATATAAGGTTGACTTCATGTGCCAAGGCGTAATGTCTGAGCTTCATTATTGCGAAGAACAGTGTCAGGCAATGCTTTTCTATAGGGGAGTAGTTGTTTTCTTCCCCCAGTAGAACTCGAATCAAATAGTACAGAGCTCTCTCCTTTCCCTGATCATTCTCTTGTGCCCATAGCGCGTCTGGTGAACCCTCAAGGGCTGTTGTATATAGGATAAGGGGTTTTCCTTTAAGCGGAGCAGTCAATACCGGTGGATTTTTCAGGTATTGCTTGATTTCGTTTAGTGCATTTTGGCACTTTTGATCCCAGACGAATGGGGTTCCCTTCTTCATTAAATGACCGTAGGGACGGCATTTTCCGGAGAGGTTGGCTATGAACCGCTGGATATATGCGAGCTTTCCTTGAAGAGATCGCAATTGTTTAAGAGTTCTTGGCAAGGGCATTTCCATAATCACCTTGATCTTTGAGGGATCAATTTCGTTACCCCGGTGCCGTATAATGAATCCTAGGAATTTTCCTGAAGAGACTCCAAACACGCATTTTAGAGGATTCATCTTCAGATTATACTTCCGAAGCCGTCGGAACACTATTTTTAGGTGTTCCCAATGTTCCTCAAGAGATCTGCTTTGAACCACAATGTCATCGATGTAGCATTCGACGATCTCATGGATAAGGTCATCGAAGATCTTTTTCTTAGCCTTTTGTTAGGTAGCACCAGCGTTTTTCCGACCGAAAAGCATTACCTTATAGCAGAATATGCCCAGCGGAGTCCGGAAGGCGGTATGCTTTTGATCTTGCGGATGCATTTTTATTTCATTGTATCCCAAAGACCAATCCATGAAGGAGAAGACCTCATGGGTAGACGTGTTATCGATCATCAGCTCGGTAATAGGTACTGATAAGTCATCATTCGGGCAAGCTTTGTTGAGGTCCCGAAAGTCCACACAGATGCGCACCATCCCATTTTTCTTCATCACCGGGATGATGTTAGCGATCCAGTCAGGGTATTGAACCTCTTGAATGAAGCCGAAGTTGATTAATTTCTTGACTTCAGCGTTGATGCTCATCTCATGCTCGAGTCGCATTTTTCTTGGCGCCTGTTTGACTGGCTTTATGTCCAGTGATATGGTTAGTTTATGTACTGCTACCTTTGGATCTAGACCCGGCTTCTCGGAATAGTTCCACGCGAAGCAGTCTTTATATTGCATGAACACATCTTTTAACGTGGCTACCTATTTTTCAGATAGTAGCTCACTGACGAACATTGGCCTCGGATCGTCTTCCGTCCCTAAATCAATTTTTCTTAGATTGTCTGCCGTGGTGTGTATCCCATCTTCCAGCTTCTTTCGTACTGGTGGAAACTCGGAGATTACCTCGTCCTCATCTTCATTTGCGAAGTACATGTGGGGGTCATCCATAGTCTCGTTCCTTCCCTCTTTTGAGAGTGTTATCATATGGCAGGTACGAGTTCGCTTCCATCCTTGATGTTGAGTCGGTCCTATCCTCACCGTATAGGTCCTCTTTGGCTCATGCTTTTGCGGCAGGGTTACCCTCCAGCTGTCGGATAAATCGAAACTGCCTTGTTGATATTGGTCTTATACCCAGTCTTTGAAGGTGAAGCTGTCTTCGAGGGGATGACCTATAGCTCAGTGGTAGGAGCAATAATTCGGATGTAGGACCTCGTTTATTTGTACGGGTTGCCGAGACTCCAGTAGTGTCATCATTTGGTTCTTCGTGATAAGGTTAAATATTTTCCTTGTCTTGTCTTGAGGGAAAGAGTATTCCCGGCCCATCTTCTTTATAAAGGACGGGTTCCAATCGGCATTTCCTCGATTGCACGGCTTCTTGGATCCGCTTCGTTGTTTTCGAACGTTGTCTGCGTTCTTTGCCCTGTTTTTGCCATCATTTCGGGATTTTCCCTTTTCGCGAGGACGTACCGCGGGCTGGGGACGAAGAGCATTATAGTCTTCCTTCTTCGCAGATTGTTGATAGAGGCGCTGCGTCCTGGCCTTTTCATAAATGGCCATTTCACGGCTGTGGTTGTCCCGGCTCGTGTGACAGGCTTCTTTTATTAACTTGTCAATTTGTTCTTCAAGTGACGGACTCAATGTTTTTAGAACAGGATCACGCTCTACTTTGACGTCTCGGCTATTTAGAAGAGCGTCTTCCGCTTCACTGGAGCTGTTTACGATGCGACAATAATGGAATCGCTTCTGTTTCTTGGACCGAATGTATCCGAGCCCGGTTGTCTCCATCTTCCCGTTAGGCAGCTTTCGCTGGCTTCCAAGGATATCCCAAATCTTTTTGTAGAATTGGGCTTGCCGAACAGTTTGTTTGAGAGGTACACCTTGGCATCTTAACAACCTTTTCAATCCCTCCGCGTAGTATCTTTGCAGACGGATTGGTTGAAGCCTGTCGAATGCAAAATCTGCACCATGCCAGACTTCTTTCTCTACTCTGGTCTCCATAGATTTGTAGAAGAGGGTCGCTTTTTCACCTCTTCGTCTGGGAGGGACGTAAAAAGTCTGTAGTTCTTGGACGCTGTATGTATCGAGCGCATCAAGTTCCTTATAATGCCGAGGCGGAGCCATTGTGATTTGCTGACTCTGATCGGGTCCGGTGAGGGTTTGCACTGACGGGCGGATGGAGAACACTGCATTGGTCTCGTCCTCAGAGTCACTGCCAAAAACCAAAATAGGAGTAGATGGTCCGGACCTGTTGTTTTCTTTTTGGGGTTGCCCTGAGTAGACTATTTCTTCATCTTCCTCGGAATCGTTCCCAAAGATCGGGATAGTGTGACGACGGACTTCTGTTTATCCTCCGACTTATGACACCTCTCTGTATCTTCAAAGTCTTGTAGGAAGTACTTTGCATCTTCATATTTTCGGACCTTGTTACAGAGAACGGGTTTAGCTCCCATGACGGTGTACTCCAAGCCGTCCTTGAAATACTTCATACACTGATATTGTGTAGAAGGGATGACGTTGTACTTGTGTAACCAAGGCCTGCCGAGCAAAGCATTATAGCAAGTATTGGCGTCAATGACGTGAAATTTGATGTCAGCGATGAGCAGCCCGAAGCGTAATGTCAGAATTACGGAACCAAGTGTCCGTGACGACTCTGAGCAGAACCCAGAGATGGCAATTTTTTCTCGGGCCAAGTGTTGAAATTTCATGCAAATTTCTTTCAACACCCTCATGTTGAGAAGGTTGATGGAGGATCCGTTATCGACAAGGATTTTCCCTATCTTGATGTCGTGGCAGTACCCGTTGACGTATAACGGGTGATTATGTTCGCACGTACCGAGGAGGAGGTCTTCATCACTGAATGTAATGTCCGCTGTATGAACCTCTGACAACTCATCCTTCATCTTCTCTTCTGCGAGGAAAGGTTGGAACTGATCAGGATCTTATAATGCATTGATAAGAGAATCTCGTGCCTCTTTGGACAGGAGGAGAGCATCCAATATGCTCAGTTGTGAGGGTATTTTCCTCAGATGTGCTAGCACAATGTAATCCACCTTGTTTTTCTTAGACGGGTCCATGGCTGCAAGCTCCTTGACAACTCCATCGTCGATTTCCTCAGAGATTTTTTCATTTCCTTTGTCTCTTTTGCCCGAACCTTTGTTTGTAGGTCCGATGTTCTTCTCAGGTAGCGTGCGCTTACGCAGCTGAATGTTCTCACAGTTCTTCTCCTCCTCATCTTTTTCGGAGGTGGAGTCTTTGAAGAGAGGGATGAGGGGTATTTTGTCCTCAGAATCTCTCCCGAAGGTAAGAACTTGGGGTTTTCCCCTTCCGGACCGGTATCAACCATATGACAGTTGCCAGTCGTTTTTTCATGCGCATCTGTCGCACCTTTTTGCCGTCGACGAGCCTCACGATTCATCCTCTTGAATTGTTTTTGATAGGCAACATATCCTTGCCACCATTTCTTGAAGGTACTGCAATCCTCGGTGGGGTGGGTAACCCTCCAATGATATAGGCAGTAGTTTGGATGTGAATCCTCTCCATCGAGGCATATGACCCCGGAAGTGTTTCTTACGAGAGGTGGCAGCTTCATTCCCATGGACAGGGCTTTGGCGAACCGCTTCTCTGTCTTGATCCTGCTGGGTTTTCTTAGCACCCCCGCTATATTTCGGCACGGATCAAGTATGCTATTTCAAAAAAAACTAGGGTGCCGAGCAAGCCCGACCAAGGATCTAACTAGAGAATTACGGTTTTTAAAGCATGTAAACAACTTTACACTAAGTGAAATAGGAATACAACCTTTGTAAACCGGTCCTTCACTTCTAAGCTCCGTGTAGTAGTTCCTTTGCTCTAAGTAGTGGTCCCCCGAACTCTTCTTAGGCTCCACTGGGCGAAAGAAACGAGCTTGCTTAAGGATCATCGAGGCCGAAGATGATCTACGTCGAAGAATCTCTAACTCAAGCTACCTCTTCACTAATTGATGAATTAGTGAAGCAAACAACCAATACTAAATGACTAGTTTGGTATAGATTGATGAAGTAGGAATTTTGCTCACTTTAGAATTATTTTTCTCCTTTTCTTTTTCACCTCACCAGAAAGCTAGAAAGCCAAGAAGGAGATGAAGAAGAAACTCAAGTGATCAAGTTTTGAACCATGGGTGAGAAAAATATCTCATATAATCTCTTGTAGAGACTTAACCATGGCTAAAGATAATGGTTAGGTTAATAAATATCTAGAGTAAAACAAAATTGGTGGACTAAGTCAAAGTTTCTACATGCTTCCACAAGCATCTAAACCATGTCAATTTCCACATAATTTTGATTTATCTCTTAATAATTAATCACCCAAATTATCTTTAGTTAGGTATGAGTCTCATACACCTAAGTCCAATGTATCATCTAGCATGACACATAAATAAATACATTAATATATATCACATATATATTTAAATGTATTAGTAGAAAAGAAATTCTTAAGTGAGCTAATATTAGTTAATATATATCAATATATCAAATATATAATTATATATTAAATTATTAAATCAACACTTGATTTAAAAATCCGGCTATATCACATATAACCGACTATTATCATTTATATCAACTTATCGAATCAACACTTGATTCAATAACCCGGCTATATCTCATATAACCGACTGATATCACATATCGCGAGATTAGAATACGGTACACGTATTAATCTCAGTCCAGCACATATCACATATGTGCCCTACTTCGTTTTGCTTGAGCCAGGAAACCTCTGTGTAGGACTCTAAAGACTCCTCAATACGCCAGCAGTTCATAATGATCATATCAGTTACCCATAAGCCGTCAGCGGTACTAGCTGAATGTAACGGCTACCCAGGTATTGAGCGATCAGAAGATCAAAAAGCAAGCTTGTCCATGTTCCCTTATAAAAAATAAGAAAGAAAAAAAGCAATGGGAAAAATTCCCCTGATAGAGCATCGCGTGCCCACACATGATGCGCCTATAAACAAAATTCATAGGCATTGCGCTTAGCAGTTAAGCCTGAAATTGAGCCTCACGTGCAAGCACGTGAGCATATATATACAAAGTATATAGGCGCCTTTTAAAAATAAATAACAGGCCAGAGAAGCTCACGTGTCAGCACGTGATGCCCTTTTTTGGACTGTTGCACAAAAGCAAATGAGTTTAACTCTATGGAGTCACGTACTACAGGTGAGTGGCCTTAAATGCCTTCTGAGCCGATAGAATTAAATTCTAAGTAGAGGGATCAAAACCCTATTTGGAAAATATTTCCTTGAATCTTTCTAAAAAAGAAAGATTACTCTCTGTAAAACAGAGCACCGTTGGATTAAAAAATCCAACGGTGATTAAAAAATCACCTATCTGCAGAAAAATTCTGTATGGGGAAATATTTCCCTAATCTTGTTAAAAAATAAGAAAAATATCTTCTGTAAAACAGAAGCCTTTGGATCAAAGATCCAACGGTGGATAAAATCCGCAAATCAGTTAAGATCTCTCAATGAGAGATTTCTTTAACTTAATCAACAAACTTGCTTCTACTATATAAAGGACCCAAGACTTCAAGTCTTACACAGAAGAGACCCCTCATAAGATTGGAGAAACAAAAAGAAGAAGAAAAGCTATCTTTTACAAAAAGAAACCCTATGTAAGAAGAAAAACATAGAGATCATTTTATCTTTCTTTCACCACTCCAAGAGTTTAACTCTTCTAAAAAAATAACTTAGTTCCTCCTCTGGTTGACGTCTGTAGAAGCAGATCTTCCCACAAGTTGAGAATTTAATTCTCATCGGGGAGATTATGTCATGGAGACTTAAAATTAAGGGAAAGAACTAAATTTGAAGAATTTAATTCTTCCAAAAGATATAGGAATTTAATTCCTTTGATAAAACTAGGGTTTAACCCTCCATACGAATTTAATTCTTATAAAAAAACAAGGGACCTGAAATTCTCAAAACTCATATCAAGATCTCCATGCATATAAAATAAATGATTAGCGTTCAACGCTATAACAACAGATCACATGTTCCCATGTGAGCATTTCTGAGGAACAAAAGGGAACGACTGAGATTGAGTCACGTGATACCACGTGACCCCCCAATAGTTCTTAGCACTTATAAAAGGAAAAGGGGAATAAATCAAGGACAGTTTATATTTTGGGGCGCCTCACGTGACCCCCCAATAGTGCTTAGCACTTATAAAAGGAAAAGGGGAATAAATCAAGGACAATTCACATTTTTGGGACGCCTCATGTGATCCCACGTGACCCCCCAATAGTTCTTAGCACTTATAAAAGGAAAAGGCGAATAAATCAAAGACAGTTCCCATTTTGGGGAGCCTCACGTGATCCCACGTGACCCCCCATAGTGCTTACCACTTATAAAAGAAAAAGGGAATAAACCCAAAGAAGCAGTGCCCAATTCTCAGGTACGTCACATGCCACACGTGAGCGCTCCAAATTTCAGTGTTTAACACTGCTTTAGAGCCTCACGTGGGAGCACATGAGCGCTGAACAAATGTTAGTGTTTAACACTATGAGAGGCCAATCTTAGCCTAAATTGGCCAAGTCTCCCAGGGCCAAAATCCTTTTGACCATCAATCAACCGAGTCCTCCTATACTCAGGTCTCCACAAATTGATCTTAGTTCCAAAGATGACTAATGATCTCCTAACACATGGCATCTAAAATAATGTTTATTCCACCATGATCTGTCCCTTCAATCTGGAATTCGGTTCAAGGGTACATCTCTCCATACCTCTGAAACATGTCGTTGTAATTCTTCAACGTCTTCAGAGCGGTGGAGGGTCCCGACAACCAACAGCCCTTGGGTGCACTCATAAACCCATGAGCACATTCCAATGGACCGCAATGTCCTTAAACTAGAAATGGACCGCAACGTCCTTAAACTAGCTATGGACCGTAACGTCCTTAAACTAAACCCTTACCCTAAAAAAATGGTGATCTACGAACCGTAACGTCCCTAAACTAAAACAATAGAGCCCAAACGCTCTTTTGTTGGATCTGAATAATCCTGAAACCTTGTTAAGTAGATCTTAGTCTAAAATTGGACTAACGTATCCTTAACAAACATTTAAGTTGATCTTAATCTCAAACAAGATTAACGATCCTTAAATTAAATCAAACCCAAATCTAAGAGTATAGGGATTTGGACTAATCCACGCCCTATGGGCGACGACAAAAATTAGTCTCCGTATACAATCCACGGGCAACCAAAAATAAAACAAACACATACGACACGAAGTGACCTTCTGGAGCAGGAGAAAGTGGTTATCGCGTTACGGTAACGTAATTAACTGCAGGGGCTTGCGCCTGCAGGGAAGAGCGTCCCCACAATCAAAAAACCCTCGCAAATGAGGGGGAATCTGACGAAGTCTGCTACAACGGCCGCATCCGCCCAATCCTTCGATGCACGGTGCCATAAATCAACTTGGTATCTTCGGAGAGGTGGACGGATAAACCCAAATAGCATCTGCCCCCAAATTCAGGCAAGACGTTTGTCTTCCTGGCTTTCGGCGGTGAACAGATTTTGGCACGCCCGGTGGGACCTTTTCCTATTTCCACTTCACACTTCGTGTGTCATGTTCGTGAACGAATCACGGTTTAATATGGTTGCCCCTGGATTCGAGGTACTAAGATTTGGTGTCTTACTCCTATGCAGAAGAGAAGAAAAATCGATGGCTTCCAACTGTACCTGCAATAGCAACTCTCGCTCCACCCCAAATCGAGGAGTGACTTATGGGCCGCAAGCACCCTCCATCTTTGCCATGCCAGCTGAACAGGTGACTCAGGCCACCACTTGATTGTTCATTAAGACCATGATCCAACTAGCAAGCTTCAGTTCCCCAGTGCCACCACAGGAAGCTCCAAAGAAGTCGGTCTTCGATCGACTTGCAACTACCACGGCCCCTCTCAACGGGTCGGCCAATTCTACCACCTCAGTCTTCAACAGGCTGAGTCACAGCTCAAATGGGCCCGTAAGGAGGCTCGCGATACCTGAGGGGTTTATCCCGAAGCGGATAGCCATTCCAGTTCCGACAAGTGAAGTTGTTAGAAGGGATTCTTCTACTAAAGGATCGGTCTTTGCAAGATTGGTCGTTCCAACTCCTGTTTCCGGCGAAGTCACCAAGACTGCTTCCCCAATCAAAGGTTGGCCTTCGCAAGATTGACCGTCCCTTCTCAACAGACGTCGGTCTTCAACAGGATGACACCAACGGCGGCCTATCATCAAAGCGGGGGGTATGATGAAGCCGCTCCAACGACAGGGGTAGCCCCGTCTGCACGACATGCTCGACGTCTCCACTGGCACGGAGTAGGGAAAGCTGGTGGTAGTTCCCCCTCTGGACTTACCCTACCAGCTCCAATGGTGGAAATTGATGCTGTTGTTCCAACTGGGAATAACTTTGAGCTGTTCAGGAGGGTTCTCAAGAACTCTCCAACCGCTATATTGAAGAAGTCTCCTCCACCTGCTGAAAGCATGACACAGGTGAAGCCAGAACAGCCTCCTCAGCGGTTGTCCTCCAAGATCCACAGAGTTTGGCGGAAAGTCCAAGACTCTGTAATTGACAAAGATTACTCTCGCCGGCTGAAGAAGACGAAGGCTCTGCATGATGAGGACCATCCCTCCGTCGGACCACGGAAGGTATCATCTGCATGGGTGCCTACTGCAACGGCCCCCTCAACTTCGGCCTCCCACAAAAGGAGAAGGCCTGAGAATCTCCCACTACCGGCAGCAAATATCAAAGGCAGTAGACCCAAACGCCACAAGTCTGGGGGTATAGTTATGCATACCGTCTACATGGCATCCGGAAAAGAGGATAGTCGTGCTTCCGTGAGTCATCGACCACTCACACGGTCTGTGACGAAAGCTCAGGAGCAACAACAAAAGCTCCAGGAGATGTTGAAAAGAATGGCCGCACTCACTGGGCAGAAAGAAAGCCCGGAAGCATTGTCAGAACAACGCCAAGAGCAGGAGACTGACACTGAATTCCTACGATGGGTTCTTGAAAAGAAAGATAAAGAGGCCGCGGAACAAGCGACTAATATAAAACAAATGGCGCTTCTGTTCCAAGACATGGTGGGGATGATGATCCGGCCAGACCCTCCAGCCGAAGACCTTCCAATAATCATTGAAGACGACCGAGGGGAGACATCAAACCCTCCTCCGGCTCTATCAGCAGCCAGGGAGGAGACGATCTCCAAAGCTGCCCATGACGACTACATAGCTCAATAAATACGAGCTCATCAGGAAAGCGAAGCGGCTGGCCAAGTCGTCAGAACTGGGCGACCTTATCCAGGCTTGTACGATCAAATCAAGTACCCGCCAGGATATACGATCCCTAAATTCCACATGTATAAGGGGACAGGAAATCCCCATCAACACGTCGCTCAGTTTAGAGCTCTATGCGGTAATACTGGAGGCGACGACAAACTGCTGCTTCGCCAGTTCGTTAGTAGCTTAGCGGAGACATCATTTGAATGGTACTCAGAGCTTCCGAATGACTCCATCAAAACATTTACAGAAATGGAGCTGCTGTTCACACAGCGGTTCGCAAGCGTAAGAGAGCGCACCCCAATCACGACATTAATCAATCCCAAGGTGAAGCCAGGAGAGACCTCGGTTCAATACGCAATTCGATGGCGGAACCTATGGTCAAAATGCGAACAACGCATAAAAGAAGCTCCTGCCGTGGGTATGTTCATAGAGACCCTTGATCCTCAGGAAACTATATCCCAATTTATGATGTTCTTCAAGCCGACCACCTTCCAGGCCTTGATTGACAAGCTGGCCCAAATGGACCAGATGGGCCATAGGCCGTCCTCTTCAAAAACGGATCTCCGGAATGAAAATGGCAAAGGGAAAGCGACCTTCGTTGCCAACACTCAACAACAACTGAGTGACCCGAAACCGGTTGCTCGCCAAAGCAACAAACCACGATCCCTCGAAAAGAAGTTGAGACGTCCTTACTTGTTTCCCCGGGATAAAACGAGGAGGCTATTCAAACTGGCAGTGCGCAACAGGCTCATCTCTCTGCCGGATCCGAGACGCCCACTGCAGCCTGGTGACGTCAACTATCCTAACTACTTCCCCTACCAAAGAATAATGGGCCACCAAATCGAAGATTGCTACATCTTCCAAAACTGGGTTGAAGACCAGTACCAACAGGGCAAGTTCACGCTATCCGAAATCTTGAAGGTAAACCCACTACAAGAGCACACTCCTAAAAAGGTGGATACGTCGGGGGCATCCTGCTCGTTTGTAGAAGAAGCTTCTTGGGAAGTTGTCCTTTCGGCCAAAACTAAAAGGATGCTGAAGGATTTTCAGCCATGCCCAGCAATCAGGTGGAAAAGCCCGCTGGAGCCTGAGATCATTGACGGGATGTTGAAACCGCGCCCAACACCGAAAGTTGGTAGCGATGGGCAAAACACCCAGGTCAGGCCTTCAAAGTCTTTGAAGAAAAAGAAGAAGACCAAGAAGACCGTGTAGCTCGATGACAATCGTACGGACCTGCAGAACTACATTGATTTGCTAGAGGAATACAACCAGAAGGGACGGACCCCAATCACACTAGAAGAGTTTCTCAAGCATATTCTTGAGAACGGAGACAGTGACAATGATGAGGGAAACGACTCGTCAGAAGAACCTGAGGAGTTTGTAGCAAGTTGCCACATGGTCTCTCACCTGTCATTAAAATACGAAGAAGCTCCCTCGGCATTGGAAAGCAACGCAGTGGAACAGGGGGCAGGACAGGCGTCAAAATCACTGGAACCGTCAGACGACCTGATCGATAAACTGCTCAACGAAGCCTTCCAAAGGAGTAAACCTCACCGAGGATGCGAAACGGCCATATACGAAAAGGCCAAGCGTCGGCGTCAAGCTGAAGAAGCTCCGGTAATGAGAATTCATAAAGTGCCCCAACCAGATTGAAGCGCACCTGCCACCAGCAAGAGCAGAATCAAGGTAAGGAAGAAGTTCGCCAAAGCTCTGTCAATGGGAAGGAAGCTGCCACCTTTCGAAGGAAATACTCCCGGGAGTACGTGCCTTGACAGAGCGGACGCACATCCGAACTACTGCTTGTATCAACGGAGGGTTACACACCCTATCGAAGAGTGCAATGCCTTCAAGAAGTGGTGGCAGGGATACGTTGCTCACCGACAACGCTTCAAGAGGATGAGGCGCAAAGCTCGTTGGGAACAGAGAAGCATGATAGATGAGCATAAAGCAATAGCCGGTAACTGTCATATGGTTGATGCCATCCCAACAAAAGGGAAATCTCAAGTCCTAACCTTCGGGAGCGATTCGGACAAAGAAATGGCCCTCAGCCCACTCTTCAAGGAATCCACCTCTGGAAAAAGAAGAAGAGGTGAAGAAATGCGAGAACATTCAGCTGCGTAATCGTACGTTGCCCGAAAATAATCTCGGACCCTCAAACGAAGGTTCGGGTAAGAGAGACAAGGGGAAGGAAAAAGTCCCTGAGGAAATTTCCCTCGATGACGGAGTCGTCAAAGAGCTTGCAGCTAAGGACCCGCCTAAAAAAACAAGATGGATTACAATGTCCTAGCGCACCTGAGGAAGATACCCTCACAACTGAGCATACTGGATGCTCTCATCCTGTCTAAAGAGGCACGAGATTCTCTGATCAAGGCATTACAGGAGCCCGATCAGTTTCAGGCCTTCCTGGCAGAAGAAAAGATGAAGGACGAGCTGGAAGAAGTTCACACAGCTGACATTACATTCGGAAATGAAGATCTCCTCCTCGGAACGTGCGAGCACAGCCGTCCTCTGTATGTCACTAGTACTGCCACGACATCAAGATAGGGAAGATCCCGGTTGACAACGGGTCATCCGTCAACCTTCTCAATATGAGAGTGTTGAAGGAGATCTGCATGAACGTTCAACAGCTGGCTTGGGACAAAATTACTATATCTGGGTTTGACTCGCAGTATTCACGGACGCTTGGGTCCGTAATACTGACATTACGCTTCGGGATGCTCGTCACTGACATCAAGTTTCATGTCATCGACGCCAAAACTTGTTATAACGCTCTGCTCGGCCGGCCTTGGTTACACGAGTAAAACATCATCTCTTCTACACAACATCAGTGTATAAAGTACTTCAAAGACGGCTTCGAGTATACAGTTACAGGTGATCTAAAACCATTCTCCGTAAATGAAGTTCGCAAATATGAAGATGCTAAGTACTTCCTACCAGACTTCGAAGACACGGAAAGATGTCATAAATTGGAGAATAAACAGAAAGCCGTCACCACCATCCCGATCTTTGAAAGCGATACCGAAGATGATGAAGATATGGTCTTCTCGGAGCAACCCCAAGGCAGCAGGCCAGGACCATCTACTCCTATTTGGTCTTTGACAGCGACTCTGAAAACGAGGTGAATGCAGTGTTCTCTGTTTGTCCATCAATACAAACCTTCATTGGAACTGATCAGAGCTTGCAAATCACCATGGTTCCGTAGCACCATTACAGAGGACTTGATGCGCTCGATGCGTACGGCGTGCAAGAGCTGCAGAACTTCTACGTTCCTCCTAGGCAAAAAGGTGAAAAGGCGATCCTCTTCTACCAATCCACGGAGACTAAAGTAGAGAATGAAATTTGTCATGGTGCCAATTATGCACTCGATAGGCCTCAACCAATCCGTCTTGTCACGACCCGAAGGTACGGAACGTGACTGGCACTTAAATTACGAAACGTCTAAAGGCGTAACGTAATCTAAGTAAGCCAAAGCCCAGAAATATAAACCATTTAAAGAAATAGATTGAAGGAAAACTTAATTTAAAAGATGATTTTAGTAAAATAAAAGTCACCTATAACATTTTAATGCATGAAATTTTCCGAAAATTTCGGCAGAGTCTCGTTTGTAAATACCGGTCCCTCAAACGGGTACAACACATGCAAATACATATATATAATGAATAAAGGCATCCCCAAGAGGGAGCTAGCTCTTCTCCAATAGCGGAATCACAACCACATGCAATATATATCATCAAGTGCGAAATAAGCATATAAAAGCACGAAAGTAAGAAAACAACACGTCGGCTCAAGTGGGCATCGACACCAGAAATAGAATACGTACAAATCTCACAAGCTCACCACCTAAGCCCAATGTATGAAGGGTAGATGGAGTATACTAGACACAAAATAAAATACACGGTGCGAGCAAAAGAAAATCCTCCAAAACCCACCTATGAGCAAGCTGTAAGTCGAAGAAAATGAAGCAGAATAGAAGGTACACCCGCCGCTACTGTGCTGACGGGTCAGACCTGCAAGATACTGTGGCACAACGGGGGTGAGTTTCCAACTCGTGAGTAGTATGTAACATCTAATAAGGCTATCGTAAGCATGCACGCAAATGCTTCACAACCTACATATACCGATATGATGCGATGCACTGGTATGTATGCAACATGAATGCATAATCAACATGAAACCAGATACGTTTGGTACGAGAAAATCAATATTCTTATCTTAGTAAAAACCTCTATGAAATAACTGAAGTATCATCAACGAAATCAACAGAAAATCCGTGTCAAGCATCGAAAAATATATATGTATATCTAAATATCTCAATGTCTCAATATCTCAATATCTCAATGTCTCAATATCTCAATATCTCAATGTCTCAATGTATCAATATCTCAATATCTCGGGCTCCGTCAGTCCGGATCGGCCCATATCATCAAATCTCACGAATACGGTCGGTATCCTCCGGATATCCACCGAGTCACAAATAACCGGTAGGTAGTGCTCCCCAGCCGGGCTCATCGTTATCCCCACGAAAACTATCTCGCCCCGGGGTTCCATACCGGGTCTACCATGTACCCGCAGACGGTGCATCCCCCTCCTCGAATCGGGTATATGATACAAATCAAGAACCGAGAAAACTCATGGTGGACGCTACACACATCATATCACGAAAAAACCGCAAATTGCATTTTTCAAAGGATAATAAGTTTATAAAATTCTTGCGGCTTTCCCTAAAATCCAGAAATCTCATAAATACCGAAATCCTCGAGAAGAATCACAATATATAATCATGCCGGTGATAATGGAAATCTATGATACGGTAGTATATACCATGCAAAGCACGGCCAGAAGCCATGCATGAATCATGATGCAATGAGGTATGTATATATGACTAACAATCCTACGTATCCATCTTAATGAAATGAATATACAAGTATAAGTCTACGGATCATATATGATGGAAATGCACAATTACTGATTCTAAGCAAGTTCTATAGTGTTCGTGACATAGAAATTACCAAAGGCGTGTGTGTTCGCATGAATAGTGCACGTGCGGCATGAACCAATGGTAATGGTGCAAGTGTCCTATGAGACAATACCATATATATATATATATAGGATAATTCAATGCAATGGGATGAATAACTAGAAAACTACGCATATAAATGCAAGTACTACTAGTAATCCTAACTATCGGGCACCTCGCGCCATCCAGACGATCCCCCCATAGATGTGTACATCTGCTCACCGGGACGCTTCGGCTAATCTGATCCGATCTCAGCCTTGTCTTTCCGCACCACGTCCGACGCCTCTGCACCCGATCCTAGAATCGCACATAAGTAAATAAGAGGATAGATATAAATAATCGCGGACACGAAGGATACCACACAACCATCGCGCGTTAACCATACACGCAGGCACTTGGTGTACAAAACGCGCTCGCGGCAACGCCACAACCCATAACTAGGGTCGCTAAACGTGACCACTACCAAGTCTAGAACCCAATCGCGCATTCACAACACATTAGAAAGTATATGAAAATGGTTATCGATCAATTCAACCTCAAACTTACTTAAACCTATTTATTCCAAAACCTAGTAGGCGCCCATTAACCATTTTAGTGCAAATCTAGATGTTTCAACGAAACTAGTGGCCACAATGTTCACTAAATATCTTAATTAGGCTACACAATTATTAACAAGATTTTAATCTCACCTATTTACCTTAATCCTAAAAATTTATTTTGCACTATTATTTAATTAAGACAATTTAAAAGCAACAATTAGCAAATTAACAGCTAGTTTAGATTTTTTTTTCAAATCTTAAGATGTTAAGCTACACATTATAAGCATAATCAAGTGATAAAACCATAACTGGAATTCAAAGCCTTCTCTTGTGAATCACAAACTTGCAGCAAGAACCAAATTAAAACCTAAATAAGCTAGATTAAAGAAATTAACCAACAATTAAACCATAGGGTTAAGATTTATACCTCACAAATTTTGAGATCTAACATGTAAACTTAGCCTCCCAAATTGCTCTCTTGCTTCAAGATTCAAGCTAGTTTGGGCCAAGGAATATTGGGTAAAGGTTTAGTGATGAATTTGTGAGACTTTGTATTGATTTTTGATGGAAATTTGAAGATTTTTTGAAGTGGAAAGAAGTGGGGAATTGGGGATGGCGGCAGGCCAAGTTTCGGCCATAAAGGAATGAGGGGAGAGAGAGAGAGTGAATTGTGTGTGTGTGTGTAGAAACATTTCTAATTATTACAGCTATTAAGTCTTTTCCTTAATTATTTTGTTTTAATTTATTTCCTAATTTTGGTTTATCCTAGAATTCTCTAGAACTTTGGAGACACATTTTTAAAAAAAGAGCATGTTACAAACTTGTTTCTAAGTTGTCATGGTTCACAATTGTGTGCTTAACTCATTCCAATTTATAATTATCACTAATTAAATGTATAAGTGAAAGCTTAAAATAATATTTAAAATAATTAATTTAGAAAAATATTTAATTAAACTAGCAATTTATAAGTGACCAATTAAATACCAAATACTAGCAATTATATAGCTAAAATAGGTATAATTAAGTCTATGTTGAAAAATAATTATATCTTGGTTTCTACGGAAAACATAAGTTATATTACCGATTATCGGAAAATTCGCCTAAACGATTTTTTTTTAAAACGTTACAGTCTTCCCCCCTTAAAGAAATTCAGTCCCCGAATTTTAAATCTAATTACGCTTATTCTCGAAAAGATAGGGACAG
Organism: Agapanthus africanus; assembly: GCA_030015575.1. NCBI lineage: Eukaryota > Viridiplantae > Streptophyta > Magnoliopsida > Asparagales > Amaryllidaceae > Agapanthus > Agapanthus africanus. Next base: position 192,852,680 of record JASDDO010000016.1, on the reverse strand, counting down.
TCCTCCCTCATCTCGTCCTCGGCTTCCTACGTGACCTCTTGCCGCTCGGGCCACGCTAAAGAACCATTACAGTCGGTATGACCTCGGACCTCGGTTTCATCACCTGCCGATCTCGAATGACTATCGGCTGCTTTGTGAAAGAAAAATCGCGCTCAAGCTGAATTGTCTGGTACCGAATCGCGTGAGAGGGGTTAAGAAAGTACTTTCGGAGCATCGATACATGAAACACGCGGTGAACATCTAAGAAGCTGGGTAGAAGAGCCAAACGATACGCAACAGTTCCGATACGCTCGAGAATCTTAAAGGGACTACATATCTAAAACTAAGCCTTCCTTTCCTTCTGAATCTCAACACGCCCTTCTCGGAGAAACCTTCAAGAAAACATGATTGCCAACGGTGAACTCTAGTCTGCAACGGCATCAATCAGCATTAAACATCTACCTGCCCTAGGCCGCTCTTATCCTATCTTGAATCAACTGAATCTCTTTTCGGTCATCTCCTACACCATCTGCGGCCCTAAAGTACTACTCCCACTGAGCTCTGTCCAAAAAACTGGTGATCGACATTTCCGCCTATATAATACCTCGATAGGTGTCGTCTGAATCGTCTCCTGGAAGTTGTCATTGTAGGAGAACTCTATTAAGGGCGAATGACGATCCCAACTGCCACGAAATCTAGAACACAAACTCGGAGCATGTCCTCAAGAATCTGAATGGTCCGCTCTGATTGAACGTCGGTCTGCGGATAGAAAACTGTACTGAAACTCAATTGGTGTCCAAAGCCTCCTAAAGTTTCTGCCATAGTCGTCTAGTGAACCATGAGTCCTAGTCGGACACAATACAAGTTGGAACTCCATGTAGTCGCACAATCCCATCAACACGTGTCTGAGCATACTGAACGAACCCGAAAGTGATCTTACTGGCAGAAAGTGAGCTGCTTTCGTTAATCGGTCTACGATTACTCAAATAGAGTCATACTCTCAACTGGTCCTAGGTTGACCCACGATAAAATCCATAGAGATCTGCTCCCATTTCCACTTCAGAATGGGCAAAAGTTGTAATTCTCCTGCTGGCCTCCGATGCTCGGCCTTGACTTGCTCACAAGTCAGCATCCAGAAACAAAATCTGTGATATCTCTCTTCATCCTTTCACATCTGTAGACATCTAGTACGTCATGATACATCTTGATGGAAACCAGATAAACACTATATGTCGACTGGTATGTTTCTTCTAAAATCTCGCATCTCAGTCCTTCGGAATCTGGCACACACAGCCGAGTCCCAAATCGTAGTACTTCCTAATTATCAATCATGAACTGTGAATCTATGCCCTGTCGAACTTTCTCCACGATCTCTGACCAACAAACGTCATCGGACTATGCCTCACGGATACGGTCAAATCACTGTGGACGTGCACGGACATGTGCAAGCTGTCCCCCGGTCGAGGTAACTCGAACTGTGCTCGGCTGTGACTTAGAATCTGCCAATCTGTCGTCGATTGCCTCTGAACTGCGCTCAACAAGACAAGCTACCTTTGGGCCTCCGACTCAAAGCATCTGCCACAACATTCGCCCTACCCGAATGATAAAGAATCTCTCCATCATAGTCTTTCACTAGCTCCATCCAACGGCGTTGTTTAAATTTCAAATCTCGCCGCTGAAAGTTGTACCTTAAGCTCTTATGGTCCGTAAATATCTGGCACGACCCGTCGCATGAGTGTTGTCCCCAGATCTTGAGTGCAAAAATCGCCGCACCCATCTCTAAGTCATGCGTGGGATAGTTCTGCTCGTGCTTCTTCAACTGCCGAGAAGCATCGCAATAACCAACAAAACCGTCTAATCCAGAAGGCAAAAATAATATTTGTGTCATAGTCAAACGAGTCTTTAACTGCTGAAGGCTCTGCTTGCCTGCCTCGGTCCAAAGAAAAGAAACTCCTTTCCGGGTCAACCCGGTCAACGTTTCAACTGTATGAGAAAAATCCTATACGAAGCGTCGATAGAATCCGTCCAAACCCAAAAAAAACTGCGAACCTCCGTCACTGATACAGGTCTGGGCCAGTGCTGAACGGCCTCGATCTTCTTCATTTCCATACTTACCATCTCTCGTAACTACGTGACCCAAGAAGTCAACACTATCCAACTAGAAAACACACTTGGATAATTTAGCGAATTACTGGTGCTCCCTCAAAGTCTGCAACGAAATCCTCAATTACTGTCTAGGCTCCACTCGGCCCAAAAGTACACTAAGACGTCCTCAATGAACACGATGATAGACTGATCAAGAAACGGCCTGAATATTCGGTTCATCCAATCCTTAAACGCTGCTGGGCATTGGTGAGCTCGAACGACATCACCAAGACTCGTAACGCCCGTAACGTGCGAAAAGCCATCTTCGGAATATCATCCTCTCGAACCCACAACTGATGGTAGCCTGGTTGCAAGTCAATCTTCGATAAATGTCCCGCACCCTGTAACTCATCAATTAAATCGTTGATGTCAGGTCAGGGATATTTGTTCCGCACAGTCACTCGATTCAACTAACGATAATAGATGCACCAACACAAACTGCCGTCTTTCTTCTTGACGAACAGGACAGGAGCTCCCCAAAGTGACGCACTAGGACGAACAAGCCCTTATTCAACAAATCATGCGACTGATCCTTCAGTTCCTTAAGCTCCGCCGGGTCCATCCAATATGGCGGTATAGAAAAGGCTCCGTGCCGGGAATCAAATCAGAACACAATATCGCGCTCTGGCGACAAACCAAGCAACTTGTCAGGAAAGACATCTTGAAATTCCCTCACTATCGGGACCTGGTCCAATAGGACCTATGCGGCTCTAATATCACAAACATATGCTAAGAATCCCTGACATCCTTCTCCCAAAAGCTAACTAGCGCGAAGAGAAGGAATCCAACTGGGAAAGGCGACGCTACGGTCTCCCTGAATAACAAGAACTGGCTCACCTGGGAAAACTAAATCTAACCGCCTTCTTACAGCATTCCACGAATGCATAACACGTGGCTAACCAATCCATGCTCAGAAGAACGTCAAGGTCTAACATATCGAGAAGAATCAAATTGACAGAAAAATCCCTATCTCCGATACGAACAAAACAAACACGAATGAGAAATATATCGAGCGACAAAAGATTAGCCTACGGAAGAAATCACAACAAGCGGCTGATTTAGCAAGGACTACAATCAGCTAGACATCGATACAAATTATGTGGATAACATTTAAAACGACACCAGAAAGAAATACGCAACGGAAGAAAACACCAAAAGAATACCTGTCACACGGCGTCTATCTAACCGCCTTGAGCTGGCATACCGGTACAATTTCGCTTCGATCGAGAAACGACCGAAGTCTCAGAAATGCGCTCCTCGAGCAATAAGGCTGCATCCATCGCGGCTACATAAGTGTCAAAATGCTAGGTGCCGATGGCAAGAAATAACTGCATGTCCAATCTTCACACGAACCTCTTTATCCGTTTCTTTTCAGTGTTCACCAGGTAAGGACCATATCGGACCGCTGAGTAACTAAATATCGTACTCGGACACTGTCATCCCTGAATTCTTACGCAAGGCTCGAAACTACGAGCTCAGGCATTTCGGACGCTCTCCGAAAGAAAACAAGCAAGAAATACAGCTGTGAACTTATCCTAAGTCATAGGAGGTAGATATGCAGCTCGGCCTCTCTCGACCGACTCGCACCACGTCTGAGAAAGACCCTCTAGACAAAAACTCGCAAGCTCAATCCATATCTCGTCAGAACATCTCTGTGAACGATAAATCCCAGCCATCCTGTCGAGGAATGTCAGCGGATCCTTCACTGCATCTGTGCTTGTAAAACTAGAGGCTTCAGCCTCAAAACAATCGTAAGGATACGAAATTAATCTCGGTAACAACAGAAACAGTTGCCTAAGCAACAGGTACAAATATAGTCCCTGAAATAGGAGGGACATCATCGGCTCTTAGAGCTCGGCTAGCCTCAACTAACAATCCAACCATCTGTCACACGTCTTGAATACTCGATTCCAGCCTAGCCATCCGTCCTTGAAAAAGGAGGACCACTCTGTCCCTGAGGGGTAGGCAAACCACCCTGATCGGTCATCGTCTCAAACGAGCCTACTCTAATATCATCCCTGGCGGCGGCCTTCTGGCACTCGTAGTCTTCGGCGGCATAGTGGCTGGAACAAGAAACAGGATTGATAGGAACATTGCGATCGAATCAAAGGATTTCAAGGAAGGAAACATGAACAATATATATCCTAAGGTCACTTAGGCGAAGTACCGTATCGCAAGTATGCCGCGGAACATACACACGCTACGCCACTCTGCTTAAGTCACCTACTCCATCTACCAGTCAAACTACAATCAGAAAGGAAAAAGCTATCACTCTGATACCAACTTTGTCAGGACCCGATGGTACGGAATGTGAATGGCACTTAAATTACGAAACGTCTCAAGGCGTAACGTAATCTAAGTAAGCCAAAGCCCAGAAATCTAAACCATTTAAAGAAATAGAGTGAAGGAAAACTTAATTTAAAATATGATTTTAGTAAAATAAAAGTCACCTTAAAACATTTTAATGCATCAAATTTTCCGAAAATTTTGGCAGAGTCTCCTTTGTAAATACTGGCCCCCAAACGGGTACAACACATGAAAATACATATATATAATGAATAAAGGCATCCCCAAGCTGGAGATAACTCTTCGCCAACGGCAGAATCATAACCACATGCAATATATATCATCAAGTGCGAAATAAGCATATAAAAGCACGAAAGTAAGAAAACAACACGTCGGCTCAAGTGAGCATCGACACCAGAAATAGAATACGTACAAATCTCACAAGCCCACCTTCTAAGTCTAATGTACGAAGCGTAGATGGAGTATACTAGATACAAAATAAAATACACGGTGGAAGCAAAAGAAAATCCTCCAAAACCCACCTATGAGCAAGCTGTAAATCGAAGCAAACATAGCGGAATAGAAGGTACTCCCGCCGCTACTGTGCTGACGGGTCAGACCTGCAAGATACTATGGCACAACGGGGGTGAGTTGCCAACTCGTGATTAGTAAGTAACATCAAATAAGGCTATCGTAAGCATGCACGAAAATGCGTCACAACCTACATATATCGATATGATGCGATGCACTAGTATGTATGCAACATGAATGCATAATCAACACGAAACCTGATATGTTTGGCATGAGAAAATCTGTATTCTTATCTTGGTAAAAACCTTTGTGAAAAACTAAAGTATCATCATCGAAATCAACAGAAAATCCGTGTCAAGCATCGACACAATATATATTATATCTCAATATCTCAATGTCTCGATATCTCAATATCAAGGGCTTCGTCAGTCCGGATCGGCCCATATCATCAAATCTCATGACTACGGTCGGTATCCTCCGGATATCCTCCGCGTCACAAATAACCAGTAGGTAGTGCTCCCCTACCGGGCTCATCGTAATCCCTACAAAATCTATCTCGCCCCGGGGGTACCATACAGTGTCCACCATGTACCCGCAGACGGTGTGTCCCCCTCCTCGAATCGGGTATATGATACAGCTCAAGAATCGAGAAAACTCATGGTGGACGCCACACACATCATATCACGAGAATACCGCAAATTACATTTTTAAAAGGATAATAAGTTTATAAAATTCTTGCGGCTTTCCCCAAAATCCAGAAATCTCATAAATACTGAAATCCTCGAGAAGAATCACAATTTATAAACATGCCGGTGATAATTGAAATCTATGATACGGTAGTATATACCATGCGGAGTACGGCCAGAAGCTATGTATGAATCATGATGCAATGAGGTATGTATATATGACTAACAATCCAACGTATCCATCTTAATGAAATGAATATACAAGTATAAGTCTACGGATCATATATGATGCAAATGCACAATTATCGATTCTAAGCAAATTCTATAGTGTTCGTGACATAGCAATTACCAAAGGCGTGTGTGTTCGCATGAATAGTGCATGCGCGGCATGAACCAATGGTAATGGTGCAAGTGTCCTATGAGACAATATCATATATATAGGATGATGCAATGCAATGAGATGAATAACTAGAAAACTACGCATATAAATGCAAGTACTACTAATAATCCTAACTATCGGGCGCCTCATGCCATCTAGACGATCCCCCCATAGATTTTTACATCTACTCACCGGGACGCCTCAGCTAATCTGATCCGATCTCAGCCTTGTCTTTCCGCGCCACGTCCGACGCCTCTGCACCTGATCCTAGAATCGCACACAAACAAATAAGAGGATAGATATAAATAATCGCGGACACGAACGATACCACACAACCAACGCGCATTAACCAGACGTGCACGCACTTGGTGTACAAAACGCGCTCGCGACAATACCACAACCCTTAACTAGGGTCGCTAAATGTGACCACTACCAAGTCTAGAATAAAATCGCGCATTCACAACACGTTAAACATTATATGAAAAAGGTTATAGATCAATTCAACCTCAAACATACTTAAACCTATTTATTTCAAAAACCTAGTAAGCGATCATTAACCATTTTTTTGCAAATCTAGATGTTTTGACGAAACTAGTGGCCACAATGTTCACTTAATATCTTAATTAGGCTACAAAATTATTAACTAGATTTTAATCTCAAATATTCACCTTAATCATAAAATTTTAGTTAGCACTATTATTTAATTAAGACAATTTAAAAGAAACAATTAGCAAATTAACAACTAGTTTAGATATTTTTTCAAATCTTAAGATGTTAAGCTACACATTATAACCATAATCAAGTGATAAAATCCTAACTTGAATTCAAAACCTTCTTTTGAGAATCACAAACTTGTAACTAGAACCAAATTAAAACCTAAATAAGCTAGATTAAAGAAATTAACCAACAATTAAAACATAGGGTTAAGATTTATACCTCACAAATTTTGAGATCTAACATGTAAACTTAGCCTCCCAAATTGCTCTCTTCACTACTATAAAGAAGGGTTGCCCCTACGGTTATATACGTAGGGGCGAAAAAATACCCCGTAGGTGCAAAGGCCGCAGGTGCAAGTTGAGGCCCTGAACTTGCCCCTACGGTTAAATTTTTGCCCCTACGGATATATGTGTAGGTCCATTTTCCCCTACGGATTAAGCCGTAGGGTATAAGATTTTATATTATTTATGGTTTATTTTAATAAATTACTTGGCCCTACGGATATAGCCGTAGGGGCATGTACTACCCCCTACGGATATATTCGTAGGTACTTTTCCGTAGAGGCACAAATTCAGGATTCCTGATACTTTGCCCCTACGGATAACGCCGTAGGGGAGAGTCAGGGGCCCCTACGGATATATCCGTAGGGGCATTCCCAACCACCTGGCACTGACATCTGGGGGAATATCAGTTACTGCTGATATTTAGCCCTTACGGATATATCCGTAGGGGTAAAGTATGTGCCTACGGATTAATCCGTAGGTACATATTGTCTGTAATTTTTTTTAAAAAATGGGCTGCTTGATTTTTTCCCGCCCTGTGCACAATAATATATACATCAATCAAATCATATATTGCAGTATTCATAATCACATCTCACGCATATATATAATATACAAAAGAAACACAAAAACTGAATATGATATAAATACAAACCAATATCAATATCGTTTCAAAATGTAGTACAATGTGTATGATATAAATAAATACATGTTTCAAAAAAAAAGAACCAAAAATCTACCCTAGCTCGGTCCAGCTCCACCTCTGAACAACGATAGAATAACGCGCGCCTGCTCCTCGGTCAATAAACTCTGCAACTCGTCGCGAGCGGAGGTCTGAGTGGGCGGTGGAGCTACAGGAGCTGTCCGCGGAACCGCAGCCGATGTAGTGGCTTGCGGAGCCGCAGCCGAAGGAGATGCGTGTGGAGGCTCGGCCGATCTACCCTGTCGCGTCTGGACATAACGTGTGTAAGAAGCGTGTATGAACTGTTTATTATTCGAATTCGTATCATTATTAAGTTATTTCGAAACCCTGTTTGGATATCTAGTTTGGAAAAGCGTTGTTTATTTCAATTACATATGTATGTATGATTAATCAAACTTAAGTCTAAAACCAAATTTGCTCAAGCTACGTACTAATTATGGATATGTTGATATGTATATAATATGAAATGATATTTTACTATAAAGTAGTATACATACCAGCATCTCCTTCAACTCCTGAACGCTGGCCCTCAAGCTATCCAGTTCATGATGGACATGCCGGTCACTGGAGAGGGAGGAAGTAACCGCCGGGGTGGAGTCCAACCTCATATGGGCCCTGCTAGGGCCCAATCCCCGGCCTCTCCCAACCTCCGTGGTGCCCTCCGTGTGCGGCGTTCAGAACTGGGGTCAGCAGCCTCGGATCGTTCTGTCCGGTAAAATCGTTCCCCAGGCCTGGGCCTGCTCAACCACCCGCTCCTACACCCACATTCGAATTCTTATCATTATCGAGTTATTTCGAAACCCCATTTGGATATCTAGTTTGGAAAACTGTAGTTTATTTTAATTAGATATGTACATGTATGATTAATAAAACATAAGTCTACAACCAAATAAGCTCAGGCTATGTACTGATATTGGATATGTTGATATCTATAATATGACATTATATTTTACTATTAAGTAGTATACATACCAGCATCTCATTCAACTCCTGAACGGTGGCCTTCAAGATCTCCTGTTCCTGCTGGATACGTCGCTCACTGGAGACAGAGGAAGTAACCACCGGGGTGGAGTCCAACCTCATATGGGCCCTGCTAGAGCCCAGTCCTCGGCCTCTCTCCCAACCTCCGTGGTGCCGTCCGTGTGCGGCGTCCAGGACTGGGGTCAGCAGCCTCGAATGTTGCCTTCCCCCTAGCAACTGTCAGAACATTATATTTAGCACATACTGGTCTATAAAATTGACAAGAAATACCAAAATCAACAAATTCAAAGCCTTACCTACAGAGATAGAAGATGTGCTCCTCTGGTATCTGCATGTATCAAAATTTGAATAATATTAATTAATTTCAGTACATACATACTAACAAGGTAAACTCGCATATAGCGCTGCTTACACATATGACAGGGAGTGAACAAGCTCTTGTAGATCATCAGGCGCAAATCTAATCTCATCAAGCAGCCCATGATAATGAGTTGGACGACTAAGAGCAAAAGGAATGTGCGTATATTTATGATATAGCATTCTAAATCAATATACATGCCCTATATAATATATAAACATACCTGGAGGAACGGGAGTGGCCTCTGTCCCTGATATGGACGCATCACCAACAACTAGACAATCAAACATTGACAATATAAGTAATTTTGACATAAAGAGGCATGGATATCTATAATATTACATTCAAAATGAATATTAGAGAGCGCACCTGCAATGAGAAGTGATAAAAGTATCACCCAACAAGAGTGTAATTTACAGAATCAGTTGAGACTCTTAAAAGTCATAGAAGAACCCGACCTGCACAAATCTGATGTATGCTTTCCATTGGACACTAAGAAGTCTTTAAAGGGAAAAGCCTATGTGAAAGCCATCATTAGTTCATATCAGAAGATTGATGCTGAAACAGAGAACGAGGAATGTCATTTTTTTCTTCTTCCGCCACATTACTGTCTTCTCCTTCTGCCACATTACTGTCTTCTCCTTCTTATTATGTGCGCGTGCAAATTCAATGACTATATTGAGAATATGGATTAATAGTGGGTAGGAAAAGTATTTCTCAAATGGATTTTGCGTCTTAAAACCATAAACTACTAAGTAATGGCATACATAATTTTTTTAGTATAAAGGTTGTTATTTTAAGTTTTCCCTTATAGAGATATGATCTAACTGCATCTATTAACTATATGTGTGCAGAAAATTATGATAAGAAATCATAAGAAAGGGTCGTAGCCATGCATAACCTTGAATCTACATACCAAATCATGCAAAAGCATGCACTTATGGTCACCTTGCCTTGGAATATAAAATATCTTGGAAGACTATAAGCGAGCATTTAAATCTTGATAGCTTTTGACTTCAACATATATTTTTCTCAAGTACCATGAAATATACTTGCTCCGTATAAACCGTTTTCAGGAAGATGGATTAATAATGACAAATTATCCATTGTGGCTCACTAGGTTAGTATTTTCTCTTCTATTGACCATCTTTCTAATCTGCTTGGTAAATTTATTCGGAACCGGCTGCGAATCATTAAAAGACATGCATAAGAAAGAAAGCTAAAATACAGATATATAGCACCGATACATCGAAACTTCATAGTTGCGATGGCAATCCAGAGATATTTATTTCTACACACGTGGTGCGCGTGCGAATGCGTCAGGCATCATGGACAAATATTTCAGAACATGGAAAGTATTATTCGTATAAAGTAATTAAAACTTTTAAACACCTTGGGTAGATATTTTCTTAGCTGATGCAATCATATCATGAGGACTAAATTTAAGCTATTATACATATGCATATGTATTTTTCTAACCTAATATATCACACACACACACACAGAGAGAGAGAGAGAGAACACCTGGTAGGTAAAAAAATCAGGTAGCAGGATTTTGAAGAAATGGAGTCCATAGCATTGCTCATCATCATCATCCATGATCCCTTTGATAATATTTTTTCAAAGGGATCACGGATGATGATGATGAGCAATGCTATGGACTCCATTTCTTTAGGATCCTGCTACCTGATTTCTCTATCTACCTGGTGTTCTCTCTCTCTCTCTCTCTGTGTATGTGATAGATTAGGTTAGAAAAATACATAAGCATATGTATAATAGCTTAAATTTAGTCCTCATGATATGATTGCATCAACTAAGAAAATATCTACCCAAGGTGTTTAAAAGTTTTAATTACTTTATACGAATAATACTTTCCATGTTCTGAAATATTTGTCCATGATGCCTGACGCATTCGCACGCGCACCACGTGTGTAGAAATAAATATCTCTGGATTGCCATCAAAACTATGAAGTTTCGATGTATCGGTATGCTATATATCTGTATTTTAGCTTTCTTTCTTATGCGTGTCTTTTAATGATTCGCAGCCGGTTCCGAATAAATTTACCAAGCAGATTAGAAAGATGGTCAATAGAAGAGAAAATACTAACCTAGTGAGCCACAATGGATAATTTGTCATTATTAATCCATCTTCCTGAAAACGGTTTATACGGAGCAAGTATATTTCATGGTACTTGAGAAAAATATATGTTGAAGTCAAAAGCTATCATGATTTAAATGCTCGCTTATAGTCTTCCAAGATATTTTATATTCCAAGGCAAGGTGACAATAAGTGCATGATTTGGTATGTAGATTCAAGGTTATGCATGGCTACGACCCTTTCTTATGATTTCTTATCATAATTTTCTGCACACTTATAGTTGATAGATGCAGTTAGATCATATCTTTATAAGGGAAAACTTAAAATAACAACCTTTATACTAAAAAAATTATGTATGCCATTACTTAGTAGTTTATGGTTTTAAGACGCAAAAGCCATTTGAGAAATACTTTTCCTACCCACTATTAATCCATATTCTCAATATAGTCATTGAATTTGCACGCGCACATAATAAGAAGGAGAAGACAGTAATGTGGCAGAAGGAGAAGACAGTAATGTGGCGGAAGAAGAAAAAAATGACATTCCTCGTTCTCTGTTTCAGCATCAATCTTCTGATATGAACTAACGATGGCTTTCACATAGGCTTTTCCCTTTAGAGACTTCTTAGTGTCCAATGGAAAGCATACATCAGATTTGTGCAGGTCGGGTTCTTCTATGACTTTTAAGAGTCTCAACTGATTTTGTAAATTACACCCTAGTTGGGTGATACTTTTACCACTTCTCACTGCAGGTGCGCTCTCTAATATCCATTTTGAATATCGATAATATTACATTCAAAATGGATATTAGAGAGCGCACCTGCAATGAGAAGTGGTAAAAGTATCACCCAACTAGAGTGTAATTTACAGAATCAGTTGAGACTCTTGAAAGTCATAGAAGAACCCGACCTGCACAAATCTGATGTATGCTTTCCATTGGACACTAAGAAGTCTCTAAAGGGAAAAGCCTATGTGAAAGCCATCATTAGTTCATATCAGAAGATTGATGCTGAAACAGAGAACGATGAATGTCATTTTTTTCTTCTTCTGCCACATTACTGTCTTCTCCTTCTTCTTCTGCCACATATTGTCTTCTCCTTCTTATTATGTGCGCGTGCAAATTCAATGACTATATTGAGAATATGGATTAATAGTGGGTTGGAAAAGTATTTCTCAAATGGCTTTTGCGTCTAAAAACCATAAACTACTAAGTAATGGCATACATAATTTTTTAGTATAAAGGTTGTTATTTTAAGTGCGCGTGCAAATTCAATGAAAGTTAGATTTGAGGATACCCATGTATGAGTTGTATTCTATATATGTGTGTTTCGATTTATGATTTCGCTTAAGTGTAGGGTTGTTTTTACTTAAATTTCAAATGTATATACATGCATACTGTCTTCTCCTTCTTCTTCTGCCACATTACTGTCTTCTCCTTCTTCTTCTGCCACATTACTGTCTTCTCCTTCTTATTATGTACAGTACTTCCACAAAATACGTGTTGTCATTTCTAAATGGAAGTTTCTCAGTGCCACCATAGTAGCAGAAGATGGAATTGTTTATCGCCACTAGATTATGCTAAGCCTCAGATAGATTAGGCAAACATGATCTAGAAGAATATAATTAGCAGAGGAAATATGCAAATAAACATGCATGCAAGCTGACATTAAAAGATTAATATAACAGAGATGTCTACTGATGATTTGTAAGATGTTATCGCAGGTAGGACAACTGCCAATTCTATGGCTTGTGGCCACCAGCGACTGCTTTCTCACCACAGTAAAAATAATGAGGGACAATAACATATCATGAATTCGATATGCACCGTGATTTCATAGCATATGTCTATTAACCTATAATGTATAAGTTCTCGGCATTGATTGCAGAGGTGCATACAGTCTGAACTAGTAAATATACGTAAGAAGGAAAAAGAAGAAACGATTCATAAATATGGTTGGGCCAGAAACAGACTTAGTCACTGAATGACATATAACTGATATTCCTTGATGTAGAAATCAATACACCTTTGATAACAAACTCATTCTTTTTTGGGAGATATATGAATAACCGACTCTGACCCTCAGCATTCCATTGAACACATGGAAATCCATCGTATCTCATATCCAGCCACCTCACTTCACCGATCCTATGATCGCCCTCTTGAGGACGCACAGCCCTAGCCGCAGCCCCAGCCCAAACCCTAGCCTTAGGTGGTGGTGATGAATGTGAATCCTCATGTGATTTTGCATATTATTGCAAGAGCGTTAATGGGTTTTCAAGATTTGTACGTAGTCAAGAGCAATTGTGAGCAAGGAAAGTAAAAATAGTTTTGGAATTTTATCAAACGGTTGGTGAGCAAACTAGCAAAACGTTTTGAATGAAAATATAATGTAAAATAATTTCGAGAATCAAAAGTGATAAGCTTTGTTAATGATATGGGAGAGAAGCTTGCTTTTTCTTTTTTGTGAGAAATATTTTAGGTTTTTTTCCTTATTTCTGTTACATCCTGACCGAAGAACTTTCACAATTGTTAAAATTCAGCATTTTGGTCAGTCCTCTCCTTTATTGATATGCATGTGATGTGAGGGTTGGATTTAACACAGCAACCATTGTTCATCAATATATATTACTAAATAAAGCTCTTTATTGTTGGTTTCATCCTATTCTTGCCTCAATTTGGTGTAATTTGAAATGGCCCACGATTCTAGGGTTTGATATGGGATGGCAATAGAAAAGAGAATTTGTTCTCAAGTTATGATCGAATACCATAATAAATTGGGAGTTGGTTAGGATTGTGAAATTGTGAAAGTAGTTGCATTTTTTTCAAGTATGATCTTGTGAAAATCGGATGAAATATTTAACATCATTTTGTTGTTATTTAGGATTAGCACCCTCTAAAGGATTTTAAGTTAAGATAATGGATATGGATCTTTTGTCAGGATAAAGAAGATCTGCACATGCATAAATACTAGTATAAGATAATTCAAAATTTGGGACAACGGATACATACCGCTAAAAGATATAAATCGAAAACCCAAACAATATTTTGTGATAAACTTAAGTGTTCTTGCAAACTAATACAAATCTTGTTAAAAATTTGATAAATTAACCTTCCCCTTCCCCAGCCCTAGCCCTAGCCCGCAGCCCATCCGCACCCCCAATAAAAAATTTGATAAATTGACCCTTCCCCTTCCCCGACCCCGACCCTAACCCTACCCCGACCCCGAACCCGACCCCGCAGCCCACCCCTGCCCCAACCCTAACCCGACCCCGACTGCGACCGCGACCCCAGCCCAACCCCAACTCACGCGCCATGAACCTTAAGCCCAAAATAATCCAATAAATTCTTTAACTTACCTCGAGATTTACTCACCTGAACGGCTGCTGGGGCAGGGGCGACGATCTGAACGGCGGTGGCGATGACCTTAACCGCGGTGGCGACGAGAACTCCAGTGGCGACGAAACCGGCGGTGGCCACGAGGAGAACAACCTTGAAGGCGACGGCGTGGCGCATTGGGGGCTTATTTTCGCGCCCGATCGAGAGAGAGAGGGAAATGAGCGTAGGCGATCGAGATCTGGGATTTTATTAAATCGATATTTACTTGCCCCTGCGGATATATCCGTAGGTCCTTTGTTTGCGGCTCCGTAGGGGCAAACACCTAATTAAGAATTAATATTTTTATTCTTGGACGTCTTTGCCCGTAGGGGCAACCTTTTAGCCCTACGGATATATCCGTAGGTCCAAGTTATTTCTGCCCCTACGGACTAAACTATCCGTAGGGGCAACCCCCTATTTTACTAGTGCTTGCTTCAAGATTCAAGCTGGTTTGGGCCAATGAATATTGGGTAAAGGTTTAATGATGAATTTTTGAGACTTTGTATTGATTTTTGATGGAATTTTGAAGATTTTTTGAAGTGGAAAGAAGTGGGGAAATGGGGATGGCAGCAGGCCAAGTTTCGGCCAGCAAGGAATGAGGGGAGTGAGAGAGAGTGAGGTGTGTGTGTGTGTAGAAACATCTCTAATTATTACATCTATTAAGTATTTTCCTTAATTATTTTGTTTTAATTTATTTCCTAATTTATTTTATCCTAGAATTCTCTAGAACTTTGGAGACACATTTTAAAAAAAAGAGCATGTTACAAACTTGTTTCTAAGTTGTCATGGTTCACAATTGTGTGCTTAACCCATTCTAATTTATAATTATCACTAATTAAATGTATAAGTGAAAACTTAAAATAATATTTAAAATAATTAATTAAGAAAAATATTTAATTAAACTAGCAATTTATAAGTGACCAATTAAATACCAAATACTAGCAATTACATAGCTAAAATAGGTATAATTAAGTCTTTGTTGAAAAATAATTATATCTTTGTTTTTACGGAAAACATAAGTTGTAATACCGATTATCGGAAAATTCGCCTAAACGATTTTTTTTAAAATGTTACACGTCTGCCCAGATATTACGCAGAGGGATTGAAAAGGTTGTTAAGATGCATAGGCGTACCCTTCGAACAAATCGCTCGACAAGCCCTGTTCTACAACAAGATTTGGGACATTCCCAGGACTCAGCGAAAAACGCCCAACGGGAGGATGGAGACGACTTGGCTTGGATACGTTCGGTCCAAGAAACGGGAACGATACCATGTATAACACCTTAGGATGTGTTTAGTGGCTAATTATATTTTAATATATAGTTTTTAAAAAAAGGTTTACCAAATTGTGTTCCAAATATTTTATCCTATTTAATGAGTATTTTATTAGAATTTTCCTAGGCTTGCACACACTTGTGCATGCAAATTAGGGCTTATTTGGGGTTAAACCATCATTAACAAGCATGGTGGAGTAACCCATTTTCTTTAAGTTAATTGATTCTTATTAAGTATTTTGGGTTTTAATTATGTGTTTTTTTTATGGAAATGATTTTCTTTGTTGACTTGGTGTGAGAGAGAGACGGTATGGGCTTCATGGCATGAGCCATGCTCATTAAATGAAGAGAGAGAGGGGTGGGTGTTTGACTTGTGCTCTCATTCTCACTCTCACTTCCCTCATTCTCTCTCACACACACACCCTCATCCATCACAGCAGCAGCAGCAGGAGGAGTTGAAGGAGCAGCAGCAAGCAGCAGAAGCAGCAGCAGAAGAAGCAGCAGCATCAGCAGCTGAAGCAACAGCAACGCATCACAGCAACAACAGCAGCTTCAAGCAGCAGCATCACCCCAGCAGCAACAGCTCTTTCCCCTCTTCTCCTCCTCCTTTCTCCTTGCACCTAGGGTCTAGTAAGGTATAATCTCTGAGCCTAGCTCTCTAGTTTGCTTAACTTATGTAGAATTAGCTTCGGTTTGTCTAAAAAGTGAGATTTTGTGCTTGTAATGGTGAATTGTGTGGACTTTTGTACAAGTGATGTTAGTGTTGGTTAACCTAGCCTAATTAAGTGTTATTAGGGCCAAGTAAACCTAGAGAAACCCCAAATTTCACCTAAATACCCTTGATTTCCTTTTTATGCAATATTTAGCGTTTTTATGTGAGATTTCACTTTTATGTGATCTGCTATAGACACGGGCACTTCAGTTAAAATCTGAGTTAACTGTAGCCTACTTAGGAGACCCTGACCACACCACCAGAGAACGAGACCCCCATTCCACTTTGAGGCCGCCGGAATATTCCTTCTGGCCGCAAATTGCGGCTAGACTTGGGAGATAGGTGTTAGGGTTTTCTCTAGGGTAGTCTGCTGTGTTTCCCAGTGTCTTGGCATCTGCAATTTTGTAAGTTTCTCTGTAGGAAAATCTGGGACGATATATCGCTTTTCTAGTACGTTTAGTTCGCGCGATACGCACGATAAGTGAGTGGGTTCTGTGATCCAGCATGCCGCGGCGTGTCGGGATAGTTTTAGACGCGTACACACACGTTTTAGCGTATTGTACACAAGCACGTTTAGTTCGCGACGCGGGTGTATCGTTTGACATCAATATCACGTTTTGCGAGATATTTGCTTATATAGATTTTCCTTGTGTGAATTCAAGTTTCGCAGGCGGGTACGTCGGACGAAGCAAAGAAAGGGAATCAGGTGGTCGGCTATGAGTAGGGCACGACCAGGTGAGTAGATTTAACATCTACTGGGAAATCGCCCGTATGGCGTTAAGCGTCAGGGCGTGTTAAGATATTTAGTCGTAGATGTTCATATGGACTAGTAGCATACCTTCTTGTTTCATATAGAAATGATAGCATAGAACACTGCACTGTCACTAATGGTTCAAGCTGCACAAGCACTATTTGTATGTTACACTCACACCGTTAGTGATTGCCATGACACTCACAATATAAGATTGCTACGCATTATACATATCGTTTGATTGTCACATCATTGATATTTTCATACCTGCGCACATACACACTGTATATTCATACCAGTGCACAGATATATTAATATTTTCATACCTGCGCACACGCACACTGTATATTCATACCAGTACACACATATATTGATATTTTCATACCTGCGCACATGCACACTGTATATTCATACCAGTGCACACATATATTGATATTTTCATACCTGCGCACTGTTGGGGTAAAAATTTACACCCCGGTTAACCAAGTCAAAATCAAAGTCAACCCCAAGCCAAGTGGGCCCAAGCCCAGATCCAGTGGGCCTATGCCCGGGTCGAGCCCCCACATGAAGCGGCCGGCCTCCCCCCATGCCAAGATAAAAATTTTGTAATAAATAATTTTGTTGTATTTCTTTTATTTTATTTTATGGATAAATGTAAGAAAAATAGGCATAAAACCAAATTTTTGTAAAGCCCATGGCTTATGTGGAAAAAGAAATGGCACATGAGCCAAGGGATAGGCAAAATGCCATTTTGTGAAGCCCGAGGGGCTATGTGTAAAGTGTATAGCCTATAAAGGCAAGGATAATGAAAATATAAAAAAAAATCTCTATCCAAAAAATATTTAGATCTGAGATCTTTTCTCCTTACTCAAGGTTCCAAAACCTTCTTCTTTCTTTTGAATTAAATCAATTGTTTTACTCTTCATTTTATAATACTAAATAGTTTTTCACCACAAAACCCATAAAGGGAAACTCAGATCTTCCATTAGATCTCAAAATGAAGAGATTTTTAAAATCTCATATCTCTTGATCTTCAAGATCCAACAACCGAAGGAGAAAGAAGAAGAACCCATTTCATCAACCCCAAAACATCTTGGGAGTTTAATTCCACTTTGATTTCTCTTTCGAGAATTTCTGGGGCTAAAAGCCTCCTTTTCTCTCTAGCGCCCTGCGCTCCAGCGCAAAGCGCCCACGTGCCGACATGTGGCGCGCTTGCGCTCCAGCGCCCAGCGCTCAAGCGCAAAGCACCCACGTGCTGACACGTGGCGTGCTTGCACTCAAAGCGCCCAGTGCTCAGCGCAAAGCGCCCACGTGACGACACGTGGCGCGCCTATGCTCCAGCGCCCTGCGCTCGAGCGCAAAGCGCCCACGTGCCGACACGTGAAGCGCCTGCGCTCGAGCGCAAAGCGCCCACGTGCCGACACGTGAAGCGCCTGCGCTCAAGCGCCCACGTGCCATGTCACGACCCGAAAGTACGGAACATGATTGGCACTTAGATTACGAGACGTCTAAAGGCGTACCGTAACCTAAGTCAGCCAAAGCCCAGAAAAATCTAAACCAAAATCAAAAGAGAGTGAAGGAAAACCTTACATGAAAACGATTTTTAAATCAATTAAGTTGCATTGAACCCCTTTTTAAAAACATAAAAAATTTCCGAAAATTTCGGCAGAGTCTCCCTTGTAAATTCTATCCCCCAAAATGGGTACAACAAGATATATAACCTGTAATCACAAAATGGCATCCCCAAGCGGGAGCTAGCTCTTCGCCCAAGGCGGATCACAACCACACGCAATATATATATGTAATCTCAAAAAAAAAGCATAAAGAAATGCGAAATGTAAAAAAACACAACGTCGGCTCAAGTGAGCTCGACCCAAAAGAAACCACATATACACAAATCTCTCAGTCTCATCACTAGGTCGCATATACACATAAGAAGTGGTAGATGGAGAATACTAGATACAAAAATAGTACAAAAGAAAAGAGATAAAAGCACTCTCGCAACCCACCTACGAGCAATGTCGCGAGTTTGAGCAAAAGAAGTCACTAACAAGATAAGCCGCCGCTACTAGGCTGATGACTCCGACCTGCAAGACACTGTGGCACAACGGGGGTGAGTTGCCAGCTCGTGAGTAGAATATAACATCTAGTAAGGCAATCGTAAGAATGCACGCAAATGCGTCACAGCATGTATGTCCAGATGTGATGTAATACCTATAGTATGCATGCACATGTATGCAATGTCATTACTAAATCTTTAAGTGTTTTAAATGCTAAGAGTTCTACATTATTAACATTAGAAAAAGAATATCTATATAATAGCTAAATACCATCAAGAAATCATTTGAAACCCGTGTCAAGCATCGACACCAAGTATGAAATCACAACTGTCTCAATGTCTCACTGTATCAATGTCTCAAAATATCGGGCTTCGTCAGTCCGGATCGGACCATATCATCAAATCTCACGACAACGGTCGGTATCCTCCGGATATCCGCCACGCCAGACATCACCGGTAGGTAGTCTTCCCCTGCCAGGCTCATTGTCTACAACTCGATCTTCTTGCCCCGGGGTACCATACCGGGCCCACCATGTAACCGAGACGGTTCATCCACTCCTCGAATCGGGTCTCGAAATCCAACAGAAAACATGAAAAACTCATCGTGGACGACACATACATCACGAGAAAACCGCAACTTTGTTTTTAAAAATGATAAATATAAGCTTTTGTTAAATTCTTGCGGTTTTCCCCAAAAATCAAGAAATCGCAGCAATACTGAAATCCTCAAGAAAATCATAATACCCAACATGTTGTATGTGATAAATGTCTATGATATCGAGGTATGCGATGTGATTTGTGGCTAGAAATCTATGTAAGTATGATGATGATGCAAGGTATATATACATGCTATGCGATTTCATATATCATGTGTGATGCAAGCGGTGACACTAAGCTAAACAGGTTCTATGGTGCTCGTGGCATGGCAATTACCAAAGGCGTGTGTGTCACATGAATAGTGCGCGTGCAACAGAAGCCAATGGTAATGGTGTTCGTGTCCTACGAAGTGATATCGCACATGTGTATATGAATATCCATGCAATTTAATAGACGATTAGTTATAAGGGTATGCAATGTAAATGAAGGGGTAAGCTAACTAACAATGCAAATCTTGCAAGAAATAAGGTAATCCTAACTAGGGGGCGCCTCGCGCCATCCAGACGATTCCCCCATAGATGAATACATCTACTCACCTGAATGCCTCGCTAATCCGATCCGACTACAGCCTTGCCTTTGCGCGCCGCGTCCGATATTTCGGCGACCGATCCTATAATTGCATAACATACAATATAAGATTACAAATTCCTAAAACGACGCAAGTCACAATATAAAAAGATCGACGCTCTTGAATTAATCACAACTTGCACTCGGTGCACGGAAAACAGACGAAAATCGCTAAAACCTTAACTAAAATCGTCATTTCGGGGCAATTGTCAAAACTAAAACCCGACTAGACAAAACCCCGCATTCGCGCACACTAATAGTCGTATGAGATGCTAATTATATTGCCAAAATAACACAATCAGATCACCTCCTAAAATTGAAGAAAAACTAGTAAGCAATTGCATACCGATTTCGATGCAAATATCGCAAATTATCGATCTAGCGAGCGCAACATCGCACAATTAACCATTCTAACCAACTAGATTGCCAAAATACTAACTCAAACCCCCTTATCCTACATCAAACCCTAGTTAGGGCATCAACACCTCTCTTGAATTTTCAAAAACCATTCATTACAATGAAATTAACACTTTAAAATACTAATTTAGCTTATTTAAACTACAAATTAAACAACTTGTTTAGAATTTATACCTCCCAAGTGTTGATTCCAAACTTGCTCTAGCCTCCAAGACACCTCTTTTCTTCACCTTTCAACCAAATTAGGGTGAGGGAAGGGATGGATTAGGGTTTTGTTTTGAATTTGCAAAGGAAAATTGTGAATTTTGTGGATTTTTTTATTGATTTTAGCAAGGATTTTGTTGCAAGAAGTGAGGGGGGAAAAATGGTGAGCTGCTGCCTTGCTCGATCTGAGGTGGGAGAGGTGAGTTGTGAGTGAATTGTGTAGAAAATTCTACACAAAAAGCAACCCCTAAACTCATTTAATGCATATCACATCATATTTTACATTAAAAAAAACCCTTTTTAGCCATTTTTGCTTTAATTTTTTAACCATAGAACTAAATCTTGAAAAGTCATGATACAATTTTATTAACAATAAATTTTTAGTTTATAATATTTCCTAAGTGTGTAATTTACCTAATTAAATTTGTATTTATCACTAATTTAATGTATTTTTAAAAGCTTAAAATAATATTAAAAATAATTAATTACGAAAAAAAATTTATTTAACTAGAAAATTTTAAGTAACATTTTAGTGACCAATTTATAGTAATATCTTATCTAAATTTTGTATAATTAGGTCTACAAAGAAAAATACCTATTTTGACTTTTTACGGAAAAAGCTGCTAATTCAGCCGATTACCGAAAAACTGCCTAAACGATTTTCGAAGCGTTACAATTTTCCCCCCTAAAAAAAAATTCGGTCCCCGAATTTAGAATTTAACTATGCATACCTTCAAAAAGATGGGGATATCTCTTCCTCATCTCAACCTCGGTTTCCCAGGTGACCTCCTCGCTATTCGGGCCACGCCAAAGGACCTTGACGGACGGTATAACCTTCGACCTCAATTTCTTCACCTGTCGATCCAGAATAACCACCGGCTGCTCGGAGAATGAAAGATCACACTCTAGCTGGATCGTCTGGTGCTGAATCACATGGGAAGGATCATGAAGGTACTTACGGAGCATCGAAACATGGAACACGGGGTGAACATCGGGGAAGCTGGGCGGAAGAGCTAACCGATAAGCGACTGGACCAACACGCTCTAGGATCTCGATGGGACCAACATATCTAGGACTCAGCTTCCCTTTTTGCCCAAATCTCATCATACCTTTCATCGGAGAGACCTTAAGGAAAACATGATCGCCAACAGCGAACTCGAGTCGGCGACGGCGCCTGTCAGCATATGATTTCTGCCTGCTCTGTGCTGACCTCGTCCTGTCCCGAATCAGCTGTATCTTCTCGGTCGTTTCCTATACGATCTGTGGCCCCAAAATACTGCTCTCCCTAAGCTCTGTCCAACATACAGGCGATCGACATCTCCTCCTATATAAAGACTCAAAAGGTGCCATCTGAATCGTCTCCTGGAAGCTATTATTGTAGGAAAACTCGATCAAAGGCAAATGACGATCCCAGCTACCACTGAAATCTAAAACACAAGCTCTAAGCATGTCCTCAAGAGTCTGAATAGTATGCTACGACTGACCGTCAGTCTGCGGATGAAAGGCTGTGCTAAAACTCAATCGGGTGCCCAAAGCTTCCTGAAGTTTCTGCCACAATCGGCTGGTAAACTGGGTGCCCCGGTCGGACACGATGCAAATCGGAACACCATGCAGTCGCACTATCTCATCAATATAAACCTGGGCGTACTAAGAAACTCCAAAAGTGGTCTTCACTGGCAGGAAGTAAGCCGCTTTCGTCAGTCGATCCACAATCACCCAAATAGAGTCATACCCTCGACTGGTCCTGGGTAGACCCACAATGAAGTCCATGGAGACCTGCTCCCACTTCCACTTAGGGATGGGCAAAGGCTGTAACTCGCCGGCTGGCCTCTGGTGCTCGGCCTTAACTTGCTGACAAGTCAGGCATCTCGACACAAAGTCTGTAACATCCTTCTTCATCCCGTCCCACCAGTAAGCCTCTCTCAAATCATGGTACATCTTGGTGGAACCTGGATGAACAATGTATACTGATCTATGTGCCTCCTCGAGAATGTCGCGCCTCAGTCCCTCAGAATCTGGTACGCACATTCGAGTCCCAAATCGAAGTATCCCCTGATCATCAATCATGAACTTAGAAACTCTGCCCTGCCGAATCTGCTCAATAATCTCTAAAATACGGGCATCGCCGGACTGCGCCTCGCGGATACGGTCAAGTAACTGTGGGCGTGCTCTGAAATGGGCCAGCTGTCCCCCTGTAGGAGTAAACTCGAACTGCACCCTGCTGTCACATAAAACCTGCCAATCCGCCGTCGACTGCATCTATACTGCGCTCAAACAAGATAAGCTACCTCCGGGCCTCCTACTCAAAGCATCTGCCACCACATTCGCCTTGCCCGGATGGTATAGAATCTCGAAGTCATAATCTTTCACCAACTCCATCCAACGGCGCTGTCTCAAGTTCAGATCTCGCTGCTGGAAGATATACTTCAAACTCTTGTGGTCAGTGAATATCTGGCACGACTCACCGTATAGGTAATGTCTCCAGATCTTAAGTGCAAATACCACTGCAGCCATCTCTAAATCATGGGTAGGGTAGTTCTGTTCGTGTTTTCTCAGCTGCCGAGAAGCATACGCGATAACTCTGTCGTGCTGCATCAATACACAGCCCAGCCCCACTCGAGAAGCATCACAATATACCACGAACCCGCCTGATCCTGAAGGCAATGCTAACACTGGTGCAGTAGTCAGACGAGTCTTCAACTGCTGGAAACTATCCTCACATGCCTGGGTCCAATCAAAAGGAATCCCATTCCGGGTCAGTCCGGTCAACGGTGCAGCAATGCGGGAGAAATCCTGGACAAAACGTCGATAATAGCCGGCCAGACCTAGAAAGCTGCGAACCTCTGCAACTGATACTGGTCTAGGCCAATGCTGTACTGCCTCGATCTTCTTCGGGTCCACACAAATACCATCTCTCGTCACCACATGACCCAAGAAGTCGACACTGTCTAACCAGAATGCGCACATGGAAAATTTGGCGAACAGCTGATGCTCCCTCGAAGTCTGCAATGTGATATGTAAGTGCTGCTCATGCTCCTCCCGGCTCCGAGAATAAACCAAGATATCGTCAATGAACACAATAATGAACTGATCGAGATACGGCCTGAATACACGGTTCATCAAGTCCATAAATGCTGCCGGGGCATTGGTGAGCCCGAACGACATCACCAAGAACTCATAATGACCATACCGAGTACGGAAAGCGGTCTTCGGAATATCCTCCTTCCGAACCCGCAACTGGTGATAACCTGACCGTAAATCAACCTTCGAGAAAAACCCTGCACCCTGGAGCTGATCGAATAAGTCATCAATGCGGGGTAGGGGATATCTGTTCCGCACAGTAACCCGGTTCAGCTGACAATAATCAATGCATAAGCGCATATTTCCGTCCTTCTTCTTAACAAACAAGACGGGAGCACCCCAAGGTGACACACTCGGTCGGATAAGCCCTTTGTCCAGCAAGTCCTCTAACCGATCCTTTAGCTCTCTCAACTCCGCCGGGGCCATCCGATAAGGCGGTATAGAGATAGGCCTCGTGCCAGGGATCAGGTCAATGCAGAACTCAATCTCGCGCTCTGGTGGCAGACCAGGCAGCTCGTCAGGGAATACATCAGGAAACTCTCTCACAAAAGGGACCTGGCCCAATGGAACCTCTGTGGAGCTAGTATCACAAACATAGGCTAAGAATCCCTGACACCCTTTTCTTAAGAGCTGACCAGCACGAAGAGAAGAAATCAAGCTGGGAAGGGTAGCGCTACGATCTCCCTGAATAACAAGTACCGGATCACCAGGAAAACTGAATCTGACTGCTTTCTCACGGTAGTCCACGGATGCATAACAGGTGGCTAGCCAGTCCATACCAAGAAGAACGTCAAATTCTAGCATATCGAGGAGAATCAAATCGGCTAAAGAATCCCTCTCCCCGATACGAACGGAACATGATCGGTACACGAAACGGGCAACAAATGACTCGCCTACCGGTGTAATAACGACAATCGGCTGATCTAACGGAGAAGACTCTCGGCCCAACCTCGGTGCAAAGTACGTGGATACATAGGAATGTGTGGAGCCTGGATCAAATAATACCTGTGCAACAAAAGAACATACTGGCAGAGTACCTGTCACGATGGCATTGGATGCCTGTGCATCCTGAGGAGTCAACGCGAACACTCGGGCCTGTCCACCACTAATAGCTGGCTGTCCTCTGCTTCTACCTCGACCTCTGCCTCTGCCACTGTCGCCTCATCCTCTCTGAACCGGACTGCCACGCCCACGGCCTCTAGAAGCATCTGGCTGGCGTGGAGCATCATCAGGAGTAGGAAGTAGAGCTCTCTGAGGAGGTGGTGAGGGTGGTAAGGTCACATGCGGGACTGTCGTCGCGCCCTGACGTCCCATAGTACAGTCTCTGACACGGTGGTACTGACTCCCACACCGAAAACATCCTGGAGACGACTGCTGGGTCTGTGGATATGAACCAAATAGCTGACCTCATCTCAATCCTCTGCCTCCACCATCTCCCGGAAATAATCTATCGCGGTGTCTACCTATCTGCCGCTGAGCTGGCGTATCAGTACGGATCCTCTTCGGCCCAGAAATGACCGGAGTCTCAGAAATACACTCCTCCAAAAGTAAGGCTGCATCCATCACGGCTGCGTATGTATCAAAGTGCTGGGTGCCGATGGCAAGGAATAGCTGTGTATCAAGCCCTCGCACAAACCTCTTTATTCTCTTCTCTTCTGTGTCTACTAGGTACGGAGCATATCGAGACAACTGGGTAAACTGTATATCATACTCCGACACTGTCATCCCAGGAGTCTTGCGTAGAGACTCGAAACTACGGGCTCGAGCATCTCGGACACTCTCCGGAAGAAAACGGGCAAGAAGCGCAGCTGTAAACTCATCCCAGGTCATAGAAGGTAGACCTGCAGCTCGGCCTCTCTCTACTGAATCGTACCATGTCTGGGCAAGATCCTCCAGACGAAAACTCGCAAACTCCACCAATCTATCATCAGAACACCTCAACGAACGGCAAATCCGAGCCATCCTATCAAGAAATGCCTGTGGGTCTTCTGTCTCATCCGTACCTGTAAAAGCTGGAGGTCTTAATCTCATGAACTCCTGTAATGAAACTGGGATAGTCTCCATAGTAGCAGGAGCGACCATCTATGCAGCAGGTACAATCGTGGTCTGTGCGGTAGAAGGAACATCCTCGGATCTCTATGCCCGACTGGACTCAACTAAAGATCCCATCATCTGTCGCAACTCCTGCATACCGGCCTCTAATCTGGCAATACGGTCAGGATAAGGCGGATCAATATGACCATGAGGGGTAGGCGTATCCTCCCGCTCGATCCTCGCCTCAGACGAGCCCGCTCGAATCTCATCCCTAGCGGCAGCCCGCTGAGCTCTCGTAGTCTTTGGCGGCATCGAAGCTGGAATAAGAAACATGACTGATAAGAACATTGCAATTGAATCAAGGAATGCAAAGAATCAAGAAAGGAAATACAAGCAATTATGTCCTAAGGTCACTTAGGCGGAGTACCGTATCGTAAGTATGCCGCGGATCATACCCACGCTACACCACTCTGCTTAAGTCACCTACTCCATCTACCAAGGTCGTCCTACACTCAGGAAGGTAAAACCTACGCTCTGATACCAACTTTGTCACGACCCGAAAGTACGGAACGTGACTGGCACTTAGATTACGAGACGTCTAAAGGCGTACCGTAACCTAAGTCAGCCAAAGCCCAGAAAAATCTAAACCAAAATCAAAAGAGAGTGAAAGAAAACCTTACATGAAAATGATTTTTAAATCAATTAAGTTGCATTGAACCCCTTTTTAAAAACATCAAAAATTTCAGAAAATTTCGGCAGAGTCTCCCTTGTAAATTCTATCCCCCAAAATGGGTACAACAAGATATATAACCTGTAATCACAAAATGGCATCCCCAAGCGGGAGCTAGCTCTTCGCCCAAGGCGGATCACAACCGCACGCAATATATATATGTAATCTCAAAAAAAAAAAGCATAAAGAAATGCGAAATGTAAGAAAACACAACGTCGGCTCAACTGAGCTCGACCCAAAAGAAACCACATATACACAAATCTCTCAGTCTCATCACTAGGTCGCATATACACATAAGAAGTGGTAGATGGAGAATACTAGATACAAAAATAGTACAAAAGAAAAGAGATAAAAGCACTCTCGCAACCCACCTACGAGCAATGTCGCGAGTCTGAGCAAAACAAGTCACTAACAAGATAAGTCGCCGCTACTAGGCTGATGACTCCGACCTGCAAGACACTGTGGCACAACGGGGGTGAGTTGCCAGCTCGTGAGTAGAATATAACATCTAGTACGGCAATCGTAAGAATGCACGCAAATGCGTCACAGCATGTATGTCCAGATGTGATGTAATACCTCTAGTATGCATGCACATGTATGCAATGTCATTACTAAATCTTTAAGTGTTTTAAATGCTAAGAGTTCTACATTATTAACATTAGAAAAAGAATATCTATATAATAGCTAAATACCATCAAGAAATCATTTGAAACCCGTGTCAAGCATCGACACCAAGTATGAAATCACATCTGTCTCAATGTCTCACTGTATCAATGTCTCAAAATATCGGGCTTCGACAGTCCGGATCGGACCATATCATCAAATCTCACGACAACGGTCGGTATCCTCCGGATATCCGCCACGCCAGACATCACCGGTAGGTAGTCTTCCCCTGCCAGGCTCATTGTCTACAACTCGATCTTCTTGCCCCGGGGTACCATACCGGGCCCACCATGTAACCGAGACGGTTCATCCACTCCTCGAATCGGGTCTCGAAATCCAACAGAAAACATGAAAAACTCATGGTGGACGACACATACATCACGAGAAAACCGCAACTTTGTTTTTAAAAATGATAAATATAAGCTTTTGTTAAATTCTTGCGGTTTCCTCAAAAATTCAGAAATCGCAGCAATACTGAAATCCTCAAGAAAATCATAATACCCAACATGTTGTATGTGATAAATGTATATG
Source organism: Agapanthus africanus (assembly GCA_030015575.1). Classification (NCBI taxonomy): domain Eukaryota; kingdom Viridiplantae; phylum Streptophyta; class Magnoliopsida; order Asparagales; family Amaryllidaceae; genus Agapanthus; species Agapanthus africanus. The sequence goes on along the minus strand of JASDDO010000016.1, from coordinate 192,824,481 downwards.
ATATCGAGGTATGCGATGTGATTTGTGGCTAGAAATCTATTTAAGTATGATGATGATGCAAGGTATATATACATGCTATGTGATTTCATATATCATGTATGATGCAAGTGGTGACACTAAGCTAAACAGGTTCTATGGTGCTCGTGGCATGGCAATTACCAAAGGCGTGTGTGTTACATGAATAGTGCGCGTGCAACAGAAGCCAATGGTAATGGTGTTCGTGTCCTACGAAGTGATATCGCACATGTGTATATGAATATCCATGCAATCTAACAGACGATTAGTTATAAGGGTATGCAATGTAAATGAAGGGGTAAGCTAACTTACAATGCAAATCTTGCAAGAAATAAGGTAATCCTAACTAGGGGGCGCCTCGCGCCATCCAGACGATTCCCCCATAGATGAATACATCTACTCACCTGAATGCCTCGCTAATCCGATCCGACTACAGCCTTGCCTTTGCGCGCCGCGTCTGATATTTCCGCGACCGATCCTATAATTGCATAACATACAATATAAGATTACATATTCTTAAAATGACGCAAGTCACAATATAAAAAGATCGACGCTCTTGAATTAATCACAACATGCACTCGGTGCACGGAAAACACACGAAAATCGCTAAAACCTTAACTAAAATCGTCATTTCGGGGCAATCGTCAAAACTAAAACCCGACTAGACAAAACCCCGCATTCGCGCACACTAATAGTCGTATGAGATGCTAATTATATTGCCAAAATAACACAATTAGATCACCTCCTAAAATTTTAGAAAAACTAGTAAGCAATTGCATACCGATTTCGATGCAAATATCGCAAATTATCGATCTAGCGAGCGCAACATCGCACAATTAACCATTCTAACCAACTAGATAGCCAAAATACTAACTTAAACCCTCTTATCCTACATCAAACCCTAGTTAGGGCATCAACACCTCTCTTGAATTTTCAAAAACCATTCATTACAATGAAATTAACACTTTAAAATACTAATTTAGCTTATTTAAACTACAAATTAAACAACTTGTTTAGAATTTATACCTCCCAAGTGTTGATTCCAAACTTGCTCTAGCCTCCAAGACACCTCTTTTCTTCACCTTTCAACCAAATTAGGGTGAGGGAAGGGATGGATTAGGGTTTTGTTTTGAATTTGCAAAGGAAAATTGTGAATTTTGTGGATTTTTTATTGATTTTAGCAAGGATTTTGATGCAAGAAGTGAGGGGAAAAAAATGGTGAGCTGGTGCCTGGCTCGACCTGAGGTGGGAGAGGTGAGTTGTGAGTGAATTGTGTAGAAAATTCTACACAAAAAGCAACCCCTAAACTCATTTAATGCATATCACATCATATTTTACATAAAAAAACCCCTTTTTAGCCATTTTTGCTTTAATTTTTTAACCATAAAACTAAATCTTGAAAAGTCATGATACAATTCTATTAACACTAAATATTTAGTTTATAATATTTCCTAAGTGTGTAATTTACCTAATTAAATTTGTATTTATCACTAATTTAATGTATTTTTAAAAACTTAAAATAATATTAAAAATAATTAATTACGAATTTTTTTTTATTTAACTAGAAAATTTTAAGTAACATTTTAGTGACCAATTTATAGTAATATATTATCTAAATTTTGTATAATTAGGTCTACAAAGAAAAATACCTATTTTGACTTTTTACGGAAAAAGCTGCTAATTCAGCCGATTACCGAAAAACTGCCTAAACGATTTTCGAAGCATTACATGCCGACACGTGGCGTGCTTGCTCTCCAGCGCCCAGCGCTCCAGCGCAAAGCGCCCAGTGCCGACACGTGGCGCCCTTGCGCTCAAGCGCCCACGTGCCGACACGTGGTGCGCTTGCGCTTCAGCGCCTAGCGCTCAAGCGCAAAGCGCCCACGTGCCGACACGTGGTGCGCTTAAGCGCCCAATGCTCAAGCGCATAGTGCCCACGTGCCGACACGTGGCATGCTTGCGCTCAAGCGCAAAGCTCCCACGTTCCGACACGTGGCGCGCAAGTGCCTAAGCGCACAACGCTCAAGGCGCTGACCCCACGTGTCCTTTGGGCGCTTTTTCCCTTTTTTTATATATACATGTATATATATGTACAGATACACACACACTCCACAACACTGTCCCCCCCAAAAAAATTTGGCCGGACCCCCGTAAAAACACTGCATGGCTCCCGATATATCTAAGCCCCCCTCCAAAACAAAACACATGTACACTGCACATTGAGTTCGCATGACCAGTTTAACCTGTCAATCGGAGGTTCCCTCGCTCCAAAAGCGTGGGGTAATTAACGGCAGCGTAGTCCGCGGCTGCCGGAGATTCGGATCCCCATAATCAATAAACCCTGGCCTACCCTAGGCAGGGGGAATCTGTAGTACGCCTGACCCGTGCGCGCGTATTCCCATCTCAATGGTGTGACGAAAAACACCATACAGATTTTGGCATGCACGGTGGGACCTTTCTCTCCTTCTATATTTTGGGTTAAACGTTCATGCGAACTCAATCAATATACATATCGATTGCCTATACTGAAATGATGGTTTTTTTTCCGTGCAGCAATCAACTTTCGACGACAATGTCTCCCAAGACGAATTCAGCTTCCAACGTGACCCCGATCCCATACGTGATCAAGGTCAATACTCGTGTGGTTCTCCCCGCAAGACTTAGTCGACAGTGGGAGGAACTGCCCCGACAGTTTGGCTCCGTCATCATCTACCCTGCCGGAAGCGCTCATCTGGCAGAAATCCCGGTAAAACAGGCGGCCAAGCCGGTCTCAAGGGGCAAGAGGCCGAATGTCATTATCGCCAAGGCACCACGACCGAAACTTAAGACGGTGTCTGAACGACTCTCTGGTGCTCCAGCTGGGGGCAAGAACTCCGGTACGAAGGGCAACATCAAATGTTGCGGACGAGCTCAGGCGATGACTCCGACAAATGCACAATCGAGCGTATCTCCAAAGCCCTCCATCGCCCGGTTTGCGGTGTCTTCCCAAAGAGCCGGAGTCTGCCAGGTGCTTAGAACAGAAAAGCTAAGGCAAAAGCGGCTCAGGTATCGAGCCAACAAGAGGGCCAGGGCTTCGGCCAAGTGGAATCATATGAAGTTCCAAGAGCAGGGTTACTCTGTGATGACGGCTGAGTCGGCCGTAAAAATCAGCAATTCCTTCGAATCTCCGAGGTGGGTTCAGAAAAATGCCATGACCGCCAGAATTAATAAGATAGCGGTCCGAACGTCGCTACAAAGAGACATGTATCAGCCCCAACAGATAAAGTATGATACTGTCTCTTCAAGAGTCTATCAGGCGCTCTGTGCCGCACGAAAGCAGCGGGGCAAATCCAGAAAAGAAGCGCCAGCACCATTCATGAACCTGGTTAGGCCAATCGCTTCAATCGACTGCCAGTTACCGAAACAAGGGGGTCAAGATAGCGATCCGTGAAATCAGCCGCCGATAATAAAAAGATGGCTGGATATGTTATCCATACGGTCTATATGGCGGGCAGGCGTCCCAACGACAACCTTCGCAGCAAAAATAAGGATGGGGCCACCACATCCCAAGCCCAATCTGGCTTGAATGTGGTTGCCGCTGCCCAAGAATAGCCGCCTCCGCCGGATGATGAAAATCCTCTCGAGGAGGAAGATATGTAGAAAGACCCCTCGGTCCATGCAGAGTCGAGCTCGGACAGCGACGAAGAGCCGACTTTCCGCCCCAGGACCGCGGAGCAAGAGCTGCTTGAGGAGCTTCGAAAATAGCTCAGGAGCAAAGATAAAGAGATGGCCAAGCTCTATTCGAAGATTGACGACTTAACGAACGTTGTGATACATCTTACGGCTCAAATTACTCGAGCGCCTCCCAATCAAGCATAAGTCGCTACTAATCAGCCGGGTGATGACAATCCGAAGCAGCCAATGCCTGTTCCTTTGGGTCCAAGACTGGTCGAGCCGCACGAAAGCCGGCCACATTCCGCTTCTGGGGACGCCTTCGCCCCAGATAGCACTATCCCGCTAACACAAGATCGGATAATGGATTTGGTCACCAGCAAAGTGAAAACATTGGTGGCTGAAGCTGAAACTCAGAAAGAAATTGGCAGTAGTGGGCGGCCATATCCTGCACATTATGATCTGATCGAGTTCCCGAGCGGCTACGTCATTCCTAAGTTCAGAAGATTTGACGGAACGGGAAATGCAAATCAGCACGTCGCCCACATTAAAGCATCGTGCGGAAATACAGGGGGCAATGATGCGCTCCTTCTTCGTCAGTTTGTCAACAGCCTGACCGGTGTCGCCTTCGACTGATACGCGAGTATACCAGACGGGTCCGTCATTACCTTTGCCCAAATGGAGTCTCTGTTTCGGCAAAGGTTCATGAGTGTCAGTGATAAAATCTCCATTGCCGACCTTGTGAGGACCAAGCCGGGGAAGAATGAAAGCAACACCGACTTTATCGCCCGATGGCGTAATCTCACAGTCAAGTGCGAACCGCCGCTGGAGCAGGACCAGTCCGTCAGCCTTCTCATTGGGAACCTCAGCAATTGGATGGTCCCATTCTTGTGTACAGCAAGCCTCAAGACATTTCAAGAGCTAACCAAGAAAGTCCAAATGTTGGAACACTCGAAGCAAGAGTCTACCCCGGACTCTCAGAGAGACAAAACATAGAAAAGCAAGCGGGACGACAACCGTAGAAGCGGGAGTTCCAGTGTTACCAATGTCTTCAATGCGTCCGGCAATGAAGAAAAGCGAAGGGCGAGCGAATCCAAAACCAACCGGTCTCGAAAGACATTGCTGGGAGGAGATGGGCCTTCCCCAGAGGAGAAGAAGAACAAGGTTTAGTCTTTCAGAAGGGACAAGGTCCGCTAGATATTTAAAGATGCCTTGAACAACGGCCTACAATTGCCGGAGTCGAAAAGACCCCAAGAAGCAAAAATGACCGTCAATCCCCTGTATTGCCCGTACCACAGAGTAGTGAGTCATGCGATCGAGGATTGCTATATCTTCAAGGACTGGGTCGAGAAGCAGTACAAGGCTGGAGAGATCGAGCTGTCCAAAAGTGTGTTGGTGAACACTCAAGTTGCAACCACCAACTTTATAAAGACAGAAACTGAAGCCTTCTGGGAGCAGACAGCCGAACCCGTTTCCCTGAGAAATGAAATGGACTCACCGCGGCCTCCGTGGAGTACGCACATGTCTAATAAGATGAAGAAGATGATAAAGCTACTTCGGAAAAAACCCAGGATGGAATGGGAAAGGCAGAAGAAGCCTACCTTTCCAGCTGCCAATGCGGCTCCATCAGGCTCGAAATCCAATAAGCTCAAGAAGAAGAAAAGTGCAGCTCGGCATGAAAAAGATTCTGCAGGGAGATCGACCATTAAAAAATATATCGATTCCCTCGAAGATTATGAACAGAAGGAAATAACTCTGATTCAATTGAAAGAGTTCTTCCCTGTAAAAGCGGCTGAGATTCTGAAGGAGTTAGAAGAAGGCTCCAATGAAGAGATCCCGGTAGTGACCTTCTACGCCATCCATCTTGGCAGCGACTCTGAGGAGGAGCTCTGTTTTCCCGAAGAGGACAAGGAGCTCGCCACAAAGGCTAATCAAATCCATCTCAGAAGCGGCAGGTCTCTACCGCCAAATCATGGCAACGCCCCAAAAGGGAAGGAAAAACAGGTGGCTAATGATGAAGAAGGCAGAAAACTGGCTGATGAAAACTCAAGTCCTTTCCAGTAGACTATAATGTTTTGGCTCACCTCCGAAAGCTTCCGTCTCTCCTTAGCATCTACGATGCCTTGGTTCTATCTCAAGAGCTTAGAGATGTTCTCATTCATGCTCTACAAAACCCTGAGCGATATCAGGCTCGCTTTGCGGAAATTAATATGAAAGAAGCTCAGTACACTTTGCAAGCCGCCGCAGTCATGTTTAAGGATGAAGACTTGCTACTGGGAACGGCTGAGCATAATCTGCCGCTGTATGTGACCGGGTACAGCGATGGAGATCGGATTAATCGCATATTGATTGATCCGGGGTCCTCAGTGAACATCATGAACTTACGGACACTGAAGAGTTTGTCAATGGACGTCCGACACCTGTCGAGGGAAAGGATTGTCATTCAAGGCTTCAATCAAAACTGCCAGCAAGTTCTGGGGTCTATAGCTTTGCCAATCAAATTTGGGGATCTGCAGACCGAAGCTAAGATATACGTGATCGATGCTGACACGTCTTATAAGATTCTCTTGGGACGGCCATGGCTCCACGATTATGGCATCGTCCCGTCAACTCTCCATCAATGCATGAAGTATTGTCACGACCCGAAAGAGCACGTGACTGGCCTTTGAACCATATGAAGTCTATAGGACTCCATCTGATCCAAGTAAGCCAAAAGCCTAGAAATCTAAAACAATTTTAACAGTAAGTAAAGAAAACTGGTTTAAAGAAGTGAAGAAAAACATGTTTGAAGTCAAGGTTTGTAAATAACTAAGCCGATTATGCATTTTAAAATGTAAAGTCTTTTCTAAAAATTTCGGCAGAGTTTCTTTTGTAAATACTGGCCCCGAACGGGATACAACAAGAACAATATATATGCAATGATAAAAGGCATCCCCAAGCGAGAGCTAGCTCTTCGACAATCAACGGTCACAACCACGCAAGCAATAATAATATACAACGCCAAGGGGCAAGGGTCAAAACCCAAAAAGAAACTCAAAACAGCCAGAAAACCATAATACTACAAGCGCGACTCTAAGGTCGAAATAATACATCACTGTCTCTAAGTCTGAAACAATATACAAGTTTTTGTTGATGGAATGACTAGATACATCTGCAAAGTACATGTACAAGGGTGGTTCTGATACAAAAGAACCCACCTACCAAAGCAAGTCACCCGTATGGAAGCAGCGTGCCAGAAAAGCCTCGATGGAATCAGTACGGCAAAAACCTGCAAGAACTGTGGTACAACGGTGGTGAGTTGCCAACTCGTGAATAGAAATATCTACACGAAGAAATCGAATGTATGACCCATCCTAGGTCAATACGATTAGATATATATAAACCTCAATAATGAATAAGTCTGCTACATGCTAAACTGGCAATGTAATCTCTATACAAGAGTGTAGTGCCAACTGCTCGTGCCAGTGCCTCAGGTAATAGCATATAATAAATGTGAGGTATGATAAATGTAATCGAATCTGCATGTACGTGGATCCCGTCCACTCGTCACCCAATGACAATAACCCTCATGCATGTAAATATCATCAGCATATGCATGGATATATGAGGATATAAACCACCTGTGTCCCTCGCGACACGTCAAAATCATGGAACCGGAGTGTCCAGCATCCACACTCGAAAACATCATGAACATTGTTCCTAGCATCGGCATGTAAATCCTCATATATCGGGCTCCGTCTGCGGAATCGGCCCTCGGCCACAGCAGTACGTCCATATCCATCTATCGACTCTGGTCGGTATCCTCCGGATGACCGCCAGGTCCAACCAATCACCGGTAGGTACTCGCCCACCTCCAGGCTCAATCGGCAAAGTCTTTCGATCATCTTGCCGAGGGGAACCATACCGTGTCTACCATGTACCAGCAATCGGCTCGTCCACTCCTCGAATCGGGTTTCACATGTCGCTCTCATCACCGAGAAAACACATGGTGGACGCACTGAAATATCATATTAAGGGTAACCGGGTTTTTAAAGCAATGACATATTCTCTTTTGAAATACTCACGGTTCCCAAAATCCAGAAATATCATGGAAACATCAACTATCAATGCGTATAATCAGAAAGCATGATGTATGTGACATGTAAAAGAAATGTAAGCACATCAGTCTGCATTGCAAGAATCATATCCTGAATGCAACAGTACTACAGTGTAGTGACATGGCAATTATCGATGATGAAGTGTGTGAGCCGGCAAACAAGTGTACGTGGAACATACGCATCATCGATAATGGTGCTGGTGTCCTAGCAGCATGACTGTAATTTATCAATAAACACAAGCAATACAATGCAAATAGCATGAGTATGCGGAATCGAATAATCAACGAAACAGTACAGACTCTATCTCAATAAATATATCATGCAGCCTTGCCTTTTGAAATAAGACAAATCAGGGTTTTTGGTAAAATAAGGGCTACGGTGTTTTAAGAAAAGATGTGTCGTTTGAAAATATCCGTAGAATCCCTTTTTGCCTTTCCTTAAAATATCGCCGATTCGTTAGTTTTGAAATAGGTATGACTCGGGTCTAGTCTAACGCCTACTATGCGAACTACGGACCCGACAATCATGTCAAACGGGAGGGATATGAAAACCACCTAAATCTGAGTCAATATATACATATATATACAATAGTCGGTGATCCCGCCTCAATAGTATCATGTACGATACACTATATCATATAACATCCTCGAGTCATGAGTGCGGATCTAACATCAATACAAAGATCATACGGTAAATCGTCGTACGGCATCCCAATAGCTGGGTAAGGGTCAATATCACATTATCTCATCACATATCAGGTATCACTACCATCGTATCACATAATCTAGGGTACAACTCTAAGTCTAGTACCATCGATACCATCTATATAAATATGAATACGGGGTAAAACACATGCCCAAGGGCCCGCTAAACCATCATATCGCATCTCAAATACGAACTCTGTCATACCGCCGGTCTTACGGCCTCAAATCCCTTATATGAACACATATTCCCATACCCATGTGTAGATATACACACCTCCAAATGCGCACAGATAAAAGAAAGAATGTATGCAAGTATATGTGTACGGGTATGTGTGGGTGCAACCACTACTCTAGGGTTTCGCACTATACTAAACCAATACATCCTTTTCATCAATAATCCATCATTTCCATCAATAATCTTAAACAACACATAATAAATATATGTGTGTATACGTATACGTATACATCACTATGGACTGCGGGGGTGCTATACGCCAACCACCCGACTTCTCCCCGTAGATATAAATCTACTCACCATGCTTCTCGTGTGCCGATGCCGATGTCGCCATCTTCATCTTCTTCACCTCAACATCACGTCGGGTACCTACACGTATATCACAAACGCTAAAGCACATGAAAATCACATCGGAAAGCCAAAACAGCACACGCTACTCGCATAGGTAAAAACCTATCGTCTCGCATGTAGACACGATCAACATCCACTTGTCGTTGACGTCCAAACGCCACCCGACAGAAACGAATCATCAAATAGCAAAATCCATGCTAAAACAAGTCGTAAACCATGCACCAACATAGGAAAATCAACCAATATTTTATCCTGATTGGAACCAGACAAAATTACACATACCATGGGTCAAGTATACTAAAGATAGGGCCCTGCACCAAAAACGAGGCATTTCTAACATGCTCTGGCCGTAATTTGCGGCCAGAAAGAGTTTATCTGCGGCCTGGGAAAGGAGGTGGGGGCTAGGGTTTTGTGTGGTGGTTTCTATTTTCCTGCACATCTCTCTGTCAAGTCTATTTTATTTTTATGTGTCTCCGGTGAAAGCAGATTCCCAAAAACAATCCCATAATTATAGTTTTCCCCGATATCGATTCCATAAATCCATATTCTGGTTTCTAGTTCAGGTTTTGGTCCAATTTAACATCACACCAGGGGTTCTAAGGTCACCACAAGCCTCAATTTCACCTTTGATTTCTGATCCACCCTAAACCCTAACTTGGAATTTCCAACATCCACAAAACTACGCAATATTAACATGAAACGAGTATTGATGCGCAAGGAATTGAAATACTATGCTAATGGTGCAGAAATTACCTCCTTTGGCAACTCACGAATTTTCTAGAGTTGCACAAAGTCCTCAAGATCCACTCTTCCTTAGTCCAATGCGTTCCTCTCGAGCTCGTGCACCCTTTTTGTGAAGGGAAGATGGGGTTTTAATGAGGGAAATGAGATGTTTGTGAGGGTTTGATGAAGAGGAGAATGAGGTTCAGTCATGAGCTGAAGAGGAGAGGAAATTCAAGAGGAAAATAATAAAGGAGAGAAGCTATGACCAAGGTTGACTCCCCCTCACCTTTCTCTCACATCACCATACCTACTACTATACCATTTTTTATTCAAAATCCTTTTCTTTTCTTTTCCAAAACCTTCTCATTCAAATAGTAGACACAAAGTAAAAGCCATGGTAAGAATAATGCAACACAAGTTCAAAATGATATGTGCATGTTTTGCACAAAAAAGCCAGAAATCCGATTAGCGATTTTTAATCGCGATTAGCACTAAATTAGTGTCAAACTAATCATAAAAACTTTAAAATGGCATAATTCCTTAAAATACCCTATTTTATAATTTTCCAAAACATCTTCCCTATTTATTTGTATTTAATTATACTGGAATATTAAAATATTTATTAAAATAATATTAAATTATAAAAATTCCCAAAATTAATATTTTATTATTTTGAAACGTTACAATCTACCGCCCTTAAAGAAATTCGGTTCCCGAATTTAAATTTAAACCCCCAAATACTAAAATATTTCGATACAAATTCCAAGTCGTCGGGGCTCCAAATCATCAATACATAAAACATCATAGCGCAATACATGCGCATGAGTAATGAGCAGATAACTCAAAAGAAAAACTCCGTCAAGCATCCCGCAATCATCGGAGTCATGGTAAAGACACAAATGTCAAATCCAAAACAAAACCAATATGATATAGATCAGAACTATACATGTAGACATCCAATCTCTATATGTGAATAGCTGATGTAAATGCATGCCAAAATATATCCAGGTACTGTCCTCTGACTAGTCCTGCTCAGTACGAAAACACATAGCAAATATCATAAAAACGTACTACTCCATAAGAATCAATCCCAAAAGGTATATAAGAATACCCTATGCGTCTGGTGCGCATGGAAATCAAAATCCATATATGTGCCATACAGGTGCAAAAAACAATATCTAGGTGCAACGGGTGTGCACGAAGTATCTGTCATAGGCAACGGGTGTGCCTGACAGCAAAACCAGGTGCATCTGACATGCACGAAGAATATCGATTTAGTGCATCTGGTGTGCACCCAAAATCGTATCTCAAAACATGCGCCCAACATGCGCGAAAATCCAAATCGGTGCATCCATCGTGCACGAATGAAAATCTAAACCCTACGCACTCAACATGCACGGAATCACGAAATCGAATAGCAAACGCCGAACATGCGTAAGTCTAATCAAAAGCACGGAATGCAAGAATCAATCATCAATATCAGGGTCAAAATCGACGATATAATGCGGCTCAATCAAAATCAGTTGTACCGCGATGGAAAATCTCACAACCGCGTGCATTAGCATGCACAAATCAAATCAAAACACTAAAGGTGCATGAAAACTATGCTGGAAGCGTAGATCAAATCACCGGCATAAAGTAGGCATGAAATCACAATCAATACCTCAAGAATAATAACTATGCGCAAGGTATATATACCCAGTAAGTGCAACCATGGTGCACAAAATCAAATATCATGGAACTCAGTCATCAAGACTAAATCATGCAAATAGATCGCCAAAAATACCGAAATCCAAAGTGACGGATACGTGATAGTCAAATCACAAAATCATAAATCATAAATCATAAATACCGTCGTCGGTATATCCTCCTTCCAAGTCGAGAAGGTGTCGGCACATCCAATGCTAGCGGTGCAAGGTATCTACTTGCCTCTTGCTCGCGGCTGGCGTCCTCTGCCTCTGGTTCCTTATCTTCCCAGTGGATTACCAATCTTGCAATACATCGGCTCATCGGCCCGGTCAGGTGTGCTAACAGGAATGATTCCGTTCTGGCACTTCTCTGGTCATCTCTCGGTCAATCCCCACGACTGCTCGTAAAGCAGCACATCTCTGGCGCCGACCTCTGGTCCTCTGAATGAACATCACACATCAGCTCCTGGTGCAAATCTTATTGCAGCAGTGTACTGGAAGGAATCCTGCTCAAGGTCTCTTCTGATCTCGCCTAAGCCAAATTGTACGGAGGTTGGTACTCTGGCGTAATCTTTTCTCGCTCTCTGGACATCTGCGTCCTTAGTACAACATCTACTCGGAAGCTGGTCGCATCCCTGCGCCTCTGTATGCATATCCGACCTTTAATCTTGACGGGGAGTAATAACAGCTCGTCTGCATCTCGCACGAACTTCTTGTCCCGCTTGTCTCTATCATCGTCCATTTCGACTTCGCGTCTCTATCTGCGCACTGCAATGTCCTCGGCTATAGTCCATCCAACGTCCCTCACACGGACTCGAAATCACGAACTCGGTATCTTCATCACTCAGAAGAAGATATCTAGCCAAACACGTCCTCAGCGTGCATATCGCATCTCTGATGTCAGCGGAGTGGAACGTCATCTCGTCGAAATCTCGTGCGAACTCTTTACTCCATTTGTTCCAAGGTCGACTGATTCGGACTCATCTCTTCGTGGCTACGCGGACTGCGCTCCAACAGCTATACTCGTATCTGGAGTCTCCCAAGCAGTGTCCCATCACATGATATCCAAATGATATCGAATCGTCCGATCGACTCATCAGAACCTCACAATCCCCCAAGAGCTCAACATCTTGGGCATAGTTTAATAGTATCGAGTACATACCACAGCATCGGTGGTCCAACCGTAGAAGGGCAAATCCAAACCTCACTAATGGCGCCGCGGAACTGCCGCAAACCCTAAGGTTCAAAGGCTTTCATACGGTCATTATGTCAGTTAGGGTTTCATTCTTCTAGAGGGTCCATAGAATCACTTGCATGTCTTTCCGAATACTTTAAACTTGGAAAATGGGTTCCTGACATTCGATCGTCTCAATCGACTCTCAACGAATCTGCGTGAAGTCGCCTCTAGCTGGAATCAGTCTAACTGGTGACCTCGCATCGGGGTAAGCGAACGAACCACATGTCTTAGTCATTCATCCTCGGTGACTAGCGACTCGCCGCCATATCTCTAAGTATATGCTCATGCTGCAGTAGCTCTAATCATCTGGGCGATATCTCAACATTCGCAGCAACAACTGGCTCATTCGTCTATACGCTAAACAACGCCTCAATCGTCATGGATAAGCGATATATCAATGGTCATTACATCCTGGCTGGCCTCTAGCAGTAGCCTAATCCTCTGGTACCAATCGGCACGTCCGAGAAATCCCGTAAAGCGATCTAACAAACGCTCATGGCGCGAAAACACAATAGAACGACGCCTCTAAATACAATCGTATGTCTCTGGAAACACTCCCTGGTCAGTCCTCGTCCTTGACGAGCTCATGCTGACGCAACTCGAGCCGTGGCTCACTCTGTCCGTGCAATCGTGGCAGCAAAACCATAACCAGTCTCGATAAGGATAGATCATAGGAAAGAATATAATACTGTGTAAGGAAATGTACATCCTAAGGTTTCTTAAGCGGAATGGCGTGTCGTAAGTATGCCGCAGAACATACGTACGGTACGTCCCTCTACTCAAGCTACCTACTCCATCAACCAAGGGTCATCCTATGCGACGAAAGTTCGGGTATAATACCCCCTCAACTAAGTCTAAGTTCCGTAAGATTAAGCCTAAGTTCCGTATATATATAAACGCCCTAGGCTCCACATAGTCAAACTTAGACTAGAACCAAGGTTAACCTAGCGCTCTGATACCAACTTTGTCACGATCCGAAAGAGCACGTGACTGGCCCTTGAACCATATGAAGTCTATAGGACTCCATCTGATCCAAGTAAACCAAAAGCCCAGAAATCTAAAACCATTTTAAGAGTAAGTAAAGAAAACTGGTTTAAAGAAGTGAAGAAAAACATGTTTGAAGTCAAGGTTTTTAAATAACTAAGCCGAGTATGCATTTTAAAATGTAATGTCTTTTCTAAAAATTTTGGCAGAGTTTCTTTTGTAAATACTGGCCACGAACGGGGTACAACAAGAACAATATATATGCAATGATAAAAGGCATCCCCAAGCGGGAGCTAGCTCTTCGTCAATCGACGGTCACAATCACACAAGCAATAATAATATACAACGCCAAGGGGCGAAGGTCAAAACCCAAAAAGAAACTTAAAACAGCCAGAAAACCATAATACTACAAGCGCGACTCTAAGGTCGAAATAATACATCACTGTCTCTAAGTCTAAAACAATATACAAGTTTTGGTTGATGGAATGACTAGATACATCTGCAAAGTACTTGTACAAGGGTGGTTCTGATACAAAAGAACCCACCTACCAAATCAAGTCACCCGTATAGAAGCAGTGTGCCAGAAAAGCCGCTATGGAATCTGTACGGCAAAAACCTGCAAGAACTGTGGCACAACAGCGGTGAGTTGCCAACTCGTGAATAGAAATATCTACACGCAGAAATCGAATGTATGACCCATCCTAGGTCAATACGATCAGATATATATAAACCTCAATAATGAAAAAGTCTGCAGCATGCTAAACTGACAATGTAATCTCTATACATGAGTGCAGTGCCAAGTGCTCGTGCCAGTGCCCCAGGTAATAGCATATCATAAATGTGAGGTATGATTAATGTAATCGAATCTGCATGTACGTGGATCCCGTCCACTCATCACCCAATGATAATAACCATCATGCATGTAAATATCATCAGCATATGCATGGATATATGAGGATATAAACCACCTGTGTCCCTCGCGACACGTCAAAATCATGGAACCGGAGTGTCCAGCATCGACACTCGAAAACATCATGAACACTGTGTCCAGCATCGACACGTAAATCATCATATATCGGGCTCCGTCTACGGAATTGGCCCTCGATCCCAACAGTACACCCATATCCATCTATCGACTCCGGTCGGTATCCTCCAGATGACCGCCAGGTCCAACCAATCACCGGTAGGTACTCGCCCACCTCCAGGCTCAATCGGCAAAGTCCTTCAATCATCTTGCCGAGGGGAACCATACCGGGTCCACCATGTACCCGCAATCGGCTCGTCCACTCCTCGAATCGGGTTTCACATGTCACTCTCACCACCGAGAAAACACATGGTGGACGCACTGAAATATCATATCAAGGGTAACCGGGTTTTTAAAGCAATGACATATTCTCTTTTGAAATACCCACGGTTCCCAAAATCCAGAAATATCATGGAAACAGCAACTCTCAATGCGTATAATCAGAAAGCATGATGTATGTGACATGTAAAAGAAATGTAAGCACATCAGTCTTTCATGCAAGAATCATATCCTGAATGCAACAGTACTACAGTGTAGTGACATGGCAATTATCGATGATGAAGTGTGTAAGCCGGCAAAAAAGTGTACGTCGAACATACGCATCATCGATAATGGTGCTGGTGTCCTAGTAGCATGACTGTAATATATCAAAAAACACAAGCAATGCAATGCAAATAGTATGAGTATCCGGAATCGAATAATCAACGCAACAGTACAGACTCTATCTCAATAAATATATCATGCAGCCTTGCCTTTTGAAATAAGACGAATCAGGGTTTTTGGTAAAATAAGGGCTACGGTGTTTTAAGAAAAGATGTGTCGTTTGAAAATATCCGTAGAATCCCTTTTTGCCTATCCGTAAAATATCCCCGATTCGTTAGTTTTGAAATAGGTATGACTCGGGTCTAGTCTAACGCCTACTATGCGAACTACGGACCCGACAATCAAGTCAAACGGGAGGGGTATGAAAACCATCTAAATCTGAGTCAATATATACATATATATACAATAGTCGGTGATCCCGCCTCAATAGTATCACGTATGATACAGTATATCATATAACATCCTCGAGTCATGAGTGCGGATCTAACATCAATACAAAGATCGTACGGTAAATCGTCGTACGGCATCCCAATAGTTGGGCAAGGGTCAATATCACATTATCTCGTCACATATCAGGTATCACTACCATCGTATCACATAATCTAGGGTACAACTCTAAGTCTACTACCATCGATACCATCTATATAAATATGAATACGGGGTAAAACACATGCCTAAGGGCCCGCTAAACCATCATGTCGCATCTCAAATACGAACTCTGTCATACCGCCGGTCTCACGGCCTCAAATCCCGTATATGAACACATAGTCCCATACCCATGTGTAGATATACACACCTCTAAATGCGCACAGATAAATGAAAGAATGTATGCAAGTATATGTGTACGGGTATGTGTGGGTGCAACCACTACTCTAGGGATTAGCACTATACTAAACCAATACATCATTTTCATCAATAATCCATTATTTCCATCAATAATCTTAAACAACACATAATAAATATATGTGTGTATACGTATTCGTATACATCACTACGGACTGCGGGGGTGCTATACGCCATCCACCCGACTTCTCCCCGTAGATATAAATCTACTCACCTTGCTTCTCGTGTGCCGATGCCGATGTCGCCATCTTCATCTTCTTCGCCTCAACATCACGTCGGGTACCTACACGTATATCACAAAAGCTAAAGCATATGAAAATCACATCGGAAAGGCAAAACAGCACACGCTACTCGCATTGGTAAAAACCTATCGTCTCGCATGTAGACACGATCAACATCCACTTGTCGTTGATTTCCAAACGCCACCCGACAGAAACGAATCATCAAATACCAAAATCCATGCTAAAACAAGTCATAAACCATGCACCAACATAGGAAAATCAACCCAGATTTTACCCTGATTGGAACCAGAAAAAATTGCACATACCATGGGTCAAGTATACTAGAGATAGGGCCTTGCACCAAAAACGAGGCATTTCCAACATGCTCTTGCCACAATTTGCGGCCAGAAAGAGTTTATCTGCGGCCTGGAAAAGGAGGTGGGGGCTAGGGTTTTGTGTGGTGGTTTCTATTTTCCTGCACATCTCTCTGTCAAGTTAATTTTATTTTTAGGTGTCTTGGGTGAAAGCAGATTCCCAAAAACAATCCCAGAATTACAGTTTTCCCCGATATAGATTCCATAAATTCGTATTCTGGTTTCTAGTTCAGGTTTTGGTCCAATTTAACATCACACCAGGGGTTCGAAGGTTACCACAAGCCTCAATTTCACCTTTGATTCCAGATCCACCCTAAACCCTAACTTGGAATTTCCAACATCCACAAAACTACGCAATATCGACATGAAACGAGTATTGATGTGCAAGGAATTGAAATACTATGCTAATGGTGCAGAAATTACCTCCTTTGGCAACTCAAGAATTTTCTTGAGTTGCACAAAGTCCTCAAGATCCACTCTTCCTTAGTCCAATGCGTTCCTCTCGAGCTCGTGCATCCTTTTTGTGAAGGGAAGATGGGGTTTTAATGAGGGAAATGTGATGTTTGTGAGGGTTTGATGATGAGGGGAATGAGGTTCAGTCATGAGCTGAAGAGGAGAGGAAATTGAAGAGGAAAATAATGAAGGAGAGAAGCTATGACCAAGGTTGACTCCCCTTCACCTTTCTCTCACATCACCATACCTACTACTATACCATTTTCTATTCAAAATCCTTTTCTTTTCTTTTCCAAAACCTTCTCATTCAAATAGTAGACACAAAGTACAAGCCATGGTAAGAATAATGCAACACAAGTCCAAAATGATGTGTGTATGTTTTGCAAAAAAATGCCAGAAATCCGATTAGCGATTTTTAATCGCGATTAGCACTAAATTAGTGTCAAACTAATCATAAAAACTTTAAAATGGCATAATTCCATAAAATAACCTATTTTATAATTTTCCAAATTTTTTCCCCTATTTATTTGTATTTAATTATACCGGAATATTAAAATATTCATTAAAATAATATTAAATTATAAAAATTCCCAAAATTAATATTTTATTATTTTGAAACGTTACAAGTATACTAAAAATGGCGAAGAATGATGCATTGACGGAGACATCCAGCCGTTCGGTGTTCATGAAGTCCGATATGAAGATTCTCGGTACTTTATGAACATCCAAAATGCTAAGCCACAACTGACCGAGGACAGAGCGGCCCCAAGCCTCAAAAGAAAATCTGAGCCGGTTTTCACTTTCAAAAGCAAAAACGCCCAAGTGCGCCCTCATTTCGGTAGCGACACCGATGAGTCCGACGCTGGAAGTACGTCCTTCCGTAAAACTCGCCCTCGTTTCGGTAGCGATACGGATGAATATGTTACTGAGGCCCCATCTAGCAGCAAAGTCCACCCTCATCTTGTCAGCGACACTGAAGAGTCGGAGGAAGAGGACATGCCGTGCAACAGCTGTGCAGATTGGGCCCCTATGCAACAAACAAAACTACGAGAGACCTTCGAAGTTGCAGAAGGGTCCCTGGCCATCACAAAGGTGCCGGAACGGATGTGCAAAGAGCTCGACGCATTGTCGGTCTCTACCGTGGACCAGCTGAAAACTTTCTACGTGCTCGGGAGGAAAAATGGACAGAAGGGCATCCTGTTTTACGGGTCAAACCCCGTTGTGCACCCGGACGATCTTTCTGTCGCGTGCCTTCCCTATGAGAGAGGCATAAGATCCGTCCTCAATCCCAGATACTATGCGCCCGAGATGGGGGAATACTTCAAAAGGTGCGGAGGCCGATTATATCAATCGGAGTCCGAAGCAAAGTTTTATGAAGGGCTATGGCATCCGCCTCAGGTCCGAGCACTCATCGGTGGACGAATCCCAGATAGACGGGGCATAGGCTTCATTCAACCTGATTCTTGCTACATGATCCATGTTGGTGAAGCCAGCGAAAGATCAAATGATGATGACGAGATAGCCGAGCCAGAAGAAGCTCCTCAGGAGCTCGAAGATGGCGGACAAGCAACCTTCGACGAACTAGACGAGATTGACTTAGGAATGCCCGATAATCCATGGCCGACCTACATCAGCTCACTCTTGTCGGAGGAAATGAAAGAGCAGATAATTTCACAGCTGCATGAGTTCGTCGACTGCTTCGCATGGACATACAAAGAAATGCCAGGCCTTTCCCCTAAAGTGGCAGTGCATAAGCTGGCTATATCTCCTGATGCTAAACCAGTCAAACAAGCTCCTCGAAGAATGAGAAGGGAACTAGAAGAAAAGGTCATCGAGGAAACCAAGAAGCTCATCGATGCCGGCTTCATCAGGGAAGAGAAATATGCGGACTGGATCGCATGCATAGTCCCAGTGAAGAAGAAAAATGGGCAGATCCGAGTTTGTGTCGATTTCAGGGACCTCAATAAGGCTTGTCCTAAAGACGACTTCCCGCTACCGGTCATGAAAATGATGGTCGATGACACCTCAAATTACGAGCTGTTCACTTTTATGGATGACTCGTCTGGGTATAATCAGATCAAGATGTCGCCTGAGGATGAGAAGCACACAGCATTTCGAACCCCGATCGGAATATATTGCTATAAGGTGATACCGTTCGGACTGAAGAACGCAGGTGCTACATATCAAAGGGCAATGACTAATATCTTTGATGACCTAATCCATAAAGTCGTCGAATGCTATGTTGATGATCTGGTCGTCAAGACTAAAACCAAGGCCGATCATATCCAAGATCTTAGGACCGTTCTCACCAGACTGAGGGAATACGATATGAAGATGAATCCTCTTAAATGCGCTTTTGGTGTGTCATCGGGAAAATTCCTGGGTTTTATAGTCCGGCATCGAGGGATCAAAGTTGACCCATCAAAGATAAATGCCATCATGGAGATGCCCCCTCCGAAGAGTCTGATGTAGTTAAGATCTTTTCAAGGCAAGCTTGCTTATATACGGAGGTTTATCTCAAATTTATCAGGAAGGTGTAGGCCCTTCTTAAAGCTCATGAAGAAAGGAGCTCCTTTTATCTGAGATGCCGAATGTCAAGCAGCGTTCGAAAGCATCAAACAATACTTGTTGCACCCTCTAGTGTTGGCCACTCCCATTCCAAATAAACCGCCGATTCTCTATACTGCCGCGCTAGATGAGTCACTCGGTGCGCTCCTTGCCCAGAACAACGAGGAGGGAAAAGAGAATGCCCTCTACTACCTCAGTCGAACTTTAGTCGGGGCGGAACACAACTAATCCCCGATCGAAAAGCAATGCTTTGCTCTGATGTTTGCTGTGAAGAAGTTGAGGCACTATCTGCTCGCTCACCAGGTTATGCTGATCTCCAAGGTCGACCCACTCATACACTTGATGACCAAAGCAAGCCTAGCCGGCAGAATGGCAAGATGGGCTGTCATGCTACTTGAGTTTGACATAGTTTATACTCCTCAGAAAGCAGTAAAAGGGAAAGCTCTTGCAGACTTTCTCGCTGCTCATCCCATACCAGAAGGGTCACCACTCAATTGCGAGTTACCCGACGAACAAGTGCTACACCTAGAGAATGACAAGCCATGTTGGGAGCTCTACTTCGATGGGGCCTCATCGATAAGGACCTCCAGTAAATCAAGTGCCCCGGAGATAAAAGCAGGGATAGGATTGGTATTCATCACACCATCAATTGGAACCCTACGGCGTTCTTTTGCTCTCACCGAGCCTCGCACGAACAACGAAGCTGAGTATGAAGCCCTGATAGCTGGTTTGGAACTCGCCATAGAAATGGAAATCCTTCGGCTACGGGTTTATGGTGACTCCCAGCTTGTCGTCAGCCAAGTAAGTGGCGACTATAAGATATAAAAACCCGAGTTAGCTCGGTACAGAGGCCGAGTAGTGGAACTCGTGAAACGGTTCACTCACATTGAACTAATGAGAGTCCCTAGAGCATTGAATGGAAAGGCTGACGTACTCGCTCGCTTAGCCAAGGAGCTGGCTGATCCTGACATGGACGAAATTCTGATCACAGTAAGGAGCCGACAAATTCTACCCCCAGTCTCTCCACGAGAAGAGGAAAGCGCGGAACAGAAGAGCAGTCCTGTCGAAGAAGTTTCGATCATCCAAGACGAGCCCGATTGGAGAGAACCCTTCATAGAGTACCTCCGATACGACAAGCTGCCCGAAGAAAAATCTGCGAGGATTCAGCTGAAGAAAAGCGCTCTTCGATACGTGTTTGTAAATGACACGTTATACCGCAAGTCATATCACCAACTCTGGCTCAGGTGTTTGTCATTGGCCGAAGCCCAAAAGGTCATGAAAGTTGTTCACTCGGGCGTTTGCGGTGCTCACCAATCTGCCCCGAAGATGCGACTTCAAATCAAACGGCTTGGGTATTACTGGCCCACCATGATACGTGATTGAGTAGAGCATGCAAACAAATGTCAGACCTGCCAAATCCATGGTGATTTCATTCACAAGCATCCCAATCCGTTGCATCCTACGGTGGCGTCGTGGCCCTTCAAAGTCTGGGGCACCGACATTGTTGGCCCAATTGATCCTCCATCATCCAAAAGCCATCGGTTCATACTGGCCGTGACAGACTACTTCTCCAGATGGGCTGAAGCTGTCCCGCTAAAAGAAGTCAAGACAAAAGATATTATGACATTCTTCCAGCATAATATTCTATACCGCTTCGGTACACCAAGAAGAATCATTTCTGACAACGGTCCTTCTTTCAAGAGCTTCAATGTCTTAAGGTTCGCTACTCAGCACAAGATAGACTGGAGATATTCCTCCATCTATAATCCAAGAGCCAATGGGCTAGCCGAAGCCTTCAATAAGACTCTATGCAATCTCCTGAGGAAAAATGCTTCAGCCAACAAGAGAGACTGGAATCTCAAACTTCACGAGGCGTTGTGGGCATATCGTACCACGCACCATACTCCAACTCAGTCCACTCCATACTCATTGCTCTTCGGGGTGGAGGCGGTCCTCCCCCTCGAAGTCGAAGTTCCAAGCTTAAGAATGGCCATTCAGCACGAGTTGACGGAGGAGGAAAACATGCTCCTTCGACTTGAAGAGCTCGATGCCCTCGAGGAAAAGAGGCTCGTGGTGCAGCAAAATATGGAGCTATACCGAGCCTAAATGTCACGGGCCTATGACAAGATAACCTGTCTCCGCGCTTTCAAGAAAGGTGAATTGGTGTTGGTCCTCAAAAGACCGATCATCCCCAATCAACATGCCAAGGGAAAATTCGAGCCAAACTGGGAAGGACCATACGTCATCGAGAAAGTGTTCGACGGAGGATCCTACCAACTGATAAGTGCCGAGGGAGAAAGTCCCATGCCACCCATCAATGGCCGATATCTCAAGAAATACTACACGTGAATGCTCCAAGTCGCAGGCGAATTGAGCACATCAGCCCTACGGTCTGGATCATACGTCCTGCAAAACCGTATACAATCCACGGGCGTAAATGACCCCTATCTCTCCCAAATCCTGCCGGTGAGACTACTTTTAAATTCCCACCAGCGGTATAAAAAAAAGAGAGCGAAAAAAGAAAAAAAAAAGAAAAAGAAAAAAAAGAAAAAGAAAAAACAGAAAAAAGGTATGTCCACAAGCAAAACGGGCACGGATGAAAACCCGAAAGGGCTCCGTGAGTAAAAACAGCAGGACTACCGGCGAGTTTGAGAAAACCCGAAAGGGCGCAAACTCATGAAAAGAGTTGAAATACACTCACAAAGTCCTCTCAACCTTGTGAGGAGAAAACCCCTACGTGAGATCCTTACGACTCACAAAGGAGCAACACACTTAGGATTCCTCACAATTCCTAAGGAGAACATACACCTGCGAGATCCTCTCGACTCGTAGGGAGAAAATGCATTTATGAGACCCTCACGGCTAATAAAATTGAAAAGCCTTAGGTGATAGGGACCCAAACCTGTCTCCTAAGCCATCGTTCCCCAACGGGCAACGACAAATGATGAGTCGTTCCTGGCATTTCGCTTCAGTGTTAGCAGTGTTGATGCCGACCAAAAACCCAAATCCCAAGTCCTCCCAAGGCAAATGATGAGTTGCTCCTGGCATTATTCAAGTGCAGCAATGCTGATGCCAAACAAGATCCAAATTCCAAGTCCCCAAACGGCGAATGATGAGTCGCTCCTGGTACCATATTCCAATGTAGCGATACAGACGCCAACCAAAATCCAATTTCTCAAAATTCTCCAGCCCTACGGCCAGTCCCCAAATTGACTGCCGTATACAATCCACGGGCTCAAATAATTCTCGTTATACCCATGCCCCACCACAATCACCAGTTACGTGGCTGGTCTCCGCCTTTTGAATTATGCTCCATTGAGAAGACCCACTCATGTGTCCTCACGATACATGAGGAGAACAAATCTTTGTGGGATCCTTACGACTCATAAAGGAAAAACACACTTAGGAGTCCTCATGACTCCTAAGGAGAAAATACACTTGCGGGATCCTTACGACTCGTAGGGAGAAAATGCTTTTATGGGACCCTCACGGCCCATAAAATTGAAAAGCCTTAGGTGATAGGGACCTAAACCTGTCTCCTAAGCCACCGCTCCCCCAACAGGAATAAGCAAATGATGAATTGCTCCTGGCACGTGTGCTTCAGTGTTAGCAACGTTGATGCCTACCCTAACCCCAAAATCCTAAACTCCAATCCAATAGACCCCTAAGTCTTTAAACTAGGAACAGATGACCCCTAAGTCGTTAAACTGAGAACAGATGACCCCTAAGCCGTTAAACTGGGAACGAGGGAAATCTCCTCATGGCAGATGATGATTCGCTCCTGGTACCATATTCCAGTGCAGCGATGCTGATGCCAAACCAAAACCAAAATCCCCAAATCCTGTCATGACAAATGATGATTCGCTCCTGGTACCATATTCCAGCGTAGCGATGCTGATGTCAACCCAAATCACATCAAGTCAAACAACCAATGACCTCCCTGGCAGAATCAAATTCCACCTCGAAAATAAGTCAACTTCTTCCCTGAAGCCGTAAGAAGCGGGGCAAGTCAAATCCAGATTCGACCGTCCACGTCGCTAAAATGGCAGCACCGACCGTCCACGTCGCAAAAAGGGCAGCACCGACCGTCCAAGTCGCAAAAAAGGCAGCACCGACAGTCCAAGTCGCAAAAAGGGCAGCACCGACCGTCCAAGTCGTTAAAATGGCAGCACCGACCGTCCACGTCGCTAAAATGGCAGCATCGACCGTCCAAGTCGCAAAAAGGGCAGTATCGACCGTCCACGTCGCTAAAATGGCAGCATCGACCGTCCACGTCGCTAAAATGGCAGCACCGACCGTCCATGTCGCAAAAAGGGCCAAACCGACCGTCCAAGTCGCCAGAAGGGAAGCATCGACCGTCCAAGTCGTAAAAAGGGCAGAACCGACCGTCCACATCGCTAAAATGGCAGCATCGACCGTCTACATCGCTAAAATGGTAGCACCGACCGTCCAAGTCGCAAAAAGGGCAGCATCGACCGTCCACGTCGCAAAAAGGGCAGCATTGACCATCCACGTCGCTAAAAGGGCAGCACCGACCGTCCAAGTCGCAAACAGGGCACCATCGACCGTCCAAGTCGCTAAAATGGCAGCATCGACCGTCCAAGTCGCAAAAAGGGTAGCATTGACCGTCCATGTCGTAAAAAGGGCTGTGCAGGATTCCTACAAAGCGGGAATCAGATCACTCCGGGCCAGGGAAACGTCTATCACAGACACTCCGTCTAGGAGACATGTCAAGCAACGACCGTCCAAGTCATAAAAAGGGCAGTGCCAGCTTCCTAAAAAGCGGGAACCAAATCAGGTCGCCTCCAAGTAAAAGAAGATCCATCAATTTCATGCACACGACCCACATATGTGGTGTGCAATTTGTTGGGGTAAAAATTTACACCCCGGTTGAACAAGTCAAAAATCAAAGTCAACCCCAAGCCAAGTGGGCCCAAGCCCAAATCCAGTGGGCCCATACCCGATTCGAGCCCGAACATGAAGCGGCCGGTGATTGTTAGGATACGTGCGTGTTCAAGTTTAGTTTAAATACCGCAATCAAGACGGTTTCGCTTGTAGCTAGCCGGTTGAGTACGGGTCGTCCGCAGGGAGATGGGAGTCTTTTTCAAAGTGTTTTAACGAGTTAAGTCCGGTTGTTCAGATTTTGTTGTGGTTATCTAAGTGTTAAGTTGATATTTAAAGAGAGCTTGTTAGGGTTAGGATTAGGTTAGTTTGAGTTAGGAGTCTCCACATCTTTCGTTGCCCCACTTAATATCGGTGTTACGGTAATCGGCAACAACGGGGATTAGCACGACTAGGAAGGAACTTGCGAGTATAAGCTAGGCTTTCCAACGCATAGTCCTTCCTTTTGGTGCTTGTCCGTCCGTTCTTGGCTCTTATCCATAACCTCCGGTTAATTCAACCACAACCGGTCTCACTACGGAATCACCGCTATCATATAGGATAGGGTGCCGTAAGGAGCGGATTGTGGTTCAATTAACGGGAGTCGATTAAGTTGTTGGGCAAGGAAAGAGTGAGAGAGATTTCCTTCTCTCAAACTTCCCTTATCCTACCCTAACAAGTATAAAACTACTCACACTTCATAATACGGAAAAACAAAACAAACAAAAGAGGAAGATAGAAAGAAGGAGACTAGAAGAATACGACTAACTATTTGCGACCTCACCTTGGCGAGGATCAAGCATAAGTATCATTGTCGTATGTAAGGATAAAGAAAAAGAAAGAAGAAAGAAACAACAAGGAAATAACAACAACTACTTAACAATTAAAATTACAACAAATTACAATAAGTAAAGAAAGAGACAAGCATGATAATAAAATGGTCTTCTTTATTCATCACTCTTCACTCAAAAGCTCACTTACAAGTTTAATGGAGAAGAGGTGAGAAGAGGAAGAAGAACATATAAACTAAAACCTAGCAAAAAGAAATACAAGAATGGACCCCTTCCTTCACAAAGTTCTGGGCTATTTATAGGCCAAAAAATGAAACCCTAGGGCAACCACCAGAACCCAAACAGAATGACAAAAATACTCCCAAAAACTTTTTGTCTGCCGCCACTATATGGCCGCGGATCCGCGGCCTGGACCCCACTTTGGCCGCGGATCCGCGGCCCTTTGGAAGAGTTGGGCTCTCCATCTTTTGGTGCTGGCCTGATCTGATGTCTCCATTATTCTGGTACATATATTTTCTCAATTTGGGTCCACGATTTTTCCAGAATTTCTGTTGAGGGAAAGGTGGACTTTTTGTCAAGATTTTGTCATGATTGCCTCGAGCTCCGCGTAGATTTCTTGGAAGTTGTTGTTGCCATTGAGCCTTGTGCATGAAGGTGACATTGATTTGACATTTTGTCTTCCTAAACTGGTATCTGGCAACATACGGATGACGAGCAGAGACCGTGTTTTATCTGTGATTGGCAGGAACCCGGATTTTTTCGTGTTTTCCATGAATTTCACCATTTTAGAACGAGAACCTGTATCCTGCAATTGACTAGCAAACACGGCTCAAGAGTATCTACGGATATGCAATGTGATAAAAATTGGGCGGTATGAAAATGCAAAAATCTGATATGAACAAATACCCCCAAACTTATCATTTGCTCGTCCCGAGCAAAGCCCATTTATTCACAAAAAATTTCCTAACCTCACTTTCGCAGGGAATGCGATTGCACTGAGCATGTGCAACAAGCCGTTAAACCTATAGGTGTCCCTGGTAGGAGGAGTGTTGTCTCCTGAGGGTTTTCAGCGGATACTACCCACAAAATCCGGTCAAGTTGGTTTTGTAAAATAACTAAGCTTCAAACCCTAAAGTTTTGTTTTAGAAAATAACAATTCTATAATCCTAAGTCTAGACCATCGAACCTTTATTTTTCACACCTCGCATCTTATTTAACTACAGATTTTATATGTCTTTACGTGCAGTGCAAATAGTGTCGTTAAGTTCCAGAAGGATCGATTAAAGTCATCAAGTTGCACAATAAAGCCCAGATAACGATTTAAAAAGGATCACATAAGTTTTATAAAGAGTTAAGCATTTTTCAAGCTTCGTTTTCCAGTAAGGTTTCAACTTCAGAATTTCTATCTTCCTTAACAGGAAACTAAATCGTATTTTTCACTCCACCCTTTTCTTGTTTTCATTTCATACACACCTCTGTGAACGTGCAATAGTCTTTATCAAAGAGTAAAACCTTCATATATCTGTTAAATTTTTTTTTTAAAAGCCTGTCTTTTATCAAGATTATTCTCACACAAAGAACCGTTAGGAATTTTAACTCGGAGAGAACACTTGCTTGACTTTGTTTTAAAACTGGTCTTTCTAGGCTTCTTAGCGAGCTTTGGGCCAATGCACCCAAACCAGTTGGTTTTAGGGCATTAGGTGTAAAAACACCCCAGCGGACTTAATTACTCAAGTTACCTAGGTCCAAAAACAAAAGACAGTTTGGCGAGAAAATCAGATGATTTAATACGAACGGAGATATAACCGGCCGTTCAAATATTTTTTTTTGGATAAAAGACGTGTTTGGTGTGTTTGGTGTGTAATCATTCCAATCAAGTTTTAGATGGGTTATTTTTCAGACTTAGCTCCAATTACGGTATCAATAACATTCCTTCATATTCGCTTTACTTCATAAACTATTCTTGACATTACTTATTTCAGAACAAACCTATTTGATCCTCAGAAAATCATTTATCTGTTTAAAAGTTTAAATATGAAAGACTTGTTATCTAATTCCCAAAATCTTACGACACGTGTAGTGTGATGTAAAGACGTATATCAGCTATAGTTAACTTCAAAGGAGAGTTATCTTTCAGGTTTTCAAAATCCAAACATAAGATCTAGTTATTCCTATTTTTTTCAAACAAAAACCGTCGAATTTTGAATCAGAGTTTTTCCACAAGCTAACTTGACAAAAAAGTTTTTATATTTTTTTAGAAAATTTTCAAATTTTTATGGATTTTATGGATATTAATATGCAGATGCAAAATATATATATGAATGCGAAGGTAAGAAATACGTACCGAGAGTACCCCCAAACTTAAACTGGACAGTGTCCTCACTGTCGTAACATGAAGAGAGCAGTTAGAAGGTTCAAAATTGTCGGTTAGTGATACACAAAATTTTTATTTGTTTTTGTTTTTAAAGAAAAGAAAAAGAATATACACAAATATAAACAAAATGGTTTGTACATACCCCCAAACTTATTTGGAACAGTGTCCACTGTTCTTGGCTGGATAACTGAAGTTTGGAGGTAGGCAGAGGAAGATCTTTCAGGGTAAACCGGCTCCTGTAAGAACAGGAGCTCCTCTGTTGGTTCGGCGCTAAGGTACGGTTTGCATCGGTGTCCGTTTACCTTGAAAAGTGAACCGTCCTTTGGATTTTCCAAATCCACAGCGCCCTGCGGATACACATTCCGCACAAAATACGGCCCTTTCCAGCGAGATCTGAGCTTTCCAGGATGGAAGTGGAGTCGGGTGTCGTAAAGCAGTACCTGCTGACCAGGTACGAAGGTTTTGCGCAAAAGGTGTTTATCATGAAACACCTTCGTTCGATTCTTAACGACGACCGCGTTGTCGTAAGCCTCATCCCTAAGCTCGTTCAGTTCGTTCAGCTGCAGCTTCCGATGGCTGCCCGCGTCCTCAAGAGACAGATTCAGCTCCTTTATCGCCCAAAACGCGCGATGCTCTATTTCGACAGGAAGGTGGCAGGCTTTTCCGTACACAAGCCGATAGGGAGACATGCCAAGGTCGGTCTTATAAGCGGTTCTAAACGCCCAAAGGGCATCAGTGAGTTTCAGAGACCAATCCTTACGGTTCTTGGAAACCGTCTTCTCCAATATCTGCTTGATTTGCCGATTTGAAACTTCGGCCTGCCCGCAGGTTTGGGGGTGGTAGGGCGTAGAAAGCTTATGATTAATGGAGTATTTCCGCATTAAGGCTTCAAAAGGTTTATTGCAGAAATGACTTCCATTGTCGCTAATGATCGCCCGGGGGTGCCCAAACCGTGAGAAAATGTTTTATTTAAGGAACCTAACGACAACCTTGTTGTCGTTAGTTCGGCTGGGCACAGCCTCGACCCATTTAGAGACGTAATCAACAGCTAGAAGGATGTACAAGTTCCCAAAAGAGCTGGAAAACGGCCCCATGAAGTTTATCCCCCAAACATCGAAAATCTCCACAACCAAGATCGGTTGGAGCGGCATCTCGTTCCTCCGGGATATCCGGCCCATGTGTTGGCACCGGGAGCAAGTCTTGCAATAGTCGTGAGCGTCTTTAAAAAGTTGTGGCCAGTAGAAACCACATTGCAAGATGTTCTCAGCTGTCTTTCTGGGCCCAAAATGCCCGCCACACGCTTGATCGTGGCAAAATGACAGCACACTCTTGAATTCCTCATCGGGGACACACCGACGAATAATCTGGTCGGGACAGTACTTGAACAAGTAGGGTTCGTCCCAGTAAAAGTGTTTTACTTGGGATAAGAAGCGAAGTCTGTCCTGACTCGACCATTCGGTCGGTAGTAATCCCGTGGCCAGATAGTTCACAATATCTGCGAACCAGGGTTCGCACGATACTGTCAAGAGTTGTTCATCCGGGAAAACGTCATTAATCGGAATTGGAAGCGAAGGCGAAGAAGGAAGTCGTGAGAGATGGTCGGCAACTACGTTTTCACATCCTCGTTTGTCCTTAATGACAAGGTCAAACTCTTGAAGCAAGAGGATCCAACGTATTAACCGAGACTTGGCATCTTTCTTCGCAAAAAGATGGCGCAGAGCTGAATGGTCCGTGTAGACAATGACTGGAGAGCCGATTAGGTAGGGCCTGAACTTTTCTAAAGCAAATACAACAGCTAAGAATTCCTTCTCAGTTGTTGTATAGTTCAGTTGGGCGTCGTTCAGGGTCCGGCTCGCATAATAGATTACGTGCGGCATCTTGTTGATGTGCTGTCCAAGGACAGCACCGATGGCAAAGTCGGATGCATCGCACATAATCTCGAATGGGTGCGTCCAGTCAGGAGAAGAGAGAACGGGAGCAGAAGTGAGTGAGCGTTTCAGTGACTCGAATGCAGTCACACAGCTCGAGTCGAAGTCGAAAGGCGTGTCCTTGGCCAGCAAAAGCCTCAAGGGCCTAGCAATCTTGCTAAAGTCCTTGATAAACCGTCTATAGAAACCGGCATGGCCAAGGAAGGCTCAGATATCTCTGACGCATCGGGGAGGAGGCAGATTGGAAATGACCTCAATCTTTGCTCTGTCAACCTCTATGCCATTTTGCGAGATGATATGTCCTAAGACAATACCTTCGCGCACCATGAAGTGGCATTTCTCCCAGTTCAAAGTGAAATTCTTGTCCTTACATCGGGTAAGGACAGCGTCAAGATGCAGCAAACACTCGTCAAAGGAGTCGCCGAAGATGGAGAAGTCATCCATGAAAATCACCAAAATTTTTTCCACCATGACAGAGAAAATTCCCATCATACACCGCTGGAAGGTAGCGGGCGCATTGCATAACCCAAAGGGCATGCGTCGATATGCAAACGTGCCGAAAGGACAAGTGAAAGTGGTCTTGTCCTGGTCTTTTTCGGCGATGGGAATTTGATTGTAGCCAGAGTAGCCATCTAGAAAGCAATAGTACTCATGTCCGGCCAATCGTTCAAGCATCTGGTCAATGAAGGGTAGCGGAAAGCGGTCTTTCCGCGTAGCGGCGTTGAGTTTTCTGTAATCAATGCAAACTCGCCACCCAGTTTGGGTGCGAGTAGGGATTAACTCATTCGCCTCGTTGGTTATGACCGTGATGCCCGACTTCTTGGGGACAACATGAATGGGGCTAACCCACTGGCTATCAGAGATAGGGTAAATGATACCACTATCTAGACATTTGACGATCTCCTTCTTCACAGCCTCCTTCATGACTGGATTAAGACGTCTTTGTGGATCCCGGGCTGGTTTGGCATCATCCATCAGATGAATGTGATGCTCAACGATCAGGGGACTAATCCCCTTGATGTCCGCCATGGACCAGCCAAAAGCTTGCCTGTTGCTGTGCATGACCGCGAGAAGGGCTTTCTCTTGCTCGGGAGCTAGAGAAGCCGAAATGATGACAGGGAGGGTCTCGTTCTCACCTAAGTAAGCATACTTAAGGTGAGACGGCAACGGCTTGAGTTCGAGCGTTGGAGGTGAAATGATGGAAGGCAAGACTGGTGCAAGGGTCTCGAACTCAAAGGACTCCAGCAAAGGTTCAAAACGAGTGCAGGCAACCGAGTCGGATGGTTCAGGTAACTCATCCGGAAAGTCGAAAGATTCAAACTCGGGTTGTGCGCGGCTAAGATCATTCGAGAATGTGAAACACTCGTATTCGTTATCGGGCACAGAAACAGCAGCAGGTTCGAAGAGAAACGCACTAGTGGCGTCAAGATTATCGTGGTCAAACAGAAACTCCTCGAATTCACATTCTTCTGGTGTGATCTCCTGGATCGAGCAGACGTCCAGTATATGAGCATTAGGTTCGGCGGGCTGATTCCCCAACCTAAAAATGTTGAGTTCAATCGTCATATTTCCAAAAGAGAGGTTCATCGAACCATTGCGACAATTGATCACAGCATTTGAGGTTGCGAGAAATGGGCGACCGAGTATCACCGGAATTTGATTCCGGGGGTTAGCTACAGGCTGTGTATCTAATACAATGAAGTCAACGGGGAATATGAAGTCCCCGACTCTTATCAACACATCCTCTAGCTCACCCCTAGGATGGGTGATCGATCGGTCGGCCATTTGGAGAGTGCAGTGTTTGGGTTTCAACTCTCCGACGCCTAATTGCTCGTATACTGAATACGGAGGCAAGTTAACACTGGCACCAAGATCTAATAGTGCACGGTTGATGTTCTTATCCCCAATGGTAATTGAAATCGTAGGACAGCCAGGGTCCTTCCGTTTTTGTGGTAAAGATTGGGTAAGGGCATCACTCACAGCACTAGCCAAGAAAACTTTCTTGGGTACCTGAGACTTCCTCTTTTTCGTGCACAAGTCCTTTAAGATTTTCGCGTAAGACGGGACTTGTTGGACAGCATCTAAAAGAGGAATGCTAATGTTAACTTGCTTGAATAACTCCAAAATCTTCTCGATTTGTGGATTTTGTTTATTAGACCTCAACCGGTTTGGAAATGGAACATTTTGAAAATTGGTTGAGTCTAATGCTGGAGGAGGAGATTTTGGAGTTGGAACGGATCCCAGAATAGGTGTTTTCGTGGAGTGAGAAGTGGGTCCGTTCAGAGCAGAAGAAGAGGAAGGAAAGCCTGTTGAAGAACGGAGAATAGGCTCGGAAGACGAAGAAGAAGAAGGAGGAGAAGAAGAAGAAGCGGCGGCCGGGGTGTCATCGTTGATTCGCTTGCCAATGTTGTTTTGCAGCATCCTTCCCGATCTCAGTGTAGTCACGGCACTCACATTATGGTTTTGTTGTCCAAGAGCAACATGTGCATTATGTGGGTGACCGGGATTTGGAAGTGGCTGGGACGGGAGCTTCCCCTTCTCTCGCTCGCTCAAGGCCGCGTTCAGCTGTGCAATCTGGGCCTCGATGGTCTTGATGCTCTGCCCGTGTGCGGCGGTGTGTTGCACTAAAGATTGGATCGAAGACTGGATGTTGGCGGTGGATTGAGTCGATTGTTTAACAAACGCCTCCAGACTTCGCTCGAGCGAGGAAACCTTATCAGTGTTTGACGGAACAAAGTTGTTTGGTGGAAAAGAGTTGTTGGGTGCAAAATTGTTCGTCTGGTTTTGGAAAGGTTGGGGTTGGAAGGGCTGCTGATATTGATGTTGAGTTTGTTGTGGCTCTTGTTGTTGCGACGGAGGGGCCCTTTGGAAATTGTTGCCTTGGAATTGATTCTGATTCTGATTCAAGGCGAAATTGGGGTGGTTCCTCCAACCGGGATTGTAGGTGGAAGAGTATGGATCATTCCTCGGTCTTTGCTGGAATGCATTAACCTGATCCTGTCCTTGCGAGGGTGGATTGAGTCGATTGTTTAACAAACGCCTCCAGACTTCGCTCGAGCGAGGAAACCTTATCAGTGTTTGACGGAACAAAGTTGTTTGGTTGAAAAAAGTTGTTGGGTGCAAAATTGTTCGTCTGGTTTTGGAAAGGTTGGGGTTGGAAGGACTGCTGATATTGATGTTGAGTTTGTTGTGGCGCTTGTTGTTGCGGCGGAGGGGCCCTTTGGAAATTGTTGCCTTGGAATTGATTCTGATTCTGATTCCAGGCGAAATTGGGGTGGTTCCTCCAACCGGGATTGTAGGTGGAAGAGTATGGATCATTCCTCGGTCTTTGCTGGAATGCATTAACCTGATCCTGTCCTTGCAAGGGTGGATTGTAAGGACACTCTTCGGTCAAGTGAGAAGGATCGGAACAACAAGCGCAGATGGTACGAAGGGGGAGAACAGGGGCAGGAGCAGGAGCAGAAAATTTGCTCCCTATTGCTTCAAGCTTTCTTGTTATTGTGGCCATTTCAGCTTTCATCGCAATAGAGACATCGAGTTGGTGGATTCCTACCCTAGACTGACCGGTAGAAGTGGAGGTAGAAGAAGAAGAAGTCGGTCTGGAGCTCTCCCACTGTAGCGTTTGCTCCGCAAGATCGTCAAAGAACTGCCACGCTTCCTCGTCAGATTTCGATAGGAAGTGGCCCTGAAAGATGGTTTCCAGCAACTGCTTCGTCGCTGGGTTCAGTCCCTCGTATAAGGTTTGGCAGAGTTGCCATTTCTCTATACCGTGGTGAGGACACTGAACAAGAAGGTCTTTGTACCGGTCAAAGCACTTCCAGAAGGGTTCAGAAAGAATCTGGGAGAATTGGTTGATTTCATTTCGAATTCTTGCGGTCTTATGATTTGGATAGAATTTTTTCAGAAACACTTTAACAAACTCGTCCCAGCTGGTGATTGAGTGGGAAGCGGTGCTATACAGCCATTTTTCAGCAAGATCGCATAAAGTGAACGGAATGACCCGTAGACGTATAGCATCGTCCGACAGCTAGGTGGTTTTCATCATGGCACAGACATTTTGAAATTTATTGATGAAGATATAGGCATCTTCAGTTTCAAGCCCATGAAAACGTGGAAGCATGTTGATGAAATGGGGTTTAATTTCAAAGTTGTCCCCATTGGCCGGAGGAAGAGAAAGGCAGGTGGGAAGTGCAGAACGGGTGGGGTAGAAACGATCCTGGAGCGCAATTCGCTGCGGCGCTACAACAGGCGGAGGTGGTGGAAGATTGGTCTCCGTAGGAGGAGGAGCCAATCCAGCGGTGGTCAAAGAGATGTTCGGATTAAATCCCGACATCGCGGAAGAAGAGGTTGGTGAAGGTGAAGGTGAAGGTGAAGATGTATGAACAGAATTCCGGTCAACGTCGGAGTTGGCCGGCAAAGGAAGGGGTGAAAGAGGAGTGGACGGAGTATCGACTTCGGAGTCGATTGCGTAGTCGGTCGCGACTAACGTAACGCGGACTAGACGGGCGCTAGTGTCCCGAGTCCAAGCGGACATACACTAAACGAGTTTAGTATAGTCAAAGCGGAGAAGGTGCTGGTAAGAAAACGTCAATGGAGAAAGGCGATGGGTGGTGGGTGAAAATGGATTTGGCGACAAAAGGGCAAGTTTTTATAAAAGTTTTTGATTTTTTTTTTAGAAAGAGATTTACAGAAGTATGTACGGAAATACGGCTTAAGCAATCACAAACAAGATATGCACAATCACACCTAGATCTACGGTCGCCTAGGTCTACTAGACCTGCTCCTGAACTTGATTTTCGAAGTTAAACAGTGTCGAGAAACAGGCTTAAAAATACACCGATCACGGGGCCAGGTAAGTGCAGAGATAAGGGGAGGTTGTCCAACGCTTTCGCAAAGTTCCTTAATTAAATAACCCTTTCTCTTTCGGCGGTTGCGCCTTTAACACTTTCCTAGACACCCCGTAATCAATATACGGTTAAGCGAGGTTCTAAACACGGTTTATCTTCTCCTAATGAGCGCGAAGTCCTTAGGGCTGAAGTCTAGTATTTTTTAATTTACAATGGGCAATGCATATGCTTTAGTGATTTTTGGGGTCCTGGGAAGGGTGATGAAATCCCCACCCAATATGGATTGGTTTCAAGCCCCTTAAGTCCGTATTAAAGAATGCAAAACAGTAACAAATCAACTGCAAACAATTTTTATTTGCGGCGCAAAGAATCCTGCACAAGAACAGTTTATTGGAGGGGGTGAGAAGAATTTGCGCAAAGAAGGCTGCAGAAAACACAATTTATTGGAGTCCAGAGGAGTGGAGAGGAGCAGAGAGAAGTACCCAAATTTTGGACTACTGAAGCCAATGAATGGCCGCGGTTCCGCGGCCAAACAGGTGCTAAGGCCGCGGTTCCGCGGCTGTAATGAGGGATCGGGCTTCCAAACTTTTTGGGTGTGCTGCTGTGGTACTTCTCTGCTTGTAAGGATGTGTGGAATTCTGATTTGCTCACTGTATCTGCTCCAGATTTTTACAGTAGACCCGATGCTTCGTTTTTGTCCGTCGCGGTGTAGCCGCGAAATGTGGGTCTATCTTCCCACGTCTTTGGCACTGTACTTGAACTCCGTATTTTCAACGTCTTGGCCACTGAACTCGAACCTTGTATTTTCCTACACACTTGCACAAAAGCTAATCAAAAAACAACAAGATGTTTTTTTTTTACAAAGTATATATTTTTTTCGGTTTTTTTTTATACTTACAAATTAACCCGAAATTACACAAAGAAATAAACTACCGTCTCCCCGGCAACGGCGCCATTTGATTGTTAGGATACGTGCGTGTTCAAGTTTAGTTTAAATACCGCAATCAAGACGGTTTCGCTTGTAGCTAGCCGGTTGAGTACGGGTCGTCCGCAGGGAGATGGGAGTCTTTTTCAAAGTGTTTTAACGAGTTAAGTCCGGTTGTTCAGATTTTGTTGTGGTTATCTAAGTGTTAAGTTGATATTTAAAGAGAGCTTGTTAGGGTTAGGATTAGGTTAGTTTGAGTTAGGAGTCTCCACATCTTTCGTTGCCCCACTTAATATCGGTGTTACGGTAATCGGCAACAACGGGGATTAGCAAGACTAGGAAGGAACTTGCGAGTATAAGCTAGGCTTTCCAACGCATAGTCCTTCCTTTTGGTGCTTGTCCGTCCGTTCTTGGCTCTTATCCATAACCTCCGGTTAATTCAACCACAACCGGTCTCACTACGGAATCACCGCTATCATGTAGGATAGGGTGCCGTAAGGAGCGGATTGTGGTTCAATTAACGGGAGTCGATTAAGTTGTTGGGCAAGGAAAGAGTGAGAGAGATTTCCTTCTCTCAAACTTCCCTTATCCTACCCTAACAAGTATAAAACTACTCACACTTCATAATACGGAAAAACAAAACAAACAAAAGAGGAAGATAGAAAGAAGGAGACTAGAAGAATACGACTAACTATTTGCGACCTCACCTTGGCGAGGATCAAGCGTAAGTATCATTGTCGTATGTAAGGATAAAGAAAAAGAAAGAAGAAAGAAACAACAAGGAAATAACAACAACTACTTAACAATTAAAATTACAACAAATTACAATAAGTAAAGAAAGAGACAAGCATGATAATAAAATGGTCTTCTTTATTCATCACTCTTCACTCAAAAGCTCACTTACAAGTTTAATGGAGAAGAGGTGAGAAGAGGAAGAAGAACATGTAAATTAAAACCTAGCAAAAAGAAATACAAGAATGGACCCCTTCCTTCACAAAGTTCTGGGCTATTTATAGGCCAAAAAATGAAACCCTAGGGCAACCACCAGAACCCAAACATAATGACAAAAATACCCCCAAAAACTTTTTGTCTGCCGCCACTATATGGCCGCGGATCCGCGGCCTGGACCCCACTTTGGCCGCGGATCCGCGGCCCTTTGGAAGAGTTGGGCCCTCCAACTTTTGGTGCTGGCCTGATCTGATGTCTCCATTATTCTGGTACATATATTTTCTCAATTTGGGTCCACGATTTTTCCAGAATTTCTGTTGAGGGAAAGGTGAACTTTTTGTCAAGATTTTGTCATGATTGCCTCGAGCTCCGCGTAGATTTCTTGGATGTTGTTGTTGCCATTGAGCCTTGTGCATGAAGGTGACATTGATTTGACATTTTGTCTTCCTAAACTGGTATCTGGCAACATACGGATGACGAGCAGAGACCGTGTTTTATCTGTGGTTGGCAGGAACCCGGATTTTTTCGTGTTTTCCATGAATTTCACCATTTTAGAACGAGAACCTGTATCCTGCAATTGACTAGCAAACACGGCTCAAGAGTACCTACGGATATGCAATGTGATAAAAATTGGGCGGTATGAAAATGCAAAAATCTGATATGAATAGCCGGCCTCCCCCAATGCCAAGATAAAAATTTTGTAATAAATAATTTTTTTATATTTCTTTTATTTTATTTTA
Source organism: Agapanthus africanus (assembly GCA_030015575.1). Classification (NCBI taxonomy): domain Eukaryota; kingdom Viridiplantae; phylum Streptophyta; class Magnoliopsida; order Asparagales; family Amaryllidaceae; genus Agapanthus; species Agapanthus africanus. The sequence goes on along the minus strand of JASDDO010000016.1, from coordinate 192,787,279 downwards.
TGCATAAATGTAAAAAAATGGCATAAAGCCAAATTTTTGTAAAGCCCATGGCTTATGTCCAAAAAGAAATGGCACATGAGCCATGGGATAGGCAAATTGCCATTTTGTGAAGCCCAAGGAGCTATGTGTAAAGTGTATATCCTATAAAGGCAAGGATAATGAAAATATCTACAAAAAAAATCTCTCTCTCCAAAAAAAATTTAGATTCGAGATCTTTTCCCCTTCCTTAAGGTGACAAAACCTTCTTCTTTCTTTTGAAATAAATCAAGAGTTTTACTCTTCATTTTATAAAACTAAATAGTTTTTCACCACAAAACCCATAAAGGGGAACTCAGATCTTCCATTAGAACTCAAAAGGACGAGATTTTTAAAAGGTCAATCTCGGATGAGACGAAAGAACCAACTCATATCTCTTGATCTTCAAGATCAAGCAACCGAAAGAGAAAGAAGAAAAACCCCTTTCATCAACCCCAAAACATCATGGAAGTTTAACTCCACTATGATTTCCCTTTCGAGAATTTCTGGGGCTAAAAGCCACTTTTTCACTCAAGCGCCCTGCGCTCCAGTGCAAAGCGCCCACGTGCCGACACGTGGCGTGCCTGCGCTCCAGCGCCCTGCGCTCCAGCGCAAAGCGCCCACGTGCCGACACGTGGCGCGCCTGCGGTCCATCGCCCTGCGCTCAAGCGCAATGCGCCCACGTGCCGACACGTGGCGCGCCTGCGCTCCAGCGCCCAGCGCTCAAGCGCAAAGCGCCCACATGCCGACACGTGGCGCGCCTACGCTCAAGCGCCCAGCGCTCAAGCGCAAAGCGCCCACGTGGCGCGCCTGCGCTCCAGCGCCCAGCGCTCCAGCGCAAAGCGCCCACGTGCCGACACGTGGCGCGCTAGCGCCTAAGCGCACAACACCTAAGCGCACAATGCTCAAGGCGCTGACCCTACGCGTCCTTTGGGCGCTTTTACCCATTTTCTTTATATATATACATGTATATATATGTACAGATACACACACACTCCACAACACTGTCCCCCCCAAAAAACTCTGCGTGGCTCCCGATATATCCAAGCCCCCTCCAAAACAAAACACACGTACATTGTACATTGAGTTCGCATGACCAGTTTAACCCGTCAATCGGAGGTTCCCTCGTTACAAAGACGAGTGGTAATTAACGGCAGCTTAGTCCGCGGCTGCCGGAGATTCGGATCCCCACAATCAATAAACCACGGCCTACCCTAGGCAGGGGGAATCTATAGTACGCCTGACCAGCGCGCGCATATTCCCATCTCAATGGGGTGATGAAAAACACCCTACACATACATGCATACTGTATATTCATACCAGTGTACACATATATTGATATTTTTATACCTGCGCACACGCACACTGTATATTCATACCAGTGCACACATATATTGATATTTTCATACCTGCGCACTCGCACACTATATATTCATACCAGTGCACACATATATCGATATTTTCATACCTGCGCACATGCACACTGTAAATTCATACCAGTGCACACATATATTGATATTTTCATACCTGCGCACATGCACACTGTATATTCATACCAGTGCACACACATATTGATATTTTCATACCTGCGCACATGCACACTGCATATTCATACCAGTGCACACATATATTGATATTTTCATACCTGCGCACATGCACACTGCATATTCATACCAGTGCACACATATATTGATATTTTCATACCTGCGCACATGCACACTGTATATTCATACCAGTGCACACATATATTGATATTTTCATACCTGCGCACATGCACACTGTATATTCATACCAGTGCACACATATATTGATATTTTCGTACATGCGCACATGCACAATGTATATTCATACCAGTGTACACATATATTGATATTTTCATACCTGCGCACATGCACACTGTATATTCATACCAGTGCACACATGTATTGATATCTTCATACCTGCGCACATGCACCCTGTATATTCATACCAGTGCACACATGTTTTGATATCATCATACCTGCGCACATGCACCCTGTATATTCATACCAGTGCACACATGTATTGATATCTTCATACTTGCATGGATTTACGCATTGAGATATGTTGTTTCCATGATATTTCTGGATTTGGGAACCGTGGATATTTCAAAAGAGAATATGTAATTGTTTTAAAAACCTGGTTACCCTTGATATGATATTTCAGTGCGTCCACCATGTGTTTTCTCGGAGCTGAGAGCGACATGTGAAACCCGATTAGAGGAGGCGGATGAGGCCGATTGCGGGTACATGGTGGACCCGGTATGGTACCCCGGGGCGAGAACGGATCGCTGTGCAGTAGACGGTGAGCCTGGCGGAGGGACTACTACCTACCGGTGATTGGTTAGATCTGGCGGTTATCCGGAGGATACTGACCAGTGATGAGAGATGGATACGGGACGATCCGTACTGCCGGGGCCGAGGGCCGATTCCGCAGACGGGGCCCGATACTTGAGGATTTGCGTGTCGATACTAGACATGATGATTCATGATATTTTAGTGTGCCGATGCTAGGCACCCATGATTCTATGAGATTTACATGATTTGGGTATATGGATGGACACTGATTATTTTCCACGTTGATATTCCGTGTAGATATTAATCATTCCCATGCTCAGCATTTATTATTTTACATCTCATCCTGTATCTGTTGTACCTGATAGAGTACATTTGCTATGCACGATTATTGCATACCTTGCTCATTATATAGATGTTGTTAGATTGCATTTGCTATGCACGATTACTGCAAACCTTGCTCATCATATAGATGTTATTAGATTGCATTTGCTATGCACGATTATAGCATACCTTGCTCATCATATAGATGTTATTAGATTGCATTTGTTATGCACGATTATTGCATACCCTGCTTATCATTTAGAGATGTTGTTAGATCGTACTTGATGCATGATTACTGCTCATATAGTTCATCATATAGATGTTATCGGTTGGCATAGGTTACAGTATCGCAGCACGTGCATACTCGCGATTACCTTATATGTTATCTACTAATCACGAGTTGGAAACTCACCCCCGTTGTGCCACAGTGTTTGCAGGTTCTCCCTCGGAGTAGTCGCGGCAGGATGCCTTCCTATATCTTTTTGGCTATGGATACCACTACAGTTGGTGCGTGAGCTGTTTGCTGCTAGGTGGGTTTGTGGTATCTGGTTATTTCCATTGTACATATTTTGTATCTAGTACTCTCCATCTACTTTTATGTATTTGACTTAGAGACCAGTGTGAGGATGATGATGTATATTATTTTATATTCTGGTATCGAGCTCGTTGTGAGCCGACTTTAGTTATGCAGTTCTTATCTTGTGTGATGTTTTTCCACTTATTGCTCTTTTCTTCGCTACGGCGTCGTATATTGTTACCGTGGTGATTTTCTAGTTGAGGTTTTCTTAACTTTTTAGCAAATGTTCCTATTAAATGTTTAAACACTCTATACGTTTACTGGTTTTGATTTCTGGGTTTCGACTTACTTAGTCGCATTACGCCTGTAGACGTTACATGGTTAAGTACCGGTCACGAGCCAAACTTTGGGTAGTCACAAAGTTGGTATCAGAGCGTAAGTTTTACCTTCGGAGTGTAGGAAGCCCCTGGTATGATGGTGTAGGTAGCTGCTGCAGAGTGGCGTAGCGTGCGTATGTTCCGCGGCATACTCACGACACGGTACTCCGCCTAAGCGACCTTAGGACTTATTGAATGAAATTCCTTCATGATTGTATACATCCTTGTGATTCTATTTCCATATCCTCATCGAATCCTACTTTCTTTTCAGCCATTATGCCGCCAAGTAGTACGAGGGCGCAGAGAGCAGCCGTGAGAGCCGAGATTTGAGTTGATTCGTCCGAGACGAGGACTGATCCGGGTAGTACCCCTGTTGTACCAGAGCAGATTGTTCCTCCTACGACAGCTCAGATCGCTAGACTAGTGGCAGAGATGCAGGACTTGCGCCAGACGATGAGCTCACTGGTGGAGGTCGTTCGAGCGCAGCGACAGGAGGTTGTCACCCCTGTTACCCAGTTGTTCCTTGCGATCATCATGCAGTATTCCGTCACTTACATATCACCTGTAGATGCAGCCCCAGTTTACGAGACACGTCTTCCAGAGACTCTGAGAGTTCCGGAACAGTCGAGGTATCGTACTGGTGTACCAGCCCAGAGCAGAGGCTTAGGTCGAGGACAGTCTTTTGGCTCTCATCCCCAGGAGGGTCAGCAGGCAGCGCGTGGGTGTTTTCGATTCGGAAGCCTTCAAGACTTCGTCAAACATTGTTCCTTAGCACCACGTCAGGGTCGTATTCTGAGACGTCATGGACGCAGAAGGTTCACGCAGAGGGGTCAGTCTAGTAGAGGAGGAGTTTGGTCAGTCCCAGGTGAAGGGAAGGCACAAGTTTTCGCTTCGACTCATCAGGATGCGCAGGCGTCCAATGTTATGGTTTTAGGTACTCTTTCAGTATGCCCTTTTGTTGCACACGTATTGTTTGATCCGGATCCATGCACTCGTATGTTTCCACACTTCGTGCCGAGTTTAGGACGAGAGTCGTGTTAGGTAGATCAGCAGTTTGTTGTGTTAACTTCTGTCAGCAATTCTTTTGTTGCGTGACACGTAATTCGGTCGTGTGCCAATCGGATAGGAGATAGAGATTCGTCTGTCGTTTTGATCCTTCTAGAGATGTTGGACTTGGCGTTCTCTTAGGCACGGACCGGTTGGCTACATGCTAGGCGTTGTGGACTACCGTAAGGAAACAGTTAGGTTTTGTTTTCCCCGGCGAGTCAGTTCTTGTTGTGCAAGTGGATAGTTGTGCCGCCTCTCACGGCTTGAATTCAGCCTTTTTCGCTAGTCGACTTTTGAGGAGATGTCATGGATTCTTGGCATTTGTTCGTGATACCGTAGCCACAGTTGGTTTGTTGGACCGGTTTTCTTTCGTGCGAGAGTTCCGAAGTTGTTCCAGATGAGCCGGCGAAGCTTAAGGAGCTTAAGGATCTGCTGCAGAGTTGTTTGTTGGTGGAGTTTCGTGCGTCTGAGTGTTTCCCATTAGGAAGCTCCTATTTCTAATCGTCGAGGAGAAAGACGACAGATTGAGGTTGGATATTGATGGATCGTCAATAGAACCGGCTTACGGTGCGGATAGGTATCCTTTACCTCGCATTGACGATTTCTTCGACCAGCTTCAGAGTGCGAGGCATTTTCTAAGTTTGTTTGGGATCAGGTCATCATTGTTGCAGGTTCAGAGGGATGACATTCCGAAGACTGCCTTGTGCGTGCTATGGGCTTTGTGTGTGTTGGTGTGTCATTGGATTCACCAATGCCCTAGCAGCATTCGTTGATGCGATGAACCGGATTTCTTTAGGCCGTTCCTCGACCAGTTATTGTTGTGTTACTTACGACATCCTGGTATATTTAATGTGTCTTGAGGGATAGGAGTAGCACTTGAGAAATTGTTTTGCAGATACTAGTAAAGCCCCAGCGGTTTGCTAGATTCTCGGAGTATTCCTTCAGGCTTGTTTGTGTTGACTCCTTGGTCTTGTAGTTACGGGAGACGGTTTTGTATGGTTCCGAGGAAGATCGTGGTCGTACAGCTTAGGCCCAGACTTGTGAGCAGGACGGAGGTCCGCAGATTTTTGGGCTTAGCAGGTTTTACCGCCGTTTCGGGCAGAATTGCTAGTGTAGCGCTGCACCGTTGACTGAATTGACTAGAACGGAGTTTTCCTTTCTTTGGACTGAGGCTTGCGTACGGAGTTTCGGCAGTTGAAGATTCGGTTAACAACTGCATTAGTTCCTTCTTTACTTTTTGGCTCGGGCGACTTTGTGGTTTAACTGCGATAGTTCATGAGTAATGCTCGAATGTGTACGGAGGTGACACAATGGAGTTATCGCTTTTTCTTCCCTACATTTGGAGGAAGTACGAGAAGGATATCTCATTCATGATCTAGAGATGACCGCGGTGGTTTTGCATTGGAGATTTAGAGACACTACTTGTTCGAGAGTCGTGTCAGATTTTCGTGGACCACCAGAGTTTAATGTCCATCTTCCTGCAGCGGATTTTGATTGTTGTGATAGTCCTCCACAGATTTACAGTTCTTATGCGACCGTCGAGTACAGCTTAAGTTCGTCTCTACTGAGGGGACAGCTTGCTCATGTCCGCGCCCGACCACTTTTCCTTAGTCGCTTTCGCGAGACACTGCCTCCGACGCTCGTTCGTCAGAGATACTTGAGCCTGTTCGGCTGGGTAATGATTCGGAGTCCTGGAATTGTGACAAGGGTATGCTATGTTTAGGGACGCATTTGTTCACCTGATATTATTGGGTAGAGACGTGAAATCCTAGAGCAGGCACATCGGTCAACTCTCTGTACTCATTCAAGTCCCACCAACATTTAACGTGACTTGTGAGATAGTTACGAGTGGGCAGGGATGGAAAAAGAGAAGTCTCGGGATTCATTTCAAGGTGTCTGTCCAGTTGTGTGCTTGGGTTGAGCAACTGAGACAGGCGGGAGAGTTGCAACCTCTAACCGTTCCGAAGAGGGAACGAGAGCAGGTCTCCATGAATTTCTTTATGGTGTCTACCCAGGTTTAGTCAGGGTGTGACTCCATTCGGATGCTTGTCGTCCGGTTATACCCAGTTTTCTCAGTTGTTCTTTGTTAAGTTTGTGCGTACGTATTATTTGTTGTCGGCAGTTGGGGATTGTCACTCGCCATTGTTAGGGTTCTCCTTCGATAGCAGTTATCAGGAGACACTCCAATTGGCAACCTTTAGGTTTAGGGGTTAGGTCTTGTCGATCAGCAGTCTGTTTTTCTAACTCCGCGTTGTAGGATTTTTGGACCTCAGCTTGTCTAGAGACTTCGGAGATGATCCAGTTGTTTTAGGTCAGGATGAGAGTTGTCCATTTCGGACAGAGGTCATATGCCGACCAAGATGGTCGCAGATTCGAGTTCGCAGCGGCATGTATTCCTACGGATTTTTTCGATAAATGACATGTTGAGTTTTGGGAAGCTTATCCCAGGATTATAGGTCTTATTAAGATCCTTAAAGCGAGTCAGTATTGCTGCCTTTAATTTGACATTTTCGCCCAGATTATTGAGTATTCAGCCCGTATTTTCGTATCGATACCTTGCAATTACCTTCATGACCATTCTCACTTGATTCAACACCAGAATGTTAGTGCACGGTGGCGCCCCGACTGTCAATCCGACGCCGGAATGCGGAAATGAAACTTTTACAAAACTTGTAAACCGGCACCACCGCGCACAAAAATCCGGATCGGGCTATTAACCAACTCCTAGCTGACAAGAGAAGGGGTAGAGTGATATACCGAACGATCCGTGTCCTTCGGTTTTCTCGTCGTCGTCCCGATCTCCCCGCGGAATCTCCGGTCTTCATCTCCTCGTCGGAAGGGCACCACATCGCTGGGTTCTTTTACGGGCTCCCACCTCTGGATCGAGGCATCTCGGGCACGAAGTTGGCGAGTCGACGTGTCCAACAAATGCTGTAGGCAAGTGTAGTACTCTTTGTCTCAAGGGGTTGTGGAGAAGTTACCATTTTTAAGGTGGAGGGAGATATCAACCTTTTTCAATGAACTAAGGAATTTTTGTAGCAAGAAGAGAACAAAAATCCCACACTCAAATTTTGGACAACCCCCCACACTTGTTGGGGTCGGCCCAAGCTTGTGAAGGGAGAGGAGAGAAGTCAAGGGGGGGAAGCTATCATGCATCAGAGAGAAAAATGATGATGATGAAATGTAATGATCACAACAAACTCTCAGTCCAAATCAACCCTCATCATCAACAACCATGATTACTCCAAAGGTCAAGCAATCATGGACTAATGAAGTCAATGGATGGTGCACCATCATGATGCAACAATATACAAAGACCACCCTCCACAATGCTAATTTGCACAATTGCAAATAAGCCCTACTCCACCAATTTTCAGCCAAGGAAAGAAACAAAGGAAAATGGCCGAAACAGAAAGCAAACTAGCAACTTCAAAATACAGATCCCGTATTAAATTACAGGAAAACCCCGCAACTGTATATACATACCCGCATCTGTATTCTGACCGAATATAAATGCAAAGAGACAAATCTACACTGTACAATACTAGGATCCGGCTTAAACCAAAGCCCGCTAGTATTATCCGTCCGATCTTGATCCGTGCAATACCGCTCGTATATGATCGAACCCTTCCATATCTCTATACGACCTCTACAACGTTTCGCCCGAAACTTGAGAAAACGGTCTGTGGGGGACTCTAAAGACTCGTCAATACTTTGGCTGTGGATTTAACCACTAGCACGTCAGATGTATTAGCCATACGTAACGGGCTACCAGGTATTGACCAAAAGGGACATCAATGAGCGAACTTATCCTGACACCCTACCGAGCCTGTCGGTGACAATATCCGTACAGTCCGGTCCGTTCGTCTATAAGTATCGCATGGCGGGCCTAGGGGGTTGGTAAAAGTGAGACCCCAAAAGCGGTACAAGTCGTGTCGGAGTGTAGCCCAGAACACCCTGAGATACTACTGGAATACCTACCAGTAAATCTCCGGCCTCGGCCGAGGGCTTTGTGTAATGGCTCTCCTAGACACAGCGTGATCTCACCCCCAATACCTGGAGAGACGAACCCCTGGAGATCCGCTCACTGCCTCCATGTGGCTAGGGACTGCACCCAACTAAAACCTGTTTGCACGTCTCTTTTGAGCGTGGTAGGGAAGTAATCAAAGTACAGTGGGAACTTACACGAGACAAATGACGATCTCAGGTCGATGAACTAACCTGTACACATGTCACCAGGGAACTGCTATCTGACGTCAGGTATAAGACCAACTAGCATGTTCCCGGCGAGTCCTGTCCGGTATACTCATAACCCAATTAGCACCTATATATATCTCAGGTGAACCAACTGACACCAATGGCTTGTGAGACCGGCCACCGCCCCTCGTCGGGGTCTCGACTGTATACACTAGTATACTCTGGAGTATCGATGCCCTGTCTCGAAACTCCAACGACTAGGGACCTTTTAAGGATGTGCTTATAGACTACCAGCTCCCACGTATATGATCGCCCTCATACTGCTGGCAGTCAAGCAAGAATCCTAGGGGCTCTATCAACGCGCAATAGTGACCTGTAAGGTCACCTAAAGCAGTACACGATGATAAAGATAAACCAGATATCATACTATCATCTTGAGTAAGACTGTCCTACTGGGACAGGTCCTCCCTCAATCATTGCAATCATGTGCCTGTGATCCAATAGTTGACTCTGAGAGCACTATCTCCAACAATCTCCCACTTGCACTCAAGGATAATTATTGCGATGTCGCATACTCACAGCCCGTGTGATACCAAACACCCAACTCCTCTACTAATCAGTCTCACAAAACCAGTTTGCGAAACTAATGTGTTCGAGGAATAGCCTCAGTGAATGGATCCGCCTTGATGTTTCTTTCTATGTCTCTCTTTATCTCAAGTTCACGGAGAAAGCCTTCTCCCGAAATGAGCAATACCTGTCTTAGATTATGTCTGGATATCTGATGGGACCTAGTTCATAAATGAACTCCAAATCTAAACTTCATAGACTGTATCATCAACTGAACTTAATCAGTATCCTGCGCCATGCCTCCCTCGGTATCCGCTTGGACCTCCTGTCCAAACTACTGCCCCTCGTCAGAGTGAAAACTATAACTCTGACAGTCACTCTATCATCCATGTCACCTTGGAAACCTGGAATGATAACTGTCTCCTAAAAAAAGCTGTTGTTATCATATCACTAGAACATCCACTTATGTTCTAAAACTGCTTCCGATTGGTTTTCCAGGATTGGATTATTATCAACTTATTGCATCTACTGCAAAAACAACATCTGGTGTGGTACTTGACATCTCATGATTGACTCAATTGCCTAAGCAAGTGATCTGCCAATCATCCACATCCCTCTCCCCTTTAGTCTTTAAGACAACTTTAGAGAGGGTGACTCCATTACCTGCAGGCATACTACCGTGCCAGGTGTCGTCCATTCTAAATACCTTTAGAATGTTGTCTAAGTACCCAGATTGGGAAACTACCCAAATCTAGATCTAAAACAATAAATCCAGTAACCAGAATGTCTGATATAATATCCAAGTCATTTTTGGAGAAACAACTGTGTGAGAACCAAAGTAAAACCGATCGTAGTATAGGAACTTCACTTCTTACTTTGTGTATGTTATCCAAATACTAGGACATCACACCCTGCTACCTTCATAACAGATCCATCCCCTATTCTGATGAAGTCAAACCTATGACTTTCACGTCAGAAATAGATGATCTAACTCCGCTATATATGCTTTAGTTTATAAATAGACATAAGCCACTTGACCACCCATGCTTCCGTTGTTCCCACTGACTACGACAACCCTCTGGCAGAGTCATATACACGTACACTTCTAAAGCTAGTTTAGAGCGACGCTATAGTCATCCTCCTACCGGGTCTCGCAGCCTGGAACAACTACAATGGCATGTCTGGGTAAACAAGAACCTCCCTGTCACCGTCCTTGAAGCTACAGGAGTACCCCTCGGGTGCCTGAGGTTACCCACCGTATCTGCGGAGTGGCCAATGGAATGTCAAGCCAGATTGAATCTTTAGGTTCCTATCAAACTTTCAGTAATCGTTTGCGGTTCTGGAATCACTTCCAGTTCTACCATACTCCCACTACTGTTTTCTGAAAAAATCCATTTTTATTTAAACTGTGGCGAGTCTAGAACAATATCACTATTAATCTTCCAGATGGTAGAAAATCAACCTTCGTCATAGCCTGGGTCAACCCACAAACAGCCATTACAGAAATGCACCTCGAGTTATCCAGAGTCTGGTCTTAAGCATAAGCCGGACAACTCCCCGTACCTTAACATCGTTAAGATATGAACTGTTCTATATCCAATACAGAAATAGAGGCACTGATTTAATTGAACCAGATTCAAATCATGCAGCTGTCTCTAGTGCATGTTAACTAAATGGAAGGAGGCCGATCAGCGTTACTCAACTTAGGAATGCGTCTAGATATGAGTAACCTGAAAGAGAAGCAAGTTCTCTTAATCATTACTATCAACTGAATACCATACACAAGTATCTATTGTTAGTGTATATGCCCTAGAGGTCATTACTGTATCATACTAGTTTGTATATTACTTAATGGAAACTTGGGATATTCACTTTGTATATACAATCTTGCTCAAAATAGTAGTATGCTACTTGGTTTGTTTCTACTTCAATGTGTACATGTGTTTATTTTAGTATATCGCCTATACACATTAGTGGAGCTCTTAGGATCTATGCTTGATTACCAGCGTTGTGATGGCAGTCACACTAGTAGGGCTGGGTAATCAATAAGCACATCCTTATGCAGGTCCCTGGTCGCAGGACTATCGAGACAGGGCATCGATACTCCGGAGTAGACTAGCGTGTGCGCTTCTCATCCCAGTGTGGGAGATGGTCTGTCCCACAGCCATCAGTACGTCGTTCTTGAGAGAGTATGCGGGTGCTCGTTGGGTTACGAGTACACTGAACAGGAATCGTCGGGAACTGACTAGTTGGTATTATGCCTATCGTCCGTTATCAGTTCCCAGGTGACATGAGTACAGCTTAGTCCGCTGACTTGACACTGTCACTTCGCTTCGAGTGTGTTCCCACTGTACTTTGATTACTACCCTACCACGGCTCAAAGGAGTCGTGCAAACAGGTAGTAGTTGGGTGCAGTCTCGAAGCACTTAGAGGCAGTGACGGTTAGACAGGATTCGTCTCTCCCGGTATTGGGGGTTGATATCGCGCTGTGTCTAGGAGAGCCATTACATGAGTAGTCCCTGGCCAGGGCAAAGGAGATATACTGGTAGGCTTCCAGTATTATCTCAGGGTGTTTTGGGCTTCACTCCGACACGACTTGTACCGCTATTGGGGGACTGACGTTTACCGCCCCCTAGGCCCGCCATGCGATGTATCAGACGAACAGACCGGACTGTACCGAGATTGTCACATTCAGGCTCAGTAGGAGTTCAGATGGGTTTCACCTCGTCAGTCTTCTTGTCGGCATCTACCTGGGGACAGTTACGCACAGCTAGTGCCGCTTGCGGTCTATGGTTAAACCCACTGCCAACGTAGTGTCGAGTCTTTAGAGTCCTACACAGAAAGCTATTCGCCTTTAGGCAAAAAAGTAGAGGTCGCATGGTTTTGTGACAGGTCGCATGGTTTTGCGACAGGGTTCGGTCACATCCGTGCACTTGTGCACGTACAGTGTCCGGACAGTTTACACTAGCGGGCTTTGGTTTAAGCCAGATCCTAGTGTACCTTTTGGGATTGGATTTATCCAGTATGCATTCGTGTTCCTCGGAACGCGGATGCGGGTGTGTATGCACAGTTGACGGAGAGAGACAGAGGCAGAGGATTCTCATTAGGGTTGTTGACCGTTGACAGTTGACTATTGACTTTTGGCTCAACCCTAATGAGAATATGATATGTGATTAACAATTATATTAATTAAGTATTATGGTGACATGGTTGTTGAGGGATTGACTTTGTTGACTTGTTGACTTCTGTTGACTTTGTTGACCGGTTGACTAGGCTTGACTAGTTGACCATCATGATAACCATAGCTATCATTTCATGGCAAAGACTTTTGCTTGCTTGCTCCTTTGTGCAAAATGAGTGCATGAAATGATATGGCTATGGTTGCTTCAACCATCACATAACACTTGATTGGTATGATGAGTTATGATGGTTATGGATTATGAGAGGGTGAAAGACAAAAGAGAGGCTCATTCTTGCTTGACCTTTCTCTCTCTTTGTTTTTGAGCTCTCTTGCTCTTGCTCTCACCCTCTTCCTCTTGCTCCCTCTCTTGACTCTATGGTTCACTTGTCTCATGAGTTGAGAACCAAGAACCATAGATAAAATCCCATACAAACACTTCTCTACCCACTCTTGTTCACAAGGTTTAGCAAACCGAATGAACTAGTTTCTTCAAAGTTCGAAGAAGGAGCCAAAGGTTGAAGCTTTCAGGTGGATCTATCTTCGGCGCAAGCAGACAACGGGGAGATGCCGATTCGGACGACCATCGAAGCTTGAAGACGAAGGAGTTCAAGACAAGAAAGGTATAACCCCCTAACCGAGTAGTTAGCAACTCGTAGTTAGGTTGTTAGTTAGATATTTAACAAAGATCCGGGTTTTAAGTCCATGTTACCACCTCTAAGAAAATCGTTTTTTATCAAATTCCGCATGCCCGAAAGTACCGGGAGAGGTAGCATGGACTTACAGTGGTATCAAAGCCTAGTTAAACTCTATCTAACATGTTAGCAAAGTAGCTAGAAGATCGATCAATGAAAAGTCCCGAAATGAACCCCGAAATTCGAACTTTCTGTCGATTTTAAAAGTGCTGGAAAACTTTTTTGAAATACACCAAAAATCGGCTCAGGCTTTTGTGTGATCACCCACCAAATTTGGTCCAACGATCGAGTCAAAGCGCCGCGGAAACGCGGCGGGAGCACGCTCCCGCCGCGGATCCGCGGCCGAGTTGACTCGGCCGAGGTCCAAGTTTGATGCAGTGTTATTCTGGGGTTGTTTTGGGATTTTTGGAATATATATTTTCTACCCAGATTTTCCAGAACGAAAATTTTATTTTTGGGGCCTATAAATCCGTATTTTTGATCGAACTTCTAAAAGACTTTAGCTGACGGGTTTTTCTGTAATGTGATATTTGTATTGAACGTCTACTAATCGCTATATGTCAATTAGTGGGGGTTATACAAATCTGTGATCTGTAATGTTGGAATGTGTATATGAATATGTTGGATTGTCGCGGGTGAATAGCCGGGGGTTGTGAGACGAGAGTTTTTCTTTTATTTCAATTCATGTAAATTTGTAAATTGATGTAATAATTATTTATATGGCCGCACAACCGGGTCGGGGTTGTAGCCGTCATTGTATAATTTCTTTTTACTGTTTTTGCTCCTAGGATAGACCCATGGAGGGGTGCACAATCTACCGGGTATGCCGAAGTGCCGAGTGGCCTACTCACGGGGATGAGGGAGGTTGCTTCGCTTCGGGTACTTGGCGGGTAGTTTGCCGCACCCGTAGGGGTCTTGGGTGGGGTATTGGCTATTCACCGCGACCGTGTAATCTGCTTTTCGTTACAGGCTCGTACGAATTACAGGTTCCTAGTATATCCAATGTGTTCATCTGTGATCTGAAATGTTTATCATTGCAGTATATCTATATATGATATTATTTAGGCGTTGCTTATGTTTTACAGACGCGCTAGCCCAGCCCCCGCTCTGTCGTTAGTTAAGTAACCTAACGGGTAATGACGGGGCCCAGTGGCGAATGCGAATGGCATAAGCGTACGTCATATTTTGGTTGTTTTCTGCAATGGTAGGATTAAATGATGGGACGCATTAAAAGAACTAATGCAAGAATATCACGCATTAAAAGAACTAATGCAAGATAATAAACCATGCTAAAGTCGTTGGAACACTTTCGAAAAACCACTCGGTTCTTTTCAAAACCAACTTTTAAATGCGGAGCTTGAGCCACTCCTTTTAAAAGCTATCTCGTTCCATCGACTATATCAAGTTCACTACGTTTACGGTTTAGCCAAAACCATTCGTAGCCCTCCGTCGTTTCGTATGAATATTCAATAGTATTCAAGATATGTTTGTTGACCTTCGTCAAGGCATAGTGATTGGTAGCTGTTGGGTGTTCATATGTAGCATAGATAGATGCGTTGGTTTGGGACATTCGCATTACCTTGTTGACCTTCGTCAAGGGTATATACGGGTGGATTCAAATTAACCTGGATAATGACGGGAAGAACTTGACATGTGACTTATGATTTGTTGACCTTCGTCAAGGTCATAAGAGCATGGGGCAAAAATCCACATCGGGAGTTTCATAAGTTCTGAAACTTGCTAGATTTGCATACCATTTGGAGTGTGATGATTCTGGTAGGATTCCTTCAGTTTCGTCGCACGATGATATTTGGATCCCGATCCTACTGTGAGTATATCCTACTCCTCGGGAAATTTCTCACTAAACGATCAATGCTATAAACCTAGTAGGTGCCTAGAAAGGTGTTAGCGGGGCTACGCCCCCAGGGAAAAGAGGTTCTTAAATTAAGGAATTTCGCGAAAGCGTTGGAAAACCTCCCTCGAAGTACTGACACTGGCCTGGCTGAACGGTTAAGCAAGTATTGTGCGGTGGGATTGATCCCGACTAATTCTTCCTTTATGGTTTGAGGAGGGATTCGAGAAACTGTGGGAGCCATCATGTTTAGACAAACTAAAAACCACTCTAAACTTGCAAGAGCATCATGCTAAGTGTTTCTTCTTCTCTCTCCTAAATTGCAGCGACCAATCGAAATGACTGGACTTAAGTTACTTCTAGATAAAAATATACTGACAGGGCTAAACTACAAAGATTGGCTCAGGAATGTCAAGATGGCAATCACTTACGACAAGCTGGGGTATCTTCTTACCACCAAAGCTCCCCCTGTCCCTGGTCCCACTTCCAGCGTCGCGGATAAGGAAATCTGTAAGACTTGGGAGATTGATAGCGCGAAGGCCAAGTGCCTCGTACTTGCCTCGATGGACAACGAACATCAGAGGAGGCACGAGAATATGGAGCTTGAATCCATATTTCCCCATACAAAAGAACTGTATGGAGAGCAATCTCGTATCGCAAGATACGAAGCGTCGAAAAAGTTATTTTCGGCAAGGATGGCCGTCAGATCATCAGTAGCAGAACACGTGCTTAAGATGATCGGCTACATTGAGGAGCACGCGGACCTAGGGACCACATTGGAGAGTGAGCTCTATACAGACTTAGTTCTCCAGTCCCTTCCTTCCACTTACGCCCAGTTTATACTGAACTTCAACCTACAAGAAAAGGAGGTTGAACTTTCAGAGCTCCTCAACATGCTGAGGAGCGCAGAGGGCACGCTACAGAAAGGTAGGGAAACATCCACTTTGTTTGTAGGAGGATCATCTTCTTCTAGGTCCAAGGCGAAAGCCAAGGGAAAGAAGAAGAAAGCCCCCGCCAAACCAAGGGGCGGTGTTAGTAAAGTGGATACGAAGGGAAAAGCAAAAGCAACAAAGAAAGTGGGGAAGCTTGTGGATAAGGAAGAATGCTTCTATTGTCATAAGAAAGGACACTGGAAGAATGATTGCAGGGCCTGGAAGGCCAGAACACAGGAATTGAAGCAAGTTGCAGCTTCAGCTTCAGGTGTGTATGTTATTGAAAACTCTCTTTCAATAAACTCTACTTCCTGGGTATTGGATACCGGATCAGGATCTCATATATGTAATTCTTTGCAGGCGTTGAGAAACCGTAGGGTTTTGAAGGCAGTGACATGACCCTCAGAGTTGCGAACGGAGCTAGCATGGATGCTAAAGCCGTGGGGGACTATCACCTGGGAATGTCAGATGGACATGTTTTGGTTTTGCGTAATTGCTTTTTTGTACCCAACGCAACTTGTAATATCATTTCTGTATCTTTAGTTTCTAAAGAAGGTTATGAATTTGCGTTTGTAAGTAATGTTGTAAACATTCACCTTAATCAAGTTTTGATTGGGTCAGGTACATTGAGTAATGGTATATACGTATTAAACCAACCACAGATTTTCAACGTCCAGAATACACACAAAAGAAAGTCTCCGGAAATAAATCAGACTTTCTTATGGCATTGTAGACTGGGTCACATCAATGAGAGAAGGTTGACGAAGTTACATACAGAAGGATATTTGAATCCGTTCGAATATCAATCGTATGCCACTTGTCAATCCTGCCTCAAAGGAAAGATGACAAAGACTCCGTTCACTGGACACGGAGTAAGAGCGAGCGAGCTCTTGGGACTCGTACACAGCGACGTGTGCGGTCCAATGTCTACGCATGCGCGAAGCGGTTATTCTTACTTCATCACTTTTACGGATGACTTTTCAAGGTACGGTTATGTCTTCTTAATGAAACATAAGTCCGAAGCCTTTGGAAAGTTCCAGGAATATAAGAATGAAGTAGAAAAATAGACCGGCAAAAGTATCAAGATTCTAAGATCGGATCGAGGTGGAGAATACTTGAGAGCCGAATTCCTGAATTACTTAAAAGAGAATGGAATTCTCTCTCAGCTTACTCCTCCATACACTCCGCAACATAACGGTGTATCGGAAAGATGGAACCGGACCCTATTGGATATGGTACGGTCCATGATGAGTAACGCTGAGTTACCGCGATCATTCTGGGGATATGCACTAGAAGCAGCTGCGTATCTCTTGAACAAGGCTCCCACCAAGACTGTGCCTACCACCCCATATCAGATGTGGACTGGGAAGAAACCCTGTCTTAAGTATCTTAAGGTATGGGGATGTCCAGCTTTTGTGAAAAAGCAGCATGCGGACAAGCTCGAGGCACGTTCAGTACAGTGTAAGTTTGTGGGATACCCAAGGAACTCCAGGGGGTATCTTTTCTATTCCGCTGAGGAACAAAAGGTTTTTGTTTCTCAGCATGCCCGCTTCTTGGAAACTGAGTTTTTGGAAACCCAGATAAGTGGGAGCGCAATAGAACTGGAAGAAATTCCAGAACCACAGACTATTACTGAAAGCTTAGTGGAACCAGAGGGTTCAAAAGAACAGGACATTCCTACGCCGCTCCGCAGAAGTAGTAGGCAGTCTCATCCGCCCGAGAGATACTACGGTTTTCTCATAGACGAGGATAGAGAGGATTGCATCATAGATTATGATGAGCCTACTAGCTTCCAGCAAGCCGTTCAGAGCGTCGACTCGGTAAAATGGCTGGATGCAATGCAGACCGAAAAGGAGTCCATGTACACCAACAAAGTATGGATGTTGGACGTTGCTCCAGACGGGGTAAAACCCGTAGGATGCAAGTGGATCTTCAAAAGGAAGATTGGTGTAGATGGACAGGTTGAGACCTATAAAGCTAGACTGGTTGCAAAGGGTTTTCGTCAAAGACCTGGTTTGGACTATGACGAGACCTTTTCTCCAGTAGCTATGCTGAAATCCATTCGGATCCTTCTTGCCATTGCTGCCTTCCACGATTATGAGATTTGGCAGATGGACGTAAAGACAGCTTTTCTAAATGGAAATTTAGAAGAGTGTGTCTATATGGACCAGCCAGAGGGTTTCATTCAGAGTGGGAGCAGCGGAAAGGTGTGCAAGTTGCTTAAGTCCATTTATGGACTAAAGCAGGCATCGCGGAGTTGGAACATCTGTTTTTATGAGACGGTCAAGGAATTTGGCTTTATCAAAAATCCAGATGAACCATGCATCTATAGTAGATTTGTAGCGAGAACTGTAGTATTCCTCGTTTTATACGTGGATGACATTCTCTTAATAGGAAATGACATTCCTATGCTACAATCTGTCAAGGGGTTCTTGTCACACAGGTTCTCCATGAAAGACCTGGGTGATGCCTCATACATCCTGGGGATCCGGATCCATCGTGATAGATCCAAGAGGATTTTAGGACTTTCATAGTCCATGTACATCGACACCATACTGAAAAGATTCAGTATGGAAGATTCCAAGCGCGGTAACCTACCGGCTTGTCACGGGATTACCCTCTCTAAAGAGATGTCTCCAAGACTGATTTGGAGAGGGATCGCATGTCTATTATACCCTACGCTTTTGCGGTAGGCTCTATAATGTATGCGATGTTGTGTACCAGACCGGATGTAGCTTATGCACTGAGTGTGGTAAGCCGATATCAGTCAAACCCTGGGGAGAAACACTGGATAGCGGTAAAGAACATTCTCAAGTACCTGAGAAGGACTAAGGAGATGTTCTTGGTGTATGGCGGAAAAGACCTCCAGATCGAGGCCTTTGCTGACTCCAGCTTCCAGAGTGACAAGGATGATTCCAAGTCCATGTCGGGTTTTGTCTTTACCCTCAATGGAGGGGCGGTGTGTTGGAAGAGTTCCAAACAGGAAACCGTTGCAGACTCGACGATGGAAGCGGAATACATCGCTGCATCTGATGCCGCAAAAGAAGCTGTCTGGATAAGGAAGTTCTTGAAAGAACTTCAGGTGGTTCCGTCCATTGTTGATCCAATACCACTGTATTGCGACAACAACGGGGCTATAGCTTTAGCGAAGGAACCAAGGTCCCATCAGAGATCCAGACACATCTAGAGGCGGTATCACCTGATCAGGGAGATCGTGGATCGCCAGGAGATCGAGGTTCGGAGAGTAGCTTCAGAAGATAACACTGCAGATCCATTCACCAAGGCCCTGCCCCAGACTCAGTACGAGCGGCTGATCGAGATGATAGGTTTTCGATACGCCAGTACATGGCCTTAGTGCAAGTGGGAGATTGTTAGTGTAAATTCCCTAGAGGCCATTACTGTATCATACTAGTTTGTATATTACTTAATGGAAGCTTGGGATATTCACCTTGTATATACAATCTTGCTCAAAATAGTAGTATGCTACTTGGTTTGTTTCTACTTCAATGTGTACATGTGTTTATTTTAGTATATCGCCTATACACATTAGTGGAGCTCTTAGGATCTTTGCTTGATTACCAGCGTTGTGATGGCAGTCACACTAGTGGGGCTGGGTAATCTATAAGCACATCCTTATGCCGGTCCCTGGTCACAGGACTATCGAGACAGGGCATCGATACTCTGGAGTAGACTAGCGTGTGCGCTTCTCATCCTAGTGTGGGAGATGGTCTGTCCCACAGCCATCAGTACGTCGTACTTGAGAGAGTATGCGGGTGCTCGTTGGGTTACGAGTACACTGGACAGGACTCGTCGGGAACTGACTAGTTGGTATTATGCCTATCGTCAGTTATCAGTTCCCAGGTGACATGAGTACAGCTTAGTCCGCTGACTTGACACTGTCACTTCGCCTCGAGTGTGTTCCCACTGTACTTTGATTACTACCCTACCACGGCTCAAAGGAGTCGTGCAAACAGGTGGTAGTTGGGTGCAGTCCCGAAGCACTTGGAGGCAGTGACGGTTAGACAGGATTCGTCTCTCCCGGTATTGGGGGTTGACATCGCGCCATGTCTAGGAGAGCCATTACACGAGTAGTCCCTGGCCAGGGCAAACGAGATATACTGGTAGGCTTCCAGTGTTATCTCAGGGTGTTTTGGGCTTCACTCCGACACGACTTATACCGCTATTGGGGGACTGACGTTTACCGCCCCCTAGGCCCGCCATGCGATGTATCAGACGAACAGACCGGACTGTACCGAGATTATCACATTCAGGCTCAGTAGGAGTTCAGATGGGTTTCACCTCGTCAGTCTTCTTGTCGGCATCTACTTGGGGACCGTTACGCACAGCTAGTGCCGCTTGCGGTCTGTTGTTAAACCCAATGCCAGCGTAGTGTCAAGTCTTTAGAGTCCCACACAGAAAGCTATTCGCCTTTAGGCAAAAGAGTAGAGGTCGCATGGTTTTGTGACAGGTCGCATGGTTTTGCGACAGGGTTCGGTCACATCCGTGCACTTGTGCACGTACAGTGTCCGGACAGTTTACACTAGCGGGCTTTGGTTTAAGCCAGATCCTAGTGTACCTTTTGGGATTGGATTTATCCAGTATGCATTCGTGTTCCTCGGAACGCGGATGCGGGTGTGTATGCACAGTTGACGGAGAGAGACAGAGGCAGAGGATTCTCATTAGGGTTGTTGACCGTTGACAGTTGACTATTGACTTTTTGCTCAACCCTAATGAGAATATGATATGTGATTAACAATTATATTAATTAAGTATTATGGTGACATGGTTGTTGAGGGATTCACTTTGTTGACTTGTTGACTTCTATTGACTTGTTGACTTTGTTGACCGGTTGACTAGGCTTGACTAGTGGACCATCATGATAACCATAGCTATCATTTCATGGCAAAGACTTTTGCTTGCTTGCTCCTTTGTGCAAAATGAGTGCATGAAATGATATGGCTATGGTTGCTTCAACCATCACATAACACTTGATTGGTATGATGAGTTATGATGGTTATGGATTATGAGAGGGTGAAAGACAAAGAGAGGCTCATTCTTGCTTGACCTTTCTCTCTCTTTGTTTTTGAGCTCTCTTGCTCTTGCTCTCACCCTCTTCCTCTTGATCCCTCTCTTGACTCTATGGTTCACTTGTCTCATGAGTTGAGAACCAAGAACCATAGATAAAATCCCATACAAACTCTTCTCTACTCATTCTAGTTCACAAGGTTTAGCAAACCGAGTGAACTAGTTTCTTCAAAGTTCGAAGAAGGAGCCAAAGGTTGAAGCTTTCAGGTGGATCTATCTTCGGCGCAAGGAGACAACGGGGAGAAGCCGATTCGGACGACCATCGAAGCTTGAAGACGAAGGAGTTCAAGACAAGAAAGGTATAACCCCCTAACCGAGTAGTTAGCAACTCGTAGTTAGGTTGTTAGTTAGATATTTAACAAAGATCCGGGGTTTAAGTCCATGTTACCACCTCTAAGAAAATCGTTTTTTATCAAATTCCGCATGCCCGAAAGTACCGGGAGAGGTAGCATGGACTTACATCTACATCTTAGATCACCTTGAAGAATCCCGATACTTGCAATATCTGGTTCTCTACTTTAATCTTATACTTATAACTTCTCAAAACTCAGACGTTGAGTTTCCACGAAACACATGTCTAAGAACTAGAGAAGTAATAAGTAAATAGAATATAGTGCGAGGACCAACCCCTCTGTCTTAATGGACACTGGACAACATACAATACTCTGTATAAGTAATTTGAGTCTAATAACTCAAATCCTGTATGTCGTAGCTTGAAAACTGTACCTATGGTTAAGAAGAATTACACCGTTGTTTAATGCTCCTTACCTAACCATCCACTGATATAGGTAAATGTCATGGACATAATTTCAAAAAGGTATATCTCACTCTATAAAAATAGACGTACAGATATATCAATTTGAAATTGGTGCATAACAGCGAATATTCAAAACCAAATATTTGTCGTCCGGCAAACAACCCAGGCGATTTCCTCAAATATCACCAATTACAATGAATTCCGATATAATGAGGACAATCACCTAATTTCCAATAACTTACTCCCACTCATCATCTGTAAAACCGTATAGATGTGAGAATCATACCTGGTAAATACATACCCTGGAGCAAGATCAGATTGGGAAATCAGTTTTCTTTTAACAGTACACACTGAAACTAAAACATTGAAATGTTTCGATGGGGTATCCCGGTATTCCTAGTAATGCCTCTTCCATTATCCAGATTCACAACTGTAACCGTATAATTCTTTGCCATCTCTCCAAATCCCTTTATATGTCTTTAGTCATTACCTTTTGTACACCCTCTTAGGCTAAATGGTTTTCTTCCTTCCCTACCGTTCGGCACGAGCCTATGGTTTTGAAGAAGACTATCCAATAAGCATAATGGGTGTACTGTCCTAATCCTAGGAGCACTCGCAATGCGAGAGAAGTTGAAGATAAAAGACAACCGAATAAACCTTATTCCTATTTCTCCTGAACCAGAATCCAACCCCGAACTGGAACAAGTTCCATTCGAGTTCGTATATAACCATACGATGGAGTATCCAATAAACTGTGGATCTTCGTAGTGATACGGAGTGTCCTGGAGAAATACAAAGGTGATTTAGGATTGGCGAAGAAGTACTTGGTTTGGTCGTGAATAGCAGTCGCAATTTACTTTGCCCTCTTACTAATCCCTTTATATGTCTTTACTTAATACCTTCTGTACACCATCGTTATGCTAATTGGTTTTCTTTATTCCCTACCGTTCGACACCAGCCTAAGGTTTGGAAGAAGACTATCTAATTTGTGTAATAGGTGTACTATCTCCTAAACCAAGGAGTACTTGCAACCTGAGAGAAGGTAAAAGGAAAAGACAACTGAATAGTCTTATTCGTTTTCTCCAGAACCGGAAACCATCCTCGAATAAATTCCTTCGAGTTCGTATATAACCATACGATGGTTTTATCCAATGGAAGTGGATGTTCTTAGTAATACAGGGTGTTCAGGAGAAAAGGGTAAAAGTAGGAGTGGCAATGAGGTATGCAACTCTGACAATCCAAAAGCCAGTGTTTAAGAAGGTTCGGTTAATTTTGGTCACTGAGTCATAATCTAGGGCCGGGTCAATGGTCGCTGCCAAAGAGAGAGAGAAAAGAAACACTCAGCGTGCACTCTAACCTAGATCAGAATGGTTGCCAATTTATCTAATCAGGAAACCTCCCACTGTAACATCAAATTCTCCTCCAAACCTGAAAGAAGAATTAGTCGGGATCACCCGAGGAGCAAACCAACACATCAGTGGGAATCGGGATCCAACTATCATCGCATGATAACGTGACGGAATCCACTCACATTATCACACTCCACAAGGTATGCGCATACCTGGCAAGTTTCAG
Organism: Agapanthus africanus; assembly: GCA_030015575.1. Taxonomy (NCBI): domain Eukaryota; kingdom Viridiplantae; phylum Streptophyta; class Magnoliopsida; order Asparagales; family Amaryllidaceae; genus Agapanthus; species Agapanthus africanus. The sequence goes on along the minus strand of JASDDO010000016.1, from coordinate 192,763,849 downwards.
TTTCTTTAGAAACCCCCGATGTGATTTTTACCCCTAGGACCCTAGTGACCTTGACGAATAATCAACAAATCAAAAGGTCCTAGTCAAGTTCAACCCGTCATTATCTTGATTGCGTTAAACCCACCCGCACGACCCTTGAAGAATAATCAACAAAGTCGTACGACTGTCCTAACCAATCCACATATCCATGCGACAGAAAGCATTACAGAGCTACCGCACACTACGCCTCGGCGAATAGCAACGACAAACGTAGCGCGAAGACTAAGCAATACTAATCTGAAATGACGGAGGGCTACGAATGGTTTTTGGCGAAAAACCTTTTACCGTAATGAACTTGATATCGTTGAAGGAACTGGATAACCTTTTATAAAAATATAGTGACGAAAACCTTTGCTAAAGAGGTCACTCCTGGTGAAGGGATCTCGGCTCTTTCCCCGTAGAATGAGGTGCAGGATATTCCAACTGAATACCACGATGCAAAGCAAAAGTAATCGACTATAGTGAAGTTATTGCCCTGACGCAAACATCTGTCCAAGGGGTCACTCCCGGTGAAGGGATCTCGGCCCTTGCCTCGTCGACTGAGGTGTTGGATATTCATAACCGAATACCACTGTGCAAAACAAAGGTGAACGTCCTTGCAATAACAGCATTTTGAAAAATGTTCCAACAACATCAGAATTGGTTTTTTTAGCTTGCATTGATCCAAATCAACGCAGTCCCATCAATTGATCACCCCAATAAAGAACAAAAATAATGATGTACGTATATGCCATCCGCATTCGCCACTGGGTCCCGTCATTACCCGTTAGGTTACTTAACTAACGACAGAGCGTGGACTGGACTAGCGCGGATGAAAAACATATACAACGTCTACTACTATATATATCAATATATAATATTCGCTCAAGGCGTGATAAAATGCAACATCACAGAACAATACAGATATCTGGGATCCCCGGGTTTCATAGAGCCGCTACTAAAACCCGACGTTCCCCTGGTCGTGTGGATAGCCTGTGCAATGAAATCGTAGACCCCTACGGGCGGGGCAAGTTACCCGCCAAAACCTGAAGCGAGGCAGCCCCCTTCAGCAACGTGAATGGACCACCCAGCACTTCACGGAATCCGGTAACTTAGGCATCCCTCCTGGGTCAACCTGTACCCCTACGAGTGCGGCGAATAGCCCACCAATTCTAGAGTAAAGCCCGCTCTGTCTCAATGCCATGAGATGCGGGCCCGTTGCCCTTTAGAACCCGGCTATCCGTGCACCCCACATTGGGGTAATCCTAGTACAGAAAGTAAAATATACATACAACGGATACATCGACCTCACCCCGGTCGTGCCCCAAAATAATAATATACAAACAGTCAGTGACGGCAGTCCACATGTCGGAAGCTCGCCCCGCAATATCAAATGTACATAATAAACCAAACTGTACTAACATTGCATCCAGGCTATCCCCCACGACCAATTCGCAAAATCACAGCACAACACAGAACATCAACGTGAATGTCACGTTCGCAAATCCGTATAAAAGGGCTATAGCAGTTAGACAGGATTTACCGATCAAGTGACATTCACGGTCATAGATATAATGTAAATACTGTGAACTAACATGTTTAAAATTTTTGATCGACTAAATTTTCCCAAATGGGCCCCAAGCACAACTGTAGCACTCAAAAATATCTGGGCCCAAAAAGAATAAACCAGAAACCCTATTTCCATGTCAGTAGACCACTGTAGAAATTTGGTGCGGTTTGGCCACAAAATGGCGTCGGTTCCGCGGCCAAAATGTGGTTTTGGCCGCTGAACCGCCGCGCTAAAGTAATATCAGCCGACCAAATTTTCACAGAATGCATAAAAAACCATGCACGTATTTTTCCAATATACCAAATAATTTTTAGAGCAAGGAAAAATTCGACAGAAAGTGCGACATGGAAATGTGGTTTTTGGAAAATCCGATCGATCAAACTTGTAAACATGTTATAGCAAGCTAGATTAGGTTAATGGCGTGGCTCTGATACCATGTTAGTGCACGGTGGCGCCCCGGCCGTCAATCCGACGCAGGAATGCGGAAACGAAACTTTGACAAATCTTGTAAACCGGCACCACCGCGCACAAAAATCCGGATCGGGGCATTAACCTACTCCTAGCTGACAAGAGAAGGGGTAGAGAGATATACCGAGCGATCCATGTCCTTCGGTCTTCTCGTCGTCGTCCCGATCTCCCCGTGGAATCTCCGGTCTTCATCTCCTCGTCGGAAGGGCACCACATCATCGGGTTCTTTTACGGGCTCCCACCTCTGGACCGAGGCAACTCGGGCACGAAGTTGGCGAGTCGACGTGTCCAAGAAATGCTGTAGGCTATTGTAGTACTATTTGTCTCAAGGGGTTGTGGAGAAGTTGCCATTTTTAAGGTGGAGGGAGATATCAACCTTTTTCAATGAACTAGGGAATTTTTGTAGCAAGAAGAGAACAAAAATCCCACACTCAAATTTTGGACAGCCCCCCACTCTTGTTGTGGCCGGCCCAAGCTTGTGAAGGGAGAGAAGAGAAGTCAAGGAGGGGAAGCTATCATGCATGAGAGAGAAAAATGATGATGATGAAATGTAATGATCACAACAAACTCTCACTCCAAATCAACCCTCATCATCAACAACCATGATTACTCCAAAGGTCAAGCAATCATGGAATAATGAAGTCAATGGATGGTGCACCATCATGATGCAACAATATACAAAGACCACCCTCCACAATGCTAATCTGCACAATTGCAAATAAGCCCTCCTCCACCAATTTTCAGCCAAGGAAAGAAACAAAGGAAAATGGCCGAAACGGAAAGCAAACTGGCAACTTCAAAAAACTGATCCCGTAATAAATTACAGGAAAACCCCGCGACTGTATATACATACCCGCATCTGTATTCCGACCGAATACAAATGCAAAGAGACAAATCTTCAATGTACAATACTAGTATCCGGTTTAAACCAAAGCCCGCTAGTATTATCCGTCCGATCATGATCCGTGCAATACCGCACGTATATGATCGAACCCTGCCATATCTCCATACGGCCTCTACAGCGTTTCACCCAAAACTTGAGAAAACGGTCTGTGGGGGACTCTAAAGACTCGTCAATACTTTTGCTGTGGATTTAACCTCTAGCACGTCAGATGTATTAGCCATACGTAACGGGCTACAAGGTATTGACCAAAAAGGACGTCGATGAGCGAACTCATCCTGACACCCTACCGAGCCTGTCAGTGACAATATCCGTACAGTCCGGTCCGTTCGTCTATGAGTATCGCATGGCGGGCCTAGAGAGTTGGTAAAAGTCAGACCCCCAAAAGCGGTACAAGTCGTATCGGAGTGTAGCCCAGAACACCCTGAGATACTACTGGAATACCTACCAGTAAATCTCCTGCCTCGGCCGAGGTCTTTGTGTAATGGCTCTCCTAGACACCGCGCGATCTCACCCTCAATACTGGGAGAGACGAACCCCTGAAGATCCGCTCACTGCCTCCATGTGGCTCGGGACTGCACCCAATTAAAACCTGTTTGCACGTCTCCTTTGAGCGTGGTAGGCTAGTAATTAAAGTACAGTGGGAACTCACACGAGACAAATGACGATCTCAGGTCGATGAACTAACCTGTACACATGTCACCAGGGAACTACTATCTGACGTCAGGTATAAGACCAACTAGTATGTTCCCGGCGAGTCCTGTCCAGTGTACTCATAACAAAATGAGCACCTGTATACATCTTAGGTGAACCAACTGACACCAATGGCTTGTGAGACCGGCCACCACCCCTCGTCGGGGTCTCGACTGTATACACTAGTCTACTCTGGAGTATCGATGCCCTGTCTCGAAACTCCCACGACTAGGGACCTTTTAAGGATGTGCTTATAGACTACCAGCTCCCATGCATATGATCGCCCTCATACTACTGGCAGTCAAGCAAGAATCCTAGGGGCTCTATCAACGCGCAATAGTGTCCTGTAAGGTCATCTAAAGCAGTACACGATGATAAAGATAAACCAGATAGCATACTATCATCTTGAGTAAGACTGTCCTACCGGGACAGGTCCTCCGTCAATCATTGCAATCACGTGCCTGTGATCCAATAATTGACTCTGAGGGCACTATCTCCAACAACCATTTAGTTCGAGCGCGACCTTTCGTTCACCAAGCAGCCAGTCGTATTATTGAACCGGCAGGTGAAGAAACTTCGATCGAAGGTCTTTCCATCAGTGAAGGTGTTTTGGCGCAGCCCGAATGGTGAAGAGATCACTTGGGAGGCCGAGGGAGAGATGCGGAAGAAGTTCCCTCATCTCTTTGAAGGTACGCCTAGCAGTATATTTTTAAATTCGGCGATGAATTTCTTTAAGGGGGGAAGATTGAAACACCTTAGGATGTGTTTAGTGGCTAATTATATTTTAATATATAGTTTTTAATAAAAAGTTTACCAAATTGAGTTCCAAATATTTTATCCTATTTAATGAGTACTTTATTAGAATTTTCCTAGGCTTGCACACACTTGTGCATGCAAATTAAGGCTTATTTGGGGTTAAACCATGATTAACAAGCATGGTGGAGTAACCCATTTTCTTTAAGTTAATTGATTCTTATTAAGTATTTTGGGTTTTAATTATGTGTTTTTTTTATGGAAATGATTTTCTTTGTTGACTTGGTGAGAGAGAGAGGGAGTATGGGATTCATGGCATGAGCCATGCTCATTAAATGAAGATAGAGAGAGAGAGAGAGGGTGTGTGTGTTTGACTTGTGCTCTCATTCTCACTCTCACTACCCTCATTCTCTCTCTCTCTCTCTCACACACACTCATCCATCACAGCTGCAGCAGCAGGAGCAGCAGCAGCAAGCAGCAGAAGCAGCAGAAGAGGCAGCAGCATCAGCAGCTGAAGCAACAACAACAGCATCACAGCAACAGTAGTAGCTTCAAGCAGCAGCAGCACCCCAGCAGCAGCAGCTCTTTCCCCTCTTCTCCTCCTCCTTTCTCCTTGCACCTAGGGTCTAGTAAGGTATAATCTCTGAGCCTAACTCTCTAGTTTGCTTAACTTATTTAGAATTAGCTTCGGTTTGTGTAAAAAGTAAGATTTTGTGCTTGTAATGGTGAATTGTGTGGACTTTTGTCCAAGTGACGATAGTGTTGGTTAACCTAGCCTAATTAAGTGTTATTAAGGCCAAGTAAACTTAGATAAACCCTATATTTCACCTAAATACCCTAGATTTCCTTTTTGTGCAAAATTTAGTGTTTTATGTGAGATTTCACCTTTCTGTGATCTGCTATAGACCCGGGCACTTCAGATAAAATCTAAGTTAACTGTAGCCTACTTGGGAGACCCTGACCACACCACCAGAGTACGAGACCCCCATTCCACGATGAGGCCGCCGGAATATTCCTTCTGGCCACAAATTGCGGCCAGACTTGGGAGATAGGTGTTAGGGTTTTGTCTAAGGTAGTCTGCTGTGTTTCCCAGTGTCTTGTCATATGAAATTTTGTAAGTTTCACTCTGTAGGAAAATCTGGGACGATATATCTCTTTTCTAGTACGTTTAGTTCGCGTAGTACGTTTAGTTCGCGCTATACGCACGATACGTGAGTGGGTTCTGTGATCCAGCGTGTCGCGTCGTGTCGGGATAGTTTCAGACGCGTATACACACGTTTTAGCGTATCGTACACAAGCGCGTTTAGTTCGCGACGCGAGTGTATCGTTTGACTTCAATATCGCGTTTTGCGAGATATTTTCTTATATAGATTTTCCTTATGTGAATTCTAGGTTCGCAGGCGGGTACGTCGGACGAAGCAAAGAAAGGGAAGAAGGTGGTCGGCTACAAGTAGCGCACGCAGGTGAGTAGATTTAACATCTACGGTGAAATCGCCCGTATGGCGTTAAGCGTCAGGGCGTGTTAAGATATTTAGTCGTAGATGTTCATATGGACTAGTAGCATACCTTCTTGTTGCATTTAGAAATGATAGCATAGAACACTGCACTGTCACTAACGGTTCAAGCTGCATGAGCACTATTTGTATGTTACACTAACACCGTTAGTGATTGCCATGACACTCGCACTATAGGATTGCTACCCATTATACATATCGTTTGATTATCGCATCATTGATATTTTCATACCTGCGCACATGCACACTGTATATTCATACCAGTGCACACATATATTGATATTTTCATACCTTCATGCACACACACTGTATATTCATACTAGTGCACACATATATTGATATTTTCATACCTGCGCACATGCACACTGTATATTCATACCAGTGCACACATATATTGTTATTTTCATACCTGCGCACACGCACACTGTATATTCATACCGGTGCACACATATATTGATATTTTCATACCTGTGCACACGCACACTGTATATTCATACCAGTGCACACACATATTGATATTTTCATACCTGCGCACATGCACACTGTATATTCATAACGGTGAAAACACATATTGATATTTTCATACCAGCACACACGCACAGTGTATATTCATACCAGTGCACACATATATTGATATTTTCATACCTGCGCACATGCACACTGTATATTCATACCAGTGCACACATATATTGATATTTTCATACCTGCGCACAAGCACACTGTATATTCATAATATATTGATATTTTCATACCTGCGCACATGCACACTGTATATTCATACCAGTGCACACATATATTGATATTTTCATACCTGCGCACATGCACACTGTGTAAGTCGATGTACAACACCCAATGACTTGCGGGGAGGCGGAATAATGAAAAACGATCTTGTTCTTTGCGTAAACATCGACTAACCGAGAATCTTTGCTAAACTTTAACTAACAAGAATCATAGAAGTTATCAACTACTATGAAAAGTGATTATACCTAATGAACCGTGTCCTTCGTCTTTTCGTTCCCCACGTCCTCTACGGCCTTCTCTATGTAGTAGATGATCCACCCGAGAGCTTTACTTCAAGCTTCACCTCAAACTTTAGGTAACTAGGTTTCTTAAAGTGCTAATCTAAGCAACCTAGGTGATATAGAGAATAGTTAAGGATTAAGTAGTCTATTCTAATCCTTGGTCTCAACACATGAGAGGGGAGGATTAGGGTTTGAAGAGAGAGAGAGCTTGAGGAGAGAGAAAGTGAGCAAGAGAATGGAATGAGATAAAGATCTCTCATGATATATATGAAGCATTATCATTATCAAGATAAATGAAATAAATGATTTAACAACCATGCTTCATAAATACAAATGAGTGATTCATCTACATGAGTCATTAAGCATTTATGATGCAATAATGACAAGGATGAATCACACAAATGAGTCACTAATCTCATTTAATGCTTATGGCACCTTAACCCCCAAGTTACCAACCTTCTAGAAGCTTCTCGCGAAATTACGAGAACGCCCCTCCTATCCGTGAAAACACGGAAAAACTTTAGACCGTGTGAATCCAATAACCGGATACTAGAAACTGGCTTAAACCAAAGCCGGCTAGTAAAAACTGCCCGGATGTCGTACGTGCGTAAACACACGTATGCGTCCGAACCCTTGTCGTAAAACCATACGACCTCTATATCGTTTTGCCTGGAGTAAGGAAACTCTTTGTGTGGGACTCTAAAGGCTTGACTACTACGCTGGCAGTGGGTTTAACCACAGGCCGCAAGCGGCACTAGCTGTACGTAACGGTACCGAGGTAGATGTCGATAAGAAAGCCAATGAGGAAATCCATCCGAACTCCTACTGATTCTGATATGACAATCTCCGTACAGTCCGGTCTGTTCGGCTAAGACTATCGCATATCGGGCCTAGGTGGGCGGCAAGCGTCAGTCCCCTAATAGCGGTATAAGTCGTGTCGGAGCGTAGCCCATTACACCCTGAGAAAACAACTGGAACCTACCAGTATATCTCGCTTGACTTGGCCAAGGACTTTGCGTAATGGCTCTCTGACACAGCGTGGTATCAACTCCCAATACAGGGAGAGACGAATCCTGTCTAACCGCCACTGCCTCCAAGTGCTCGGGACTGCACCCAACTGCTGCCTGTTTGCACGACTACTTTGAGCCGTGGTAGGGTAGCAATATAAGAACAGTGGGACACACTCGAGGCGAAGTAGCAGTGTCAAGTCTGCGGACTATGCTGTACTCATGTCACCTGGGAACTGTTAACTGACGATGGGTATAATACCAACTAACAGTTCCCCGTGAGTCCTGTCCGGTGTACCCGTAACCTAACGAGCACCTGCATACTATCTCCAGTATGACGTACTGACGGCTGTGGGACAGACCATCTCCCCAACTGGGATGAGAAGCGTACACACTAGTCTACTCCGGAGTATCGATGCCCTGTCTCGATAATCCTACGACTAGGGACCTGAATAAGGATGTGCTTGTAGACTACCCACCCCCACTAGTGTAACTACCATCACAACGCTGCTAGTCAAGCAAGATCCTAAGAGCTCTATCAATACGTATACTCACATATTAAGATAGAAAAACCAAGTAACATACTACCATGTTTAGCAAGACTGTTATATACATGTGAATATCCCAAGCTTCCATTAAGTAATATACAAACTAGTATGATACAATAATGGCCCCTAGGGCATATACACTAACAATCTCCTACTTGCACAAGGGCCATGTACTGGCATATCGAAGACCGATGATCTCGAGTAGCCTCTCGAACTGAATCTGAGGTAGGGCCTTCGTGAATGGATCAACAATGTTCTCTTCAGTGGCAACTCTCCGGACCTCGATCTCCCGACGATCAATGATCTCCCTGATTAGGTGATACTGCCTTAAGATGTGTCTGGACTTCTGATGGGACCTTGGGTCCTTTGCTAAAGCTATAGCTCCGTTGTTGTCGCAATACAGAGATATTGGATCAACAATGGTAGGAACCACCTGAAGTTCTGTTAGGAACTTCTTCATCCAGACCGCTTCTTTTGCGGCATCGCAAGCAGCAATATACTCCGCTTCCATCGTCGAGTCAGCAACGGTGTCCTGCTTGGAACTCTTCCAGCACACCGCCCCTCCATTGAGGGTAAAGACATAACCTGACATGGACTTGGAATCGTCCTTATCACTCTGGAAGCCGGAATCAGCAAAGGCCTCCATCTTGAGGTCTTTTCCACCGTAAACCAAGAACATCTCCTTAGTCCTCCTTAGGTACTTGAGAATATTCTTTACTGCTATCCAGTGCTTCTCCCCTGGGTCTGACTGATACCGGCTTACCACGCTCAGTGCGTAAGCTACATCTGGTCTGGTGCACAACATCGCATACATTATAGAGCCTACCGCAGAAGCATAGGGTATAATAGACATGCGTTCCTTTTCCAAATCAGCCTTGGGAAACATCTCTTTGGATTGGGTGATTCCGTGATAAGCCGGTAGATTACCGCGCTTAGAATCTTCCATACTGAATCTTTTCGGTACAGTGTCGATATACCTGGACTGCGAAAGTCCCAACATCCTCTTGGATCTATCATGATAGATCCAGATCCCCAGAATGTAAGAGGCATCACCCAGGTCTTTCATAGAGAACCTGTATGACAAGAATCCTTTGACAGATTGTAGCATAGGAATGTCATTTCCTATTAATAGAATGTCATCCACGTACAAGACGAGGAATACGACAGTTCATGCTACAACATTACTATATATACATGGTTTATCGGGATTTTTGATAAAGTCATATTCTTTGACAGTTTTATCAAAACAGATGTTCCAACTCCGCGATGCCTGCTTTAATCCATAAATGGATTTAAGCAACTTGCATACTTTCCTGCTGCTCCCACTCTGATTGAAACCCTCTGGCTGATCCATATAGACGCACTCTTCTAAATTTCCATTCAGAAAAGCCGTCTTTACGTCCATCTGCCAGATTTCATAATCATGGAAGGCAGCAATAGCAAGAAGGACCCGAATGGATTTGAGCATAGCCACTGGAGAAAAAGTTTCGTCATAGTCAAAACCAGGTCTTTGACGAAAACCCTTTGCAACAAGTCTAGCCTTATAGGTTTCCAGCTGTCCATCTACACCAATCTTTTTCTTGAAGATCCATTTGCATCCTATGGGTTTTACCTCATCTGGAGCAAAGTCCAATGTCCATACTTTGTTGGTGTACATGGACTCCATTTCGGTCCGCATTGCATCTAGCCATCGTATAGAGTCACCGCTCTGGATGGCCTGCTGGAAGCTAGTAGGTTCATCATCATCGATGATGCAATCCTCTCTATCCCCATCTATGAGAAAACCGTAGTATCTCTCAGGAGGATGAGACGGCCTACTACTCCTGCGGAGGGGTACGGGAATGTCCTGTTCTTCTTGAACTACTGGTTCTACCAAACTTTCAGTAGCAGTTTGTGGTTCTGGAATTTCTTCCAGTTCTATTTCGCTCCCACTTATTTCCTTTTCTAAAAACTGATGTTCTAGAAAATGGGCATTACGATAAACAAATACCTTTTGTTCCTCTGCGTAATAGAATAGATATCCCCTGGAGTTCTTTGGATATCCCACAAACTTACACTTTACTGATCGTGCCTTGAGCTTGTCCACATGCTGCTTTTTAACAAAAGCTGGACATCCCAAAATTTTTATATACTGAAGATAGGGTTTCTTCCCACTCCACATCTGATATGGTGTGGTAGGCACAGTCTTGGTAGGAACTATGTTCAAAAGATATGCCGCTGATTCTAGCGCATAACCCTAGAAATTTCGCAGTAACTCAGCATTACTCATCATGGAACGTAACATATCCAATAGGGTTCAATTCCGTCTCTCCGATACACCGTTATGCTGTGGAGTGTATGGAGGAGTAAGCTGAGAGAGAATTCCTTTCTCTTTTTGGTAACAAAGGAACTCGGCACTCAAGTACTCACCACCTCGATCAGATCTTAGTGTCTTGATACTTTTGTCGGTTTGGTTTTCTACTTCATTCTTATACTCTTGGAATTTCTCAAAAGCCTCGGATTTATGTTTCATCAGATAAATGAATCCGTACCTTGAGTAATCATCCGTAAAAGTAATGAAATAGGAAAAACCATCTCTTTCATGTGTAAGCATTGGACCACATACATCGCTGTGTATGAGTCCTAAGAGCTCGCTCACTCTTACTCCATGTCCAGTAAGTGGAGTCTTTGTCATCTTACCTTTGAGACAAGATTGACAAGTGGCATAAGTTTGATATTCGAACGAGTCCAAATATCCTTCTCTATGTAACTTAGTCAACCTTCTCTCATTGATGTGACCCAGTCTACAATGCCATAAGAAAGCTTTATTTAAATCTGGAGACTTTCTTTTTAGTGTGTTCTGGACATTGAAAATTTGGAGTTGGTTTAACACATATATACCGTTATCCAGTGTACCAGACCCAATCAAACCATGATTAAGGTGGATGTTAACAACATCACTTACAAACGTGAAATCATAACCTTTATTTGATAACAAGGAAACAGATATGATATTACACGTTAAGCTGGGTACAAAAAAACAGTTATGTAAAACCAAAATGTGTCCACTCGTCAATCCCAGGTGATAATCCCCTACGGACACAGCACTCACGCTAGCTCCGTTAGCAACCATCAAGGTCATATCACCATCCTTCAGCACTCTACGGTTTCTCAGTGCCCGCAATGAATTGCATATATGAGATCCTGATCCGGTATCCAATACCAAGGAAGTAGAGTTGATTGACAGAAAATTCTCAATTACAAACACACCTGAAGTCGAAGCCACAGCTTGCTTCGGTTCCTGGTTCTTGGCGTCCCACGCCTTGCAATCTTTCGTCCAGTGCCCTTTCCTATGACAATGGAAACATTCATCTTGGACCACTACCGATACCGCAAACTTTTTCTTTCCCTTCGCTCCCACCTTACTAACACCTCCTCTAGGTTTGGTGGCGGCCTTCTTTTTCCTTCCTTTGGCCCTAGCCTTGGACCTGGAAGAAGAAGCACCCCTAACAAACATAGCGGGTGTTTCCATTGCCTTCTGTAAGGTGCCCTCTGCACTCCTCAACATGTTAAGGAGTTCCGGAAGTTCAACTACTTTTCTTTGAATGTTGAAGTTCAGAATAAACTGGGCGTAGGTGGAAGGAAGGGACTGGAGAATAATGTCTGTATAGAGCTCATTATCTAAAGTCGTCCCAAGGTCTGCGAGCTCTTCTATATAGCCAATCATCTTTAGGACATGTTCTCCTACCGATGATCCGACGGCCAACCTCGCTCGAAACAAGTTCTTAGAGGTCTCGTATCTTGCTATACGAGATTGCTCTCCATAAAGTTCTTTTGTATGGAGAAATATGGCATCAAGATCCATATCCTCGTGCCTCCTCTGTTGTTCATTGTTCATCGAAGCAAGCACGATGCACCTGGCCTTCGCGCAATCATACTCCCAGGTTTTGCGGATTTCCTTATCCGCATTACTGGATTTAGGACCTGGGACTGCAAGTGCCTTAGCGGTGAGGACGTATCCCAATTTGTCATAGGTCAAAGCCATTTTTGACATTCCGCAGCCAATCTTTATAGTTTGGCCCTGTCAGTATATTTTTCTCTAAAAGTAACTTAAGTCCAGTCATTTTCAGGGTCGCTGCAAGTAGGAGAGAGAGAAGAAACACTTTAGCTTGATGCTCTTGCAAGTTTAGAGTGGTTTTTAATTTATCTAAACTGGATGGCTCCCACTGTTTCTCGAATCCTTCCTCAAACCATAAAAGAAGAATTAGCCAGGACTATTCTCACTGTACAATACTTGCTTAACCGTTCAGCCAGGCTGGTGTCGGTTCTTCGAGGGAGGTTTTCCAACGCTTTCGCGAAGTTCCTTAATTCAATAACCTCTTTTCTCTGGGGGCGTAACCCCGTTGACACCTTTGTTGACACCTACTTGGTTTATAGCATTGATCGTTAAGTGACGAATCTCCTGATGAGTAGCATATACTCACAGTAGGATCGGGATCCAAATATCATCGTATGATAATGTTGAAGGAATCCTACCAACATTCATCAAACTCCAAATGGTATGCATCTCTTAGCAAATTTCAGTTTCTTTAGAAATTTCCGATATATTTTTTTTGCCCCATTCTCTTATGACCTTGGCGTTAGGTCAAAATGTCATAAGTCACATGTCAAGTTCTACCCATCATTATCTTGTTAATTTGAACCCATCCGTACATATCCTTGATGTTCGGCCAAAATGATAATACGACTGTCCCAAACTAACTCATCTATCTATGCGACAAATAACCGAGTGGTTTCTTTCAAATTGTTCCAAGGATTCAACTTTTGGTTTATTTTCTTTGCATTATAAATAATGCGTCCCATCATTAACCTATCATTGCAGAAAACAACGAAAATACAACGTCCTCTTATGCTATCCGCATTCGCCACTGGGTCCCGTCATCACCCGTTTGGTTACTTAACTAACGGCAGAGCGGGGGCTGGGCTAGCGCGGGTGTAAAACATAAGTGACGTCTAAATAGCTATCATATATAGATATTGTACATTCATCAGACGCAATAATAGGCATTCCAGATCTCATATGAACATTATTGGATTTGCAAGTAATCCGTGTTTGTTTAGAGCCTGCAACAAAAGACGGATTACACAGTTGTGATGAATAGCCATTATCCAACCCTAGACCCCTACGGGTACGGCAAACTACCCGCCAAATTCCCGAAGTGAAGCGGTCTCCCTCAACAACGTGTGTAGGCCACTAAACACTTCAAAGTACCCGGTAGTTTGTGCACCCCATCTTGGGTCTATCCTAGGAGCAAAAACAGTAAAATGAAATAATACAACAGTGGCTACAACCGCAACCTGGATGTGCTCCGCAAAATAATATTACAACATATTACAATTTCTTTGAATGAATGAATATAACAACCCATCTCAAAACCCGGCTAATCATCACAAAAGCCCAAAACAGTTCACAACCACAAACAGTAAAAACCATTACAGAAATGTGCAACGCCTGCCAACCGACATATTAGAAGTTAGGGGAGGTTTACGAACACATTATACAATCACAAATATAATCAAATTAACAAACATCGTAAAATTTCGATCGAGCAATTACTTTAGATTCTACTCCAAAACTTCTCTGTGCACCTGAGACTTGAGCAGAAAAATAAACATCCGAGAAAATACAAAAATATCACAGAAGAGTTGCTGGAGGAAACAGGGTTGAATCGGCCCCAACTCGGCCGCGGATCCGCGGCGGATCGGTGGGATCGGCCGCGGTTCCGCGGTCGTTTGGCCGATTCAAGAACCCATTTTTTCTCCAGTAGTCTTATAATTCTCTGCTTGTTATTCTGCAGGTCTCTGAAAAATTTTTGGAGCCTGTTTTAAAAACGACAGAAACATGGTGATATCGATGTCTTTTTTGGTTTGTTTCGCGTTCGAAATTGTAACGACTTTGCTAATGAGTTAATTATTGTTTAGCGAGGCTTTGATACCACTGTAAGTCGATGTACAACACTCCACGACTTGCGGGGAGGCGGAATAATGAAAAACGATCTTGTTCTTTGCGTAAACATCGACTAACCGAGAATCTTTGCTAAACTATAGCTAACAAGAATCATAGAAGTTATCAACTACTATGAAAAGTGATTATACCTAATGAACCGTGTCCTTCGTCTTTTCGTTCTCCACGTCCTCTTCGGCCTTCTCTATGTAGTAGATGATCCACCCGAGAGCTTTACTTCAAGCTTCACCTCTAACTTGAGGTAACTAGGTTTCTTAAAGTGCTAATCTAAGTAACCTAGGTGATATAGAGAATGGTTAAGGACTAAGTAGTCTATTCTAATCCTTAGTCTCAACACATGAGAGGGGAGGATTAGGGTTTGAAGAGAGAGAGCTTGAGGAGAGAGAAAGTGAGCAAGAGAATGGAATGAGATAATGATCTCTCATGATATATATGAAGCATTATCAATATCAAGATAAATGAAATAAATGATTTAACAACCATGCTTCATAAATACAAATGAGTGATTCATCTACATGAGTCATTAAGCATTTATGATCCATTAATGACAAGGATGAATCATACGAATGAGTCACTAATCTCATTTAATGCTTATGACACTTTAACCCCCAAGTCACCAACCTTCTAGAAGTTTCTCGCGAAATTACGAGAACGCACCTCTCATCCGTGAAAACATGGAAAAACTTTAGACTGTGCAAATCCAATAACCGGATACTAGAAACTGTCTTAAACCAAAGCCGGCTAGTAAAAACTGTCCAGATGTCGTACGTGCGTAAACACACGTATATGTCCGAACCCTTGTCGTAAAACCATACGACCTCTATATCGTTTCGCCTAGAGTAAGGAAACTCTCTGTGTTGGACTCTAAAGACTCGACTACTACGCTTGCAGTGGGTTTAACCATAGGCCGCAAGCGGCACTAGCTGTACGTAAAGGTCCCCTGGTAGATGTCGATAAGAAGGCCGATGAGGAAACCCATCCGAACTCCTACTGAGTCTGATGTGAAAATCTCCGTACAGTCCGGTCTGTTCGTCTAAGACTATCGCATATCGGGCCTAGGGGGGCGGCAAGCGTCAGTCCCCTAATAGCGGTATAAGTCGTGTCGGAGCATAGCCCATTACACCCTGAGAAAACAACTGGAACCTACCAGTAAATCTCGCTTGCCCTGGCCAGGAACTTTGCGAAATGGCTCTCTGACACAGCGCGATATCAACTCCCAATACCGGGAGAGACGAATCCTGTCTAACCGCCACCGCCTCCAAGTGCTCGGGACTGCACCCAACTGCTACCTGTTTGCACGACTACTTTGAGCCGTGGTAGGGCAGCAATCTAAGAACAGTGGGACACACTCGAGGCGAAGTAGCAGTGTCAAGTCTGCGGACTATGTTGTACTCATGTCACCTGGGAACTGTTAACTGACGATGGGTATAATACCAACTAACAGTTCCCCGTGAGTCCTGTCCGGTGTACCCGTAACCTAACGAGCACCTGCATACTATCTCTAGTACGACGTACTAACGGCTGTAGGACAGACCATCTCCCCTACTGGGATGAGAAGCGTACACACTAGTCTACTCCGGAGTATCGATGCCCTGTCTCGATAATCCTACGACTAGGGACCTGAATAAGGATGTGCTTGTAGACTACCCAGCCCCCACTAGTGTGACTGCCATCACAACGCTGGTAGTCAAGCAAGATCCTAAGAGCTCTATCAATACGTATACTCACATATTAAGATAGAAAAACCAAGTAGCATACTACCATGTTTAGCAAAACTGTTTTATATATGTGAATATCCCAAACTTCCATTAAGTAATATACAAACTAGTATGATACAATAATGGCCCCTAGAGCATATACACTAACACAATGTATATTCATACCAGTGCACACATATATTGATATTTTCAGACCTGCGCACCTGCAAACTGTATATTCATACAAGTGCACACATATATTGATATTTTCATATCTGCGCACATGCACACTGTATATTCATACCAGTGCACACATATATTGATATTTTCATACCTGCGCACATCCACACTGCATATTCATACCAGTGCACACATATATTGATATTTTCATACCTGCGCACATGCACACTGTATATTCGTACCAGTGCACACATATATTGATATTTTCATACCTGCGCACATGCACACTGTATATTCATACCAGTGTATACATATATTCATATTTTCATACCTGCGCACATGCACACTGTATATTCATACCAGTGCACACATATATTGATATTTTCATAACTGCGCACATGCACACCGTATATTCATACCAGTGCACACATATATTGATATTTTCATACCTGCGTACATGCACACTGTATATTCATACCAGTGCACACATATATTGATGTTTTCATACCTGCTTACATGCGCCCTGTATATTCATACGGGTGCACACATGTATTGATATCTTCATACATGCGCACCTGCACACTGTATATTCATACCCGTGCACACATATATTGATATCTTCATACTTGCATGGATTTACGCATTGAGATATGTTGTTTCAATGATATTTCTGGATTTGGGAACCGTGGATATTTCAAAAGGGAATATGTAATTGTTTTAAAAACCCGGTTACCCTTGATATGATATTTCAGTGCGTCCACCATATGTTTTCTCGGTGCTGAGAGCGACATGTGAAACCCGATTCGAGGAGGCGGATGAGGCCGATTGCGGGTACATGGTGGACCCGGTATGGTACCCCGGGGCGAGAACGGATCGCTGTGCAGTAGACGGTGAGCCTGGCGGATGGACTACTACCTACCGGTGATTGATTAAATCTGGCGGTTATCCGGAGGATACTGACCAGTGATGAAAGATGGATACGGGATGATCCATACTGCCGGGGCCGAGGGCCGATTCCCCAGACGGTGCCCGATACTTGTGGATTTGCATGTCGATGCTTGACACGATGATTCATGATATTTTAGTGTGCCGATGCTAGGCACCCATGATTCTACATGATTTACATGATTTGGGTATATGGATGGACATTGATTATTTTCCACGTTGATATTCCGTGTAGATATTAATCATTCCCATGCTCAGCATTCAGTATTTTACATCTCATCCTGTATCTGTTGTACCTGATAGAGTACATTTGCTATGCACGATTATTGCATACCTTTCTCATCATATAGATGTTATTAGATTGCATTTGCTATGCACGATTATTGCATACCTTGCTCATCATATAGATGTTATTAGATTGCATTTGCTATACACGATTATTGCATACCTTGCTTATCATATAGATATTATTAGATTGCATTTGTTATGCACGATTATTGCATACCCTGGTTATCATTTAGAGATGTTATTAGATCGTACTTGATGCATGATTACTGCTCATATAGTTCATCTTATAGATGTTATCGGTTGGCATAGGTTAGAGTATCGCAGCACGTGCATACTCGTGATTACCTTTATATGTTATCTACTACTCACGAGTTGGCAACTCACCCCTGTTGTGCCACAGTGTTTGCAGGTTACCCCTCGGAGTAGTCGCGGCTGGCTGCTTTCCTATATCTTTTTGGCTACGGATACCACTGCAGTTGGTGCTTGAGCTGTTTGCTGCTGGGTGGGTTTGTGGTATCTGGTTATTTCCATTGTACATATTTCGTATCTAGTACTCTCCATCTACTTTTATGTATTTGACTTAGAGACCAGTGTGAGGATGATGATGTATATTATTTTGTATTCTGGGGTCGAGCTCGTTGTGAGCCGACTTTACTTATGCAGTTCTTATCTTGTGTGATGTTTTTCCACTTATTGCTCTTTTCTTCACTACGGCGTCGTATATTGTTACCGTGGTGATTGTCAACTAGAGGTTTTCTTAACTTTTTAGCAAATGATTCTATTAAATGTTTAAACACTCTATACATTTACGAGTTTTGATTTCTGGGTTTCGGCTTACTTAGTCGCGTTACGCATGTAGACGTTACGTGGTTAAGTGCCGGTCACGGGCCAAACTTTGGGTCGTGACACCATGGCTGCCATGTCATAAATAACTATGGTGGAGAAGCGAATGCATTTGAAAATAGTGTTCCGGCGTCTTTGATAATATAATCTGAAGTTGAACCCTCTGAAATGTGCGTTTGGAGTCTCCTTAGGTAAATTCCTAGGATTCATCGTACGACACCGAGGCATCGAAATAGACCCATCAAAGATCAAAGAGATTATGGAAATGCCCTCACCAAGAACTCTCAAGCAACTGCGGTCCCTCCAAGGAAAGCTCGCATATATCCGACGGTTCATAGCTAACCTTTCCGGCAAATGTCGTCCTTACAGCCATCTAATGAAGAAGGGGACCCCGTTCATGTGGCATCGTAAATGCCAAAGTGCATTGGACGAAATCAAGCAATATCTGCAGAACCCACCGGTACTAACAGCTCCGGTCAAGGGAAAGCCGCTCATCCTGTACACAACAGCCCTTGAAGGTTCTTTAGGCGCGCTATGGGCACAGGAGGATGATCAGGGAAAGGAGAGAGCTCTCTATTATTTGAGTCGAGTCCTTCTGGGGGCAGAAAACAACTACACCCCTATTGAAATGCACTGCCCGGCACTGATCTTCGCGATAACGAAGCTTTGGCATTATGCCTTGGCACATGAAGTTCATCTCATATCAAAAGTGGATCCTCTCAAATATTTGATGTCAAGAGCCATACTAACGGGAAGGCTTTAAAAATAGGCTCTCCTCTTGATGGATTTCTCGATAATATATCGACCCCTCAAGGTGGTAAAAGGCCAGGCTATCGCCGACTTTCTCGCTGAGCATCTGATACCATCTGATTCTCCCTTAAATTGCGAATTGTAAGATGAACACTCATTCAATGCAATCGAAGGGAAGACTGAAGGAAATAATTCCCGGTGGGAACTATACTCCAACGGGGCATCTTTTATGAAGAAGCGAAAGCAAAACACCCCCATAAAGCTGGGGTAGGCCTTATCCTCGTGACTCCACAAGGAGGGATAATGCGTTTCGCCCTGTCCTTAACGGAGCCAGGAACAAACAAAGAAGTGGAATATGAAGCTTTGATTGCTGGTCTTGATATTTCTATTGACATGGGCATCGAAAACCTCCTCATATATGGAGACTCCCAGCTAGCCGTTAGCCAAGTGAATGGTGAGTATAAGACATGCAAACCGGAGTTGGTAAAATATGGCGAAAGAGTGCGGCAACTGCTGACACAAATTCCCTCCTATATCCGGGAAAGCATACCGCGTGCAGAAAATAGCAAGGTGGATGCGCTAGCCAAGCTTGCTAAGGAGATGGCCGATGAAAACCTTGATGACGTAAGGATCATTGTGCAAAGTCACCGGATTCTCGCGCCAGCAGAAATATCTCGGGAGTCGTCTGAAGAGAGAAGGAAGCGACCAAGCAAGCAGCTTGCCGAACAGTAGACGAAGAAAAGGCTACGGATTGGAGAGATGTCTTCATAGACTACTTCAAGTCCCATCGAACACCCGAAGACGCGTCGTTAAGACATCAGCTCATGAAGCAAGCCCTGTCTTTCGCCTTCGTCAATGATACTCTTTATAAGAGATCATTCAAAACTCTATGGCTAAGATGCCTGGACCAGAAGAAGCGAGGAGGGTCGTCCAAGAAATTCACGACGGACTCTGCGGTTCCCATCAAGCTGGGCCCAAGATGAAGCTGAAGATCAAGAGAATAGTCTACTATTGGCCCATAATGATTCAGGACTGTCTCGAATATGCTAAGCCGTGTCACTCGTGCCAAATTCACGGGGACTTCATCCACCAGCATCCAAATCCGCTACACCCAACGATGGCCAGTTGGCCGTTCGAGATGTGGGGAACCGATATTATCGGGCCCATTGAGACGGCATCATCCAAAGAACATTGGTTCATATTGGCAACGAATGATTACTTCTCCGAGTGGGCAGAAGCGGTACCTCTAAGGGAGGTGAAGACGGAGAACATCCTCCATTTCTTCAAGACACATGCCATCTACCGGTTAGGCACTCCGCGACGGATCATCTCGGATAACGGGCCGGCCTACAGACGCCATAAGATCAGCCGCTTTGTACAGCAACACAATATAGATTGGAGATACTCTTCAGTCTATAATCCCCGAGCTAACGGTCTGGCTGAGGCTTTCAACAAGACCTTGAAGAAGATCATAAAGAAGACAGTGTCAGAAATAGGAAAGACCGGCACAAGAGATTGCATGAAGCTCTCTGGGCGTATCGAACCACGT
Source organism: Agapanthus africanus (assembly GCA_030015575.1). Lineage (NCBI taxonomy): Eukaryota > Viridiplantae > Streptophyta > Magnoliopsida > Asparagales > Amaryllidaceae > Agapanthus > Agapanthus africanus. Next base: position 192,743,099 of record JASDDO010000016.1, on the reverse strand, counting down.
TCAAAATGGCCACGAATACAATGCCATTCGGATTGATATTCGGCACGGAAGCGGTGCTTACCTTGGAAATAGAGCTACCCTCTCTAAGAGTAGCAGTTCGATACGAACTGACGGATGAAGAAAATGCCTATCTTCGGCTGGAGGAGCTCGATGAAACTCGTCTCATGGCGCAGCAAACCTAGAAGATTACAAAGCAAGGATGACGCGCTCATACGAAAGACTGACTAAGACGAGAACATTCCGCCAAGGCGAACTCGTGCTAGTCGTAAAAAGACCTATGATCCCCAATCGTGCCAAACGAGGGAAATTCAAGCCGAACTCTGAGGGCCCGTATATTATAGACATGGTCTACCAAGGTGGGGCCTACTTGCTCATGGATATGCATGGCGAAAGACCCTTCCGGCCAGTAAACGGTCGGTTCCTTAAGAAATACTACACTTAACAAGTCATGGCTCATGTTAATGAGGGATGATGACGCTCGCGTCCGCTCGATATCTTCCTGAGTCCAAACTCTATAAGTAGTATCCGGCAAAACCTCGCCTCGAAATCCCAGCGGACCGCAACGTCCTAAAACTAGCTGTGGACCGAGATGTCCTTAAACTAATATTGGACCGAGATGTTCTTAAACTAACATCGAACCGAGATGTCCCTAAACTAACAATGGACCGCAATGTTTTTAAACTAAATACGTCGCTTCAAACATGGCGACGGTGGAGTCCAGGTCCACAAGTCCCAGCGGCAAGGATTGCAACTTAAGTCCCGCTGGCTGCACAACCGCCCTGGTAGTGAAATCCCTCTAAGTGCCATTGGCAAAAGGAGGAGATAAAAAAATAGGTACGTCCACAAGCGAAATGGGCATGGATGAAAACCCGTAAGGGCTCTATGAGTAAAAACAGCAGGGCTACCGGCGAGTTTGTGAAAACCCGAAAGGGCGCAATCTCGTTAAAATAAAGACGCCTGCAAGGTCCTCTCGACCTTGTCAGGAGAAAACACCTGCGTGAGATCTTTATGACTCACAAAAGTGCAACACACTTAGGGATCCCCACGATTCCTAAGGAGAAATTATAGTTACGAGATCCTCATGACTCGTAAGGAGAATTCCCCTGTGAGACCCTCACGACTCATAAGATTCAAGAGCTTTAAGTTACAGGGATCTAAACCTGTTCTTCAGCCTCACTTGAGCCGACTCGATGTGTATGGAAAAGTGTATAGATCACAACCAAAGAAATTTATACCGCAATCAATTAACGGTGTCGGTGTAGCGTGTTAATGAATACGGATCCTCCACTGAGAAAGTGTGATTTGCTCGTTATCGTTTTAGTTGAGTTGAAAATTAAAATATAAAAGAAAATTGATGAAGTTCTAATTTCAAGAATCAAGAATTAGGTCTAAATTCAAGAAATGATAAGTAATCAAGAAAATACCCAATGTCTTTGAATTATCAAGATTTGAAGAAAGGCTTGTCGGAATTAATTGAATCGATAGCGATAATTGATGCTTAGAATTTCAAATTCTTATCTATTGAAGATTTGATACTAGTTGGGTGTCAATCAACGAGGTTTAGGGATCCTTTGACAAAACTAGGGTTTCTTCATCCTCATCCCATGTCCTTTCGTTAATTAACACTCAAATTCTAGCCTCTAGGAAATTGAATCATCGATTGTTGATCTCTAATTGAGAGCGAAAATATTCTAGAAAGAATCTCGCTCAAAACTAGGTCATATTTGATTCAATCACCTAGGGTTTACAAAACTCATAAGACTTAAGAATCATTCAAGAATTCATCAATATCATTTTATCTATTCTTTTGATTCTGATTCAAGCGGAGTTTACTCGTGCATCATCATCAAACAATCAAGAAAGAAAAATATCATGATACGCAAGTGAATAGAGAGAAAGATTAAAGATCGTCACCATTATTATTCGATGTTTCGTTATAATACACTCAAGAACTACAAGAATTGAGGAAGAACAAAAATCATCGAATCTAGCTTTGCGTCGTCTTCTTGAGTCGTGGATCGCCTTGGATCTCTTGCTCGGATGAAGAACGGCTTCGCTTCAAAAGGCTCGTGGATGCTCGCTCGATTTGAACTCGATGAATCTTGATTTGGCTTTTTTGAGATGGATTTGGGGTTAGGGTTTGAATGCACAAGTTGTGTCACTCAACTTGTATTTTGAAATTGTTCAACAACCTTTTGATGAAGCCTTAGGTCCATTTATATAGACTTCTCTTTTAGCTTCCCCTAGAAGCTTGATTAGGTTTAGCTTCCCTTGTAAGCTTGGTAGTTATGAAGGAAGCTTGTAGATTTAGGTAGTTAGCAAGCTTGTACAAGAAGTTTGGCTATTAGGACAGAAGCTACTGGAGATTTCTGGAGAAAGAAGTGGCATGAAGCAGTTTTAAACTTGGGAAAAGAAGCCTCAGGAAGAGCTCTGCTGATGACGCCCCCACGTGGCCGCGGATCCACCGCCAAAAGTGCCCTACGGCCGCGGACCCGCGGCCCTTTGATGGCCTTTGTGCATCAAATTTCCATGCTATGATGGTGCTGTTAGGTCGCAGTAGCGCCCCAGCCATCGAAACACGGCCAAAATGCGGAACAAAAATTTTTAAAACAGGCGCTACCTTTACCCGATTTACGGATCAACCTTAAACCCTAAACTAGAAATCTAGACTAAGATTTAGAATTGTTATACCGAGTTGATCCATGTCCTTCGGTCTTCATTCCAAGCTCCTAGCGGTTCTTTGACGAATTTTGGTTGCCGGTCTTCCTCCATCTCCGATGATCCACCTGAGGGAAACGGCGCAAGCTCCAGCCTCGTCGAACGAGACAACCGACGCTCCAAAGTCGCTAGCTATGGAGAGTGGGGGTGTATGAAAGTGTCACTATAATTTTCTCCCTACCCATGAGCTCAAGAGAGCATCCATAGAAGATGAATGGAGGTGATGAAGCTTTGGAATGAGCAAAAGAATTGGCTAAGTATTTTGTGAGCATGAGAGAGTGAAGAGCAAAAAAGAAGCAAGTGTGTAATGTCTCATAACCATTTCCAAATGAAAAATTCCCCCACTTCAATTAGTGGCCGGCCCCCCATTCTCTCATTCCCACAAAAAAATCTTATCCAATTATCCAATAAACAATTCACACCATACTTTGCTACATGCACAAAACCATACTATGAAACATGCGCATGCCCACACCCTCCACCTCATTATAAAACAAATGAATTTCCTAAAAAGGAAAATCAATAATGAGGTGGCAAATCTTCTAGAAGTTATTCCGTATAAAATACGGAATACTTCCCGGTACATGTATCGAAATACATGTACGCGTATTCGTACAAAAATACGAATAGCCAAGAGAGAAAATAAATAGCGAACAATAATACTAGAATACATATATATATAAATACATATGTAAATTATTAAATCAAAAACCTGATTTAATAATCTGGCTTAATCCTAAGCCGCTAGTATTATCAACCGTCCGATTAAAGTCTGTGCAGCAAGTGCACATATCTAATCGAACACCCGTATGTACGAACATACGACATGTACACCATATCGCATGAACCGTGAAAACACTCTGTGTGGAACTCTAAAGACTCGTCAATACGCTGGCAGTGGGTTTAACCACAAGCACGTCAGCGGCACTAGCGGTACGTAACGGCTACCCAGGTATTGAGCGAAAGGGTGGCCGACGAGCAAACTCATGAAGAACCCCTACTAAGCCTGACAGTGACAATATCCGTACAGTCCGGTCTGTTCGTCTAAGAGTATCACATATCGAGTCTAAGGGGGTGGATAAAGTCAGACCCCTAACAACGCGACATTTAGTGTTGGTATGAAACCCCATCACCACCTGAGAAACTATCGATCCTGGATCGGTAATTCTTGTCCACTGTGGCCACGGATTTATGGTGATGGCCATCCGTACACAACCCGACATCAACCCACAATACCGGGAGAGACGAATCCCCGACGATCCGATCACTGCCTCCATGAGGCTCGGGACTGTACCCAACTAAAACCTGTTTGCATGACTCCTTTGAGCCGTGGTAGGGTAGTAATCAAAGCACAGTGGGAACTCACACGCGACAAATGATGATCTCAGGTCGACAAACTAACCTGTACACATGTCACCTGGGAACTGCTATCTGACAATAGGTATAATACCAACTAGCAGGTTCCCGGTGAGTCCGTCCAGTGTACTCATAACCTAATGAGCACCAGTATACTATCTTAGGTGAACAAACTAACACCAATGGCTTGTGAGACCTGGCCACCGCCCCTCGTCGGGGTCTCGATCAGTATACATTAGTCTACACTGGAGTATCGATGCCCGGTCTCGATACTCATACGACTAGGGACATTTTAAGGATGTGCTTATAGACCCCCAGCTCCCTCGTATGTGATCGCTGTCAGGCCCCGCTTCCCAGAGTACGCTAAGATGGGCACGTGGCATAGCCAACCATGCTACCTGTGGATAGGAAAATCCTTCCACAGTCACATTACGGCTGTAGAGATATCAGGAACAGGAAAGTAAACCAACTATCTAATACATGTCCATGAGCCAGAGTAAAAGAGTCAAGAAATAATAATGTGCAGAAGCCAAAATGTACAATAATGAAACCTGGAAGTAAGACTACATACCGACAGGAACTTCACCGCCCAGTCTAACAGCGGCAATACTCCTGATCAGTCTACAACAAGGTAGAAGAATCTCGGCCATGCAAAACCCAGACGTCAGCGCGTCATGTCATCAATTAATAAAATACAAACAGGGTAACAGGCAATGCAAAGATAATCATGAATGAAAAGCAGGTGTAACAATAATGTAAATCAGGGCAGTGAAGGTTAAAATGCAGTGAGTAAACTAAACCGTTCTATTGGGTTATCTATTCTAAAGTCTTTGAAATCAATTTTATGAATCATCGATGTAACTCAATAGTATCCCGTGCATGCCCGGGACCATGGTCTACAGACTCTCGGGCTGAAACCGAGACGTGACGCTGGGCACTAATTGGAAAAGGGTACAGACCAACGATGTCAGCAGCATCGTCACGAGGCGGGCCTAGCGTCTAAAACTGATCAGTAAAAGCGAGAAACTCTCGAGTTACAAGTCAGGATTTCATCATTGATTTCCCCATGCCCCCAAGTTATATGTGTCAAGTCAGGTATTCCGTAATCAAGAACTAATGCCAACACAGGATCAGGTAAGAGCAGGTTTGTCTGGATAGATAGTAGGAACGGTCCGTGAGAACTACATGTCAGGTTTGTTGGCATTAGACGCAAGATCAGGTAACAGGTAAAGCCTTGGTACATCAGGTCAAGTCGAGTAGCGTACTTAGATGTCTTGTCATGTAAAGAGTGTACGGTACCATGTCAGGTCAAGTAATATGTGTAGCAAGCCATGTCAGGGTGTACAAGATAACATGTGGATGCTCATACTCGACTAACATAATCATGGTTATGAATAAACAAGCATGGTACTATCAGAGCAATAAACGGGCACAGTAACATGATAGCAATAGGTGCAGATTAAACTACTCAGTTGCACATTTACCAGTTTGGCTTAAGGAATACTTTTAACGTTTCAGGGATGCAGTATAACACGTGTGGGTGATAAAATCAAAGTAATAGGTATTAAAACAATCTATAGATGCAATTGAATGTGAATAAAACTAAAGGTATGCAATCTATCGTCCGATAGGGCAAAACTACAAAAAAAAGGGTAATATAACTAATAAACAATTATGATTATGTGTTTTAACATTTAAATGTGATTATGTATGCTTAGTAATTAAATGCAATGGTTACCTTTCAAGTTCTAGATCTGAAATAATATAAACCGATGCAAACGGAATATCGAAATATTATAAAATGATGCATGGGGTGCTAAATTCATACTACAGGTATGATATATATATAGAATAGGTATAAAATGATTCAGATAGCATGTAGCAAGATTAACTTGCCTCGACGGATCGTGAAGCGGTAAACGGAACGTCACACGTCGGCGGGAAAAGTCGCGACGCGCGCACGGTACACGGAATGTGTCCAAACAACGAACAGTGGGATCACACGGGTTAGAGGTCCTCGCTGGGTCGTCGGGATCGTTGCCGGCACGGTCGGATTCCGGCGAACCAGAAAACAGTATCAACTAAAGAAAAATACATAAAAGGAAGAAGAAGAGAGGAGGGGAATGAGGAAGGAGAGGAGGGAAGGATGCTCACTGTGGATTGTGGAGAGGTCGTGCTGGTCGACGGCGTCGACGGAGCTCCGGCGAGTGATTTGCAAAGAACCCGGCGGTTAACAGAAAAGAGATTTAATAGAAGGAAGAAAAAAGAAGAAGGAAAGAAGGAAGAAGAGGGAGCAACGCTTACTGGGAGCGCACAAGGGCCAGGAACACGGGGATAAGTCACCGGCGGCGATCCCCCGGCGGTGCAGATGTGTGTAGGGGTGCACGGGCTGCTCGGGTGCGAGTGCAGCGTGATTGGGGAAGAAGAGAGTGGAGGCGGAGGTGATGAGGGTGCGGAGGAGACGAGGTGTGCAAAGTCGCCGTCGGTGTTAGGGCAACGGCGAGGCGGAGGCAGCGGCTGAGGTTTTATGGTGATGGGTTTTCTAAAAAAAGAACGAGAATGATATATAGAGAGGAGAGAGAAGGAGAGAAATACGGAAGGGAGAGAGAGAGAAAATCGATAGGAGAGAGGAGGGAGATCGAAAGGAGTGAGAAAGAGAGATAGGAACAGTAGGGGAGAGAGAATCTTGGACTTTAGTGCAGAGAGATAAACAGAGAGTAGAGAGGAAAGAGAGACGTAAGGGATTTTATGGTTAAAGAATATAAATATATTTAATATAGTGAGATAGATAGAGAGAGAGAAAGAGAGAGGAAGATAACGAGAGGAGTGAGAGAGAGATATGAGAGGAGAGAGAGACTTGAGGAATCTTGTTTAAAAGATTTATATATATAAAATAATATTTTTTTTAGTTTTAAAAACAACTTATATTCACAATATTAATAAATATTAATATAATATTAGTCCGTTTTGAAATTTTGGCAAATACAAACTTACTCCAAAACACGTCCGGGTCGGGTCCAAAAATTCAGATTTAAAATATTAAAAATATATGCGACTTCCAAATTTTAAAATGAAATCCCAGTTAAAGAAAATGCATACCCCTAAGAATGGATGCACGCATGTGCGCGTAGTCATCCAAACACGTCTGTTTCTCTGAACGGGACGAGAACAAGATGTGCGGATGCTACCACGGGGTTAGGGGTACCATGCAGGTTATGAAATGCAAATTTTTAATTATTTTCTGTGACCTAAAATGTTATATGATAAAAGATGCGATACTAGATAAAATACCAGTATGTACTAAATATGAGATGCACGTGTCCATGCAACAAGTCAAGATAATCTATAAATAAGAATCAAACAGGTTCAAGCGAGCGGGTTGGGTCGAATGCAAAGTAATATGTAAAATACCATTCGCACCCAAACACGCTAGATCAAGAAAAGACCATGGATAAGTAAATACGGAAACTGGAATTGGTATAAAGGAACTCGGGTGTTACATTATACCCAACTACAAAAAGAATTTCGTCCTCGAAATTCCAAGAACAAGATAGGATAAACAAACAAGAAATTTCAAGAATAGATATGGAAACTTCTGCCGGATTTCATCTTCTCGTTCCCAATTTGGTTCTCCATGCTAACGATTACTCCAAGAAACAAGCACAAGAGAGATAACTTTGTTCTTAAGAACCTTTTCTCTTCGATCCACAATGGACATCGATCGCTCCTCAAAGGTTAAAACTTCTCGTACAGTCAGTTTCGAATGATCCAACGCATGTATTTCATCTCGAGCATACTTACGGAGTTGAGGTACGAGAAACACGTCACGACCATCCGCCAGGGATTTCAGTAACGCCAAACGATAAGCCACTTATCCAATACGTTCCAAGATCTCGAAAGGTCCAACGAATCGAGGACTAAACTTTCCTCGACTTCCGAAATGAATCACCCCTCAAGTTGGTGATATCTTCAAGAACACTAAACCACCAATGGCTAACTCTAGAGGTCTTCTCAACGTATCTGCCCAACTCTTTGTCGGTCTCAAGCTGCTTTAATAAGATTCCAAAACCTACTTACCTTCTCGACTGTCTGCACAACCAAATCTGGTCCCAACAATCTCCGTTCACCGACATCGTCCCAACAAACAGGTGAACGACACTTGCGACCATATAAAGCTTTGAATGGAGCCATCCCAAAAGTCTCCTGGAAACTGTCGTTATAAGAAAACTCCACCAAGTGTAGATGATCCTCCCATGAACCCTTGAAGTCTAACATGCAAGATTTCAACATGTCTTCGAGAATGTGAATCACTTTCTCCGACTGGCCATCTGTTAGAGGGCAATAAGCTTTGCTAAACTTCAGTCGAGTCCCCAAACTCTCCTGTAAGCTCCACCAAAAGTGTGATAAGAACCGAGTGTCACGATCGGACACGATGCCCAACGGTACTCCGTGCAATCTTACTGTCTCCTGCATGTACCGCTCTGCCAAAGTCACTGTTGGTTGACCAACCCGAAAAGGAATGAAATGAGCTGCTTGGTCAACGATCAACAATCACCCATACTGCACTGTTGCCTTATGGACTCCGCGGTAAAGCTGTCACGAAATCCATGGTTATAAGTTCCCACTTCCACTGAGGAATCGGGAGTGGTTGCAATAAACCGGCAACCCTTTGATGTTCAGCCTTAACTTGCTGACACACCCAGCACCTTGCCACAAAACGGGCAATCTCCCATTTCATGCCTTCTCATCAGAAATGTTGTCGTAAGTCTCAGTACATCTTCGTGCCTCCTGGATGTACGGAATAAGCTGAACTTTGCGCCTCCTTCATAAGTTTTTCACGAATATCTCCCTTTGGCACACACAAACGGCTACCATATCGCAACGAACCATCTTCATGGATCAATAAGTCTGTTCGAAGTCCAGCTTCAACCTGTTCTCGAAACTTTTGCAATCTAGGGTCCTGCAATTGCGCTGCTTTACTATTCTCGATCAACGACGACTGTACTTGCAGCTGCAACAACTGTCCCGAAGAATGCGGTAGCACAACTTCCAAATAGAAACTCCGAAAGTCTTCAATAGGTTTCTTTTGTGCAGTAAACAACTGAATTGCTGGCCACCGACTAAGTGCATCCGGCACAACATTAACTTTCCCCGGATGGTATTCAAGATCAAGGTCGTTGTCAGCCATCCGCTCCACCCATCTACGCTGTCTCATATTAAGCTCCTTCTGTGTGAACACATACTTCAGGATTTTATGATTAGTGAATACTTCGACCCTTTCGTCCAAAGTAGTGTCTCCAAATCTTCAAAGCGAGAATCACAGCTGCTAGCTCCAAATCATGAGTCGGGTAATTCTTCTCATGGGGCTTCAACTGTCTCGATGCGTAGGCTATAACCTTCCCATCCTGCATTAAAACGCATCCCAATCCTTTTCCAGATGCGTCGCTGTGAATCACCAATCCTTCGGAACTCTCTGGTATGGTCAAAATAAGAGCGGTTATCAATCTCTACTTCAACGTCTCAAAAGCTGACGCACACTCATTTGTCCACACAAATGATACCTCCTTGCACGTAAGCTTGGTCAAGGCTCAGCCAAACAAGAAAAATTCTCCACGATCCTTCTATAATACTTGGCAAGTCCAAGAAACTTCTTATCTCCGCAACATTCTTCGGAATCGTCCATTCTCGAACTGCATTGATCTTTCTGGATCAACGACGATTCCATCTCTAGCCACACGTGCCCCAAAACTTCACTTCTTCAAGCTAAACTCACACTTGCTCATCTTTGCATACAATTTTCTTGCCTCAATGTCTGCAATGCGATCTTCAATGCCTTGCACGATCTTCCTTACTCCCTGAGTCGACCAGAATATCATCAATGAACATCACTATAAACTGGTCCAAGAATGGTGAAAAGATTCGGTTCATCAAGTTCACAAATATTGCCGGTGTATTCGTTACTGTGAAGGGCAACACTAATACTCGTAGTGTCCATACTGAGTTCGGAATGCAGCCTTGCAAATATCTTCTGACATAGCTCGAACCTGATGATGTCCGAACCGGAAATCCAGCTTCGAGAATTCCTTCGCGCCACTTAGCCGCTCGAATACTTTTCCATTGCGAGAGATCGGGTACTCGTTCTCAATAGTCACCCGGTTTAATTCTCGATAATCGACGCACGTCTTCCCTGTGCCATCTTCTTCTTTACTAGAAGAACCGGAGCTCTCGAAGGTGAGTTGCTGCTGCGAATCTACTCCTTCGCTAGCAATTCGGTAAAGCGCTTCTTGACTTTCTTCCAACTCCACTGGTGTCATCGGGTAATACGCCTTTGAGATTGGCGCTGCACCAGGAACAAGATCAATCGCGAACTCCACGTCTCACTTCGGCGGTAAACCTGATATTTCTTCAAACACGTCCATGAAACTCTCGAATATAGCTGGCGCTTCTTCCTTATCCACTTCCATTGACGAAAGAACATTGTTTGTCGGCCTAGCCCTAACTCGACTGGCCCGACAAACTGCTTCCTCCAGCAAAACAACTTCCGGATGTCCGGGAATATGGAGAATCACTTTCCCTTCCTTACAATCAATATAAGCGTGGAAAGTGCCGCGAAAATCCATTCCCAAGACAACAACAAACAAGAGAGTGCACCAGGATTGAATAATCCTAATGCGGGGAAAAACAAGAACGAGTAAGATACCGAGATGACCTCATCTGAAGTCAAGATACTGAAGAGGATTAAACACGGTAAACATGATTCAAGCTGGCGATGAAACAATAACTGGTAAGCAATGAAAGCGAAAGGAGCAAGGTAGTATAACGATCATGGAATATGGAAGTGAATCAAGACCAGGACTCCAAGTTACTTAGATAGAGTACCGCATTGTAACCATGCTGCAGTTCATGGGTACAATTACATAACTCCACCCAAGTCGCCCAAATCCTAGTATCAGAATCAAGAAACAGGGAGCAACAATAGAGAACCCAAAAGATTTCAGGTCGAAATGCAAAGTGGTTTGCATATCGCCCAAACCAAGGATCAAGAGAAGGATATGATTTAACAATCATGATAATCAAAGTGGCAGGACATGTTCCTAATTACGAGTATTCTGATTCGTGTATTGGGTCCAATACCGAACTGAATCAACCCGATTAACATATATCGTATGGCTCTGATACCAAAAGAACCATGTCACGCCCCGCTTCCCAGAGTACGCTAAGATGGGTACGTGACATAGCCAACCATGCTACCTGTGGATAGAAAAATCCTTCCACAGTAACATTACGGCTGTAGAGATATCAGGAACAGGAAAGTAAACCAACTATCTAATACATGTCCATGAGCCAGAGTAAAAGAGTCACGAAATAATAATGTGCGGAAGCCAAAAGGTACAATAATGAAACCTGAAAGTAAGACTACATACCGACAGGAACTTCACCGCTCAGTCTAACAGCGAAAATACTTCTGATCAGTCTGCAACAAGGTAGAAGAATCTGGCCATGCAAAACCCAGACGTCAGCACGTAATGTCATCAAGTAATAAAATACAAACAGGGTAACAGGCAATGCAAATATAATCATGAATGGAAAGCAGGTGTAATAATAATGTAAATCAGGGCAGTGAAAGGTAATGTGCAGTGAGTAAACTAAACTGTTCTATTGGGTTATCTATTCTAAAGTCTTTGAAATCAATTTGATGAATCATCGATATAACTCAATAGTATCCCGTGCATGCCTTGGACCACGGTCTACAGACTCTCGGGCTGAAACCGAGACGTGCCGCTAGGCACTAACAAGAAAAGGGTACAGACTAACGATGTCAGCAGCATCGTCACGAGGCGGGCCTAGCCTCTAAAACTGATCAGTAAAAGCGAGCAACTGTCGAGTTACAAGTCAGAATTTCCTCATTGATTTCCCCATGCCCCCAAGTTATATGTGTCAAGTCAGGTATTCCGTAATCAAGAACTAATGACAACACAGGATCAGGTAAGAGCAGGCTTGTCTGGATAGACAACAGGAATGGTCCGTGAGGACTACATGTCAGGTTTGTTGGCATTAGACGCAAGATCAGGTAACAAGTAAAGCCATGGTACATCAGGTCAAGTCGAGTAGTGTACTTAGATGTCATGTCATGTAAAGAGTGTACGGTACCATGTCAGGTCAAGTAATATGTGTAGCAAGCCATGTCAGGGTGTACAAGATAACATGTGGATGCTCATACTCGACTAACATAATCATGGTTATGAATAAACAAGCATGGTACTATCAGAGCAATAAACGGGCACAGTAACATGATAGCAATAGGTGCAGATTAAACAACTCAGTTGCACAGTTATCAGTTTGGCTTAAGGAATACTTTTAACGTTTCAGGGATGCAGTATAACACGTGTGGGTGATAAAATAAAAGTAATATGTATTAAAACAATCTAGAGATGCAATTGAATGTAAATAAAACTAAAGGTATGCAATCGGTCGTCCGATAGGGCAAAACTAAAGAAAAGGGTAATATAACTAATAAACAATTGTGATTATGTGATTTAACATTTAAATATGATTATGTATTCTTAGTAACTAAATGCAATGGTTACCTTTCAAGTTCTAGACCTGAAATAATATAAACCGATGAAAACGGAACATCGAAATATTATAAAATGATGCATGGGGTGCTAAATTCAAACTATAGGTATGATTTATATATATAATAGGTATAGAATGATTCAGATACCATGTAGCAAGATTAACTTGCCTCGACGGATCGCGAAGCGGTAAACGGAACGTCACACGTCGGCGGGAAAAGTCGCGACGCGCGCACGGTACACGGAATGAGTCCAAACAACGAACAGTGGGATCACACGGGTTAGAGGTTCTCACTGGGTCGTCGGGATCGTCGCCGGCACGGTCGGATTCCGGCGAACCAGAAAACAGTATGCAACTAAAGAATAATACATAAAAGGAAGAAGAAGAGAAGAGGGGAAGGAGGATGGAGAGGAGGGAAGGATGCACACTGTGGATTGTGGAGAGGTCGTGATGGTCGACGGTGTCGACGGAGCTCCGGTGAGTGATCTGCAAAGAACCCGGCGGTTAACAGAAAAGAGATTTAATAGAAGGAAGAAAAAAGAAAGAAAAAAGGAGAAGGAAAGAAGGAAGAAGAGGGAGCAACTCTTACTGGGAGCGCACAAGGGCCAGGAACACGGGGATAAGTCACCGGCGGCGATCCCCCGGCGGTGCAGATGTGTGCATGGGTGCACGGGCTGCTCGGGTGCGAGTGCAGCGTGATTGGGGAAGAAGAGAGTGGAGGCGGAGGTGAGGAGGGTGAGGAGGCGACGGGGTCTGCAAAGTCGCCGTCGGTGTTAGGGAACCGGTGAGGCGGGGGCAGCGGCTGAGGTTTTCTGTTGATGGATTTTCTAAAAAAAGAACGAGAATGATATATAGAGAGGAGAGAGAAGGAGAGAGATACGGAAGAGAGAGAGAGAAAATCGAGAGGAGAGAGGAGGGACATCGAGAGGTGTGAGAAAGAGAGATAGGAACAGTAGGGGAGAGAGAATCTTAGACTTTAGTGCAGAGAGATAAACAGAGAGTAGAGAGGAAAGAGAGACGTAAGGGATTTTATGGTTAAAGAATATAAATATATTTAATATAGAGAGAGAGATAGAGAGAGAGAAAGAGAGAGGAAGATAACGAGAGGAGTGAGAGAGAGAAATGAGAGGAGAGAGAGATGTGAGGAATCTTGTTTAAAAGATTTATATATATAAAATAATATTTTTTTTAGTTTTAAAAACAACTTAGATTCACATTATTAATAAATATTAATATAATATTTGTCCGTTTTGAAATTTTGCCAAATACAAACTTACTCCAAAACACGCCCGGGTCGGGTCCAAAAATTCAGATTTAAAATATTAAAAATATATGCGACTTCAAAATTTCAAAATGAAATCCCAGTTAAACAAAATGCATACCCCTAAGAATGGATGCACACACGTGCGTGTAGTCATCCAAACACGTCTGTTTCACTGAACGGGACGAGAACAAGATGTGCGGATGCTACCACGGGGCTAGGGGTACCATGCAGGTTATGAAATGCAAATTTTTAATTATTTTCTGTGACCTAAAATGTTATATGATAAAAGATGCGATACTAGATAAAATACCAGTATGTACTAAACATGAGATGCACGTGTCCATGCAACAAGTCAAGATAATCTATAAATAAGAATCAAACAGGTTCAAGCGAGCGGGTTGGGTCGAATGCAAAGTAATATGTAAAATACCATTCGCACCCAAACACGCTAAATCAAGAAAAGACCATAGATAAGTAAATACGGAAACTGTAATTGGTATAAACGTACTCGGGTGTTACAATCGCCATCACAATGCTGGCAGTTAAGCAAGAATCCTATGGGCTTTATCAACATGATGATAAAGACAAACCAGATAGCATACTATCATCTTGAGTAAGACTGTTTTATCGGTATAGGTCCTTACTCAATCATAACAATCACAAGTCCGCGACTATGATAATTTCCTTGAGGGCACTATAGCCAACAATCTCCCACTTGCACTTAAGGCCAATTATTGCGATGTCGCATACTCACAGCCCGTGTTATACCGAACAACCAACTTCTCTACTAATCAGTTTCGCAAAACCCTTTTGCGAAAATGATTGCGTTCGAGAAATAGCCTCAGTGAGTGGATCCGCTCCAATGTTTCTTTCTATATCTCAACTTCGCAGAGAAAACTATCTCCCGAAATGAGCAATACCTATCTTCGAATTTTGCCTGGATATCTGATGGGACCCAGTTCATAAGTGAACTCTAAATCCAGCAAACTACTTAGACCATATCGTTCACTGAATTTAATCAGTAACATGCGCCATGCCTTCCACAGTATCCGCTTGGACCACCTGTCCAACATACTGTCCCCCAAAAGAGGGAAAACTATAACTCTGACAGT
Source organism: Agapanthus africanus (assembly GCA_030015575.1). NCBI lineage: Eukaryota > Viridiplantae > Streptophyta > Magnoliopsida > Asparagales > Amaryllidaceae > Agapanthus > Agapanthus africanus. The sequence continues at coordinate 192,728,072 of JASDDO010000016.1, read as the reverse complement.
CACTCTGTCATCCAGGTCACCTTGGAAGCCTGAAATGATAACCGCCTCCTGAAGGAGTCTGTCGTTACCGTATCGCAAGAACATCCATTTATGTTCAATAACTGCTTCCCAATGTTTCTCCAGGATTGGAGTAATATAGACCACCATGCCAGGAGTCGTCCATTTAATGTCAAAGTACCCAGATTAGGATACTTCCCAAATCTAGATATAAAACCATAGATCTAGTAACCAGAAAACTTGATATTATATCCATATCCTATGTGGAGAGACAACTTTGTGACAACCAAAGTATAACCGATCGCAGTACAGGAATATCTCTTCCTATCAAGTGCATGTCATCCCAATACCCGGACATCACTCTCTACTACCTTCTTAACAGATCATCTCCTATTCTGATAAAGTCAAAGCCTATGACTATCATATCAACAAATAGATGGTCTATTTCCGCTATACCTGCTTTAGTCCATAAATAGACATAAGCTACTTTCCTACTATGCTTCCGCTGCTCCCACTTACTACAACAACCCTCTGGCAGAGTCATATACACGCGCACTTCTAAAACATGTTTAGAACAACGCTATACTCATCCTCCTGCCGGGTCTTATAGTCTAGAACAGCAGCATTGGCAAATCTGGGTAAACAAGAACCTCCCTGTCACCGTCAGTGAGAAGACCGAAGTACCTCTCGGGTGACTGAGGTTACCCACCAAATCTGCGGAGTGGCTAATGGAATATCAAAACTAATTGAATCCTTAGGTTCTATTAAATCTTCAGTGATCGTTTGTGGTTCTGGAATTACTTCCAATTCTACCATACTCCCACTCATGTTTTTCTGAAAAAATCTATTTTATTAAAACTGTGGCGAGTCAAGAACAATATAAATATTGATCTTCCTAATGGTAGAAAGTTAACCCTCGTCAAAGCCCAGGATAACCCACAAACAGCCATTATTGAAACGTGCCTTGAGTTTATCCGGATTCTGGTTTTAAGCATCAGCCGGACAACTCCCTATACCTTAACATCGTTAATGTAAGTCCATGCTACCCTTCCCCGATACTTACGGGGTTGCGGAAGTGGTGAAAAACGATTTTCAAGAGGATGGTAACATGGACTCATAATACAGATCTTTGTTAAACAACTAACTAACAACCTAACTTGAGTTTTACCTACTCGGTTAGGGGGCTATACGTTTCTTGAACTCTTTCGTCTTCAACTCCTCCCGGTGTACGGATCGGCCTCACCTCGTCGTCTCCTTGCGCCGAAGATGGATCCACCCGAAAGCTTCTACCTTTGGCTTCTTCTTCGAACTTTGAAGAAACTAGAACACTTGGTTTGCTAGGCCTTGTGAACTAGAATGAGTAGAGGATTGTTTTGGTGTTTTTTTATCTCTAAGGCAATGAGTCTGAACACATGAGAATGGTTTGCCTTGAGCTAGAGAGAGCAAGAGGAAGAGGGAGAGCTTGAGCAAGTGATGACAAGAGAGAGAAATGAAATGAGAGAATGAGTAACCCTTTTGCCATCCAAGCTCTCATAATCCAAAGCCATCATAACAAAAATAGTAATCAAGTATTGTGTGATGGTTTAAGTCAAAATGGCTATATCATTTCATGAACTCATTTTGCATAAATAAACAAGCAAGCAAAAGTCTTTGCCATGAAATGATAGCCATTGTCATGATGATGGTCAACTAGTCCAACCTAGTCAACCGGTCAACAAAGTCAACAAGTCAACAAAGTCAACCCCTCAACAACCATGTCACCATAATACTTAATTAATATTATTGTTAATTATATTTCTTATTCTCATTAGGGTTTAGCCAAAAGTCAATAGTCAACAGTCAACATCCCCAATGAGAATCCTCTGCCTCTGTCTCTCTGTCAACTGTGCATACACACCCGCATCCGCGTTCCGAGGAACATGAATACAAATGAGATAAAACCAATCCTAAAATGTACACTAGGATCTGGCTTAAACCAAAGCCCGCTAGTGTTAACTGTCTGGACACCAAACGTGCACAAGTGCACGGATGTGACCGAACCCTGTCGCAAAACCATGTGACCTGTCGCAAAACTATGCGACCTCTACTCTTTTGCCTAAAGGCGAATAACTTTCTGTGTGGGACTCTAAAGACTCGACACTACGCTGGCAGTGGGTTTAACCACAGACAGCAAGCGGCACTAGCTGTGCGTAACGGTCCCCAGGTGATGCCGACAAGAAGACCAACGAGGTGAAACCCATCTGAACTCCTACTGAGCCTGAATGTGACAATCTCCATACAGTCCGGTATGTTCGTCTGATACATCGCATGACGGGCCTAGGGGCGGTAAACGTCAGTCCCCTAGTAGCGGTACAAGTCGTGTCGGAGTGAAGCCCAGAACACCCTGAGATAATACTGGAAACCTACCAGTATATCTCGCTTGCCCTGGCCAGGGACTACTCGTGTAATGGCTCTCCTAGACACAGCGCGATGTCAACCCCCAATACCGGGAGAGACGAATCCTGTCTAACCGTCACTGCCTCCAAGTGCTTCTGGACTGCACCCAACTACTACCTGTTTGCAAGACTCCTTTGAGCCGTGGTAGAGTAGTAATCTAAGTACAGTGGGAATACACTCGAGGCGAAGTGACAGTGTCAAGTCAGCGGACTAAGCTGTACTCATGTCACCTGGGAACTGATAACTGACGATAGGTATAGTACCAACCAACAGTTCCCGACGAGTCCTGTCCAGTGTACTCGCAACGCAACGACCACCCGCATACTATCTCAAGTATGACGTACTGACGGCTGTGGGACAGACCGTCTCCCATACTGGGATGAGAAGCGCATACGCTAGTCTACTCCGGAGTATCGATGCCCTGTCTCGATAGTCCTGTGACTAGGGACCTACATAAGGATGTGCTTATAGATTACCCAGCCCCACTAGTGTGACTGCCATCACAACGCTGGTAATCAAGCAAAGATCCTAAGGGCTCCACTAATGTGTATAGATGATATACTAAAATAAACACATGTACACATTGAAGTAGAAACAAACCAAGTAGCATACTACTATATTGAGCAAGATTGTTTATACAAGGTGAATATCCCAAGCTTCCATTAAGTAATATACAAACTAGTATGATACAGTAATGGCCTCTAGGGCATATACACTAACAATCTCCCACTTTCATTAAGGCCATGTACTGGCGTATCGAATACCTATCATCTCGATCAGCCGCTCGAACTGAGTCTGGGGTAAGGCCTTTGTGAGTGGATCAACAGTTTTACCTTCCGTAGAAACTCTCCGAACCTCGATCTACTGGCGACCCACGACCTCCCTGATCAGGTGATACCGCCTCAAGATGTGTCTGGACTTCTGATGGGACCTGGGTTCCTTCGCTAAAGCTATAACCCCATTGTTGTCGCAATACAGAGGTATTGGATCAGCAATGGACGGAACCACCTGAAGTTCAGTTAAGAACTTCCTTATCCAGACGGCTTCTTTTGCGGCATCTGCAGCAGCGATATATTCCGCTTTCATCGTTGAGTCAGCAACGGTTTCCTATTTGGAACTCTTCCAACACACCGCCCCTCCATTGAGGGTAAAGACATAACCCGACATGGACTTGGAATCATCCTTGTCACTCTGGAAGCTGGAGTCAGCAAAGGCCTCGATCTGGAGGTCTTTTCCGCCATACACCAAGAACATCTCCTTAGTCCTTCTAAGGTACTTGAGAATGTTCTTTACTGCTATACAGTGTTTCTCCCCAGGGTTTGACTGATACCGGCTTACCACACTCAGTGCATAAGCTACATCTGGTCTGGTACACAACATCGCATACATTATAGAGCCTACCGCAGAAGCGTAGGGTATAATAGACATGTGATCCTATTCCAAATCAGTCTTGGGAGACATCTCTTTGGAAAGGGTGATCCCGTGACAAGCCGGTAGATTACCGCACTTGGAATCTTCCATACTGAATCTTTTCAGTATGGTGTCGATGTACCTGGACTGTGAGAGTCCCAGTATCCTCTTAGATCTGTCACGATAGATAAGGATATCCAGAATGTATGAGGCATCACCCAGGTCTTTCATGGAGAACCTGTGTGACAAGAACCCTTTGACAGATTGTAGCATAGGAATGTCATTTCCTATTAAGAGAATGTCATCCACGTATAAAACGAGGAATGCTACAGTTATCGCTACAAATCTACTATAGATGCATGGTTCATCTGGATTTTTGATAAAGCCAAATTCTTTGACCGTTTCATCAAAACAGATGTTCCAACTCCGCGATTCCTGCTTTAGTCCGTAGATGGACTTAAGCAACTTGCACACCTTTTCGCTGCTCCTACTCTGAATGAAACCCTCTGGCTGGTCCATATAGACACACTCCTCTAAATTTCCATTAAGAAAAGCGGTCTTTACGTCCATCTGCCAAATCTCATAATCGTGGAAGGCAGCAATGGCAAGAAGGATCCGAATGGATTTCAGCATAGCTACTGGAGAAAAGGTCTCGTCATAGTCCAAACCAGGACTTTGACGAAAACCCTTTGCAACCAGTCTAGCTTTATAGGTCTCAACATGTCCATCTACACCAATCTTCCTTTTGAAGATCCATATGCATCCTACGGGTTTTACCCTATCTGGAGCAACGTCCAACGTCCATACTTTGTTGGTGTACATGGACTCCATTTCGTTCCGCATTGCATCCAGCCATTTTACCGAGTCAACGCTCTGAATGGCCTGCTGGAAGCTAGTCGGCTCATCATAATCAATGATGCAATCCTCTCTATCCCCGTCTATGAGAAAACCGTAGTATCTCTCGGGCGGATGAGACTGCCTACTACTCCTGCGGAGCGGCGTAGGAATGTCATGTTCTTTTGAACCCTCTGGTTCTACTAAGCTTTCAGTAATAGCTCGTGGTTCTGGAATTTCTTCAAGTTCTATTGCGCTCCCACTTATCTGATTCTCCAAAAACTGAGTTTCCAAGAAGTGGGCATGCCGAGAAACAAAAACCTTTTGTTCCTCTTCGCAATAGAAGAAATATCCCTTGGAGTTCTTTGGATATCCCACAAACTTGCACTGTACTGAGCGTGCCTCGAGCTTGTCCGCATGCTGCTTTTTGACAAAAGCTGGACTTCCCCATGTCTTAATGTGATTAAGATAGGGTCTCTTCCCACACCACATCTGATATGGTGTAGTAGGCACAGTCTTAGTTGGAACTCGGTTCAAAAGGTATGCAGCTGATTCTAGTGCATATCCCTAGAATGATCGCGGTAACTCAACGTTACTCATCATGGACCGTACCATATCCAATAGGGTTCGGTTCCGTCACTCCGATACACCGTTATGTTTCGGAGTGTATGGAGGAGTAAGCTGAGAGAGAATTCCATTCTCTTTTAAGTAATCCAGGAACTCGGCATTCAAGTATTCACCACCTCGATCAGATATCAGTGTCTTGATACTTTTGCCTGTTTGTTTTTCTACTTCATTCTTATATTCCTGGAACTTTCCAAAGGCTTCGGATTTATGTTTCATTAAGAAGACATAACCGTACCTTTAAAAGTCATCCGTAAAAGTAATGAAGTAAGAATAACCGCTTCGCGCATGTGTAGACATTGGACCGCACACGTCGCTGTGTACGAGTCCCAAGAGCTCGCTCGCTCTTACTCCGTGTCCAGTGGACGGAGTCTTTGTCATCTTTCCTTTGAGACAAGATTGACAAGTGGCATACGATTGATATTCGAACGGATCCAAATATCCTTTTGTTTGTAACTTCGTCAACCTTCTCTCATTGATGTGACCCAGTCTATAATGCCATAAGAAAGTCTGATTTATTTCCGGAGACTTTCTTTTGTGTGTATTCTGGACATTGAAAATCTTTGGTTGGTTTAATACGTATATACCATTGCTTAATGTACCTGACCCAATGAGAACTTGATTAAAGTGAATGTTTAAAACATTACTTACAAACGCAAATTCATAACCTTCTTTAGAAATCAAAGATACAGAAATGATATTACAAGTTGCGTTGGGTACAAAAAAGCAATTAAGTAAAACCAAAACATGTCCATCTGACATTCCCAGGTGATAGTCCCCCACGACCTTAGCATCCATGCTAGCTCCGTTTGCAACTTTGAGGGTCATGTCACCTGCCTTAAAAAACCTACGGTTTCTCAACGCCTACAAAGAATTACAGATATGAGATCCTGATCCGGTATCCAATACCCAGGAAGCAGAGTTTATTGATAGACAGTTTTCAATAACATACACACCTGAAGCTGAAGCCGCAACTTGCTTCAGATCCTGCGTTCTGGCTTTCCAAGCCGTGCAATCTTTCTTCTAGTGTCCACTCTTGTGACAGTAAAAGCATTCTTCCTTATCCACAAGCTTTCCCGCTACCTTTGTTGCTTTTGCCTTTCCCTTCGTATCCACTTTACTAACACCGCCCCTTGGTTTGGCGGGGGTTTTCTTCTTCTTTCCCTTGGCTTTCGCCTTGGACCTAGAAGAGGAAGATCCTCCTACAAACAAAGTGGATGTTTCCCTACCTTTCTGTAGGGTGCCCTCTGCACTCCTCAGCATGTTGAGGAGCTCTGAAAGTTCAACTTCTTTTTCTTGCAAGTTGAAATTCAGGATGAACTGGGCGTAAGTGGAAGGAAGGGACTGAAGAATCAAGTCCGTATAGAGCTCATTCTCCAACGTGGTCCCAAGGTCCGCGAGCTCCTCTATGAAGCCAATCTTCTTAAGCACATGTTCCGCTACCGATGATCCGACGGCCAACTTTGCCGAAAACAACTTCTTCGACACTTCGTATCTGGCGATACGAGATTGCTCTCTATACAGTTCTTTTGTATGGAGAAATATGGATTCGAGGTCCATATTCACGTGCTTCCTCTGATGTTCGTTGTCCATAGAGGCAAGCACGAGGCACTTGGCCTTCGCGCAATCGATCTCCCAAGTCTTACGGATTTCCTTATCCGCGACGCTGGAGGTGGGACCTTGGACATGGGGAGCTTTGGTGGTAAGGAGAAACCCCAACTTGTCATAAGTGATTGACATTTTGACATTCCTGAGCCAATCTTTGTAGGTTGGTGATTGAATGAAAATTTCCGATCGTGTGTAAAAGTACCATTTCAAATAATCCCCGGCAACGGCGCCATTTGATTTAATGAAAACTTCAAGACTGTGTAAATCACATCAAATGATTCCCGATAACGGTTTCATTTGATCGATAAGAGTTTCTTTGTGTCGATAATTAGAAAATTGAATAAGGTTCACAATCAAAGAATTATATTTGACCGCAATCAATTACGGTGTCAGTTGTAGATCGTAAGCGAGTGCGGATCGTCCACAGGGATTGTACGATTCGTTTTTATATTTGATTTGTTTGAATTGAAAAGTTAATCGAAAAGAAAAGAAAACATGATTCAAGATTTTATCAAATGTTTCAAGTGTCACAATTCTAATCAAGAATCAAGAAAATGATAAACAATCGAGAATCAGGGTTTCGATGATATTTCCAACCAAATGTCAAGAATCTAAATGAGGCTCGTAGGAATCGATCGGATCTATAGACGTGATGTAATCTCAATATTTCGTGTTCTTTTCCTTCGAAGGATTGATACTAGATCTATGATGATCGACGAGAGTTGGGGCTTTCTCGTGAAACTAGGGTTTCATCGTTTAACCCTTGTTCTTTCGTCGATATCATTCACATTATAGCCTCTAGCAATTTCAAGAAACGATCGTATCTCCCCAATCTCGAGCGATATCAATCAAGAAAGCATCGCAACGAATTAGGTCGTCGATTCTTGAACTTGCTAGGTTTTACAAAACTCCTAAGATTCAAGAATCGATTTAAGATATATAACATCATCATTCTATTGATCGTCTCGACTCCACGACAAGCGGAGTATTACTCAAACATCACAACAAGAATTACAACTAGAAATTTAGATTGAATCATGATGCAAGAATTTAAAGAAAACAAGATAAAAGAATATCACCTTTTATTTATATCAACAATTTGATTACAGTCGCTCAAGAACTACAAGAGGAAGATCTAAATTGTCTACTTGGCTTCGCTCGGCTCCGTGAGTCGCGGATCGGCTTGGACCACTTGCTCTGTTGAAAATCGGCTCGGCTCATAAAAGGTTGCAAGGCTTCTTGCTTGATGGGGTACTCGGGATCTTGGCTTTTGATTGGAATTAGGATTAGGGTTTCACACAAGTCCTCTCACTAGACTTGTGGAAGAAGATGAAGAAAGAGATAGAATGGCTCTAGTTTGATACTAGAATTGGGTAAAGATGATTCGATTTATAACCCTAGGTCTAGGCTTCTATTTATAGACTTCCCAAACCCTAGGTCTAGGTTTGAACTTACAATTCCCTCCAAAAGTTTGTTGAGGAGTTTCTAGAAAGAGTTTGTTAGGAGTGAGCTTAGGTTTTAAGCTAGGATTAATTAAGCTTAGAAAGCCCTAGTTTGCTGATCTGGCAGAAGCCTCTGGATTCTTCTAGAACTTGAAGTACTTTTCTGAACTGTAGGAGCTAAGGTAAGCATTGTGCAGCAAAATTTGGTGGATGACGTGGCAAGACGGCCGCGGAACTGCGTCCTAAGCCGGCTTGCGCCGCGGTTCCGCGGCCAAGTTGTGGCTTCATGGCTTGGTTTCTTTGCAGTGGTCTTGGGTTGACATTTTTAGCTTTATCTGATGTGTTGATTTGTATTTGTCCCTTTGGATTGATACCAGAACTGAAATCATTGAGTTGGCGTAATGTTTTGATCAGCACCATGTAAATTTTGTCCTTTCTTCTGGATTTGCCTCCACAGATCTCAACACAAGTGTTGCGCAATATAGGGATAATGCGATGCCATGAAATGCGGTCAATTTCCTTTATAGTGCCGGTTTTAGGGTCTAACACATTTAATCTGATATTCTGCGACTGTTTTGCTAATATATGAAATATGAATGCCGAACACTTCTAAATGAATGCAAATGATGAGGAAATTGCCGTGTTAAAAATACAATATTTTCGACTAATCAAATTCCCCCAAACTTAATTTCGATCGTCTCGAGCGAACTTTTTATTAAAAAGAGAAGGAGAAAATAAAGAAAGAGAAAAACTAAATAGCATACTTTCGTAGGCAACACGATTGCACTGAGCACGTGCAACAAGCCTTTAAACCTCTAGGTGTCCCTAATAGGAGGAGTGTTGTCTCCTGAGGGTTTTCAGCGGATTACACCCACAAAATCCAATAATAAAAGAAAGATCATGAATATTACATTTAAAGATGTCAAATTAGGGTTTCCAACTAAGCTAGCTTTTCGGTTGTCGTGAGCCCTATCTTAATGGTCATGAAAAGATGTCAGAAATCACGTCCTCCCGCAATAAAACATCGTCTTATTCGTCATTCCTATCTTTCTTCCAAACATCGATCATATAACCCTGCGTGTGTGTAAAGACATCCCTACACCCAGAGAATTCAATTCAAGCTATCATACTCTTGCACATCAACCTCAGTACTTTTTAATTAATGAATATTTAGATGAGATTGCTCACACACTTTCATGCGACCGTTAATACTTCTTGAGGTACTAACCGACCGATTACTCCTGTGCTTACTTACTTGGTGTATTTTCCTCGTCTTGCACCACTTCAGGCATAGCAGTGACTCCCAGACCAGTTGGCCTTAGAGCACTAGGTGAAGAAGCACCCTCGCTATACATTTTTATTGCCCTCGGTGATTACAAAACCAGTGTCCATTTTTCTCACCACTTTATATTTTCTTTATTCATTTTTTTTTATTTCCTTCATACTTTTGGCTTTAAGACAAGAGCATTTCAAGGTATCCTCTACTATCCCAGGCTTCAAGACGTGTGTAAGTGCGAATAACAGGGTAGCAACTTTCAAAATGTTTGGCATCCAGAATAGAAACTATTTTTCAGACTTATTTTAGTGACGTCCTTATCTTACTAACCCTTGGGACAACGGCTCATAACTACTTATTACTAGTTCGTATAAGAAAACTTCTAATTTTCTTAGTTTTCTTAAATTTTTCTAATCCCATGGATGTAATTTTTCACTATCTAAACTTTTATTATCTTATTTATATACAAAAAAGTGTAAATATTAAAATTATTTTTATGCTTGAAAATTTTTAAATTTTTATGGGTTTTGAAAATTTTCAATTTTTATAGATTTTTAAAAGAAATGTTTTGTGCTTATGCAAATGATATGCAAATGATGCAAAAATAAGCACAAACTTCCCCCAAACTTGTTTTCAACAGTGTCCTCACTGTTACCAACAGCTATACCTATAAAAACCTGTAAGCCTGGGGGGAATTATTAGTGGGGGCAAAATATATTAGTGAAGAACTTCCCCCAAACTTACTCTTTTCACTCACCTCCATTCAAAAAATGATGCAGTGATATACTGGATATGAAGGTGAGACGGAGGAATTTTAATCCAAATAAACTGGCTCTTGTAAGAACAAGAGCTCCTCCGTGGGGTTAGTGGAAAAATACGGCTTTAGTCTATGTCCATTCACTTTGAAAAAGGTGCCGTTTTTAACATTTTCTACTTCTACTGCCCCGTGCGGGTATACAGACCGCACAACAAAAGGTCCCTTCCATCGAGATCGGAGCTTACCCTCGTGAAGGTGTAATCGTGAATCTTAAAGAAGGACTTGTTGACCAGGTGAAAATGTTTTCCTCAAAATGTTTTTGTCGTGAAAAACCTTAGTCCTATTTTTTGTGATTACAGCGTTATCATAAGCTTCATCGCGGAGTTCACTTAGCTCATTAAGTTGCAGCTTCCGAAAGTTGCAAGCAAGGTTTAAATCAAAATTTATTTCTTTAATAGCCCACAATGTTTTATGCTCTATCTCGACAGGTAAGTGACATGCTTTTCCAAACACTATCCTATATGGAGACATCCCTAGGTTGGTCTTATATGCAGTTCGGAATGCCCAAAGAGCATCCGTCAGTTTGGTCGACCAGTCTTTTCTATTCTTAGCAACAGTCTTCTCCAGGATAAGTTTGATTTGTCTGTTTGAGATTTCAGCCTGCCCGCTTGTTTGGGGGTGATAGGGTGTAGAAAGTCGGTGGTTGATTGAGTATTTCCGCATCAGAGTCTCGAAAGACCTGTTGCAGAAATGTGTCCCATTATCGCTAATGATAGCGCGTGGTTGTCCAAATCGCGAAAAGATATTCTCTTTTAAGAACTTAATGACAACTTTCTTGTCATTAGTGCGACATGGAATGACTTCTACCCACTTTGAGACATAATCAACCGCCAGCAGTATGTACAAATTCCCAAAGGAGTTGGGAAAAGGACCCATAAAATCTATGCCCCAAACATCGAATATTTCAACAACCAGGATGGGTTGCTGAGGCATTTCATTCCTCTGGGAGATTCTACCCTTGTACTGACATTGTGTACAGGTTTTGCAATAGTCAAATGCGTCCTTGAATAAGGTCAGCCAATAAAATCCACATTGCAAAACCTTCTCCGCCGTCTTTCTAGGACCGAAGTGACCCCCACAGGCCTGATCATGACAAAAAGAAAGAACACTCTTGAACTCTTCATTCGGGACACACCGGTGAATGATCTGATCAGGACAATATTTAAACAAATAGGGCTCGTCCCAGTAAAAGTGTTTTACTTGGGATAGAAAACGGTATTTGTCCTGTTTCGACCAATCGCTGGGTATCAGTCCCGTGGCATGATAGTTCACAATATCCCTGAACCATGGTTCATTGGATACGCTCAAGAGTTGCTCGTCAGGAAACGAGTCATTGATCGGCAGGGTCACAGGGGAAGAAGAGATGCGTGAAAGATGGTCAGCTACTACGTTTTCACATCCTTTCTTTTCTTTGATAACAAGATCAAATTCTTGTAACAGTAGGATCCAACGTATTAGTCGACCTTTTGCATCTTTCTTCGCCAGAAGATGTTTTAAAGCGGAATGGTCAGTATACACAACTATAGGTGAGCCAATTAAGTAAGGCCTGAATTTTTCTGATGCAAATACAACCGCTAAAAGTTCTTTTTCTGTGGTTGTATAATTGATTTGCGCATCATTCAGGGTCTTACTAGCATAGTATATCACGTGTGGCATCTTTTCGATATGCTGTCCTAAGACTGCACCTACTGCAAAGTCGGATGCATCACACATCAGCTCAAAGGGGTAGTCCCAGTTTGGTGATGATAGCACGGGGGCTGATGTGAGTGAGTGTTTAAGTCAGTCGAAAGCTGTCTCGCAGTCCGAGCCAAAATGGAAGGTCGTATCCTTAGCCAGGAGAAGAGTTAAAGGTCTAGCAATTTTGCTAAAATCCTTAATGAATCTTCTATAAAAGCCCGCATGGCCAAGGAAAGATCGAATATCTTTGACGCTTTTGGGATGAGGGAGTTTTGAATGACATCTATCTTAGCTCTGTCAACCTCGATGCCTTTCTGTGAAATAACATGTCCAAGAACAATGCCTTCTTGGATTATAAAATGGCATTTTCCCAGTTCAAAGTCAAGTTCTTCTCTTCGCAACGAGTAAGAACAGCGTCAAGATTCGATAGGCAATCAGAAAAAGTGTCTCCAAAAATCGAGAAATCGTCCATAAAGTTCTCCAGAAAATTCTCTACCATATCAGAGAATATCCCCATCATACACCGCTGAAAGGTTGCGGGAGCATTGCATAGCCAAAATGGTATGCGACTGTAAACAAAGGTACCAAAAGGACAAGTAAAAGTGGTTTTACCTTGATCCTTTTTGGCGATAGGGACCTGATTATAGCCTGAGTATCCGTCCATAAAACAATAATACTCTCGTCCCGCTAAGCGTTCCAGCATTTGATCAATGAATGGTAAAGGAAAGTGGTCTTTCCTCGTAGCAGCATTGAGTTTTCTATAATTGATACATACACGCCACCCAGTTTGGGCGCGTGTCTGAATCAACTCATTCGCCTCATTGGTTATAACAGTGATGCCGGATTTCTTAGGAACGACATGTATAGGACTCACCCATTGGCTATGGGGGATGGGGTATATAATACCATTATCTAGGCATTTGACGATCTCTTTCATTACCGCTTCCTTCATGACGGGATTCAACCGTCTCTGTGGTTCTCGGGTTGGTCTGGCATCATCCATCACATGTATATGATGTTCAACTATCAAGGGACTAATCCCTTTGATGTCCGCCATACTCCAACCCAATGCCTCTTTATTAGATCTTAATACTGATAAAAGTGCATTCTCTTGCTCTAATGCTAGAGAAGCTGATATTATAACCGGTAAAGACTCCTTCTCACCTAAATAAGCATATTTAAGATGAGACGGTAAAATTTTGAGATCTAATTCGGGCGGAGAAATGATAGAAGGAGGGATCATTGAGTGATTTTTGGATTTACAAAGAAGCTCAGAGCCTGTGAAAGATACAGACTCGGGTGGAGAAAAGTCAGAAGTGCAGGACTCAAGTGTAGAAAAAGTGTCCTCACTAAGATCTTGTGTAACGTCAAACAGAGATGTGATAATCTCATCGAGATCAGTAAAGCAAAGTTCCTCAGCTCCACAACTATCGGGAGCGATCTCATGGACAGAGCACACATCTAAAATATGAGCAGAGGGTTCTGATGGCTGACTTCCAACTTTGTAGATATTTAGTTCAATGGTAATATTTCCAAATGATAAGTTCATTGAACCGTTTCTACAGTTTATAACAGCGTTGGAAGTGGCAAGGAAAGGATGACCCAGAATCACCGGAATTTGGCCCCGGGGGTTTGCTACAGGATGTGTGTCGAGCACAATGAAGTCTACGGGAAAAACAAATTCCCCGACCTTTATCAACACATCCTCTAATTCACCCCTTGGTTTGGTGATAGATCGGTCTGAGCAGGTTTCAGCTCTCCAATCCCTAATTGCTCATAGACAGAATAAGGAAGTAGGTTAACACTTGCGCCAAGGTCTAAAAGAGCACGATTTATGTTTTTACCCCCAATAGAAATCGATATTATAGGACATCCTGGGTCTTTTCGTTTCTTTGGTAGCTGGGGAATAAAAGCAGTGCTGATATTATTAGCCATAAAGACCTTCTTCGGCACTTGAGTCTTCCTCTTCCTAGTGCAAAAGTCCTTAAGAATTTTCGCATAAGCGGGGACTTATTGTATTGCATTTAGGAGAGGGATATTGATGTTAACCTGTTTGAACATTTCCATAATTTTCGCTATATGAGGACTCGTTCTATTACCCCTTAACCGATTCGGGTAAGGAGCTTTCGCAATAAGCGCAGGGTCCATCATAGGAGAAGGAAGAGGGGGTAGACGAGATCCCAAAAGTGGTGTGGGGACCGTCTGTGGAGAACTATAAGGGTTGGGTTCAGGTGTTGAGCCTAGTGGGAAATGGAGAATAGGCTCTCGAGAGGGTGGTATGGTAGAAGAAGAAGGATCAGAAAGAGAAGTGTGTGTGTGTGGAAAGGTCTCAGCCGGGGTGTTGATATGATTTCCAATATCATCAATACCTTCCCCGACATGATTGTTCAGCACTCTTCCCGATCTCAACGTTGTGATGGCATTTACATTGTAATGCCCAGGATTCTGTAGGGGTTGAGAGGGAAGTTTCCCTTTTTCTCTCGCACTCATTTCGGCTTTTAGGCGTGCGATTTCAGCTTCCATCGATCTGATACTCTCAGCTTGGGATGCTGAGTTTTTCTTTATCTCACTGAAGGAAGATCTAACCTCAGTCGAAAGCTCTATGAAATTTGATAAAAGTGATTTCATGGTTTGAGTGAATTGAGAGAATTCGTCAGAACAGGACGACTGCATAGGATTAGACTGTGCAGGATTGTTGCCCTGGTTTTGGAAATTTTGTGACTGGTAGGGGTGCTGAGTTAGTTGAAGGGGTTGCTGTTGTGGTGGAGGAAGAGCCCTTTGAAAATTATTCGTGTTTGGAACCGTGTTTTGAGATTGGTTTTGGTTCCAAGCGAAATTCGGGTGATTCCTCCAACCCTGATTGTACGTGGAAGAATATGGATCGTTTCTCGGTCATTGAAATGCGGCATTAGAATGCTCGTGACCTTGAAACGCAGAGTTTAATGGACATTCTTCCGTTAAATGAGACGGATCACAACAGCACCCACAAAACAGTTTTGGGGAGTGACATTGGGTTTAGGGAGGCTGCAGAAAATTTGTGTTCCATAGCGTCGAGCTACTTTTGCATTGCTGCCATCTCAGCTCGAACACCTATGGACATATCTATTTGGTGTATGCCACCCCTATTCAATGGTTGGGTTCCACTCTCCCACTGTAGTGATTTTTCAGCGAACTCTTCTAAATACTTCCAAGCTTCCCCATCATCCTTAGTCATAAAAGTATCTTGACACATGTTTTCAAGGCTCTGTTTAGTGTATGGGTTAATGTCCTCATAAATGATTCGGCAAAGCTCCCATCTCGGGATGCCGTGATGAGGACACTGAACCAATAGATCCTTGAAACGTTCAAAGCATTTAGAGAATGGTTCAGCAGGGAGCTGGGAAAATTGATTCAGTTCGCTACGGATTCGAGCTGTCTTTTGGATTGGGTAAAATTTCTTAAGGAATGCAGCGACGAATTCTTCCCAATTCGTGATAGAATGTGCGGTAGTGTTATATAGCCACTTCTCGGCTATATCGCACAATGTAAATGGAAGAAGTCGTAGACGCATCGCATCCACTGAAAGTTGTGACATACCCATCATTGCGCATACGTTTTCAAATTTTGTAATGAAAACGTAAGCGTCCTCAGTCTCGAGTCCGTGGAATTTGGGTAAAAGATTGATATACTGGGGCTTAATCTCAAGGTTATCCCTATTGGCTGGTGGTGTGGATAAGCAGGTCGAAAGAGGACCTCGAAGTGGATAGCACCTCTCCTGGAGAGATGCGGAGTGGATTCTGCGAACCAACGGACGGTGGCAGATTAGGGTTAAAGAAGTCTGATGGAGTCGGATCCATCGGTGTGGGTGTGGTAGTGGGTAAAGGAAAGGTAAATGGAGAAATATCGACTTCGGAGTCGACAAAGGGTACGCGGACTAAACGGGCACTAGAATCCCGTGTCCAGCCTATCTTGTACTAAAAAGGGTTAGTACAAGTGGCAGCGTTGGCTTATAATTAGGGGTAATGAATGAATGCGTTGTTTGCTTTGAAAAAGGGACGGATTTTTGAAAAAATGATTGGACACAACAAATGCAGCACACAAACCCTAATTTCTAGTGGTCACCTAGGTCCGGCTCTAGACCACTCCTAACTGTCAAAAGACAAGTCGCAGGATAGAATCCTCCACTGCCTCTTTGTTCCCCTGTGGCCAGGTAAGTGCCAGGTAAGTGGGAAGGTACTCCACTATGTAAGTAGTGGGCCTAATTAATAACCACTAGCCTTCGAC
Source organism: Agapanthus africanus (assembly GCA_030015575.1). Lineage (NCBI taxonomy): Eukaryota > Viridiplantae > Streptophyta > Magnoliopsida > Asparagales > Amaryllidaceae > Agapanthus > Agapanthus africanus. Next base: position 192,711,688 of record JASDDO010000016.1, on the reverse strand, counting down.
ACACTTGCCTTAGACACCACAAGAAAGCGCGGATAAGCAATGAATTACCCACGGCCTTCTTCTGTCCTAAGTGAGTGCGACAGTCCTTAGAGTCATCTCTAGATATTTTTTAATTAATGAGGGTAAATGCTGATGCAAGTTTTGTGGTTTTCGGGGCCTAGGAAGGGTAATGAAATCCCCACCTATTTTGGATTTGGCTGTGCCCCTTAATATCCGTATTTTGAATGCAAACAACCAAGGAACAAAATCACGCACAAATTTAATTTTGCAATTTGCGAGCTGCGATTACTTGCAAAGAATCCTGCAGAAAATTATTAGTTGGAGCTAAAAAGAGGAGAGAGGAGAAGGTAAGAAGTCACCTGAAACAAAAATTGTACAGAGAACCCTCCAAAGGGCCGCGGTTCCGCCGCAATTGCCCTCTAATGCCGCCCTTCCGCGGTCAGAAAATGGGAACACTGCACCAAAATTTTCCAGGGAGCTTCTGTCGACTCCCTCAACTCTCTGGTATTTTCCAAAAATTTTCTTCAATTTCCAAACAGCTCCAGATTTCCTTGCAATGAACCACAACAAATCGTTTAGGGTTTGCACGAATTTTGATCTCAAAATAACAATGGAATAAATCTTTCAATTCAAACTATAATATAAAACGAATTAGCGCGTAATCCCCGGCAACGGCGCCATTTGATTTAATGAAAATTTCGGATTGTGTGTAAAAGTATCAATTCAAATAGTCCCCGGCAACGGCGCCATTTGATTTAATGAAAACTTTAAGACTGTGTAAATCACATCAAATGATTCCCGATAACGGTTTCATTTGATCGATAAGAGTTTCTTTGTGTCGGTAATTAGAAAATTGAATAAGGTTCACAATCAAAGAATTATATTTGACCGCAATCAATTACGGTGTCAGTTGTAGATCGTAAGCGAGTGCGGATCGTCCATAGGGATTGTGCGATTCGTTTTTATATTTGATTTGTTTGAATTGAAAAGTTAATCGAAAAGAAAAGAAAACATGATTCAAAATTTTATCAAATGTTTCAAGTGTCACAATTCTAATCAAGAATCAAGAAAATGATAAACAATCGAGAATCAGGGTTTCGATGATATTTCCAACCAAATGTCAAGAATCTAAATGAGGCTCGTAGGAATCGATCGGATCTATAGACGTGATGTAATCTCAAGATTTCATGTTCTTGTCCTTCGAAGGATTGATACTAGATCGATGATGATCGACGAGAGTTAGGGCTTTCTCGTGAAACTAGGGTTTCATCGTTTAACCCTTGTTCTTTCGTCGATATCATTCACATTCTAGCCTCTAGCAATTTCAAGAAACGATCGTAACTCCCCAATCTCGAGCGATATCAATCAAGAAAGCATCGCAACGAATTGGGTCGTCGATTCTTGAACTTGCTAGGGTTTACAAAACTCCTAAGATTCAAGAATCGATTTAAGATATATTACATCATCATTCTATTGATCGTCTCGACTCCTCGACGAGCGGAGTATTACTCAAACATCACAACAAGAATTACAACTAGAAATTTAGATTGAATCATGATGCAAGAATTTAAAGAAAAGAAGATAAAAGAATATCACCTTTTATTTATATCAACAATTTGATTACAGTCGCTCAAGAACTACAAGAGGAAGAACTAAATTGTCGACTTGGCTTCGCTCGGCTCCGTGAGTCGCGGATCGGCTTGGACCACTTGCTCTGTTGAAGATCGGCTCGGCTCATAAAAGGTTGCAAGGCTTCTTGCTTGATGGGGTACTCGGGATCTTGGATTTTGATTGGAATTAGGATTAGGGTTTCACACAAGTCCTCTCACTAGACTTGTGGAAGAAGATGAAGAAAGAGATAGAATGGCTCTAGTTTGATACTAGAATTGGGTAAAGATGATTCGATTTATAACCCTGCGTCTAAGCTTCTATTTATAGACTTCCCAAACCCTAGGTCTAGGTTTGAACTTACAATTCCCTCCAAAAGTTTGTTGAGGAGTTTCTAGAAAGAGTTTGTTAGGAGCTAGCTTAGGTTTTAAGCTAGGATTAATTAAGCTTAGAAAACCCTAGTTTGCTGATCTGGCAGAAGCCTCTGGATTCTTCTGGAACTTGAAGTACATTTCTGAACTGTAGGAGCTTAGGTAAGCATTGTGCAGCAAAATTTGGTGGATGACGTGGCAAGTCGGCCGCGGAACCACGGCCTAAGCCGGCTTGCGCCGCGGTTCTGCGGCCAAGTTGTGGCTTTATGGCTTGGTTTCTTTGCAGTGGTCTTGGGTTGACATTTTTAGCTTTATCAGATGTGTTGATTTGTATTTGTCCCTTTGGATTGATACCAGAACTGAAATCATTGAGTTGGCGTAATGTTTTGATCAGCACCATGTAAATTTTGGCCTTTCTTCTGGATTTGCCTGCACAGATCTCAACACAAGTGTTGCACAATATAGGGATGATGGGATGCCATGAAATGCGGTCAATTTCCTTTATAGTGCCGGTTTTAGGGTCTAACACATGTAATCTGATATTCTGCGACCGTTTTGCCAATATGTGAAATATGAATGCCGAACACTTCTAAATGAATGCAAATGATGAGGAAATTGCCGTGTTAAAAATACAATATTTTCGACTAATCAGTTGGCCCTGTCAGTATGATTTTATCTAGTAATAACTTAAGTCCGGTCATGATGTTTGGTCGCTGCAATTAGGAGAGAGAGAAGAAACACATTAGCATGATGCTCTTGCAAGTTTAGAGTGTTTTTAATTTGTCTAAACAGGATGGCTCCCACTGTCTCTCGAATCCCTCCTCAAACCAAAAAGGAAGAATTAGTCAGGATCAATCTCACCGTACAATACTTGCTTAACCGTTCGGCCAGGCTGGTGTCGGCACTTCGAGAGAGGTTTTCCAACGCTTTCGCGAAGTTCCTTAATTAAATAACCTCTTTTCCCTGGTGGCGTAGCCCCGCTAACACCTTTCTAGACACCTACTTAGTTTATAGCATTGATCGTTAAGTGAGAAATTTCCCGAGGAGTAGCATATACTCACAGTAGGATCGGGATCCAAATATCATTGCTTGACAAAACTGAAGGAATCCTACCAGAATCATCACATTCCAAATGGTATGCACCGCTAGCAAGTTTCAGTTCTTTTGAAACTCCCGATGTGGATTTTTGCCCCATGCACTTATGACCTTGACTTTAGCCAAAATATCATAAGTCACATGTCAAGTTCTACCCGTCATTCTCCAGGTTAATTTGAGCCCATCCGCACATACCCTTGACTTTAGCCAAAATGGTAGAATGACTGCCCCAAACCAACACATCTATCTATGCTGCACATGAATACCCAATAGCTACCAATCACTATGCCTTGACTTTGGCCAACATACATAGCTTGAATACTATTGACCATCCATGTGAAACGACGGAGGGCTACGAATGGTTTTGGCGAAACCGTGAACGTAGTGAACTTGATATAATCGATGGAACGAGATAGCTTTTAAAAGGAGTGGATTAAGCTCCGCGTTTAAAAGTTATTTTTGAAAAGAAACCAAGTGGTTTTGAAAGTGTTCCAACGACTTTTACTTGGTTTATTTTTCTTGCATTATTTCCAATGCGTCCCATCATTTAATCCTACCATTGCAGAAAACAACCAAAATATGACGTACGCTTATGCTATCCACATTCGCCACGGGGCCCCGTCATTACCCGTTAGGTTACTTAACTAACAACAGAGCGGGGGCTGGACTAGAGCGGATGCAAAATATAAGCAACGCCTAAATAATATCATATATAGATATATTGCAATGATAGCCATTTCAGATCACAGATGAACACATTGGATATACTAGGAATCCGCAATTCGTACGAGCCTGTAACGAAAGGCGGATTACACGGTCGCGATGAATAGCCAATACCTCACCCTAGATCCCTACGGGTGCGGCATACTACCCGCCAAATATCCAAAGTAGAGCAACCTCCCTCAACGATGTGAGTAGGCCACTCGGCACTTCGAGATACCCGGTAGTTTCTGCACCCCACCTTGGGTCTATCCTTGGAGCAAAAACAGTAAAAAGAAATTATACAATGACGGCTACAACCCCGACCCGGTTGTGCGGCCAAAAATAATATTACATCAATTTACATATTACATGAATTGAAAGATAAAAGAAAACTCTCATCTCACAACCCCCCGGCTATTCATCCGCGACGATCCAATGAATTCATATACACATACCATCAACATTATAGATCACAGATATGTATAACCCCCACTAATCGACGTATAGGGATTAGCGGACGTTCAATACATATAACACATTACAGATATATACCCGTCAGCTTAAGTCTTTAGAAGTTCGATCAAAATACGGATTTTCAAGCCCCAAAAACTAATTTTTCTTTCTGGAAAATCTGGGCAGAAAACACATATTGCAAAAATTCCAAAACAACCCCAGAAATACACTGCAATAAATTTGTGCCACGGCCGAGTCAACTCGGCCGCGTAATCACGGCAGGAGCATGCTCCCGCCGCGTTTCCGCGGCGACTTGACCGGTTCGTTGGACCAATTTTCTTGGGTGTTTTGTAAAAAGCCTAAGTCGATTTTTGATGTATGATTTTTCAATTTTTGAACAGAATACGGAATCGACAGAAACTTGATTTTTCGGGTTCGTTTCGTGCCTTTATCTCCGATCGAATTTCTAGTTACTTTGTTAACATGTCAGATAGTGTTTAACTAGGCTCTGATACCACTGTAAGTCCATGCTCCCCTTCCCCGGTACTTACGGGGTTGCGGAAGTAGTGAAAAATGATTTTCAAGAGGGTGGTAACATGGACTCATAATACGGATCTTTGTTAAACAACTAACTAACAACCTAACTTGAGTTTTACCTACTCGGTTAGGGGGCTATACCTTTCTTGAACTCTTTCGTCTTCAACTCCTCCCGGTGTACGGATCGGCCTCACCTCGTCGTCTCCTTGCGCCGAAGATGGATCCACCCGAAAGCTTCTACCTTTGGCTTCTTCTTCGAACTTTGAAGAAACTAGAACACTTGGCTTGCTAGGCCTTATGAACTAGAATGAGTATAGGATTGTTTTGGTGTCTTTTTATCTCTAAGGCAATGAGTCTCAACACATGAGAATGGTTTGCCTTAAGCTAGAGAGAGCAAGAGGAAGAGGGAGAGCTTGAGCAAGTGATGGCAAGAGAGAGAAATGAAATGAGAGAATGAGTAACCCTTTTGCCATCCAAGCTCTCATAATCCAAAGCTATCATAACAAAAATAGTAATCAAGTATTGTGTGATGGTTTAAGTCAAAATGGCTATATCATTTCATGCACTCATTTTGCATAAATAAATAAGCAAGCAAAAATCTTTGCCATGAAATGATAGCCATTGTCATGATGATGGTCAACTAGTCCAACCTAGTCAACCGGTTAACAAAGTCAACAAGTCAATAAAGTCACCCCCTCAACAACCATATCACCATAATACTTAATTAATATTATTGTTAATTATATTTCTTATTCTCATTAGGTTTTAGCCAAAAGTCAATAGTCAATAGTCAACAGTCAACAACCCCAATGAGAATCCTCTGCCTCTGTCTCTCTGTCAACTGTGCATACACACCCGCATCCACGTTCCGAGGAACACGAATACAAACGAGATAAAACCAATCCCAAAATGTACACTAGGATCTGGCTTAAACCAAAGCCCGCTAGTGTTAACCGTCCGGACACCAAACGTGCACAAGTGTACGGATGTGACCGAACCCTGTCGCAAAACAATGCAACCTGTCGCAAAACCATGCGACCTCTACTCTTTTGCCTAAAGGCGAATAGCTTTCTGTGTGGGAATCTAAAGACTCGACACTACGCTGGCAGTGGGTTTAACCACAGACCGAAAGTGGCACTAGCTGTGCATAACGGTCCCCAGGTAGATGCCGACAAGAAGACTGACGAGGTGAAACCCATCTGAACTCCTACTGAGCCTGAATGTGACAATCTCCATACAGTCCGGTCTGTTCGTCTGATACATCGCATGGCGGGCCTAGGGGGCGGTAAACGTCAGTCCCCTAATAGCGGTACAATTCGTGTCGGAGTGAAGCCTAGAACACCCTGAGATAACACTGGAAACCTACCAGTATATCTCGCTTGCCCTGGCCAGGGACTACCCATGTAATTGCTCTCCTAGACACAGCGTGATGTCAACCCCCAATACCGGGAGAGATGAATCCTGTCTAACCGTCACTGCCTCCAAGTGCTTCGGGACTGCACCCAACTACTACCTGTTTGCACAACTCCTTTGAGCCGTGGTAGGGTAGTAATCTAAGTGCAGTGGGAACACACTCGAGGCGAAGTGACGGTGTCAAGTCAGCGGACTAAGCTGTACTCATGTCACATGGGAACTGATAACTGACTATAGGTATAGTACCAACCAACAGTTCCCGACGAGTCCTGTCCAGTGTACTCGTAACCCAACGAGCACCCGCATACTATCTCAAGTACGACGTACTGACGGCTGTGGGACAGACCGTCTCCCACACTGGGATGAGAAGCGCATACGCTAGTCTACTCCGGAGTATCGATGCCCTGTCTCGATTGTCCTTCTACTAGGGACCTGCATAAGGATGTGCTTATAGATTACCCAGCCCCCACTAGTGTGACTGCCATCACAACGCTGGTAATCAAGCAAAGATCCGAAGGGCTCCACTAATGTGTGTAGGTGATATTCTAAAATAAACACATGTAAACATTGAAGTAGAAACAAACCAAGTAGCATACTACTATATTGAGCAAGATTGTCTATACAAGATGAATATCCCAAGCTTCCATTAAGTAATATACAAACTAGTATGATACAGTAATGGCCTCTAGGGCATATACACTAACAGTTAAGATATAAATTGATTCTATATATATCTGATATAGAAACAAAAGAACTAATTTAATTGGAACCAGATTCAAAATCATGCAGCTGTCTCCAATGCATATCAATCAAGTTGAAAAAGGCCATTCAACATTACACATATAGGAGTGCATCCATATATGAGTAACCCGAAAGAGAAGCAAGTTCTCAAATCCATTACTATCAACGAAATACCAAACACAAGTATCTACATCATCGACTTCATCGATGAATCCTGATACTTCCAACAAATGGTTTTGTACTTTATTCTTATACCTATAACTTCTCAATATCTAGATCTAGCATTTCAACGAAAAACATTTCTAGAACTTAGAGAAGTTATGAGTAAACAGAATATTGTACAAGTACCAACCCCATTGTCCTAATTGACACTGGACAACACACAATACTTTGTATAAGTCCCGTAAGTTCAATAACTCAAACCCTGTGCGTCGTAGGTTGAGAAATTGTAGTATGGTTAAGAAGGATTACACCGCTGTTGAATGCACCTTACCTAATCACCAACTGATATAGGTAAATGTCAAAGATATAATTTCAAAAACTTATATTTCACTTTATAAAATAAACGTACAGATTTATCAGTTTGAAATTGGAGCATAACAACGGATATTCAAAACCAAATATTCGTCGTCGGGCAAAATCCAGATGATTTCCTCAAATATCATCAATTACAACGAATTCCAATATAATGAGGATCTAATCACCCAATTCCCAATATCTTACTCCCACTCACCATCCGTAATAACATGCAGATGTGAGAAACTGATCTGGCAAATACATACCCTGGAGTTAGATTCCAATTGGGAAAACAGTTTTCAATTAACATTGCACAGTGAAACTGATACATAAAATGTTTCAAAAGGGTTAGCTGGTATTCCTAGTAACGCCTCTTCCATTATCCTGAATCATGACAGTAACCATATACTTACCTGCCCTCACTCCAATCCCTTTATTATGTCTTTACTTATTACCTTTTGTACACCTTCTTTAGGCTAATTTGTTTTCTTCCTTCCGTACCCTTCAGCACCAACCTAAGGTTTGGAAGAAGACTATCCAATAAGCGTAATAGGTGTACTCTCCTAATCCTAGGAGCCCTCGCAACCTGAGAGAAGGTAATGGGAAAAGAAATCTGAATAATCCTATTCTATTTTACCTGAACCAGAATCCATCCTCGAAAAAAGTTCCTTCGAGTTCGTATGTAACTATACGATGGATTTATCCAATGGAAGTGGATATCCGTAGTGATACGGAGTGTCCTGGAGAAATGCAAAGTGGATGTAGGAGTGGGAGGGGTATACCCGGTCTTTGTCGTGAATGATGGTAGTCGCAATTTCCTTTGCCATTATTCTAATCCCTTTATATGTCTTTACTTATTACCTTCTGTACGCCACACTTAAGCTTAATTGGTTTTCTTCCTTCCCTACCGTTCGTCACCTACCTATGGTCTGGAGGAAGACTATCCAATAAGCTTAATAGGTGTACCCTCTCCTAATCCTAGGAGCCCTCACAACCTGAGAGAAGGTAAAGAGAAAAGACAACCGAATAATCATATTCAATCTCTCCAGAACCAGAATCAATCCTCGAAAAAGTTCCTTCGAGTTCTTATATAACCATACGATGGATTTATCCAATGGAAGTGGACGTTCGTAGTGATACGAGGTGTTCTGGAGAAATGCAAAGGTGATATAGAAGTGGCAATGATATTTGCGACACCGTGACATTCAAAAAGCCAAATTGTTTTAAGAAGGTTCGGTTAACTTGGTTTCATGAGTTTTAGTCAAAAGTCGGGTCATAGTCGCAGCCAGAGAGAGAGAGAGAGAAGAAACACTCATCGTGCACTCTAACCTAGATCAGAATGGTTAATCATTTTATCTAATCTGGATGGCACCCACTGTTTCCTCGAATTCTCCTCCAAACCCAAAAGGAGAATTAGTCGGAATCAACCGAGGAGTAATCCTACTTATCAGTGGGAATCGGGATCCAACTATCATCGTATGATAACTTGACGGAAGACATTCAAGTTACCACACTCCAGAAGGTATGCGCAAGCCTGGAAAGTTTCCTGTATGTTTGAAACTCCCGATATGATTTTTACCCCTAGGACCTATGTGACCTTGACTAAAGATCAAAATGTCAAATGGTCCTAGTCAAGTTCTACCCGTAATTATCTTGACTGCATTAGACCCACCCGTACGAGCCTTGAATAAAGATCAAAATGATCGTACGACTGTCCTAACCAATCGCATTATCTCTGCAACAGAAAAGCACTACATAGCTACCGAACACTACGCCTCGGCTAATGCACGACATACGCAACACGATTACTAAGCTATACTAGTCTGAAATGATGGAGGGCTATGGCTGGTTTTTGGTGAAAAACATTTAACGTAATGAACTTGATCCCGTTGAAGGAATCCAAGTGTTTTTTTATAAATATATAGTGCCGAAAACTTTTGCTAAAGAGGTCACTCCCGGTGAAGGGATCTCGGCTCTTTCCCCGTCGAATGGGGTGCAGGATATCCCAAACAGAATACCACGATGCAAAGCGAAAGCAATTGACTACAGTGAAGTTATTACGTTGACGAAATCTTTTACTCAAGGGGTCACTCCCAATGAAAGGATCTCGGCCCTTACCTCGTCGAATGAGGTGCAGGATATTCCAAACTGAATACCACGATGCAAAGCAAAAGAGAACGTCTGTAATGTCCGTTTTTTAAAAACTTGGTTCCAACAACATCATATATAGGTTTGTTTTATCCTTGAATTGATAAGAATCGATGCAGTCCCATCAATTAATCACGCCAGAAAAGAACGAAAATAAAATGTACGTATAAGCCATCTGCATTCGCTACTGGGTCCCTTCATCACCCGTTCGGTTACTTAACTAACGACAGAGCGGGGACTGGGCTAGCGCGGGGGAAAAACATATACAACATCTACTAGTATATATAAATATATATATAACATTCGTTCCAGGCATGATATAAAGCAACATCACAGAAACAACACAGAATGGTGGATAATCTGGAGCCTCAGGTTTCACTTGAGCCGCAAGTGACACCTGACGTTCCCTGTCGTGTGGATAGCATGTGCAATTAAAACCTAGACCCCTACGAGCGCGGCAAGTTACCTGCAAAACCAGAAGTGAGGCAGCCCCCTTCAGCAACGTGAATGGACCACCCAGCACTTCACAGAATCCGGTAACTTGAGCACCCCTCCTGGGTCAACCTATACCCCCTACGAGTGCGGCGAATAGCCCGCCAATTCTAGAGTAAGGTCCCCTCCATTCTAACGCCATGAGACTCGCACCTGTTGCCCTCTAGAATCCGGCTATTCGTTCACTCCACCGCGGGGTAATCCTAGTACAGAAAATAATATACAAGGGTGACATCGACCTCAGCCCGGTCGTGCCCCAAAAGAATAATATACAAACTGGCAGTGACGGCAGTCCACATATCGGACGCTCGCCCCGCAATATCAAATGTACAAATGAAATAAAACTTTACTAACATTGCGCCACAGCTATCCACCACGACAATCCATCCAACATCACAGCACAACACAGAACATCAACATGAATGTCACGTTCGCAAACCCGTCTAAAGGAACACATAGCAGTTAGACGGGTTTACCGATCAAATGACATTCACGGTCACAGATTATAATGTATGTACTGTTAAACGCACACTTAAATTATCGATCGACTAAGGTCCAAATTGGCCCCAATAACAAAAACAGCATTGTAAAGAAAACTGGGCCAAAACAGAATATCACAAATATCACAATTCCAAGTGAATGAGCTACAGAAAAAATTTGGAAGCCCGTCGCCACTAAACAGCCATGGAACCGCCGCCAATAGGGGCTAAGTGCTGCGGTTCTGCAGCGCTTTAGAGGAAACAAGAGCTCAAATTTTTTACGTACTCCTAAAAAAGCCTGCACGGATATTTAAACCACTGAAAAATATTTTTTGACCACTTTTGAAAATCGACAGCAAACAGAAAATGAAATCGTGATTTTGGCAATTTCCGTCGATCGATCTTTTAAGCACGTTTAAACAAGTTAGTAAGGGGTTTAAAGGGTGACTCTGATACCATGTTGGGTCGCGGCAGCGCCCCGGCCATCGAAACGCGGCAAAAATACGGAACAAATTTTTTTAAAAACCAGCGCTACCTTTACCCGATTTACGGATCGACCTTAAACTCTAAACTAGCAATCTAGACTAAGAGTTACAATTGTTATACCGAGTTGAACCATGTCCTTCGGTCTTCATTCCAAGCTCCTAGCGGTTCTTTGACGATGTTTAGTTGCCGGTCTTCCACCATCTCCGATGATCCACCTGAGGGAAACGGCGCAAGCTCCAGCCTCGTCGAACGAGACAACCGACGCTCCAAAGTCGCTAGCTATGGAGAGTGGGGGTGTATGAAAGTGTCACTATAATTTTCTCTCTACCCATGAGCTCAAGAGAGCATCCATAGAAGATGAATGGAGGTGATGAAGCTTTGGCATGAGCAAAAGAATTGGCTAAGTATTTTGTGAGCATGAGAGAGTGGAGAGCAAAAAAGAAGCAAGTGTGTAATGTCTCATAACCATTTACAAATGAAAAATTCCCCCACCTCAATTAGTGGCCGTCCCCCCATTCTCTCATTCCCACAAAAAAATCTTATCAAATTATCCAATAAACAATTCACACCATATTTTGCTACATGCACAAAACCATACCATAGAACATGCTCATGCCACATCACACCCTCCACCTCATTATAAAACAAATGAATTTCCTAAAAAGGAAAATCATTAATGAGGTGGCAAATCTTCTAGAAGCTATTCCGTATAAAATACGGAATACTTCCCGGTACATGTATCAAAATACATGTACGCGTATTCGTATAAAAATACGAATAGCCAAGAGAGAAAATAAATAGAGAACAATAATACTAGAATACATATATATATATATATATAAATACATATGTAAATTATTAAATCAAAAACCTGATTTAATAATCTGGCTTAATCCTAAGCTGCTAGTATTATCAACCGTCCGATTAAAGTCTGCGCAACAAGTGCACATATTTAATCGGTCACCCGTATGTACCAACATACGACATGTACACCATATCGCCTGAACAGTGAAAACCCTCTGTGTGGGACTCTAAAGACTCGTCAATACGCTGGCAGTGGGTTTAACCATAAGCACGTCAGCAGCACTAGCTGTACGTAACGGCTACCCAGGTATTGAGCGAAAGGGAGGCCGACGAGCAAACTCATGCAGAACCCCTACTGAGCCTGACAGTGACAATATCCGTACAGTCCGGTCTGTTCGTCTAAGAGTATCGCATATCAAGTATAAGGGGGTGGATAAAGTCAGACCCCTAACAACGCGACATTTAGTGTCGGTATGAAACCCCATCACCACCTAAGAAACTATCGATCCTGGATCGGTAATTCTCGTCCACCGTGGCCACGGATTTATGGTGATGGCCATCCGTACACAACGCGACATCAACCCCCCATATCGGGAGAGACGAATCCCCGACGATCCGATCACTGCCTCCATGTGGATCGGGACTGTACCCAACTAAAACCTGTTTGCACGACTCCTTTGAGCCGTGGTAGGGTAGTAATCAAAGCGCAGTGGGAACTCACACGAGACAAATGACGATCTCAGGTCGACAGACTAACCTGTACACATGTCACCTGGAAACTGCTATCTGACAATAGGTATAATACCAACTAGCAGGTTCCCGGCGAGTCCGTCCAGTGTACTCATAACCTAATTAGCACCTGTATACTATCTTAGGTGAACAAACTAACACCAATGGCTTGTGAGACCTGGCCACCGCCCCTCGTCGAGGTCTGGATCAGTATACACTAGTCTACACTGGAGTATCGATGCCCGGTCTCGATACTCCTACGACTAGGGACATTTTAAGGATGTGCTTATAGACCCCCAGCTCCCACGTATGTGATCGCCATCACAATGCTGACAGTCAAGCAAGAATCCTATGGGCTTTATCAACATTATGATAAAGACAAACCAGATAGCATACTATCATCTTGAGTAAGACTGTTTTATCGGTATAGGTCCTCACTCAATCATAACAATCACAAGTCCACGACTATGATAATTGCCTTGAGGGCACTATAGCCAACAATCTCCCACTTGCACTTAAGGCCATTTATTGCGATGTCGCATACTCATAGCCCATGTTATACCGAACACCCAACTTCTCTACTAATCAGTTTCGCAAAATCCGTTTGCGAAAATGATTGCGTTCGAGAAATAGCCTCAGTGAGTGGATCCGCTCCATTGTTTCTTTCCATATCTCTCTATATCTCAACTTCGCAGAGAAAACTATCTCCCGAAATGAGCAATACCTGTCTTAGAATTTTTCTTGGATATCTGATGGGACCCAGTTCATATGTGAACTCTAAATCCAGCAAACTACTTAGACCGTATCGTTCACTGAATTTAATCAGTAACATGCGCCATGCCTTCCACAGTATCCGCTTGGACCACCTGTCCAACATACTGTCCCCCAAAAGAGGGAAAACTATAACTCTTACAGTCACTCTGTCATCCTGGTCACCAAGGAAGCCTGAAATGATAACCGCCTCCTGAAGGAGTCTGCCGTTACCGTATCGCAAGAACATCCATTTATGTTCAATAACTGCTTCCCAATGTTTCTCCAGGATTGGATTAATATATGTTTATTATTCCAGCTAGTCCAAAAACAACATCTAGTGTGGTACTTGACATTTCATGATTAACTCAATTGCCTAAGCAATTGATATGATAATCATGTAGATCCCTCTCCCCTTTAGTCTTTAAGAAACCTTTTAGAGAGGTTGACTCCATCACTTGCAGGTAGATCACCATGCCAGGAGTCGTCCATTTAATGTCAAAGTACCCGGATTAGGATACTTCCCAAATCTAGATCTAAAACCATAGATCTAGTAACCAGAAAACTTGATTTTATATCCATATCCTATGTGGAGAAACAACATTATGACAACCACAGTATAACAGATCGTAGTACAGGAATATCTCTTCCTACCAAGTGCATGTCATCCGAATACCTTGACATCACTCTCTACTACCTTCTTAACAGATCATCTCCTATTCTGATGAAGTCAAAGCCTATGACTGTCATATCAACAAATAGATAGTCTATTTCCGCTATACCTGCTTTAGTCCGTAAATAGACATAAGCTACTTGCCTACTATGCTTCCGCTGCTCTCACTGACTACAACAACCCTCTGGCAGAGTCATATACACGTGCACTTCTAAAACATGTTTAGAACGACGCTATACTCATCCTCCTGCCGGGTCTTATAGTCTAGAACAACAGCATTGGCAAATCTGGGTAAACAAGAACTTCCCTGTCACCGTCACTGAGAAGGCCGAAGTACCTCTCGGGTGACTAAGTTTACCCACCAAATCTGCGGAGTGGCTAATGGAATGTCAAAACTAATTGAATCCTTAGGTTCTATTAAATCTTTAGTGATCGTTTGTGGTTCTGGAATTATTTCCAGTTCTACCATACTCCCACTTATGTTTTTCAGAAAAAATCCATTTTATTAAAACTGTGGTGATTCAAGAACAATATAAATATTGATCTTCCTGATGGTAGAAAGTTAACCCTCGTAAAAGTCCGGGATAACCCACAAACAATCATTACTGAAACGTGCCTTGAGTTTATCCGGATTCTGGTTTTAAGCATCAGCCGGACAACTCCGTATACCTTAACATCGTTAAGATATAAATTGATTCTATATATATTTGATATAGAAACAAAAACACTAATTTAATTGGAACCATATTCAAAATCATGCAGCTGTCTCCAGTGCATATCAATCAAGTGGAAAAAGGCCATTCAGCATTACTCATCTAGGAGTGCATCCATATATGAGTAACCCGAAAGAGAAGCAAGTTCTCAAAACCATTACTATCAACGGAATACCAAACACAAGTATCTACATCTTCGACTTCATCAATGAATCCTGATACTTCCAACAAATGGTTTTGTACTTTATTCTTATACCTATAACTTCTCAATATCTAGATCTAGCATTTCAACGAAATACATGTCTAGAACTTAGAGAAGTTATGAGTAAACAAAATATAGTACAAGTACCAACCCCATTGTCCTAATGGACACTGGACAACACACAATACTTTGTATAAGACCCCTGAGTTCAATAACTCAAACCCTATGCGTCGTAGGTTGAAAATCTGTTGTATGGTTAAGAAGGATTACACCGCTGTTGAATGCACCTTACCTAATCACCAACTGATACAGGTAAATGTCACAGACATAATTTCAAAAAGTTATATCTCACTTTATAAAATAAACGTACAGATATATCAGTTTGAAATTGGTGCATAACAACAGATATTCAAAACCAAATATTCGCCGTCGGGCAAAATCCAGATGATTTCCCCAAATATCATCACTTACAACGAATTCTAATATAATGAGGATCTAATCACCCAATTCCCAATATCTTACTCCCACTCACCATCCGTAATAACATGCAGAGGTGAGAAACTGATCTGGTAAATACATACCGTGGAGTTAGATTCCAATTGGGAAAACTGTTTTCAATTAACATTGCACAGTGAAACTGAAACATAAAATGTTTCAAATGGGTTAGCTGGTATTCCTAGTAATTCCCCTTCCATTATCCTGAATCATGACAGTAACCATATACTTACCCGCCCTCACTCCAATCCCTTTATTATGTCTTTACTTATTACCTTCTGTACACCTTCTTTAGACTAATTGGTTTTCTTCCTTCCCTACCCTTCGGCACCAGCCTAAGGTTTGGAAGAAGACTATCCAATAAGCGTAATAGGTGTACTCTCCTAATCCTAGGAGCCCTCGCAACCTGAGAGAAGGTCATGGGAAAAGACATCTGAACAATCCTATTCTATTTCTCCTGAACCAGAATCCATCCTCGAAAAAAGTTCCTTCGAGTTCGTATGTAACTATATGATGGATTTATCCAGTGGAAGTGGATATCTGTAACGTTTTGAAAATCGTTTCGGTGAAATTTCGAAAAATCGGTAAAATAAGGGGGTTTTCGGTAAAAAGTCAAAATACAAATATCTTTATTATAAAATTAAATATACATATTCTAGGTTTGTAATTGCTAGTATTTGGTGTTTATTGACCCACTGGTAAATTTCAAATTTTCTGAAATTTTTTCCGAAATTAATTATTTTAATTTTATTTTAAGCCGTCACTAATACATTTAATTAGGGAAAATTACAAATTGGAATGAGTTGAAACATATTTTTTGCATCATAAAACATTAAACTAAATTTTATCATGTGGTTTTTGAAATGAAATCGTTTGCCAAAACGGTTTAGAAAATATCGAAGAAAAAGGCTTTTTTCCGGTGAATTTAGTGTTAACGGGAATTGGGGTAATACATTTACCTTTTTTCCTAACCCACACACCCACACCTCACCCTCTCTCCCTCTCCCCATGTGTCCGGCCCCACCATAACAGCCCTCTCTCTCTCTCTCTCTCTCCAATCACCAAGAAAAGATAAGAAAAGAAAAGAAATTGATAAAAGAAATGGTGGACTTTGACTTTCCCACTTTCTCTACCTCACTCTCTCTTCTCCCTCACCCATTTCCCCTCCCTATTTTGGCCGAATCTATAAAATTCCTGCATCCCTCCCCTCTCATTCCTCATCTCATCTCTTCTCAAAAAAAAAATTCACAAAAATTTCATGAAAAATCAACTAAAATCAAAACCGAAATCCAACTCCTACCCATTATTTATTTGCCTATCTAGCATGGATTTTTGGAGCAAGAGAGCAATTTGGGAGGCTTAGATCCTTGCTAGATCTCTAATTGGGAGGTATAAATCTTAACCCATGTCTTAATTGTTGGTTAATTACTCCAATTTAACTAAATTTGGTGTTTAATTTGTGTACATATTGCAAACTTGAATTGTGGGGTTAATGGTTATATGTGAGATTAAAATCAAGATAGGGTTTTGTCACATCATTAAGATTGCCATGAGTAGATTAACATGTTAATTCTTGCTAAAAAATAATCTAGTTACTAATTTCAAAATTTGTTAGTTGGAAATTGTGATAAATGTGCTTTTTGCTAACTAGGTTTTTTTGAAATTGTTTTATATTGGGATTAAAATCTAAATTAAGGTTTCATGTCATTATTAATATTATAATGAGTGGTTTAATGATTTTGGATCATGCAAAACCAAGCTTAATTGATGAATTATGAATTTTGCTTTAAAAGGAGTTAAAAATTGATATTTTTGCAAACTAGGATTTTGGAAATTATGCAAATTTATGAGATTAAATTATGGAAATGGTTTTTATGACTTATTTAAGATGTTTAATAAGTATTATGGCCATTAGATTTGTTTAAACATCGAGTTTTGTACTAAAACGGGTAATTTGTGCTTGCTAGATTTTCGGAAAAATGGCTTTTAAAGTGAATTTGGGGTTTTTGTGAATTTTAAGCTATTTTATATTATAATTAGTGCTTGTGATTGTACAAATGAGTGTGTTTAGGTTTTTCTCGATGGTTTGGCGTTTGTACGCCGACGTCGAGGGTTTTTGGGTTGATTTGTGAAAGCAACCATAGGTTTTGACCTATGTGGGTTTCGTGTGTTGTTTTGGTCATGAGTCGGATTATAATGCGATATGGTGCGTTATGATATATAGGTACCCCATGTGGACTTCGAGACGAAAATCAAGCGCGTGGCGATGTCGGCACCGGCGAGCGAGGACCAGGTGAGTAGATTTATATCTACGGGGAGAAGTCAGGTGGATGGCGTATACACCCCCACAGTTCGTGGTGATGTATACGAATACGTATACACACATATATATTTTGATTATATTTTGTTTGAGTATATTGATGATAATATGGATATTTGGTGTTCTAGGATGATTTAGTGTCGCGAAACCCTAGAGTAGTGGTCGCACCACACATGCACACAACCACCCATACTTGCATACTTTCTTCTTTCATTTGTGCTTATTCGGGAATATATAGTTATGTGTTCACATGGGTATGGGACTATGTGTTCACATACGGATTTGAAGATGATACTTGGGTTTGAGATGAGTCGATGAGATTTGTGTTGATGTTGTGATATCGGTGATATGGCAGGATTCGTATTTGAGATACGTCCTGATGTTATAGCGGGTCTTTAAACGACGATACGGGTGAATAGTGCTATAAATAAAATGGTCGACATGTGATCGTGATATGAGATATGATATGCTAGGATATTGATACTAGGCCGTATTGGGCAATGTATACCCCTTGATGATGATATGTGCTGATGATATCGGTTTGTACGAGACTGTCGATCAGTAGTCATATCATGACTATATTGATGATATTAGTATTGTATTAGACATAGGTCAGTACCCTAGACTATGATCTTTGATAAAGAGGATACCGGATGAATAGTGTGATAAATATGATATTGACCCGTACCCAGATTTGGGGATGCCGTACGGCGGATTTACGTACGAGCTATATTTTGATGATTGATCCGCACTCTTAACTTGGGATGTCTGATTATAGATATGGTATCGGATATGATATTATTGAGGCGGGATCACTGACTAATATATATACAGGTATGTATATGTATCGACTCAGATTTTAGGCGGTTTCCTTACCTGTAGTCCAGCTTGTTAGCTTAACCCTTTAGTTTAGTTTAGTTGTCAGATTAGATTCGATTCATACCTATTTCAAAAACTAACGAATCGTGGATATTTTAAAAGACAGCCCAAGGAATCCTACGGATATTTCAAAAGACGTATCTTTTCATAAAAACACAGTAGCCCCTATTTTCAAAACCCCATGATTCGTGTTATTTCAAAAGGCACCATTTGTAGGACTTATATTAGGATAATGCGGTTTAGTTATCGTTGTGTCTAGTATTCCGCTCATTATTACTGTTCGTTCCGCACCGCATACTTATATTATAATTTCTTATTGCATTGTTGATATCATACTGTTAGGACACCAGCACCATTACCGATGATGCGTATATACCATGTACACTTGCTTGCCATCTCACACACATCT
This sequence comes from Agapanthus africanus, assembly GCA_030015575.1. NCBI lineage: Eukaryota > Viridiplantae > Streptophyta > Magnoliopsida > Asparagales > Amaryllidaceae > Agapanthus > Agapanthus africanus. The sequence goes on along the minus strand of JASDDO010000016.1, from coordinate 192,692,673 downwards.
TCATCGGTAATTGCCATGTCACGCACAGATTAGAAAATATTATCGCCTAATGTAGCTTGTTAACTAGTAGTTTTGACATGATGATTAGTTGCTTGCATTATATGCTAGTTTAGACATTGTAGTTGTTACTTGTCACTTCATGCATACTGTTATTCATTATATGCCGCATTCATGGATGCTCATGCTTATATTCATGGTTTTACATGCTACTGATGATTCGGATTTCCATGATATTTTCTGGATTTGGAGGAAAGCCGCAAAACTTATATAAACTGCTTTCTCTCTTTTTAAATAAAAGTGCGGTTTTCCCATGATGTATGAGTCGTCCACCATGAGTTGCTGATGGATTTCGAGACCCGATTCGAGGAGATGGATGAACCGTTTCGGGTACATGGTGGGCCCGGTAAGGTACCCCGGGGCAAGAAGGTCGTGTTGCTGACGTTGAGCCTGGCAGGGGAGCACTACCTACCGGTGATATTACCCGACGCGTCGGATATCCGGAGGATACCTTCGTGGTCTTGAGATGGATGGTAGGGGCCGGTCTGGACTGACGGCACCCTAGATATTGAGATTGAGACATTGAGATTTCGAGATATTGAGGTACTGAGATTTGATGATACAGGCCAGTCCGGATAGCCGGAGCCTGAGATTTCGAGACATTGAGATTTATGTTTTGTGTCGATGCTAGACACTGTTGATGCTGATTTCATTTATGATACCTCATTTTAAAAATACAAAGGAAATCTCACTAAATTATGGAAACAGTTTTTCATTTACATGTATTATGTTTTCATGCATTCATACCTCATTCATATGATATATTGCTACCTGAGGCACTGACACGGGCACATGAGATTACACTCGGGTTAGATATTACCCTAGCCATTGTTATAGGCTGCATGTTATACATATATTTGAGGATATATTATGATCATTGACCTAGGATTGCGTTATTTATGCGATTTCTGTGCGTAGATGTTTTTCTACTTACGAGTTGCCAACTCACCCCCGTTGTGCCACAGTTCTTGCAGGTTTCGCCGTACAGGTTTCTTTACGGCTTTGCTGGCACTATTTTCATCTCCGGGTGACTTGCTAGTAGGTGGGTTTATTTATATCGTACCCATCATTATATCTTGTATATTATTATTCTGTTTTATCTAGAAGTTCCATCAACCAAACATGTATTTATTTTTGAGATAGAGACCAGTGATGTTATTCTTTCGACCTTAGAGTCGCGCGTTATATTTCTGTGGATTTCTTGTGGTTTGAGTATCCTTTTGAGTTTCTGATCCTCTCCGTTGGCGTTGTATATTATATTACTTGTGTGGTTGTGACCGTCGATTGACGAAGAGCTAGCTCCCGCTTGGGGATGCCTTTTATTGATTTCATATACTATTCATGTTGTATCCCGTTTGGGAGCCAGTTTTTACAAAGGAGACTCTGCCGAAATTTTCTGGAACTATTTGATGTTTTTAAAACCGCATAATTCGGCATATGCTATTAAAACTACTTGATTTTAAATTGGTTTTCCTTCACTCTACTACTTTTCTTGGTTTGGATTTCTGGGATTTTCGGCTTACTTAGATTACATACGCCTCGAGACATTCGTAGTTTAAGTGCCGGTCATATTCCGTACTTTCGGGACGTGACAATATCCGTAGTGATACGGAGTGTCCTGGATAAATGCAAAGTGGATGTAGGAGTGGGAGGGGTATACCCGGTCTTTGTCGTGAATGATGGTAGTCGCAATTTCCTTTGCCATTATTCTAATCCCTTTATATGTCTTTACATATTTCCTTCTGTACACCACACTTCAGCTTAATTGGTTTTCTTCCTTCCTTACCGTTCGGCACCTGCCTATGGTCTGGAGGAAGACTATCCTATAAGCTCAATAGGTGTACCCTCTCCTAATCCTAGGAGCCCTAACAACCTGAGAGAAGGTAAAGAGAAAAGACAACCGAATAATTGTAAGGTTAGTATAGCACCCTATGAAGTGTTTTGAAGCATAACATGACCCAAAGTTATAATTTTTAAGGTGCTAAACTAACATGCAAAGGGATCGATCCTAGAAAATTAGGGTTAAGAAACTTTAGGCTAGTAAAGATAAGGGTTTGAAGGCTACAACCTTTGTAGCTCCCCTTGGTTGGACTCCTTGGTGTCTTGGGTGTTGAATCGAGTTCCTCTTGAAGTTCCCTTGCGTCCACGACGATCCACCACGGAGCACTCCGTCCAAGCTCGCTACTTTGGAAAACCGAAGGAAACACTCTAATCAAGTCGGCTAGACTTGAGTAGAATGATGTTGTGGTTTGGAATCTCACTTCAAAAACCTTTCTTTAGTTGTATTTAGCTCACTAGAAAAGACTAGAGAGGAAGAGATGAAGGAGGATTAAGATGGTGGCTAAAATGAACAAGAGGTGTAAAAGATAACCTTGAGTTAAGAAGAAAAAGAAATATATATCACTATATATATTTATTTCCTTCTTGACTTCAACCATGATTAAATGATGGATAGTTAGTTTAACTTGGGTTTTAAATGATAAAGAGAAGGATAACCATAGGTTAGTGGTAGTTGAGCATGGTTAGGTCGAAGGAAGAATGTAGAAGCATGAATGATTATCCTTTCTTTTTCATTTTCTTTTTAAACCCAAAATGAAATAATAATCCATTATATAATCCATGGTGTGAGTCTTATATTGCCACCATTTCCATATGCTAACAACCATGATGGATGGGTGTATGTATGTATGCATGTATGCACATTCACATGTGCATGAAACTAGCATGAAAGAAAGAAAGAAAAGCACACATGCATGCACACATCCATCATCCAAGAAAAAGTTTTAAGTGAGAAAACTAATGGTTAAATGATAAATCAACACTTGATTTATCAATCCGGTCATATCTCATATGACCCCACCAAAAGCAGTTCACCCGATCAATGTTCGGTATCATATACGCACATTTCAATCGGGTGCATGCACATATCGCATACGCGCACCACAATGTTTCGCCTGGACTGGATAACCCCTTTGTGGGACTCTAAGACTCGTCAATACGCCGGCAGAGGGTAATGATCATATCAAGTACCCTCAAGCCGCAAGCGGTCAGCTAAACGTAACGGCCACCCGGTTATTGAGCGATCAGAAGACAACAAGCGAACCTGCTACAACTCCCGTCGAGCCATCCGGCAACACTACCGTACAGTCCGGTCTCTTCGTCAGATATGCTGCATATCGAGCCTAGGGATGGTCACGTCGACCCCAATAACTCAATAAGTCATGTCGGTGAATGGTCTATAACAGATCGAGAAACTACTGATAACACTTATCAGCAAATCTCAGCAGCCCTGGCCAGGGACTTGCTGTTATAACCAGTCGGGCACAGCACAACATCAACTCCCAATACCGGGAGAGACGAAACCCCTCCTATCGCTCATCGTCTTCGTGTGTCTCGGGACTGTACCCAACGGCCACCTGTTTGCACGACTCAGTAGAGCCGTGGTAGGGTGGCAATCAAAGTACAGTGGGAGAACACACAAGACTCCATGACGATCTCGGGTCTACAGACTAACCTGTACCAGTGTCACCTGAGAACTGCTATCCGACGATAGATATAATTCCATATAGGAGTTCTCGGTGAGTCTGTCCAGTGTACCCAGTCACCACTGAGCACCCGTATATGATCTTGATATCAAATATCGATGAATGTGGGAACATTCATCGCCCATCGTATGGGTCTAGTATCATATACGCTAGTCTACTCTGGTATATCAATGCCCCGTCTCGATATACCTACGACTAGGGACGTTCCAGGATATGCTTATAGACTACAGATGTCCCACTAGTATGATCTCCATCATAATCAGAGTGTTCAAGCCGATATCTTCAGGGCTTTATCAGCATGTATGAATGAATAGAAGCATGATCAAATAAACATGTCAGATAAAGAAGAACCAGATAGCATACTATCATGTCGAGCAAGAATGCAAACTGAATATATATACATGTATAGATACATCCACTATCACATAATGGCCTCTAGGGCATACATATATCCAACAATCTCCCACTTGCACTAAGGCCAGTTATTGGCGTATCTCATACCCAACATCTCAAAAAATCGCTCATGCTGTGGCTGAGGGAGGGCCTTGGTGAGTGGATCCGCGGCATTGTTCTTTGTGTCTACTCTCTTAATCTCGATCTCGCGGCGATCTACAATCTCCCGGATCAAATGAAAGCGCCTCAGGATATGTCTGGACCGCTGATGGGATCTGGGCTCCCTGGCTAACGCCATTGCACCATTATTGTCACAATACAAAGGTATTGGATCAATAATGGTTGGAACTACTCCTAGCTCCGAGACGAACTTCTTCATCCAGACGTCTTCCTTGGCGGCATCATTTGCAGCAATGTACTCAGCTTCCATCGTAGAGTCTGCAACGGTATCTTGTTTGGAACTCTTCCAACTTACCGCCCTCCATTGAGGGTAAATACAAACCCTGAGATAGATTTGCTGTCATCCTTATCGCTCTGGAAGCTCGAATCGGTAAAGGCCTCCATTTGGAGATCTGTATTACCATACACCAAGAACAATTCTTTAGTCCTTCGTAAGTACTTAAGAATGTTCTTCACAGCTGTCCAGTGGTTCTCCCCTGGGTTGGATTGATACCTGCTTACAACACTAAGTGCATAAGCTACATCTGGGCGTGTACATAACATCGCATACATTATAGATCCTACTGCCGAAGCATAAGGTATAATGCTCATGCGAGCTCTCTCTTCATCGGTCTTTGGACAAGAATCCTTGGAGAGAGTGACTCCATGGCAAACGGGTAAGGCACCCCGTTTGGAGTCTTCCATACTAAACCTTTTTAGGATGGTGTTGATGTACCTGGTTTGGGACAATCCCAATAACTTTTTGGATCTATCCCTATAGATCCTTATGCCCAGGATGTTTGTGGCATCACCCAGGTCCTTCATGGAGAACCTTAGTGATAAGAATGATTTAACCGACTACAGCATAGGAATATCATTTTCTATAAGAAGAATGTCATCCACGTACAATACGAGGAATGTGACAGCTCTTCCTACAGCCTTTTTATAAACACAAGGTTCATCTGGATTTTTGATGAAATCAAACTCTTTGATGACATCATCGAAACAGATGTTCCAACTCCGAGATGCCTGCTTTAACCCATATATGGATTTAAGCAATCTACATGCTTTCCCGCTGCTCCCACTATCAATGAAGCCCTCTGGCTGATCCATATAAACGCATTCATCTAAATCTCCATTTATAAATGCTGTTTTAACGTCCATCTGCCAGATTTCATAGTCGTAGTGAGCAGTAATAGCAAGTAGGATCCGAATGGATTTAATCATGGCTACGGGCGAAAAAGTTTCGTCATAGTCCAAACCTGGTCTTTGACGAAAACCTTTCGCCACAAGTCTTGCCTTATAGGTCTCTATCTGCCCATCCACACCAATCTTTCTTTTAAAGATCCATTTGCACCCTACAGGTTTTACCCCAGGGGGTACAACGTCCAAAGTCCATACTTTGTTGGTGTACATAGACACCATTTCGGATCTCATGGCATCCAGCCACTTCACAGAGTCACCACTCATGATAGCTTGCTGAAAACTGGTAGGACCATCATCTTCCATGATACAGTCTTCTCTGTCACCATCAATGAGGAAACCGTAGTACCTCTCCGGTGGGCGAGAAGTCCTACCAGACCTACGGAGTGGCCAAGGTTCTTCAGTTTCTGCTGCAACAGTCGGTTCAACCAAATCGTCATTTGTAGTTTGTGTCTCTAGAACCTCTTCTAGATCCACCACTTTGCCATCATCTTTATCTGTGAAAAACTCTTTTTCCATGAATGTGGCATGTTGAGAAACAAACACTTTTTGTTCCTCTTTATGGTAGAATAAATATCCATAAGAATTCTTTGGATATCCTACAAAGTTACACATGACTGACCGTGTCTCGAGTTTTTCCGGATTCTGCTGTTTAACATAGGCCGGGCAAACCCAAATCTTAATTCTCTTAAGAGATGGTCTCTTCCCATGCCATATCTCATATGGCGTGGTAGACACGGCTTTGGTTGGAACCCTGTTTAGCAGAAACGCTGCAGTCTCCAATGCATGCCCCCAAAACGAGACTGGTAACTCAGCGTCACTCATCATGGACCGGACCATATCTAATAGGGTCCTATTCCGTTGTTCTGACACACCGTTGTGCTGTGGTGTGTAAGGAGGAGTGAGCTGAGAGAGAATCCCATTCTCTTTTAGGAAGTTTGCAAATTCTGTACTGAGATACTCTCCACCTCGATCTGATCGAAGCATCTTAATACTCAAGCTGGTTTGTTTTTCTACTTCTTGTCTATATTCAATGAATTTCTCGAAAGCGTCGGACTTGTGCTTTAATAAAAATACATGACCGAATCTTGAGAAATCGTCAGTGAATGTAATGAAGTATGAAAAACCGCCTCTAGCCTGTGTAGACATAGGCCCACATACATCACTATGTATGAGGCCCAGGAGCTGAGTAGCTCTTTCTCCGTGTCCGGTAAACGGAGTTTTGGTCATTTTACCCTTGATACAAGACTGGCAAGTCGCATAAGATTTATATTCAACATAATTTAAATATCCATCTTTGTGTAACTTGTTTAGTCTTGTTTCGTTAATATGACCAAGTCTACAGTGCCAAAGAAAAGCTTCATTTAATTCTGAAAGTTTTCTTTTATTAGTGTGTTGTATACTGAAAATTGTGTGTTGATTTAGGACATATATTCCGTTATTAAGCGTACCATACCCAACCAACATTTGATTCATGTGAATGTTCATAACATTGTTTTGCAATACAAAATTATACCCTTCATTGTCCAACAAAGAAACGGATATTATATTACATAGCATACTTGGTACAAAATAACATGGATTCAAAATCAAAATACATCCAGATGGCAACCCCAAGTGATACTCTCCCACTGCGACTGTGTGTACATTGGAACCATTTCCAACGCGGAGAGTATGGTCACCTGTCCTCAAAACCTTGCTATTTCTCAGCCCCTGCATAGAATTGAAAATGTGAGAACCTGAACCGGTATCCAATACCTAGGAAGCAGAGTTTATAGAAAAACAGTTTTCAGTCACAAACGCACCTGAAGCAGAAGCATCACCATGCTTCTTCTTGAGACTTAGGTACTCCGTGCAGTTGCGCTTCCAATGTCCTGTCTTGTGGCAATGAAAACACTCGCCTTTCCCCGGGTCTCCAGCTGTGGACTTTCCCTTTCCCTTCACCTTTTTGACTCCGCCCTTAGGATTTGTGGGTTTCTTCTTTTTCTTTCCCTTGGCCTTAGCTTTCGGGCGAGAAGAAGAAGACTGTCCAATAGTCATAACGGGAGTCTTTGCTGACTTCATAGTGCTCTCTGCACTCCTTAACATATTAAGGAGTCCAGGGAGTTCCTTCTCCATGCCATGCATGTTAAAGTTCACTATGAACTGAGCAAAGGTTGAGGGGAGGGACTGCAGAATAATATCTATATATTGTTCATTGTCCATTGTCCATCCGAGGCCCTCAATCTCTTCTATAAGAGCTATCATCTTCAAAACATGGTCTGCTACTGGTGTACCAGGGGCCATCCGCATCTGAAACAGTTTCTTTGATGCTTCGTATCGTAATACGCGGGACTGCTCCCCATACAACTCCTTTGTATGGAGAAATATCCCGTGAATGTCCATGTCCTCGTGCTGCTTTTGATGTGTGTTGTCCATCGATGCAAGCACGAGGCATTTTGCCGTGGCACAGTCAGCGTCCCATGTCTTGCGGACTTCAATGTCCGCAACTGAGGACTTTAGGCCTGGGACGGGCGGGGCTGAAGCCGTGAGGACATATGATACTTTATCATAAGTCAAGGCGATCTTTAGATTCCTCAGCCAGTCTTTATAGTTGGTCCCATTCAGTTTGTTCTTATCTAGTAAAAGCTTAAGTCCAGTCATTGGTATCTGCCATTAAGAGAGAGAAAAGAATACACTCAGCGAAAGCTCTTGCACAGATTAGATTGGTTTATTATCTTGTCTAATCGATGTTTCCCACTGCTTTTTATCAAGTTTTCATTCAAACCTTAAAAGAAAAACTAGCCAGGATTAATTACAGTCTACAACTTCGCTAACCGTTCAGCCAGGCCAGTGTCGGTACTTTGAGGGAGGTTCCCCGTGCTTTCGCACGGACCTAATTAGAGTAAACCTCGTTTTCCCAGAGGCGGAGCCCCGTTAACACCTTTCTAGACACCTAATAAGTTAGCTAATTGTAAACTGTAAAACTCTCCTAGGAGCAACTATTGCCCATAGTGGGATCGGGATCCAACCATCATATGGAAGGTATGCAATCTCATTGCAAATTTCAACACTTGAAATTCCCGATGTGGTTTTTACCCCTAATACTCGTGACCTTGGCGAAGGTCAACAAATCACGAGCACTAGTCAAGCTCAACCCGTCATTTCTTGATTAATTAGACCCGTTCACATGACCCTGGGCTAAGGTCAACAAAGTCATATGCCCGTCCTAATTAATCTGCATCATATGCTTTTGTAGGAAGACATCACTTAGCTACCGTACACTACGCCTTAGCTAAGGTCAACAAACGTAGCACGAATACTAAGTACTCTACTTCCTAAAATGACGGAGGGTTGCAGATGATTTTTAAGAAAATCTTTAACGCTTTGAGCTTGATATCGTTGTAGAATCAAAAGGTTTTCAAAAGGAGTGGCTTAAGCTCCGCAGTTTTGAAATATAGCTTTTTCATAAATAGCCGAGTAGTTTTCAAATCCGATTCTACAACATCTTTTAGGTTTATTTTCTTTAAATTAATCACATTAATGTAATCCCATCATTTATGTCCTAAAGCCAATCACAGAAAAGAAACGAAAATAACACGTACGCTTATGCCATCCGCATTCGCCGCAATGTCCCGTTATGCACCGTTAGGTTACTTAACTAACGGCATACCGGGACGGGACTAGCGCGGGTGTAAGACATAAGCAACGTCTACTATATATCATATATATAATATGTCATTCGTCTCAGATATCACAGAACACAGGCAGCAGAAACATAGATATAACGTGGGATATCCTAGGACGTCCGTATTTAGTATTTAGCCAGAATAGAAAATACGGATTCCACAGTCGCGATGAATAGCCAAGCCCACAGCCTGGACCCCTACGAGAGCGGCAAGTGACCCTACCAATCCTGGAGTTTAGGAGACCCGGTCTCGACTCCTCGAGATGGCCTCCCACTGAACCCCAGAACCCGGTCACCTGTGCTCTCCTCCTTGGGTCCATCCTAATGCGGAAAAGTAATAATATACAACACTGGTGACACAACCGCAACCTGGAAGTGCCCCAAATAAAAGAATATTACATTACATTTGAATTTACATGAATGAAAATATAAAACTCTCATCTCACAAAAACCCCCCCGCTATTCGATCGCGACAATCCTGCACATCATATCTCAGCAACACATAATATCACATATCATCAACGTAAGTAAGTATGCGTACACCGATTGTCGTCGATGTATAGCAACGAAAATGGCGATATCTAACATACTACACTTACGGTCACAGAAAAGAAAGTGTAAAACTACAATATTTGGAATCCAGATTCTCTTTAGATATCATAAATGCGAGATATCACATATTTCGTATTTCATGCCTAAACTATATGAATTCCACATATTGTATCACATTCCAGACAAACAGACAGTATTAAAGTTTTCGAACGAACGATCAAGTACCCAAGATTCACTAAAGCTCAACACTTGAGTAGGGTTCAAACATCCGGAGTGCGTGACACAGTAGTAGCGGTCCAGCCGTAGAAGGGTCAAGCCAACGCCTTACATGTGGCACGCCGTACTGCCCCAAATTCTTGCTTTGCGCAGCGGAAGAGTGGTGGGCCCATAACCCACAGGTCCCAGGATCGCAACCTGGCTTTGATACCAATGTAAGGTTAGTATAGCACCCTATGAAGTGTTTTGAAGCATCACATGACCCAAAGTTATAATTTTTAAGGTGCTAAACTAACATGCAAAGGGATCGATCCTAGAAAATTAGGGTTAAGAAACTTTAGGGTAGTAAAGATAAGGGTTTGAAGGCTACAACCTTTGTAGCTCCCCTTGGTTGGACTCCTTGGTGTCTTGGGTGTTGAATCGAGGTCCTCTTGAAGTTCCCTTGCGTCCACGACGATCCACCACGGAGCACTCCGTCCAAGCTCGCTACTTTGGAAAACCGAAGGAAACACTCTAATCAAGTCGGCTAGACTTGAGTAGAATGATTTTGTGGTTTGGAATCTCACTTCAAAAATCTTTCTTTAGTTGTATTTATCTCACGAGAAAAGACTAGAGAGGAAGAGATGAAGGAGGATGAAGATGGTGGCTAAAATGAACAAGAGGTGTAAAAGATAACCTTGAGTTAAGAAGAAAAAGAAATATATATCACTATATATATTTATTTCCTTCTTGACTTCAACCATGATTAAATGATGGATAGTTAGTTTAACTTGGGTTTTAAATGATAAAGAGAAGGATAACCATATGTTAGTGGTAGTTGAGCATGGTTAGGTCAAAGGAAGAATGTAGAAGCATGAATGATTATCCTTTCTTTTTCATTTTCTTTTTAAACCCTAAATGAAATAATAATCCATTATATAATCCATGGTGTGAGTCTTATATTTCCACCATTTCCATATGCTAACAACCATGATGGATGGGTGTATGTATGTATGCATGTATGCACATTCACATGTGCATGAAACTAGCATGAAAGAAAGAAAGAAAAGCACACATGCATGCACACATCCATCATCCAAGAAAAAGTTTTAAGTGAGAAAACTAATGGTTAAATGATAAATCAACACTTGATTTATCAATCCGGTCATATCTCATATGACCCCACCAAAAGCAGTTCACCCGATCAATGTTCGGTATCATATACGCACATTTCAATCGGGTGCATGCGCATATCGCATACGCGCACCACAACGTTTCGCCTGGACTGGGTAACTCCTTTGTGGGACTCTAAGACTCGTCAATACGTCGGTAGAGGGTAATGATCATATCAAGTACCCTCAAGCCGCAAGCGGTCAGCTAAACGTAACGGCCACCCGGGTATTGAGCGATCAGAAGACAACAAGCGAACCTGCAACAACTCCCGTCGAGACATCCGGCAACACTACCGTACAATCCGGTCTCTTCGTCAGATATGCTGCATATCGAGCCTAGGGATGGTCACGTCGACCCCAATAACTCAATAAGTCGTGTCGGTGAATGGTCTATAACAGATCGAGAAACTACTGATAACACTTATCAGCAAATCTCAGCAGCCCTGGCCAGGGACTTGCTGTTATAACCAGTCGGGCACAGCACAGCATCAACTCCCAATACCGGGAGAGACAAAACCCCTCCTATCGCTCATCGTCTTCGTGTGTCTCGGGACTGTACCCAACGGCCACCTGTTTGCACGACTCAGTAGAGCCGTGGTAGGGTGGCAATCAAAGTACAGTGGGAGAACACACAAGACTCCATGACGATCTCGGGTCTACAGACTAACCTGTACCAGTGTCACCTGAGAACTGCTATCCGACGATAGAAATAATTCCATATAGGAGTTCTCGGTGAGTCCGTCCAGTGTACCCAGTCACCACTGAGCACCCGTATATGATCTTGATGTCAAACATCGATGAATGTGGGAACATTCATCGCCCATCGTATGGGTCTAGTATCATATACGCTAGTCTACTCTGGTATATCAATGCCCCGTCTCGAAATACCTACGACTAGGGACGTTCCAGGATATGCTTATAGACTACAGATGTCCCACTAGTATGATCTCCATCATAATCAGAGTAGTCAAGCCGATATCCTCAGGGCTTTATCAGCATGTATGAATGAATAGAAGCATGATCAAATAAACATGTCAGATAAAGAAGAACCAGATAGCATACTATCATGTCGAGCAAGAATGCAAACTGAATATATATACATGTATAGATACATCCACTATCATATAATGGCCTCTAGGGCATACATATATCCAACAATAATCCTATTCAATCTCTCCAGAACCAGAATCCAACCTCGAAAAAGTTCCTTCGAGTTCGTATATAACCATACGATGGATTTATCCAATGGAAGTGGACGTTCGTAGTGATACGAGGTGTTCTGGAGAAATGCAAAGGTGATATAGAAGTGGCAATGATATATGTGACACTGTGACATTCCAAAAGCCAAAGTGTTTTAAGAAGGTTCGGTTAACTTGGTTTCATGATTTTTAGTCAAAAGTCGGGTCATGGTCGCAGCCAGAGAGAGATAGAAGAAACACTCAGCGTGCACTCTAACCTAGATCAGAATGATTAATCATTTTATCTAATCTGGATGCTCCCACTATTTCCTCGAATTCTCCTCCAAACCCAAACGGAAAATTTGTCGGAATCAACCGAGGAGTAATCCTACTCATCAGTGGGAATCAGGATCCAACTATCATCGTATGATAACTTGATGGAAGCCACTCAAGTTACCACACTCCAGAAGGTATGCGCAAGCCTGGCATGTTTCCTGTATGTTTGAAACTCCCGATATGATTTTTACCCCTAGGACCTAAGTGACTTTGACTAAAGATCAAAATGTCAAAAGGTCCTAGTCAAGTTCTACCCGTCATTATCTTGACTGCATTAGACCCACCCGTATGGGCCTTGACTAAAGATCAAAATGATCGTACGACTGTCCTAACCAATCGCATTATCTCTGCAACAGAAAAGCACTACATAGCTACCGAACACTACGCCTCGGCTAATGCATGACATACGCAGCACGAATACTAAGCAATACTAGTCTGAAATGACAGAGGGCTATGGCTGGTTTTTGGCGAAAAACTTTTAACGTAATGAACTTGATCTCGTTGAAGGAATCCAAGTGGTTTTTTATAAATATATAGTGGCGAAAACCTTTGCTAAAGAGGTCACTCCCGGTGAAGGGATCTCGGCTCTTTCCCCGTCGAATGGGGTGCAGGATATCCCAAACAGAATACCACGATGCAAAGCAAAAGCTATCGACTACAGTGAAGTTATTATGTTGACGCAAACTTTTACTCAAGGGGTCACTCCCGATGAAGGGATCTCGTCCCTTGCCTCGTCGAATGTGGTGCAGGATATTCCAAACTGAATACCACGATGCAAAGCAAAAGAGAACGTCTGTAATGTCAGTTTTTTAAAAACTTGGTTCCAACAACATCATATATAGGTTTGTTTTATCCTTGCATTGATAAGAATCAATGCATCCCATCAATTAATCACGCCAGAAAAGAACGAAAATAAAATGTACGTATATGCCATCCGCATTCGCCACTGAGTCCCGTCATCACCCGTTAGGTTTCTTAACTAACGACAGAGCGGGGACTGGGCTAGCGCGGGTGCAAAACATATACAACATCTACTAGTATATATAAATATATATATAACATTCGTCCCAGGCATTATATAAAGCAACATCACAGAAACAACACAGAAGGGTGGATAATATGGAGACCCGTGTTTCACTTGAGCCGCAAGTGAGACCCAACGTTCCCTGTCGTGTGGATAACCTGTGCAATGAAAACCTAGACCCCTACGAGCACGGAAAGTTACCCGCAAAACCGGAAGTGAGGCAGCCCTCTTCAGCAACGTGAATGGACCACCCAGCACTTCACGGAATCCGGTAACTTGAGCACCCCTCCTGGGTCAACCTATACCCCCTACGAGTGCGGCTAATAGCCCGCTAATTCTAGAGTAAGGTCCCCTTCATTCCAACGCCATGAGATGCGGACCCGTTGCCCTCTAGAATCCGGCTATTCGTGCACTCCACCGCGGGGTAATCCTAGTACTGAAAAGAAAATAATATACAAGGGTGACATCGACCTCAGCCCGGTCGTGCCCCAAAAGAATAATATACAAACTGGCAGTGATGACAGACCACATGTGTCACGACCCGAAAGTACGGAATATGACCGGCACTTAAACTACGAAACATCTCGAGGCGTACGTAATCTAAGTAAGCCGAAAACCCAGAAATCCAAACCAAGAAAAGTAGTAGAGTGAAGGAAAAACCATTTTAAATCAAATAGTTTGCAACATATGCCGAAATATGCATTTGAAAATCACAAGTCCTTTCTAAAAATTTCGGCAGAGTTTCCTTTGTAAAAACTGACCCCAAACGGGTACAAAACCTCATAAATCATATATAATGAATAAAGGCATCCCCAAGCGGGAGCTAGCTCTTCGTCAATCGACGGCCACAACCACGCAAGCAATATAATATACAACGCCGAAAGGCGAGGATCACAACAGAAAAGAAAACTCAAAACAACATGGAATCCATAGAAATACAACGCGTGACTCTAAGGTCGAAAGAATAAACATCACCGGTCTCTATCTAAAATAAATACATGTTTGGTTGATGGAACTTCTAGATACAACAGAATAATAATATACAAGGTATAATGATGGGTACGATACAAATAAGCCCACCTACTAGCAAATCACCCGGAAATGGAAGTAGTGCCAGCAAAACCGTAATGAAACCTGTACGGCGCAACCTGCAAGAAACTGTGGCACAACGGGGGTGAGTTGCCAACTCGTGAATAGAAAACATCTACGAACAGAAATCGCATGTATGATGCAATCCTAGGTCAGACGATCAATATATATCCTCAAATATATAACCAGCAGCCTATAACAATGGCTAGGGTATACCTCTAAACAACAGTAATACCAAGTGCTCGTGTCAGTGCCTCAGATAGCAATATATCATATGGATGACGTATGAATGCATGAAAACAGAATACATGTACTGAAGAAACTGCTTTCATAACTTAGTGAGATTTTTGTATATTTAAAAAGAGGTATCATAATGAAATCCGCATAAACAGTGTCTAGCATCGACACAAAACAAAAATTCTAATGTCTCAAAATCTCAAGCTCCGGCTATCCGGACTGGCCTGTATCATCAAATCTCAGTACCTCAATATCTCAAAATCTCAGTAACAATCTCACTATCTAGGGCACCGTCAGTCCTGACCGGCCCCTACAATAAATCTCATGACCACGACGGTATCTTCTGGATATCCGACGCGTCGGGTAAAATCACCGGTCGGTAGTGCTCCCCTGCGAGGCTCAACGCCATCATCTGCGACCTTCTCACCCCGGGGTACCGCACCGTGCCCACCATGTACCCTAAACGGTTCATCCAACTCCTCGAATCGGGTCTCGAAATCCTTCAGCAAACACATGGTGGACGACTCATACATCATGAGAAAACCGCACTTTTCATTTAAGAAGAGAGAGAAAAGAAGTTTATAAATATTTTTGCGGTTTTCCCCCAAATCCAGGAAATCTCATGAAAATCCGAATCCAAATCATCAATAGCATGTAAACAGTGAATATAGGCATAATAATCCATGAATGCGGGATAACAGTAGATAACAATATGCATGAAGTAGCAAATAATAACCGCAGTGTCTAAACTGGTATATAAGGCAAGTACACTAATATCATGTCGAAGCTACTAGCTAACAAGCTATGTCAGTGTAATAGTATTTTCTAAAGTGTACGTAACATGGCAATTACCGATGATGATGTGTGTGAGCCGGCAAGTAAGTGTACGTGGAACATACGCATCATCGGTAATGGTGCTGGTGTCCTAACAGCATGATATCAATAATGGAATATGAATTCACAATATAAGTATGCATTGTAGAGCGAACAGTAATAATATGCGGGAGCTGAATACTAGACACAACAATAACTATATGTCATACAGTAGTGCCTTTTGAAATAACATGAATCGTGATGTTTTGCAAATAAGGGCTACAGTGTTTTTAAGAAAAGATACGTCCTTTGAAATATCCGTAGAATCCTTTGGGTCGTCTTTTAAAATATCCATGATTCGTTGGTTATTGAAATAGGTAGGTGTCGAATCTAGTCTAACAACTACACTAAACTATACGGCTGAGCTAACAGACTAACTGAAGGTAAGGAAACCGCCTAACATCTGAGTCGATACATATATATATATATATATAGTCGGTGATCCCGCCTTGATAATATCACATCCGATACCATATCTATAATCAGATATTCCCAAGTCAAGAGTGCGGATCTATCATCAATATATAGCTCGTACGTAAAACCGTCGTACGGCATCCCAAATCTGGGTACGGGTCAATATCACATTCATCATATTATTCATCTGGTATCCTCTTAATCAACGATCATAATCCGGGTTACTGATCTACGTCTAGTACAATGCTAATATCATCAATATAATCATGATCTGACTACTGATCGACAGTCTCGTACAAACCGATATCATCAGTACATATCATCATAAAGCAGTATACATCGCCGAATGCGACCCATTATAGCTATCTTAACATATTTTATCTCATGTCTCGATCATAATTCAACTATTCTATGTATATCCCCATTCACATGGTATCGTCGTCCAAAGGTCCGCTATAACATCATGACGTATCTCAAATACGAATCCTGCCATATCACCGATCTCACGGTTTCAAATCAAATCTCATCGACTCACCTCAAATCCTGTATGTGAACACATAGTCCCATACCCATGTGAACACATAAAAATATATTCCCATATACGCACATATGAAAGAAGAATGTATGCAAGTACGGGTGTGTGTGTATGTGTGGTGCAACCACTACTCTTGGGTTTCGCAACACTAAACCAATCCAATCACACCTAGAATCCATCTTTATCATCAATAATCTCCAACAATATATAATCAATATAGGTGTGTATACGTATTCGTATACATCACCACGAACTGCGGGGGTGCTATACGCCATCCACTCGACTTCTCCTCATAGATATAAATCTACTCACCTTGCTTCTTGTGTGACGATGCCGATGTCGCCATCTTTATCTTCAACGCCTCGACGTCACGTGGGGTACCTACAAGGATATCACAAATGCTAAAGCACATGAAAACCACATCAGAAACCAAAACGGCACACGTTACTCGCATAGGTAAAAACCTATAGTCTCGCATGCAAACATGACCAATAACCCTTTGCCGTTGACATTCAAACGCCACCCGACAGAAACGAATCACCAAATACAAAAATCCATGCTAAAACAAGTCGTAAACCATGCGCCAACACAAGAAAACTACCCTAGATGGAATCAGTCAAAATTGCACATGTCAGGGGTCTAGTTTACTGGAGATAGGGCCATGGACAAAAAATGAGGGTGTTCTAACCTGGTCTGGCCGCAATTTGCGGCCAGAGGGATTAAATTTGCGGCCAGGTTGAAGGGTTAGGGGCTGGGGCTTTGTGTGGTGGTTCCAGGGTGCCTGCACATCTCACTGACCAACCAAAAATATTTTAGGAGTCTCGGGGTGAAAGTAGATTTCCAAAAACAGTTCCAGATTTACAGTTTTTCCCGATATCGATTCACTAAATACGTATTCTGGGTTAAATTCTATGGTTTGGTCCAATATAACATCACACCAGGGGTTATTGTCTCTAACTATATCTCAATTCACCTTTGATTTCAATTTAAACCCTAAACCCTAACTTGAATTTTCCAAAGTCCTCAAAACACACAATATCGACATGAAACAAGTATTGATGCGCAAGGAATTGAAATACTATACTAATGGTGCAGAATTACCTCCTTTGGCAACTCAACAATTTTCTTGAGTTGCTCAAAGTCCTCAAGGTCCACTCTTTCTTAGTCCAATGCGATCCTCTCGAGCTTGTAAACAAGTTTTGTGAAGAGGGAATGGGTTTTTGGGTTTGTTTCCATGGTGATTTGAGGAGTTGAAGAGGGGAGGGAGGTGAGGAGCAGGAGCAGCAGCAGCAACAAGAGGGAGAGGGTGAGAAATGAGTGAAGGTTGAAGGGGAATGGCTAAGTCCAAGTCAACACACCTTACCCTCTCAATCTCTCACTTGCCCATACTCAATATAATAATCCTTTTCCTTCTCTTTTCTTTTTCTCTTCAAAATCCTTCTCACTCAAATAGTAACCCGAAAAGAAACATGATAGAAAATGCACAATTGTAGAAAAAAAGATATGTGCATGTTTTGCACAAAATTGCTAAAAATCCAATTAGCGATTTTTAATCGCGATTAGCACTAAATTAGTGTCAAACTAATCATAAAAACTTAAAAATGACATAATTCCATAAAATACCCTATTTTAGAATTTTCCATAATATTTCCAAAATTTTCCCCATTTATCGGTATTTAATTATACCGAAATATTAAAATATTCATTAAAAATTAATATTAAATTATAAAAATTCCCAAAAATAATATTTTATTTTTTTGAAATGTTACAATCTTCTACCCTTAAAGAAATTCGGTCCCCGAATTTAAATTTAATCCCCTAAATTCTAAAAGATTTCAAATAAAAGTCTAAGTCGTCGGGGCTCCGAAATCATCAATACATAAAACGCATCAAAGCACAATACATACGCATGAGTAATGAGCAGATAACTCAAAATCGAAACTTCGTCAAGCGTCTCGCAATCATCGGAGTCAAGGTAAAGACACGAATGCCAAATCCAAAGCAAAACCAATATGATATAACTCGAAACTATACATGTAAATATCAAATCTATATATGTAAATATCTAAAGGAAATGCATGCCAAATCTTTCAAAGTCGCTGTGCAATGCGCATAACGCTGCACAGCGGCGGACGTCTCTTATAAGAAAATAACCATATACGTATATACCTTTTGTTTAATATGTACGTTCCGCCGTTTTGGAAACAATTTAGAAGGGTTTCCTTGTTTTAAACATTTTGTGTCTTATCAGACACGTAGGTAAATACTAAGACTATAGCTCGCTTTTTGGAAATCCCTTCGATAACTATCAATGCATGCAAAATATATTCAGGTACTGTCCTCTGACTCGTCCTGCTCAGTACTAAAACAATAACAAAACATCACAAAACCGTACTGCTCCATAAGAAATCAATCTCAAAATGTGCACATGAATACTACGTGCGTCTGGTGCGCACGGAAATCAAAATCCATATATGTGCCATACATGTGCACAGAAACAATATCTAGGTGCAACGGGTGTGCACACAATATCTGTCATAGGCAACGTATGTGCCTGACAGCAAAATCAGGTGCATCTGTCATGCACGAAGAATCTCGATTTAGTGCATCTGGTGTGCACCAAAATCGCATCTCATAACATGCGCCCAATATGCGCGAAAACCCAAATCAGGTGCATCCATCGTGCACAAAATCGTGAGATCCAAAATCTAGCGCCGAACATGCGCAAAATCCAATCAGGTGCACAAGGTGCACAAAACAAATATTGAGCATCACCATCGAAATCGAAGTCCAGTGCATCTAAGTGCACAAAATGGGTATCACTGCACTGCATGCATAAGTGAACTATACCGAGTGCAAAAACCAAATCGTGTGCGTACATATGCACAAAATCAACTCAACTGTGTGAAATCCATAAAATCATAAACATGAGAAACCAAGGCACGAAAACGATAACAAATGCAACAACTGTGCAAAAGTCGTAAATACTCAGTAGGTGCAACAATGGTGCATGAAAAAAAATATCATGAAACTCAATCATAAAAATCAGTCATGCGAATAGATCGCCCAAAATACCGAAATCAAATATGGAGGAACAGTCCCGCTCAAGCACATCCTCCAAGAATCTCTGGCCAACTGTCGTGGTCGCTCATAGCATGTCTCGTCGACGATCCTGAGCTCTGGCCTGTTGGTGTCCGTAACATGACCACTCCTGGGTCCAAGTCTTCTCATAATTTATTCCAGAAAGGTCCTGTCGAGGTCTCTCCCAAATCTCGTCTCTGTCGAACTGTCCGAAAGTCATCGTCCTTTACTATATCTGTTTCTTATTCCGGAACGGCTGCATACTCATCACGACTCCTTCTGGAAGGTATATCCAAGTACGATGCCTCGGCATGCGTATCGTATCTCTGATGTCGGCGGAGTAGAACGTCTTCTCATCCAGATCTGGTACGAATCTCTTACTCCACTTTTCTCTAATGTCGACTGCTTCGGACTCGTCTCGTCGTGGCTGCATGGACTGAGCTCCAATGGCTATCCTCGTATCTGGAGTCTCCCAAGAAATGCATCTCACCACCTAGCATCCGAATGAAGTCGAACCATCTGATCGTTTCGTCAAAACCTCATAATCCCCCAAGAGCTCAACATCTTGGGTACAGTTCAATAGTATCGAGTACGTACCACAACATCGATGGTCCAGCTGTAGAAGGGCAAACCCAAGCCTCACTAATGGCGCCGCAGAACTGCCGCAAACCGTAAGGTTCAAAGGCTTTCACACGGTCATTATGTCGAGTTAAGGTTTCATTCTTCTAGAGGGTCCATAGAATTGCCTGCATGTATTTTCGAATACTTTAAACTTGGAATAATAGGTTTCTGACATTCGATCGTCTCTGTCGACTCTCAACGTCTCCGCGTGAAGTCGTCTCTAGCTGGAATCAATCTATCTGATGACCTCGCATCGGGGTAGGCGAACGAACCACATGTCCTAGTCATTCATCCTCGGTGACTAGAGAACTTCTATCATCTCTTAGTAAAACTCGTACTGCAATAGCTCCAACATCTGAGACGATATCTCGTCGTTCGCAGCAACAACTGGCTCACTCGTCTGTACGCTGAACCGTGCCTCAATCATCGTGAATAAGCAATACATCAACGGTCATCATAATCTAGCTGGTCTCTATCAGTGGCTCAATCCTCTGGTGCTAATCTGCACGTCCGAGTAATCTCATACAGCGATCTATCAAATGCTCGTGGCACGAAAACACAATAAAAAGACACATCTCTGCAATCGTGTGTCGCCGGAATTACGCCCTGGTCAGTCCTCGTTCGTGACGAGCTCGTGCTGACCGCAACTCTAGCCGTAGCTCTCCCTGCCCGTAATCGTGGCAGCAAAACCATAACTGGTACCGATGAGGCTACATCATGAATGAATATAAAACTGAACAAGGAAATGTACATCCTAGGGCTTCTTAAGTGGAGTAGCGTATCGTAAATATGCCGCGGAACATACATACGGTACGTCACTCTACTCAAGCTACCTACTCCATCAACCAAGGGTCATCCTACGCTCCGAAGGTAAAACCTAACGCTTTGATACCAACTTTTTCACGACCCGAAAGTACGGAACATGACCGGCACTTAAACTACGAAAAGTCTCGAGGCGTACGTAATCTAAGTAAGCCGAAAACCCAGAAATCCAAACCAAGAAAAGTAGTAGAGTGAAGGAAAAACCATTTTAAATCAAATAGTTTGCAACATACGCCGAAATATGCATTTTAAAATCACAAGTCCTTTCTAAAAATTTCGGCAGAGTTTCCTTTGTAAAAACTGACCCCAAACGGGTACAAAACCTGATAAAGCATATATGATGAATAAAGGCATCCCCAAGCGGGAGCTATCTCTTCGTCCATCGACGGTCACAACCACGCAAGAAATATAATATACAACACCGAAAGGCGAGGATCACAACAGAAAAGGAAACTCAAATAGCATGGAATCCATAGAAATACAACGCACGACTCTAAGGTCGACAGAATAAACATCACTGGTCTCTATCTGAAATAAATACATGTTTGGTTGATGGAACTTCTAGATACAACAGAATACTAATATACAAGGTATAATAATGGGTACGATACAAATAAACCCACATACTAGCAAATCACCCGGAAATGGAAGTAGTGCCAGCAAAACCGTAATGAAACCTGTACGGCGCAACCTGCAAGAAACTGTGGCACAACGAGGGTGAGTTGCCAACTCGTGAATATAAAACATCTACGAACAGAAATTGCATGTATGACGCAATCCTAGGTTATACGATCAATATATATCCTCAAATATATAACCAGCAGCCTATAACAATGGCTAGGGTATACCTCTAAACAACAGTAATACCAAGTGCTCGTGTCAGTGCCTTAGATAGAAATATTGTTAGTGTATATGCCCTAGAGGCCATTACTGTATCATACTTGTATGTATATTACTTGATGGAAGCTTGGGATATTCACAGTTGTACAGACAATCTTGCTCAATATAGTAGTATGCTACTTGGTTTGTCTCTGCTTTAATGTGTACATGTGTGTTTATTTATTATATCACCTATACGCATTAGTAGAGCCCTTAGGATCTTTGCTTGATTACCGGCGTTGTGATGGCGATCACACTCGTGGGGGCTGGGTAATCTACAAGCACATCCTTATACACGTCCCTAGTCGTGGGAGTATCGAGATAGGGCATCGATGCTCCGGAGTAGACTAGCGTATGCGCTTCTCATCCCAGCACGGGAGACGGTCTGTCCCACAGCCGTCGGTACGTCGTACTTGAGATAGTATGCGGGTGCTCGTTAGGTTACGAGTATACTGGACAGGACTCGTCGGGAACTGATGGTTGGTATTATACCTATCGTCAGTTATCAGTTCCCAGGTGACATGAGTACAGCTTAGTCCGCTGACTTGACACTGTCACTTCGCCTCGAGTGTGTTCCCACTATTCTTTGATTGCTACCCTACCACGGCTCTACTGAGTCGTGCAAACAGGTAGTAGTTGGGAGGAGTCCCGAAGCACTTGGAGGCAGTGACGGTTAGACAGGATTCGTCTCTCCCGGTATTGAAGGTTGACATCGCGCTGTGTTGAGGAGAGCCATTACACAAGTAGTCCCTGGCCAGGGCAAGCGAGATGTACTGGTAGGTTCCAGTGTTATCTCAGGGTGTTCTGGGCTTCACTCCGACACGACTTGTACTGCTATTGGGGGTCTGACGCTTGTCGCCCCCTAGGCCCGACATGCGATGTATCAGACGAACAGACCGGACTGTACGGAGATTGTCACATACAGACTCAGTAGGAGTTCGAAAGGGTTTACCTCATCGGCCTTCTTATCGACATCTACCTGGGGACCGTTACGTACAGCTAGTGCCGCTTGTGGTCTGTGGTTAAACCCACTGCCAGCGTAGTGTCGAGTCTATAGAGTCCCACACAGAGAGTTTCCCTGCACTGAGCGAAACGTGTAGAGGCCGTATGGTTTTACGGCAGGGCTGCGATCACTTACGTACACTTGTGTGCGTATGGTGTTCGGGCAGGCAATACTAGTGGGCTTTGGTTTAAGCCGGATCCTAGTATTTCATGGATGGATTTGTTTTGTCTTCTGCGCATCCGCATTCTACGGAATACGGATGCAGGTGTGTATGCACAGTTTTCCGGAGCGATGAAGGAGGAGGTGCCTCATTAGGGTTTTGGCAGTTGGTTCGGCCAAAACCGCTATGTGGCAGGCTCATTAGGGTTTTGACAGTTGATTCGGTCAAAACCATTTTGAGGCGGACTCATTAGGGTTTCGACAGTTCGTTTGGTCAAAACCATTATGAGCCGGGGACATTATTTACTAATCCTTTCATTGATAATTTTGTTATGGCTAATTACATTGACCATTTGACCATCTTGACTTTGTTGACCATTTGACCAAAGTTGACTTGGATCTTCTTAGAAGATCTAAAGTATTCTTTGGTTTTCTTTTTCTTTTGTTATGATAATGGTCATGTCATTTGTAGCCATCACCTTTATCTTGATGGGATTAGTAATCATAGTGTTTGTGCATTATTGCAACCATGGTTAGCTTTTCTCTTGGTTAAGCTTTCATTTGCTCATTCTCATTCTCTCTCTTGAAATGAGAAGCTCCATGGTTGCTAGAAAAACTCCTCCTTCTTCCTCCTCTTGATTTTTCCTTTGATCTCATGTGTTGAGAGAAAAAGGATTCTACTTGACAAACACATCCATACATCTTATCTACATAACCTAGGGCTTCTAGATTAGTAATCTCCTTGCCCTAGTTACCTCAGCTCGAGGTGGAGCTCGGTGCACATCTCTCGGGTGGATCGTCTTCGACTCAAGGAGGCCGCGGAGGTGACCGAAGTCCGGATCAACCATTGAGCAAGCAAAGAGAAGAACAACAAGAAGAGAAGAACAGTAAAGAAGAAGAACAACAAGAAGAGAAGGAGTTCAAGTTGAGGTATAACCCCTAACCGAGTAGATACATCTCATGTTAGGATGCTAGTGTATTGTTTAGTAAAGATCCGGCTTTTACGGTCCATGTTACAAAGTTTAGAAAAAAATTTGTTTTACCGTTTCCGCAACCCCGAAAGTACCGGGAGAGGTAACGTGGACCTAACAGTGGTATCAGAGCCTAACTAAACATAAACTAGCTTGGTAGTGAAGTGTATCGAAGTTCGAAACGGAAAAATCGAAAAAACCAAGTTATAAAAACCTGAGTTTCTGTTAAAAATTTTTCTGGTCAAAACAAAATTTGTTATACTCCAAAAATCATATCAGGGTTTTTAGAAGAAAGCCACCAAAAACGAGACAGCGACTCGACCAACGAGCCGCGTTTCCGCGGCAATAGCAAGCTATTGCCGCGGAAACGCGGCCAACTTGGTGAGTTGCTGCGTCGTTTTTGGTGCAGAGTGTTTCTGACTTGGTTTTAGGATTTTTAAGATATATTATATGTGCCCAGATTTTCCAGAATAGAAATTTGTTTTTGGGGGCCTATAATTCCGTATTTTTTCCGAACTTCACTACACTTTGACTATGTTGGTTATATCTGTGATGTTCTTATGTATTGAACGTCGGCTAATCGCTATATGTCGATTAGTCGGGGTTATACATATCTGTGATCTGTGATTGTTGTTGATGGTTTGTGTATATGAACTCGTTGGATTGTCGCGGATGAATAGCCGGGGTGGATGTGAGATGAGAGTTTCTTTTTCTTTCATTCATGTAATAAAATTGTAAATTGATGTAATATTATTTGTTTGGCCGCACAACCGGGTCGGGGTTGTAGCCGTCATTGTATAATTCTTTTTACTATTTTTGCTCCTAGGATAGACCCATGGAGGGGGTGTACAAACTACCGGGTATCTCGAAGTGCCGAGTGGCCTACTCACGGCGATGAGGGAGGTTGCTTCGCTTTGGGTACTTGGCGGGTAGTTTGCCGCACCCGTAGGGGTCTTGGGTGGGGTTTTGGCTATTCATCGCGACCGTGTAATCCGCTTTTCGTTGCAGGCTCGAACGAATCGCTGGTTCCTAGTATATCCAAAGTGTTCATCTGTGATCTGGATTGGCTATCGTTGCAGTATTGCTATATATAATAACTATTTAGGCGTTGCTTATGTTTTTCAGCCGCGCTAGCCCAGCCCCCGCTCTGTCGTTAGTTAAGTAACCTAACGGGTGATGACGGAGCCCAGTGGCGAATGCGAATGGTATAAGCGTACGTCATATTTTGGTTGTTTTCTGTAATGGTAGGATTTAAATGATGGGACGCATTAAAAGAACTAATGCAAGAAAATAAACCTAAAAGACGTTGTTGGAACAATTTTTCAAAAAAAGCTGTTATTGCAAGGACGTTCATTTTTGTTTTGCATCGCGGTATTCGGTTATGAATGCCCAGCACCTCAGTCGACGAGGCAAGGGCCGAGATCCCTTCACCGGGAGTGACCCCTTGGACAAAAGTTTGCGTCAGGGTAATAACTTCACTATAGTCGATTATTCTTGCTTTGCATCGAGGTATTCAATTTGGAATATCCTGCACCTCATTCGACGAGGAAAGAGCCGAGATCCCTTCACTGGGAGTGACCTCTTTAGCAAAAGTTTTCGCCACTATATTTTCAAAAAGGGTGCAATCATGTTCCTTCAACGATATCAAGTTCATTACGTTAACGGGTTTTTCGCCAAAAACCCAGCCGTAGCCCTCCGTCATTTCGGATTAATATTAGTTAGTATTCGTGCTGCGTTTGTTGACCTAGTCAAGGCGTAGTGAACGGTAGCTAAATAATATTTTTCTGTGGATTGCAAATGTGATTGGTTAGGACAGTCGTGCGGCCTTGTTGACCTAGTCAAGGGCACGTACGGGTGGGTCTAATGCAATCAGGATTATGACGGGTAGAACTTGTCTAACAGTTTGTGGCTTGTTGACCTAGTCAAGGTCATGAACCGTTAGGGGCAAAAACCACATCGGGAGTTTCAAAAGAACTGAAACTTGCAGATTTAGCATACCTTCTGGAGTGTGGTGACTAGAGTGGATTCCATTTAAGTTATCACACAATGACAGTTGGATCCCGATCCCACTGATGAGTTGGATTACTCTCGGGAGATTATTTCACTTAACGATCAATGCTATAAACCTAGTAGGTGTCTAGAAAGGTGTTAGCGGGGTTACGCCCCCAGGGAAAAGAGGTTCTTTAATTAAGGAACTTCGCGAAATCGTTGGAAAACCTCCCTCGAAGTACCGACACTAGCCTGGCTGAAAGGTTAAGCAAGTATTGTGACGTGAATTAAAACCCGGCTAGTTCTTCTTTTAAAAAGGTTTTAAGAAGAATTTGAGGAAACAGTGGGAGACATCCTGGTTAGATAAATTAATAAACCAATCTAATCTTGCAAGAGCATACGCTGAGTGTTTCTTTTCTCTCTCTCCAGGCAGCAACCTTTTCACGCCCTAATCAAGATAATAAAATGTATCGCTTGACCGATCCGAATTCTTATTCGGGACTGGGGAAAGTTGGTTCAGCTCTAACTTGTGACAACAGTCATGAGTATGAGAAAGGGAAAGGGGTTGTATGGATTTCCAGGATACCCAGTTGAAGAAGAAGCATGGTTTTGCATCTACTTCAGGTGTTTTTGTAATTGAGAGCTGTTTTACGGTCAGCCCTACCTCCTGGGTACTTGATACCGGATCAGGATCTCATATCTGTAATTTATTGCAGGGACTGAGAAAAAGTAGGAAAGTTGCACCGGGTGATATGTTGCTCAGAGTAGCGAACGGAGCACAAGTTAATGCGGCAGCCGTCGGTGAATATCACCTAGTATTGCCAAATGGCAAGACTATGATTTTGAACGATTGCTACTATGTACCCTCCATGGTTTGCAACATCATATCAGTTTCTTTACTCGATAAAGATGGCTATAACTTTGTTCTTGAAAAGAATATCATGAACATTTACCTTCATAAGGTACTGGTTGCAGAGGGTACACTGTGTAATGGTATCTATGTTCTAAATCAGAATACAGTTCTCAATATACAAAACACACGCAAGAGGAAGAATTCAGATACGAATGAATCCTACTTGTGGCATTGTAGACTTGGTCATATCGGAGAGAAAAGACTGAGTAAGTTGCATAAAGAAGGACTCTTGAATGCGTTCGAGTTTTCATCTTATGGAACTTGTCAGTCTTGTCTCAAAGGGAAGATGACCAAATCTCCGTTCACCAGACATGGAGAAAGAGCAACCGAGCTCTTGGGACTCGTACATAGTGATGTATGCGGTCCGATGTCTATACATGCAAGGGGTGGGTTCTCGTACTTCATCACATTCACTGACGATCTCTCTAGGTCCGGATATGTGTATCTGATGAAACACAAATCTGAAGCTTTTGAGAAATTCAAGGAATTCAGAAACGAAGTAGAGAACCAGACAGGCAAAAGTATCAAGATCCTCCGGTCTGACAGGGGAGGGGAGTACTTAAGCACGGAATTCCTAGATTACTTAAAAGAGAATGGTATTCTCTCTCAGCTTACTCCTCCTTATACACCACAGCACAATGGTGTTTCGGAGCGGAGGAATCGTACCCTACTGGATATGGTTCGCTCCATGATGAGTAATGCCGAGTTGCTTCTTTCATTTTGGGGACATGCGCTATTGACAGCAGCATACCTATTGAATGATGTTCCGTCTAAATCAATGCCTAAGACTCCGTTCGAGATATGGAATGGAAAGAGGCCATATCTTAAAAGATCTAAGATATGGGGTTGTCCGGCTTATGTTAAAACGCATAAACCGGATAAACTAGAGGCACGGTCAGTTTTATGTAAGTTTGTGGGATATCCAAAGAATGGTTATGGATATCTATTCTACCACACCGAGGAACAGAAGGTGTTTGTTGCTCAGCATGCCGTTTTCTTAGAAACGGAGTTTCTTGCAAAAGAAATTAGTGGGAGCACGGTAGAATTGGAAGAAATTCAGCGACCACAAACTGAAACTGAAAATTTGACAGAACCTCAGGATTCAATAACACCAGACGAACCTCAGGCACTCCGCAGATCTGGTAGGATTTCTCATCCGCCCGAGTGATACTACGGTTTTCTCATAGACGGGGATCGAGAGGATTGCATCTTGGAAGAAGATGACCCTACCAGTTTCAGGCAGGCCATTATCAGTAGGGACTCTGATAAGTGGCAGGAAGCAATGCAATCCGAAATGGAGTCCATGTACGCCAATAAAGTGTGGACCTTGGATATTGCTCCACCTGGGGTAAAACCCGTTGGATGCAAATGGATCTACAAAAGAAAACTTGGTGTAGATGGGCAGGTGGAAACCTATAAAGCTAGACTCGTTGCAAAAGGTTTTCGTCAAAGACCTGGTTTGGACTATGATGAAACTTTTTCTCCGGTGGCTATGCTAAAATCCATTCGGATCCTACTTGCCATTGCTGCCTTCCATGACTATGAAATCTGGCAGATGGATGTTAAAACGGCTTTCCTAAACGGTTGTTTGGAAGAGTGCGTTTACATGGATCAACCAGAAGGTTTCGTAGACATTGGGAGCAGCGGGAAGGTGTGCACGTTGCTTAAATCCATTTATGGATTAAAGCAGGCATCGCGGAGCTGGAACATCTGTTTTGATGATGCAATCAAGGAGTTTGATTTCATCAAGAACGAAGATGAACCCTGCGTCTATAAGAAGATTGTAGGACGAACTGTCGTATTCCTTGTCTTGTACGTGGACGACATTCTTTTGATAGGAAATGATATTCCTATGCTACAATCGGTCAAGCTATTTTTGTCACAAAGGTTCTCCATGAAAGACCTGGGTGATACCTCGTACATTCTGGGGATCAAGATCTATAGAGATAGATCCAAGAAACTATTGGGACTTTCGCAGTCCAGGTACATAGAGACCGTACTAAAGAGATTTAGTATGGAGGGTTCCAAGCGCGGTAACATACCCGCATTGCACGAAATTACCCTCTCCAAGAAGATGTCTCCTAAGACTGACGAGGAGAGGGTTCGCATGAGCACTATACCCTACGCTTCGGCGGTAGGATCTATAATGTATGCAATGCTATGTACAAGACCAGATGTAGCTTACGCGCTGAGCGCGGTAAGCCGGTATCAGTCAGACCCAGGGGAGGACCACTGGACAGCAGTGAAGAACATTCTCAAGTACCTGAGAAGGACTAAGGAGATGTTCCTGGTTTACGGTAATGGAGACCTCAGGGTCGAGTCCTTTACCGATTCAAGCTTCCAGAGTGACAAAGATGACAGCAAGTGTGTCTCGGGTTTTGTGTTTACCCTCAACGGAGGGGCGGTATGTTGGAGGAGTTCCAAGCAGGATACCGTCGCAGACTCGACGATGGAGGCTGAATACATTGCTGCAAGCGATGCCGCAAAAGAGGCAGTCTGGATGAAGAAGTTCATTAGTGAACTTCAGGTGGTTCCGTCCATTGTTGACCCAATACCTCTGTATTGTGATAACAATGGGGCTATAGCTTTAGCGAAGGAACCAAGGTCCCATCAGAAATCCAGGCACATCTTAAGGCGGTATCACCTGATCAGGGAGATCATTGATCGACAGGAGATCGAGGTGCGGAGAGTGGACACAAAGGACAACACTGCGGACCCATTCACGAAGGCTTTACCCCAGACTCAGTTCGAGCGGCTGATCGAGATGATAGGTCTTCGATACGCCAGTACATAGCCTTAGTGCAAATGGGAGATTGTTAGTGTATATGCCCAAGAGGCCATTACTGTATCATACTTGTATGTATATTACTTGATGGAAGCTTGGGATATTCACAGTTGTACAGACAATCTTGCTCAATATAGTAGTATGCTACTTGGTTTGTCTCTGCTTTAATGTGTACATGTGTGTTTATTTATTATATCACCTATACGCATTAGTAGAGCCCTTAGGATCTTTGCTTGATTACCGGCGTTGTGATGGCGATCACACTCGTGGGGGCTGGGTAATCTACAAGCATATCCTTATACACGTCCCTAGTCATGGGAGTATCGAGATAGGGCATCGATGCTCCGGAGTAGACTAGCGTATGCGCTTCTCATCCCAGCACGGGAGACGGTCTGTCCCACAGCCGTCGGTACGTCGTACTTGAGATAGTATGCGGGTGCTCGTTAGGTTACGAGTACACTGGACAGGACTCGTCGGGAACTGATGGTTGGTATTATACCTATCGTCAGTTATCAGTTCCCAGGTGACATGAGTACAGCTTAGTCCGCTGACTTGACACTGTCACTTCGCCTCGAGTGTGTTCCCACTGTTCTTTGATTGCTACCCTACCACGGCTCTACTGAGTCGTGCAAACAGGAGGTAGTTGGGAGGAGTCCCGAAGCACTTGGAGGCAGTGACGGTTAGACAGGATTCGTCTCTCCCGGTATTGGGGGTTGACATCGCGCTGTGTCTAGGAGAGCCATTACACAAGTAGTCCTTGGCCAGGGCAAGGGAGATGTACTGGTAGGTTCCAGTGTTATCTCAGGGTGTTCTTGGCTTCACTCCGACACGACTTGTACCGCTATTGGGGGTCTGATGCTTGCCGCCCCCTAGGCCCGACATGCGATGTATCAGACGAACAGACCGGACTGTACGGAGATTGTCACATACAGACTCAGTAGGAGTTCGGATGGGTTTACCTCATCGGCCTTCTTATCGACATCTACCCGGGGACCGTTACGTACAGCTAGTGCCGCTTGCGGTCTGTGGTTAAACCCACTGCCAGCGTAGTGTCGAGTCTTTAGAGTCCCACACAGAGAGTTTCCCTGCACTGAGCGAAACGTGTAGAGGCCGTATGGTTTTACGGCAGGGCTGCGATCACTTACGTACACTTGTGTACGTATGGTGTTCGGGCAGGCAATACTAGTGGGCTTTGGTTTAAGCCGGATCCTAATATTGCCTGGATGGATTTGTTTTGTCTTCTGCGCATCCGCATTCTACGGAATACGGATGCAGGTGTGTATGCACAGTTTTCCGGAGCGATGAAGGAGGAGGTGCCTCATTAGGGTTTTGGCAGTTGGTTCAGCCAAAACCGCTATGTGGCAGGCTCATTAGGGTTTTGACAGTTGATTCGGTCAAAACCATTTTGAGGCGGACTCATTAGGGTTTCGACAGTTCGTTTGGTCAAAACCATTATGAGCCGGGGACATTATTTACTAATCCTTTCATTGATAATTTTGTTATGGCTAATTACATTGACCATTTGACCATCTTGACTTTGTTGACCATTTGACCAAAGTTGACTTGGATCTTCTTAGAAGATCTAAAGTATTCTTTGGTTATTTTTTCTTTTGTTATGATAATGGTCATGTCATTTGTAGCCATCACCTTTATCTTGATGGGATTAGTAATCATAGTGTTTGTGCATTATTGCAACCATGGTTAGCTTTTCTCTTGGTTAAGCTTTTCATTTGCTCATTCTCATTCTCTCTCTTGAAATGAGAAGCTCCATGGTTGCTAGAAAAACTCCTCCTTCTTCCTCCTCTTGATTTTTCCTTTGATCTCATGTGTTGAGAGAAAAAGGATTCTACTTGACAAACACATCCATACATCTTCTCTACACAACCTAGGGCTTCTAGATTAGCAATCTCCTTGCCCTACTTACCTCAGCTCGAGGTGGAGCTCGGTGCACATCTCTCGGGTGGATCGTCTTCGACTCAAGGAGGCCGCGGAGGTGACCGAAGTCCGGATCAACCATTGAGCAAGCAAAGAGAAGAACAACAAGAAGAGAAGAACAACAAAGAAGAAGAACAACAGGAAGAGAAGGAGTTCAAGTTGAGGTATAACCCCTAACCGAGTAGATACATCTCATGTTAGGATGCTAGTGTATTGTTTAGTAAAGATCCGGCTTTTACGGTCCATGTTACAAAGTTTAGAAAAGTTTTTGTTTTACCGTTTCCGCAACCCCGAAAGTACCGGGAGAGGTAACGTGGACCTAACAAATATATCATATGGATGACGTATGAATGCATGAAAACAGAATACATGAACTGAAGAAACTGCTTTCATAACTTTGTGAGATTTTTGTATATTTAAAAAGAGGTATCATAATGAAATCAGCATAAACAATGTCTAACATCGACACAAAACATAAATCCCAATGTCTCATAATCTAAGGCTCCGGCTATCCGGACTGGCCTGTATCATCAAATCTCAGTACCTCAATATCTCAAAATATCAGTATCAATCTCACTATCTAGGGCGCCGACAGTCCTGACCGGCCCTTACCATAAATCTCAAGACCACGACGGTATCCTCCGGATATCCGACGCGTCGGGTAAAATCACCGGTCGGTAGTGCTCCCCTGCCAGGCTCAACGCTATCATCTGCGACCTTCTCTCCCCGGGGTACCACACCGGGCCCACCATGTACCCGAAACGGTTCATCCAACTTCTCGAATCGGGTCTCAAAATCCATTAGCAAACTCATGGTGGACGACTCATAGATCATGGAAAAACCGCACTTTTCATTTAAGAAGGGATAGAAGAGAAGTTTACAAATGTTTTTGCGGTTTTCCCGCAAATACAGGAAATCTTATGAAAATCCGAATCCAAATCATCAATAGCGTGTAAACAGTGAATATAGGCATAATAATCCATGAATGCGGCATAACAGTGGATAACAATATGCATGAAGTAGCAAATAATAACTGTAATGTCTAAACTGGTATATAAGGCAAGTACACTAATATCATGTCGAAACTACTAGCTAACAAGCTATGTCAATGTAATAGTATTTTCTAAAGTGTACGTGACATGGCAATTACCGATGATGATGTGTGTGAGCCGGCAAGTAAGTGTACGTGGAACATATGCATCATTGGTAATGGTGCTGGTGTCCTAACAGCATGATATCAATAATGGAATATGAATTCACAATATAAGTATGCAATGCGGAGCGAACAACAATAATGTGCGGGAGCAGAATACTAGACACAATGATAACTATATGTCATACAATAGTGCCTTTTGAAATAACACGAATCGTGGTGTTTTGCAAATAAGGGCTACGGTGTTTTTAAGAAAAGATACGTGCTTTGAAATATCCGTAGAATCCTTTGGGCCGTCTTTTAAAATATCCACGATTCGTTGGTTTTTGAAATAGGTAGGAGTCGAATCTAGTCTAACAACTACACTAAACTATACGGCTGAGCTAACAGACTAACTGAAGGTAAGGAAACTGCCTAGCATCTGAGTCGATATATATATATATATATATATATAGTCGGTGATCCCGCCTCGATAATATCACATCCGATACCATATCTATAATCAGATATTCCCAAGTCAAGAGTGCGGATCTATCATCAATATATAGCTCGTACGTAAAACTGTCGTACGACATCCCAAATCTGGGTACGGGTCAATATCACATTCATCATATTATTCATCTGGTATCCTCTTAATCAACGATCATAATCCGGGTTACTGATCTACGTCTAGTACAATGCTAATATCATCAATATAATCATGATCTGACTACTGATCGACAGTCTCGTACAAACCGATATCATCAGTACATATCATCATAAAGCAGTATACATCGCCCAATGCGACCCATTAAAGCTATCTTAACATATCTTATCTCATGTCTTGATCACAAGTCAACTATTCTATGTATATCCCCATTCGTATGGTATCGTCGTCCAAAGGTCCGCTATAACATCATGACGTATCTCAAATACGAATCCTGCCATATCACCGATCTCACGGTCTTAAATCAAATCTCATCGACTCACCTCAAATCCAGTATGTGAACACATAGTCCCATACCCATGTGAACACATAAAAATATATTCCCATATACGCACATATGAAAGAAGAATGTATGCAAGTACGGGTGTGTGTGTGTGTGTATGTGTAGTGCAACCACTACTCTAGGGTTTCGAAACACTAAACCAATCCAATCACACATAGAATCCATCTTTATCATCAATAATCTGCAAAAATATATAATCAATATAGGTGTGTATACGTATTCGTATACATCACCATGAACTGCGGGGGTGCTATACGCCATCCACTCGACTTCTCCCCGTAGATATAAATATACTCACCTTGCTTCTTGTGTGACGATTCCGATGTCTCCATCTTTATCTTCACGCCTCGACGTCACGTGGGGTACCTACATGGATATCACAAACGCTAAAGCACATGAAAACCACATCGGAAACCGAAACGGCACACGCTACTCGCATAGGTAAAAACCTATAGTCTCGCATGCAAACATGACCAATAACACTTTGCCGTTGACGTTCAAACGCCACCCGACAGAAACGAATCACCAAATACCAAAATCCATGCTAAAACAAGTCATAAACCATGCGCCAACACAAGAAAACTACCCCAGATTCTACCCTAGATGGAATCAGTCAAAATTGCACATGCCAGGGGTCTAGTTTACTGGAGATAGGGCCATGGACCAAAAACGAGGGGGTTCCAACCTGGTCTGGCCGCAATTTACGGCCAGAGGTATTAAATTTGCGGCCAGGTTGAAGGGTTAGGGGCTGGGGCTTTGTGTGGTGGTTCCAGGGTGCCTGCACATCTCACTGACCAACCAAAATTATTTTAGGAGACTCGGGGTGAAAGCAGATTTCCAAAAACAGTCCCAGATTTACATTTTTTGTTAGTGTATATGCCCTAGAGGCCATTACTGTATCATACTAGATTGTATATTATGATGGAAGCTTGGGATATTCACCTTGTATTGACATTCTTGCTCAAAATGGTAGTATGGTACTTGGTTTGTTTCTACTTTAATGTGTGCAAGTGTTTCTTTTAGCATATCGCGTTTACACATTAGTGGAGCCCTTAGGATCTTTGCTTAATTACCAGCGTTGTGATGGCAGTCACACTCGTGAGGGATGGGTAATCTATAAGAACATCCTTATGCAGGTCCCTAGTCGCAGGACTATCGAGATAGGGCATCGATACTCCGGAGTAGATTAGCGTATGCGCTTCTTATCCCAGCTTGGGAGACGGTCTGTCCCACAGACGTCAGTACGTCGTACTTGAGATAGTATGCGGGTGCTCGTTAGGTTACGAGTACACTGAACAGGACTCTTCAGGAACTGTTGGTTGGTATTATACCTATTGTCAGTTATCAGTTCCCAGGTGACATGAGTACAGCTTAGTCCGTTGACTTGATACTGTCACTTCGCCTCGAGTGTGTTCCCACTATATTTTGATTGCTACCCTACCACGGCTCAAAGGAGTCGTGCAAACAGGTAGTTTTTGGGTGCAGTCCCGAAGCACTTGGAGGCAGTGACGGTTAGACAGGATTTGTCTCTCCCGGTATTGGGGGTTGATATCGCGCTGTGTCTAGGAGAGCCATTACACAAAGTCCCTGGCCAGGGCAAGCGAGATAGACTGGTAGGTTTCCAGTGTTATCTCAGGTGTTCTGGGCTACACTCCGGCACGACTTGTACCGCTAGTAAGGGACTGACGTTTACCGCCGCCCCTAGGCCCGCCATGCGATGTTCTTAGACGAACAGACCGGACTGTACGGAGACTGTCACATTCAGGCTCAGTAGGAGTTCAGATGGGGTTTATCTCGTCAGTCTTCTTATCGGCATCTACCTGGGGACCGTTACTTACAGCTAGTGTCGCTTGCGGTCTGTGGTTAAACCCACTGCCAGCGTAGTGTCGAGTCTTTAGAGTCCCACACAGATGGTTATTCACCTTTAGGCAAAATGAGTAGAGGTCACATGGTTTTGCGACAGGGTTCGTTCACATCCGCGCACTTGTGCACGTTTGGTGTCCGGACAGCTTATACTAGCGGACTTTGGTTTAAGCCGGATCCTAGTATATGATTTAGGATTGGTTTTATCTCATTGTATTCGTGTTCCTCGGAACACGGATACGGGTGTGTATGCACAGTTGACTGAGACAGAGGCAGAGGACTTTGATTAGGGTTGATGACTATTGTCATTTTCTTAACCCTAATGTTTTGTGTGAATTATGATTTATTAATTATAATTGTGCATGGTTAGGGTTGTTTACCATTTGACTATACTTGACTTGTTGACCTAGGTTGACAAGTTGACCATCATCATTCCATATGAAAGATGCTCTTTGATCCTTGCAAAAGCATTTAATGTGAAATGATAATGGTCATTTCTTGATTAACCATGAAAATTATCTTTTGCTAATTATCTAATTTACATAATTCACATATATGTGAGAAGGTTGAGATATTCTTCTCAATTTATCATTTCCATTCTCTCTCCTCCTCTTCCTCTCTCTCTAGCTCTCCCCTCTCATGTGTTGAGAACCATTTGAGCTTGAGATAATCCCTCCAAAAACGCTCTCTACTCTTTCTAAGGTCCTAGGTCTAGCACACCAAGCACCTTAGTTACTTCTAGTTTGAGGTTGGAGCCAAAGGTTGAGGCCCTCGGGTGGATCTTTCTTCGGCAAGAGAAGCGACAAGGAGAACCCTTTCTTTCACTCCAAGGAGCAAGGAAAAAAGGACTTGAAGCCCTAGGTATAACCCACTTTCCGAGTAGCTAAACACATTAGCTTTGTTAGTTAGTTTTGTTTAGCAAAGATCCCTCCTTTACATAGTCCATGTTGCCTAGAGTTGTAAAAATCGAATTTTTCATAACGTTTCCGCCTCCCCGAAAGCACCGGGGTGGGCAACATGGACTTACTGTGGTATCAGAGCCTAGCTAAACACAAACTAACTAGTTAGCATAGTATATAGAACTTCGATCGCAAAAATCGCAAAACCATTTTTTAAAAACCCTAACTTTCTGCCGATTTTTAAACATGCTTTAAAATTAATAAATCATATCTTAAAAACCGGCTCAGGCTTTTCTAAGTACCGGCAAGAAAAACGAACTACTGAACCGACCAACTCACCGCGGTTTCTTCGCAATAAGAGCTTGCTCTTGCCGCGGATCCGCGGCCGTGGATCGTTTTTCCTGTAGTTTACTTCTGGGGGTGTTTTGTGATTTTTGAGATAGTTTGTTTCCACCCAGATTTTCCATAGAACAAGTTGGTTTTTGGGGTGGTCACAAATCCGTATTTTTGATCGAACTTCTTTACACTTTGGCTAATGGGTTATATCTGTAATGTATTATATGTATTGAACGTCCGCTAATCGCTATACGTCGATTAGTGGGGGTTATACATATCTGTGATCTGTAATGTTGATAGTATGTGTATATGAATTCGTTGGATTGTCGCGGATGAATAGCCGGGGGGTTGTGAGATGAGAGTTTTCTTATTCTTTCAATTCTTGTAATATGTAAATTGATGTAATTAATTATTTGTATAGCCACACAACCGGGTCGGGGTTTTAGCCGTCATTGTATAATTTCTTTTTACTGTTTTTGCTCCTAGGATAGACCCAAGGTGGGGTGCACAAACTACCGGGTATCTCGAAGTGCCGAGTGGCCTACTCACGGTGTTGAGGGAGGTTGCTTCGCTTCGGTACTTGGCGGGTAGTTTGCCGTACTCGTAGGGGTCTAGGGTGGGGTTTGGCTATGCATCGCGACCGTGTAATCCGTTCTTCGTTACAGGCTCGTACGAATTGCGGATTCCTAGTATATCCAATGTATTCATCTGTGATCTGGAATGGCTATCATTGCATGTGACGAATGTTTATGTATATCTATATGATATCTATTTAGGCGTTGCTTATGTTTTGCATTCGCGCTAGTCCAGCCCCCGCTCTGTCGTTAGTTAAGTAACCTAACGGGTGATGACAGGACCCCGTGGCGAATGCGGATGGCATAAGCGTACGTCATATTTTCGTTGTTTTCTGTAATGGTAGGATTAAAAGATGGGACGCTTGGAATTAATGCAAGATAAAATAAACCAAGTAAAAGTCGTTGGAACTCTTTGAAAACCACTCGGTTCCTTTCAAAACTAAACTTTTAAATGCGGAGCTTGAACCACTCCTTTTGAAAGCTATCTCGTTCCTTCGATTATAGCAAGTTCACTACGTTCATGGTTTCGCCAAAACCATTCGTAGCTGTCACGACCCGAAAGAACACGTGACTGGCCCTTGAACCATATGAAGTCTATAGGACCCCATCTGATCCAAGTAAGCCAAAAGCCCAGAAATCTAAAACCATTTAAAGAGTAAATAAGGAAAACTGGTCTTAAGAAGTAAGGAAATCACGTTTCGAAAATCAAGTTTTTAAATAACTAAGCCGAATATGCATTTTTAAAATGTGTAACCTTTCCTGAA
The DNA here is from genome assembly GCA_030015575.1 of Agapanthus africanus. NCBI lineage: Eukaryota > Viridiplantae > Streptophyta > Magnoliopsida > Asparagales > Amaryllidaceae > Agapanthus > Agapanthus africanus. The sequence continues at coordinate 192,654,307 of JASDDO010000016.1, read as the reverse complement.
AATTTCGGCAGAGTTTCCTTTGTAAAAACTGGCCCCAAACGGGGTACAACAAGAATAATATATATGAAATGATAAAAGGCATCCGCAAGCGAGAGCTATCTCTTCGTCAATCGACGGTCACAACCACGCAAGCAATAATAATATACAACGCCAAAGGGCGAGGATCAAAACTCAAAAAGAAACTCAAAACAGCCAGAAAACCGTAATACTATAAGCGCGACTCTAAGGTCGAAATAATACAACACTGTTTTCTAAGTCTGAAACAATATACAAGTTTTGGTTGATGGAATGACTAGATACAATAAACAATACATGAACAATGGCGGTTCTGATACAAAAGAACCCACCTACCAACGCAAGTCACCCATATGGAAGCAGTGTGCCAGAAATGCCTCTATGGAATCTGTACGGCAAAAACCTGCAAGGACTGTGGCACAACGGGGGTGAGTTGCCAACTCGTGAATAGAAAAATATCTATAAGCAGAGATCGAATGTATGACCCATCCTAGGTCAATACGATCAGATATATAAACCTCAGTATGAATAAGTCGGAAACATGCTAAACTGGCAATGTAATCTCTATACATGAGTGTAGTGCCTAGTACTCGTGCCAGTGCCTCAGGTAATAGCATAACATAAATGTGAGGTACAATCAATGAAATTAATCTTCATGTACGTGGATCCCGTCCACTCGTCACCCAATGACAAAAACCATCATGCATGTAAATATCATCAGCATATGCATGGAAATATGAGGATATAAACCACCTGTGTCCCTCGCGACACGTCAAAATCATGGAACCGGAGTGCCCAGCATCGGCACTCGAAAACATCATGAAAACTGTGCCCAGCATCGGCACGTAAATCCTCATATATCGGGCTCCGTCAGTCCGGATTGGCCCACGGGCTCTGTCTGCGGTATCGGCCCTCGGCCCCGGCAGTACGCCCATATCCACCTATCGACTCTGGTCAGTATCCTCCGGATAACCGCCAGGTCCAACCAATCACCGGTAGGTACTCGCCACCCTGCCAGGCTCATCGTCTGCTCCACGAAAAACATTTCTTGCCTCGGGGAACCATACCGGGTCCACCATGTACCCACAATCGGCCTCATCCGCATCCTCGAATCGGGTTTCACATGTCGCTCTCAGCACCGAGAAAACACATGGTGGACGCACTGAAATATCATATCAAGGGTAACCGGGTTTTAAAACAGTTACATATTCCCTTTTTAAACACCCACGGTTCCCAAAAAACCAGAAATATCATGGAAACAACATATCTCAATGCGTATAATCAGCAAGCATGATGTGTGTGACATGTAAAAGAATGTAAGCACATCAGTCTGTCATGCAAGAATCATATCCTGAATGCAACAGTACTATAGTGTAGTGACATGGCAATTATCGATGATGAAGTGTGTGAGCCGGCAACAGTGTACGTGGAACATACGCATCATCGATAATGGTGCTGGGGTCCTAGCAGCATGACTGAAATATATCAACAATACAAGCGATGCAATGCAAATAGCATGAATATGCGGAATCGAATAATCAACGCAACAGTAGAGAACCTGCCTCAATAGATATATCATGCAACCTTGCCTTTTGAAATAAGACGAATCAGGGCTTTTGGTAAAATAAAGGCTACGGTGTTTTAAGAAAAGATGCGCCTTTTGAAAATATCCGTATAAACCCTTTTGCCTATCTTTAAAATATCCCTGATTCGTTAGTTTTGAAATAGGTATGACTCGGGTCTAGTCTAACGCCTACTATGCGAACTACGAACCCACAATCAAGTCAATAGAAAGGGGTATGGAAACCACCTAAATCTTAGTCGATATCACACTATCTCATCACATGACAGGTATCACTACCATCATATCACATCTCCAATACGAACTCTGTCATGTCGCCAAATCTCACGGCCTCAATCGAATCTCATCGACTCATCCCAATCCCACGTATCATCCTCAAAATTCGTATATGAACACATAGTCCCATACCCATGTGTAGATATACACACCATCATATGCGCACAGATAAATGAAAGAATGTATGCAAGTATGTGTGTATGTGTGAATGTGGGTGCAACCACTACTCTAGGGTTTCGCACTATACTCAACCAATACATCCTTATCACCAATAATCCATTATTACCATCAATAATCCTAAACAACACATAATAAATATATGTGTTTATACGTATTCGTATACATCACCACGGACTGCGGGGGTGCTATACGCCATCCACCCGACTTCTCCCCGTGGATATAATCTACTCACCTTGCTTCTCATGTATCGGTGCCGATGTCGCCATCTTCATCTTCTTTGCCTCAACATCTCATAGGGTACCTACAAGTATATCACAACGCTAAAGCACATGAAAATCACATCGAAAACCAAAATAGCACACGCTACCTGCATAGGTAAAAACCTATCGACTCGTATGTAAACACGATCAATATCCACTTGCCGTTAACGTCCAAACGCCACCCGACAGGAATGAATCACCACATACCAAAATCCATACTAAAACAAGTCGTAAATCATACACCAACTCAAGCAAATCAACCCAGATTTCACCCTAGATGGAATCGGTCAAAACTAGACATACCCAGGGTCAAGATTAGAGGAAATAGGGCCATGCACAAAAATCGAGGCAATTCCCTCCTGCTCTGGCCGCAATTTACGGCCAGAAAGGATAAATTGGCAGCCTGGAATTGGAGTTGGGGGCTAGGGTTTGGTGTGGTGGTTCTATGGTGCCTGCACATCTCACTGTCAACTCAGTTTTATTTTTGGGGTCTCGGGGTGATAGCAGATTCCACAAAACACTCCCAGATTTACAGTTTTCCCGATATCGATTCCGTAATTCCGTATTCTGTGTTCTAGCTCAGGTTTGGGTTCAAATTAGCATTACACAAGGGGTTCTAAGGTCACAACCAGCCTCAATTCCACTTTGATTTCAGGTCTAACCCTAAACCCTAACTTGAATTCTCCAAATTCCACAAAACGACACAATATCGATATGAAACTAGAATTGATGCACAAGAAATGAGATACTACTCTAATAGGTGCATAAATTACCTCCTTTAGTAACTCAAGAAAATTCTTGAGTTGCTCAAAGTCCTCCAAATCCAATCTTGCTAGGTTCAATGTGTAGCTAGTGAGCTTGGAAGTAAGTTTTGTGAAGTGGGAATGGGGTTTTGGGTTAGATTTCATTGTGGATCTAAGGTTTCAGGAAGAGGGAGAGAGAGGGAGAGAGTGGGCAGCAGCTCAAGAGAGGGAGAGGAGAGAGAATGAGAAGGGGAAAATGATGGGAGTATGGTTCAAAAAGTGGGGGTTGACCTAGTCTCTCTCTCTCATCATCATTACTTTTTCTCTCTTTTCTTTTCCTTCTCACTCCAATAGTGAACCCAAAAGAACAACCATTGCAATAGAAATGCAACACAAGTGTAACAAGTGTGGAAAATGATATGTGCACATTTTTGCACAAAAATGCCAAAAATCCAATTAGCGATTTTTAATTGCGATTAACACTAATTTAGCGTATAACTAGTCTTAAAAACATTAAAATGGCATAATTCCATAAAATACCCTATTTTAGAATTTTCCATAATTTTTCCCCATTTATTTTTATTTAATTATACCAGAATATTAAAATATTCATTAAAATAATATTAAATTATAAAATTTCCCAAAATCATATTTTATTATTTTGAAAACGTTACAATCTACCCCCCTTAAAAAAATTCGGTCCCCGAATTTAAATTTAAACCCCCAAATGCTAAAATATTTCAATACAAATTCCAAGTTATCGGGGCTCCGAAATCAGCAATACATAAAACGTATCATAGCGCAATGCATGAGCATGAGTACTGAGCAGATAACCCAAAAGCAACTCTCCATCAAGCATCCTGCAATCATCGGAGTCATGGTAAAGACACAATGTCAAATCCAATACAAAATCAATATGATATAAATCAGAACTATACATGTAGATATCCAATCTATATATGTGAATAGCTGATGAAAATGCATGCCAAATCTTTTTAAGTCGCTGTGCGATGCGCGTAACACTGCACAGTGCCGGACGTCTTTCACAAGAAAATAACTATATACGTATATATATATATATATATATCCTTTGTTTAATAGGTACGTTCCGCCGTTTTGAAAACAATTTAGAAGGGTTTCCTTGTTTTTAAACGTTTCGTGTCACATCGGACACGTAGGTATACATATATCGAGACCATAGCTCGCTCTTGGAATTCCCTTCGAACTTTCAATGCATGCAAAATATATCCAGGTACTGTCCTCTGACTAGTCCTGCTCAGTATGAAAACAAATATCCAATATCATAAAAATGTACTGCTTCAAAAGGAATAAATCCCAAAAATGCACATAACACCACCCTGTGCGTCTGGTGCGCACGGAAATCAATATCCATATATGTGCTATACAGGCGCACAAAACAATATCTAGGTGCAACGGGTGTGCATGAAACATCTGTCATAGGCAACGAGTGTGCCTGACAGCCAAAACAGGTGCATCTGACATGCACGAAGAATCTCGATTTAGTGCATCTGGGGTGCCCCAAAATCGTATCTCAAAACATGCGCCCAACATGCGCAAAAATCCAAATCGGTGCATCCATCGTGCATGAGTGAAAATCTAAACCTTGTGCACTCAACATGCACGGAATCACAAAATCCAATAGAAACGCCGAACGTGCGTAAGTCCAGTCAAAAGCACGGAGTGCAAGAATCCACATCAATATCACAATCAAAATCGACATACCGAAAGGCATCAAATCGAAGTCAGGTGCAACCGTAATGCACAAAATATAAATCCGGTGCAACAAAGGCACGAAATATAAATCTGATGCGATAAACGCAAGAAACATAAAACTGGTGCGACAAACGCACGAAGTATAGAACTTGTGCATCCCATGCACAAATACCAGCAATAACTCAAATGCGTAAGCAGCAACACTAAGTGTACCCAGATATAAAGAAAATCATAAACGTGTGCAGCTGTGTGCACAAAACACATATCAATGCACTACAAGCACATATAAGCTATACCGAGTGCAAAAATCAAATCGTGTGCGTAATATATGCACAACATCAAATCAACCGTATGAAATCCATAAAGTCATAAGCAGGTGCAGCCAAGGCACGAAACAATATACAACGCGGCTTAATCAAATCAGGTGTACCGCGATGGAAAAACTCACAATCGCGTGCATCAGCGTGCACAAATCAAAACATTAAAAGTACATGAAACTATGCTGGAAGCGTAAATCAAATCACCGGCATAAAATAGGCATGAATCACCATCAACACCTTAAGAGTAATAACTATGTGCAAGGTATAAATACCCAGTAAGTTCAACCATGGTGCACAAAATCAAATATCATGGAACTCAGTCATCAAGACTAAATCATGCGAATAGATCGCCCAAAATACCGAAATCCAAGATGACGGATACGTGATAATCAAATCACAAAATCGCAAATCATAAATACCGTTGTCGGTATATCCTCCTTCAGGGTCGAGAAGGTACCGGTACATCCGATGCTAGCGGCGCAAGATATCTACTTGCCTCTTGCTCGCGGCTAGCGTCCTCTGCCTCTGGTTCCTGATCTTTCCTGTAGATTACCAATCTCGCAATCCATCGGCTCATCGGCCCGGTCGGGTGTGCTGACTGGAACGATTCCGTTCTGGCACTTTTCAGGTCATCACTCGGTCAATCCTCACGACCGCTCGTAAAGCAGCACATCTCTGGCGTCGACCTCTGGTCCTCTGAATACCCATCACACATCCGATCCTAGGTGCGACTCTTATTGCAGCAGTGTACTGGAAGGAATCCTACTCAAGGTCTCTTCTGATCTTGCCTAAGCCAAATTGTATGGAGGCTGGTACTCTGGCATAATCTTTTCTTGCTCTTTGGACATCTGCGTCCTTAGTACAACATCTCCACGGAAGCTGGTCCCATCCCTGCGCCTCTGTATGCATGTACGACCTTTAATCTTAACGGGGAGTAGTAACAGCTCGTCTGCATCTCGCACGAACTTCTATCCTGCTTATCAGTATCATCTTCCATTTCGACGTCGCGTCTCTATCTGCGCACTGCAATGTCCTCGGCTACGGTCCATCCGAAGTCTCTAACACGAACTCGAAATCACGAACTCAGTATCTTCATCACTCAGTACGAGATATCTAGCCGAACACGTCCTCAGCGTGCATATCGCATCTCTGATGTTAGCGGAGTGAAACGTCATCTCGTCGAAATCTCGTGCAAACTCATTACTCCACTCTGCTTCAATATCGACTGATTCGGACTCATCTCATCGTGGCTACACAAACTGCGCTCCAACGGCTACGCTCGTATCTGGAGTCTCCCAAGCAGTGTCCCATCACATGATATCCGAATGATGTCGAATCGTCCGATCGACTCGTCAGAACCTCATAATCCCTCAAGATCTCAACATCTCGGGTACAGTTTAATAGTATCGAGTACATACCACAACATCGGTAGTCCAGCCGTAGAAAGGCAAACCCAAGCCTCACTAATGGCGCCGTGGAACTGCCGCAAACCCTAAGGTTCAAAGGCTTTACACGGTCATTATGTCGAGTTAGGGTTTCATTCTTCTAGAGGGTCCATAGAATCGCTTGCATGTCTTTCCGAATACTTTAAACTTGGAAAATGGGTTCCTGACATTCGATCGTATCCATCGACTTTCAACGAACCTGCGTGAAGTCGCCTCTAGCTGGAATCAATCTACCTGATGACCTCGCATCGGGGTAAGCGAACGAACCACATGACCTAGTCATTAATTCTCGGTGACTAGCGACTCACTATCATATCTCTAAGAATATGCTCATGCTGCAGTAGCTCCAATCATCTGGGCGATATCTCATCTTCCGCAGCAACAACTGGCTCCTTCGTCTGTGCGCTGAACAGCGCCTCAATCGTCCTGGATAAGCGATAATATCAACGGTCATCACATCCTGGCTGGCCTCTATTAGTGGCTCAATCCTCTGGTGCCGATCAGCACACCCGGGAAATCTCGTAAAAGCGATCAATCCAACGCTCATGGCGCGAAAACACAATAAGACGACGCCTCAATTTGCAATCGTACACCTCTGGAATCACGCCCTGGTCAGTCCTCGTCCCCGACGAGCTCATGCTGACGCAACTCGAGCCGTAGCTCACTCTGCCCGTGCAATCGCGGCAGCAAAACCATAACCAGTATCGATGAAGGTAGATCATAGGAAAGAATACAATACGGTGCAAGGAAATGTACAACCTAAGGTTTCTTAAGAGGAGTGGCGTGTCGTAAGTATGCCGCGGAACATACCCACGATACGTCACTCTACTTTAGTCACCTATTCCATCAACCAAGGGTCATCCTACGCGACGAAAGTTCGGGTTTAATACCCCCTCGACTAAGTCTAAGTTCTGTAAGGTCAAGCCTGAGTTCCGTATATAAATAACGCCCTAGGCTCCACATAGTCAAACTCAGACTCGAACCAAGGTCAACCAAGCGCTCTGATACCAACTTTGTCACGACACGAAAGAGCACGTGACTGGCCCTTGAACCATATGAAGTCTATAGGACCCCATCTGATCCAAGTAAGCTAAAAGCCCAGAAATCAAAAACCATTTAAAGAGTAAATAAGGAAAACTGGTTTTAAGAAGTAAGGAATTCACGTTTCGAAAATCAAGTTTTTAAATAACTAAGCCGAATATGCATTTTTAAAATGTGTAACCTTTCCTGAAAATTTCGTCAGAGTTTCCTTTGTAAAAACTGGCCCCAAACGGGGTACAACAAGAATAATATATATGAAATGATAAAAGGCATCCCCAAGCGGGAGCTAGCTCTTCGTCAATCGACGGTCACAACCACGCAAGCAATAATAATATACAACGCCAAAGGGCGAGGATCAAAACCCAAAAAGAAACTCAAAACAGCCAGAAAACCGTAATACTATAAGCGTGACTCTAAGGTCGAAATAATACAACACTGTTTTCTAAGTCTGAAACAATATACAAGTTTTGGTTGATGGAATGACTAGATACAATAAATAATACATGAACAATGGCGGTTCTGATACAAAAGAACCCACCTACCAACGCAAGTCACCCATATGGAAGCAGTGTGCCAGAAATGCCGCTATGGAATCTGTACGGCAAAAGCCTGCAAGGACTGTGGCACAACGGGGGTGAGTTGCCAACTCGTGAATAGAAAAATATCTATAAGCAGAGATCGAATGTATGACCCATCCTAGGTCAATACGATCAGATATATAAACCTCGGTATGAATAAGTCTGAAACATGCTAAACTGGCAATGTAATATCTATACATGAGTGTAGTGCCAAGTACTCGTGCCAGTGCCTCAAGTAATAGCATAACATAAATGTGAGGTACAATCAATGAAACCAATCTGCATGTACGTGGATCCCGTCCACTCGTCACGCAATGACAAAAACCATCATGCATGTAAATATCATCAGCATATGCATGGAAATATGAGGATATCAACTACCTGTGTCCCTCGCGACACGTCAAAATCATGGAACCGGAGTGCCCAGCATCGGCACTCGAAAACTTCATGAAAACTGTGCCCAGCATCGGCACGTAAATCCTCATATATCGAGCTCTGTCAGTCCGGATCGGCCTACGGGCTCTGTCTGCGGTATCGGCCCTCGGCCTCGGCAGTACGCCCATATCCATCTATCGACTCTGGTCAGTATCCTCCGGATAACCGTCAGGTCCAACCAATCACCGGTAGGTACTCGCCACCCTGCCAGGCTCATCGTCTCCTCCACGAAAAACATTTCTTGCCCCGGGGAACCATACCGGGTCCACCATGTACCCGCAATCGGCCTCATCCGCCTCCTCGAATCGGGTTTCACATGTCGCTCTCAGCACCGAGAAAACACATGGTAGACGCACTGAAATATCATATCAAGGGTAACCGGGTTTTAAAACAGTTACAAATTCCCTTTTTAAACACCCACGGTTCCCAAAAAACCAGAAATATCATGGAAACAACATATCTCAATGCGTATAATCAGCAAGCATGATGTGTGTGACATGTAAAAGAATGTAAGCACATCAGTCTGTCATGCAAGAATCATATCCTGAATGCAACAGTACTACAGTGTAGTGACATGGCAATTATCGATGATGAAGTGTGCGAGCCGGCAACAGTGTACGTGGAACATACGCATCATCGATAATGGTGCTGGTGTCCTAGCAGCATGACTGAAATATATCAACAATACAAGAGATGCAATGCAAATAGCATGAATATGCGGAATCGAATAATCAACGCAACAGTAGAGAACCTGCCTCAATAGATATATCATGCAACCTTGCCTTTTGAAATAAGACGAATCAGGGCTTTTGGTAAAATAAGGGCTATGGTGTTTTAAGAAAAGATGCGCCTTTTGAAAATATCCATATAAACCCTTTTGCCTATCTTTAAAATATCTCTGATTCGTTAGTTTTGAAATAGCTATGACTCGGGTCTAGTCTAATGCCTACTATGCGAACTACGAACCCACAATCAAGTCAATAGAGAGGGGTATGGAAACCACCTAAATCTTAGTCGATATCACACTATCTCATCACATGACAGGTATCACTACCATCATATCACATCTCCAATACGAACTCTGTCATGTCGCCAAATCTCACGGCCTCAATCAAATCTCATCGACTCATCTCAATCCTACGTATCATCCTCAAAATTCGTATATGAACACATAGTCCCATACCCATGTGTAGATATACACACCATCATATGCGCACAGATAAATGAAAGAATGTATGCAAGTATGTGTGTATGTGTGAGTGTGGGTGCAACCACTACTCTAGGGTTTCGCACTATACTCAACCAATACATCCTTATCACCAATAATCCATTATTACCATCAATAATCCTAAACAACACATAATAAATATATGTGTGTATACGTATTCATATACATCACCACGGACTGCGGGGGTGCTATACGCCATCCACCCGACTTCTCCCCGTAGATATAATCTACTCACCTTGCTTCTCATGTATCGGTGCCGATGTCGCCATCTTCATCTTCTTTGCCTCAACATCTCGTAGGGTACCTACAAGTATATCACAACGCTAAAGCACATGAAAATCACATCGAAAACCAAAATAGCACACGCTACCCGCATAGGTAAAAACCTATCGACTCGCATGTAAACACGATCAATATCCACTTGCCGTTGACGTCCAAACGCCACCCGACAAGAATGAATCACCAAATACCAAAATCCATACTAATACAAGTCGTAAATCATACACCAACTTAAGAAAATCAACCCAGATTTCACTCTAGATGGAATCGGTCAAAACTAGACATACCCAGGGTCAAGACTAGAGGAAATAGGGCCATGCACAAAAATCGAGGCAATTCCCTCCTGCTCTGGCCGCAATTTGCTGCCAGAAAGGATAAATTGGCAGCCTGGAATTGGAGTTGGGGGCTAGGGTTTGGTGTGGTGGTTCTATGGTGCCTGCACATCTCACTGTCAACTCAGTTTTATTTTTGGGGTCTCGGGGAGATAGCAGATTCCACAAAACACTCTCAGATTTACAGTTTTTCCCGATATCGATTCCGTAATTCCGTATTCTGTGTTCTAGCTCAGGTTTGGGTTCAAATTAGCATCACACAAGGGGTTCTAAAGTTACAACCAGCCTCAATTCCACTTTGATTTCAGGTCTAACCCTAAACCCTAACTTGAATTCTCCAAATTCCACAAAACGACCCAATATCGATATGAAACTAGAATTGATGCACAAGAAATGAGACACTACTCTAATAGGTGCAGAAATTACCTCCTTTGGCAACTCAAGAAAATTCTTGAGTTGCTCAAAGTCCTCCAAATCCAATCTTGCTAGGTTCAATATGTAGCTAGTGAGCCTGGGAGTAAGTTTTGTGAAGTGGAAATGGGGTTTTGGGTTGGATTTCATTGTGGATCTAGGGTTTCATGAAGAGGGAGAGAGAGGGAGAGAGAGGGCAGCAGCTCAAGAGAGGGAGAGGAGAGAGAATGAGAAGGGGAAAATGATGGGAGTATGGTTCAAAAAGTGGGGGTTGACCTAGTCTCTCTCTCTCATCATCATTACTTTTTCTTTCTTTTCTTTTCCTTCTCACTCCAATAGTGAACCCAAAAGAACAACCATGGCAATAGAAATGTAACACAAGTGTAACAAGTGTGGAAAATGATATGTGCACATTTTTGCACAAAAATGCTAAAAATCCAATTAGCGATTTTTAATCGCGATTAACACTGATTTAGTATATAACAAGTCTTAAAAACATTAAAATGGCATAATTCCATAAAATACCCTATTTTAGAATTTTCCATAATTTTTTCCTATTTATTTGTATTTAATTATACCAGAATATTAAAATATTCATTAAAATAATATTAAATTATAAAATTTCCCAAAAATCATATTTTATTATTTTGAAAACGTTACAGTAGCCCTCCGTCGTTTCACATGAATGGTCAATAAGTATTCAAGCTATGTATGTTGGCCAAAGTAAAGGCATAGTGATTGGTAGCTATTGGGTGTTTATGTGCAGCATAGATAGATGTGTTGGTTTGGGGCAGTCGTTCTACCATTTTGGCCAAAGTCAAGGGTATGTGCGAGTGGGCTCAAATTAACCTGGAGAATGACGGGTAGAACTTAACATGTGACTTATGATATTTTGGCCAAAGTCAAGGTCATATGAGCATGGGGCAAAAATCCACATCGGGAGTTTCAAAAGAACTGAAACTTGCTAGTGTTGCATACCATTTGGAGTGTGATGATTCTGGTAGGATTCCTTCAGTTTTGTCACGCAATGATATTTGGATCCCGATCCTACTGTGAGTATATGCTACTCCTCCGGAACTTTCTCACTTAACGATCAATGCTATAAACCAAGTAGGTGTCTAGAAAGGTGTTAGCGGGGCTATGCCCACAGGGAAAAGAGGTTACTTAATTAAGGAACTTCGCGAAAGCGTTGGAAAACCTCCCTCGAAGAACCGACACTGGCCTGGCTGAACGGCTAAGCAAGTATTGTACGGTGAGATTGATCCCGACTAGTTCTTCCTTTATGGTTTGAGGAGGGATTCGAGAGACAGTGGGAGCCATCCTGTTTAGACAAATTAAAAACCACTCTAAACTTGCAAGAGCATCATGCTAAAGTGTTTCTTCTCTCTCTCCTAATTGCAGCGACCATTTATCATGACTGGACTTAAGTTACTTCTAGATAAAAACATACTGACAGGGCCAAACTACAAAGATTGGATCAGGAATGTCAAAATGGCAATCACTTATGACAAGTTGGGGTATCTTCTTACCTCCAAGGCTCCCTCTGTCCCAGGTCCCAACTCCAGCGTCGCGGATAAGGAAATCAATAAGACTTGGGAGATCGACTGCGCAAAGGCCAAGTGCCTCGTGCTTGCCTCTATGGACAACGAACATAAGAGGAGGCACGAGAATATAGACCTCGAATCCATATTTCTCCATACAAAAGAACTGTATGGAGAGCAATCTCGTATCGCAAGATACGAAGTGTCGAAGAAGTTATTTTCGGCAAGATTGGCCGTCGGATCATCGGTAGCGGAACACGTGCTTAAGATGATTGGCTACATAGAGGAGATCGCGGACCTTGGGAACACGTTGGAGAATGAGCTCTATAAGGACTTGATTCTCCAGTCCCTTCCTTCCACTTACGCCCAGTTCATCCTGAACTTCAACTTGTAGGAAAAGGAAGTTGAACTTTCAGAGCTCCTCAACTTGCTGAGGAGTGCAGAGGGCACCGTACAGAAAGGTAGAGAAACATCCACTTTGTTTGTAGGAGGATCTTCCTCTTCTAGTTCCAGGGCGAAAGCCAAGGGAAAGAAGAAGAAAACCCCCGCCAAACCAAGGGGCGGTGTTAGTAAGGTGGATACGAAGGGAAAGGCAAAAGCAACAAAGGTAGCGGGGAAGCTTGTGGATAAGGAAGAATGCTTTTACTGTCACAAGAGTGGACACTGGAAGAAAGATTGCAGGGCTTGGAAAGCCAGAACACAGGATTTGAAGCAGGTTTCGGCTTCAGCTTCAGGTGTGTATGTTATTGAAAACTGTCTATCAATAAACTCTACGTCCTGGGTATTGGATACCGGATCAGGATCTCATATCTGTAATTCTTTGCAGGCGTTGAGAAAGCATAGGTTTTTGAAAGCAGGTGACATGACCCTCAAAGTTGCAAACGGAGCTAGCATGGATGCTGAGGACGTGGGGGACTATCACCTGGGAATGTCAGATGGACATGTTTTGGTTCTACGTAATTGCTTTTTTGTACCCAACGCAACTTGTAATATCATTTCTGTATCTTTGATTTCTAAAGAAGGTTATGAATTTGCGTTTGTAAGTAATGTTGTAAACATTCACCTTAATCAAGTTCTGATTGGGTCAGGTATATTGAGCTGTTGGAGGTAGTGCCCTCAGAGTCAATTATTGGATCACAGGCACGTGATTGCGGTGATTGAGGGAGAACCTATCCCGGTAGGACAGTCTTACTCGAGATGTAGTATGCTATCTGGTTTACCTTTATCATCGTGTACTGTTTTAGGTGACCTGACACGTCGCTATTACACGTTGATAGAGCCCCTAGGATTCTTGCTTGACCACCAGCAGTATGAGGGCGATCATATAAGTGGGAGCTGGGGTCTATAAGCATATCCTGAAATGGTCCCTAGTCGTGTGAGTTTCGAGACAGGGCATCGATACTCCATAATAGACTAGTGTATACAGTCGAGACCCCAACGAGGGGCGGTGGCCGGTCTCACAAGCCACTGGTGTCAGTTAGATCACCTAAGATGTATACAGGTGCTCATTGGGTTATGAGTACACCGGACAGGACTCGCCGAGAACATGCCAGTTGGTCATATACCAGATGTCAGATGGCAGTTCCCAGGTGACATGTGTGCAGGTTAGTTCATCGACCTGGGGATCGTCATTTGTCTTGTGTGAGTTCCCACTGTACTTTGATTACTACCCTACCACGGCTCAAAGGAGTCGTGCAAACAGGTTTTAGTTGGGTACAGTCCCGAGCCACATGGAGGCAGTGAGCGTATCTTCAGGGGTTCGTCTCTCCCGGTATTGGGGGTGAGGTCGTGCTGTGTCTAGGAGAGCCATTACACGAAGCCCTCGGCCGAGGCAAGGAGATTTACTGGTAGGTATTCCAGTAGTATCTCAGGGTGTTCTGGGCTACACTCCGACACGACTTGTACCGCTTTTGGGGGTCTGACTTTTACCAACCCCCTAGGCCCGCCATGCGATGCTCATAGACGAACGGACCGGACTGTACGGATATTGTCACTGACAGGCTCAGTAGGGTTGTCAGGCTGAGTTCACTCACAGACATCCCTTTTAGTCAGTACCTGGTAGCCCGTTACGTATTGGCTTATACCTCTGACGTGCTAGTGGATAAATCCACAACCAAGATGTTGACGAGTCTTTAGAGTCCCCCACATTCAGTTACTCAGCTTTCGGGCGAAAGGTTGTAGAGGCCGTATGGAGATATGGCAGGGTCCGATCAGATACGTGCGGTATTGCACGGATCAGGATCGGACAGTTTGTACTATAGGCAGTATGGATATATGGCAGGGTTCGATCAGATACGTGCGGTATTGCACGGATCAGGATCGAACAGATTTTACTAGCCGGTTTTGGTATAAGCCGGATTCTAGTATAGTACAGTGGAGATTTTGTCTCACTGCATTTGTATTTCGGTCGAAATACAGATGCGGGTTTGTATGCACAGTATCGGGGTTTTTCTGTAATTTATTACGGGACCAGTTTTTTGGAGTTACCAGTTTGCTTTCCGTTTCGGCCAATTTCCATTGTTCCGTTCATTGGCCGAAGATTGGTGGAGGAGGGCTTATTTGCATTGTTGCAAATAAGCATTTGTGGAGGGGGTCTTTGCATATTATCATGTCATGATACTTGTCCCATCATTTGACTTCATATCTTCTTGATGGCTTGACTTTTAGTAACCATCATGGTTGTTGATTACTTGTTTTGGAGTGTGGGTTATGGTTGTGATCATTGGATTCTTTCATCATCTCATTTCATCATTACTTCCACCCACCCCCTTACCTTGCTTTCTCTCTCCAATCACACAAAGCAAAAAGGGGGGCCGGCCACTAAGGAAAAGGGAGGGATTTCCTTTTTTGATGGGTGGCATTTTGTTTCTCATGTTTGCTAGAAAAGCCCTCTAGCTCATTTTCCTAAAGTTGCTATCTTTTCTTCCACCAAAATGGCAATTCCACAACCCCAAATAGAGACACAAGTTCTTCACACATTCTACAGCAAATCTTGGGCACGTCAACTAGCCAGCTTCGTGCCCGAGTTGCCTCGGCATTGAGGTGGGAGCCCGTAAAAGAAGTAGGCGATGTGGTGCACTTCCGGCGGCGAGGAGGAGACGGAACATTCCGCAAGAGATCGGGACGACGACGAGAAGACCGGAGGACTCGGATCTGTCGGTATACTTCTCTTCCCTATCTTGTTTGTAGCTTAGACTTGTTAATGGTTACGATCCGGATGTTTAGTGCGCGGTGGTGCCGGTTTGCTAAGTCCGCAAAATTAAAGTTTTTCACCGCTTCCGCATTCCGGCGTCGGATTGACGGCCGGGGCGCCGCCGTGAACTTACAGTGGTATCAGAGCCTCGCCATTAACTTAGTCTAGCTTCGTTTGATGTGTTTTTCTGTTTCGATCGATCGAATGTTCCAAAACTGCATTTTAGTTCGCATCAGTTTCTGTTGAAAATTTTTGGTCTCGAAAATTTTTTCAGGTGATTGCAGAATGATGTACAGAGTACCCTAAGACCACTGGAAAATTTTGGTTCCCTGAACCCTCAGTACGACCGCGGAACCGCGGCCTTAACCCCTTGTTGGCCGCGGTTCCGCCGCAGGTATTTGGGTTCAGCTCACCAGGTTTTTCCAGTGGGCTTGTGGGCTTTAAATTTGGGTTTTGGAATATTAATTTTGGGCCCAGGATTTCTTGATCTGCTACAGTATTGTTTAGGGACCCACTTGTTAAAATTTGATGGATCGAATATTTTAAGCACATTTTTCACAGTATTTACATTATATCTGCGACCGTGAATGTCACTTGATCGGTAAATCCGGTCTAACTGCTATAGCCCGGTTAGACGGATTTGCGAACGTGACTTTCACGTCGATGTTCTGTTTTTGCTGTGATGTTGCGGATCGGTCTTGGGGGATAGCCTGGATGCAATGCTAGTACAGTTGTGGTTGTATTATGTACATTTGATATTGCGGGGCGAGCGTCCGACATGTGGACTGCCGTCACTGCCTGTTTGTATTATTATTTTAGGGCACGGCCAGGTTGCGGTCGATGTACCCGTTGTATGTATATTTTACTTTCTGTACTAGGATTACCCCGCGGAGGGGTGCACGGATAGCCGGGTTCTGGAGGGCAACAAGCCCGCATCTCATGGCATTGAGACGGAGGGGGCTTCACTCTAGGATTGGCAGGCTATTCGCCGCACTCGTAGGGGGTACAGGTTGACCCAGGAGGGGTGCCCAAGTTGCCGGATTCCGTGAAGTGCTGGGTGGTCCATTCACGGTGCTGAAGGGGGCTGCCTCGCTTCAGGTTTTGGCGAGTAACTTGCCGCGCCCGTAGGGGTCTAGGATTTCATTGCACAGGCTATCCACACGACCAGGGGAACGTCGGGTTTCAGCAGTGGCTCTGTGAAACCCGGGGATCCCAGATATCTGTATTGTTTCTGTGATGCTGTTCATTCTCTGTGATGTTGCATTTCTTTTCACGCCTTGAGCGAAATATAATATATTGGTATATATATTAGTAGATGTTGTATATGTTTTACATCCGCGCTAGTCCAGTCCCCGCTCTGTCGTTAGTTAGCTAACTTAACGGGTAATGACGGGTCCCAGTGGCGAATGAGGATGGCATATACGTACATCAGTATATTTTCGTTCTTTTTGGTGTGATCAATTGATGGGACTGCATTGATTCGGATCAATGCAAGTTAAAAACAAACCTAATCTGATGTTGTTGGAACACTTTTCAAAAAGCTGTTATTGCAAGGACGTTCACTTTTGTTTTGCATCGTGATATTCAGTTGGAATATCCTGCTCCTCAGTCGACGAGGCAAGGGCCGAGATCCCTTCACCGGGAGTGACCCCTTGGACAAAAAGTTTGCGTCAGGGCAATGACTTCACTATAGCCGATTACTTTTGCTTTGCATCGCGGTATTCATTTGGAATATCCTGCACCCCATTCTACGGGGAAAGAGCCGAGATCCCTTCACCGGGAGTGACCTCTTTAGCAACGGTTTTCGTCACTATATTTAAAAAAAAAAAAGCTATCAGTTCCTTCAACGATATCAAGTTCTTTATGATAAAGGCTTTCGCCAGAAACCATTCGTAGCCCTCCGTCATTTCAGACGGGTAGCACGTAGTATTCATGCTATGTTTGTTGGCCTTCGTCAAGGCATAGTGTATGGTAGCTGCTTGTTGCCTTTCTGCAGCATAGATAGATGCGTTGGTTTGGGACAGTCGTATAGCCTTGTTGACCTTCGTCAAGGGCTTGTACGGGTGGATTTAGATTAACCCTGGATAATGACGGGTAGAACTTGACATGTGACTTATGATTTGTTGACCTTCGCTAAGGTCATAAGAGCATGGGGCAGAAATCACATCGGGAGTTTCAAAAGAACTGAAACTTGCCAGATATGCGCATACCTTCTGGAGTGTGATACCGTGAGCGGATTCCGTCACGTTATCATGCGATGAGAGTTGGATCCCGATTCCCACTGATGAGTTGGTATACTCCTCGGGTAACCCCGACTAATTCTTCTTTCAGGTTTGGAGGAGAATTTGAGGTACAGTGGGAGGATTCCAGATTAGATAAATTGGTAACCATTCTGATCTAGGTTATAGTGCACGCTGAGTGTTTCTTTTCTCTCTCTCTTTGGCAGCGACCATTGACCCGACCCTAAGACTTTGACTCAGAGACCAAGTTGACCGAACCTTCTTAACACTGGCTTTTGGATTGTCAGAGTTGCAGACCTCATTGCCACTCCTACTTTTACCCTTTTCTCCAGGACACCCTGTTTCACTACGAACGTCCACTTCCATTGGACAAAACCATCGTATGGTTAGATACGAACTCGAAAGAATTTATTCGAGGATGGTTTCAGGTTCTGGAGAAAACGGATAGGATTATTCAGTTGTCTTTTCCTTTTACCCTCTCTCAGGTTACGAGTACTCCTTGGTTTAGGGGTAGTACACCTATTACGCAAATTGGATTGTCTTCTTCCAAACCTTAGGCTGGTGCCGACCGGTAGGGAATGAAGAAAACCAATCAGCATAACGATGGTGTGCAGAAGGTATTAAGTTAAGACAAAGCAAGGGATTAGTAAGAGGGCAAAGTAAATTGCAACAGATATTCACGACCAAACCAGGTATTCCTTCGCCAATCCTAAAATCACCTTTGTATTTCTCCAGGACACTCCGTATCACTACGAAGATCCACAGTTTATTGGATACTCCATCGTATGGTTATATACGAACTCGAAAGGAACTTGTTCCAGTTCGGGGATGGATTCTGGTTCAGGAGAAATAGGAATAAGAGTTATTCAGGTGTCTTTTATCTTCACCTTCTCTCACATTGCGAGTGTTCCTAGGATTGGGACAGTACACCCATTATGCTTATTGGATAGTCTTCTTCCAAACTATAGGCTGGTGCCAAACGGTAGGGAATGAAGAAAACCATTTGGCCTAAAGGGGTGTGCAGATGGTAAAGACTAAAGACATATGAAGGGATTTGGAGAGGTGGCAAAGAATTACACGGTTACAGTTGTGAATCTGGATAATGGAAGAGGCATTACTAGGAATACCAGGATACCCCATCGAGACATTTCAATGTTTCAGTTTCACTGTGTACTGTTAAAGGAAAACTGATTTCCCGATTAGACACTTGCTCCAGGGTTTGTATTTACCAGGTATGATTCTCACATCTGTATGGTTTTACAGATGTTGAGTGGGAGTAGGTTATTAGGAATTGGGTGATCATCCTCATTATATCGGGATTCGTTGTAATCGGTGATATTTGAGGAAGTCACCTGGGTCGTTTGCCGGTCGGCAAATATTTGGTTTTGAATATCCGCTGTTATGAACCAATTTCAAATTGATATATCTGTACGTCTATTTTCATAGAGTGAGATATACCTTTTTGAAATTATGTCTACGACATTTACCTATATCAGTGGATGGTTAGGTAAGGAGCATTAAACAGCGGTGTAATTCTTCTTAACCATAAGTACAGTTTTCAACCTACGACACACAGTGACTGAGTTATCAGACTCAAGGGACTTGTACTGAGTATTGTATGTTGTCCAGGGTCCATCAGGACAAAGGGGTTGGTCCTCGTACTATATTCGGTTTACTTATGACTTCTCTAGTTCTTAGACAGGTGTTTCGTGGAAACTCAGGGTCCGAATTTTGAGAAGTTATAGGTATTTGAATAGAGTAGAGAACCAGGTGTAGCAAGTATCGGGATTCTTCAAAGAGATCGAAGATGTAGATACTTGTGTGTGGTGTTCAGTTGATAGTAATGACTAAGAGAACTTGCTTCTCTTTCAGGTTACTCATAATTGGAAGCATTCCTAAGTTGAGTAACGCTGATCGGCCTCCTTCCATTTAGTTGACATGCGCTGGAGACAGCCGCGTGATTTGGATCTGGTTCAATCAAATCAGTGCCTCTGGTCCTATATGGGATATAGAACAGTTCGTATCTTAACGATGTTAAGGTACGGGGAGTTGTCCGGCTTATGATTAAAACCAGACACTGGACAACTCAAGGCACGTTTCTGTAATGGCTGTTTGTGGGTTGACCCAGGCTATGATGAGGGTTGACTTTCTACCATCTGGATGAACAATAGCAATATTGTTCTACGCTCGCCACAGTTTTATCAAAAATGGATTTTTTCAGAAAACAGTAGTGGGAGTATGGTAGAACTGGAAGTGATTCCAGAACCACAAACGATTACTGATGATTTGATAAGGAACCTAAAGATTCAATCTGGATTGACATTGCATTGGCCACTCCGCAGATGAGGTGGGTAACTTCAGGCACCCGAGAGGTACTCCGGTAGCCTCAAGGACGGTGACAGGGAAGTTCTTGTTTACCCACAATTACCATTGCTGCTGTTCCAGGCTGCGAGACCCGGTGGGAGGATGAGTATAGCGTCGTTCTAAACTAGTTTTAGAAGTGTATGTCTATATGACTCTGCCAGAGGGTTGTCGTAGTCAGTGGGAGCAGCGGAAGCATTGGTGGACAGGTAGCTTATGTCTATTTATAGACTAATGCAGATGTATCGGAGATAGATCATCTATTTCTGACGTGACAGTCATGGGTTTGACTTCATCAGAATAGGGGATGGATCCGTTGAGAAGGTAGTAGGGTGTGATGTCATGGTATTTGGATGACATACACAGAGTAGGAAAGGAAACTCCTGTACTACAATCAGTTATACTTTGGTCGTCACACAGTGTTTTCTCCACAAAGGAAATGGATTTTATATCAGACATACTGGTTACTAGATCTATGGTTTTAGATCTAGATTTGGGTGGTTTCCCAATCAGGGCACTTGACAGCGTTCTAAGAGTATTTAGAATGGACGACTCCTGGCACGGTAGTGTACCTGCAGGTAATGGAGTCACCCTCTCTAAAGGTGTCTTACAGACTAAAGGGGAGAGGGATGTGCATGATTGGCAGATCACTTGCTTAGGCAATTGAGTCAATCATGAGATGTCAAGTACCACACCAGATGTTGTTCTTGCAGTAGATGCAATAAGTTGACATTGATCCAATCCTGGAGAAACAGTAGGAAGCAGTTTTAGAACATAAGTAAATGTTCTAGGGAAATGATAACGGCTGCCTCCTTTGGGAGACAGTTATCATTCCAGGCTTCCAAGGTGACATGGACGACAAGGAGGTTGTCAGAGTTATAGTTTTCCTTCTGATGAGGGGCAGTATTTTGGACAGGTGGTCCAAGGCAATACTGAGGGAGGCATGGCGCAGGATACTGATTAAGTTCAGTTGACGATGCAGTCTAAGAAGTTTGGATTTGGAGTTCATTTATGAGCTATGTCCCATCAGACATCCAGACACATTCTAAGATAGGTATTGCTCATTTCGTGAGATGGGTTTCTCCGCGAACTTGAGATCTAGAGAGACATAGAAAGAGACATCAAGGCGGATCCACTTACTGAGGCTATTCCTCGAACGCAATAGTTTCGCAAACGTACTTTGTGAGACTGACTAGTAGAGGAGTTGGGTGTTCGGTATCACACGGGCTGTGAGTATGCGACATCGGAATAATTAGCCTTGTGTGCAAGTGGGAGATTGTTGGAGGTAGTGCCCTCAGAGTCAATTATTGGATCACAGGCACGTGATTGCGGTGATTGAGGGAGGACCTATCCCGGTAGGACAGTCTTACTCGAGATGATAGTATGTTATCTGGTTTACCTTTATCATCGTGTACTGTTTTAGGTGACCTGACACGTCGCTATTACATGTTGATAGAGCCCCTAGGATTCTTGCTTGACCACCAGCAGTATGAGGGCGATCATATAAGTGGGAGCTGGGGTCTATAAGCATATCCTGAAATGGTCCCTAGTCATGTGAGTTTCGAGACAGGGCATCGATACACCATAGTAGACTAGTGTATACAGTCGAGACCCCGACGAGGGGCGGTGGCCGGTCTTACAAGCCACTGGTGTCAGTTGGATCACCTAAGATGTATACAGGTGCTCATTGGGTTATGAGTACACCGGACAGGACTCGCCGAGAACATGCCAGTTGGTCATATACCAGACGTCAGATGGCAGTTTCCAGGTGACATGTGTGCAGGTTAGTTCATCGACCTGGGGATCGTCATTTGTCTTGTGTGAGTTCCCACTGTACTTTGATTACTACCCTACCACGGCTCAAAGGAGTCGTGCAAACAGGTTTTAGTTGGGTACAGTCCCGAGCCACATGGAGGCAGTGAGCGTATCTTCAGGGGTTCGTCTCTCCGGTATTGGGGGTGAGGTCGTGCTGTGTCCAGGAGATCCATTACACGAAGCCCTCGGCCGAGGCAAGGAGATTTACTGGTAGGTATTCCAGTAGTATCTCAGGGTGTTCTGGGCTACACTCCGACACGACTTGTACCGCTTTTGGGGTTCTGACTTTTACCAACCCCCTAGGCCCGCCATGCGATGCTCATAGACGAACGGACCGGACTTTACGGATATTGTCACTGACAGGCTCAGTAGGGTTGTCAGGCTGAGTTCACTCACAGACATCCCTTTTAGTCAGTACCTGGTAGCCCGTTACGTATTGGCTTATACCTCTGACGTGCTAGTGGTTAAATCCACAACCAAGGTGTTGACGAGTCTTTAGAGTCCCCCACATTCAGTTACTTAGCTTTCGGGCAAAAGGTTGTAGAGGCCGTATGGAGATATGGCAGGGTCCGATCAGATACGTGCGGTATTGCACGGATCAGGATCGGACAGTTTGTACTATAGGCCGTATGGATATATGGCAGGGTTCGATCAGATACGTGCGGTATTGCACGGATCAGGATCGAACAGATTTTACTAGCCGGTTTTGGTATAAGCCGGATTCTAGTATAGTACTGTGGAGATTTTGTCTCACTGCATTTGTATTTCGGTCGAAATACAGATGCGGGTGTGTATGCACAGTATCGGGGTTTTCCTGTAATTTATTACGGAACTAGTTTTTTGGAGTTGCCAGTTTGCTTTCCGTTTCGGGCAATTTCCATTGTTCCGTTCATTGGCCGAAGATTGGTGGAGGAGGGCTTATTTGCATTGTTGCAAATAAGCATTTGTGGAGGGGGTCTTTGCATATTATCATGTCATGATACTTGTCCCATCATTTGACTTCATATCTTCTTGATGGCTTGACTTTTAGTAACCATCATGGTTGTTGATTACTTGTTTTGGAGTGTGGGTTATGGTTGTGATCATTGGATTCTTTCATCATCTCTTTTCATCATTACTTCCACCCACCCCCTTGACCTTGCTTTCTCTCTCCAATCACACAAAGCAAAAAGGGGGGCCGGCCACTAAGGAAAAGGGAGGGATTTCCTTTTTTGATGGGTGGCATTTTGTTTCTCATGCTTGCTAGAAAAGCCCTCTAGCTCATTTTCCTAAAGTTGCTATCTTTTCTTCCACCAAAATGGCAATTCCACAACCCCAAATTGAGACACAAGTTCTTCACACATTCTACAGCAAATCTTGGGCACGTCGACTAGCCAGCTTCGTGCCCGAGTTGCCTCGGCATTGAGGTGGGAGCCCGTAAAAGAAGTAGGCGATGTGGTGCACTTCGGGCGGCGAGGAGGAGACGGAACATTCCGCAAGAGATCGGGACGAGGACGAGAAGACCGGAGGACTCGGATCTGTCGGTATACTTCTCTTCCCTATCTTGTTTGTAGCTTAGACTTGTTAATGGTTACGATCCGGATGTTTAGTGCGCGGTGGTGCCGGTTTGCTAAGTTCGCAAAATTAAAGTTTTTCACCGCTTCCGCATTCCGGCGTCGGATTGACGGCCGGGACTCCGCCGTGAACTTACATGAGCAATGGTATATACGTATTAAACCAGCCACAGATTTTCAATGTCCAGAATACACACAAAAGAAAGTCTCCGGAAACAAATCAGACTTTCTTATGGCATTATAGACTGGGTCACATCAATGAGAGAAGGTTGTCGAAGTTACATACAGAAGAATATTTTGGATCCGTTTGAATATCAATCATATGCAACTTGTCAATCCTGTCTCAAAGGAAAGATGACAAAGAGTCCGTTCACTGGACACGGAGTAAGAGCGAGCGAGCTCTTGGGACTCGTACACAGCGACGTGTGCGGTCCAATGTCTACGAATGCACGAAGCGGTTATTCTTACTTCATTACTTTTACGGATGACTTTTCAAGGTACGGTTATGTCTTCTTAATGAAACATAAATCCGAAGCCTTTGGAAAATTCCAGGAATATAAGAATGAAGTAGAAAAACCAACAGGCAAAAGTATCAAGACACTGAGATCTGATCGAGGTGGTGAATACTTGAGTGCCGAGTTCCTGGATTACTTAAAAGAGAATGGAATTCTCTCTCAGCTTACTCCTCCATACACTCCGCAACATAACGGTGTATCGGAGAGACGGAACCGAACCCTATTGGATATGGTACGGTCCATGATGAGTAACGCTGAGTTACCGCGATCATTCTGGGGATATGCGCTAGAATCAGCTGCTTACCTTTTGAACCGAGTTCCAACTAAGACTGTGCCTACTACACCATATCAGATGTGGTGTGGGAAGAGACCTTATCTTAATCACAATAAGACATGGGGATGTCCAGCTTTTGTCAAAAAGCAGCATGCAAACAAGCTCGAGGCATGCTCAGTACAGTGCAAGTTCGTGGGATATCCAAAGAACTCCAAGGGAATTTTCTTCTATTGCGAAGAGGAACAAAAGGTATTTGTTTCTCGTCATGCCCACTTCTTGGAAACTCAGTTTTTGGAAAAACAGATAAGTGGGAGCGCAATAGAACTGGAAGAAATTCCAGAACCACGAGTTATTACTAAAAGCTTAGTAGAACCAGAGGGTTCGAAAGATCAGGACATTCCAACGCCGCTCCGCAGAAGTAGTAGGCAGTCTCATCCGCCCGAGAGATACTACGGTTTTCTCATAGACGGGGATAGAGAGGATTGCATCATTGATAGGGATGAGCCTACTAGCTTCCAGCAGGCCATTCAGAGCGTTGACTCGGTAAAATGGCTGGATGCAATGCGGACCGAAATGGAGTCCATGTACACCAATAAAGTATGGACGTTGGACATTGCTCCAGATGGGGTAAAACCCGTAGGATGCAAGTGGATCTTCAAAAGGAAGATTGGTGTAGATGGACAGGTTGAGCCCTATAAAGCTAGACTTGTTGCAAAGGGTTTCCGTCAAAGACCTGGCTTGGACTATGACGAAACCTTTTCTCCAGTGGCTATGCTGAAATCCATTTGGATCCTTCTTGCCATTGCTGCCTTCTACGATTATGAGATCTGGCAGATGGACGTAAAAACCGCTTTTCTAAATGGAAATTTAGAGTGTGTCTATATGGACCAGCCAGAGGGATTCATTCAGAGTGGGAGCAGCGGAAAGGTGTGCAAGTTGTTTAAGTCCATCTATGGACTAAAGCAGGCATCGCGGAGTTGGAACATCTGTTTTGATGAGACGGTCAAAGAATTTGGCTTTATCAAAAATCCAGATGAACCATGCATCTATATTAGATTTGTAGCGAGAACTGTAGTATTCCTCATTTTATACATGGATGACATTCTCTTGATAGGAAATGACATTTCTATACTACAATCTGTCAAAGGGTTCTTGTCACACAGGTTCTCCATGAAAGACCTGGATGATGCCTCTTACATTCTGGGGATCCGGATTTATCGTGACAGATCCAAGAGGATATTAGGACTCTCACAGTCCATGTACATCGGCACCATACTGAAAAGGTTCAGTATGGAAGATTCCAAGCGCGGTAATCTACCGGCTTGCCACGGGATCACCCTCTCCAAAGAGATGTCTCCCAAGACTGATTTGGAAAGGGATCGCATGTCTATTATACCCTACTCTTCTGCGGTAGGCTCTATAATGTATGCGATGTTGTGTACCAGACCAGATGTAGCTTATGCACTGAGTGTGGTAAGCCGGTATCTGTCTAACCCAGGGGAGAAACACTGGATAGCGGTAAAGAACATTCTCAAGTACCTGAGAAGGACTAAGGAGATGTTCTTGGTGTATGGAGGAAAAGACCTCCAGATCGAGGCCTTTGCTGACTCCAGCTTCCAGAGTGACAAGGATGATTCCAAGTCCATGTCGGGTTATGTCTTTACCCTCTATGGAGGGTCGGTGTGTTGGAAGAGTTCCAAACAGGAAACCGTTGCTGACTCGATGATGGAAGCGGAATATATCGCTGCTGCAGATGCCGCAAAGGAAGCTGTCTGGATAAAGAAGTTCCTCACGGAGCTTCAGGTGGTTCCTACCATTGTTGATCCAATACCGCTGTATTGCGACAACAACGGAGCTATAGCTTTAGCGAAGGAACCCAGGTCCCATCAGAAGTCCAGGCACATCTTGAGGCGGTATCACCTGATCAGGGAGATCGTGGGTCGCCAGGAGATCGAGGTTCGGAGAGTTGCTACGGAAGATAACACTAATGATCCATTCACGAAGGCCTTACCCCAGACTCAGTTCGAGCGGCTTATCGAGATGATAGGTCTTCGATACGCCAGTACAAGTCCTTAGTGCAAGTGGGAGATTGTTAGTGTATATGCCCTAGAGGCCATTACTGTATCATACTGGATTGTATATTACTTGATGGAAGCTTGGGATATTCACCTTGTATTGACATTCTTGCTCAAAATGGTAGTATGCTACTTGGTTTGTTTCTACTTTAATGTGTGCATGTGTTTCTTTTAGCATATCGCCTTTACACATTAGTGGAGCCCTTAGGATCTTTGCTTGATTACCAGCGTTGTGATGGCAGTCACACACGTGGGGGTTGGGTAATCTATAAGCACATCCTTATGCAGGTCCCTAGTCGCAGGACTATCGAGACAGGGCATCGATACTCCAGAGTAAACTAGCGTATGCGCTTCTTATCCCAGCTTGGGAGACGGTCTGTCCCACAGCCGTCAATACGTCGTACTTGAGATAGTATGCAGGTGCTCGTTAGGTTACGAGTACACTGGACAGGACTCGTCGGGAACTGTTGCTTGGTATTATACCTATCGTCAGTTATCAGTTCCCAGGTGACATGAGTACAGCTTAGTCCGTTGACTTGATACTGTCACTTCGCCTCAAGTGTGTTCCCACTGTACTTTGATTGCTACCCTACCACGGCTCAAAGGAGTCGTACAAACAGGTAGTTTTTGGGTGCAGTCCCGAAGCACTTGGAGGCAGTGACGGTTAGACAGGATTCGTCTCTCCCGGTATTGGGCGTTGATATCTCGCTGTGTCTAGAAGAGCCATTACACAAAGTCCCTGGCCATGGGAAGCGAGATAAAATGGTAGGTTTCCAGTGTTATCTCAGGTGTTCTGGGCTACACTCCGGCACGACTTGTACCGCTAGTAGGGGACTGACGTTTACCGCCCCCTAGGCCCGCCATGCGATGTTCTTAGACGAACAGACCGGACTGTACGGAGACTGTCACATTCAGGCTCAGTAGGAGTTCAGATGGGGTTTACCTCGTCAGTCTTCTTATCCGCATCTACCTGGGGACCGTTACGTACAGCTAGTGCCGCTTGCGGTCTGTGGTTAAACCCACTGCCAGCGTAGTGTCGAGTCTTTAGAGTCCCACACAGAGGGTTATTCGCCTTTAGGCAAAATGAGTAGAGGTCGCATGGTTTTGCGACAGGGTTCGTTCACATCCGCGCACTTGTGCACGTTTGGTGTCCGGACAGCTTATACTAGCGGGCTTTGGTTTAAGCCGGATCCTAGTATATTATTTGGCATTGGTTTTATCTCATTGTATTCGTGTTCCTCGGAACTCGGATACGGGTGTGTATGCACAGTTGACTGAGACAGAGGCAGAGGACTTTGATTAGGGTTGATGACTATTGTCATTTTCTTAACCCTAATGTTTTGTGTGAATTATGATTTATTAATAATTAGTTAATTATAATTGTGCATGGTTAGGGTTGTTGACCATTTGACTATACTTGACTTGTTGACCTAGGTGGACAAGTTGGCCATCATCATTCCATATGAAAGAAGCTCTTTGATCCATGCAAAAGCATTTAATGTGAAATGATAATGGTCATTTCTTGATTAACCATGACAATTATCTTTTGCTAATTATCTAATTTACATAATTCACATATATGTGAGAAGGTTGAGATATTCTTCTCACTTTATCATTTCCATTCTCTCTCCTCCTCTTCCTCTCTCTCTAGCTCTCCCCTCTCATGTGTTGAGAACCATTCGAGCTTGAGATAATCCCTCCAAAAACACTCTCTACTCTTTCTAAGGTCCTAGGTCTAGCACACCAAGTATCTTAGTTATTTCTAGTTTGAGGTTGGAGCCAAAGGTTGAGGCCTACGGGTGGATCTTTCTTCGGCAAGAGAAGCGACAAGGAGAACCCTTTCTTTCACTCCATGGAGCAAGGAGAGAAGGACTTGAAGCCCTAGGTATAACCCACTTTCCGAGTAGCTAAATTCTTTAGCTTTGTTGGTTAGTTTTGTTTAGCAAAGATCGCTCCTTTACATAGTCCATGTTGCCTAGAGTTGTAAAAATCGAATTTTTCATAACGTTTCCGCCTCCCCGAACGCACCGGGGTGGGCAACGTGGACTTACAGTTTTTCCAGATATCGATTCACTAAATCCATATTCTGGGTTAAATTCTCTGGTTTGGTCCAATATAACATCACACCAGGGGTTATAGTCTCTAACTATACCTCAATTCACCTTTGATTTCAATTTTAACCCTAAACCCTAACTTGAATTTTCCAAAGTCCTCAAAACACACAATATCGACATGAAACAAGAATTGATGCGCAAGGAATTGAAATACTATACTAGTGGTGCAGAATTTACCTCTTTTGGCAACCCAAGAATTTTCTTGAGTTGCTCAAAGTCCTCAAGATCCACTCTTTCTTAGTCCAATGCGATCCTCTCGAGCTTGTGAACAAGTTTTGTGAAGAGGGAATGGGTTTTTGGGTTTGTTTCCATGGTGATTTGAGGAGTTGAAGAGGGGAGTGAGGTGAGGAGCAGGAGCAGCAGCAGGAACAAGAGGGAGGGGGAGAGAAATGAGTGAAGGTTGAAGGGGAATGGCTAAGTCCAAGTCAACACATCTTACCCTCTCAATCTCTCACTTGCCCATACTCAATATAATAATCCTTTTCCTTTTCCTTTTCTTTTCTTTTTCTCTTCCAAATCCTTCTCACTCAAATAGTAACCCCAAAATAAACATGATAGAAAATGCACAAGTGTAGAAAAAAAGATACGTGCATGTTTTGCACAAAATTGCTAAAAATCAAATTAGTGATTTTTAATCGCGATTAGCACTAAATTAGTGTCAAACTAATCTTAAAAACTTAAAAATGGAATAATTCCATAAAATACCCTATTTTAGAATTTTCCATAATTTTTCCAAAATTTTCCCCATTTATCGGTATTTAATTATACCGAAATATTAAAATATTCATTAAAAATTAATATTAAATTATAAAAATTCCCAAAAATAATATTTTATTTTTTTGAAACGTTACAACATGTCGGACGCTCGCCCCGTAATATCAAATGTACAAATGATGTACTAACATTGCACCACTGCTATCCACCACGACGATCCAACCAACAGCACAGAACATTAACGTGAATGTCATGTTCGCAAACCCGTCTAAAGAAACATATAGCAGTTAGACGGGTTTACCGATTAAATGACATTCACGGTCGCAGATTATAATGTATATACTGTTAAACGCACACTTAAATTATCGATCGACTAAGTTCCAAATTGGCCCTAATAGCAAAAACAGCACTGTACAGAAAACT
This sequence comes from Agapanthus africanus, assembly GCA_030015575.1. Classification (NCBI taxonomy): domain Eukaryota; kingdom Viridiplantae; phylum Streptophyta; class Magnoliopsida; order Asparagales; family Amaryllidaceae; genus Agapanthus; species Agapanthus africanus. The sequence goes on along the minus strand of JASDDO010000016.1, from coordinate 192,624,630 downwards.
GGGCCAAAACAGAATATCACAAAAACCACAATTCCAAGTGAATGAGCTACAGAAAAAATTTAGAAGCCCGTCGCCAGTAAACGGTCGTGGAACCGCCGCTAATAGGGGCTAAGTGCGGCGGTTCCGCGGCGCTTTAGAGGAAACATGAGCTCAAATGTTTTGTGTACTCCTAAAAAATCCTGCACGGATTTTTAAGCCACTGAAAAATATTTTTTTACCACTTTTGAAATTCGACAGCAAACAGAAAATGAAATCGTGATTTTGGTAATTTCCATCGATCGATCTTTTAAGCACGTTTAAACAAGCTAGTAAGGGGTTTAAAGGGTGGCTCTTACCATGTTGGGTCGCGGCAGCGCCCCGACCATCGGAACGCGGCCAAAATGCGGAACAAATTTTTTTAAAAACCGGCGCTACCGTTACCCGATTTACGGATCGACCTTAAACACTAAACTAGCAATCTAGACTAAGAGTTAGAATTGTTATACCGAGTTGATCCGTGTCTTTCGGTCTTCATTCCAAGCTCCTAGCGGTTCTTTGACGATGTTTGGTTGCCGGTCTTCCTCCATCTCCGATGATCCACCTGAGGGAAACGGCGCAAGCTCCAGCCTCGTCGAACGAGACAACCGACGCTTCAAAGTCGCTAGCTATGGAGAGTGGGGGTGTATGAAAGTGTCACTATAATTTTCTTTCTACCCATGAGCTCAAGAGAGCATCCATAAAAGATGAATGGAGGTGATGAAGCTTTGGCATAAGCAAAAGAATTGGCTAAGTATTTTGTGAGCATGAAAGAGTGGAGAGCAAAAAAGAAGCAAGTGTGTAATGTCTCATAACCATTTCCAAATGAAAAATTCCCCCACCTAAATTAGTGTTCGGCCCCCCATTCTCTCATTCCCACAAAAAAATCTTATCCAATAAACAATTCACACCATACTTTGCTACATGCACAAAAACATACCATGAAACATGCTCATGCTACATCACACCCTCCACCTCATTATAAAACAAATGAATTTCCTAAAAAGGAAAATCAATAATGAGGTGACAAATCTTCTAGAAGCTATTCCGTATAAAATATGGAATACTACCCGGTACATGTATCGAAATACATGTACGCGTATTCGTACAAAAATACGAATAGCCAAGAGAGAAAATAAATAGCGAACAATAATACTAGAATACATATATATATATAAATACATATGTAAATTATTAAATCAAAAACCTGATTTAATAATCTGGCTTAATCCTAAGCCGCTAGTATTATCAACCGTCCGATTAAAGTCTGCGCAGCAAGTGCACATATTTAATCGGACACCCGTATGTACCAACATACGACATGTATACCATATCGCCTGAACCGTGAAAACCCTCTGTGTGGGACTCTAAAGACTCGTCAATACGATGGCAGTGATTTTAACCACAAGCACGTCAGCGGCACTAGCTGTACGTAACGGCTACCCAGGTATTGAGCGAAAGGGAGGCCGACGAGCAAACTCATGCAGAACCCCTACTGAGCCTGACAGTGACAATATTCGTACAGTCCAGTCTGTTGGTCTAAGAATATCGCATATCGAGTCTAAGGGGGTGGATAAAGTCAGACCCCTAACAACGAGACATTTAGTGTCGGTATGAAACCCCATCACCACCTGAGAAACTATAGATCCTGTATCGGTAATTCTCGTCCACCGTGGCCACGGATTTATGGTGATGGCCATCCGTACACAGCGCGACATCAATCCCCAATACCGGGAGAGACGAATCCCCGACGATCTGATCACTGCCTCCATGTGGCTCGGGACTGTACCCAACTAAAACCTGTTTGCACGACTCCTTTGAGCCGTGGTAGGGTAGTAATCAATGCACCATGGGAACTCACACGAGAAAAATGACGATCTCAGGTCGACAGACTAACCTGTACACATGTCACCAGGGAACTGCTATCTGACAATAGGTATAATACCAACTAGCAGGTTCCCGGTGAGTCCGTCCAGTGTACTCATAACCTAATGAGCACCTGTATACTATCTTAGGTGAACAAACTAACACCAATGGCTTGTGAGACCTGGCCACCGCCCCTCGTCGGGGTCTCGATCAGTATACACTAGTCTACACTGGAGTATCAATGCACGGTCTCGATACTCCTACGACTAGGGACATTTTAAGGATGTGCTTATAGATCCCAAGCTCCCATGTATGTGATCTCCATCACAATGCTGGCAGTCAAGCAATAATCCTATGGGCTTTATCAACATGATGATAAAGACAAACCAGATAGCATACTATCATCTTGAGTAAGACTGTCTTATCGGTATAGGTTCTCACTCAATCATAACAATCACAAGTCCGCGACTATGATAATTGCCTTGAGGGCACTATAGCCAACAGGTGCTGATCCATGGGCCTTTATTTTATGTCTGGAATATTTTTATATTTTCTTGTTCACCGCCAGATCACAAGTCTTGGACTTGGCGTATTTTTATCAGCACTTTTAGCAGTATCGGCTCTTTTCCTGGAATTTCCTGCACACAATCTCGAGACAAGTGTTGCGATATACAAACTATCATGCGTGCAATAATAAACACTCAATTCCCTCAAAATGCCGGCTATATTGTATAACACATGTTATTTGGTATTTTAAAGACGAATTGCTAATATGTGTTATATTCATACCGATCACCTTTAGATGATTGCAAATAGTAGGGAAACTGATGTGTTAAAAATGCAGTATTTTCGACTGATCAAATTCCCCCAAACTTAATTTTGGTCTTCTCGAGCAAACTTGTTTTATTAGAAAGAGAAGGAGAAAATAAAGAAAAAGAAAAACTAACTAGCACACTTTCGTAGGCAACACGATTGCACTGAGCACATGCAACAAACCTTTAAATCTCTAGGTGTCCCTAGTAGGAGGAGTGTTCTCTCCTGAGGGTTTTTAGCGGATTGCACCCAAAAAATCCCATAATAAAAGGAAAACCGTGAAAGTTACATATAAAGATAAGAATTGTAAAAGAAAGACTTTGAAAATTAGAGTTTCCTACTAATACTAGCTTTTCAGTTGTCATGAGCCCTATCTTAATAGTCATGAAAAGATGTTAGAAATCACGTCATCTCTCAATAAAACATCGTCTTTATTCTTCATTCCTATCTTTCTTCCAAACATTGATCATATGACCCTACGTGTGTGTAAAGAACATCCCTACACTCGGAGAATTCAATTCAAGCTATCATACTCTTGTCCATCTGACTCAGTACTTTTTAATTGATGAATATTTAGATGGATTTTCTCACACATTTTTCATGCGACTGTTAATACTTCTTGAGGTACTAACCGACCGATTACTCATGTGATCTCTTATACAGTATATTTAGTATTTTCCTCGTCTTACAACACCTAAGGCTTAGTAGTGACTCCCAAACCAGTTGGTCTAAGGCACTAGGTGATGAAGCACCCTTGCTATATTTTTTTTTCTTGCTGCCTTGGCGATAACAAAAGCAGTGTTCATTTTTCTTCACCATTTTATATTTTATTTTCAATTTATTATTTCCTTCATACTTTGGCTTTTAAACAAGAGCATTTCAAGGTATCGTCTACTATCCCGAGTTTCAAGACGTGTGTAAGTGTGAATAGTAGGGTATCAACATTCAAATGTTTGGCTTCCAGAATATGAACTATTTTTTAGACTTATTTTTATACTCAGATTAGTGACATCTTTCATCTTACTAACCCTTGGGACAACGGCTCATAACTACTTATTACTAGTTCCGTTTAAGAAAACTTCTAACTTTCTTAGTTTTCTTAAATTTTTCTAATCTTTTGGATGTAATTTTTCACTATCTAATCTTTTATTATAAAATTAAATATTAATTATTTTTATCTTTTAAAAATTTTCAAATTTTTATATGTTTTAAAAGTTTTGAGCTTATGCAAAATATGATGCAAATGATGCAAAAATAAGCATAAACCTTCCCCAAACTTATTTTCAACAGTGTCCTCGTTGTTGCTATCTGTTGGATCACAAAAAACCTGTAAACTTGGGAGGATATTTGTTAAAGGGGATATGTAATATGATTGTGAAAATTTCCCACCAAACTTATTTCTTATTCATGTACAAAAACTTTTTATGATTTTGTTTTATATATATATTTTTTCAAAAATTTATTTACAAATTGACTCACCTCCATTCTAAAGATGTGACAAAATTACCAAGTCATGGAGGTGAGGTGGAGAAAAATTAGTCATTATAAAGCGGCTCCTATAAAAACAGGAGCTCCTCCGAGGGGTCAGTGGAAAAATACGGCTTTAGTCTATGACCATTTACTTTGAAGACCGTACCGTTTTCAACATTTTCTACCTCAACTGCCCCGTGCGGGTATTCATACCGCACAATAAAAGGTCATTTCCACCGAGATTTTAGCTTACCCGTATGAAGGTGAAGTCGTGAATCATAAAGAAGGACTTGTTGACCAGGTGTAAACGTTTTTCTCAAAATATTTTTATCATGAAAAACCTTAGTCTGATTCTTTACAATTACAGCGTTATCATAAGCTTCATCGCGGAGTTCGCTTAGCTCGTTTAATTGCAGCTTCCGAAAGGTGCAGGCTTGATGTAAGTCAAAGTTAAGTTCTCTAATGGCCCACATTGCTTTATGCTCAATCTCGACCGGAAGGTGACAAGCTTCCCAAACACTAACCTATAAGAAGACATACCTAGATCGGTTTTATATGCAGTTTGGAATGCCCAAAGAGCATCCGTCAATTTGGTTGACCAATCTTTTCGATTTTTAGAAACATTTTTCTCCAGAATTTGTTTGATTTGTCTGTTTGAAATCTTAGCTTGCCCGCTCGTTTGCGGATGATAGGGTGTAGAAAGTTTGTGGTTGATTGCATATTTCTGCATCAAAGTCTCAAAAGACCGATTGCAGAAATGTGTCCCGTTATCGCTAATTATAGCGCGTGGTTGTCCAAATCGCGAAAAGATGTTTCCTTATAAGAACATAATGACCACCTTTTTACCATTAGTACGACAAGGAATAGCTTCAACCCACTTCGAGACGTAATCAACCGCAAGAAGTATGTACAGATTCCCGAAAGAGTTGGGAAAAGGACCCATAAAGTATATACCCCAAACGTCAAAAATTTCAACCACCAAGATGGGTTGAAGTGGCCTCTCATTTCTCCGGGAAATCTTATCCGTGTGTTGACATTGTGTATAGGTTTTTTAATGATCAAATGAGTCTTTGAACAAAGTCGGCCAATAAAAACAGCATTGCAAAACTTTCTCCGCCGTCTTTCGAGAACCGAAATGACCCCCACATGCCTGATCATGACAAAAAGATAGAATACTCTTGAATTCGTCATTAGGGACACACCGGCGAATGATCTGGTCAGGACAATACTTAAACAGGTATGGTTCATCCCAGTAAAAATGTTTTACTTGGGATAGAAATCGTTGTTTGTCCTGTGTCGACCATTCACGGGGGATAAGTCCCGTAGCAAGATAATTCACAATATCCCCGAACTAAGGTTCAGTGGATACATTCAAGAGTTGTTCATCTGGAAAAGAATCATTGATCGGCAGGGTCACAGGTGAAGAAAAAATGCGCGAAAGATGGTCGGCTACAACGTTTTCACATCCTTTCTTATCTTTGATAACAAGATCAAATTCTTGTAATAGAAGGATCCAACATATTAGCCTACCTTTAGCATCCTTCTTCGCCAAAAGATGTTTCAAGGCGGAGTGGTCAGTGTACACAACAATAGGTGACCCTATCAAGTAAGGCCTGAATTTTTCTAATGCAAATACAACTGCCAAAAGTTCTTTTTCGGTAGTTGTATAGTTAATTTGAGCATTGTTCAGGGTCTTACTTGCATAATAGATCACGTGTGGCATCTTTTCAATGTGTTGTCCTAAGACTGCACCAACTGCAAAATCTGATGCATCACACATAAGCTCAAAAGGGTGGTTCCAAACTGGAGATGATAAAACAGGGGCCGTAGTGAGAGAGTGCTTGAGTGAGTCGAATGCAGCCTCCCAATCCGAGTCAAAGTGAAAGGTCATGTCCTTGGCCAAGAGAAGAGTTAAAGGTCTAGCAATTTTGCTAAAGTCCTTAATGAATCTCCTGTAAAAGCCTGCATAGCCAAGAAAGGATCGTATATCCTTGACGCATTTGGGGTGAGGTAGGTTTTGAATGACATCTATTTTAGCTCTGTCAACCTCATTGCCTTTCCGTGAAATCACATGTCCAAGCACAATTCCCTCTTGGACGATGAAATGGCATTTTTCCCAATTCAAGGTTAAGTTCTTCTCTTTACAACGAGTAAGAACTGCGTCAAGATGTGATATGCAATCAGCAAAAGAATCTCCAAATATCGAGAAATCGTCCATGAAAATCTCCAAAAAATTCTCGACCATGTCCGAGAATATCCCCATCATACACCGCTGAAATGTAGCGGGAGCATTGCATAACCCAAAGGGCATGCGTCTATAAGCAAAAGTACCAAATGGACAAGTGAATGTGGTCTTGTCTTGATCCTTTTTGGCAATAGGGACTTGGTTATAGCCAGAGTATTCGTCCATGAAGCAGTAATAGTCACGTCTAGTAAGCGTTCGAGCATTTGGTCAATAAAAGGCAGAGGAAAGTGGTCTTTCCTCGTTGCGGCATTGAGTTTTCTATAATCAATATATACACGCCACCCAGTTTGAGCGCGTGTCTAGATTAACTCATTTGCCTCATTTGTTATGACCGTAATGCCAGATTTCTTAGGCAGGACATGAATTGGACTTACCCATTGGCTATCGGAGATTGGGTAAATGATACCATTGTCAAGGCATTTGACGATCTCTTTCTTCACCGCATCCTTTATGACGGGGTTCAACCGTCTCTGTGGTTCTCGGGTTGGCTTGGCTTCATCCATCAAATGTATATGATGTTCAACAATCAAGGGACTGATCCCTTTGATGTTAGCCATGGTCCAACCAAACGCCGGCCTATTAGATCTCAATACCGTCAAAAGTGCATTCTCTTGCTCTGAGGCTAGAGAAGCTGATATGATCACCGGTAAAGATTCGTTCTCACCTAAATATGCATATTTAAGGTGAGAAGGTAAAAGTTTGAGATCTAATGAGGGTGGAGAAACTATAGAAGGTGGGGTCATCGAATGATATTCGGAGTCAAGGAGAAGCTCGTAGCCTGCATATGATACAGACTCGGAAGGTGAGGAGTCAAGAGTTTCAGACTCAAGCCTGGAAAATGTGTCCTCACTAAGATGTGCAAGATCAAACATTGATGTGCTAGTGTCGTCGAGATCTTCAAAGCAAAGTTCATCAACTTCGCAACTTTCGGGAGCAATCTCATGGATAGAACAGACATCAAGTATGTAAGCAGACGGTTCAGATGGCTGACTTCCAATTTTATAGATGTTCAGTTCAATTGTCATATTTCCAAAAGATAGGTTCATTGAACCATTTCGACAATTAATGACAGCATTGGAAGTGGCAAGGAATGGTCGACCCAAAATCACCGGAATTTGATTCTGTGGGTTCGCTACAGGCTTTGTATCTAAAACAATAAAGTCCATAGGGAATATGAATTCCCCGACTTTTATCAACACATCCTCCGGTTCACCCCTAGGTTTGGTGATTGATCGGTCTGCCATTTAGAGAGTGCAATGAGCTGGTTTCAACTCTCCAATCCCTAACTGCTCGTAAACAAAGTATGGAAGCAGGTTAACACTTGCGCCCAGGTCAAGTAAAGCACGGTTGATGTTTTTACCCCCAATAGAAATCGATATCGTAGGACATCCTGGGTCCTTATGTTTCTTTGGTAACTGTGGGGTAAAAGCAGTGCTAACATTATGAGTCATGAAGACTTTCTTCGGCACTTGAGTCTTCCTCTTCCTAGTACACAAGTCTTTAAGAATTTTCGCATAAGCGGGGACTTGTTGAATAGCATCTAGGAGAGGGATGTTGATGTTAACCTGTTTAAACATTTCCATAATCTTCTCCATATGTGGACTCGTTTTGTTACCCCTTAATCGATTTGGATAAGGAGCTTTAGCAATCGTAGCTGGATCCAACATTGGAGAAGGTGTGGTGTGTGGAACTAATTCCAGAATAGGAGTGGGGATCGTCTTTGGTGGAGTAGAAGAGGTATGCTGAGGTGTCGAGCCTTGAGGAAAACGGAGAATAGGCTCGGAAGAAAATGGTAGGGTAGATAAAGTAGTTATAGAAGTAGAAGTGTGCGTGGAAGGAAAAATCTCAGCTGGGGTATTATTGATAGATTTTTCATTATCACCAATCTCGTCCCCAACGTGATTATTCAGCACTCTTCCAGATCTCAACGTTGTGATGGTATTCACATTGTAGTGTTGTGAATGCCCAGGATTGGGTAGGGGTTGAGACGGAAGTTCCCCTTTTTATCTCGCACTCATTTCGGCTTTCAATTGTGCAATTTGAGCTTCCATCGATTTTATACTCTCAGCTTGGGAATGAGTTTTTCTTTATATCATCGACAGAAGACATAACCTCAGCCGACACTTGCATGAAATTTTTTAGAATTAAATTCATAGTTTGTGCGAGTGAAGAGGATTCATCAGTACCGGTCAATTGCAATGGTGCAGAAGTGTTGACCGGATTTTGAAAATTTGGTGATTGATAGGGTGTTGAGTCCGTTGAAGTTGTTGCTGTTGTGGTGGAGGAGCCCTTTGAAAAAAAATTTGGTTTGGAACCGTGTTTTGATTTTGTTGTTGGTTCCAAGCAAAATTATGGTGATTCCTCCAACCCAGATTATATGTGGAAAAATACGGATCGTTTCTAGGTCTTTGTTGGAAAGCAGCATTGGTATGCTCTTAACCTTGAAACGGAGAATTTAATGGACATTCTTCCATAAGATGAGATGGATCAGAACAGCATCCACATACAGTTTTGGAAAGTGACATCTGATTTAGGGAGGCTGCTAAAAATTTATGTTCCATAGCTTCGAGTTTCTTTTGCATTGCTGCCATTTCAGCTCTAACTCCTATGGAAACATCAATTTGGTGAATGCCACCCCTATACGATGACTGGTTTACACTTTCCCACTGTAAAGATCTTTCAGCGAAATCTTCTAGAAATCTCCAGGCTTCACCATCATCTCTAGTCATGAAGGTGCCTTGACACATGGATTCAAGGTTTTGTTTAGTAGTAGGATTAATGCCCTCATAGATGATTCTGCACAGATCCCATCTAGGGATTCCATGATGAGGAAATTGAACTAACATATCCTTGAAGCGTTCAAAACACTTCGAGAATGGTTCATTTGAAAGCTGGGTAAATTGGTTTATTTCGCTACGGACTCGAGCTGTCTTATGATTAGGGTAGAATTTCTTAAGGAATGCTGTTACGAATTCTCTCCAGTTCGAAATAGAATGCGCGGCTGTGTTATAAAGCCACTTCTCGGCTATATCGCACAAAGTAAATGGGAGAAGACGTAGACGCATAGCATCCACAGTAAGCTGTGAGTACCCATCATTGCGCATACATTTTCAAATTTAGTAATAAAGACATATGCGTCTTCAGACTCGAGAACGTGGTATTTTGGTAGAAGATTGATGTATTGGGGTTTAATTTCAAAATTATCCCCGTTGGCTGGTGGAATGGTGAGACAGGTCGAAAGAGGACCTCGCATAGGGTAGCATCTCTCTTGGAGTGAGATGCGGGGCGGATTCTGCGCACCTGCGGACGGTAGCAGAGTAGTGGTAAAGAAGTTCGATGGAGAATCGTCCATCGAAGTGGGTGTGGTATGGGGTATAGAAAAAGTAGACGTAGAATTACCGACTTTGGAGTCGATAGGAGGAACGTGGACAAGTAGCAGCGTAGTGATAATTAAGGAAACGATGACATTGGTGTTTGGTTTTTGAAAAATACGGATTTTGAAAAATTCAAATCACACAAACAATGCACAAGCAACCCTAAGTCTAATGGTCACCTAGGTCAAGGCTCTAGACCGCTCCTAGATTTCCAGAAGACAAGTCGCAAGATAGATCCTCTACTGCCTCTTTGCCCCTCCTATGTCCAGGTATGTGCCAGGTAAGTGGGAGGTTCTCCACTACGTAAGTAGTGGGCCAAATTAAGTAACCACTTGCCTTAAACACACTTGCCTTAGACACCACAAAAGAAACGCGGATAAGCAATAGATTACCCATGACCTCCTTCTGTCCTAAGTGAGCGCGGCGGTCCTTAGAGTCTTGTGTAGATATTTTTTAGTTAATGAGGGTAATGCGGATGCAATTTTGTGATTTTTGGGGCTTAGGAAGTGTAATGAAATCCCGACCTAATCTGAATTTGGTCTTTTCCCCTTAATTTCCGTATTAAAAATGCAAACAACGAAGATCAATCATGCACAATTTTTTTATTTTTGCGGCGCTGCGAATTTTTGCAAATAAACCTGCAGAAATTGGTTAATGGAGCAGATCAATGAAGAGATAAGAAAGTCAGAAAGTCACCGAGAAATTTTGGTACAGCGAAGACCTAGCTTCACTAAGGAACCGCCGCAAGATGCACCTATTGGCCACGGAAACGCGGTCTCATGACGAGATACCTGCACAAAAATTCTTGCAGCTGCTCTTGTTCACTCACCGAGCTCTCTAGAATATTTAGAAAAATTTTCCTCTCGCTCCACCGATTCCATATTTCCTTGCAACAAAGCACAACAAATCGTTTAGTGTTTGTGCGAATTTTGATCTAAAAATTCTGATGGATTAATAAATCTTTCAACAAAAATTTCAAAAACGAACAAATTAGCACACTATCCCCGGCAATGGAGCCATTTGATTGATCGTATTCCTCGATGTGTATGGAAAAGTGTATAGATCACAACCAAAGAAATTTATACCGCAATCAATTAACGGTGTCGATGTAGCGCGTTAATGAATACGGATCGTCCACTGAGAAAGTGTGATTTGCTCGTTATCGTTCTAGTTGAGTCGAAAATTAAAATATAAAAGAAAATTGATGAAGTTCTAATTTCAAGAATCAAGAATTAGGTCTAAATTCAAGAAATGATAATAAAATCAAGAAAATACCCAAAGTGTTTGAATTATCAAGATTTGAAGAAAGGCTTGTCGGAATCAATTGAATCGATAGCGATAATTAATGCTTAGAATTTCAAATTCTTATATATTGAAGATTTGATACTAGATCGGTGTCAATCAACGTGGTTTATGGATCCTTTGACGAAACTAGGGTTTCTTCATCCTCATCCCTTGTCCTTTCGTTAATTAACACTCAAATTCTAGCCTCTAGGAAATTCAATCATCGATTGTTGATCTCTAATTGACAACAAAAATATTCAAGAAAGAATCTCGCTCAAAACTAGGTCATCTTTGATTCAATCACATAGGGTTTACAAAACTCATAAGACTTAAGAATCATTCAAGAATTCATCAATATCATTCTATCTATTCTTTTGATTCCGATTCAAGCGGAGTTTACTCACGCATCATCATCAAACAATCAAGAAAGAAAATATCATGATACGCAAGTGAATAGAGAGAAAGATTAAAGATCGTCACCTTTATTATTCGATGTTTCGTTACAAAAAACTCAAGAACTAGAAGAATCGAGGAAGAACAAAAATCATCGAATCTAGCTTTGCGTCGTCTTCTTGAGTCGCGGATCGCCTTGGATCTCTTGCTCGGATGAAGAACGGCTTTTCTTCAAAAGGCTCGTGGATTCTCGCTCGATTTGAACTCGATGAATCTTGATTTGGCTTCTTTGAGATGGATTTGGGGTTAGGGTTTGAATGCACAAGTTGTGTCACTCAACTTGTGTTTTGAAATTGTTGAACAACCTTTTGATGAGGCCATAGGTCCCTTTATATAGCCTTCTCCTTTAGCTTGATTAGGTTTAGCTTCCCTTATAAGCTTGGTAGTTTTGAAGGAAGCTTCTAGATTTAGGTAGTTAGCTAGCTTGTACAAGAAGCTCGGCTGTTAGGACAGAAGCTTCTCAAGATTTCTGGAGAAAGAAGTGGCTTGAAGCAGTTTTAAACTTGAGAAGAGAAGCCTCGGGAAGAGCTCTGCTGATGACGCCCCCAGGTGGCCTTGGATCCGCCGCCAAAAGGGCCCTACGGCCGCGGATCCGCGGCCCTTTGATGGCCTTTGTGCATCAAATTTCCATGCTGTGTTGGTGCTGATCCATGGGCCTTTATTTTATGTCTGGAATATTTTTATATTTTCTTTTTCACTTCCAGATCACAAGTCCTGGACTTGGCGTAGTTTTATCAGCAATTTTAGCAGTTTCGGCTCTTTTCCTGGAATTTCCTGCACACAATCTCGAGACAAGTGTTGCGATATACAAACGATCATGCGTGTAATAATAAACAGTCAATTTCCCTCAAAATGCCGGTTATAATGTATAACACATGTTATTTGGTATTTTACAGATGAATTGCTAATATGTGCTATATTCATACCAATCACCTTTAGATGATTGCAAATAGTAAGGAAACTGATGTGTTAAAAATGCAGTATTTTTGACTGATCAAGCTGTCAATAAAGATCCTTGTATACAATCCACGGGCACAAATAAACGTTCCCTCACCAAGTCCCACCAATGACAAGAAGTGTCATCATATGGTGAACGACACTTGTAAGTCCTCTCGACTTATAAGGAGAAAATACTCTTATGAGATCCTTACGATTTATAAGAGAACACACACTCAGGAATCCTCACTACTCCTAAGGAGAAAATACACCTACGAGATCCTCACGAATCGTCGGGAGAAATACCTTTATGAGACCCTTACGGCTCATGATGTCAAAAAGCCTTAGCCGGCAGGATCCTAACCCTGTTTGCTAAGCCACCTTTGTTCTTATCAGCGAAGGTAAATGATGATTCGCTCCTGGCCATATTCCAGTCGCAGCGATGTTGATGATAAGATTGGTATCAGATCTCAAGTTCCAAACTCGCAATAAAAATAAGTGAGCCATAAATGGATATGATATAGCCGAAACGATGGAGCAACTCGCAATAAAAAATCAGCGAGTAAAATATATGCATGTAAAAGTAGCCGAATTGTTTGGGCAACTCGCAATAAAAAGCAGCGAGGAAAATATATGCATGTAAAAATAGCCGAAATGTTTGGGCAACTCGCAATAAAAAGCAGCGAGTAAAAAGAAAATAGCCGAAATGATTAGGCACTGCGAAAAATAGACGAAATGATTGGGCAATTGCGACATTCGCGATATAAAAAGCTGAAATGATAGAGCATCGCGGAAAGAAACAAAAAAATGAATGAAAATTCTGCCCTGCAGGTGAGTCCGCATCGACCCCTGTATACAATCCATGGGCACAAATGAACAAGGGAACCACATTTCCCACCAGGCTCCATCAGAAAGAGAGTCAAATCTCGACGGCAACATTTACGGCCTAGAGATCAACAATGGCGTTCCCTCTCACTCCAGCAGGATGTAGATGCAACGTCAATAACCGACCCTAAGGTTAAAACAACAGAGCCATGGCAAAGTCCCTAGTTCCAAACCTCGACGGTTCACTGACGACCTAGAGACAACCTCGACATTCCTCGTAATATGGCGGACACAATGTCAACGGGTGAAGCAAAGGAAGATCTCTAGCTTCAGGGTATCGACGACAACATTTACGGCCTAGAGATCAACAACGGCATTTCTTCTCCACTCCAGCAGGATGCAGACGCAACGTCAACAACCGACCCCAGGGTCAAAAAAATGGAGCCATGGCAAAGTCCCTAGTTCCAAGTCTCGACGGTTCACTGACGACCTAAAGACAACCTCGACATTCGTCACAATATGGCGGACACAATGTCAACGGGTGAAGCAAAGGAAGATCCCTAGTTTCATGGTCTCGACGGCAACATTTACGGCCTAGAGATCAACAACAGTGTTCTTCTCCACTCCAGCATGATGCAGACGCAACGTCAAAAACCGACCCCAGGGTCAAAACAACGGAGCAATGGCAAAGTCCCTAGTTCCAAGCCCCGACGGTTCACTAACGAACTGGAGACAACCTCGACATTCGTCGCAATATGGCGGACACAATGTCAACGGGTGAAGCAAAGGAAGATCCCTAGCTTCAGGGTCTTGACGGCAACATCTACAGCCTAGAGATCATAAAGGCGTTTCTTCTCCACTCCAGCGAGATGCAGACGCAACGTCAACAACTGACCCCAGGGTCAAAACAACGGAGCCATGTCAAATTCCCTAGTTCCAAGCCTCGACGGTTCACTGACAACCAAGAGACAACCTCGACAGTCGTCGCAATATTGCAGACACAATGTCAACAAACGAAGCAAAGGAAGATCCCTAGCTTCAGGGTCCTGACGGCAACTCAAATTAGACCTGGAAAAATATCGGAGATCATCCCACACCAACGCGGAGTGGTCATGACTCATCGGGGCTCCCAAACTGAGACTAACCTCAAGTAAAAAGCGGCATGGAATATCCCTAACGCTTGCTCTTTCGACGGTAATATCACCCGGAAGATTACTTGAAGACGTCTTGTCCAGCCCTCGATAGGATCAGAGACACGACAGTCGTGGGGCTACCCGAATAGCAAGATTGCATATCGGGAAATACATCGGCCAACGCGACGGTACGACGGACAAAAAACCTAGTAGCACAGACCCTAACGGACTTCTATTAGAAGAGGTTAACTGTGACAGTAGGACATTCTTGTGAGAACTTCTCGATTTTTCTCGACTCGTAGGGAAAATAAAGTTCCTGCGAGAACTTCTCGACTTGTCTCGACTCGTATGGAAAAAGCATTAGGCAACGAGGATAAGGACCTGTTTACTATTCACGGGCCACACTCTTCAAAGTCGAATATCGACAAGGAGGGAAAAAACCACTTACGAGTCCTCTCGACTTGTAAAGGGGGAAAATTCTCTTATGATATCTTTACGACTTTCAAGAGAAAATGCACTTAGGGGTCTTCTAGACTCCTAAAGAGAAAATGCACCTACGTGATCCTCTCGACTCGTAGGGAGAAAAGTCTTTATGAGACTCTCACGGCTCATAAAGTTGAAAAGTCTTAGGCGACAGATCTGAACCTGTTTCCTAAGCCATCGCTGCCCTGCAAGGAAATCAAGATGGACTATCTACGAACCACATCTGCCAGAATTACATGCCAATATGAAATAAAATATGTCTTTTATTCATGAATTCAAGCGAATACAAGGTACACTTCATAAAAGAATAAAAATGAATACAAGACACTCTCAATCAGGAGTGAATATAAAAAGGGGGAAAAGAATATAAAACGACAAAAAATGCTTAAGCCGGTGGACGGTGCAGTAAGCTAGTGAGTTCGTCGGTCTTCCATTGAACCTTGACTTCAAGCTCCGTTATTGCTGCAAGATGAGCTCCCTTCTGAGTCTGCTGAGTCTGGTATGAAGCAAACCGACTCTCAAGCCCCTTTTCGGCGACATTATGGGCTTCAAACATCTCACGGGTGAAGATAACGGCTTTATCAAGAGCCACCACCTCTGTAATAGCTTCTTGAAGGACCCGCCAAATTTCATGCGCGCGAGTACTCTTGGCGGTGAGCTGAGCCTGAAGTTCCCCCAAAGCGGTCAAAGCTAACTCCCACTCCGAGAACTTCCGGTTGAGCCGCTTCTCGCTTGACTGTAGATTTGCGGCACACCGATCGATCCATCCCCGCAAGCTTGTTTTCACAGTCAAAATGTCAGAGGGAAGGCATGTGCACTCAAGCCCATGTAGACAAGCCTCCACTCGACGACAATACTCAACCCAAACATGCACCAACGTTTTGTCATGATAAGTGGCATGAAAAAGCAGGAAGTGTTGGCTTCGGCCGAAAATTCTTCGGCCGTCACAGAACTACCAGCGCGAAGATCTTCAATAAGAGCCGACAAGGAGTGAATACTTTGTTTCGCCATCCGCTCAGACGCACTTCGGGCATATAGGCCCGGTGGCATAGAGATTCGAGACTCTAACGGAGTCAGGGCTGGCAAAGCTGTCAAGATTTATGAATAGTCAACGAGACTGGCAAACATGGAATAAACAAAACAATGCCAAAGGTAATGCTTTACTTACCTACAGTCATGCAAAGGGGGTTTGAAATATCCCCATGCCCATCAAGGATCTCTACTTCGTCATCAGCTTCCAGAACTGCAGAGGGCATATTAGCATAGTTATAAAAAAAATGATAATAAAGCAAAGGGGTCAAAGAACACCGACCTTTCCCGGAAGAAAGGACGATGCTTTGCGGGGTGTTCATATCAGATTTTTGCATTTTCATACCGCCCAATTTTTATCACAATGCATATCGGTAGGTACTCTTGAGCCGTGTTTGCTAGTCAATTGCAGGATACAGGTTCTCGGCTCTAAACGGTGAAATTCATGGAAAAACACGACAAAACCCGGGTTCCTGCCAACTACAGATAAAACACGGGTCTCCGCTCTCTATCCGTATGTTGCCGCACACCAGTTCAAAAGACAAAATGGCAAATCGGTGTCATTTTCATGCACTAGGCTCAATGGCAAGACAAGATCCAAGAAATCTACGCGGAGCTCAAGAAAATCATGACAAAAAGATCCATATCCAATCACCTTTTGATCAACAGAAATTCAGGAAGAAATGTGGAAAGATTATCAGAAAAGACATATGCCAAACTACAGACAAGAGTAGACCATGGAACCCCACAAATCCCGAGAAGCCAATTCCACTAAAGTGCCGCGGTTCCGCGGCCGTACGGCCTACTCAGTCGACAATATTTCAGGGGTATTTTGGTATTTTCATGTAGAGGCAGAATTTTGCCCTAGATTTCCAGTTCCCTGCGTATAAATAGCCCAGAACCTTGTGAAGCCAAGGGTGCTTAATCTTGTATTTTTAGGTTTTAGAATACTTGTTGTCGTTCTTCCTCTTCTCATCTCTTCTCCATTAAAAAAACTTGTAGTGAGCTTTTGTGAGTGAAGAATGATGAATAAAGAAGTTCTTTTTGTTATTATATGTGTCTTGCTCTTGTTAAGTTAATTGCTTGTAATCTTCAATTGATAATTTAGTTGTTGTTATTTATTGTTGTTTCTTTCTTATTCTCTTTTCCTTTATCCTTAAACAACCATGATGCTTACGTTTGATCCTTGCCAAGGTGAGGTCGCAAATAGCTAGTTGTTATCTTCTAATCTCCTTCTTTCTATCTTCCTCCTTTATTTTATTTTTCGTTCTTCTTGTAATGGGTGAGTAGTTTCCATACTTGTTAGGGTAGGATAAGGGAAGTTTGAGAGAAGGAAATCTCTCTCACTCTTTCCTTTCCAAACATCTTAAATCGAACTCCCGTTAATTGAACCACAATCCGCTCCCTACGGCACCCTATCCTACATGATAGCGGTGATTCCGTAGTGAGACTGGTTGTGGTTGAATTAACCGGAGGTTAAGGCTAAGAGCCAAGAACGGACGGACAAGCACCAAAAGGAAGAACTTATGCGTTGGAAAGCCTAGCTTATACTCGCAAGTTTCTTCATAGTCGTGCTAATCCCCGTTGTTGCCGATTACCGTAACACCGATATTAAGAGTGGCAACGAAAGAAGTGAGCGACTCCTAACTCAAACTAACCTAATCCTAACCCTAACAAGCTCTCTTTACATATCATTTTAACACTTAGTTAATCACAAACAAATTTGGACTTTTGGACTTAACTCGTTAAAGCACATAGAAAAGATTCCCATCTTCCTGCGGACGACCCGTACTCAACCGGCTAGCTACAAGCGAAACCGTCTTGATTGCGGTAACAAACTTAGCACGCAAAAACTCTACCAATCAAATGGCGCCGTTGCCGGGGAGACGGTAGTTTATTTCTTTGTGTAATTTCGAGTTAATTTGTGAATATAAAGCTAACCGAAAAAACAAAACAAAAAGAAATATATACATTGTAAAAAATCATCTTGTTATTTTTGATTAGTTTTTGTGCAAGTGTGCAGGATAAAACGAAGTTCGAGTTCAGTGCCAAAGACGTGGGAAGTTAGACCCATATCTTTGCAGCTACACCGCGGGTGAACAAGACGGAAAAGACGGTCTATTGAAAAATTATGGAGCAGATACAGTGAACAATTCAATATTCAGGACATCCAGACAACAAGTGGACATCCAGGGAAGCACCCACAACCAAACTGAAGCTTCAAGGACACTATAAAGCCGTGGAACCGCGGCATAAGCGTGCTTAGGCGGCGGAACCGCGGCGGTTTGGTGGAATCAGCCGCCCAAAATTCCCTGTAAGTCTCTCTAACTCTTTCCCACTCCTCTGGACTCTACTGAACTGTGTTTTCTGCAGAATTCATTGCGAAAACTCTCTTCCCCCTTCTAATAAACTGTTTTTGTGCAGGATTCTTTGCGCCGCGCTAAAATAAAAATTGTTTGCAGTTGATTTGTTACTGCTTTGCATTTATTAATACGGACTTTAAGGGCTTGAAACCAATTCAGATTGGGTGGGGATTTCATCACCCTTCCCAGGATCCCAGAAATCATAAAAAGCATATGCATTGACCATTGTTAAATTAAAAAATACTAGACTCAGCCCTAAGGACTTCGCGCTCAATAGGACAGAGGACTAGTTACAGGCATCGGCCGTTTATCCTATCCTGACATATGCGGTGCCTAGGAAAGTGTGTCGAAGGCAAGTGGTTACTTAATTAGGACCACTACATATGTAGTGGGGAGCCTCCCACTTACCTGGCACTTACCTGGCCGCAATTGTTGGAGAAGGGGCGGTTTGAGGTCCTGTTTCTAGCCCTTTGGAACAGTTAGGAGCTGTCTAGCTGACGTAGGTGACCCTAGATCTAGGTGTGATTGTGCATATCTTGTTTGTGATTGCTTGAAGCTGTAAGTCCGTACATATTTCTGTAAAGCTCTTTCTAAAAGAAAAAAAAGGAAAAAAATCAAAAACTTTTATAAAAACTTGCCCTTTGTCGCCAAACCCATTTTTCACCCACCACCCATCGTATTTCTCCATTGACGTTTTCTTACCCTCACCTTCTCCGCTTTGACTATACTAAACTCGTTTAGTGTATGTCCGCTTGGACTCAGGACACTAGCGCCCTCCTAGTCCGCGTTACGTTAGTCGCTACCGACTACGCGATCGACTCAGACGTCGAAACTCCGTCCACGTATAGCGTTTTGAAAATCGTTTCGGTGAAATTTTGGAAAATCGGTAAAATAAGGGGGGTTTTATGTAAAAATTCAATACAAATATCTTATTATAAAAATTAAATATACATATTCTAGCTATGTAATTGCTAGTATTTGGTGTTTATTGAGCCACTGGTGAAATTTCAAATTTTCTGAAATTTTTTCCGAAATTAATTATTTTAATATTACTTTAAGCCGTCACTAATATATTTAATTAGGGAAAATTACAAATTGGAATGAGTTGAAACAAATTTTGTGCATCATGACACATTAAATAAAATTTTATCATGTGGTTTTTGAAACGAAATCGTTTGCCAAAACGGTTTAGAAATTATTGAAGAAAAAAAGATGCTTTTTTTTTAGTGTAAATGGAGATTTGGGGTATAATATTTATCATTTTCCCTCATCCCACACACACACCCACACTCACCCACCCCCACTTCCATTGTGGCCGAACCCTTGCTGCCCCAATTCCCCACTTGTGAAAAGAAAAGTCCAAGCATACAACAAAAGAGAAGAATGAAAAAAGAAAAAAGTGTATAAGAGTTGACTTTGGGGTATGGGTTTTGTTTGACTTTTGCCACAAAACCCCATTCTATCTCTCTCTCTCCTCACTCATCCCCTCTCCCATTTCAGTCGAGCCCTATGGCTGCAACCCCCCCTCATCTTCTCCTTCTCTTTTCACTACAAAATTCATCACAAAATGCCTCAAAAATCCATATAAAACCTCATTAATCTCCTAATTTAAATCCTACTCATTATTCCTTGACCCATCTAGCTTGGATTCATGAAGCAAGAAGCCATTTTGGAGACCAAGATTTTCATGCTAGCTCTCTAGTTTTGTGAGGTACAATCTTACTCTAATTGTTACCTTGTTAATAATTGTTGTAATCCAAGCTAATTAGCTGTTTTATTATGGGTTTAATTGAAAGTTGAAATCTAAAGAAAGGGTTTTGAAATTCAAGTGAGAGTTTTGATTTGGAGCTAGGGTTTGATCACTTGAGGTTGGTTGTGATGTGTGGTTTCACATCTTTAGTATGCTAAAACCTAACCTAATTGCTAAATTTCGAATTGTTACAACTAATTTGTCCAAATTGCTTAATTGTTGCAAACTAGGTTTTTAGATTTAATTCGAAAATATGAGATTAAAATATGGAGTTTTTATCACATTATTAGCTATATAATGTGTAGATCAACATTTTAGAGCATGCAAAACCTAGTCTAGTTATGGATTTGTGGATTGTTGCTTCGAAATGGTTAAAATTGGGTTTTTGTACTAACTAAAAAATTTGGTTTAATACAGCTTAGTGTGATAAAATCTAGTTAAAGTTATGTAGCCTAATTAAGCTAATTAGTGAACATTGCGGCTGCTAGATTTGTTTAAATAGCAAGTTTTGTACTAAAACGGTTAAATTTTGCTTACTAGAGTTTCGGGAAAATAGCTTTTGAAGCGAATTTGAAGTTTTGATGAAGTAAACCCTATTTTATATATATATATATTTTGTGGGTTGTGAAACCACGAATGGTGCGTTTGTGTTTTCTCGATCACTCGGCATTTGTACGCCGATGTCGAGGGTTTTGGGTTGATTTGAGAGAGCGAACCATAGGTTTTGACCTATGTGGGATTCGTGAGTCGTTTTGGTCATGAGTCGGATTTTAATGCGATACGGTGCGTTATGATATGTAGGTACCCCATGTGGACTTCGAGAAGACAAGCAAGCGCGTGGCGACGTCGGCACCGGCGAGCGAGGACCAGGTGAGTAGATTTATATCTACGGGGAGAAGTCGGGTGGATGGAGTATAGCACCCCCGCAGTCCGTGGTGGTGTATACGGATGCATATACACACCAGCAATTATTATATGCTATTTGGGATTAATAACGATGTTTAGGATGGATATTGGTGTGTTGGATTATTTTAGTGTTGCGAACCCTAGGGTAGTGTTGCACTACACATACATACATACATACTTGCAAACATTCCTATTTTTATGTGCTCATGGGATTCTTTATAGTTATGTGTTCACATGGGTATGGGACTATGTGTTCACATACGGATTTGAGGATGATACTTGGGATTGAGCTCAGTCGATGAGATTTGTTTTGTGGTTGTGATATCGGTGATAGGGCAGGATTCGTACTTGAGGTATGTCCTAGTTTTATAGCGGATCTTGGGGCGGCGATATGGGTGAATAGTGTTATAAATAAAATAGTCGACATGTGATCGTGATATGAGGCATGATATGCTAGGATATTGATCCTAGGCTGTATTGGGCGATGTATACCCCTTGATGATGCTATGTGCTGACAGTATCGGTTTGTACAAGATTGTCGATCTGTAGTCAGATCATGACTATATTGATGATATAAGTATTGTATTAGACATAGGTCAGTACCTTAGACCATGATCTTTGATAAAGAGGATACCGGATGAATAGTGTGATGAATATGATTTTGACCCGTACCCAGATTTGGGATGTCGTATGACGGTTTTACGTACGAGCTATATATTGATGATTGATCCGCACTCTTGACTTGGGATGTCTGGTTATAGATATGATATTATTGAGGCGGGATCACCGACTATACATATACAGGTATGTATATGTATCGACTCAGATAATAAGCGGTTTCCTTACCTGTAGTTCAGCTTGTTAGTTCAGCCGTATAGTTTAGTGTAGTTGTTAGATTAGATTAGACTTCTTACCTATTTCAAAAACTAACGAATCGTGGGTATTTTAAAAGACAGCCCAAGGGATCCTACGGATATTTCAAAAGACGTATCTTTTTATAAAAACACCGTAGCCCCTATTTTCAAAACCTCATGATTCGTGTTATTTCAAAAGGCACCATTTGTAGGACTTATATTAGATTAATGCAGGTTAGTTACAGTTGCGTCTAGTATTCAGCTTCCGCTTATTATTGTGGTTCGCTTCGCATCGCATACTTATGTTATAATTTCTTATTGCAATGTTGATATCATATTGTTAGGACACCAGCACCATTACCGATGATGCGTATGTACCACGTACACTTACTTGCCGGCTCACACACATCTTCATCGGTAATTGCCATGTCACGTACACCTTAGAAAATATTATTGCTTGATTTTCCTTGTTAGTAATTTGACATGATATTAGAGTACCTGCATAATATGCCAGCTTAACATTGTAGTTATTACTTGTCACTTCATGCATACTGTTTTTCATTGTTATGCCTATATTCATGGTTTTACATGCTATTGATAATTTGGATTCGGATTTCCATGAAACTTTCTGGATTTGGGGGGAAAACCGCAAAACTTATATAAACTGATTTCGCTCTTTTAAAATAAAAAGTGCAGTTTTCCCATGATGTATGAGTCGTCCACCATGAGTTTGCTGATGGATTTCGAGACCCGATTCGAGGAGGCAGATGAACCGTTTCGGGTACATGGTGGACCCGGTATGGTACCCCGGGGCAAGAAGCGCGTGATGATGACGATGTGAGCCTGGCAGGGGAGCACTACCTACCGGTGATTTTACCCGACGCGTCGGATATCCGGAGGATACCGTCGTGGTCTTGAGATGGATGGTAGGGGCCGGTCTGGACTGACGGCGCCCTAGATATTGTGATTGGGACATTGAGATTTCGAGATATTGAGGTACCGAGACTGTGATACAGAGATATCGAGATTTTGGGATTACGTTTTGTGCCGATGCTAGGCACTGTTTTATGCTGATTTCATTATGATACCCCATTTTAAAAATACAAGGAAATCTCACTAAATTATGAAAACAGTTTCTTCATTTACATGTATTCTGTTTTCATGCATTCATACCTCATTCATATGTTATATTGCTACCTGAGGCACTGACACAGGCACATGAGATTACACCCAGGTTAGATATTTACCCTAGCCATTGTTATAGGCTGCATGTTATGCATATATTTGAGGATATATTATGATCAATTGACCTAGGTTGCGTTATTTATGCGATTTCTGTGCGTAGATATTTTCTACTCACGAGTTGGCAACTCACCCCTGTTGTGCCACAGTTCTTGCAGGTTTCGCCGTACAGGTTTCATTACGGCTTGCTGGCACTCTTTCCATTTCCGGGTGATTTGCTAGTAGGTGGGTTTATTTGTATCGCACCCATCATTATATCTTGTATATCATTATTCTGTTGTATCTAGAAGTTCCATCAACCAAAACATGTATTTATTTGAGATAGAGACCAGTGATGTTATTCCTTCGACCTTAGAGTCGCGCGTTATATTTCTGTGGTTTTCTTGTGGTTTTGAGTTTCCTTTTGAATTTTGATCCTCGCCGTTGGCGTTGTATATTATATTGCTTGTATGGTTGTGACCGTCGATTGACGAAGAGCTAACTCCCGCTTGGGGATGCCTTTTTATTGATTTCGTATACTATTCATGTTGTATCCCGTTTGGGAGCCAGTATTTACAAAGGAGACTCTGCCGAAATTTTCAGGAAATACTTGATGTTTTTAAAACCGCATAACTCGGCTTATGCTATTAAAGCTACTTGATTTTAAATTGGTTTTCCTTCACTCTACTACTTTTCTTGGTTTGGATTTCTGGGTTTTCGGTTTACTTAGATTACGTACGCCTCGAGACGTTCGTAGTTTAAGTGCCGGTCATGTTCCGTACTTTCGGGTCATGACAAAGTTGGTATCAGAGCGTTAGGTTTTATCTTCGGAGCGTAGGATGACCCTTGGTTGATGGAATAGGTGACTAAAGTTGAGTGACGTACCGTGGGTATGTTCCGCGGCATACTTACGACACGCCACTCAACTTAAGGAGCCTTAGGATGTACATTTCTTTGCTCAGTATTATATTCATTCCGATCTAGCCTCATCGGTACCAGTTATGGTTTTGCTGCCATGATTACGGGCAGGGAGAGCTACGGCTAGAGTTGCGGTCAACACGAACTCGTTACGAACTAGGACTGACCAGGGCGTGATTCTGGCGACACACGATTGCAGAGATGTGTCTTTTTATTGTGTTTTCACGCCACGAGCGTTGATGGATCGCTGTATGAGATTACTCGGACGGGCAAATCAGCACCAGAGGGTTGAGCCAATGATAGAAGGTTGCTATTCACCCATGGATGAATGACTGAGACATGTGGTTCGTTCGCCTAACCGATGAGAGGTTATCAGATAGATTGATTCCAGCCAGAGACGACTTCACGCGGAGACGTTGGGAGTCGACAGAGGCGATCGAATGTCAGAAACCTATTATTCCAAGTTTAAAGTAGTCGGAAGGACATGCAGGCAATTCTATGGTCCCTCTAGAAGAATGAAACCCTAACTCTACTTAATGACCGTGTGAAAGCCTTTGAACCTTCGGGTTTGCGGCAGTTCTACGGCGCCATTAGTGAGGCTTGGGTTTGCCCTTCTACGGCTGGACCACCGATGCTGTGGTATGTACCCGATACTATTAAACTGTGCCCAAGATGTTGAGCTCTTGGGGGATTATGAGGTTTTGACGACTCGATCGGATGGCTCGACTTAATTCGGATGCTAGGTGGTGAGATGCATTCTTGGGAGACTCCAGATACGAGGATAGTCGTTGGAGCTCAGTCCATATAGCCACGATGAGACGAGTCCGAAGTAGTCGACATTAGAGAAAGTGGAGTAAAGAGGTCCGTACAAGATCTGGATAAGACGACGTTCCACTCCACCGACATCAGAGATGCGATGCGCATGCCGAGGCATGGTACTTGGATTTACCTTCCAGAAGGAGTCGCGATGAGTATGCAGTCGTTCCAGAGCAAGATGCAGATATAGGAAAGGACGATGACTTCCGGACAGTTGGCAGAGACGAGACATGGAAGAGACCGTGAGCAGGATTCCTTCCAGGACACTGCTGCAATGATACTTGCACCCAGGATCAGATGTGTCACGTACATTCAGAGAGCCAGAGGCCGACGCCAGTGATATGCTGTCTTACGAGTGGTCACGATGATTGACCGAGAGATGACCAGAGAAGTGCCAGAACGGGATCATCCCCGTTAGCACACCTGACAGGGCCGATGAGCCGATGGACCGAGAGATTGGTAATTCCCAGTGAAGACCTTGACCCAGGAGTGGTCATTGTTACGCACACCAGCAGGCCAGAGTTCATGGTCATCGACGAGACGTCCCACTAGTGACCGTGACAGTTGGCCCGAGATTCTTAGAGGATGCTCTTGAGCGGTACTATGCCGCCATTATTGATTTCGAGGTTTTGGGTGATTTATTCGAATGATTTGATTTTGATGATTGAGGATTTACGATCTTTGCACAGTGTTGCACTTGATATTGTTTTCGTGCTTGGGTTTCACATGTTTGTGATTTTACGGTTTTAGACATTTGAGTTGATTTTGTGCGTATGCACGCACACGATTTGGTTCCTGCACTCTGTATAGTTTATATATGCTTGCAGTGCAGTGATACGCCTTTTGTGCACTTAGATGCACTGGACTTCGATTTCGATTGTGATACTCGATATTTGTTTTGTGCACCTGATTTGATTTTGCGCATGTTCGGCGCTTGATATTGGATTTCATGATTTCGTGCATGATGGATGCACCTGCCTTGGATTTTCGCACATGTTGGGCGCACGTTTTGAGATGTGATTTTGGTGCACACCAGATGCACTAAATCGAGATTTTTCGTGCATGTCAGATGCACCTGATTTTGCTGTCAGGCACACATGTTGCCTACGACAGATGTTTCATGCACACCCGATGCACTTGGATGTTGTTTCTGTGCATATGTATGACACATATTTGGATTTTAATTTCCGTGCGCACCAGATGCACGTAGTACTCATACGCGTATTTTGGGATTGATTTTTCCTATAGAGCAGGACGTTTTTATGATATTTACATATATAGATTTGATATTTACGTGTGAAGTTCCGATTATAGCATATTGGTTTTGTATTAGATTTGACATTGTGTCTTTACCATGACTCCAATGATGGCGGGATGCTTGACGGAGTTTGATTTTGAGTTATATGCTCATTGCTCATGCGCATGCATTGCGCTATGATGCGTATTATGTACTTATGGTTTCGGAGCCCCGACAGCTTGATGATTTTGCTTAGATGTTTTTGTATTTGGGGGGAGTTTGAATTTAAATTCGGGGACCGAATTTCTTTAAGGGGGAAGATTGTAGCGTTTTGAAAATCGTTTCGGTGAAATTTTAGAAAATCGGTAAAATAAGGGGGATTTTATGTAAAAAGTCAATACAAATATCTCATTTTAAAAATTAAATATACATATTTTAGCTATGTAATTGCTAGTATTTGGTGTTTATTGAGCCACTGGTGAAATTTCAAATTTTCTGAAATTTTTTCCGAAATTAATTATTTTAATATTATTTTAAGCCGTCACTAATATATTTAATTAGGGAAAATTACAAATTGGAATGAGTTGAAACAAATTTTGTGCATCATGACACATTAAATAAAATTTTATCATGTGGATTTTGAAACGAAATCGTTTGCCAAAACGGTTTAGAAATTATTGAAGAAAAAAAAGAGGCTTTTTTTTAGTATAAATGGAGATTTGGGGTATAATATTTATCATTTTCCTTCATCCCACACACACACCCACACTCACCCACCCCCACTTCCATTGTGGCCGAACCCTTGCTGCCCCAATTCCCCACTTGTGAAAAGAAAAGTCCAAGCATACAACAAAAGAGAAGAATGAACAAAGAAAAAAGTGTATAAGAGTTGACTTTGGGGTATGGGTTTTGTTTGACTTTTGCCACAAAACCCCATTCTCTCTCTCTCTCTCCTCACTCATCGCCTCTCCCATTTCAGCCGAGCCCTATGGCTGCAACCCCCCCTCATCTTCTCCTTCTCTTTTCACTACAAAATTCATCACAAAATGCCTCAAAAATACATATAAAACCTCATTAATCTCCTAATTTAAATCCTACTCGTTATTCCTTGACCCATCTAGCTTGGATTCATGAAGCAAGAAGCCATTTTGGAGACCAAGATTTTCATGTTAGCTCTCTAGTTTTGTGAGGTACAATCTTACTCTAATTGTTACCTTGTTAATAATTGTTGTAATCCAAGCTAATTAGGTGTTTTATTATGGGTTTAATTGAAAGTTGAAATCTAAAGAAAGGGTTTTGAAATTCAAGTGAGAGTTTTGATTTGGAGCTAGGGTTTGATCACTTGAGGTTGGTTGTGATGTGTGGTTTCACATCTTTAGTATGCTAAAACCTAACCTAATTGCTAAATTTCGAATTGTTACAACTAATTTGTCCAAATTGCTTAATTGTTGCAAACTAGGTTTTTAGATTTAATTCGAAAATATGAAATTAAAATATGGAGTTTTTATCACATTATTAGCTATATAATGTGTAGATCAACATTTTAGAGCATGCAAAACCTAGTCTAGTTATGGATTTGTGGATTGTTGCTTCGAAATGGTTAAAATTGGGTTTTTGTGCTAACTAAAAAATTTGGTTTAATACAGTTTAGTGTGATAAAATCTAGTTAAAGTTATGTAGCCTAATTAAGCTAATTAGTGAACATTGCGGCCGCTAGATTTGTTTAAATAGCAAGTTTTGTGCTAAAACGGATAAATTTTGCTTACTAGAGTTTCGGGAAAATAGCTTTTGAAGCGAATTTGAAGTTTTGATGAAGTAAACCCTATTTTATATATATATATTTTGTGGGTTGTGAAACCACGAATGGCGCGTTTGTGTTTTCTCGATCACTCGGCATTTGTACGCCGATGTCGAGGGTTTTGGGTTGATTTGAGAGAGCGAACCATAGGTTTTGACCTATGTGGGATTCGTGAGTCGTTTTGGTCATGAGTCGGATTTTAATGCGATACGGTGCGTTATGATATGTAGGTACCCCATGTGGACTTCGAGACGACAAGCAAGCGCGTGGCGACGTCGGCACCGGCGAGCGAGGACCAGGTGAGTAGATTTATATCTACGGGGAGAAGTCGGGTGGATGGCGTATAGCACCCCCGCAGTCCGTGGTGGTGTATACGGATGCGTATACACACCAGCAATTATTATATGCTATTTGGGATTAATAACGATGTTTAGGATGGATATTGGTGTGTTGGATTATTTTAGTGTTGCGAACCCTAGGGTAGTATTGCACTACACATACACACATACATACTTGCATACATTCTTATTTATATGTGCTCATGGGATTCTTTATAGTTATGTGTTCACATGGGTATGGGACTATGTGTTCACATACGGATTTGAGGATGATACTTGGGATTGAGCTCAGTCGATGAGATTTGTTTTGTGGTTGTGATATCGGTAATAGGGCAGGATTCGTACTTGAGGTACGTCCTGGTTTTATAGCGGATCTTGGGGCGGCGATATGGGTGAATAGTGTTATAAATAAAATGGTCGACATGTGATCGTGATATGAGGCATGATATGCTAGGATATTGATCCTAGGCTGTATTGGGCGATGTATACCCCTTGATGATGCTATGTGCTGACAGTATCGGTTTGTACGAGATTGTCGATCTGTAGTCAGATCATGACTATATTGATGATATTAGTATTGTATTAGACATAGGTCAGTACCTTAGACCATGATCTTTGATAAAGAGGATACCGGATGAATAGTGTGATGAATATGATTTTGACCCGTACCCAGATTTGGGATGCCGTACGACGGTTTTACGTACGAGCTATATATTGATGATTGATCCGCACTCTTGACTTGGGATGTCTGGTTATAGATATGATATTATTGAGGCGGGATCACCGACTATACATATACAGGTATGTATATGTATCGACTCAGATTATAGGCGGTTTCCTTACCTGTAGTTTAGCTTGTTAGTTCAGCCGTATAGTTTAGTGTAGTTGTTAGATTAGATTAGACTTCTTACCTATTTAAAAAACTAACGAATCGTGGGTATTTTAAAAGACAGCCCAAGGGATCCTACGGATATTTCAAAAGACGTATCTTTTCATAAAAACACCGTAGCCCCTATTTTCAAAACCCCTTGATTCGTGTTATTTCAAAAGGCACCATTTGTAGGACTTATATTAGATTAATGCAGGTTAGTTACAGTTGCGTCTAGTATTCAGCTTCCGCTTATTATTGTGGTTCGCTTCGCATCGCATACTTATGTTATAATTTCTTATTGCAATGTTGATATCATATTGTTAGGACACCAGCACCATTACCGATGATGCGTATGTACCACGTACACTTACTTGCCGGCTCACACACATCTTCATCGGTAATTTCCATGTCACGTACACCTTAGAAAATATTATTGCTTGACTTAGCTTGTTAGTAATTTGACATGATATTAGAGTACCTGCCTTATATGCCAGCTTAACATTGTAGTTATTACTTGTCACTTCATGCATACTGTTTTTCATTGTTATGCCTATATTCATGGTTTTACATGCTATTGATAATTTGGATTCGGATTTCCATGAAACTTTCTGGATTTGGGGGGAAAACCGCAAAACTTATATAAACTGATTTCGCTCTTTTAAAATAAAAAGTGCGGTTTTTCACATTATGTATGAGTCGTCCACCATGAGTTTGCTGATGGATTTCGAGACCCGATTCGAGGAGGCGGATGAACCGTTTCGGGTACATGGTGGACCCGGTAAGGTACCCCGGGGCAAGAAGCGCGTGATGATGACGATGTGAGCCTGGCAGGGGAGCACTACCTACCGGTTATTTTACCCGACGCGTCGGATATCCGGAGGATACCGTCGTGGTCTTGAGATGGACGGTAGGGGCTGGTCTGGACTGACGGCGTCCTAGATATTGTGATGGGGACATTGAGATTTCGAGATATTGAGGTACCGAGACAGTGATACAGAGATATCGAGATTTTGGGATTACGTTTTGTGCCGATGCTAGGCACTGTTTTATGCGGATTTCATTATGATACCCCATTTTAAAAATACAAGGAAATCTCACTAAATTATGAAAACAGTTTCTTCATTTACATGTATTCTGTTTTCATGCATTCATACCTCATTCATATGTTATATTGCTACCTGAGACACTGACACAGGCACATGAGATTACACCCAGGTTAGATATTTACCCTAGCCATTGTTATAGGCTGCATGTTATGCATATATTTGAGGATATATTATGATCAATTGACCTAGGTTGCGTTATTTATGCGATTTCTGTGCGTAGATATTTTCTACTCACGAGTTGGCAACTCACCCCCGTTGTGCCACAGTTCTTGCAGGTTTCGCCGTACAGGTTTCATTACGGCTTGCTGGCACTCTTTCCATTTCCGAGTGATTTGCTAGTAGGTGGGTTTATTTGTATCGCACCCATCATTATATCTTGTATATCATTATTCTGTTGTATCTAGAAGTTCCATCAACCAAAACATGTATTTATTTGAGATAGAGACCAGTGATGTTATTCCTTCGACCTTAGAGTCGCGCGTTATATTTCTGTGGTTTTCTTGTGGTTTTGAGTTTCCTTTTGAATTTTGATCCTCGCCGTTGGCGTTGTATATTATATTGCTTGTGTGGTTGTGACCGTCGATTGACGAAGAGCTAACTCCCGCTTGGGGATGCCTTTTTATTGATTTCGTATACTATTCATGTTGTATCCCTTTTGGGAGCCAGTATTTACAAAAGAGACTCTGCCGAAATTTTCAGGAAATACTTGATGTTTTTAAAACCGCATAACTCGGCTTATGCTATTAAAGCTACTTGATTTTAAATTGGTTCTCCTTCACTCTACTACTTTTCTTGGTTTGGATTTCTGGGTTTTCGGTTTACTTAGATTACGTACGCCTCGAGACGTTCGTAGTTTAGGTGCCGGTCATGTTCCGTACTTTCGGGTCGTGACACCACGCCTCTTTCACCCTTACCTTTGCCGGCCAACTCCGACGTTGACCGGAATTCTATTCATACATCCTCACCTTCACCTTCACCAACCTCTTCTTCCGCGATGTCAGGATTTAATCCAAACATCTCTTTGACTCCCCCGGGATTGACTCCACCTCCTATGGAGGCAACTAACCCACCACCACCGCCTGTTGTAGCGCCGCAGCGAATCGCGCTCCAGGATCGTTTCTATCCCACCCGTTCTGCATTTCCTACCTGTCTTTCTCTTCCACCGGCCAATGGGGATAACTTTGAAATTAAGCCCCACTTCATCAACATGCTTCCGCGATTTCATGGGCTTGAATCTGAAGATGCCTATATCTTCATCAATAAATTTCAAAACGTTTGTTCCATGATGAAAACTACCCAACTGTCGGACGATGCTATACAGCTACGGGTTATTCCGTTCACTTTATGCGATCTTGCTGAAAAATGGCTGTATAGCACCGCTTCCCACTCCATAACCAGTTGGGACGAGTTTGTAAAAGCGTTTCTCAAGAAATTTTATCCGAATCATAAAACCGCGAGGATCCGTAACGAAATCAACCAATTCTCTCAGCTTCCTTCTGAACCCTTCTGGAAGTGCTTTGACCGGTATAAAGACCTTCTTGTTCAGTGTCCTCACCATGGTATAGAGAGATGGCAACTTTGACAAACCTTATACGAGGGCCTGAACCCAGTAACCAAGCCGTTGTTGGAAACCATTTGTCAGGGCCACTTCCTATCGAAATCTGACGAGGAAGCGTGGCAATTCTTCGACGACCTTGCGGAGCAAACACTACAATAGGAGAGCACCAGACCGACTTCTTCTTCTTCTACCTCCACTTCTATCGGTCAGTCTAGGGTAGGAATTCACTAACTCGATGTCTCTATTGCGATGAAAGCTGAAATGGCTGCAATAACGAGAAAGCTTGAAGCGATAGAGAGCAAATTTTCTTCTCCTGCTCCAGTTATTCCCCTTCGTACCATTTGCGCTTGTTGTGTCGATCCTTCTCACTTAACCGAAGAGTGTCCTTACAATCCACCATTGCAAGGACAGGATCAGGTTAATACTGCATTTCAGCAAAGACCGAGGAATGATCCATACTCTTCCACCTACAATCCCGATTGGAGGAACCACCCCAATTTCGCCTGGAATCAGAACCAGCATCAATTCAAAGGCAACAATTTCCAGAGGCCCCCTCCTCCGCAACAACAAGCGCAACAACAAACTCAACATCAGTTTCAGAAGCCCTTCTAACCCCTACCTTTTCAAAATCAGACGAACAACTTTGCACCCAACAATTCTTTTCCACCAAACAACTTTGTTCCGTCAAACAACGATAAGGTTTCCTCGCTAGAACGAAGTCTGGAGGCGTTCGTTAAACAATCGACACAATCCACCGCCAACATCCAGTCATCCATTCAGTCTTTGGTACAACACACTGCTGCACACGGGCAAAGCAT
The DNA here is from genome assembly GCA_030015575.1 of Agapanthus africanus. Lineage (NCBI taxonomy): Eukaryota > Viridiplantae > Streptophyta > Magnoliopsida > Asparagales > Amaryllidaceae > Agapanthus > Agapanthus africanus. The sequence continues at coordinate 192,592,150 of JASDDO010000016.1, read as the reverse complement.
CAAGACCATCAAAGCCAGATTGCACAGCTGAATGCGGCGTTAAGCGAGAGAGAAAAGGGGAAGCTCCCATCTCAACCACTCCCAAATCCCGGTCACCCACATAATGTACATGTTGCTCTTGAACAACAGAACCATAATGTGAGTGCCGTGACTACATTGAGATCGGGAAGGAGGCTGCAAAACAACATTGGCACACGGATCGACGATGACACCCCGGCCGCTTCTTCTTCTTCTTCTTCTTCTTCTTCTTCTTCTGCTTCCTCGTCTTCTGAGCCTATTCTTCATTCTTCAAAAGCCACTTCTTCTTCTTCTTCTGTGCTGAACGGACCCACTTCTCACTCCACGAAAACACCAGCTCTGGGATCCGTTCCAAGTCCACAATCTCCTCCACAAGCATTGGACTCAACCACTTTTAAAAACGTTCCATTTCCAAACCGATTGAGGTCCAATAAACAAAATCCACAAATGGAGAAGATTCTGGAGTTATTTAAGCAAGTTAACATTAACATTCCTCTTTTAGATATTGTCCAACAAGTCCCGTCCTACGCGAAAATCTTAAAGGACCTGTGCACGAAAAAGAGGAAGTCTCAGGTACCCAAGAAAGTTTTCTTGGCTAGTGCTGTGAGTGATGCTCTTACCCAATATTTACCTCAAAAACGGAAGGACCCTGGCTGTCCTACGATTTCTATTACCATTGGGGATAAGAACATCAACCGCGCACTATTAGATCTTGGTGCCAGTGTTAACCTGCTTCCGTACTCAGTATACAAGCAATTAGGCGTAGGAGAGCTGAAACCCACACACTGTACTGTCCAAATGGCCGACCGATCGATCACCCATCCTAGGGGTGAGCTAGAGGATGTGTTAATCAAAGTCGGGGACTTCATATTCCCCGTTGACTTCATTGTATTAGACACACAGCTTGTAGCTAACCCCCGGAATCAAATTCCGGTGATACTCGGTCGCCCATTCCTTGCAACCTCAAATGCTGTGATCAATTGTCGCAATGGTTCGATGAACCTCTCTTTTGGAAACATGACAATTGAACTCAACATTTTTAGGTTGGGGAATCAGCCCTCCGAACCTAATGCTCATATACTGGACGTTTGCTCAATCCAGGAGATCACCCCTGAAGAGTGTGAATTCGAGGAGTTTTTGTTCGATTACGATAACCTTAACGCCACTAGTGCGTTCCTCTTCGAACCTGCTGCTGTTTCTGCGCCCGACAACTACTACGAGTGTTTCACGTTCTTGAACAATCTTAGCCGCTCACCACCAGAGTTTTAATCCTTCGAATTTCCGGATGAGTTACCTGAACCATCCAACTCGGTCGCTTACACTCGTTTTGAACCTTTTCTAGAATCCTTCGAGTTCGAGACCTTTTCACCAGTCTTGCCTTCAATCGTTTCACCTCCAACGCTCGAACTCAAGCCTTTGCCGTCTTACCTTAAGTACGCTCACTTGGGTGAGAACGAGACCCTCCCTGTCATCATCTCGGCTTCTCTAGCTCCAGAGCAAGAGAAAGCCCTTCTTACGGTCTTGCACAGCAATAGGCAAGCTTTTGGCTGGTCCATGGTGGACATCAAGGGGATTAGTCCCCTGATCGTTGAACATCACATTCATCTGATGGATGATGCCAAACCAGCCAGAAATCTACAAAGGAGACTCAATCCAGTCATGAAGAAGGCTGTGAAGAAGGAGATCGTAAAATATCTGAATAGTGGTATCATTTACCCTATCTCTGATAGCCAGTGGGTTAGCCGCATTCACGTTGTCCCCAAGAAATCAGGTATAACGGTCATCACTAACGAGGCGAACGAGTTAATCCCTACTCGCACCCAAACTGCGTGGCGAGTATGCATCGATTACAGAAAACTCAACGCCGCAACGCGGAAAGACCACTTTCCGCAACCTTTCATTTACCAGATGCTTGAACGATTGGCCGGACACGAGTACTACTGCTTTCTTGATGGCTACTCCGGCTATAATCAAATTCCCATCGCCGAAAAAGACCAGAACAAGACCACTTTCACTTGTCCTTTCGGCACGTTTGCATATCGTCGCATGCCCTTTGGGTTGTGCAATGCGCCCGCTACCTTCCAGCGGTGTATGATGGGAATCTTCTCAGACATGGTGGAAAAATTTCTGGAGATCTTCATGGACGATTTCTCCATCTTCGGCGATTCCTTCAACGAGTGTTTGCTGCATCTTGACGCTGTCCTTACCCGATGTAAGGACAAGAACCTCACTTTGAATTGGGAGAAGTGCCACTTCATGGTGCGTGAAGGTATTGTCTTAGGACATATCATTTCGCAAAATGGCATAGAGGTTGACAAAGCGAAGATTGAGGTCATTTCCAATCTCCTTCCTCCCAGATGCGTCCGAGACATCCGAGCCTTCCTTGGCCATGCCGGTTTCTATAGACGGTTCATCAAGGACTTTAGCAAGATTGCTAGGCCCTTGACTCTTCTACTGGCCACGGACACGCCATTCGACTTCAACTCGAGCTGTATGACTGCGTTCGAGTCATTGAAAAGCTCTCTCACTTCTGCTCCCGTTCTTTCTTCACCAGACTGGACGCACCCATTTGAGATTATGTGCGATGCATCCGACTTTGCCATTGGTGCTGTCCTTGGACAACACATCAACAAGATGCCACACGTAATCTATTATGCGAGCCGAACCCTGAACGACGCCCAACTCAATTATACAACAACTGAGAAGGAATTCCTGGCTGTTGTATTTGCTTTAGAAAAGTTCAGGCCCTACCTCATCGGCTCTCCAGTCATTGTCTATACAGACCATTCTGCTTTGCGCCATCTTTTTGCGAAGAAAGATGCAAAATCTCGGCTAATACGTTGGATCCTCTTGCTTCAAGAGTTTGACCTTGTCATTAAGGACAAACGAGGATGTGAAAACGTAGTTGCCGACCATCTCTCACGACTTCCTTCTTCGCCTTCGCTTCAAAATCCGATCAACGACGTTTTCCCGGATGAACAACTCTTGACAGTATCTTGCGAACCCTGGTTCGCAGATATTGTGAACTATTTGGCTATAGGGTTATTACCGACTGAATGGTCAAGTCAGGACAGACTTCGATTCTTATCCTAAGTAAAACACTTTTACTGGGACGAACCCTATCTGTTCAAGTACAGTCCCGACCAGATTATTCGTCGGTGTGTCCCTGACGAGGAATTCAAGAGTGTGCTGTCATTTTGCCACGATCAAGCATGTGGCGGGCATTTTGGCCCCAGAAAGACAGCTGAGAAGATCTTGCAATGTGGTTTCTACTGGCCACAACTCTTCAAAGACGCTCATGACTATTACAAGACTTGCTCCCGGTGCCAACACATGGGCCGGATATCCCGGAGGAACGAGATGCCGCTCCAACCAATCTTGGTTGTGGAGATTTTCGATGTTTGGGGGATAGATTTCATGGGGCCGTTTCCCAGCTCTTTTGGAAACTTGTACATCCTTCTTGCTGTTGATTACGTCTCTAAGTGGGTCGAGGCTGTGCCCAGCCGGACTAACGACAACAAGGTTGTCGTTAGGTTTCTTAAAGAAAACATTTTCTCCCGTTTTGGGCAGCCCCGAGCGATCATTAGCGACAATGGAACTCATTTCTGCAATAAGACTTTCGAGGCCTTGATGCAGAAATATTCCATTAATCATAAGCTATCTATGCCCTACCACCCCCAAACCTACGGGCAGGCCGAAGTTTCAAATCGGCAAATCAAGCAGATACTGGAGAAGACGGTTTCCAAGAACCGAAAAGATTGGTCGTTGAAACTCACTGATGCCCTTTGGGCATTTCGAACCGCTTATAAGACCGATCTTGGCATGTCTCCCTATCGGCTTGTGTACGGAAAGGCTTGCCACCTACCTGTCGAAATAGAGTATCGCGCATTTTGGGCGATAAAGGAGCTGAATCTGTCTCTCGAAGATGCGGCCAGCCATCGAAAGCTGCAGTTGAACGAATTAAGCGAGCTTAGGGATGAGGCTTACGATAACGCGGTTGTCGTTAAGAACCGAACGAAGGTGTTTCACGATAAACACCTTTTGCGCAAAACCTTCGTACCTGGTCAGCAGGTACTGCTTTACGACACCCGGCTACACATCCATCCAGGAAAGCTCAGATCTCGCTGGAAAAGGGCCGTATTTTGTGAGGAATGTGTATCCGCATGGCGCTGTGGATTTGGAGAATCCAAAGGACGGTTAATTTTTCAAAGTAAATGGACACCGACTAAAACCGTACCTTAGCGCCGAACCAACATAGGAGCTCCTGGTCTTATAGGAGCCAGTTTACCCTGCATAATCTTCCTCTGCCTACCACCAAACTTCGGTTATCCAGCCGGGAACAGTGGACACTGTTCCAAATAAGTTTGGGGGTATGTATATACCTTTTTGTATTTATTTATGGATATTCTTTTCCTTTTTCTTTACCTTTTAAAAACATAAAAAAAATTTGTGTATATCCAACCGACAATTTTGACCCTTCAATGATCTCTTCATGACAGTGAGGACACTGTCCAGTTTAAGTTTGGGGTATGCTCGGTGCGCATTTCTAACCTTCGCATTCATATGTATATTTTTCATCTGCATATTAAAATCCATAAAATCCATAAAAATCTGAAAATTTTCTATAAACATAAAAACTTTTCTGTCAAGTAAGCTAGTGGGAGGACTCTGATTCAACATTTCGACGGTTTTGTTTGATAAAATAAAAATAACTAAATCTTATGTTTAGATTTTGAAAACCTGAAAGATAACTCTCCTTTGAAGTTAACTATCGCTGATATACGTCTTTACATCACTACACGTGTCGTGAGTTTTGGAAATTAGATGACAAGTCTTTTATGTCTAAAAACTTTTAAAATAGATAAATAATTTTCTAAGGATCGAATAGGTTTGTTCTGAAATAAGTAATACCAAGAATAGTTTATGAAGTGAAGTGAATATGAAGGAATGTTATTGATGCCTTAATTGGAACTAAGTCTGAAAAATAACCCATCTGGAACTTGATTGGAATGATTACACACCGAATCCACTAAACACGTCTTTTATCCAAAAAAATAATTGAACTGCCAGTTATATCTCCGTTCGTATTAAATCATCATGATTTTCACGCCAAACTGTCTTTTGTTTTTGGACCTAGGTAACTTGAGTAATTAAGTCCGCTGGGGTGTTTCTACACCTAATGCCCTAAAACCAACCGGTTTGGGTGCATTGGCCCAAAGCTCGCTAAAAAGCCTAGAAAGTCCAGATTAAAACAAAGTCAAGCAAGTGTTCTCTCCGAGTTAAAATTCCTAACGGTTCTTTGTGTGAGAATAATCTTGACAAAAGACAGGTTTTTATAAAAAAATATTTCTAGCGGAGATATGAAGGTTTTATTCTAGGATAAAGACTATTGCACGTTCACAGAGGTGTGTATGAAATGAAAACAAGAAAAAGGTGGAGTGAAAAATAAGACCTACTTTCCTGTTAAGGAAAATAGAAATTCTGAAGTTGAAACCTTACTGGAAAACGAAACTTGAAAAATACTTAACTCTTTATATAACTTATGTGATCCTTTTAAAATTGTTATCTGAGCTTTATTGTGTGACATGATGACTTTAATCGATCCTTCTGGAACTTAACGACACTATTTGCACTGCACGTAAAGACATATAAAATCTGTAGTTAAATAAGAAGCGAGGTGTGAAAAATAAGGGTTCGATAGTCTAGACTTAGGATAATAGAATTGTTATTTTCTAAAACAAAACCTTAGGGTTTGAATCATAATTATTTTGCAAAACTAGCTTGACCGGATTTTGTGGGTAGTATCCGCTGAAAACCCTCAGGAGACAACACTCCTCCAACTAGGGACACCTAGAGGTTTAACGGCTTGTTGCACATGCTCAGTGCAATCGCGTTCCCTGCGAAAGTGAAGTTAGGAAATTTTTTGTGAATAAATTGGCTTTGCTCGGGACGAGCAAATGATAAGTTTGGGGTTATTTATTCATATCAGATTTTTGCATTTTCATACCGCCCAATTTTTATCACATTGCATATCGGTAGGTACTCTTGAGCCGTGTTTGCTAGTCAATTGCAGGATACAGGTTCTCGGCTCTAAACGGTGAAATTCAAGGAAAAACCCGACAAAACTCGGGTTCCTGCCAACCACAGATAAAACACGGGTCTCCGCTCTCTATCCGTATGTTGCCGCACACCAGTTTAAAAGACAAAATGGCAAATCAATGTCATTTTCATGCACAAGGCTCAATGGCAACACAAGATCCAAGAAATCTACGCGGAGCTCAAGAAAATCATGACAAAAAGATCCATATCCAATCACCTTTTGATCAATAGAAATTCTGGAAGAAATGTGGAAAGATTATCAGAAAAGACATATGCCAAACTACAGACAAGAGCAGACCAGGGAACCCCACAAATCCCGAGAAGCCAATTCCACTAAAGTGCCGCGGTTCCGCGGCATAAGCATGCTTACGCCGCGGAACCGAGGCCGTACGGCCTCCTCAGTCGACAATATTTCAGGGGTATTTTGGTATTTTCATGTAGAGGCAGAATTTTGCCCTAGATTTCCAGTTCCCTGCCTATAAATAGCCCAGAACCTTATGAAGCCAAGGGTGCTTAATCATGTATTTTTAGGTTTTAGAATACTTGTTGTTCTTCTTCCTCTTCTCATCTCTTCTCTATTAAAAAACTTGTAGTGAGCTTTTGTGAGTGAAGAATGATGAATAAAGAAGTTCTTTTTGTTATTATACTTGTCTTGCTCTTGTTATGTTAATTGCTTGTAATCTTCAATTGATAATTTAGTTGTTGTTATTTATTGTTGTTTCTTTCTTATTCTCTTTTCCTTTATCCTTAAACAACCATGATGCTTACGTTTGATCCTTGCCAAGGTGAGGTCGCAAATAGCTAGTTGTTATCTTCTAATCTCCTTCTTTCTATCTTCCTCCTTTGTTTTATTTTTCGTTCTTCTTGTAATGGGTGAGTAGTTTCCATACTTGTTAGGGTAGGATAAGGGAAGTTTGAGAGAAGGAAATCTCTCTCACGCTTTCCTTGCCCAACATCTTAAATCGAACTCCCGTTAATTGAACCACAATCCGCTCCCTACGGCACCCTATCCTACATGATAGCGGTGATTTCGTAGTGAGACCGGTTGTGGTTGAATTAACTGGAGGTTAAGGCTAAGAGCCAAGAACGGACGGACAAGCACCAAAAGGAAGAACTTATGCGTTGGGAAGCCTAGCTTATACTCGCAAGTTCCTTCCTAGTCGTGCTAATCCCCGTTGTTGCCGATTACCGTAACACCGATATTAAGAGTGGCAACGAAAGAAGTGAGCGACTCCTAACTCAAACAAACCTAATCCTAACCCTAACAAGCTCTCTTTACATATCATTTTAACACTTAGTTAATCACAAACAAATCTGGACTTTTAGACTTAACTCGTTAAAGCACATAGAAAAAGATTCCCATCTCCCTGCGGACGACCCGTACTCAACCGTCTAGCTACAAGCGAAACCGTCTTGATTGCGGTAACAAACTTAGCACGCAAAAACTCTACCAATCACGGTGATATCGCCTGTAGGGCAGCCATATCAAGTAGGCGCTGGAAGGACTTCCTCGGAGATAGGTCCACGATTGAAGCCGCCAATTCCCGCAATTCTGAAGGAAAGAAGAGTTTAGATAACGGAGAGATAATTAAAATGAAATGTAGAAGATTACCTTCAATGCTCTGCCCGCCTTGAATTGGAGGAATAGCAGCTTCAACAACCTCCTCCACATCCTCAGGAACATCGCCGGAGATATTTGCTGGCATAACAGTTTCAAGTTGCGGAATAGCCTCCACTTCAAGCTCAAAAGAGGGAAAAGCGGCCTCGGCGATCCTTTCTACAATCTCCACGACGCCACCAGAGAGATCCACTGGATCTACGGCTGGCAAGGTCGCTTCTATGGAAAGTACAGACAATGAAGAGATGGAGTTCAACCCCGGGAGCTCCAAGATTGGAGTAACAGCTTCGACAATCTCTTCTACACCCTTCGGTGCATCACTAGAGACGTCCATAGGGTCTGCGGTCAATGGGATGACCTCCACTGGAAGAATAGACACCGATGGAACAAGAGTTACCACCGGAAGTTCCACAACAGGAACAACGGCTGTAATGATTTCTTCTGCACCTGCCGGTGCGTCATGGGAGACTTCTATAGAATCTACGGTCATGGCACGACCTGGGCTCAAATCCTCTTTCGTTGCTGAAGTCCCTGCAAAGTTTTCGCAAAGATAAGAAGATATAAAAGCAATACAAATTACTTGCCAAAAGAAAGATACGAAAAACACGCATACCGATATGCCAGGGTGCTTCTAATATGGCTTTTTCGAGCCGTTGTTCCTTCCTGCGGAAATGTTCTCGCCGGGCTTCAATGCAGATTCATGCCAACCGGTCTTCAGTGCCAGCTCATCTTTAGAAGCGGCCGAGATGGGCTTCTTGAAGGCTCTTTCGTCTTCCCTTCGCAGAGGACCCATATGTACTCTCCTTAGCGATGGGGGATCTTCGTAGAAGATAACCGGAGGGTAGGGCTTTTCGGGAAGTGCACATTCTCGGTCTCATCCTGCGAGCACCTTAAAGCTTCAGCCAATTGCGTGGCTTCCTCAACGGACGAGCCAGGGTAAATAAGACCGACGTCCGACTACTCCATAGCTATCGGTTCATCATGAATGAATAGCTCGGACTCAAGCAAGGTGTCCAGTAAGCCGACGACCGATCTTTTCCTTCTCTTAGAGCTTGTGCTAGTACTGACCGAAGAACGCTTCATTCCACTCAACGCTTTGGCCCGATGTTGACCAACCTCGCTTCCGGTATCCCCCATTGGCGATACCACCGCGGATGACACCGTCATTGATGACGCCGCCGCTGATGACACTACCGCTGGCGCTTCATTGGAGGCTTTTTCTTGAGCTCTAGTGCGCACTAGCATCCCAGCAGTGCGAGGAGTCGATTCTGTTTCTGCGGCCTTCGAGATAAGAACCACGCCGCTATCCCTCAATGGAGGGCGAACCACTGTCCGCGGCCGCAACAGAACGCCGACGGCTTGGGTCGGAGCTGAAGCTCTGCATTCGAAGAGTACTCACTTATCCTCGACAATGGCAAAACCGACTCGATGACGATACTGTAAGTCGATGTGCAACACCCCACGAGTAGCGGGGATGCGGAAATATGAAAAACAATCTTGTTTGGTAGCATACATCGACTAACCAAAGATCTTTTCTAAACAATACTTAACAATAAGCAAAGAGTTCTAAGCTACTATGTGAAGAGATTATATCAAACGATTCTAGTCCTTCGTCTTTGTTATCTCTATGTCCTCCTCGGCCTCCTATTCGTGATAGATGATCCACCCGAGTACCCTAATCCAAGGTACACCTCAAGACTTGAGGTAACTTTGTTTCTCTAGTTGCTAACCAAAGTAACTAAGATGATGTAGAGTTAGGTTATGGAGTGTTTAGTCTTTACTAATCCTTGTACTCAACTCATGAGTGGTAGGATTAGGGTTTGGAGAAGGAGAGAGAGCTTGAGGAGAGAGAAAGTGGAGATGATAATGAGAAGAGAAAAGCTTCTCACTTGAATATATCAAACATAATGAATTATCAAATAATAACAAATAAATGATTATTCACCATGCTTCATTTATTCAAGTAGAGTGATTCATTATGTGAGTCATTAGATCATTAATGAAGCATTTATTGATATGATGAATCATATAAATGAGTCATAAAAGCAATTAATGAAAATGCCACCTTAACCTCCTTAGTCACCCTCCTTCTAGAAGCTTCTCGAATAATTACGAGAACTCCCTTCGCATCCGTGAAAACACGGAAAAACTAAAGACTGTATAAATCCAATAACCCGATGCTAGAATCTTTCTTAAAACAAAGCCGTTTAGTAAAAACAGTCCGAATGTCGTACGTGTGTTTAAACACTTATTCGTCCGAACCCTTGTCGTAAAACCGTACGACCTCTATATCATTTCGCCTGTAGTTGGGAAAACTCTGTGTGGGACTCTAAAGACTCGACTACTACGGTAGCAGTAGGTTTAACCACAGACCGCAAGCGGCACTAGCTGTACGTAACGGTCCCCAGGTAGATGTCGATAAGAAGGACGGTGAGGATACCCATTCGAACTCATACTGAGCCTGTGCGTGACAATATCCGTGCAGTCCGGTCTGTTTGTCTAAGAGTATCGCATGTATGGTCTAGGGAGGTGGTGAACGTCAGACCCCTAATAACCGTACAAGTCGTGTCAGTATGGCTCTATCACCATCCGAGAATCTACCGATCAATCTATCAGTAATTCTCAATCAGCCCTGGCCAAGGCTTATGGTAATGACCAACCGATCAATGTGCGATATCAACTCCCTATACCGGGAGAAACGAATCCTTAAGAGTCACTCAATGCCTCCACGTGGCTCGGGACTGTGCCCAACTAAAACCTGTTTGCACGACTCCTTTGAACCGTGGTAGGGTAGTAATCAAAGCACAGTGGGAACCCACACGAGACAAACGAGGACTTTAAGTCAACGGACTATCTGCACACATGTCACCTGAGAACTGCTATCTGACGTTAGGTATAAATACCATCCAGTCAGTTCTCGGCGAGTCCTGTCCGGTGTACTCACACCCAGTGAGCATCTGTATACAATCTTAGGTGCACTCCACCAATGGCTGCGGGACCAATCCATCGCCCCTCCTCAGGGTCTAGATATGTATACACCAGTCTACTCTGGAGTATCAATGCCCAGTCTCGATACTCCTGCACCAGGGACATCTAAGGATGTGCCTATTGACTATCCAGCTCCCACTAATATGACTGCCATCATAACGCCGGAAGTCAGGCAAACATCCTAAGGGCTTTATCAACATGTATATATATATATATATATATATTAATACTACACAAAATATATCATACGTTAAGATAAAGACAAACCAAATAGCGTACTATCATATTAAGCAAGACTGTTATATATATACATATTCCGGTATTCTATACAATGAAGGCCTCTAGGGCATATATATCCAACAATCTCCCACTTGCACTAGGGCCTATAATTGGCGCAATGAGTACCCGCTGTATTCACTATATCCAGTTGCTGGAGTACCACATGCCCAACATCTCAAACAGCCTCTCGAACTGAACTTGAGGAATGGCCTTTGTGAATGGATCTGCCGTGTTGTCTTTTGTATCCACTCTCCGTACCTCGATCTCCCGACGATCAACGATCTCCCTAATCAGGTGAAAACGCCTTAAGATATGCCTGGATTTCTGATGGGACCTGGGTTCCTTTGCCAATGCTACGGCCCCATTGTTATCACAATACAAAGGTATTGGATTGGCAATGGACGGAACCACCTGAAGTTCAGAAATGAACTTCCTCATCCAGAAAGCCTCTTTTGCGGCTTCACTAGCAGCTATATACTCAGCCTCCATAGTGGAGTCTGCGACGGTATCCTGTTTGGAACTCTTCCAACATACCGCCCCTCCATTGAGGGTAAATACAAAACCAGAAATGGATTTAGAATCATCTTTGTCACTTTGGAAGCCGGAGTCGGTAAAAGCCTCTACCTGGAGGTCCCCATTACCGTAAATCAAGAACATCTCCTTAGTCCTTCTCAGGTACTTGAGAATGTTCTTTACCGCTATCCAATGTTTCTCACCTAGGTCAGACTGATACCTGCTTACCACACCAAGTGCGTAAGATACATCCGGTCTTGTACATAACATCGCATACATTATAGATCCTACCGCCGAAGCGTAGGGTAAAATGCTCATGTGATCCCTCTCTTCATCAGTCTTTGGAGACATCTCTTTGGAGAGGGTGATCCCGTGACAAGCGGGCATGTTACCGCGCTTGGAATCTTCCATACTAAATCTCTTTAGTATAGTGTCAATATACCTGGACTGTGAAAGTCCCAACATTCTATTAGATCTATCACGATAGATCTTAATGCCCAAAATGTAGGTTGCATCACCCAAGTCTTTCATGGAGAATTTCTGTGACAAGAAGAGCTTTACTGATTGTAGCATATGGATATCATTCCCTATTAGTAGTATGTCGTCGACGTACAAAACGAGGAAGACTACTGCTCCTTCTACAATCTTCCTATAAATACATGGTTCATCTACATTTTTGATAAAGTCAAACTCTTTGACTGTCTCATCAAAGCAGATGTTCTAACTTCGTGATGCTTGCTTTAATCTATAAATGGATTTAAGCAACCTGCACACCCTTCCGCTGCTCCCACTGTCTAAGAAACCTTCTGGTTGATCCATGTAAACACTCTCTTCTAAATGTCCATTTAGAAAAGCTGTTTTAACGTCCATCTGCAAGATTTCATAGTCATGGAAGGAAGCAATGGCAAGCAGGATCCGAATGGATTTAAGCATAGCTACAGGTCAAAAGGTTTCATCATAGTCCAGTCCTGGTCTTTGACGAACACCTTTTGCAACGAGTCTAGCTTTGTAGGTTTCCACTTGTCCAAGTGCACCAATCTTCCTTTTGAAGATCCATTTGCATCCAACTGGTTTAACCCCAGGTGGAGTAACTTCTAAAGTCCATACTTTATTGGTGTACATGGATTCCATTTCGGATCTTATAGCATCCAGCCACTTCATCAAGTCAATACTCGTGATAGCCTGCTGAAAACTAGTAGGCTCATCATCGTCGATGATGCAATCCTCTCGATCCCCATCTAGAAGAAAACCATAGTATCTCTCTGGAGGATAAGAAAGCCTACTAGATCTGCGGAGTGGCGTTGGTTCGTCATGTTCTATTGAAATCTGAGGTTCTTCTAAGTCCTCGGTAGTAGTTTGAGGTTCTGGAATTTCTTCCAGCTCTACCGCGCTCCCACTAATTTCTTTTGCAAGAAATTCGCTCTCTAAGAAGACAATGTAACGAGCGACAAACACCTTTTGTTCTTCAGTGTGGTAGACCATGTACCCCCTTGAATGTTTGGGGTATCCTACAAACTTGCACAACACCGATCGTTACTCGAGCTTGTCCGGTTTATTCTTTTTAACATATGCCGGGCACCCCCATATCTTAATATACTTGAGATATGGTCTCTTCCCGCTACACATTTCATATGGAGTGGTAGGCACAGACTTAGTTGGAACTCTATTCAATAAGTATGCCACTGATTCTAGAGCAAATCCCCAGAAGGAAAGTGGTAACTCAGCACTACTCATCATTGAACGCACCATATCTAATAGCGTGCGATTCCTCCTTTCTGATACACCATTATGCTGAGGTGTATAAGGCGGAGTAAGCTGAGAGAGAATTCCATTCTCTTTTAAGTATTCAAGGAAACTGGTACTTAAGTATTCTCCACCTCGATCAGATCGAAGTGTCTTGATGCTTTTACCAGTTTGTTTCTCTACTTCATTTTTATACTCTTTAAACTTCTCAAAGGTCTCTGATTTATGTTTCATTAAGAACGCATGTCCATACCTAGAGAAGTCATCAGTAAAAGTGATGAAGTAGGAGTGACCGCTTCGCGCATGTGTAGGCATTGGAACACATACATCACTGTGTACAAGTTCCAAGAGTTCAGTAGCTCTTGCTCCGTGTCTGGAGAACGGAGATTTGGTCATTTTTCCTTTGATACATGATTGACAAGTTGCATATGATGAATATTCAAACGGATCTAGATATCCATCTTTATGTAACTTAGTCAACCTTGTTTCGTTTATATGACCAAGTCTACAATGCCATAAGAAGGCTTGATTTGAATCTGGAGCCTTTCTTTTATGTGTGTTTTGAATATTGAAAATGCGAGGTTGATTAAGTATGTATATGCCGTTTTCCAGTGTGCCATACCCAATCAGTACTTGATTTAGGAGAATGTTCATGACATTACTTTCAAGCGCAAAATTATATCCTTTATTAGACAACAAAGATACTGATATAATATTACACAGCATACTGGGAATACAAAAACAGCTGTACAACACCAAAACGTGCCCACTAGTCAACCCTAGGTGATACTCCCCTATTGCAACAGCATCTACATGCATTCCATTGCCCATCCGGAGAGTCATATCACCTGCCCCCAGTACTCTACTATTTCTCAGATCCTGCAATGAATTACAGATGTGAGAACCAGAACCGGTATCAAGTACCCATGAAGTAGAGTTTACTGAAAGACAATATTCGATTACGAACACACCTGAAGCAGAAGCAACCGCTTGCTTCGTGTCCTTTGCCTTGAAGGCCATACAGTCCTTCTTCCAGTGCCCTTGCTTGTGACAATAATGGCATTCGTTTATACCCGCTTTCACCCCTCCTGCCTTGTTCTTTCCCTGCACCTTCTTGACCCCACCCTTCGGTTTGGTGGCTTTCATCTTCTTCTTCCCTTTAGCTTTCGCTTTAGATTTAGAAGAGGATGATTGGCCAACATACAGAACGGGGGTTTTCTCCTTTTTCAAGGAGGTCTCTGCTACCCTCAACATGTTGAGGAGCTTTGGAAGATCAGCTTCCATTTCGTGCATGTTGAAGCTAAGCACGAACTGAGAGAAGGTGTGGGGAAGGGACTGCAAAATCAAGTCGATATACAAATCATTTACTAGCACTCATCCCAGGTTTGCGAGTTCCTCAATGAGGCTGATCATTTTGAGGACGTGCTCTCCTACAGGCGATCCTGGAGCTAACCTCATCTGGAAGAGTTTCCTTGAGGTCTCTTACCTTGCGATACGGGAGTGTTCTCCATATAATTCCTTTACATGGAGGAAGATGGATACAATATCCATACTCTCGTGCTGTTTCTGGAGTTCATTGTTCATGGACGCCAGCACGATACACTTAGCTCGCTCACAATCCAGATCCCAAGTTTTGCGAACTTCTTTGTCCACGACTGAAGAATCTGGTCCAGGGATAAGGGGAGGAACAGCGGTACTTAACATATGCTACTTTGTCATATGTCAGCGCAATGTTGACGTTCCTTAGCCAATCTTTATAGTTCTGTCCGGTCAGTATATTTTTCTCAAGTAATAGTTTTAATCCTGTCATGGTAGCTGCTAGAGAGAGAGAAAAGAAAACACTTAGCATATGCTTCTTGCAAGTTTAGATTGGTTATTAGTTTATCTAAACATGATGGCTCCCACTGTTCCATCAAATCCTTCTTCAAAACCTAAAAGAAGAACTAATCAGGATTTAATCACACGTCACAATACTTGCTTAACCTTTCAGCCAGGCTAGTGTTGGTACTTCGAGGGAGGTTTTCCAATGCTTTCGCGAAGTTCCTTAATTAAATAACCTCTTTTCCCTGGAGGCGTAGCCCCTCTAACACCTTTCTGGACACCTACTTGGTTTATAGCATTGATTGTTAAGTGAGAATGTTTCCCGAGAGTAATCCTACTCATCAGTGGGATCGGGATCCAACTATTATTGCATGATGCACTAGATGGAAGCCACTCTAGTCACCACACTCCAGAAGGTATGCTTAATCTGCAAGTTTCCTTTATGTTTGAAACTCCCGATGTGATTTTTATACCCCAAGCTCTTATACACCTTGACGTGGGCCAACAAGTCATAAGACGCAAGTCAAGTTCTACCCGTCGTTGTCCTGATCAATCTAAGTACATCGTACAAGCCTTTGACGTAGGCCAACAAGGTGTACGTCTGTCTTAAACTAATGCATCTATCTATACAACAACTAGGCGCACACACTGCTACCATACACTATGCTTTGACGTAGGCCAACAAGCATAGCATGAATATGATGTGCTGTCTATTTGAAACGACGGAGGGTTACAGCTGGTTTTTGGCAAAAAACCGTTAACGTAGTGAACTTGATTTGATCGAAGGAACCAAGATAGCTTTTATAAGGAGTGGTTTAAGCTCCGCATTTAAAATTTGCTTTTTCAAGAAAACCTAGTGGTTTTTAGAAATTGTTCCAACGATTTAGTTTAGGTTTTATTTTTCTTTGCATTAAAAATAATGCGTCCCATCTTTAACCTATCATTACAGATAACAACGAAAATACAACGTCCTCTTATGTCATCCGCATTCGCCACGGGGTCCCGTCATCACCCGTTAGGTTACTTAACTAACGGCAGAGCGGGGGCTGGGCTAGCGCGGGTGAAAAACATAAGTGACGTCTAAATAGCTATCATATATAGATATTGTACATTCGTCAGACGCAATAATAGGCATTCCAGATCACAGATAAACAATATTGGATTTGCAAGCAATCCGCGTTTCTTTTGAGCCTGTAAGAAAAGACGGATTACACAGTTGTGATGAATATCCATTACCCTACCCTAGACCCCTACGGGTACGGCAAACTACCAGCCAAGTACCCGAAGTGAAGCGGTCTCCCTTAACCACGTGAGTAGGCCACTAAACACTTCGAAATACCCGGTAGTTTGTGCACCCCACCTTGGGTCTATCCTAGGAGCAAAAACAGTGAAAAGAAATAATACAACGGTGGCTACAATCGCAACCTGGATATGCCCCGCAAAATAATATTACAACTTATTGCAATTACATCGAATGAATTAATACAATAACCCATCACAAAACCCGGTTAATCATCACAATAGTCCAATACAGTTTATATATACAAACAGTTATAAATAACATCACAGATATATGCAACCCCCTGCCAACCGACATACTAGCAGTTAGGGGAGGTTTACGAACACATAATACAAAACAGATATAATCAAACAAGCAAACATCGTATAATTTCGATCGATTAAACACTTTAAATTCTACTCCAAATCTTTACTGTAAATTTGAAACCTGAGCAGAAAATAAAAATACCAGAAACTACAAAATATCACTACAGATGCACAGAAGAAAACTGGGATGAATCGGACCCAACTAGGCCGCGGATCCGCCGCGGATCGGTGGGATCGGCCGCGGTTCCGCGACACTTTGGGCGATTCAGAATACCATTTTTCTTGTGTGTTCTTATATTTTCTCACTGGTCATTCTGGAGGTCCCTGAAAAATTTTTGGACCTCATTTTAAAATCGACAGAAACTTCATGATATTCGTGTCTTTTCGGATTTGTTTTCCGTTCGAAATTCATACAACTTTGCAAGTGAGTTAATTATTGTTTAGTGAGGCTCTGATACCACTGTAAGTCGATGTGCAACACCCAACGACTAACCGAAGATCTTTTCTAAACAATACTTATCAATAAGCATAGAGTTCTAAGCTATTATGTGAAGAGATTATACCAAACGATTCTAGTCCTTCGTCATTGTGATCTCTATGTCCTCCTCGGCCTCCTATCCGTGATAGATGATCCAACCGAGTACCCTAATCCAAGCTACACCTCAAGACTTGAGGTAACTTTGTTTCTCTAGTTGCTAACCAAAGTAACTAAGATGATGTAGAGTTAGGTTATGGAGTGTTTAGTCTTTACTAATCCTTGTACTCAACTCATGAGTGGTAGGATTAAGGTTTGGAGAAGGAGAGAGAGCTTGAGGAGAGAGAAGGTGGAGATGATAATGAGAAGAGAAAAGCTTCTCACTTGAATATATCAAACATAATGAATTATCAAATAATAACAAATAAATGATTATTCACCATGCTTCATTTATTCAAGTAGAGTGATTCATTATGTGAGTCATTAGATCATTAATGAAGCATTTAATGATATGATGAATCATATAAATGCGTCACAAAAGCAATTAATGAAAATGCCACTTTAACCTCCTTAGTCACCCTCCTTCTAGAAGCTTCTCGAATAATTACGAGAACGCCCTTCGCATCCGTGAAAACACGGAAAAACTAAAGACTGTATAAATCCAATAACCCGATACTAGAATCTTGCTTAAAACAAAGACGTTTAGTAAAAACTGTCCGAATGTCGTACGTGTGTTTAAACACGTATTCGTCCGAACCCTTGTCGTAAAACCATACGACCTCTATATCATTTCGCCTGGAGTTGGGAAAACTCTGTGTGGGACTCTAAAGACTCGACTACTACGCTGGCAGTAGGTTTAACCACAGACAGCAAGCGGCACCATCCAGTCAGTTCTCGGCGAGTCCTGTCCGGTGTACTCACACCCAGTGAGCATCTGTATACAATCTTAGGTGCACTCCACCAATGGCTGCGGGACCAATCCATCGCCCCTCCTCAGGGTCTAGATATGTATACACCAGTCTACTCTGGAGTATCAATGCCCAGTTTCGATACTCTTGCGACCAGGGACATCTAAGGATGTGCCTATTGACTATCCAGCTCCTACTAGTATGACTGCCATCATAACGCCAGAAGGC
This sequence comes from Agapanthus africanus, assembly GCA_030015575.1. Lineage (NCBI taxonomy): Eukaryota > Viridiplantae > Streptophyta > Magnoliopsida > Asparagales > Amaryllidaceae > Agapanthus > Agapanthus africanus. Next base: position 192,573,855 of record JASDDO010000016.1, on the reverse strand, counting down.
AGGCAAACATCCTAAGGGCTTTATCAACATGTATATATATATGAATAATACGCAAAATATATCATACGTTAAGATAAAGACAAACCAAATAGCGTACTATCGTTTTAAGCAAGACTGTTATGTATATACATATCCCAGTATCCTATACAATAAAGGCCTCTAGGGCATATATATCCAACAGATACCAACCCGTAAAAGACCCCACACACCTTGGAAGGTAGTCGGCTTCTGGGATCATGAAACGAGAGCCGGTGTTTAGCCGCATAAAATGATGGAAGACGTCACGAGTGACTTCCAAAGACAGAGTGGGCTCAACTAAGAATGCCTCGAAAGGGACACCTTGGTTATACCCCAATTGCTGGGCAAAGCGGTGCGGATTGTACCGCATAAAAAGGGTCGTGTTATTCTGACAAAACACCAAGTAGCTCGGCCTAATCGAGTACAAATGCATAACTTCTTTAGGCTTTAAAGATGACGCTTCCCATTTTGATAGATCAAAAAGTTGTTGAACGGGCCCCGGAGGAGAAGAAAGGACTCGGTCACTAAACACCATCCCGACCTCGTTTGAATACGGGTTGAGCAACACGCGGAGGGTCCTCAGCTGAGTCGGATCAGGAGCAGAAGCATCCACCAACCTCATCACCCATGAGAAGGTATAGAAGTAATAGAAATCTGGCCACCGATATGCTGCAAAGGCTCCCAGTACATGCATCTCGATCCACGACGTGAAGTAGTGGAGTGAGAAATTCAGGACATCTGTACCCAGGGTCGAAGTATTGGCCGCAACGCTTAATCCATGATATAGGTGCGTCAATCCCACAATACCAACGGCCAATCGTGCCCCTTCGGCTACGGGATGAGTGGGATAGAAGACGGAAGCTCTCATGAAGCGTCGATGCGTCGGAATCGCAAACCAACTGAGCCAAAGGCTAATGTAGCCGACAAAGAAGGTCTCTTCGTCCACGCCAGGGACCGCAATTGCGTCGAAGGACACGGCCGACGAGATCGGAATATAAAACTGCGGCAAGTTTTCTACTTTGGCCGGCAGCTTATTCATCCTAAATCTAAAAGGGTCGTGTATGTTCGCAAACTTTGGAGCCTTTTTGGATAAAGCGTCTTCACGGATGAAGCAGGTGATAAAGCTCTCAAAAGTGATGCCCTTCCCCTCTGACTTCGTGAACAGCTTCTCAAAAATACCCAGAGCCTTAATTAAACTGGGGTACTTATGGCGGACGGCGGTTTCAGTCGTCAGGCTGTCAAGCATAGCTGGCGCGGTAGCAAATATATACTCATCGGGAGGCAGCAATTCTTCATAATGCTCTCCCCTGATCGGCAGTCCAGAGATCTCGCGGAATTCCTGTAATGAAATAGATACCTCGCGATCCCCTAACAGAATGGTTGGTAGGGAGATTCCATTGGTTCAAGAAGGCTTTAATCCACCAGACTTGAGGAGCCTGGTAATGGAAAAGAGATGCGTACACCTCTTGGTATAGCCTAACCTTCTGCAACAGTGCACAGTAGGCGGAAAGAAAATACCGAGCCCATGGACGATAGCCTACTGGGTGGCGAGGGGTAAGCCCAACTTTATAGACTTGTCCCTAGGGTTGGGCTTCACCTTGATAGATGTGGCGCCTTAAGATATCTATGGCCGGCAAGAGATGGTTGGGTATCCCGTTTGTTGACGGCTCAAGCCGGCCTGTAGGAGTCTAATTAGCCGCCTCCACCGCATAAGCGATCTGCGGGCGCTCCATCAGCGGTATGGGGCGGAGAGGCTCTGTTGGAACCTCGCAAGTGAAGCTGCGGCGGCCCCGGATGATGTGATCATACCAGAATCCCCATAAGAGCAAACTAGTACAGTCCGTGTCATAGGCCCTAATCATCGCCATAGCCTCCTCATCCGACGGCGATTGCGGAAGAGCAGCGTCTGAGCGAGTAAAGGGAAAGTAAGGAAGAGAAGCCATTGTTCCTGAAATAAGGGAATGAAAAACCGTTAATGAAACATATATATATATATATATATATATATATATAATGACAGAGGGAAAGGACAGGAAGTTTGTTCCATGGGACCACTGATTGCAAAACTAATGGACCCTACAAAATCAATATGGCGGCTCACTAATGATGAGACAGGACAATCATTGTAAGAATAAAAAAAGATCTTCATTAAGCAGACACGGGAGTATAAAAAACTCTTGACATCCTTGCAGAGAAGACAAGTTCTGCTAAAATACCCAACAAATTTAAATTTGTGCAAATAAGGGAAAAACCCTATGAAAATATTATCAGGAACACCATAGAATGAAATTCCCGAAGGGCCTTCTTGATCTTTCAAGAGCTAACCTCTTTGATAAGGAATTAAATTCCTTTTAAGCTGTGGAATTAAATTCCAGAAACCCCTATGGCAAGGAGGTAAAGAAATGGGAAAAAATTCCAAGATTCTTAAAAATCGATGGTAGGGTAGAACCCTAAAAGGAGGATTAACAATTCCCGTTCATTCAAGACTTCAAAACCTACAAAAAAAAAATCTTGTATGGGGATCTTTAAGAAACCTATTTAAGAAAAGAGCTAAGCTCTGCTGGTGGATTTAAAATCCAGGGAAAAAAACCTAACAAGGGTCGTTCAAGAGCCTTACCCAAGGGGAAGTATTGCAGAGTTTAACTCTGAAAGATTTTGAGGCAGAGAACTAGGCTCTGAAGAAGAGAATTAAATTCTTAAAGAAGACAAGGAAGGTCTCAAAGAAGACAAGGAAGGAAGAAGATGAAGGAACAGAGGCTTCCCAAATACAGGACCCTTGCATTTATAAGACGGGACGAGGGCGGTTCATCTCCCCGTTCCCCTAAGCAGATCCAACGGCTATATGGGTGACAGCATGGCACTTACGTGCAGGACACGTGAGAACAACGCTGTGGAGCATTTGTTCCCTTATAAAAAAATAAAGAAAAAAGCAATGGGAAAAATTCCCATGATAGAGCATCATGTGCGCACACGTGATGCGCTTATAAAAAAAAATTCATAGGCATTGCGCTTAACAGTTAAGGCTGAAATTGAGCCTCACGTGCAAGCACGTGAGCATTTATATACAAAGTATATAAGCTCCTTTTTAAAATAAATAACAGGCCAGAGAAGCTCACGTGTCAGCACGTGATGCCCTATTTTGGGCTGTTGCACATAAGAAAATGAGTTTAACTCTGTGGGGTCACGTGCTATACGTGAGTGGGCTTAAATGCCTTCTGAGACGATAGAATTAAATTCTAAGTAAAGGGATCAAAACCCTATTGGGAAAATATTTCCTCGAATCTTTCTAAACAAGAAAGATTACTCTCTGTAAAACAGAGCACCGTTGGATTAAAAAATCCAACGGTGATTAAAAATCATCTATCTACAGAAAAATTCTGTATGGGAAAATATTTCCCTAATCTTGTTAAAAAACAAGAAAAATATCTTCTGTAAAACAGAAGTCTTTGTATCAAAGATCCAACGGTGGATAAAATCCCCAAATCAAATAAGATCTCTCAATGAGAGATTTTTTTAACTAAATCAACAAACTTGCTTCTACTATATAAAGGACCCAAGACTTCAAGTCTTATACAGAAGAGACCCCAAATAAGATTGGAGAAACAAAAAAGAAGAAGAAGTGCTCTCTTTTAGAAAAAGAAACCCTAGGTAAGAGGAAAGACATAGAGATCATTTTATCTCTCCTTAACCACTCCAAGAGTTTAACTCTTCGAAGAAAAAGAACTTAGTTCTTCCTCTGGTTGAGATCTGCAGAAGCAGATCTCCCCACAAGTTAAGAATTTAATTCTTATCGGGAAGATTCTGTCATGCAGACTTAAAACTTAAAGGAAAGAACTAAGTTTGAAAATTTTAATTCTTCCAAAAGATATAGGAATTTAATTCCTCTGATAAAACTACGGTTTAACCCTACATAAGAATTTAATTCTTATAAAAAAAACAAGGGACCAGAAATTCTCAAAACTCAGATAAAGATCTCCATGCACATAAAAGAAACGATCAGCGTTCAATGCTACAAAAACAGATCACGTGTTCCCATGTGAGCACATCTGAGGAACAAAAAGGAACGTCTAAGATCGAGTCATGTGATACCACGTGACCCCCCAATAGTGCTTAGCACTTATAAAAGGAAAAGGGGAATAAATCAAGGATAGTTCACATTTTGGGGCGCCTCACGTGATCCCCCGTGCCCCCCCCAAAGTGCTTAGCACTTATAAAAGGAAAAGGGGAATAAATCAAGGATAGTTCACATTTTTGGGATGCCTCACGTGACCCCCCAATAGTGCTTAGCACTTATAAAAGGAAAAGGGGAATAAATCAAAAACACTTCTCATTTTGGGGCGCTTCACGTGACCCCTCATAGTGCTTACCACTTATAAAAGAAAAAGGGAATAAACCCAAAGAACCAGTGCCCAATTCTCTATAGGAGATAGTGCCCTCATAGTCAATTATTGGATCGCAGGTACGTGATTGCAATGATTGCGGAGGACCTATACCGGTACGACAGTCTTACTCGAGATGATAGTATGTTATCTGGTTTGCCTTTATCAGTCGTGTACATGTTCAGGTGACTGATTGCATGTTACACTTTGATAGAGCCCTTAGGATCTTGCTTTACTACCAACAGTATGATGGCGATCATATACGTGAGAGTTGGGTAGTTTATATGCATATCCTTAATTGTGGTCCCCAGTCGTGGGAGTTTCGAGACAGGGCATCGATACTCCGGAGTAGACTAGTGTGTACAGTCGAGACCCCGACGAGGGGCGGTGGCCGGTCTCACAAGCCACTGGTGTCAGTTGGATCACCTAAGATGTATACAGGTGCTCATTGCGTTATGAGTACACCGGACAGGACTCGCCGGGAATCTGCTAGTTAGTATTATATCTACCGTCAGATAGCAGTTCCCTGGTGACATGTGTACAGGTTAGTTCATCGACCTGAGGTCGTCATTTTTCTCGTGTGAGTTCCCACTGTGCTTTGATTTCTACCCTACCACAGCTCAAAGGAGTCGTGAAAACAGGTAGCTTTTGGGTACAGTCCCGAGCCATATGGAGGCACGTGAGCGGATCGACAGGGGATTCGTCTCTCCCGGTATTGGGGGCGAGATCGTGCTGTGTCTAGGAGTGCCATTACACAAATCCATGGCCATGGTAGGAGATTTACTGGTAGGTACTCCAGTAGTATCTCAGGGTGTTATTGGGCTTCACTCCGACACGACTTATACTGCTATTGGGGGTCTGACGTTACTAGCCACCTAGGCGGATATGCGATACTCATTGAAGAACGGACCGGACTGTATATACATTGTCACTGTTAGGCTCAGTAGGGTTTCTGGATGAGTTCGCTCATCGGCCTCCCTTGAGTTTGCTCATCAGCCTCCCTTGAGGTCAGTCCATGGGCAGCCGTTACGCATTGCTAGTGCCGCTGACGGTTTGTGGTTAAACCCACTGCCATGGTGCTGACGAGTCATTAGAGTCCCTCACAGACAATTTCCCAAGTTCGGGCGAAACGTTGTAGAGGCCGTATGGTTTTATGGCAGGGTTCGGAAAATGCACGTGCGTTTACGCACGTGTTATTTTTCGGGCAGATAAAACTGGTCGGCTTTGGTTTAAGCCGGATCCGAGTATTATATTGAGTAGGTATAATATCTTTGTCTCAGTTGCATTTGTATTCGATCGTAATACAAATGCGGGTATATTTATACAGTTTCGGGGTTTTCCTGAAAGTCGTTTCAGGATCACTTTTGGAAGTTGCCAGTTTCCAGTTTTCTATCAGCCGTCTTTTAACATTCGGTTAAAGACGGGTTTATCTTTTCTTCTGTTAGGGTGAGTCATCATTCTAGAAGCTTCTAGAAGTAATGATGAGGCTTGTGAGTCATTAGTGCATTAATGGTGTCATTAATGCAATAATGACTCATGCTTTGATTTCAAACCTTTCTTGTTTTCCTTAAGATATTATTATGTGTTCACATATGATATTTTGTGCTTAAGGTTACTCTCTTGCTCCTACACTCACCCTCCTCCTTCTCTTTATAAGAAAGGCCCCTCCCCTCTCTCATTTGGTTACTTGATTCATTTGTGAAAAGATTATGATAGCATTTGGGGTGCATGGAATTTTACAGTTTATTTCATTCCATCACCCAATTCCCTCGGCAACTTCATTAACCGATCGTCCACGGATTTGGACGAAGAGAGAAAAAGTCATCTACTCATTCTCTACACCATTCTTGGTCGTCTCTTTTAGCAAACTTGACGATCGAGTTGCCTCGAGTCAGAGGCGGGAGCCCGTTTAAAGAATCAGTGATGTGGTGCCACCTCGACGAGGATATCGGAGATCGACGAGATCGGAGCAGCCACAACGGAGCGTGGGATGATGGTTGAAGAACGAAGGACTCGGATCGTTCGGTACAATCTTTCTACACTCTTTACAGTATGTTAGTTTAGCAATAATGGCAGATCCGGGTTAAAGTATACGATAGCGCCAGTTGAAAGTTTTTTGTTCCGCATTTGGCGTCTGTAGACTGCCGGGGCGCTAGCGTAGACTTACAGTAGTATCAGAGCCTCACCATTTTGCTATACTAACTTGTGCTAACGCGTTTAAAACATCGATCCGACCGGAAATCGAAAATTGCAAAATCCATGCCCGACAGTTTCTGTTGATTTTAAATGGTCTCAAAAATTAATTCTGTATGTCATAAAATCTGTGCAGGCTTTTCTAAGAATCACGACAAAATTTGGGCACGTGACTCCTCCAAGCAGCCGCGGAAACGCGGCCAAACCCATGGTTTAGCCGCGCATCCGCGGCCACGTGGTGAGCTCGTGCTCCCAAATTTTTCCAGTGGCTTCTCTGTTGGATTTTGGGATTTTTGGTATATATCTTTTTGGCCCAGGTTTTGTTACTGTTCACCAGTAAGCAGTGGGGCCCACTTTTTGATATTTGGTCTTTGGTCGATCGAAATTTAAACACGTTAGTTTACAGTGCTTACATTATATCTCCGACCGGGAATGTCATTTGATCGGTAAACCGCGTTTAATTGCTATAGTTCTTTTAGACGGGTTTGCGAACGTGACATTCGCGTTGATGTTCTGTGTTGTGCTGTGATGTTGCGGATTTGTCGTGGTGGATAGCAGTGTGCAATGGTAGTACAGTTTGTGTTTATTTGTACATTTGATATTGCGGGGCGAGCGTCCAACTTGTGGACAGCCGTCACTGCCTGTTGTATAATATTCTTTTTGGGGCACGACCAGGTTGCGGTCGATGTACCTATTGTACTATTTTTCATTACTGTACTAGGTTCTGCCCCGCGACGGAGTGCACGGATAGCCGGGTTCGGGAGGGCAACGGGTCCGCATCTCATGGCTTTGAGAGGCAGAGGGGTCCCACTCTAGAATTGGCAGACTATTCGCCGCACTCGTAGGTGGTACAGGTTGACCCAAGGAGGGGTGCCTAAGATTACCGGATTCCGTGGAGTGATGGGTGGTCCATTCACTATGCTGTAGGGGGCTGCCACGCTTCAGGTTTTGGCGGGTAACTTGCCGCACCCATAGGGGTCTAGGTTTCATTGCACAGGCTATCCACACGACAGGGGAACGTCGGGTTTCAGCAACGGCTCTGTGAAACCCGGGGATCCCAGATTATCTGTATTGTTCTGTGATGCTTATTACTTTTCTGTAATGTTGCATAATATCACGCCTGGAGCGATTATTGTATATTGGTTTATATACTATTAGATGTTGTATATGTTTAACACCCGCGCTAGTCCAGTCCCCGCTCTGTCGTTAGTTAAGTAACCTAACGGGTGATGACGGGACCCAGTGACGAATGCGGATGGCATATACGTACATTTTATTTTCGTTCTTTTCTGGTGTGATTAAATGATGGGACTGTGTTGATTCTGATCAACGCAAAGTAAAAACAAACCTGTATACAGTTGTTGGAACAATTTAAAAAGTGTTATTGCAAAGACGTTTTCTTTTGTTATGCATAGCGGTATTCAGTGGAATATCCAGCACCTCATTCGACGGGGCAAGGGCCGATATCCCTTCACCGGGACCGACCCCTTGGGCAAAAGTTTGCGTCAGGGTAATAACTTTACTATAGTCGATTACAAGTTGCTTTGCATAGCGGTATTCAGTGGAATATCCTGCACCTCATTCCACGAGGAAAGAGCCGAGATCCCTTTACCGGGAGTGACCTCTTTAGCAAAAGGTTTTCGTCACTATATTTTAAAAAAGCTATCAGGTTCCTTCAGCGATATCAAGTTCACTACGCTAAAGGTTTTCGCCAAAAACCAGTCGTAGCCCTCCGTCACTTCTTTTGGGTATTCAGTAGTATTCAAGCTACGTATTTTGACCAACGCCAAGGCATAGTGTTTGGTAGCTGCTGGGTATTCAATTGTTGCATAGATAGATGAGTTAGTTTGGGACAGTCGTTCTGCCATTTTGGCCAACGTCAAGGGCATGTGCGGGTGGGTTCAAATTGACAAGATAGTGATGGGTAGAACTTGGCATGTGACTTATGAAATTTTGACCAACGCCAAGGTTATAAGAGCATGGGGCAAAAACAATATCGGGAGTTTCTAAAGAAACTGAAACTTGACAAGTATGCGCATACCATCTGGAGTATGAGTAACGTGGATGCATTCCATCACGTTATCATGCGATGAGAGTTGGATCCTGATTCCCACTGATGAGTTGGTTTACTCTTCGGGTAATCCCGATTGATTCTTCTTTAGGTTTGGAGGAGAATTTGACAGGACAGTGGGAGGTTTCCGGATTAGATAAAATGATGACCATTCTGATCTAGGTTAGAGTGCACGCAGAGTGTTTCTTTTCTCTCTCTCTTTGGCAGCGACCTTTGACCGACCCTAGACTATGACTCAGTGACCAGGTTGACCGAACCTTCTTAAAATACTGGATTTTGGATTGTCTTTGTTGCATAAGTCATTGCCACTCCTTCTTTTACCCTTTGCATTTCTCAGAACACCCGTATTACTACGGATATCCACTTCCATTGGATAGATCCATCGTATGGTTATATACGAACTCGAAGGGACTTCTTCGAGGATGGATCCAGGTTCAGGAGAAATAGAATTGGTTTATTCAGTTGTCTTTTATTATCACCTTCTCTCAGGTTGCGAGAGCTCCTTGGTTTAGGAGAGTACACCTATTACGTTTATTGGATAGTCTTATTCCAAACCATAGGCTGGTGCCGAAAGGTAGGGAATGAAGAAAACCAATTAGCCTAAGTAGAGTGTGCAGAAGGTAATATGTAAAGACAAAATAAAGGGATTAGAAAGAGGGCAAAGTAAATTGCGACTGATATCATCCACGACCAAAACCACGTACTTCATCGCCGCTCCTATTTCACCTTTAAAAAGAATAAGGTATTATTCAGTTGTCTTTTATCGTCACCTTCTCTCGAGATGCGAGTACTCCTTGGTTTAGGTGGGTACACCTATTATGCTTACTGGATAGTCTTCTTCCAAAACATAGGCTGGTGCCGAACGGTAGGGAAGGATGAAAACCATTTAGCCTAACGATGGTGTACAGAAGGTAACGACTAAAGACAAATAAAGGGATTTGGAGAGACGGCAATAAAATATACGGTTGAAGTCATGAATTGGATTATGGAAGAGGCATTGCTATGAATACCAGGATACCCCTACGAAACATTTTCATGTTTCAGTGCATTGTTAAAGGAAAAACTGTTTTCCCGATTAGACACTTACTCCAAGGGTATGTATTTACCAGGTTTCATTCTCATATCTGTATGGTTTTACAGATGATGAGTGGGAGTAAGATATTGGGAATTAGGTGATCATCCTCATTATATCGGAATTCGTTGTAATTGGTGATATTTGAGGAAATCGCCAGGGTACAGTTTTCCACCTACAACGCACAGGTTTTGAGTTGTTTAACTCAGCGGACTTATACAGAGTATTGCATGTTGTCCAGTGTCCATCAGGACAAATGGGTAGGTCCTCGTACTATGTTCTGTTTACTTATAACTTCTCTAGTATTTAGACGAGTGTTTCGTAGAAATACATGGTCTAAGTTTTGAGAAGTTGTGGGTATAAGAATAAAGTAGAGAACCAGGTATCACAAGTATCGGGATTCTTCAAAGAGATCGAAGATGTAGATTCTTGTGATTGGTATTCAGATAATAGTGATGGTTTTGAGTAACGAGTTTTCTCTTTCAGGTTACTCATAATTGGATGGATTCCTAAGTTGAGTAATGCTGATTAGCCTCTTTCCATTAAGTTGATATGCACTGGAGAAAGATGCATGGTTTGAATATGGTTCCAATTAAATTAGTGCCAAAGTTTCTATATTGGATATAGAACAGTTCGTACCTTAAAAGATATTAAGGTACGGGGAGTTGTCCAGCTTTTGCTTAAAACCAGACTCTGGATAACTCAGGGCACATTTCTGTAATGGCTGTTTGTGGGTTGACCCTGGCTATGACGAGGGTTGATATTCTACCATTTGGAAGATCAATAGTAATATTGTTCTTGACTCGCCACAGTTTTAGTAAAATGGATCTTTTCAGAAAATAGTAGTGGGAGTATGGTAGAACTGGAAGTTATTCCAGAACCGCGAACGATTACGGAAAATTTAATAGGACCTATATATTCGATCAGGTTTGACATTCCAATAGCCACTCCGCAGGTATGGTAGGTAACCTCAGACACCCGAGAGGTACTTCGGTAGCCTCAAGGACAGTGACAGGGAGGTTCTTATCTACCAAGACTTGACACTACTGTTGTTCCAGGATATGAGACCCGGTAGGAGGGTTGTCGTAGTCAGTGGGAGCAGCGGAAGCATAGTGGGCAAGATGCTTATATCTATTTATAGACTTGAGCAGTTATAGCGGAGATAGATCATCTAATTTTGATGTGACAGTCATGGGTTTGACTTCAATCAGAATAGGGGATGAATCAGTTAAGAAGGTAGTAGGGTGTGATTTCATGGTATCTGGATGACATACACAGAGTAGGAAGTAAAATTCCTATAGTACGATCGGTTGTACTATGGTCGTCACACAGTTGTTTCTCTAGACAGGATATGGATATAATATTTGACATTCTGGTTTCTGGATCTATGGTTTTAGATCTGGATTTGGGTAGTTTCCCAATGTGGGTACTTTGACAGATATTCTAATGGTTTTTGGAATAGTTGACTCCTAGCATGGTGGTGTACCTGCAGGTGATGGAGTCACCATCTCTAAAGGTGTCGTACAGACTAAAGAGGAGAGGGATGTGCATGATTGGCAGATCACTTGCTTAGGCAATTGAGTCAATCATGAGATGTCAAGTACCACACCAAATGTTGGTTTTGCACTAGATGCAATAAGTTTGTATTAATCCAATCCTGGAGAAACATAAGGAAGCAGTTTTAGAACATAAGTACATGTTTTACGGATTTGATGACGGCAGCCTCTTTCGGGAGACGGTTATCATTCCAGGATTCAAAGGTGACGTGGATGACAGAGTGACTGTCAGAGTTTTAGTTTTTCCCTCTGACAAAGAGGGACAGTATTATGGACAGGTGGTCCAAGAGGATACTGTGGGAAGCAAGGTGCCCGATACTGATTAGGTTCAGTGATCGATTCAGTCTAAGAAGTTTGGATATGGAGTTCATTTATGAACTAAGGTCCCATCAGATATCCAAACATGTTCTAAGACAGGTATTACTCAATTCGGGAGATGGTTTTCTCCGCGAACTTGAGATTAAAAGAGATATAGAAAGATACTTCTAGGCGGATCCACTCACTGAGGCTATTTCTCGAACACAATAGTTTTACAAACGGGCTTTGTGAAACTGATTAGTAGAGGAGTTGGATGTTCGGTTTCACACGGGCTGTGAGTAGTCGACATCGCAATATTAGCCTTGAGTGCAAGTGGGAGATTGTTGGAGATAGTGCCCTCATAGTCAATTATTGGATCGCAGGTACGTGATTGCAATGATTGCGGAGGACCTATACCGGTAGGACAGTCTTACTCGAGATGATAGTATGCTATCTGGTTTGCCTTTATCAGTCGTGTACATGTTCAGGTGACTGATTGCATGTTACACTTTGATAGAGCCCTTAGGATCTTGATTTACTACCAACAATATGATGGCGATCATATACGTGAGAGTTGGGTAGTTTATATGCATATCCTTAATTGTGGTCCCTAGTCGTAGGAGTTTCGAGACAGGGCATCGATACTCCGGAGTAGACTAGTGTGTACAGTCGAGACCCCGACGAGGGGAGGTGGCCGGTCTCACAAGCCACTGGTGTCAGTTGGATCACCTAAGATGTATACAGGTGCTCATTGGGTTATGAGTACACCGGACAGGACTCGCCGGGAATCTGCTAGTTAGTATTATATATACCGTCAGATAGCAGTTCCCTGGTGACATGTGTACAGGTTAGTTCATCGACCTGAGGTCGTCATTTTTCTCGTGTGAGTTCCCACTGTGCTTTGATTTCTACCCTACCACGGCTCAAAGGAGTCGTGCAAACAGGTAGCTTTTGGGTACAGTCCCGAGCCATATGGAGGCACGTGAGCGGATCGACAGGGGATTCGTCTCTCCTGGTATTGGGGGCGAGATCGTGCTGTGTCTAGGAGAGCCATTACACAAATCCATGGCCATGGTAGGAGATTTACTGGTAGGTACTCCAGTAGTATCTCAGGGTGTTATTGGGCTTCACTCCGACACGACTTATACTGCTATTGGGGGTCTGACGTTACTAGCCCCATAGGCGGATATGCGATACTCATTGACGAACGGACCGGACTGTATATACATTGCCACTGTTAGGCTCAGTAGGGTTTCTGGATGAGTTCGCTCATCGGCCTCCCTTGAGTTTGCTCATCAGCCTCCCTTGAGGTCAGTCCATGGGCAGCCGTTACGCATTGCTAGTGCCGCTGACGGTTTGTGGTTAAACCCACTGCCATGGTGCTGACGAGTCATTAGAGTCCCCCACAGACAATTTCCCAAGTTCGGGCGAAACGTTGTAGAGGCCGTATGGTTTTATGGCAGGGTTCGGAAAATGCATGTGCGTTTACGCACGTGTTATTTTTCGGGCAGATAATACTGGTCGGCTTTGGTTTAAGCCGGATCCGAGTATTATATTGAGTAGGTATAATATCTTTGTCTCAGTTGCATTTGTATTCGGTCGTAATACAAATGCGGGTATATTTATACATTTTCGGGGTTTTCCTGAAAGTCGTTTCAGGATCACTTTTGGAAGTTGCCAGTTTCCAGTTTTCTATCAGCCGTCTTTTAACATTCGGTTAAAGACGGGTTTATCTTTTCTTCTGTTAGGGTGAGTCATCATTCTAGAAGCTTCTAGAAGTGATGATGAGGCTTGTGAATCGTTAGTGCATTAATGGTGTCATTAATGCAATAATGACTCATGCTTTGATTTCAAACCTTTCTTGTTTTCCTTAAGATATTATTATGTGTTCACATATGATATTTTGTGCTTAAGGTTACTCTCTTGCTCCTACACTCACCCTCCTCCTTCTCTTTATAAGAAAGGCCCCTCCCCTCTCTCATTTGGTTACTTGATTCATTTGTGAAAAGATTATGATAGCATTTGGGGTGCATGGAATTTTACAGTTTATTTCATTCCATCACCCAATTCCCTCGGCAACTTCATTAACCGATCGTCCACGGATTTGGACGAAGAGAGACAAAGTCATCTACTCATTCTCTACACCATTCTTGGTCGTCTCTTTTAGCAAACTTGACGATCGAGTTGCCTCGAGTCAGAGGCGAGAGCCCGTTTAAAGAATCAGTGATGTGGTGCCACCTCGACGAGGATATCGGAGATCGACGAGATCAGAGCAGCCGCAACGGAGCGTGGGATGATGGTTGAAGAACGAAGGACTCGGATCGTTCGGTACAATCTTTCTACACTCTTTACAGTATGTTAGTTTAGCAATAATGGCAGATCCGGGTTAAAGTATACGATAGCGCCAGTTAAAAGTTTTTTGTTCCGTATTTGGCGTCTGTAGACTGCCGGGGCGCTAGCGTAGACTTACATTCTCAGGCGCCACACGTGCCACACGTGAGCGCTCCAAATTTCAGTGTTTAACACTGCTTAAGAGCCTCACGTGGGAGCACATGAGCGTTGAACAAATGTTAGTGTTTAACACTATGAGAGGCCAACCTTAGCCTAAATTGGCCAAGACACCCAGGGCCAAAAATCGTTTGACCATTAATCAACCGAGCCCTCCTATACTCAGGTCCCCCCAAATCAATCTTAGCTCAAAAGATGACTAATGATCTCCTAACACATGGCATCTAAAATAATGTTTATTCCACAATGATCTGTCCTTTCAATCTGGAATTCAGTTCAAGGGTACATCTCTCCATACCTCTGATACATGTCGTTGTAATTCTTCAACGTCTTTAGAGAGGTGGAGGGTCCCAACAACCAACAGCTCTTGGGTGCACTCACAAACCCACGAGCACATCCCAATGGACCGCAATGTCCTTAAACTAGCTATGGACCGCAATTTCCTTAAACTAGCTATGGACCATAACGTCCTTAAACTAAATCCTCACACAAAAAAATGGTGATCTACGGACCGTAACATCCCTAAACTAAAACAATAGAGCCCAAACGCTCTTTTGTTGGATCTGAACGATCCTGAAACCTTGTTAAGTAGATCTTAATCTAAAATTGGACTAACATATCCTTAACAAACATTTAAGTTGATCATAATCTCAAACAAGATTAACGATCCTTAAATCACATCAAACCCAAATCTAAGAGTATACGGATTTGGACTAATCCACGCCCTATGGGCGACGACACAAATTAGTCTCCGTATACAATCCACAGGCAACCAAAAATAAAACAAACACATACGACACGAAGGGACCTTCTGGAGTAGGATAAAGTGGTTATCGGGATGCGGTAACGTAATTAACTGCAGGGGCTTGCACCTGCAGGGAAGAGAGTCCCCACAATCAAAACCCCCCCGCAAACGAGGGGGAATCTGACGAATTATGCTACAAAGGCCGCATCCGTCCAAACCTTCGATGCACGGTGCCATAAAACAACTTGGCATCTTCGGAGAGGTGGACGGATAAACCCAAATATCATCTGCCCCCAAATTCTGGCAAGACGTTTGTCTTCCCGGCTTTCGGCGGTGAACAGTCTATACTCCCGTTAATCCAGTAAGTAACACTACCGTACAGTCCGGTCTATTCGTCTGATATGTCGCATATCGAGTCTAGGGGTGGTAAACGTCAGACCCCATTAACTTCATAAGTTATGCCGATGTGTGGGTTATAACGGGTTGATAAACTACTGATAACACTTACCAGTAAATCTCAGTATCATCCCTGGCCAGGGACTTCCTGTTATAGCCAATCGAGCACAACGCAACATCAACCCCAAATACCGGGATAGACGAAACCCCTCCTATCGCTCATTGCCTCCATGTGACTCAGGACTGTACCCAAAATCCACCTTTTTGCACGCTCTCTTGAACATGGTAGGAAGGAAATCAAATCACAGTGGGAATTATACAAGACTCTATGACGATCTCGGGTCTACTGACTAACCTGTACCAGTGTCACCAAAGAACTGCTATCTAACGATAGGTATAATACCATCTAGGAGTTCTCAGCGAGTCCTATTCGGTGTACCCATTCTCCAATGAGCACCTTTATACAATCTTTGATGTCAAACACCAATGGATGTGGGACCATCCATCGCCCCATACAGGGTCAATAAACGTACACATTAGTCTACTCTGGAATATTGATGCCCTGTCTCGATACTTCCACGACTGGGAACAATTAAAGGATGAACATGTGGACTACCCTGGCCCCACTAGTATGATCTGCATCATAAACCTGGTAGTCAAGTACACATCCTAAGGGCTTTATGAACATGTGAGAGAAAAGACAGTATCACAATACTAGTCTACATATTAAGATAAAGAGTAACCAGATAGCATACTATCATGTCGAGCAAGAAATTCCTCTCTATATATGTCCAAGCATCCACTATAATATACAATCATGTATAATAATGGCTGCTAGGGCATACATACAACTAACAATCTCCCACTTGCACTAAGGCCAGTTGTTGTAGTATCTCATACCCAACATCCCGAAGAGTCTCTCAAATTATTTCTGGGGAATGGCCATCGTGAGTAGATACGCCGTGTTATTCTTCGTGTCAACTCTCCTGACCTCGATCTTCAGGCGATCAACTTTAACGTTTCAAAATAATAAAATATTATTTTGGGAATTTTTATAATTTTATATTATTTTAATGAATATTTTAATATTCTGGTATAATTAAATACAAATAAATGGGGAAAAATTATGGAAAATTCTAAAATAGGGTATTTTATGGAATTATGCCATTTTTAAGTTTTTATGATTAGTTTGACACTAATTTAGCGCTAATCGCGATTAAAAATCGCTAATCATATTTTTGGTATTTTTGTGCAAAACATGCACATATCGTTGTGGACTTGTGTTACATTATTCTTACCATGGATTTTACTTTGTGTCTACTATTTGAGTGAGAAGAGATTTGGAAAAGAAATGAAAAGAATTTGAATTAGAATAATGGGGTAGTATATGGGTGAGAGAGAGAGTGAGGTCAGGGGTCTTTTGACTTAGTCTCCCTTCATTATCTCCTTCATTTTCTCCCCTCTCCCTCCCTCTTCTTCAGTTGCTGCTGCTGCCCCCTTGCTCTCCCTCCTCACAAAATCATCTCCATCACACTGAAAACAACTCCGAAACCTCACTCCCTTTTCACAAAAAGTGTGCACGAGCCCTCAAGCAACCATTTGGACCAAAAAGTTTGTGTTTTGGCGCTGTTAATGATTCATGAGTCTCTATTGAGGTAATTCCTTCACAATTGTTGTATCATTTCTTGTGATTAAGCCTCTTTTAAAGTTTGATGTCGTTTCGACGAAGTTTTGTGCACTTTAGACAACCCTAAAGAGGATTAGGGTAAAAAAATTGAGTTGTAATGTGAAATTGAGACTTGTTGTGACCTTAGAATTCGTGTGTGATGTTATATTGGACCTTAACCAGAAGCTTTAACCCAGAATATGGATTTATGGAATGATATCGGGGAAAACTGTATTTCTGCGAGTGTGTTTTGGAATCTGCTATCACCCCGGGAAACCTGAAATAAATTTGAGTTGACAGTGAGATGTGCAGGCACCCAGGAATCACCACACAAAACCCTAGCCCCTATCTCTTTCCCTAGGCCAAAGATTTAACCCTTCTGGACGCAATTTACGGCCACAGCAGGAGGGTTTTGGTTCGTTTTTGGTGCAGGGCCCTATCTCGAGTAAACTTGACCCCTGGCATGTATAAATTTGTCAAATTTGACCTAGGGTGAAATCTGGAGCCTATTTCCTAAGTTGCTGTTTTGGATTCGTGTTTCCGTATTTTCGTATTGTGAATTCTGAGTTTGTGTACTCGACTACTTGGCGTTTATACGACGATATCGAGGGTTGTTGATGGTTTTGGAAGCGTTGTCCATAGGTTCTAACCTATAGATCATAGCGTATCGTTTTGGGTTTCGTATGCCGTTTTAGTTTTGAATTGGTTTTGATACGCATTTGCGATACGTTAATGTGTAGGTACCCCATGAAGACTTCGGGATGACAAGCAAACGCGTGGCGACGTCGACAGATAAAGACGCAGGGTGAGTAGATTTATATCTATAGGGAGAAGTCGGGTGGATGTCGTATAGAACCCCCGCAGTCCGTAGTGATGTACACGAATACGTATACACACGTATATTTATTATGTGTTGTTTAAGATTATTGATGATAATAATGGATTATTGATGATAAGGATGTATTGGTTTAGTAGTGCGAAACCCTAGAGTAGGGGTTGCACACCCACACATACACGTACACATATACTTGCATACATTCTTTCTTTTATCTGTGCACATTTGGAGGTGTGTATATCTACACATGGGTATGGGACTATGTGTTCATATACGGGATTTGAGGATGATACGTGGGATTACGATGAGTCGATGAGATTTGATCTGAGGCCGTGAGATTCGGCGATATGACAGAGTTCGTATTTGGGATGCGACATGATAGTTTTAGCGGGCCTTTGGGCATGTGTTTTACCCCGCATTCATATTTATATAGATGGTATAGATGGTACTATACTTAGAGTTGTACCCTAGATTATGTGATATGATGGCAGTGATACCTGATATGTGATGAGATAATGTGATATTGACCCGTACCCAGCTATTGGGATGCTGTACGACGATTTACCGTACGAGCTTTATATTGATGTTAGATCCGCACTCATGACTCGAGGATGTTATATGATATATTGTATCGTATGTGATACTATTGAGGCGGAATCACCGACTATTGTGTATATATGTGTATATCAACTCAGATTTAGGTGGTTTTCATACCCCTCCCGATTGACTTGATAGTTGGGTCCATAGTTCGCATAGTAGGCGTAGACTAGACCCTAGTCATACCTATTTCAAAACTAACGAATCGGGGATATTTTAAAGATAGGCAAAAGGGATTCTACGGATATTTTCAAATGTAGCATCTGTTCTTAAAACACCGTAGCCCTTAGTTTAGCAAAAAACCCCGATTCGTCTTATTTCGAAAGGCAAGGCTGCATGATATAGTTTTTGAGGTAGATTCCTTACTGTTGCGTTGATTATTCGATTCCGCATATTCGTGCTATTTGCATTGCATCGCTTGTGTTGTTGATATATTACAGTCAAGCTATTAGGACACCAGCACCATTATCGATGATGCGTATGTTCCACGTACACTGTTTGCCAGCTCACACACTTCATCATCGATAATTGCCATGTCACTACACTGTAGTACTGTTGCATTCAGTATATGATTCTTGCATAACTTAATGATATGCTTACATTTCCTTTACATGTCGCCTACATCATGCTTTCTGATGATACGCTTTGAGGTATGTTGTTTCCATGATATTTCTGGATTTGGGAACCGTGGGTATTTCAAAAGAGAATATGAAACTGTTTTAAAAACCCGGTTACCCTTGATATGATATTTCAGTGCGTCCACTTTGTGTTTTCTCGGTGCTGAGAGTGACATGTGAAACCCGATTCGAGGAGCGGACGAGCCGATTAAGGGTACATGGTGGACCCGGTATGGTTCCCCTCAGCAAGATGATCGATGGACTTTGCCGATTGAGCCTGGAGGCGGATGAGTACCTACCGTTGATTTGTTGGACCTGGCGGTTATCCGGAGGATACCGACCAGAGTCGATAGATGTATATGGGCGTACTGCTGGGGCCGAGGGCCGATACCGCAGATGGAGCCCGTGGGTTGGTCCGGACTGACGGAGCCCGTTATATGAGGATTTACGTGCCGATGCTGGGCACAGTTTTCATGATGTTTTCGAGTGTCGATGCTGGACACTCCGGTTCCATGATTTTGACGTGTCGCGAGGGACACAGGTGGTTTATATCCTCATATTTCCGTGCATATGCTGATGATATTTACATGCATGATGGTTATTGTCATTGGGTGACGAGTGGACGGGATCCACGTACATGCAGATTTGATTACACTGATTTTACCTCATATTTATGATATGCTATTACCTGAGGCACTAGCACGAGCACTTGGCACTACACTCATGTATAGAGATTTCATTGCCAGTTTAGCATGCTTCCGACTTATTCATATTGAGGTTTATATTTATCTGATTGTATTGACCTAGGTTGGGTCATACATTCGATCTCTGCTTGTAGATATTTTCTATTCATGAGTTGGCAACTCACCCCCGTTGTGCCACAGTCCTTGCACGTTTTTGCCGTACAAATTCTATAGCGGCATTTCTGGCACACTGCTTACATATGGGTGACTTGCTTGGGTAGGTGGGTTCTCTTATATCAGAACCGCCATTGTTCCTGTATTATTCATTGTATCTAGAAATTCCATCAACCAAAACTTGTTTATTGTTTCATACTTAGAACAACATTGATGTATTATTTCGACCTTAGAGTCGCGCTTGTAGTATTATGTTTTTCTGGCTGTTTTGAGTTTCTTTTTGGGTTTGATCCTCACCCTTTGGCATTGTATATTATTATTGCTTGCGTGGTTGTAACCGTCGATTGACGAAGAGCTAGCTCCCTCTTGGGGATGCCTTTTATCATTTCATATATATTATTCTTGTTGTACCCCGTTTGGGGCCAGTTTTTACAAAGGAAACTCTGCCGAAATTTTCAGAAAAGACTACACATTTTTAAAATGCATTTCGGCTTAGTTATTTGAAAACTTTGATTTCAAACAAGCTTTCTTTACTTATTAAAAACCAGTTCCTTTATTTACTCCTTAAATGGTTTTAGATTTCTGGGCTTTTGGCTTACTTGGATCAGATGGAGTCCTATAGACTTCATAGGATTCAAGGGCCAGTCACGTGCTCTTTTGGATCGTGACATAGTTGGTATCAGAGCGCTAGGTTAACCTTGGTGCGAGTCTAAGTTTGACTATGTGGAGCCTAGGGCGTTTATATATATAAGGAACTTAGGCTTGACCTTACGGAACTTAGACTTAGTCGAGGGGGTATTACACCTGAACTTTCGTCACATAGGATGACCCTTGGTTGATCGAGTAGGAGTAAGTCCACGTTGCTCACCCCGGTTCTTACGGGGAGGCGGAAACGGCGAAAAACAATGATTTTGGCGCAAGGCAACATGGACTAAAAGTCGGATCTTTACTAAACTAGAAACTAGTAACACTAAGAGGTTTTAGCTACTATGCTGTAGAAAGTATACCTCACGGAACCGGTCCTTCGGGTCTTCATCCCGCTGTCCCACTCGTCCATCCAAGCTCCAAGCGTCGATCCGAACCTTGGGCACCTCCGCGGCCTTCTTGAGTCGAAGACGATCCACCCGAGAGTTGTACACTAAGCTTCGCCTCAAGCCAAGGCAACTAGGGAAAAGAGATTGCTAATCTAAATGCCTTAGGTTGTGTAGAAGAGAAAGATGGATGTGTTTGTCTATGTGGATTCTTTTTCTCTCAACACATGAGATCAAAAGAAGAGATCAAGAGGAGGAAGAAGAAGAGAAAGTTTGCAACCATGGAGCTTTTCTTTTTCTTCTCACTTCATGAGAGAGAATGAGAAGAGAATAATGAAAAAATTGAGCCCGAATGAAATGAACCATGGTTGCAATAATACACAATAATCATCATTACTAATTCTATCATGAAAAGGGTTGATGGCACAATGAATTGACCATTATCATAACACAAGAATTAAAAAGAAAAGAAAAGAATAGTGTAGATCCCTCTTGAAGGTCAATGGTCAACACGGTCAACGGGTCAACAAAGTCAAGAGGGGTCTAAGTGGTCAAATGGTCAATGCAATTGGCCATCACTAATCTATCACTAAAAGAATTAGTAAACAATGTCTCCCACTCATAACGGTTTTGACCAAACGAATTGTCAAAACCCTAATGAGTGTGCCACATTACGGTTTTGGCCGAACCAACTGCCAAAACCCTAATGGGGCACCTCCTCCTTCATCACTCCTCAAAACTGTACATACACACCCACATCCGCATTCCGTAGAATGCGAATGCACAGAAGACAAATCAAATCCATCTGTGCAATACTAGGATCTGGCTTAAACCAAAGCCCACTAGTATTGCCTGCCCGAACAGCATACGCACACAAGTGCACGTAAGTGATCGTAGCCCTGCCGTAAAACCATACGGCCTTTACACGTTTCGCTCAGTGCAGGGAAACTCTTTGTGTGGGACTCTAAAGACTCGACACTACGCTGGCAGTGGGTTTAACCACAGACCGCAAGCGGCACTAGCTGTACGTAACGGTCCCCAGGTAGATGTCGATAAGAAGGACGATGAGGTAAACCCATCCGAACTCCGACTGAGCCTGTATGTGACAATCTCCGTACAGTCCGGTCTGTTCGTCTGATACATCGTATGGCGGGCCTAGGGGGCGGTGAACGTCAGTCCCCAAATAGCGGTACAAGTCGTGTCGGAGTGTAGCCCAGAACATCCTGAGATAACACTGGAAACCTACCAGTAAATCTCGCTTGCCCTGACCAGGGACTACTTGTGTAATGGCTCTCCTAGACACAGCGCAATGTCAACCCCCAATACCGGGAGAGACGAATCCTGTCTAACCGTCACTGCCTCCAAGTGCTTCGGGACTGCACCCAACTACTACCTGTTTGCACGACTCCTTTGAGCCGTGGTAGGGTAGTAATGTAAGTACAGTGGGAACACACTCGAGGCGAAGTGACAGTGTCAAGTCAGCGGACTAAGCTGTACTCATGTCACCTGGGAACAGATAACTGACGATAGGTATAATACCAACCAAAAGTTCCAGACGAGTCTTGTCCAGTGTACTCGTAACTTAACGAGCACCCGCATACTATCTCAAGTACGACGTACCGACGGCTGTGGGACAGACCGTCTCCCCCGCTGGGATGAGAAGCACATACGCTAGTCTACTCTGGAGTATCGATGCCCTGTCTCGATAGTCCAACGACTAGGGACCTGTATAAGGATGTGCTTGTGAATTACCCAGCCCCCACGAGTGTGAGCGCCATCACAACGCTGGTAATCAAGAAAAGATCCTAAGGGCTCTACTAATATGTATGTAAGCGATATGCTAAAAGAAACACATGCACATATTGAAGTAGAGACAAACCAAGTAGCATACTACCATTTTGAGCAAGATTGTCTATACAACTGTGAATATCCCAAGCTTCTATCAAGTAATATACAAGCTAGTATGATACAGTAATGGCCTCTAGGGTGTTGGAGATAGTGCCCTCAGAGTCAATTATTGGATCACAGGCACGTGATTGCAATGATTGAGGGAGGACCTATCCCGGTAGGACAGTCTTGCTCGAGATGATAGTATGCTATCTGGTTTACCTTTATCATCGTGTACTGCTATAGGTGACCTGACATGTCGCTATTGCACGTTGATAGAGCCCCTAGGATTCTTGCTTGACTGCCAGCAGTATGAGGGCGATCATATAAATGAGAGCTGGAGTCTATAAGCACATCCTTAAAAGGTCCCTAGTCGTGGGAGTTTCGAGACAGGGCATCGATACTCCAGAGTAGACTAGTGTATACAGTCGAGACCCCGACGAGGGGCGGTGGCCGGTCTCACAAGCCACTGGTGTCAGTTGGTTCACCTAAGATGTATACAGGTGCTCTTTGGGTTATGAGTACACCGGACAGGACTCGCCGGGAACATGCTAGTTGGTCTTATACCTGACGTCAGATAGCAGTTCCCAGGTGACATGTGTACAGGTTAGTTCATCGACCTGGGGATCGTCATTTGTCTCGTGTGAGTTCCCACTGTACTTTGATTACTACCCTACCACGGCTCAAAGGAGTCGTGCAAACAGGTTTTAGTTGGGTACAGTCCCGAGCCACATGGAGGCAGTGAGCGGATCTTCGGGGGTTCGTCTCTCCCGGTATTGGGGGTGAGGTCGCGCTGTGTCTAGGAGAGCCAGAACATGAAAAGACCTTGGCCAAGGCAGGAGATTTACTGGTAGGTATTCCAGTAGTATCTCAGGGCGTTCTGGGCTACACTCCGACACGACTTGTACCGCTTTTGGGGGTCTGACTTTTACCAACCCCCTAGGCCCGCCATGCGATGCTCATAGACGAACGGACCGGACTGTACGGATATTGTCACTGACAGGCTCAGTAGGGTGTCGGGGTGAGCTTCCTCATCGACGTCCCTTTTGGTCAATACCTGGTGGCCCGTCACGTATTGGCTTATACCTCTGACGTGCTAGTGGTTAAATCCACAGCCATAGTATTGACGAGTCTTTAGAGTCCACCACACTTTCAGTTACTCAAGCTTTCGGGCGAAACGCTGTAGAGGCCGTATGGAGATATGGCAGGGTCCGATCAGATACGTGCGGTATTGCACGGATCAGGATCGGACGGTTTTGTACTAGTGGCCGTATAGTTATATGGCAGCGTTCGATCAGATACGTGCGGTATTGCACGCATCAGGATCGGACGGATATTACTAGCCGGCTTTGGCTTAAGCCGGTCCTAGTTTAGTACAGTGTAGATTTTGTCTCTTTGCATTTGTATCCGGACGGAATACAAATGCGGGTGTGTATGCACAGTATGGGGTTTTCCTGTAATTTATTACGGGACCAGTTTTCTAGGGTTGCCATTTTGCTTTCCGTTCCGGCCGGTTTTCCTTTGTTCTTTCCCGGCCGGACTTTTCTGATGGAGGGGGTTATTTGCAGTTTCGCAAATAACTCTTTGTGGAGGTCTTATTTGCATAAGGGTTGATATGATAAGCATCTTTGCTTTTCATGTATTTATGAGATAAGAAAGGATTAGGATGGATTTGAAGTTGATTTTGTGTTTTGTGATGATTATGTTTAATGTTGTGGTCACCCCCTTCTTGCTCCTACCATCACCTCCCTTAATGCTTCATATATTCATTCCTCCACCTTCTTATTCTCACTTGAAAAAGGAAGGTTATCATGGTTAAGGAAAAGAAAAGAGAAGAAAAAGAAAGAGAGAAGAAAAAGAAAAGAGAGAGAGCTTCATTCATTCATCTCATTTTGATACAAGGAAAAATGAAAGCACCATTTTTCATACCTTCATTCCTCCACCTTCAATTGGCAACCAACCCCAAAAGAGAGACTATGATTCTACACTAAATTCCTACAGTATATCTTGAGCATGTCGAGTAGCCGGCTTCATGCTCGAGTTGCCTCAGTATCGAGGTGGGAGCCCGTAAAAGTACTCGGCTTCGTGGTGCCCTTTCCGACGAGGAGGAGACGGACGAAGATCCCGCGAGGAGATCGGAGTGGAGATGAAGACCGGAGGACTTGGATCGTCGGTATATCTCTAACCTATCTTGTTAGTTAGCTAGACTAGTTTAATGGTAACGATCCGGGGTTTAGTGCGCGGTGGTGCCGTTTTGCCAAGTCCGCAAATTTTAAAGTTTACCACCGTTTCCGCGTTTGGCCGTCGGGTTGACGGCCGGGGCGCCGCCGTGCACTAACAGTGGTATCAGAGCCTCGCCATTAACTTAGTCTAGTTTTGTGTGATGTGTTTTACGTTTCCGATCGAACAAAATCCCGAAAACACGTATTTCAGTTCACATCAGTCTCTGTTGAAATATTTTGTTCTCGAAAAATTTTTCTAGTTGTCTCAGAGTGATGTGCAGGGAAATAGAAGCATACTGAAAAAATTTGGCAAGATGATCTCACTATTCCGCCGCGCAAGCGCCGCGAAACCCCACCTCGTGCGGCGCTTCCGCCGCGGAATTTACTGTTCACCCCCCCAAATTTTTCCAGTGTGTTCCTGAGTTGAAAATGTGGTTTCTGGAATATTAAAATTGGGCCAATTATTTCTGTGAGTGCTACAGTTTTTGTTTGGGGGCCCACTTGTTAATTTTTGATCGATCGGAATATTTTAAAACACATTTTTCACAGTATTTACATTATATCTGCGACCGTGAATGTCACTCGATCGGTAAATCCTGTCTAACTGCTATAGCCCGGTTAGACGGATTTGCGAACGTGATTTTCACGTTGATGTTTTATGTTTATGCTGTGATGTTGCGGATCGGTCGTGGGGGATAGCCTGGATGCAATGCTAGTACTGTATTGTTGTATTATGTACATTTGATATTGCGGGGCGAGCGTCCGACATGTGGACTGCCGTCACTGCCTGATTGTATTATTGTTTTGGGGCACGACCTGGTTGCGGTCGATGTACCCGGTGTATGTATATTTTACTTTCTGTACTAGGATTACCCCGCGGTGGGGTGCACGGATAGCCGGGTTCTAGAGGGCAACAAGCCCGCATCTCATGGTATTGAGACGGAGGGGGCTTCACTCTAGGATTGGCGGGCTATTCGCCGCACTCGTAGGGGGTACAGGTTGACCCAGGAGGGGTGCCCAAGTTACCGGATTCCGTGAAGTGCTGGGTGGTCCATTCACGGCGATGAAGGGGGCTGCCTCGCTTCAGGTTTTGGCGGGTGACTTGCCGCGCCCGTAGGGGTCTAGGATTTCATTGCACAGGCTATCCACACGACCAGGGGAACGTCGGGTTTCAGTAGTGGCTCTGTGAAACCCGGGGATCCCAGATATCTGTATTGATCTGTGTTGCTATACATTTCTGTGTTGTTGCATTTCTTTCACGCCTTGAGCGAAATATAATATATTGGTATATATATTAGTAGATGTTGTATATGTTTTACATCCGCGCTAGTCCAGTCCCCGCTCTGTCGTTAGTTAGCTAACCTAACGGGTAATGACGGGACCCAGTGGCGAATGCGGATGGCATATACGTACGTCAGTATATTTTCGTTCTTTATTGGTGTGATCAATTGATGGGACTGCATTGATTCGGATCAATGCAAGTTAAACAAACCTATTCTGATGTTGTTGGAACACTTTTCAAAAAGCTGTTATTGCAAGGACGTTCACTTTTGTTTTGCATCGTGGTATTCATTTGCAATATCCTGCTCCTCAGTCGACGAGGCAAGGGCCGAGATCCCTTCACCGGGAGTGACCCCTTGGACAGAAGTTTGCGTCAGGGCATTAACTTCACTATAGCCGATTGCTTTTGCTTTGCACCGTGGTATTCAGTTGGAATATCCTGCACTCCATTCTACGGGGAAAGAGCCGAGATCCCTTCACCGGGAGTGACCTCTTTAGTAAAGGTTTTCGTCACTATATTTTCTAAAAAGCTATCTGTTCCTTCAACGAGATCAAGTTCATTACGTTAAAGGTTTTCGCCAGAAACCATTCGTAGCCCTCCGTCGTTTCATATGGGTAGTCAATAGTATTCAAGCTGTGTATGTTGGCCAAAGTCAAGGCACAGTGATTGGTAGCTATTGGGGTATTCATATGCAGCATAGATAGATGCGTTGGTTTGGGACAGTCGTACTGCCATTTTGGCCAAAGTCAAGGGTATGTACGGGTGGATTCAAATTAACCTGGAGAATGACGGGTTGAACTTGACATGTGACTTATGATATGTTGGCCAAAGTCAAGGTCATAAGAGCATGGGGCAGAAATCACATCGGGAGTTTCATAAGAACTGAAACTTGCCAGATATGCGCATACCTTCTGGAGTGTGATACCGTGAGCGGATTCCGTCACGTTGTCATGCGATGAGAGTTGGATCCCGATTCCCACTGATGAGTTAGTATACTCCTCGGGTGACCCCGACTAATTCTTCTTTCAGGTTTGGAGGAGAATTTGAGGTACAGTGGGAGGATTCCAGATTGGATAAATTGGTAACCATTCTGATCTAGGATAGAGTGCACGCTGAGTGTTTCTTTTCTCTCTCTCTTTGGCAGCGACCATTGACCCGACCCTAAGACTTTGACTCAGTGACCAAGTTGACCGAACCTACTTAACACTGGCTTTTGGATTGTCAGAGTTGCAGACCTCATTGCCACTCCTACTTTTACCCTTTTCTCCGGGACACCCCGTATTACTACGAACGTCCACTTCCATTGGACAAAACCATCGTATGGTTAGATACGAACTCGAAGGAATTTATTCGAGGATGGTTTCCGGTTCTGGAGAAAACGGATAGGATTATTCAGTTGTCTTTTCCTTTTACCCTCTCTCAGGTCACGAGTACTCCTTGGTTTAGGAGTAGTACACCTATTATGCAAATTGGATAGTCTTCTTCCAAACCATAGGCTGGTGCCGACCGGTAGGGAATGAAGAAAGCCAATTAGCCTAAACGGTGTACAGAAGGTATTAAGTTAAGACAAAGTAAGGGATTAGTAAGAGGGCAAAGTAAATTGCAACAGATATTCATGACCAAACCATGTATTCCTTCGCCAATCCTAAATCACCTTTGTATTTCTCCAGGACACTCCGTATCATTACGAAGATCCCATTTTATTGGATAATCCATCGTATTGTTATATACGAACTCGAAAGGAACTTGTTCCAGTTCGGGGATGGATCCTGGTTCAGGAGAAATAGGAATAAAGTACATTCAGGTGTCTTTTATCTTCACCTTCTCTCGCGATGCGAGTGTTCCTAGGATTAGGACAGTACACCCTTTATGCTTTTTGGATAGTCTTCTTCCAAACCATAGGCTGGTGCCGAACGGTAGGGAAGGAAGAAAACCATTTGGCCTAAAGGGGTGTACAGAAGGTAATGACTAAAGACATATGAAGGGATTTGGAGAGGTGGCAAAGAATTATACGGTTATAGTTGTGAATCTGGATAATGGTAGAGACATTACTAAGAATACCAGGATACCCCACCAAAACATTTCAATGTTTCAGTTTCACTGTGTACTGTCAAAAGAAAACTGATTTCCTGATTAGACACTTGCTCCAGGGTATGTATTTACCAGGTTTGATTCTCACATCTGTATGGTTTTACAGATGGTGAGTGGGAGTAAGTTATTGGGAATTGGGTGATCATCCTCATTATATCGGGATTCGTTGGAATCAGTGATATTTGAGGAAATCACCTGGGCTGTTTGCCGGTCGGCAAATATTTGGTTTTCAATATCCGCTGTTGTGCACCAATTTCAAATTGATATATCTGTACGTCTATTTTCATAGAGTGAGATATACCTTTTGATATTATGTCGGTGACATTTACCTATATCAGTGGATGGTTAGGTAAGGAGCATTAAACAGCGGTGTAATTCTTCTTAACCAAAAGTACAGTTTTCAACCTACGACACACAGTGAATGAGTCACTAGACTCAATGGACTTATACAGAGTATTGTATGTTGTCCAGGGTCCATCAGGACAGAGGGGTTGGTCCTCGTACTGTATTCTGCTTACTTATGACTTCTCTAGTTCTTAGACAGGTGTTTCGTACAAACACAGGGTCGAAGTTTTGAGAAGTTATAGGTATAAGAATAAAGTAGAGAACCAGGTGTTGCAAGTATCGGGATTCTTCAAAGTGATCGGAGAAGTAGATACTTGTGTATGGTATTCAGTTGATAGTAATGATAAAGAGAAATTGCTTCTCTTTCAGGTTACTCATAATTGGAAGCATTCCTAAGTTGAGTAACGCTGATAGGCCTCTCTCCATTTAGTTGACATGCGCTGGAGACAGCTGCATGATTTGAATCTGGTTCAATTAAATCTGTGCCTCTAGTTCTATATTGGATATAGAACAGTTCATATCTTAACGTTGTTAAGGTACGGGGAGTTGTCCGGCTTATGCTTAAAACCAGACACTGGACAACTCAAGGCACGTTTCTGTAATGGCTGTTTGTGGGTTGACCCAGGCTATGACGCGGGTTGATTTTCTACCATCTGGATGAACAATAGCAATATTGTTCTAGACTCGCCACAGTTTTATTAAAAATGGATTTTTTTTCAAAAACAGCAGTGGGAGTATGGTAGAACTGGAAGTGATTCCAGAACCGCAAACGATTACTGAAGATTTGATAAGGAACCTGAAGATTCAATCTGATTTGACATTCCATTGGCCACTCCGCAGATAAGGTGGGTAACTTCAGGCACCCGAGAGGTACTACGATAGCCTCAAGGACGGTGACAGGGAAGTTCTTGTTTACCCACACTTGCCATTGTTGTTGTTCCAGGCTGCGAGACCCGGCAGGAGGATGAGTATAGCGTCGTTCTGAACTAGCTTCAGAAGTGTACGTGTATATGACTCTGCCAGAGGGTTGTCGTAGTCAGTGGGAGCAGCGGAAGCATTGGTGGACATCAGGCTTATGTCTATTTATAGACTAAAGCAGATGTAGCGGAGATAGATCATCTATTTCTGATGTGACAGTCATGGGTTTGACTTCATCAGAATAAGGGATGGATCTGTTGAGAAGGTAGTAGGAAGTGACATTCCTATACTACGATCGGTTATACTTTGGTCGTCACACAGTGTTTTCTCCACAAAGGACTTGGACATTATATCAGACATACTGGTTACTAGATCTATGGTTTTAGATCTAGATTTGGGTGGTTTCCCAATCAGGGTACTTAGACAGCATTCTAAGGGTATTTAGAATGGACGACTCCTGGCACGGTAGTGTACCTGCAGGTAATGGAGTCACCCTCTCCAAAGGTGTCTTACAGACAAAAGGGGAGAGGGACGTGCATGATTGGCAGATCACTTGCTCAGGCAATTGAGTCAATCATGAGATGTCAAGTACCACACCAGATGTTGTTCTTGCACTAGATGCAATAAGTTGATATTGATCCAATCCTGGAGAAACAGTCGGAAGCAGTTTTAGAACATAAGTGGATGTTCTAGGGATATGATGACGACAGCCTCGTTTGGGAGACAGTTGTCATTCCAGGCTTCCAAGGTGACATGGACGACAAGGAGGTCGTCAGAGTTGTGTTTTTCCTTCTGACGAGGGGCAGTATTTTGGACAGCTGATCCAAGGCAATACTGAGGGTGGCATGGCGCAGGATACTGATTAAGTTCAGTTGAAGATACAGTCTAAGAAGTTTGGATTTGGAGTTCATTTATGAGCTACGTCCCATCAGACATCCAGACATTCTAAGGCAGGTATTGCTCATTTCGGGAGATGGCTTTCTCCGCGAACTTGAGATATAGAGAGACATAGAAAGAAACTTCTAGGCGGATCCACTCACTGAGGCTATTCCTCGAACGCAATAGTTTCACAAACGAGTTTTGTGAGACTGACAAGTAGAGGAGTTGGATGTTCGGTATCACACGGGCTGTGAGTATGCGACATCGCAATAATTAGCCTTGAGTGCAAGTGGGAGATTGTTGGAGATAGTGCCCTCAGAGTCAATTATTGGATCACAGGCACGTGATTGCAATGATTGAGGGAGGACCTATCCCGGTAGGACAGTCTTGCTCGAGATGATAGTATGCTATCTGGTTTACCTTTATCATCGTGTACTGCTTTAGGTGACCTGACATGTCGCTATTGCACGTTGATAGAGCCCCTAGGATTCTTGCTTGACTGCCAGCAGTATGAGGGCGATCATATAAATGAGAGCTGGAGTCTATAAGCACATCCTTAAAAGGTCCCTAGTCGTGGGAGTTTCGAGACAGGGCATCGATACTCCAGAGTAGACTAGTGTATACAGTCGAGACCCCGACGAGGGGCGGTGGCCGGTCTCACAAGCCACTGGTGTCAGTTGGTTCACCTAAGATGTATACAGGTGCTCTTTGGGTTATGAGTACACCGGACAGGACTCGCCGGGAACATGCTAGTTGGTCTTATACCTGACGTCAGATAGCAGTTCCCAGGTGACATGTGTACAGGTTAGTTCATCGACCTGGGGATCATCATTTGTCTCGTGTGAGTTCCCACTGTACTTTGATTACTACCCTACCACGGCTCAAAGGAGTCGTGCAAACAGGTTTTAGTTGGGTACAGTCCCGAGCCACATGGAGGCAGTGAGCGGATCTTCGGGGGTTCGTCTCTCCCGGTATTGGGGGTGAGGTCGCGCTGTGTCTAGGAGAGCCAGAACATGAAAAGACCTTGGCCAAGGCAGGAGATTTACTGGTAGGTATTCCAGTAGTATCTCAGGGCGTTCTGGGCTACACTCCGACACGACTTGTACCGCTTTTGGGGGTCTGACTTTTACCAACCCCCTAGGCCCGCCATGCGATGCTCATAGACGAACGGACCGGACTGTACGGATATTGTCACTGACAGGCTCAGTAGGGTGTCGGGGTGAGCTTCCTCATCGACGTCCCTTTTGGTCAATACCTGGTGGCCCGTCACGTATTGGCTTATACCTCTGACGTGCTAGTGGTTAAATCCACAGCCATAGTATTGACGAGTCTTTAGAGTCCACCACACTTTCAGTTACTCAAGCTTTCGGGCGAAACGCTGTAGAGGCCGTATGGAGATATGGCAGGGTCCGATCAGATACGTGCGGTATTGCACGGATCAGGATCGGACGGTTTTGTACTAGTGGCCGTATAGTTATATGGCAGCGTTCGATCAGATACGTGCGGTATTGCACGCATCAGGATCGGACGGATATTACTAGCCGGCTTTGGCTTAAGCCGGTCCTAGTTTAGTACAGTGTAGATTTTGTCTCTTTGCATTTGTATCCGGACGGAATACAAATGCGGGTGTGTATGCACAGTATGGGGTTTTCCTGTAATTTATTACGGGACCAGTTTTCTAGGGTTGCCATTTTGCTTTCCGTTCCGGCCGGTTTTCCTTTGTTCTTTCCCGGCCGGACTTTTCTGATGGAGGGGGTTATTTGCAGTTTCGCAAATAACTCTTTGTGGAGGTCTTATTTGCATAAGGGTTGATATGATAAGCATCTTTGCTTTTCATGTATTTATGAGATAAGAAAGGATTAGGATGGATTTGAAGTTGATTTTGTGTTTTGTGATGATTATGTTTAATGTTGTGGTCACCCCCTTCTTGCTCCTACCATCACCTCCCTTAATGCTTCATATATTCATTCCTCCACCTTCTTATTCTCACTTGAAAAAGGAAGGTTATCATGGTTAAGGAAAAGAAAAGAGAAGAAAAAGAAAGAGAGAAGAAAAAGAAAAGAGAGAGAGCTTCATTCATTCATCTCATTTTGATACAAGGAAAAATGAAAGCACCATTTTTCATACCTTCATTCCTCCACCTTCAATTGGCAACCAACCCCAAAAGAGAGACTATGATTCTACACTAAATTCCTACAGTATATCTTGAGCATGTCGAGTAGCCGGCTTCATGCTCGAGTTGCCTCAGTATCGAGGTGGGAGCCCGTAAAAGTACTCGGCTTCGTGGTGCCCTTTCCGACGAGGAGGAGACGGACGAAGATCCCGCGAGGAGATCGGAGTGGAGATGAAGACCGGAGGACTTGGATCGTCGGTATATCTCTAACCTATCTTGTTAGTTAGCTAGACTAGTTTAATGGTAACGATCCGGGGTTTAGTGCGCGGTGGTGCCGTTTTGCCAAGTCCGCAAATTTTAAAGTTTACCACCGTTTCCGCGTTTGGCCGTCGGGTTGACGGCCGGGGCGCCGCCGTGCACTAACATAGGGCATATACACTAACAATCTCCCACTTGCACTAAGGCCATGTACTGGCGTATCGAAGACCTATCATGTCGATCAGCCGCTCGAACTGAGTCTGGGGTAGGTCCTTCGTGAGTGGATATGTAGTGTTGTTCTCCATATTTACTCTCTTCACCTCGATCTCCCGGCGATCTACGATCTCCCTGATCAGGTGGTACCGCCTCAAAATGTGCCTGGACTTCTGATGGGACCTGGGTTCCTTCGCTAAAGCTATAGCGCCGTTGTTGTCGCAATACAGCGGTATTGGATCAACAATGGTAGGAACCACCAGAAGCTCCGTGAGGAACTTCTTCATCCAGACAGCTTCCTTTGCGGCATCGCAAGCAGCTATATACTCCGCTTCCATAGTTGAGTCAGCAACGGTCTCTTGCTTGGAACTCTTCCAGCAAACCGCCCCTCCATTGAGGGTAAAGGCATAACCCGACATGGACTTAGAGTCATCCTTGTCACTCTGGAAGCTGGAGTCAGCAAAGGCCTCGAGCTGGAGGTCTTTTCCGCAATACACCAAAAACATCTCCTTAGTCCTTCTCAGGTACTTGAGAATGTTCTTTACCGCTATCTAGTGTTTCTCCCCTGTGTTTGACTGATACCGGCTTACAACGCTCAATGCGTATGCTACATCTGGTCTGGTACATAACATCGCATACATTATAGAGCCTACCGCAGAAGCGTAGGGTATAATAGACATGCGATCCCTTTCCAAATCAGTCTTGGGAGACATCTCTTTGGAGAGGGTGATCCCGTGACAAGCCGGTAAATTACCGCGCTTGGAATCTTCCATACCGAATCTTCTCATTATGGTGTCGATGTACCTTGACTGTGAAAGTCCCAACATCCTCTTAGATCTATCATGATAGATCTGGATCCCCAGAATGTAGTTGGCATCGCCCAGGTCCTTCATGGAGAACCTCTGCGACAAGAATCCTTTGACTGACTGTAGCATAGGAATATCATTTCCTATTAGGAGAATGTCATCCACGTACAAGACGAGGAATACTACAGTTCTCCCTACAATCTTACTGTAAATGCATGGTTCATCTGGGTTTTTGATAAAGTCAAATTCTTTGACAGTATCATCAAAGCAGATGTTCCAACTCCGCGATGCCTTCTTAAGTCCATAGATGGACTTTAGCAACTTGCACACTCTACCGCTTCTCCCACTCTGAGTGAATCCCTCCGGCTGATCCATATAGACGCACTCTTCCAAATTTCCATTTAGGAAAGCCGTCTTTACGTCCATCTGCCAGATTTCATAATCGGGGAAGGCAGCAATGGCAAGAAGGATCCGAATGGATTTCAGCATAGCCACTGGAGAAAAGGTCTCGTCATAGTCCAAACCAGGTCTTTGACGAAAAACCCTTTGCCACAAGTTTAGCTTTATAGGTCTCAACCTGCCCATCTACACCAATCTTCTTTCTGAAGATCCATTTGCAGCCTACGGGTTTTACCCCTTCTGGAGCAATCCAAAGTCCAAACTTTGTTGGTGGACATGGACTCCATCTCGGCCCGCATTGCATCCAGCCATTTTACTGAGTCGCCGCTCTGAATGGCTTGCTGGAAGCTAGTAGGCTCACCATAATCCATGGTGCAATCCTCTCTATCCCCGTCTATGAGAAAACTGTAGTATCTCTCGGGTGGATGAGACTGCCTACTACTCCTGCGGAGTGGCGCTGGAATGTCCGGTTCTCCTGAACCTTCTGGTTCTACCGAGGTTTCAGTAACAGCTTGTGGTTCTGGAATTTCTTCCAGTTTTATTGTGCTCCCACTTATCTGATTTTCTAAAAATTTTGTTTCCAAGAAGTGGGCATGCTGAGAAACAAAAACCTTTTGTTCCTCTGCGGAATAGAAAAGATACCCCCTGGAGTTCTTTGGGTATCCCACAAACTTACACAGTACTGAGCGTGCCTCGAGCTTGTCCGCATGCTGCTTTTTTACAAAAGCTGGACATCCCTATGTCTTAAGGTACTTAAGACAGGGTTTCTTCCCACTCCACATCTGATATGGGGTGGTAGGCACAGTCTTGGTTGGAGCCTTGTTCAAGAGATATGCTTCTGTTTCTAGCGCATAACCCCACAAGGATCGCGGTAACTCAGCCTTACTCATCATGGAATGAACCATATCCAATAGGGTTCGATTCCGCCTTTCCGATACACCGTTGTGTTGTGGTGTGTATGGAGGAGTAAGCTGAGAGAGAATTCCATTCTCTTTTAAGTAGCCCAGAAACTCGGCACTCAAGTATTCACCACCTCGATCAGATCTTAGTGTCTTGATACTTTTGCCTGTTTGTTTTTCAACTTCATTCTTGTATTCCTGAAATTTCTCAAAGGCCTCGGATTTTTGCTTCATCAAGAAGACATGCCCATACCTAGAGAAATCATCTGTGAAAGTAATGAAGTATGAATAACCACTTCGAGCATGTGTAGACATTGGACCACACACATCACTGTGTATGAGTCCCAAGAGCTCACTTGCTCTTTCTCCGTGTCCAGTGAACGGAGTCTTTGTCATCTTTCCCATGAGACAAGATTCACAAGTGGCATAAGACCGATACTCAAACGGATTCAAGTATCCCTCTTTATGTAACTTTGTTAACCGTGTCTCATTAATGTGACCCAGTCTACAATGCCATAAGAAAGCCTGATTTATTTCCGGAGACTTTCTTTTAAGTGTGTTCTGGACACTGAAGATCTGAGCTTGATTCAATACGTATATTCCGTTTTGTTATGTACCTGACCCAGTCAGGACTTGATTTAGGTGGATGTTTAGTACATCGCTTACAAAAGTAAAATCATATCCTTCCTTAGAAATCAAGGATACAGATATGATATTACAAGTCGCACCTGGTACATAAAAACAGTCACGCAGAATCAATATCTGCCCAGTTGTCAGTCCTAGATGATATTCCCCTACGGATTCAGCATACATGCTCATTCCGTTAGCAACCCTGAGAGTTATATCACTTTTCCTGATAACCCTACGGTTTCTCAGAGCCTGTAACGAATTAAAGATGTGAGATCCTGATCCGGTATCTAATACCCAGGAAGTAGGGTTAACTGACATACAGTTCTCTATTACAAACACACCCGAAGCCGAAGCCACAACATGCTTCGAATTCTGCCTGCTGGCTTTGCAAGCCCTGCAATCCTTCTATCCATGTCCATTCCCGTAACAATAGGAACATCCCTCTTTTACTGCATCCATTCCCGAAACTTCTGCCCTACTCTTTCTTTCTACTTCCCTGGTTTCCTTCAGGGTAGTAGGTAGAGACTGTTGAACTAAGTCAGCATCTGACCCGTTCTTCAACGTGGTCTTCAGGTCCGAGAGCTCAAAAGAGTTGGTCTCTGTAAGGACGTTGCCCCCTACAGATGACCCGATAGCCAACCTCGCTGGAAGTAATTCGTTCGAGGTCTCATATCTTGCGATATGAGATTGCTCTCCATATAAAACTTTGTTATGGAGGAAGATAGAAGCTGAGTCCATCTTCTCGTGCTGCCTCTGGTATAAACCATCAACTGAGGCTAACACGAGGCACTTGGCTTTCGCACAGTCTTCTTCCGATGTCCTACGGATATCAATATCCGTGACAGGGGAAACTGGACCTGAGACGGCAGGGGTTGGATCAGTCAAGAGGTGTCCCAGCTTGTCATGGGCAATGGACATCTGGACAGACCTTTGCCAGTCATAACAGTCAGATTCAGTCATTTTATTATCTAGATGTAACCTAGGTGCGGTCACTGGGTCGCTGCAATTAAGAGAGAGAGAAGAAAACACTTAGTATGATGCTCTTGCAAGTTTAGATTGATTTTTAATTTATCTAAACAGGATGGCTCCCACTGTCTCTCGAATCCCTCCTCAAACCATAAAGGAAGAACTAGTCAGGATCTGTCTCACCGTACAATACTTGCTTAACCGTTCAGCCAGGCCAGTGTCGGTACTTCGAGGAAGGTTTTCCAACGCTTTCGCGAAGTTCCTTAATTAAGTAACCTCTTTTCCCTGTGGGCGTAGCCCCGCTAACACCTTTCTAGACACCGACTTGGTTTATAGCATTGATCGTTAAGTGAAAGAGTTCCCGAGGAGTAGCATATACTCACAGCAGGATCGGGATCCAAATATCATCGCGTGATAAAACCGAAGGAATCCTACCAGAATTATCACACTCTAAATGGTATGCAGCGCTAGCAAGTTTCAGAACTTTTGAAACTCCCGATGTGGATTTTTGCCCCATGCTCTTATGACCTTGACGAAGGTCAACAAATCATAAGTCACATGTCAAGTTCTACCCGTCAGTATCCAGGTTAATTTGAACCCACCCGCACATACCCTTGACGAAGGTCAATAAGGTAATACGACTGTCCCAAACCAATGCATCTATCTATGCTACATATGAACACCCAACAGCTACCAATCACTATGTCTTGACGAAGGTCAACAAACATAGCTTGAATACTATTGAATATCCATACGAAATGACGGAGGGCTACGAATGGTTTTGGTGAAACCGTGAACGTAGTGAACTTGATATAATCGATGGAACGAGATAGCTTTTAAAAGGAGTGGTTCAAGCTCCGCATTTTAAAAAAAAACTGGTTTTTGAAAAGAACCGAGTGATTTTGAAAGTGTTCCAATCGACTTTTACTTGGTTTATTTTCTTGCATTAGTTCTTTTAATGCGTCCCATCATTTATTCCTACCATTGCAGAAAACAACAAAAATATGACGTACTCTTATGCCATTCGCATTCGCCACGGGGCCCCATCATCACCCGTTAGGTTACTTAACTAACGACAGAGCTGGGGCTGGGCTAGCTCGGCTGAAAAACATAAGCAACGCCTAAATAGATATCATATATAGATATATAGCAATGATAGACATTACAGATCACAGATGAACACTTTGGATATACTAGGAATCCGCGATTCGTTCGAGCCTGCAACGAAAAACGGATTACACGGTCGCAATGAATAGCCAAACCCCACCCTAGATCCCTACGGGTGCGGCAAACTACCCGCCAAGTACCCGAAGCGAAGCAACCTCCCTCAACGCCGTGAGTAGGCCACTCGGCACTTCGAGATACCCGGTAGTTTGTGCACCTCACCTTGGGTCTATCCTAGGAGCAAAAAACAGTAAAAAGAAATTTTACAATGACGGCTACAACCCCGACCCGGTTGTGCGGTCAAACAAATAATATTACATCAATTTACAATTTTTACAATGAATGAAAGAAAAAGAAACTCTCATCTCACACCCATTCCCGGCTATTCATCCGCGACAATCCACCAAGTTCATATACACAATCTATCAACATTACAGATCACAGATATGTATAACCCCCACTAATCGACTTATAGCGATTAGTAGACGTTCAATACATATATCACATCACAGAAAATATGCATTAGCCAAAGTCTACGGAATATCGATCAAAATACGGATTTTTAAGCACCCCAAAAGTCAATTTGCTTTCTGGAAAATCAGGGTAGAAAAAACATGTCCTAAAAATCCTAAAACTGCCAAATAAAAACACTGCAAGAGACCCGGTCCACGACCGAGTCAAATCGGCCGTGGAACCGCGGCAATAGCAAGCTATTGCCGCGTAACCGCGGCGGTTTGATCGGATCAGTGGACCGGTTTTCTTCTGTGGTTTTAAAAAACCCTGAGTCGAATTTTCATGTATGTTAAAAAAAATTTAGAGCAGTATAAAAATTCGACAGAAACTTGGTTTTTCCGGCCGTGTTTTGCGACTTTTTTTTTTCGATCGATATTCTAAACACTTTGCTAACTTACTAGTTTATGTTTAGTTAGGCTCTGATACCACGGTAAGTCCGCGTTGCTCACTCCGGTTCTTACGGCGAGGCGGAAACGGCGAAAAACAATGATTTTGGCGCAAGGCAACATGGACTAAAAGTCAGATCTTTGCTAAACTAGAAACTAGTAAACACTAAGAGGTTTTAGCTACCATGCTGTAGAAAGTATACCTCACGGAACCGGTCCTTCGAGTCTTCATCCCGCTGTCCCACTCGTCCATCCAAGCTCCAAGAGTCGATCCGGACCTTGGGCACCTCCGCGGCCTTCTTGAGTCGAAGACGATCCACCCGAGAGTTGTACACTAAGCTTCGCCTCAAGCCAAGGCAACTAGGGCAAAGAGATTGCTAATCTAAATGCCTTAGGTTGTGTAGAAGATAAAGATGGATGTGTTTGTCTATGTGGATTCTTTTTCTCTCAACACATGAGATCAAAAGAAGAGATCAAGAGGAGGAAGAAGAAGGAGAAAGTTTGCAACCATGGAGCTTTTTTTTTTCTTCTCACTTCATGAGAGAGAATGAGAAGAGAATAATGAAAAAATTAAGCCCAAATGAAATGAACCATGGTTGCAATAATACACAATAATCATCATTACTAATCCTATCATGAAAAGGGTTGATGGCATATTGAATTGACCATTATCATAACACAAGAATTAAAAAGAAAAGAAAAGAAGAGTGTAGATCCCTCTTGAAGGTCAATGGTCAACACGGTCAACGGGTCAACAAAGTCAAGAGGGGTCTAAGTGGTCAAGTGGTCAATGCAATTAGCCATCACTAATCTATCACTAAAAGGATTAGTAAACAATGTCTCCCATTCATAACGGTTTTGACCAAACGAATTGTCAAAACCCTAGTGAGTGTGCCACATTACGGTTTTGGCCGAACGAACTGCCAAAACCCTAATGGGGCACCTCCTCCTTCATCACTCCTCAAAACTTTGCATACACACCCGCATCCGCATTCCGTAGAATGCGAATGCACAGAAGACAACTCAAATCCATCTGTGCAATACTAGGATCTGGCTTAAACCAAAGCCCACTAGTATTGCCTGCCCGAACAGCATACGCACACAAGTGCACGTAAGTGATCGTAGCCCTGCCGTAAAACCATACGGCCTCTACACGTTTCGCTCAGTGCAGGGAAACTCTCTGTATGGGACTCTAAAGACTCGACACTACGCTGGCAGTGGGTTTAACCACAGACCGCAAGCGGCACTAGCTGTACGTAACGGTCCCCAGGTAGATGTCGATAAGAAGGCCGATGAGGTAAACCCATCCGAACTCCTACTGAGCCTATATGTGACAATCTCCGTACAGTCCGGTCTGTTCGTCTGATACATCGCATGGAAGGCCTAGGGGGCGGTGAACGTCAGTCCCCTAATAGCGGTACAAGTCGTGTCGGAGTGTAGCCCAGAACACCCTGAGATAACACTGGAAACCTAACAGTAAATCTCGCTTGCCCTGGCCAGGGACTACTTGTGTAATGGCTCTTCTAGACACAGCGCGATGTCAACCCCCAATACCGGGAGAGACGAATCCTGTCTAGCCGTCACTGCCTCTAAGTGCTTCGGGACTGCACCCAACTACTACCTGTTTGCACGACTCCTTTGAGCCGTGGTAGGGTAGTAATCTAAGTACAGTGGGAACACACTCGAGGCGAAGTGACAGTGTTAAGTTAGCGGACTAAGCTGTACTCATGTCACCTGGGAACTGATAACTGACGATAGGTATAATACCAACTAACAGTTCCCGACGAGTCATGTCCAGTGTACTCGTAACCTAACGAGCACCCGCATACTATCTCAAGTACGACGTACTGACGGCTGTGGGACAGACCGTCTCCCCCGCTAGGATGAGAAGCACATACGCTAGTCTACTCCTGAGTATCGATGCCCTGTCTCGATAGTCCAACGACTAGGGACCTGTATAAGGATGTGCTTATGGATTACCCAGCCCCTACGAGTGTGAGCGCCATCACAACGCTGATAATCAAGCAAAGATCCTAAGGGCTCTACTAATATGTATATAAGCGATATGCTAAAAGAAACACATGCACATATTGAAGTAGAGACAAACCAAGTAACATACTACCATTTTGAGCAAGATTGTCTATACAACTGTGAATATCCCAAGCTTCCATCAAGTAATATACAAGCTAGTATGTACAGTAATGTCCTCTAGGGCATATACACTAACAGTAGGTAGCTTGAGTAGAGGGACGTACCGTACGTATGTTCCGCGGCATACTTACGACACGCCACTCCGCTTAAGAAACCTTAGAATGTACATTTCTTTGCACAGTATTATATTCCTTCCTATGATCTATCCTCATCGATACAGGTTATGATTTTGCTGCCGCGATTGCACGAGCAGAGTGAGCTACGGCTCGAGTTGCGTCAGCTTGAGCTCGTCGTGGATGAGGACTGACCAGGGCATGATTCCCGAGACATACGATTGCTTATAGCGTCGTCGTCTTAGTGTGTTTTCGCGCCATGAGCGTTTGACTGATCGCTTTTACGAGATTTCTTGGGCGTACCGATCGGTACCAGAGGATTGAGCCACTGATAGAGGCCAACCAGGATGTGATGACCATTGATAGGTTGCTTATTCATGATGATTGAGGCGCTGTTCAGCGTACGGACGGATGAGCCAGTTGTTGCTGCGAATGACGAGATATCGCCCCAGATGTTGGGGCTCCTGCAGCTTGAGCATATACTTAGAGATATGATGGTGATTCGCTAGTCACCGAGGATGAATGAATAGGACATGTGGTTCGTTCGCTTACCCCGATGCAAGGTCATCAGATAGGTTGATTGCAGCTAGAGGCGACTTCACGCAGATTCGTTGTGAGTCGACAGAGACGATCGAGTGTCAGGAACCCATTTTCCAAGTTTAAAGTATTTGGAAAGACATGCAAGCGATTGCATGGACCCTGTAGAAGAATGAAACCCTAACTCGACATAATGACCGTGTGAAAGCCTTTGAAGCTTAGGGTTTGCGGTGGTTCCGCGGCGCCATTAGTGAGGCTTGGGTTTGCCCTTCTACGGCTGGACCACCGATGCTGTGGTATGTACTCGATACTATTAAACTGTACCCAAGGTGTTGAGCACTTGGAGGATTATGAGGTTCTGACGATTCGATCGGATGGTTCGACATCTTTCGGATATTGTGATGGGACACTTCTTAGGAGACTCCAGATACAAGTATAGTCGTTGGAGCGTAGTCCATGCAGCCACGAGTAGACGAGTCCGAATCAGTCAACGTTAGAACAAGTGGAGTAAAGAGTTCGCATGAGATTTCGACGAGATGACGTTCCACTCCGCTGACATCAGAGATGCGATACGCACGTTGAGGACATGATCGGCTAGATATCTTCTACTGAGTGATGAAGATACCGAGTTCGTGATTTCGAGCCGTGTGAGGGACTTCAGATGGAC
This sequence comes from Agapanthus africanus, assembly GCA_030015575.1. Taxonomy (NCBI): domain Eukaryota; kingdom Viridiplantae; phylum Streptophyta; class Magnoliopsida; order Asparagales; family Amaryllidaceae; genus Agapanthus; species Agapanthus africanus. The sequence goes on along the minus strand of JASDDO010000016.1, from coordinate 192,531,578 downwards.
CGTAGCCGAGGACATTGCAGTGCGCAGATAGAGACGCGACGTCGAAATGGACGATGATACAAACAAGCGGGATAAGAAGTTCGTGCGAGATGCAGACGAGCTGTTACTACACCCCGTTAAGATTAAAGGTCGGATATGCATACAGAGGCGATAGGATGCGACCAGCTTCCTAGTAGATGTTGTACTAAGGATGCGGATGTCCAGAGAGTGAGAAAAGATTATGCCAGAGTACCAGCCTCCGTATAGTTTGGCTTAGGCGAGATCAGAAGAGACCTTGAGCAGGATTCCTTCCAGTACACTGCTGCAATAAGATTTGCAACAGGAGCCGATGTGTGATGTGCATTCAGAGGACCAGAGGTCGGCGCCAGAGATGAGCTGCTTTACGAGCGGTCGTGAGGATTGACCGAGAGATGACCAGAGAAGTGCCAGAACGGAATCGTTCCCGTTAGCACACCTGACAGGCCGATGAGCCGATGGATTGCGAGATTGGTAATCTACAGGGATGATAAGGAACCAGAGGCAGAGGAAGCCAGCCGCGAGCAAGAGGCAAGTAGATATCTTGCACCGCTAGCATTGGATGTGCCGACACCTTCTCGACTTCGAAGGAGGATATACCGACGGCGGTATTTTTGATTTGTGATTTTGTGATTTGATTATCATGTATCCGTCACTTTGGATTTCGATATTTTGGGCGATCTATTCGCATGATTTAGTCTTGACGACTGAGTTCCATGATATTTGATTTTGTCCACCATGGTTGCACCTACTGGGTATTTATACATTGCGCATAGTTATTATTCTTGAAGTACTGATTGTGATTTCATGCCTACTTTATGCCGGTGATTTGATTTACGCTTCCAGCATAGTTTTCATGTACTTTTAGTATTTTGATTTGATTTGTGCACGCTGATGCACGCGGTTGTGCGATTTTCCATCATGGTACACTTGATTTTGATTGAGCCGCATTGTATAACGTCGACTTTGACCCTGATATTATGATTCTTGCACTCCGTGCTTTTGACTGGAATTACGCATGTTCGGCGTTTGCTATTGGATTTCGTGATTCCGTGCATGTTGAGTGCGCAGGGTTTAGATTTTCATTCATGCACGATGGATGCACCGATTTGGATTTTCGCGCATGTTGGGCGCATGTTTTGAGATACGATTTTGGTGCACCCCAGATGCACTAAATCGATATTCTTCGTGCATGTCAGATGCACCTGATTTGGCTGTCAGGCACACACGTTGCCTAGGACAGATACTTCGTGCACACCCGTTGCACCTAGATGTTGTTTTGTGCACCTGTATGGCACATATATGGATTTTGATTTCCGTGCGCACTAGACGCACAGGGTGGTATTATGTGCATTTTTGGGATTTATTCTTTTTGGAACAGTACATTTTTATGATATTTGATATTCGTTTTGTACTGAGCAGGACTAGTCAGAGGACAGTACCTGGATATATTTTGCATGCATTGATACTTATGGAAGGGATTTCCAAAAAGTGAGCTATAGTCTCAGCATATATACTTACGTGTCCGATATGACACGAAACGTTTTAAAAACATGGAAGCCCTTCTAAATTGTTTTCAAAACAGCGGAACGTACATAGTAAACAAAAGATATATATACCTATATGGTTATTTTCTTATGAAAAATGTCCGCCACTGTGCAATGTTATGCGCATCGCACAGCGACTTAAAAAGATTTGGCATGCATTTACATCAGCTATTCACATGTATAGATTGAATGTCTACATGTATAGTTCTGATCTATATCATATTGGTTTTGTATTGGATTTGACTTTTGTGTCTTTACCATAACTTCGATGATTGTGGGATGCTTGACGGAGTTTTGTTTTTGAGTTATCTTCTCATTACTCATGCGCAAGCATTGCGTTATGATGTTTTATGTATTGATGATTCGGAGCCCCCGACGACTTGGAATTTGTATCGAAATGTTTTAGTATTTGGGGGTTTAAATTTAAATTCGGGGACTGAATTTCTTTAAGGGAGATAGATTGTAACGTTTCAAAATAATAAAATATTATTTTGGGAATTTTTATAATTTAATATTATTTTAATGAATATTTTAATATTCCGGTATAATTAAATACAAATAAATGGGGAAAAATTATGGAAAATTCTAAAATAGGGTATTTTATGGAATTATGCCATTTTATGTTTTTATGATTAGTTTGACACTAATTTAGTGCTAATCGCGATTAAAAATCGCTAATCGTATTTTTGGTATTTTTGTCTAAAACATGCATATATCATTGTGGACTTGTGTTACATTATTCTTACCATGGCTTTTACTTTGTGTCTACTATTTGAGTGAGAAGGGCATTGGAAAAGAAATGAAAAGAATTTGAATTAGAATAATGGGGTAGCATGTGGGTGAGAGAGAGAGTGAGGTAAGGGGTCTCTTGACTTAGTCTCCCTTCATTATCTCCTTCATTTTCTCTCCTCTCCCTCTCTCTTCTTCAGTTGCTGCTGCTGCTGCTCCCTTGCTCTCCCTCCTCACAAAATCATCTCCATCACACTCAAAACAACTCCGAAACCTTACTCCCTCTTCCCAAAAAGTGTGCACGAGCCCTCAAGCAACCATTTGGACCAAGAAAGTTTGTGTTTTGGCGCTGTTAAGGATTCATGAGTCTCTATTGAGGTAATTCCTTCACAATTGTTGTATCATTTCATGTGATTAAGCCTCTTTTAAAGTTTGATGTCGTTTCGACGAAGTTTTGTGCACTTTGGACAACCCTAGAGAGGATTAGGGTAAAAAAATTGAGTTGTAATGTGAAATTCAGACTTGTTGTGAGCTTAGAATTCGGGTGTGATGTTATATTGGACCTTAACCTGAAGCTTTAACCCAGAATACGGATTTATGGAATGATATCGGGGAAAACTGTATTTCTGCGAGTGTGTTTTGGAATCTGCTATCACCCCGGGAACCCTAAAATAAATTTGAGTTGACAGTGAGATGTGCAGGCACCCAGGAATCACCACACAAAACCCTAGCCCCTATCTCTTTCCCCACGACACAGATTTAACCCTTCTGGCCGCAATTTGCGGCCAGAGCAGGAGTGTTTTGGCTCGTTTTTGGTGCAGGGCCCTATCTCTAGTAAACTTGACCCCTGGCATGTATAGATTTGTCTAATTTGACATAGGGTGAAATCTTGAGCCTATTTCCTAAGTTGCTGTTTTGGATTCGTATTTCCGTATTTCCGTATTATGAATTCTGAGTTTGCGTACTCGACTACTTGGCCTTTATACGACGATATCGAGGGTTGTTGATGGTTTTGGAAGCGTTGTCCACAGGTTCTAACCTATAGATCATAGCGTATCGTTTTGGGTTTCGTATGCCGTTTTAGTTTTGAATTGGTTTTGATACGCATTTGCGATACGTTAATGTGTAGGTATCCCATGAAGACTTCGGATGACAAGAAAACGCGTGGCGACGTCGACAGATAAAGACGCAAGGTGGGTAGATTTATATCTACGGGGAGAAGTAGGGTGGATGGCGTATAGCACCCCCGCAGTCCGTGGTGATGTATACGAATATGTATACACACGTATATTTATTATGTGTTGTTTAAGAATATTGATTGTAATAATGTATTATTGATGATAAGGATGTATTGGTTTAGTAGTGCGAAACCCTAGAGTAGGGGTTCCACACCCACACATACACGTACAGATATACTTGCATACACTCTTTCTTTTATCTGTGCGCATTTGGAGGTGTGTATATCTACATATGGGTATGTGACTATGTGTTCATATACGGGATTTGAGAATGATACGTGGGATTACGAGGAGTCGATGAGATTTGATTTGAGGCCATGAGATTCGGCGATATGACAGAGTTCGTATTTAAGATGCGACATGATGGTTTTAGCGGGCCTTTGGGCATGTGTTTTACCCCGCATTCATATTTATATAGATGGTATCGATGGTAATATACTTAGAGTTGTACCCTAGATTATGTGATATGATGGTAGTGATACCTGATATGTGATGGGATAATGTGATATTAACCCGTACCCAGCTATTGGGATGCTGTATGACGATTTACCGTACAAGTTTTATATTGATGTTAGATCCGCACTCATGACTCGAAGATGTTATATGATATACTGTATCGTATATGATACTATTGAGGCGGGATCACCGACTATTGTATATATATGTGTATATCGACTCAGATTTAGGTGGTTTTCATACCCCTCCCGATTGACTTTATAGTTGGGTCCGTAGTTCACATAATAGGCGTAGACTAGACCCGAGTCATACCTATTTCAAAACTAACGAATCGGGGATATTTTAAAGATAGGCAATAGGGATTCTACGGATATTTTCAAACGTAGCATCTGTTCTTAAAATACCGTAGCCCTTATTTTACCAAAAAACCCCGATTCGTCTTATTTTGAAAGGCAAGGCTGCATGATATAGTTTTTGAGGTAGATTCTTTACTGTTGCGTTGATTATTCGACTCTGCATATTCGTACTTTTTGCATTGCATTGCTTGTGTTGTTGATATATTACAGTCATGCTGTTAGGACACCAGCACCATTATCGATGATGCGTATGTTCCACGTACACTGTTTGCCGGCTCACACACTTCATCATCGATAATTGCCATGTCACTACACTGTAGTACCGTTGCATTCAGTATATGATTCTAGCATGACATAATGATATGCTTACATTTCCTTTACATGTCGCCTACATCATGATTTCTGATGATACGCATTGAGGTATGTTGTTTCTATGATATTTCTGGATTTGGGAACCGTGGGTATTTCAAAAAGGAATATGAAACTGTTTTAAAAACCCGTTTACCTTTGATATGATATTTCAGTGTGTCCACCATGTGTTTTCTCGGTGCTGAGAGCGACATGTGAAACCTGATTCGAAGAGCGGACGAGCCGATTGCGGGTACATGGTCGACCCGGTATGGTTCCCCTCGGAAAGATGATCGATGGACTTTGCCGATTGAGCCTGGAGGCGGGAGAGTACCTACCGATGATTGGTTGGACCTGGCGGTTATCCGAGGATACCGACCAGAGTCGAAAGATGGATATGGGCGTACTGCTAGGGCCGAGGGCCGATTCCGCAGATGGAGCCCGTGGGCTGGTCCGGACTGACGGAGCCCGTTATATGAGGATTTACGTGCCGATGCTGGGCACAGTTTTCATGATGTTTTCGAGTGTCGATATTGGACACTCCGGTTCCATGATTTTGACGTGTCGCGAGGGACACATGTGGTTTATATCCTCATATTTCCATGCATATGCTGATGATATTTACATGCATGATGGTTATTGTCATTGGGTGACGAGTGGACGGGATCCACGTACATGCAGATTTGATTACACTGATTTTAACTCATATTTATGATATGCTATTACCTGAGGCACTAGCACGAGCACTTGGCACTACACTCATGTATAGAGATTTCATTGCCAGTTTAGCATGCTTCCGACTTATTCATATTGAGGTTTATATTTATCTGATTGTATTGACCTAGGTTGGGTCATACATTCGATCTCTGCTTGTAGATATTTTCTATTCACGAGTTGGCCACTCACCCTCGTTGTGCCACAGTCCTTGCAGGTTTTTGCCGTACAGATTCCATATCAGCATTTCTGGCACACTGCTTACATATGGGTGACTTGCTTGGATAGGTGGGTTCTCTTGTATCAGAACCACCATTGTTCATGTATTATTCATTGTATCGAGAAATTCCATCAACCAAAACTTGTTTATTGTTTCAGACTTAGAAAAAAAATTGATGTATTATTTCGACCTTAGAGTCGCGCTTGTAGTATTATGGTTTTCTGGCTGTTTTGAGTTTCTTTTTGGGTTTGATCCTCGCCCTTTAGCGTTGTATATTATTATTGCTTGCGTGGTTGTAACCGTCGATTGACGAAGAGCTGGCTCCCGCTTGGGGATGCCTTTTATCATTTCATATATATTATTCTTGTTGTACCCCGTTTGGGGCCAGTTTTTACAAAGAAACTCTGCCGAAATTTTCAGAAAAGACTACACATTTTTAAAATGTATTTCGGCTTAGTTATTTGAAAACTTTGATTTCAAACATGCTTTCTTTACTTATTAAAAACCAGTTCCTTTATTTACTCCTTAAATGGTTTTAGATTTCTGGGCTTTTGGCTTACTTGGATCAGATGGAGTCCTATAGACTTCGTAGGATTCAAGGGCCAGTCACGTGCTCTTTCGGGTCGTGACATCAACAATCTCCCAGATCAGGTGATACCGCCTAAGAATATGTATGGATTATTGATGGGACCTGGGTTCCTAAGCCAAAGCCACAGCTCCATTGTTATCACAATACACAAGTATTGGATGCTTAATGGTAGGAACCTCACCAAGTTCATCTTATGAACTTGTTCATCCAGACAGACTCTTTGACAGCATCGTTGGTAGCGATATATTCAGCCTTTATCGTCGAGTCTGCTTCGGTGTCTTGCTTGGAACTCTTCCAACATACCTCCCCTCCATTGAGGGTAAAGACAAAGCCCGAGACCGACTTACTGTCATCCTTATCATTCTGGAAGCTCGAATCGGTAAAGGACTCCACCTGGAGTTCACCGTTACCATACACCAAGAACATTTCTTTAGTCCTTCTCAAGTACTTAAGAATGTTCTTCACAGTTGTCCAATGATTCTCCCCAGGATCCGATTGATACCTTCTTACAACAATAAGTAGGTACGCTACATCCGGTCTAGTACATAACATCGCATACATGATGGACCCGACTGCCGAAGCATAGGGTATCCCTTTCATGCGAGCCCTCTCCAAATCAGTCTTGTGGAACATCATTTTGGAGAGAGTGATTCCTGAGATTGTGGGTTAGTTTCCACGCTTGGAATCTTCCATACTAAACCCTTTTAGTATGGTGCCAATGTACCTAGATTGGGACAATCCCAACATCCGTTTAGATCTATCTCTATAGATCTTAATCCCCAGGATGTAGGAGGCATCACCCAGATCCTTCATGGAGAATCTTTATGATAAGAAGAGCTTGAACGAGTGTAGCATAGGAACATCGTTTCTTATCAAGAGTATGTTATCCACGTACAATACGAGGAAGACAACCATACTCTCTACTACCTTCTTTTGTATACATGGTTCATCTACGTTTTTGATGAAGTCAAACTCTTTGAATGCTACATCAAAATAGGTTTTCCAACTCCGCGATGTCTGCTTTAATTCGTAAATTAATTTAAGCAGCTTGCATACCTTTCCTCTACTCCCATGAGACAAATGACGATCTCAGATCGACAGACTAACCTGTACACATGTTACCTGGGAACTGCTATCTGACGATATGTATAATACCAACTAGCATGTTCCCTGCGAGTCCTGTCCGGTGTACTCATAACCCAATGAGCAACTGTATACATCTTAGGTGAACCAACTGATACCATTGGCTTGTGAGACCGGCCACCACCCCTCGCCAGGGTCTCGACTGTATACACTAGTCTACTCTGGAGTATCGATGCCCTGTCTCGAAACTCCCACGACTAGGGACACTTTAAGGATGTGCTTATAGACCCCAGCTCCCACGTATATGATCGCCATCATACTGCTGGCAGTCAAGCAAGAATCCCATGGGCTCTATCAACATGCAATAGTAAACTAAAGCATGTACACGATGATAAAGACAAACCAGATAGCATACTATCATCTCGAGCAAGACAGTCCTATCGGTATAGGTCCTCCCTCAATCATTGCAATCACGTACCTGGATCCAATAATTCACTTTGAGGGCACTATATCCAACAATCTCCCACTTGAACTTAAGGCTAATTATTGCGATGTCGCGTACTCACAGCTCATGTGATACCGAACATCCAACTCCTCTACTAATCAGTTTCACAAAGCTCGTTTGAAAAACTATTGTGTTCGAAAAATAGCCTCAGTGAGTGGATCCACCCTAATGTTTCTTTCCATGTCTCTCTTTTCCTCAAGTTCGCGGATAATGCCATCTCCCGAAATGAGCAATACTTGTCTTAGAATATGTCTGGATATCTGATGGAACCCGGTCCATAAACGAACTCCAAATCCAGCAGATTTCTTAGACTGTATTGTCAACTGAATTTAATCAGTATCCTGCACCATGCCTCCCTCGGTATCTGCTTGGACCACCTGTCCAAACTACTGCCCCTCGTGACAGGGAAAACTATAACTCTGACAGTCACTCTGTCATCCGGGTCACCTTGGAAGCCTGGAATGTTAACTGTTTCCTGAAGAAGGCTGTCGTTATCAAATCCCTAGAACAACCACTTATGTTCAAAAACTTCTTTTGAACGTTTCTCCAGGATTGGATTAATATCAACATATTGCATCTAGTGCAAAAACAACATCTGGTGTGGTACTTGACATCTCATGATCAACTCAATACCTAAGCAAGTGATCTTCCAATCATGCACTTCCCTCTCCCCTTTAGTCTATAAGACACCTTTAGAGAGGGTGACTGCATCACCTGTAGGCACACCACCATGCCAGGAGTCGTTCATTCTAAAATAACTTTAGAATGCTGTCAAAGTACCCAGATTGGGAAACTATCCAAATCTAGATCTAAAACCATAGATCCAGTAACCAGAATGCCTGATATTATATCCATATCTTTTATGGAGAAACTCTGTGTGACAACCACTGTATATCCGATCATAGTATAGGAATTTGACTTCCTACAATGTGTATGCCATCCAAGTACCAGGACATCACACCCTACTACCTTCTTAACAGATCCATCTCTTATTCTGATGAAGTCAAATCCCATGACTGTCACATCAAAAATAGATAATCTATTTCCGCTATATCTACTTTAGTCCATAAATAGACATAAGCTACTTGTCCACTATGTTTCCGCTGCTCCCACTGACTACAACAACCCTATGGCAGAGTCATATACACGTGCACTTCTAAATCTAGTTTAGAATGACGCTATACTCATCCTCCCGCCGGGTCTCATAGTCTGGAACAGCAGTAATGGCAAGTCTGGGTAAACAAGAACCTCCCTGTCACCGTCTTTGAGAATACCGAAGTACCTCTCGGGTGCCTGGGGTTACCCACCATATCTGCGGAGTGGCTAATGGAATGTCAATCCTGATTGAATCTTTAGGTCCTATTAAATTTTCCGTAATCGTTTGCGGTTCTGGAATCTCTTCCAGTTTTACCATACTCCCACTACTATTTTATGAAAAAATCCATTTTACTAAAACTGTGGCGAGTCAAGAACAATATCACTATTGATCTTCCAGATGGTAGAAAATCAACCTTCGTCAAAGCCCGGGTTAACCCACAAACTGCCATTACAGAAACGTGGCTTGAGTTATCCAGAATCTGGTTTTAAGCATAAGCCGGACAACTCCCCGTACCTTAATAACGTTAAGATACGAACCATTCTATATACAATATAGAAATAGAGGCACTGATTTAATTGGAACCAGATTCAAATCATGCAGCTGTCTCCAGTGCTTGTTAACTAAATGGAGAGAGGCCGATCATCATTACTCAACTTAGGAGTGCATCCAATTATGAGTAACCTGAAAGAAAAACAAGTTTCTCAAAACCATTACTCTCAACTGAATACCATACACAAGTATCTACATCTTCGATCATCTTGAAGAATCCTGATACTTGCAACACATGGTTCTCTACTTTATTCCTGTACCTATAACTTCTCAAACTTGGACCTTGTATTTCTACGAAACACTTGTCTAATACTTGAGAAGTCACAAGTAAACAGAATACAGTACGACTGTAGGGTTACTAGGCACACTAACAAGGCTCTACAAGGCATCGACCATGCCCGTTTAAAAAATTTATGTGCCTAAAAACCCTAAGCAAGATCTTATACTAAAGATTAGGCGAATCCGAAGGCAAGTAAACAACTTTACTCTAAAGGGAACACGAAATACAACCTTTGTAGATCGGTCCTCCACTTCATTTGCTCCTTGTTGAAGTCCCTTCGCTGCAATCAAGGTTCTCCCGGGCTCTTGCATGGCTTCACGACACGAAGGATGCGACCTTGCTTGAAGTCTCCGAGGCCGAAGATGATCTACGTCGAGGGAATTCCAACTCAAGCTCCTACTTCACTAACTAGAGAATTAGTAAAGTAAACACCCTAAACTAAAGTGCTAATCTAGTAGAGGATGGAGAAATAAGAAGTGGGTTCTCTTTAGATTTTTGTTTCTCACAATCTTTCTCACTTTGGATCAAACCCTAGTTTTCTTTTTCTCTTGTTCAATGAAGAAGAAGATGAACAAAAGAAAGTGAAGAGGATAATGATCAAGTGTGAAGGGTAACCATGGTGAGTGAGTATCATATACTAACCCTTGTAGAGCCATAACCATAGCTAATTGATTATGGTTTGGATAAAAGGAATCTAAGGTAAATACAAAGCTAGTAGACTTTGTCAAAGCAAAGTAACCTTCTACAAGCTTCATGCTCTTTCCAAAACTCCACTAATTTTGTAATTATCTTAAATAAACATAACCCACCATAATACATAGAATGGTGTATGTCTCATACACACATTAATGTTTTATCATCAACCATGATACAATATGATAACACATTTTAACATATATCATATATATGTTAAAGTAGTGTACATGTGAGAAAAAACCCTAAGTGAACAAGTGTTAGCAAGTGTAAATTAGTATATCTAATATACAAGTATACACTTAATTATTAAATCAACACTTGACTTAATAATCCGGTCATATCTCATATAACCGGCTAACATCCATTGTATCGACTTATCGAATCAACACTTGATTCGATAACCCGGCCATATCATATATAACCGACCGATACAAAAAGTCGCGAGAATAGAATACGATATCACATACTCGCATTTATTCTCGGTCTCGCACATATCACATACGTGCTCCTATTTCATTTTTCCTGACCCAGAAAAACCTCTATGTAGGACTCTAAAGACTCGTCAATACGCCGGCAGCAGGTGATGATCACATCACACACCCACAAGTCGTTAGCGGTACTAGCTGGACGTAACGGCTACCCGGGTATTGAGCGATCAGAAGATCAGCAAGCAAGCCCGCTCCAACTCCTATAAAAGCCTGCCGGTAACACTTCCCGTACAGTCCGATCTCCACGTCTGATATGTCGCATATCAAGTCTAGGGGTGGTAAACATCAGACCCCAATAACCGATAAGTCGTGCCGATGTGAGGCTCATAACGGGTCGAGAAACTACTGATAACACTTACCAGTAAATCTCTAAATCGGCCCTGGCCAGGGACTTCCCTGTTACGGAAAATCGAGCACAGCGCAACATCAACCCCCAATACCGGGAGAGACGAAACCCCTCCTATCGCTCATTGCCTCCATGTGACTTGGGACTGTACCCAAAAACCACAGTTTTGCACGCCCTCATGGACATGGTAAGGTGGAAATCAAAGCACAGTTGGAATCACACAAGACTCTATGACGATCTCGGGTCTACAGACTAACCTGCACAAGTGTCACAAGAGAACTTCTATCTGACGTAAGGTATAATACCATCTGGGAGTTCTCGGCGAGTCCGTCCAGTATACCCAGTCTCCACTGAGCACCCGTATACCATCTCTGATGTCAAACACCAATGGATATGGGATCATCCATCGGCCATCTCATGGGTCGAGATGCGTATACGCTAGTCTACACTGGTATATCGATGCCCCGTCTCGATACACCCATGACTAGGGACCTTGAAGGATGTATTTATGGACTACCATGACCCCACCAGTATGATCCGCATCATAGTCCAGGTAGTCAAGTACACATCCTAAGGGCTTTACCAACATGTAATGATAAGACAGTATAAAGAGACAAGTATACATGTTAAAGTAAAGTGCAACCAGATAGCATACTATGATGTCGAGCAAGAAAGTCCTATCTATATATGTCGAAGCATCCAATATAATATACATCATCTGTACAATACTAGCCTCTAGGGCATACATACAACTAACAATGAGGACCAATCCCTTTATCCTAATGGACACTGGACAATATACAATACTTTGTATAAGTCCCCTGAGTAGAATAACTCAAACTCTGTGCGTCGTAGGTTGAAAACTGTACCCAGGCAATTTCCTCAAATATCACCAATTACAACGAATTCCGATATAATGAGGATGATCACCTAATTCCCAAGAACTTACTCCCACTCATCATCTGTAAAACCATACAGATGTGAGAATCATACCTGGTAAATACATACCCTGGAGCAAGTGTCTAATTGGAAAATCAGTTTTCAATTAACAATGCACAGTGAAACTGGAACATAAAAATATTTCGAAAGGGTATCGGGGTATTCTTATGTAACGTTTTGAAAATCGTTTCGGTGAAATTTCGGAAAAATCAGTAAAATAAGGGGGTTTTCTGTAAAAAGTCAAAATACAAATATCTTTATTATAAAATTAAATATACATGTTCTAGCTATATAATTGCTAGTATTTGGTGTTTATTGAGCCACTGGTAAAATTTCTAATTTTCTGGAAAAAAATTCCGAAATTAATTATTTTAATATTATTTTAAGCCGCCACTAATACATTTAATTAGGGAAAATTACAAATTGGAATGGGTTGAAACAAATTTTGTGCATCATGACATATTTAACTAGCATGGAAAATATTATTTTTGGAAGGAAAAGAAATTCCATGATGGTTCTTAAAATTTAAAGAAAAAGGTTAAATGGAAAAAGGGTGATAATAAAGAATTTGAAACTTGGGCTTGTTGTTTAAGTTTTGGGCTTTCTTTTCATGGAAATTCTCCACAATTACACACACACACCCACTATCCTAGTGTGGCCGAGCCTTGGCAGCCCCAAAAAAAAAAGAATTGATCCCCTCATTCTACATTTAAACAAAAGAGAAGGAAAAGAATTAAAATGAAATGGTTTATGTATGAACATGTGGGGTATAGGTCTTCTCTCTTCCTTTAACTTCACACCTCACCCCTCCCCTCACCAAAACAGCAACCTTTCCCCATGTGCTCGGCCACCTGCAGCAGCAGCCCTCCCTCCCAAAATCCACACTATTTTGCTTCAAAAATCCACAAAAAAGCTTCGAAATCCATACAATTTCAAAGCTAATTCCAAATCCAACTCTTATCCATTATTTCTTGCCCAAGCAAGCATGGATCTGGAGCTTGGAGGCCATTTTGGGAGGCTAGATTTTAAACTTGGTCTCTTGATTTTGTGAGGTATAAATCCCAAGCCAAATTTAAAATTGTTGGATAGTTTCTTTGATCAAAGTCAATTAAGTTTAAATGTGATTCTAATTGGGATTTAGTTTGTAATGGAAAGAGTTTGAGATCAAGTTAGGTTGTAATCATGTGTTCATGGTTGTGTGATGTTTTTTTTAGCATCTTAAGCTATGCAACTTAAATTTGTTACTTATTGCCAATTGTAACATGTAAAATGTCCAAATGAAAATATTTTGGAAACTAGGTTTTAGGATAGATGTAATTAGATGAAATAAAAATTTGGTTATGGTTAGTGTGGCTTAGTTAAGAAATTTTATGAGCATTTTGACCATTAGATTTGTTAAAATATCGTGTTTTGAAGTAAAACGGGTATTTGTCGCTTACTAGGTTTTTGGGTTAAATCGATTTTATTTTAGTTTGGGGGTTTTTGTGAATTTTAGCCTATTTTATATTATAATTAGTGTTTGTGAATGTGCAAATGAGTGTGCTTGGGGTTTTTCTCGATAGTTTGGCGTTTGTACGCCGACGTCGAGAGTTTTTGGGTTGATTTGTGAAAGCAACCATAGGTTTTGACCTATGTAGGATTCGTGAGTCGTTTTGGTCATGAGTCGGATTTCAATGCGATACGGTGCGTTATGATATGTAGGTACCCTATGTGGACTTCGAGACGACAAGCAAGCGCATGGCGACGTCGGCACCGTCGAGTGAGGACCAGGTGAGTAGATTTATATCTACGGGGAGAAGTCGGGTGGATGGCGTATAGCACCCCCGCAGTCCGTGGTGGTGTATACGGATGCGTATACACACCAGCAATTTTTATATGTTATTTGGGTTTAATAACGATGTTAGGATGGTTACTGGTGTGTTGGATTATTTAGTGTTGCAAACCCTAGGGTAGTGTTGCACTACACATACACACATACGTACTTGCATACATTCCTATTTTATATGTGCTCATGGGATTTTTATAGTTATGTGTTCACATGGGTATGGGACTATATGTTCACATACGGTTTGAGAATGATACTTGGGATGGAGCTGAGTCGATGAGAATCGTTTTGTGGTTGTGATATCGGTGATATGGCAGGATTCGTACTTGAGGTACGTCCTGGTGTTATAGCGGATCTTGGGGCGGTGATACGGGTGAATAGTGTTAAATAAAATGGTCGACTTATGATCGTGATATGAGTCATGATATGCTAGGATTTCGATATTAGGCCGTATCGGGCGATTTATACCCCCTTGATGATGTTATGTGCTAACAATATCGGTTTGTACGAGATTGTCGATCAGTAGTCAGATCATGAGTATATTGAGGATATTAGTATTGTACTAGACATAGGTCAGTACCCTAGACTATGATCTTGGATAAAGAGGATACCAAAGGAATAGTGTGAGGAATATGATATTGACCCGTATCCAGATTTGGGGATGCCGTACGACGGATTTACGTACGAGCTATATCTTGATGATTGATCCGCACTCTTGACTTGGATGTCTAATTATAGATATGGTATCGGATATGATATTATTGAGGCGAGATCACCGACTAATATATATACAGGTATGTATATGTATCGACTCAGATGCTAGGCGGTTTCCTTACCTGTAGTCTAGCTTGTAGCTTAGCCCTTTAGTTTAGTTGGTTGTTGGATTAGATTCGGTTCCTACCTATTTCAAAGCTTACGAATCATGCGTATTTTAAAAGAAAGGTCAAGGGATTCTACGGATATTTCAAAAACGTATCTTTTCTTAAAAACACCGTAGCCCCTATTTTCAAAACCCCACGATTCGTGTTATTTCAAAAGGCACCATTGTAGGACATATATTAGGTTAATGCAGATTAGTTATCGTTGCGTCTAGTATTCAGCTCCCGCTCATTATTGTTGTTCGCTCCGCATCACATGCTTATATTATGCTTCATATTCTACTTTTGATATCTTATGGTTAGGACACCAGCACCATTACCGATGATGCGTATGTACCACGTACACTTACTTGCCGGCTCACACACATCTTCATCGGTAATTGCCATGTCACGTACACCTTAGAAAATATTATTGCTTGACATATCCTGTTAGCTAATAGTTTAGACATGATATTAGTGTACTTGCCTTATGTTAGTTTAGACATTGTAGTTATTACCTGCTATTTCATACATACTGTTATTCATTGTTATGCCGCATTCATGGATTCCCATGCATATATTCACTTTTTACGTGCTATTGAGGTTTTGGATTCGGATTTCCATGAGATTTTCTGTATTTGGGGAAAACCGCAAAAACATATACAAACTTCTTCTTTCTCTTTTTTTAAATGAAAAGCGCGGTTTTTCCCATGATGTATGAGTCGTCCACCATGAGTTTGCTGATGGATTTCGAGACCCGATTCGAGGAGTTGGATGAACCGTTTCGGGTACATGGTGGACCCGGTAAGGTACCCCGGGGCAAGAAGCGCGTGATGATGACGATGTGAGCCAGGCAGGGGAGCACTACCTATCGGTGATTTTACCCGACGCGTCGGATATCCGGAGGATACCGTCGTGGTCTTGAGATGGATGGTAGGGGCCGGTCTGGACTGACGGCGCCCTAGATATTGTGATTGAGACATTGAGATTTCGAGATATTGAGGTACAGAGACTGTGATACAGAGATATCGAGATATTGGGATTACGTTTTGTGCCGATGCTAGGCACTGTTTTATGCTGATTTCATTATGATACCTCATTTTAAAATATACAAAGGCAATCTCACTAAATTATGAAAACAGTTCTTTACGTACATGTATTCTGTTTTCATGCATTCATACCTCATTCATATGATATTTTGCTACCTGAGGCACTGACACGGGCACACGAGATTACACTCGGGTTAGATATTTATCCTAGCCTTGTTATAGGTTGCATGTTATGTATATAATTGAGGTTATATTATGATCATTGACCTAGGTTGCGTTATTTATGCGATTTCTTTCCGTAGATGTTTTTCTATTCACGAGTTGGCAACTCACCCCCGTTATGCCCCAGTTTCTTGCAGGTTTGCCATACAGGTTTCATTACGGCTTGCGGCATAGTTTCCTTCGGGTGATTTGCTAGTAGGTGGGTTACTTGTATCGTACCTCCATTTATATGACTTGTATATTATTACTCTGTTGTATCTAGAAGTTCCATCAACCAAAAATGTATTTTTTTGAGATAGAGACCAGAGATGCTATGCTTTTGACCTTAGAGTCGCGCGTTTTATTTCTGTGGTTTTCTTGTGGTTTTGAGTTTTTGATCATCGCCGTTGGCGTTGTATATTATATTGCTTGTGTTGTTGTGACCGTCGATTGACGAAGAGCTAGCTCCCGCTTGGGGATGCCTTTTTATTGATTTCGTATACTATTCATGTTGTATCCCGTTTGGGGGCCAGTATTTACAAAGGAGACTCTGCCGAAATTTTCAGGAAATATTTGATGTTTTTTTTAAACTCATAATTCGGCTATGCTATTAAAACTACTTGATTTAAATTGGTTTTCCTTCACTCTACTACTTTTCTTGGTTTGGATTTCTGGGTTTTTCGGTTTACTTAGATTACGTACGCCTCGAGATGTTTCGTAGTTTAAGTGCCGGTCATGTTCTGTACTTTTGGGACGTGACAAAGTTGGTATCAGAGCGTTAGATTTTTACCTTCGGAGCGTAGGATGACCCTTGGTTGATGGAATAGGTGACTAAAGTAGAGTGACGTTCCGTAGGTATGTTCCGCGGCATATTTACGATACGCTACTCCACTTAAAAAGCCTTAGGATGTACATTTCTTTGCTCAGTATTATATTCTTTCCGATCTAGCCTCATCAGTATCAGTTATGGTTTTGCTGCCACGATTACGGGCAGGGAGAGCTATGGCTAGAGTTGTGGTCAGCATGAGCTCGTCAAGAACGATGACTGACCAGGGCATGGTTTCGGCGACACACGGTTGCACAGATATGTCTTTTCATTGTGTTTTCACGCCACGAGCGTTGGGTGGATTGCTGTATGAGATTACTCGGACGTGCCGATTTGCACCAGAGGATTGAGCCAATGATAGAGGCCAGCCAGATTTCGATGACCGTTGGTGCATTGCTTATTCATGATGATTGAGGCGCTGTTCAGCGTGCAGACGAGTGAGCCAGTTATTGCTGCGCACGACGAGATATCGCCCCAGATGTTGGAGCTATTGCAGTACGAGTTGTACTAAGAAATTATAGAAGGTCGCTAGTCACCGAGGATGAATGACTAGGACGTGTGGTTCGTTCGCTACCCCGATGCGAGGTCATCAGATAGATTGATTCCAGCAAGAGACGACTTCACGCGGAGACGTTGAGAGTCGAAAGAGACGATCGAGTGTCAGAAACCTATTATTCCAAGTTTAAAGTATTCGGAAAGACAAGCAAGAAATTCTATGGTCCCTCTAGAAGAATGAAACCCTAACTCGACATAATGACCGTGTGAAAGCCTTTGAACCTTCGGATTTGCGGCAGTTCCACGGCGCCATTAGTGAGGCTTGGGTTTGCCCTTCTACGGCTGGACCACCGATGCTGTGGTATATATATTCGATACTAATAAACTGTACCAAGATGTTGAGCTCTTAGGGGATTATGAGGTTTCGATGAATCGATCGAATGGTTCGACTTCAATCGGATGCTAGGTGGTGAGATGCATTCTTGGGAGACTCTAGATACGAGGATAGCCGTTGGAGCTCAGTCTATATAGCCACGAAGAGACGAGTCCGAAACAGTCGACGTTAGAGAAAAGTGGAGTAAGAGGTTCGTACGAGATCTTGATGAGACGACGTTCCACTCAGCCGACGTCAGAGGTGCGGTACGCATGCCGAGGCATTGTACTTGAACTTACCTTCCAGAAGGAGTCGCGATGAGTATGCAGTCGTTCCAGAGCAAGATGCAGATATAGGAAAGGACGATGACTTCCGGACAGTTGGCAGAGACGAGACATGGAAGAGACCGTGAGCAGGATTCCTTCCAGGACACTGCTGCAAGGATACTTGCACCCAGGATCAGATGTGTCGCGTACATTCAGAGAGCAAGAGGCCGACGCCAGTGATATACTGTCTTACGAGTGGTCGTGATGATTGACCGAGAGATGACCAGAGAAGTGCCAGAACGAAATCATCCCCGTTAGCACACCTGACAGGGCCGATGAGCCGATGGACCGAGAGATTGGTAATTCACAGTGAAGACCTTGACCCAGGAGTGGTCATTGTTACGCACACCAGCAGGCCAGAGTTCATGATCATCGACGAGACGTCCCACTAGTGACCGCGACAGTTGGCCCGAGATTCTTAGAGAATGCACTTGAGCGGTACTATTCCGCCATTATTGATTTCGATGTTTTGGGTGATTTATTCGCATGATTTGATTTTGATGATTGAGGATTTACGATCTTTGCACAGTGTTGCAATTGATATCGTTTTCGTGCTTTGGTTTCACATGTTTGTGATTTTACGGTTTTAGACATTTGAGTTGGTTTTATGCGTATGCACGCATACGATTTGGTTCCTGCACTCTGTATAGTTTATATATGCTTGCAGTGCAGTGATACGCCTTTTGTGCACTTAGATGCACTGGACTTCGATTTCGATTGTGATACTCGTTAATTGTTTTGTGCACCTTGTGCACCTGATTTGATTTTGCGCATGTTCGGCGCTTGATATTGGATTTCATGATTTCGTGCACGATGGATGCACCTGATTTGGATTTTCGTGCATGTTGGGCGCATGTTTTGAAGTGTGATTTTGGTGCACACCAGATGCACTAAATCGAGATTTTTCGTGCATATCAGATGCACCTGATTTTGCTGTCAGGCACACATGTTGCCTACGACAGATGTTTCGTGCACATCCGATGCACTTAGATGTTGTTTCTGTGCATATGTATGGCACATATTTGGATTTTGATTTCCGTGTGCACAAGACGCACGTAGTATTCATACGCGTATTTCGGGATTGATTTTTCTTATAGAGTAGTACGTTTTTATGATATTGCTATGTGTTTTCGTACTGAGCAGGACTAGTCAGAGGACAGTACCTGAATATATTATACATGTATAGTTTCGAGTTATATCATACTGGTTTTGCTTTGGATTTGGTATTGATGTCTTCCCCATGACTCCGATAATTGCGGGATGCTTGACGGAGTTCTGATTTGAGTTATATGCTCATCTTTCATGCGCATGCGTTGCGCTATGATTTGTTTTATCTATTTATGATTTCGGAGCCCCGGCGATTTGATGGTTTTGGCTGAAATATTTTAGTATTTGGGGGAAGTTTTAATTTAAATTCGGGGACCGAATTTCTTTAAGGGGGGAGATTGTAATGTTTTGAAAATCGTTTCGGTGAAATTTCGGAAAAATCAGTAAAATAAGGGGGTTTTCTGTAAAAAGTCAAAATACAAATATCTTTATTATAAAATTAAATATACATGTTCTAGCTATATAATTGCTAGTATTTGGTGTTTATTGAGCCACTGGTAAAATTTCTAATTTTCTGCAAAAAATTTCCGAAATTAATTATTTTAATATTATTTTAAGCCGCCACTGATACATTTAATTAGGGAAAATTACAAATTGGAATGGGTTGAAACAAATTTTGTGCATCATGACATATTTAACTAGCATGGAAAATATTATTTTTGAAAGGAAAAGAAATTCCATGATGGTTCTTAAAATTTAAAGAAAAAGGTTAAATGGAAAAATGGTAATAATAAAGAATTTGAAACTTGGGCTTGTTGTTTAAGTTTTGGGCTTTCTTTTCATGGAAATTCTCCACAATTACACACACACACCCACTATCCTAGTGTGGCCGAGCCTTGGCAGCCCCACAAAAAAAAAGAATTGATCCCCTCATTCCACATTTAAACAAAAGAGAAGGAAAAGAATTAAAATGAAATGGTGTATGTGTGAACATGTGGGGTATGGGTCTTCTCTCTTCCTTTGACTTCACACCTCACCCTTCCCCTCACCAAAACAGCAACCATTCCCCATGTGCTCGGCCACATGCAGCAGCAGCCCCCCCCCCAAATCCACACTATTTTGCTTCAAAAATCCACAAAAAAGTTTCAAAATCCATACAATTTCAAAGCTAATTCCAAATCCAACCCTTACCCATTATTTCTTGCCCAAGCAAGCATGGATCTAGGAGCTTGGAGGCCATTTTAGGAGGCTAGATTTCAAGCTCGGTCTCTTGATTTTGTGAGGTATAAATCCCAAGCCAAATTTAAAATTGTTGGATAGTTTCTTTGATCAAAGTCAATTAAGTTTAAATGTGATTCTAATTGGGATTTAGTTTGTAATGGAAAGAGTTTGAGATCAAGTTAGGTTGTGATCATGTGTTCATGGTTGTGTGATTTGTTTTTTAGCATCTTAAGCTATGCAACTTAAATTTGTTACTTATTGCCAATTGTAACATGTAAAATGTCCAAATGAAAATATTTTGGAAACTAGGTTTTAGGATAGATGTAATTAGATGAAATAAAAATTTGGTTATGGTTAGTGTGGCTTAGTTAAGATATTTTATGAGTATTTTGACCACTAGATTTGTTAAAATATCGTGTTTTGAAGTAAAACGGGTATTTGTCGCTTACTAGGTTTTTGGGTTAAATCGATTTTATTTTAGTTTGGGGTTTTTGTGAATTTTAGCCTATTTTATATTATAATTAGTGTTTGTGAATGTGCAAATGAGTGTGCTTGGGGTTTTTCTCGATAGTTTGGCGTTTGTACGCCGACGTCGAGGGTTTTTGGGTTGATTTGTGAAAGCAACCATAGGTTTTGACCTATGTGGGATTCGTGAGTCGTTTTGGTCATGAGTCAGATTTTAATGCGATACGGTGCGTTATGATATGTAGGTACCCCATGTGGACTTCGAGACGACAAGCAAGCGCGTGGCGACGTCTGCACCGGCGAGCGAGGACCAGGTGAATAGATTTATATCTACGGGGAGAAGTCGGGTGGATGGCGTATAGCACCCCCGCAGTCCGTGGTGGTGTATACGGATGCGTATACACACCAGCAATTATTATATGTTATTTGGGTTTAATAACGATGTTAGGATGGATACTGGTGTGTTGGATAATTTAGTGTTGCAAACCCTAGGGTAGTGTTGCAGTACACATACACACATACGTACTTGCATACATTCCTATTTTATATGTGCTCATGGGATTCTTTATAGTTATGTGTTGACATGGGTGTGGGACTATGTGTTCACATACGGTTTGAGAATGATACTTGGGATGGAGCTGAGTCGATGAGAATCGTTTTGTGGTTGTGATATCGGTGATATGGCAGGATTCGTACTTGAGGTATGTCATGGTGTTATAGCGGATCTTGGGGCGGTGATACGAGTGAATAGTGTTAAATAAAATGGTCGACTTGTGATCGTGATATGAGGCATGATATGCTAGGATTTCGATATTAGGCCGTATCGGGCGATGTATACCCCCTTGATGATGTTATGTGCTGACAATATCGGTTTGTACGAGATTGTCGATCAGTAGTCAGATCATGAGTATATTGAGGATATTAGTATTGTACTAGACATAGGTCAGTAACCTAGACTATGATCTTGGATAAAGAGGATACCAGAGGAATAGTGTGAGGAATATGATATGGACCCGTACCCAGATTTGGGGATGCCGTACGACGGATTTACGTACGAGCTATATCTTGATGATTGATCCGCACTCTTGACTTGGGATGTCTAATTATAGATATGGTATCAGATATGATATTATTGAGGCGAGATCACCGACTAATATATATACAGGTATGTATATGTATCGACTCAGATGTTAGGCGGTTTCCTTACCTGTAGTCTAGCTTGTAGCTTAGCCCTTTAGTTTAGTTAGTTGTTAGATTAGATTCGGTTCCTACCTATTTCAAAGCTTACGAATCGTGCGTATTTTAAAAGACAGGTCAAGGGATTCTACGGATATTTCAAAAACGTATCTTTTCTTAAAAACACCGTAGCCCCTATTTTCAAAACCCCACGATTCGTGTTATTTCAAAAGGCACCATTGTAGGACTTAAATTAGGTTAATGCAGATTAGTTATCGTTGCGTCTAGTATTCAGCTCCCGCTCATTATTGTTGTTCGCTCCGCATCACATGCTTATATTATGCTTCATATTCTACTGTTGATATCTTATGGTTAGGACACCAGCACCATTACCGATGATGCGTATGTACCACGTACACTTACTTGCCGGCTCACACACATCTTCATCGGTAATTGCCATGTCACGTACACCTTAGAAAATATTATTGCTTGACATAGCCTGTTAGCTAATAGTTTAGACATGATATTAGTGTACTTGCCTTACGTTAGTTTAGACATTGTAGTTATTACCAGCTATTTCATGCATACTGTTATTCATTGTTATGCCGCATTCATGGATTCTCATGCATATATTCACTTTTTACGTGCTATTGAGGTTTTGGATTCGGATTTCCATGAGATTTTCTGGATTTGGGGAAAACCGCAAAAACATATACAATCTTCTTCTTTCTCTTTTTTTAAATGAAAAGCGCGGTTTTTCCCATCATGTATGAGTCGTCCACCATGAGTTTGTTGATGGATTTCGAGACCCGATTCGAGGAGTTGGATGAACCATTTCGGGTACATGGTGGACCCGGTAAGGTACCCCGGGGCAAGAAACGCGTGATGATGACGATGTGAGCCTGGCAGGGGAGCACTACCTACCGGTGATTTTACCCGACGCGTCGGATATCCGGAAGATACCGTCGTGGTCTTGAGATGGATGGTAGGGGCCGGTCTGGACTGACGGCGCCCTAGATATTGTGATTGAGACGTTGAGATTTCGAGATATTGAGGTACAGAGACTGTGATACAGAGATATCGAGATATTGGGATTACGTTTTGTGCCGATGCTAGGCACTGTTTTATGCTGATTTCATTATGATACCTCATTTTAAAATATACAAAGGCAATCTCACTAAATTATGAAAACAGTTCTTCACGTACATGTATTCTGTTTTCATGCATTCATACCTCATTCATATGATATTTTGCTACCTGAGGCACTGACACGGGCACACGAGATTACACTCGGGTTAGATATTTATCCTAGCCTTGTTATAGGTTGCATGTTATATATATAATTGAGGTTATATTATGATCATTGACCTAGGTTGCATTATTTATGCGATTTCTTTCCGTAGATGTTTTTCTATTCACGAGTTGGCAACTCACCCCCGTTGTGCCCCAGTTTCTTACAGGTTTGCCGTACAGGTTTCATTACGGCTTGCGGCATAGTTTCCTTCGGGTGATTTGCTAGTAGGTGGGTTACTTGTATCGTACCTCCATTTATATAATTTGTATATTATTACTCTGTTGTATCTAGATGTTCCATCAACCAAAAATGTATTTTTTTGAGATAGAGACCAGAGATGCTATTCTTTCGACCTTAGAGTCGCGCGTTTTATTTCTGTGGTTTTCTTGTGGTTTTGAGTTTTTGATCATCGCTGTTGGCGTTGTATATTATATTGCTTGTGTGGCTGTGACCGTCGATTGACGAAGAGCTAGCTCCCGCTTGGGGATGCCTTTTTATTGATTTCGTATACTATTCATGTTGTATCCCGTTTGGGGGCCAGTATTTACAAAGGAGACTCTACCGAAATTTTCAGGAAATATTTGATGTTTTTTTTAAACGCATAATTCGGCTATGCTATTAAAACTACTTGATTTAAATTGGTTTTCCTTCACTCTACTACTTTTCTAGGTTTCGATTTCTGGGTTTTTCGGTTTACTTAGATTACGTACGCCTCGAGATGTTTCGTAGTTTAAGTGCCGGTCATGTTCCGTACTTTTGGGACGTGACATCTTAGTAATGCCACTTCCATTATCAGATTCTTGACTGTAACCGTATATTTCCTTGCCATCTCCAATTCCCTTTATTTGTCTTTACTCATTATCTTCTGTACAACATTGTTAGGCTAAGTGGTTTTCTTCCTTCCCTACCGTTCGGCACCAGCCTATGGTTTGAAAGAAGACTATCCAATAAGCATAATAGGTGTACTGTCCTAATCCTAGGAGCACTCGCAACATGAGAGAAGGTAAGGATAAAAGACAACTGAATAAACCTTATTCCTATTTCTCCTGAACCAGAATCCATCCTCGAAAAAGTTCCTTCGAGTTCGTATATAACCATACGATGAATTTATCCAATGGAATTCGATGTTCGTAATGATACGGGGTGTTCTGGAGAAATACAAAGGTGAATTAGAAGTGGCGATGAGATACGTGGTTTGGTCGTGAATGTTAACAGTCGCAATTTACTTTGCCCGCTTTGTGATCCTGATTGAATTGATATCTCGGTGTGTAGGTAGAAGATGTATAGAAATCACAACCAAAGAAATTTTTGACCGCAATCAATAACGGTGTCGATATAGCGCGTTAGTGAGTGCGGATCGTCCACAGAGATGTGTGTTTTGCTTGCTATTGTTTTAGATGAGTAGAAATGAAAAGATGAAAAGAAAATGATTCATGAATTTTGAAATTTAGTTTCAAGAATTTTAAAGAAATACTAAAGATCAAGAATCGAGAATCAAGAATTATCCAAATTGAATTAGTAATCAAGATTTGTAATGAGGCTCGTAGGAATCGATCGAATCGATAGTAGTGATGAAAACTTGTGATTACGTTTTCTTATCCATTGATAATTTGATACTAGATCGATGATGATCAATGAGAATTAGGGATTTCTTGCCGAAACTAGGGTTTCATCATCTATCCCTTGTCCTTTCGTTGATTTCATTCACATTCTAGCCTCTAGTAAATTCAAGCATCGATCGTTGATTGCTAATTAAGAGCTAAAACATTTAAGAAAGTATCGCTCGAAACTAGGTTTTCGATACCTCAATTTACTAGAGTTTACAAAACTCATAGGACTTAAGAATCGTACAAGAATCTAATCATCATCAACTTATCAATTTTCACGATTCCTCCACGAGCGGAGTTTTTACTCAAGCATCATAACAAGAAACACAATCAAGAATTGAGATCTCATCAGAAATGCAAGAATGTAAAAGTAAGCAAGAGAAAAAAATTTCACATTTTATTTATCAACAATTTTGTAACAATTCTCTCAAGATCTACAAGATTCGAGGAAAGAACTAGATCGTCGATTTCGCTCCGCACCGTCTCCGTGAGTCGCGGATCGTCTTGGATCACTTGCTTGGTTGAAGATCAGCTTCGCTTCTAAAAGGTTGATGGCTTCTTGCTTGAATTGTTCTCGGAGATCTTGAATTTTGGCTTTGGATTTTGGATTAGGGTTACGGTTTGAATGCACAAGTTGTGTCACTCAACTTGTGGGTGTTTAGCTCAATTTTTAACAACCCATGAACAACCCAAAACCCTAGATCTAGCTCTCCTTTTATAACCACCTCAACCCTAGATCTAGAATTCAAATTCAAATTTCCCTCCAAAAAGGTTGTTTGAGAGAGGCTTCTAGAAGAAGTTTGTTGGAGGGAATATTCTAGAATAAGGTATATTTTAGGGCTAGGTTGTTAGGCCGAGCCTTCTGGATAAAGCCACGTGGTATTCTGGAGTCTTCTGGAAGCTGAGTCCGTTACATAAGCCACGTGGAGGAAATCTGAGGAGCTGACATCACCATATAGCCGCGGATCCGCGGCGGGAAGGGGCCTTTGGCCGCGGATCCGCGGCTCTTTGGAGGCCTTGGATCATGAAACTTTCAGGTAATTCTAGTTCTGACTTTTTGGCACTCTTCTGATGTGTGGAATATCATATTTCTTTCTATATCACTGCCAGATCACAAGTCTTGGACTTGGCGTATTTTTATCAGCACTTTTGACAGTTTCGGCTCTTTTCCTTGAATTTCCTACACAGATTCTTAAGACAAGTGTTGTGCTATACACAGATGATGCATGCAATGATAAACACTCAATTTCCCTGAAAAATGCTGGTTATAATATATAACATAAATTATTTGGTATTTTACAGTCAATTTGCTAATATGTGCTATATTCATACCGAACACCTTTAGATGATTGCAAATAGTAGGGACATTAATGTGTTAAAAATGCAATATTTTCTACTGATCAAATTCCCCCAAACTTATTTTTGGTCGTCTCGAGCAAACTGTTTTATTAAAAAAAGAAGGAGAAAATAAAGAAAAAGAAAAACTAACTAGCACACTTTCGTAGGCAACACGATTGCACTGAGCACGTGCAACAAGCCTTTAAACCTCTACGTGTCCCTAGTAGGAGGAGTGTTGTCTCTTGATGGTTTTCAGCGGATTGCACCCACAAAATGCCATAATAAAAGGAAGACCCTGAAAGTTACATATAAAGATAAGAATTGTAAAAGAAAGACTTTGAAAATTAGAGTTTCCAACTATGCTAGCTTTTCGGTTGTCATGAGCCCTATCTTAATAGTCATGAAAAGATGTTAGAAATCACATCATCCCTCAATAAAACATTGTCTTTATTCTTCATTCCTATCTTTCTTCCAAACACCGATCATATAACCCTACGTGTGTGTAAAGAACATCCTTACACTCGGAAAATTCAATTCAAGCTATCATACTCTTGTCCATCTTTCTCAGTACTTTTTAATTAATGAATATTTAAATGGATTTGCTCGCACATTTTCATGCGACCGTTAATACTTCTTAAGGTACTAACCGACCGATTACTCATGTGCTTGCTTATAAGGTGTATTTTCCTCGTCTTACACCACCTAAGGCTTAGCAGTGACTCCCAGACCAGTTGGTCTAAGGAACTAGGTGATGAAACATCCTCGCTATATTTTTTTATTGCTGCCTTGGCGATAACAAAACCAGTGTTCGTTTTTTCACCATTTTATATTTTCTTCATTTTTTTATTTCCTTCATACATCGGCTTTTAGACAAGAGCATTTCAAGGTATCCTCTACTATCCCGAGCTTCAAGACGTGTTTAAGTGCGAATAGCAGGGTATCAACGTTCAAAATGTTTGGCTTCCAGAATAAGAACTATTTTTCAGACTTATTTTTATCCATAAATTAGTGACTTCCTTCTTCTTACTAACCCTTGGGACAACGGCTCATAACTACTAAGAAAACTTCTAATTTTCTTGGTTTTCTTAAATTTTTCCAATCTTTTGGATGTAATTTTTCACTATCTAATCTTTTATTTTCTTATTTATGTACAAAAAATTTTATTTTTTTGAAATTTTTAAATTTTTATAGATTTTCAAATGTTTTGTGCTTATGCGAAGTATGATGCAAAGTGATACGTAAATAAGCACAAACTTCCCCCAAACTTGTTTTCAACAGTGTCCTCGCTGTTGCTATCTGCTAAACCTCAAAAAACCTGTAAGCTTGGGAGGACATTTATTAACGGGGGGCAAAATATTTAAGTGAAAATTCTCCCCCAAACTTATTTTTGGCTCACAATATTGAGTACAGCAGTTATTTCAAGAGCCAAAAATACACCCCCCCTCAAACATGAGTTAGACAATTAGAAGCATTTTAAGAGGGGGTGAGTCATTTGGTTAAAGTAAGACCTTACAAAGACTAAAAGTTAACACCAACCATTCAAAGATTTTATCTGTATAGCGTATAGGTTGGTGGAAGAATGTGTTGTATCGAATCAAGAAATGTGGGGAAGGGATAAGAGGTTGTCCGGAAAGG
Organism: Agapanthus africanus; assembly: GCA_030015575.1. Classification (NCBI taxonomy): domain Eukaryota; kingdom Viridiplantae; phylum Streptophyta; class Magnoliopsida; order Asparagales; family Amaryllidaceae; genus Agapanthus; species Agapanthus africanus. The sequence continues at coordinate 192,503,646 of JASDDO010000016.1, read as the reverse complement.
GTTTGAGTTTTAAATTAGAGAAAAGAAAGAATGAAGATTAATGTGAATGATTAGGAAGAAGGAATGGTGGCGGTTCAACTTCTATAGGATGAGGTTGATCAATCACAAAATCCGTATTGTTTAAAAATTCAAGTTCGTCAGCAAAAAGTTCTTCAAAACTTTTATCAATGGTGTGATCGAACATTTTTTTGGATACAGTGCCCTCAAAGTCAATTATTGGATCGCAGGTGCGTGATTGCAATGATTGAGGAGGACCTATGCCGGTAGGACAGTCTTACTCGAGATGATAGTATGCTATTTGGTTTGCCTTTATCAGTCGTGTACATGTTCAGGTGACTGATTACATGTTACACGTTGATAGAGCACTTAGGATCTTGCTTGACTACCAACAGTATGAGGGAGATCATATACGTGAGAGTTGGGTAGTCCATAAGCACATCCTTAATAAAGGTCCCTAGTCATGGGAGTTTCGCGACAGGGCATCGATACTCCGGAGTAGACTATTGAATACAGTCAAGACCCCGACGAGGGGCGGTGGCCGGTCTTACAAGCCACTATTGTCAGTTGGATCACCTAAGATGTATACAGGTGCTCATTGGGTTATGAGTACACCGGACAGGACTCGCCGGGAACCTGCTAGTTGGTATTATACATATCGTCAGATAGCAGTTCCCTGGTGACATGTGTACAGGTTAGTTCATCGACCTGAGGTCGTCATTTGTCTCGTGTGAGTTCCCACTGTGCTTTGATTTCTACCCTACCACGGCTCAAAGAAGTCGTGCAAACAGGTAGTTTTTGGGTACAGTCCAGAGCCACATGGAGGCACGCGAGCGGATCGGCAGGGGATTCATCTCTCCCGGTATTGGGGGTGGAGATCGCGCTATGTCTAGGTAAGCCATTACACCAAGTCCTTAGCCAAGGAAGGTGAGAATTACTAGTAGGTACTCCGGTAGTTTCTCAGGGTGTTCAGGGCTTGTCTCCGAAACGACTTATACCACTATTGGGGGTCTGACGTTACTAGCCCCCTAGGATGGATTTGCGATACTCATAGAAGAACGGACCGGACTGTATATATATTGTCACTGTTAGGCTCAGTAGGGTTTCCGGATGAGTTCTCTCATCGGCCTCCCTTGAGGTCAGTACATGGGCAGCCGTTACGCACAGCTAGTGCCGCTGACGGCTTGTGGTTAAACCCACTGCCAGGGTACTGACGAGTCATTAGAGTCCCTCACAGAAAGTTTCCCAAGTTCGGGCGAAACGTTGTAGAGGCCGTATGGTTTTATGGCAGGGTTTGGAAAATGCACGTGCGTTTAAGCACGTGTCATATTTCGGGCAGATAATACTGGTGGGCTTTGGTTTAAGCCGGATCCATGTATTATACTTTGTAGATATAATATCTTTGTCTCAGTTGCATTTGTATTCGGTCGTAATACAACTGCGGGTATATTTATACACTTACGGGGTTATCCTGAAATTCGTTTCGGGATCGCTTTTGGAAGTTGCCAGATTCCAGTTTTCTATCACCCGTATTAAACATTCGGTTTAATACGGATTTATCTTTTCTTGAGGTGAGTCATGAGTGTGGAAGGTTCTAGAAGCTTCTAGATTGGTGACAAGGATTGTGACTCATTCATTAGCATTAATTACATGGTGACTAGGTTAAGATGAGTCATTTATTGCATTAATGTGGTTTTGTACTTGCTTAGATATTTCTTCATGATCTTTATCCTTGTGGTCACCCCCTCCTCTCTCCTATACTCACCCCCTCCATATATTGTGGCTGGCCCCTCTTGGTTGCCCACTTGATTAATTCACTCTCACTTGATTGAAAAAAAGATGATAGATTTGTGTATGGAAATTTCATAGCTCCTATTATTCCATCATCCGATTCAAATGGCAACTTCATTAACCGTTCGTCCATGGCTTTGGATGTAACGAGACAAAGTGTTCTACTCATTCTCTACATCAATCTTGGTCATCTCTTTTAGCAAACTTGATGACCGAGTTGCCTCGAGTCAGAGGCGGGAGCCCGTTTAAAGATCCGATGACGTGGTGCCACCTGGACGAGCAGATCGGACATCGACGAGATCGGAGCAGTCGCAACAGGAGCGTGGGATGATGGTTAAAGAACGAAGGATTCGGATCGTTCGGTATAACCTTTCTACCCTCTTTGTAGTTTTTTAGTTTAGCGTTAATGGCAGATCCGGGTTATAGTATGCGATAGCGCCAGTTATAAAAGTTTTTGTTCCGCATTTGGCGTCAGATTGACGACCGGGGCGCTACCGTAGACTTACACATTTTGCCGTCAAAAAGTTTTGTGCCAGAATTTATCCTACTTGATTTGTCAAAATATGTGGAGGTGAAAAACTCATCTACCTCATTTTCAAAAATATCCAAATCAAATTGGCTTTCTGGGATTGTCAAACTTGAACTATCGGAATGTGATTCATCAACACTCACTATCATTTGAGGAACGGAAGAAGAACCAGAGATAGTGGAAGATGAAATGGGTGAACCTATTGATGTGTCGAGTGTCGGTAAACCAGATGTGGGAGATGAAGGCTGGATTTCGGTCTGATCTTCGGGAATACGATTATCAACAACTTCAAGACGTATTTGGGGTTCGGGAAGAATTAAAGGCTCAAGATTATGACCACAAGGAAGTGAAAGGATCTGATGAATTGGTGGGACAACATCAACCAAAATTTCGGGTTCATCAATCAATATATCCCCAACGTCAATCACCTCATTCAAGTGAAGGTTAAAATTCTCAAATATCTCATCAAAAGTATGATTTTCAATAAGTTTTGGTTCAAGAGTGGAGGTGTAGAGATCACAAGGTTTTGGCATGGTTTCACTTGGAATGGACCCTTCGCAGTCGGGTAGATCAAACATCGCATTATTACACAACTTGTCATACATTCTATCGTCAATTGGTGAATCATTTGGTGCACTCGATGAATCAATGAAACTGGAGTTGTGGATTTCAGGTTGGAAAGGGAATGTTTGATTAGGAAAGGTGTACAGCTCTCTCTCACTACCCAAATTCTCATTTTGTCCCATGCCCGGATTATGTACTGAAATTTTTTTTGGCCGGTTTGAAATTATTTGCTTGCCCCCACTCTGTCATTTCCTTCCTAAATTGGTTCGACCATTCCACAAATTTTTCTAATGTTTTCTCAAGACTAGACTTCGGTCGATAAGGGGTTTCAGGATAAGATTGAAATTCTTGTGGACGATTAAAACTCCCAAATGACTGATTATAAGGACTATCTAGGGAAGGTGGAAAAGTCGGATTGGTTTGGTAGGAATAGAATGGTTGCGAAAATTGGGTAGGAGTCGGGTCAACATTGTGATAAGAAGAATTTTGATATTGGTTCGTCGGTTGGCTATTGGACATTATACAAGCTACAAACCGTTTATGAATTTCTTCTTTGGAAAGTGGAGATGATGGTTGATATTGGTCCGGGTTGAAACTTTGTCCTCTAGCTCTAGCTATATGCTCAGCAATGGACATTCGTCTCGGGGCATCCTCACTCGGAGTATCAACTGAAACGGATGTAGGATTAGGATAAGGTTGATATTGGTTCGGATTGAAACTTTGGTTTCTAGACCTAGCTATATGCTGAGCAATGGACATTCGTGTAAGGGCTTCCTCACTCGGAGTATCAACTGAAACTGGTGTAGAATTAGGATGTGGTTGATATTGGTTCGGATTGAAACTTTGGCTTCTAGCCCTAGCTATATGATCAGAAATGGACATTCGTCTAGGGGCTTCCTCACTCGGATTACCAACTGAAACTGGTGTAAAATTAGGATATGGTTGATAAGACCTAGACTGAGGTGGCCAACTGTTTCTTCCTGCTTGTTCTATATGATCTCTTAAGGACATGGAAGAGCCGGACGGTATAACAAAGGGATTACGAAAAAATTTAATATCTGGTTGTGGACACCAAAGCTCGGCAAGAGTTTTTCTGTTCGGGTCACCCATTATAAGAAGATAAGAGGGGGAAAAGGGGAGGGGGAAAATTAATTGGTTTGTTTTGGAAAAGAAACGGATTTTTGAAAATTCACACAAATATGCACAAGCAACCCTATTATCTAATGGTCACCTAGGTCAAGTCTCTCGACCGCTCCTAGACTTCCAGAAGACAAATCACAGGATCAATCCTCTACTGCCTCTTTGCCCCTCTTGTGGCCAGGTAAGTGGGAGGTTCTCCACTACGTAAGTAGTGAGCCTAATTAAGTAACCACTTACCTTAGACACACTTGGCTTAGACACCACAAAAGAAACGTGGATAAGCAATAGATTACCCATGACCTCCTTCTGTCCTAAGTGAGCGCGACGGTCCTTAGAGTCATGTCTAGATATTTTTTAATTAATGAGGGTGATGCGGATGCAAATTTGTGATTTCCGGGTTTTAGGAAGGGTAATGAACTCCCCACCTAATCTGAATTTGATCATGCCCCTTAATTTCCGTATTAATATATGCAAACAACCAATTTCAAGAATCGCAACAAATTTATTTTTTAGCGGCGCTGTATTTTGCAAAGAATCCTGCAAGAAATTGATTATTGGACAAGATCAGAGAGAAGAGGGGAACACAGAGAGCAGACCTGAGAATTTTGGAACAGTGCAAGCCCTAAACAGCGGCGGTTCCGCCGCAAAAATCCTCTAATGGCCGCGGATCCACGGTGATGATGAGGAGTTAGGGCTTGGGAAATTTTCCTGTAGGTCCCTGTACTTCTCTGTATTCTGTAAAACTCCTCTGAATCTTGATTTCCTCAGTACAATGATTCCAGATTCCCTTGCAAAATTCAATCACTAATCGTTAAGCAATTGAAGCGAATCTTGGATGAAAATTTGATGGAATAATAATTTTTCAACTCAAATAACAAAAGGGAACAAAATAGCACACATCCCCGGCAACGGCGCCATTTGATTGAATTGATATCTCGGTGTGTAGATAGAAAATGTATAGAAATCACAACCAAAGAAATTTTTGACCGCAATCAATAACGGTGTTGATGTAGCGCGTTAGTGAGTGCGGATCGTCCACAGAGATGTGTGTTTTGCTTGCTATTGTTTTAGATGAGTAGAAATGAAAAGAAGAAAAGAAAATGATTCATGAATTTTGAAATTTAGTTTCAAGAATTTTAAAGAAATACTAAAGATCAAGAATCGAGAATCAAGAATTATCCAAATTGAATTAGTAATAAAGATTTGTAATGAGGCTCTTAGGAATCGATCGAATCGATAGTAGTGATGAAAACTTATGATTACGTTTTCTTATCCATTGATGATTTGATACTAGATCGATGATGATCAACGAGAATTAGGGATTTCTTGCGGAAACTAGGGTTTCATCATTTATCCCTTGTCCTTTCGTTGATTTCATTCACATTCTAGCCTCTAGTAAATTCAAGCATCGATCGTGGATTGCTTATTAAGAGCGAAAACATTCAAGAAAGCATCGCTCGAAACTAGGTTGTCGATACTTCAATTTACTAGAGTTTACAAAACTCATAGGACTTAAGAGTCGTACAAGATTCTAATTATCATCAACTTATCAATTTTCTCGATTCCTCCATGAGCGGAGTTTTTACTCAAGCATCATAACAAGAAACACAATCAAGAATTGAGATCTCATCACAAATGCAAGAATGTAAAAGTAAGCAAGAGAAAGAAATTTCACCGTTTATTTATCAACAATTTTGTTACAATTCTCTCAAGATCTACAAGATTCGAGGAAAGAACTGGATCGTTGATTTCGCTCCGCACCGTCTCCGTGAGTCGCGGATCGTCTTGGATCACTTGCTCGGTTGAAGATCGGCTTCGCTTCTAAAAGGTTGATGGCTTCTTTCTTGAATTGTACTCGGAGATCTTGAATTTTGGCTTTGGATTTTGGATTAGGGTTAGGGTTTGAATGCACAAGTTGTGTCACTAAACTTGTGGGTGTTTAGCTCAATTTTTAACAACCCATGAACAACCCAAAACCCTAGATCTAGCTCTCCTTTTATAACCACCTCAACCCTAGATCTAGAATTCAAATTCAAATTTCCCTCCAAAAAGGTTGTTAGAGAGAGGCTTCTAGAAGAAGTTTGTTGGAGGGAATATTCTAGAATAAGGTATATTCTAGGGCTAGGTTGTTAGGACGAGCCTTCTGGATAAACCCACGTGGTATTCTGGAGTCTTCTGGAAGCTGAGGCCGTTACATAAGCCACGTGGAGGAAATCTGAGGAGCTGACATAACCATATAGCCGTGGATCCGCAGCGGGAAGGGGCCTTTGGCCGCGGATCCGCGGCTCTTTGGAGGCTTTGGGGCATGAAACTTTCGGGTAATTCTAGTTCTGACTTTTTGGCACTCTTCTGATGTATTGAATATCATATTTCTTTCTATATCACTGCCAGATCACAAGTCTTGGACTTGGCGTATTTTTATCAGCACTTTTGACAGTTTCGGCTCTTTTCCTGGAATTTCCTTTACAAATTCTCAAGACAAGTGTTGTGCTATACACAGATGATGCATGCAATGATAAACACTCAATTTCCATCAAAATTGCCGGTTATAATATATAACACAAGTTATTTGGTATTTTACAGTCAATTTTCTAATATGTGCTATATTCATACCGAACACCTTTAGATGATTGCAAATAGTAGGGACATTGATGTGTTAAAAATGCAATATTTTCTACTGATCAGATCCCTTTATTTGTCTTTACTTATTACCTTCTGTACACCCAACTTAGGCTAATTGGTTTTCTTCATTCCCTACCTTTCGGCACCTGCCTATGGTTTGGAAGAAGACTATCCAATAAGCGTAATAGCGTACCCTCTCCTAATCCTAGGAGCCCTCATAACCTGAGAGATGGTAAAAGGAAAAGACAACTGAATAGTCCTATTCATTCTCTCCAGAACCAGAATCCATCCTCGAAGAAGTTCCTCCGAGTTCGTATATAACCATACGATGGATTTATCCAATGGAATTGGATGTTCGTACTGATACGGGGTGTTCTGGAGAAATACAAAGGGTAAAAGAAGGAGTGGCAATGATGTATGCAACTCAGACAATCCAAAAGCTAGTGTTTTAAGGAAGTTCGGTCAACTGGGTCACTGAGTTAAAGTATAGGGTCGGGTCATGGTCGCAGTCAAAGAGAGAGAGAAAGAAAACACTCTGCGTGCACTCTAACCTGAATCAGAATGGTTAATCATTTTATCTAATCAGGAAACATCCCTCTGTTTTCTCAAATTCTCCTCCAAACCTGAAAGAAGAATTAGCCGGAATCACCCGAGGAGTAATACTACTCATCAGTGGGAATCGGAATCCAACCATCATCGCATGATAACATGATGGAAGCCACTCACGTCATCACACTCCAGAAGGTATGCGCAAGCCTGGAAAGTTTCCTGTATGTTTGAAACTCCCGATGTGATTTTACCCCTAACGACCTATATGTTAGTGTATATGCCCTAGAGGCCATTACTGTATCATACTAGTTTGTATATTACTTAATGGAAGCTTGGGATATTCACCTTGTATAAACAATCTTGCTCAATATAGTAGTATGCTACTTGGTTTGTTTCTACTTCAATGTGTACTTGTGTTTATTTCAGTATATCACCTATACACATTAGTGGAGCCCTTAGGATCTTTGCTTGATTACCAGCGTTGTGATGGCAGTCACACTAGTGGGGGCTGGGTAATCTATAAGCACATCCTTATACAGGTCCCTAGTCGCAGGACTATCGAGACAGGGCATCGATACTCCGGAGTAGACTAGCGTATGCGCTTCTCATCCCAGTGTGGGAGATGGTATGTCCCACAGCCATCAGTACGTCGTACTGGAGATAGTATACAGGTGCTCGTTAGGTTACGAGTACACTGGACAGGACTCATCGGGAACTGACCGGTTGGTATTATACATATCGTCAGTTATCAGTTCCCAGGTGACATGAGTACAGCTTAGTCCGCTGACTTGACACTGTCACTTCGCCTCGAGTGTGTTCCCACTGTACTTTGATTACTACCCTACCACGGCTCAAAGGAGTCATGCAAACAGGTGGTAGTTGGGTGCAGTCCCGAAGCACTTAGAGGCAGTGACGGTTAGACAGGATTCGTCTCTCCCGGTATTGGGGGTTGACATCGCACTGTGTCTAGGAGAGCCATTACACGAGTAGTCCCTGGCCAGGGCAATCGAGATATACTGGTAGGCTTCCAGTGTTATCTCAGGGTGTTTTGGGCTTCACTCCGACACGACTTGTACGGCTATTAGGGGACTGACGTATACCGCCCCCTAGGCCCGCCATGCGATGTATCAGACGAACAGACCGGACTGTACGAAGATTGTCACATTCAGGCTCAGTAGGAGTTCAGATGGGTTTCACCTCGTCAGTCTTCTTGTCAGCTTCTACCTGGGGACCGTTACGCACAGCTAGTGCCGCTTGCGGTCTGTGGTTAAACCCACTGCCAGCGTAGTGTCGAGTCTTTAGAGTCCCACACAGAAAGCTATTCGCCTTTAGGCAAAAGAGTAGAGGTCGCATGGTTTTGCGGCAGGTCGCATGGTTTTGCGACAGGGTTCGGTCACATCCGTGCACTTGTGCACGTACAGTGTCCGGACAGTAAACACTAGCGGGCTTTGGTTTAAGCCATATCCTAGTGTATGTATTGGGATTGGATTTATCCAGTTTGTATTCGTGTTCCTCGGAACGCGGATGCGGGTGTGTATGCACAGTTGACGGAGAGACAGAGGCGGAGGATTCTCATTAGGGTTGTTGACCGTTGACAGTTGACTATTGACTTTTTGCTCAACCCTAATGAGAATATGATATATGATTAACAATTATATTAATTAGGTATTATGGTGACATGGTTGTTGAGTTGTTGACTTTGTTGACTTGTTGACTTTTGTTGACTTGTTGACTTTGTTGACCGGTTGACTAGGTTTGACTAGTTGACCATCATGATAACTATAGCTATCATTTCATGGCAAAGACTTTTGCTTGCTTGCTCTTTTGTGCAAAATGAGTGCATGAAATGATATGGCTATGGTTGCTTAAACCATCACATAATACTTGATTGATATGATGTGTTATGATTGTTTTGGATTATGAGAGCCAAATGAGAAAAGTTCTCTCTCATTCTTTCATGCTCATTCTCTCTCTTGTTCTTGAGCTCTCATCTTCCTCCTCTTGCTCTCCCTCTCTTGACTCTATGGTTCACTTGTCTCATGAGTTGAGAACCAAGAACCATAGATAAAATCCCATACAAACTCTTCTCTACTCACTCTAGTTCACAAGGTTTAGCAAACCGAGTGAACTAGTTTCTTCAAAGTTCGAAGAAGGAGCCAAAGGTTGAAGCTTTCGAGGTGGATCTATCTTCGGCACAAGGAGACGACGGAGTGAAGGCGATCCGGACGACCATCGAAGCTTGAAGACGAAGGAGTTCGAGAAATAGAAAGGTATAACCCCCTAACCGAGTAGTTAGCAACTCGTAGTTAGGTTGTTAGTTAGATGTTTAACAAAGATCCGGGGTTTAAGTTCATGTTACCACCTCTAAGAAAATCGTTTTTTACCAAATTCCGCATGCCCGAAAGTACCGGGAGAGGTAGCATGGACTTACAGTGGTATCAGAGCCTAGTTAAACTCTATCTAACATGTTAGCAAAGTAGCTAGAAGATCGATCAAAGAAAAGTCCCGAAATGAACCCCGAAATTCGAACTTTCTGTCGATTTTAAAAGTGCTGGAAAACTTTTTTGAAATACACCAAAAATCGGCTCAGGATTTTGTGTGATCACCCACCAAATTTGGTCCAACGATCGAGTCAAAGCGCCGTGGAAACGAGGCGGGAGCACGCTCCCGCCGCGGATCCGCGGTCGAGTTGACTCGGCCGAGGTCCATGTTTGGTGCAGTGTTATTCTGGGGTTGTTTTGGGATTTTTGGAATATATATTTTCTGCCCAGATTTTCCAGAACGAAAATTTTATTTTTGGGGCCTATAGATCCGTATTTTTGATCGAACTTCTAAAAGACTTAAGCTGACGGGTTTTTCTGTGATGTGATATTTGTATTGAACGTCTATTAATCGCTATATGTCGATTAGTGGGGGTTATACAAATCAGTGATCTGTAATGTTATTGGAATGTGTATATGAATATGTTGGATTGTCGCGGGTGAATAGCCGGGGGTTGTGAGACGAGAGTTTTCTTTTCTTTCAATTCATGTAAATTTGTAAATTGATGTAATAATTATTTGTATGGCCGCACAACCGGGTCGGGGTTGTAGCCGTCATTGTATAATTACTTTTTACTGTTTTTGCTCCTAGGATAGACCCATGGAGGGGGTGCACAAACTACCGGGCATGCCGAAGTGCCGAGTGGCCTACTCACGGGGATGAGGGAGGTTACTTCGCTTCGGGTACTTGGCGGGTAGTTTGCCGCACCCGTAGGGGTCTTGGGTGGGGTATTGGCTATTCACTGCGACCGTGTAATCTGCTTTTCGTTAGAGGCTCGTACGAATTGCAGGTTCCTAGTATATCCAATGTGTTCATCTGTGATCTGAAATGTTTATCATTGCAGTATATCTATATATGATATTATTTAGGCGTTGCTTATGTTTTACAGCCGCGCTAGCCCAGCCCCCGCTCTGTCGTTAGTTAAGTAACCTAACGGGTAATGACGGGGCCCAGTGGCGAATGCGAATGGCATAAGCGTATGTCATATTTTGGTTGTTTTCTGCAATGGTAGGATTAAATGATGGGACGCATTAAAAGAACTAATGCTAGAATATCACGCATTAAAAGAACTAATGCAAGAAAATAAACCAAGTAAAAGTCGTTGGAACACTTTCGAAAAACCACTCGGTTCTTTTCAAAACAAACTTTTAAATGCGGAGTTTGAGCCACTCCTTTTAAAAGCTATCTCGTTCCATCGACCATATCAAGTTCACTACGTTCACGGTTTTGCCAAAACCATTCGTAGCCCTCCATCATTTCAGTTAAATATTCGGTAGTATTCAAGCTATGTATTTTGACCTCACGCCAAGGCATAGTGATTGGTAGCTGCCGGATATTTATCTGTTGCATAGATAGAATGCGTTGGTTTGGGACAGCCGTACTACCATTTTGGCCTATGTCAAGGGTAGGTACGGGTGGATTCAAATTAACCTGGATAATGATGGGAAGAACTTGACATGTGACTTATGACATTTTGACCTCACGCCAAGGTCATAAGAGCATGGGGCAAAAATCCACATCGGGAGTTTCAAAAGAACTGAAACTTGCAAGTTTTGCATACCATTTGGAGTGTGATGATTCTGGTAGGATTCCTTCAGTTTCGTCATGCGATGATATTTGGATCCCGATCCTACTGTGAGTATATGCTACTCCTCGGGAAATTTCTCACTTAACGATCAATACTATAAACCAAGTAGGTGTCTAGAAAGGAGTTAGTGGGGCTACGCCCCTAGGGAAAAGAGGTTCTTAAATTAAGAAACTTCGTGAAAGCGTTGGAAAACCTCCCTCGAAGTACCGACACCAGCCTGGCCGAACGGTTAAGCAAGTATTGTACGATGAGATTGATCCTGACTAATTCTTCCTTTTTGGTTTGAGGAGGGATTCGAGAAACAGTGGGAGCCATCCTGTTTAGACAAACTAAAAACCACTCTAAACTTGCAAGAGCATCATGCTAAGTGTTTCTGCTTCTCTCTCCTAATTGCAGCGACCAATCGAAATGACTGGACTTAAGTTACTTCTAGATAAAAACATACTGACAGGGCCAAACTACAAAGATTGGCTCAAGAATGTCAAAATGGCAATCACTTACGACAAGCTGGGGTATCTTCTTACCACCAAAGCTCCCCCTGTCCCAAGTCCCACCTCCAGCGTCGCGGATAAGGAAATCCGTAAGACTTGGGAGATTGATAGCGCGAAGGCCAAGTGCCTCGTACTTGCCTCGATGGACAACGAACATCAGAGGAGGCACGAGAATATGGACCTTGAATCCATATTTCTCCATACAAAAGAACTGTATGGAGAGCAATCTCGTATCGCAAGATACGAAGTGTCGAAAAAGTTATTTTCGGCAAGGTTGGCCATCGGATCATCGGTAGCGGAACACATGCTTAAGATGATTGGCTTCATTGAGGAGCTCACGGAACTTGGAACCACGTTAGAGAACGAGCTCTATACGGACTTGATTCTACAGTCCCTTCCTTCCACTTACGCCCAGTTCATACTGAACTTCAACTTACAAGAAAAAGAAGTTGAACTTTCAGAGCTCCTCAACATGCTGAGGAGCGCAGAGGGCACCCTACAGAAAGCTAGGGAAACATCCACTTTGTTTGTAGGAGGATCATCTTCTTCTAGGTCCAAGGCGAAAACCAAGGGAAAGAAGAAGAAAGCCCCCGCCAAACCAAGAGGCGGTGTTAGTAAAGTGGATACGAAGGGAAAAGCAAAAGCAACAAAGATAGCGGGGAAGCTTGTGGATAAGGAAGAATGCTTCTATTGTCATAAGAAAGGTCACTGGAAGAATGATTGCAGGGCTTGGAAAGCTAGGACACAGGAATTGAAGCAAGTTGCGGCTTCAGCTTCAGGTGTGTATGTTATTGAAAACTGTCATTCAATAAACTCTACTTCTTGGGTATTAGATACCGGATCAGGATCTCATATCTGTAATTCTTTGCAGGCGTTGAGAAACCGTAGTGTTTTGAAAGCAGGTGACATGACCCTGAGAGTTGCGAACGGAGCTAGCATGGATGCTAAAGCCGTGGGGGACTATCACCTGGGAATGTCAGATGGACATGTTTTGGTTTTGCGTAATTGCTTTTTTGTACCCAACGCAACTTGTAATATCATTTCTGTATCTTTAGTTTCTAAAGAAGGTTATGAATTTGCGTTTGTAAGTAATGTTGTAAACATTCACCTTAATCAAGTTTTGATTGGGTCAGGTACATTGAGCAATGGCATATACGTATTAAACCAACCACAGATTTTCAATGTCCAGAATACACATAAAAGAATGTCTCCGGAAATTAATCAGACTTTCTAATGGCATTGTAGACTGGGTCACATCAATGAGAGAAGGTTGACGAAGTTACATACAGAAGGATATTTAAATCCGTTCGAATATCAATCGTATGCCACTTGTCAATCCTGTCTCAAAGGAAAGATGACAAAGACTCCGTTTACTGGACATGGAGTAAGGGCGAGCGAGCTCTTGGGACTCGTACACAGCGACGTGTGAGGTCCAATGTCTACACATGCACGAAGCGGTTATTCTTACTTCATTACTTTTACGGATGACTTTTCAAGGTACGGTTATGTCTTCTTAATGAAACATAAGTCCGAAGCCTTTGGAAGGTTCCAGGAATATAAGAATGAAGTAGAAAAACAAACCGGCAAAGTATTAAGATTCTAAGATCGGATCGAGGTGGAGAATACTTGAGTGCCGAGTTCCTGGATTATTTAAAAGAGAACGGAATTCTCTCTCAGCTTACTCCTCCATACACTCCGCAACATAACGGTGTATCGGAGAGACGGAACCGAACCCTATTGGATATGGTTCGGTCCATGATGAGTAACACTGAGTTACCGCGATCATTCTGGGGGTATGCGCTAGAATCAGCTGCATACCTTTTGAACCGAGTTCCGACTAAGACTGTGCCTACCACACCATATGAAATGTGGAGTGGGAAGAAACCCTATCTTCAATATCTGAAGATCTGGGGATGTCCAGCTTTTGTCAAAAAAGCAGCATGCGGACAAGCTCGAGGCACGCTCAGTACTGTGCAAGTTTGTGGGATACCCAAAGAACACCAGGGGGTATCTTTTCTACCATGCAGAGGAACAAAAAGTCCTTGTTTCTCGTAATGCCCACTTTCCAGAACACCAGTTCTTAGAAAAGGAAATAAGTGGGAGCGCAGTAGAACTGGAAGAAATTCCAGAACCACAGACTATTACTGAAAGCTTAGTGGAACCAGAGGGTTCAAAAGAACAGGACATTCCTACGCCGCTCCGCAGAAGTAGTAGGCAGTCTCATCCGCCCGAGAGATACTACGGTTTTCTCATAGACGGGGATAGAGAGGATTGCATCATAGATTATGATGAGCCTACTAGCTTCCAGCAAGCCGTTCAGAGCGTCGACTCGGTAAAATGGCTGGATGCAATGCGGACCGAAATGGAGTCCATGTACACCAACAAAGTATGGACGTTGGACGTTGCTCCAGACGGGGTAAAACCCATAGGATGCAAGTGGATCTTCAAGAGGAAGATTGGTGTAGATGGACAGGTTGAGACCTATAAAACTAGACTGGTAGCAAAGGGTTTTCGTCAAAGACCTGGTTTGGACTATGACGAGACCTTTTCTCCAGTAGCTATGCTGAAATCCATTCGGATCCTTCTTGCCATTGCTGCCATCCACGATTATGAGATCTGGCAATGGACGTAAAGACCGCTTTTCTAAATGGAAATTTAGAGGAGTGTGTCTATATGGACCAGCCAGAGGGTTTCATTCAAAGTGGGAGCAGCGGAAAGGTGTGCAAGTTGCTTAAGTCCATTTACGGACTAAAGCAGGCATCACGGAGTTGGAACATCTGTTTTTATGAGACGGTCAAGGAATTTGGCTTTATCAAAAATCCAGATGAACCATGCATCTATAGTAGATTTGTAGCGAGAACTGTAGTATTCCTCGTTTTATACGTGGATGACATTCTCTTAATAGGAAATGACATTCCTATGCTACAATCTGTCAAAGGGTTCTTGTCACACAGGTTCTCTATGAAAGACCTGGGTGATACCTCATACATTCTGGGTATCCGGATCTACCGTGACAGATCCAAGAGGATATTAGGACTTTCACAGTCCATGTACATCGACACCATACTGAAAAGATTCAGTATGAAAGATTCCAAGCGCGGTAACCTACCGGCTTGTCACGGGATCACCGTCTCTAAAGAGATGTCTCCCAAGACTGATTTGGAGAGGGATCGCATGTCTATTATACCCTACGCTTCTGCGGTAGGCTCTATAATGTATGCGATGTTGTGTACCAGACCGGATGTAGCTTATGCACTGAGTGTGGTAAGCCGGTATCAGTCAAACCCTGGGGAGAAACACTGGATAGCGGTAAAGAACATTCTCAAGTACCTGAGAAGGACTAAGGAGATGTTCTTGGTGTATGGTGGAAAAGACCTCCAGATCGAGGCCTTTGCTGACTCCAACTTCCAGAGTGACAAGGATGATTCCAAGTCCATGTCGGGTTTTGTCTTTACCCTCAATGGAGGGGCGGTGTGTTGGAAAAGTTCCAAACAGGAAACCGTTGCAGACTCGACGATGGAAGCGGAATACATCGTTGCATCTGATGTCGCAAAAGAAGCTGTCTGGATAAGGAAGTTCTTGAAAGAACTTCAGGTGGTTCCGTCCATTGTTGATCCAATACCTCTGTATTGCGACAACAACGGGGCTATAGCTTTAGCGAAGGAACCTAGGTCCTATCAGAGATCCAGACACATCTTGAGGCGGTATCACCTGATCAGGGAGATCGTAGATCGCCAGGAGATCGAGGTTCGGAGAGTCGCTTCGGAAGATAACATTGCAGATCCATTCACCAAGGCCTTGCCCCAGACTCAGTTCGAGCGGCTGATCGAGATGATAGGTCTTCGATACGCCAGTACATGGCCTTAGTGCAAGTGGGAGATTGTTAGTGTATATGCCCTAGAGGCCATTACTGTATCATACTAGTTTGTATATTATTTAATGGAAGCTTAGGATATTCACCTTGTATAAACAATCTTGCTCAATATAGTAGTATGCTACTTGGTTTGTTTCTACTTCAATGTGTACTTGTGTTTATTTCAGTATATCACCTATACACATTAGTGGAGCCCTTAGGATCTTTGCTTGATTACCAGCGTTGTGATAGCAGTCACACTAGTGGGGGCTGGGTAATCTATAAGCACATCCTTATACAGGTCCCTAGTCGCAGGACTATCGAGAAAGGGCATCGATACTCCGGAGTAGACTAGCGTATTCGCTTCTCATCCCAGTATGGGAGATGGTCTGTCCCACAGCCATCAGTACGTCGTACTGGAGATAGTATACGGGTGCTCGTTAGGTTATGAGTACACTGGACAGGACTCGTCGGGAACTGACCGGTTGGTATTATACCTATCGTCAGTTATCAGTTCCCAGGTGACATGAGTACAGCTTAGTCCGCTGACTTGACACTGTCACTTCGCCTCGAGTGTGTTCCCACTGTACTTTGATTACTACCCTACCACGGCTCAAAGGAGTCGTGCAAATAGGTGGTAGTTGGGTGCAGTCGCGAAGTACTTGGAGGCAGTGACGGTTAGACAGGATTCGTCTCTCCCGGTATTGGGGGTTGACATCGCGCTGTGTCTAGGAGAGCCATTACACGAGTAGTCCCTGGCCAGGGCAATCGAGATATACTGGTAGGCTTCCAGTGTTATCTCAGGGTGTTTTGGGCTTCACTTCGACACGACTTGTACCGCTATTAGGGGAATGACGTTTACCGCCCCCTAGGCCCGCCATGCGATGTATCAAACGAACAGACCGGACTGTACGGAGATTGTCACATTCAGGCTCAGTAGGAGTTCAGATGGGTTTCACCTCGTCAGTCTTCTTGTCGGCTTCTACCTGGGGACCGTTACGCACAGCTAGTGCCGCTTGCGGTCTGTGGTTAAACCCACTTCCAGCGTAGTGTCGAGTCTTTAGAGTCCCACACAGAAAGCTATTCGCCTTTAGGCAAAAGAGTAGAGGTCGCATGGTTTTGCGGCAGGTCGCATGGTTTTGCGACAGGGTTCGGTCACATCCGTGCACTTGTGCACGTACAGTGTCCGGACAGTAAACACTAGCGGGCATTGGTTTAAGCCAGATCCTAGTGTATGTATTGGGATTGGATTTATCCAGTTTGTATTCGTGTTCCTCGGAACGCGGATGCGGGTGTGTATGCACAGTTGACGGAGAGACAGAGGCGGAGGATTCTCATTAGGGTTGTTGACCGTTGACAGTTGACTATTGACTTTTTGCTCAACCCTAATGAGAATATGATATATGATTAACAATTATATTAATTAGGTATTATGGTGACATGGTTGTTGAGTTGTTGACTTTGTTGACTTGTTGACTTTTGTTGACTTGTTGACTTTGTTGACCGGTTGACTAGGCTTGACTAGTTGACCGTCATGATAACTATAGCTATCATTTCATGGCAAAGACTTTTGCTTGCTTGCTCTTTTATGCAAAATGAGTGCATGAAATGATATGGCTATGGTTGCTTAAACCATCACATAATACTTGATTGATATGATGTGTTATGATTGTTTTGGATTATGAGAGCCAAATGAGAAAAGTCTTCTCTCATTCTTTCATGCTCATTCTCTCTCTTGTTCTTGAGCTCTCATCTTCCTCCTCTTGCTCTCCCTTTCTTGACTCTCTGGTTCACTTGTCTCATGAGTTGAGAACCAAGAACCATAGATAAAATCCCATACAAACTCTTCTCTACTCACTCTAGTTCACAAGGTTTAGCAAACCGAGTGAACTAGTTTCTTCAAAGTTCGAAGAAGGATCCAAAGGTTGAAGCTTTCGAGGTGGATCTATCTTCGGCGCAAGGAGACGACGGAGTGAAGGCGATCCGGACGACCATCGAAGCTTGAAGACGAAGGAGTTCGAGAAATAGAAAGGTATAACCCCCTAACCGAGTAGTTAGCAACTCGTAGTTAGGTTGTTAGTTAGATGTTTAACAAAGATCCGGGGTTTAAGTTCATGTTACCACCTCTAAGAAAATCGTTTTTTACCAAATTCCGCATGCCCGAAAGTACCGGGAGAGGTAGCATGGACTTACACTATAACCTTGACGCTTGCCAACAAGTCATAGGCCACTAGTCAAGTTCAACCCGTCATTATCCTGGATTAACTCGAACCCACCCGCACAAACCCTTGATGCTTGACAACAAAGTTGTACGACTGTCCCGATCAATCGTATATCCATGCTACAAATAAGTAATATTTAGCTACCGTACACTATGCCTTGACGCTTGCCAACAAACATAGCACGAATACTAAATAGTACTTATAAGAAACGATGGAGGGCTACGGCTGGTTTTAAGCGAAAAATCTTTAGCATAATGAACTTGATATCGTTGATGGAACCGGATAATTTTTTATAAATATATAGTGGCGAAAACCTTTGCTAAAGAGGTCACTCCCGGTGAAGGGATCTCGGCTCTTTCCTCGTCGAATGAGGTGCAGGATATTCCAAACTAAATACCACGATACAAAGCAAAAAGTAATCGACTATAGTGAAGATATTATCTTGACGCAAACCTCTGTCCAAGGGGTCACTCCCGGTGAAGGGATCTCGTCCCTTGCCTCGTCGAATGAGGTGCTGAATATTCATAACCGAATACCACTGTGCAAAACAAAAGAAAACGCCCTAGTAATAACAGCTTTTGAAAAATTGGTTCCAACAACATCATATATAGGTTTGTTTTATCCTTGCATTGATATGAATCAACGCAGTCCCATCAATTAATCACACCAGAAAAGAATGAAAATATGATGTACGTATATGCGATCCGCATTCGCAACTGGGTCCCGTCATCACCCGTTAGGCTACTTAACTAACGACAGAGCGGGGGCTGGACTAGCACGGGTGCAAAACATATACAACATCTACTAGTATATATATCAATATATATTAATCGCTCCAGGCGTGATAAATGCAACATCACAGAAAAGTAATAAGCATCACAGAACAATACAGATAATCTGGGATCCCCGGGTTTTATTGAGCTACGAGTGAAACCAGACGTTCCCCTGGTCGTGTGGATAGCCTGTGCAATGAAAACCTGTACCCCCTACGAGTGCGACGAATAGCCTGCCAATTCTAGAGTGAGGCCCCCTCCGTCTCAACGCCATGAGATGCGGACCCGTTGCCCTATAGAACCCGGCTATCCGTGCAACCCACCGCGGGGTAATCCTAGTACAGAAAAGAAAATATATACAACGGGTACATCGACCTCAACCCGGTCGTGCCCCAAAAGAATAATATACAAACAGGAAGTGACGGCAGTCCATATGTCGGACGCTCACCCCGCAATATCAAATGTACAAATAAAACCAAACTGCACTGCTATTGCACACAAGCTATCTACCACGACAAATCCGCAACATTACAGCACAAC
The DNA here is from genome assembly GCA_030015575.1 of Agapanthus africanus. Lineage (NCBI taxonomy): Eukaryota > Viridiplantae > Streptophyta > Magnoliopsida > Asparagales > Amaryllidaceae > Agapanthus > Agapanthus africanus. The sequence continues at coordinate 192,484,446 of JASDDO010000016.1, read as the reverse complement.
ACAGAACATCAACGTGAATGTCACGTTCGCAAATCCGTCTAAAATAACTATAGCGATTAGACAAGATTTATCGATCAAATGACATTCACGGTCACAGATAGAAATGTAAAGTACTGCTAACTAACGTATTTAAAATTTCGATCGACAACAATTCCCGAAGTGGGCCCCAAGTACAAGTCTAGCACTCAAAATAAAATCTGGGCCCAAACAGAATATTCCAGAAACCCCAATTCGAAGTTAAAGACCCAAAGCCAAAATTTAGTGCATTGAAAACTCAAACTTGCGGCGGAACCACGGCCAAAACGTAGGTACGGCCGCGGTTTCGCGGCGCTGCAGAGGGATCATACAACCAAAATTTTACAGTTGTCTTATAAAAGCCTGCCTGATTTTCTGAAACACTTAAAATAATTTTTTACGACCACAATAAAATTCGACAGAAAATTTAGAACTGAAATTGCGGTTTCGAAAATTTTGTTCGATCGATATTTTAAACATGTTAGAACAAGCTAGTATACGGTTAATGGATGGCGCTGATACCATATGGGGATGCCGCAGCGCCCCGGCCGTCAAACCGACGCCGGATGCGGAACAAATTTTTTTTACAAAAACGGCCCCACCGCAACCCAAAAACCCGGATCGATCCATTAACCGTAAACTAGCAATCTGTAAAGGAATTTGGAAAGATTATACCGATCGATCCGTGTCCTTCGGTCTTTAATCTCCGCACCAAGCTCCCCGCTGCTACGCCGACGAAGTCCGCTCCCCGATCCCGCACGTCGATGTGGCACCACGTCATTGAATCTTTATACGGGCTCCCGCCTCGAACCGAGGCAACTCGGACATGAAGTTTGCTAGCCGACATGTCCAAGAATGAAGTAGAGAGCCTGTGGAATATTCTGTCTCAAGATGCCCAAACCGATTGGACGGACGTAAAAGGAAGTTGCTATTTGGAAGAACATGTGAGCAAGGAATTTTTCTTGGAGAAAAAGAGAATGAGCTTGTTTACCCAAGATGAAGGGCTCGGCCACACTCACCAAAAATGAAGGGATTGTTCTCTGGTCTTTTAAAATGGAGAGATGATGGCCATCAAATAAAGTGGTGGCCTTTTATTTAAGTGAGTGTGTCATTTTTTGTCACCACAAAAAAAACCCTGCATCAAGAACTGGCGAAATTGTAGGGAGCCCCCCCACTGCCCAAAACAGCCCCCATCCCCAAAGTCCATGCTCAATAAATGCATCATGGGCTGATCACTGTGGGGAATGGCAAGGAAAAGGTCAAAGGTCAAAGCTCACATGAAATAAACAAGGTGTTTTAGGACCGGAAAAGAAAACTGGCAACTCCCAAAATAATCCCGTAAAGAATTACGAGATTACACCTCAACTGTAAATACATACCCGCATTTGTATTCCGACCGAATACAAATGCAACGAGACATAAATATTCCTACAATATAATACTAGGATCCGGCTTAAACCAAAGCCCGCTAGTATTATCCGTCCGATCATGATCCGTGCACAAGTGCATGAATATGATCGAACCCTGCCATAAAACCATACGGCCTCTACAACGTTTCGCCCGAACTTGGGAAACTGTCTGTGGGGGACTCTAATGACTCATCAATACACTAGCACCGGGTATAACCACTAGCACGTCAGAGATACTAGCTGTACGTAACGGTTGCCCATGTATTGAACGGAAGGAAAGGTGACGAGTGAACTCGTCCAGAAACCGTACTGAGCCTGACAGTGACAATATCCATACAGTCCGGTCCGTTCGTCTATGAGTATCGCATATTGGGCCTAGGGGGCTGGTAAACGTTAGATCCCCAATAGCGGTATAAGTCATGTCGGAGAGTAGCCCAGATCAACCTGAGAAACTACTGGAATACCTACCAGTAAATCTTGATTACCCTGGCCAGGGATTTCGTATAATTGCTCTCCTAAACACAGCGCGATCTCACCCCCAATACCGGGAGAGACGAATCCCTGACGATCCGCTCACTGCCTCCATGTAGCTCGGGACTGTACACAACTAAAACCTGTTTACATGACTCCTTTAAGCCGTGGTAGGGTAGTAATCAAAGCACAGTAGGAACTCACACGATACAAATGACGATCTCAGGTCGACAGACTAACCTGTACATTTGTCACCTGGGAACTGCTATCTGACGATATGTATAATACCAACTAGCATGTTCCCTGCGAGTCTTGTCCGGTGTACTCATAACCCAATGAGCACCTGTATACATCTTAGGTGAACCAACTGACACCAATGGCTTGTGAGACTGACCACCGCCCCTCGTCGGGGTATCGACTGTGAACACTAGTCTACTCTGGAGTATCGATGCCCTGTCTCGAAACTCCCATGACTAGGGACACTTTAAGGATGTGCTTATAGACCCCAGCTCCTACGTATATGATCGCCATCATACTGCTAGCAGTCAAGCAAGAATCCTATGGGCTTTATCAACATGCAATAGTAAACTAAAGCATGTACACGATGATAAAGACAAACCAGATAGCATATTATCATCTCGAGCAAGACTGTCCTATCGGTATAGATCCTCCCTCAATCATTGCATTCACGTACCTGCGATCCAATAATTGACTTTGAGGGAACTATATCTAACAAATTGAACCCTCCGGTTCCACCAAATCATCAGCTGTAGTTTGTGTGGCAGGAACTTCTTCCAGTTCTACCTCATGACCACTAATTTCTTTCATAAGAAATTTCTTTTCTAAAAAGGTAGCATTTCGAGAAACAAAACACCTTTTGGTTCTCAGAGTGGTAGAAGATATACCCTCACGAATGCTTGGGATATCCTACAAACTTGCACAGAACTAACCTTACCTCGAGCTTGTCTGAATTTTTCTTTTTAACATAGGCCAGACAACCCATATCTTAACTTGTTTAAGAGATGGTCTCTTTCCATTCCATATCACATATGGAGTGGTAGGCACTGATTTGGTTAGAAATCTATTCAATAGGTATGTGGCCGTCTCAAGTGCATATCCCCAAAAGGAAACAGGCAACTCAGCAACACTCATCATAGAGCGCACCATACCTAATATGGTGCGATTTCTCTGCTCTGACACACCGTTATGCTGTGGTGTATACGGAGGAGTAAGATGAGAGAGAATCCCATTATCTTTTAAATAATCCATGAAGTCCGTGCTTAAGTATTCTCCTTCCCGATCAGATCGAACGATTTTAATACTTTTACCCATTTGGTTCTCTACTTCGCACTTATATTCGTTGAATTTCTCAAAAGCTTCAGATTTGTGTTTCAACAGGAACACATGTCCGAATCTTGAGAGATCTTCGGTGAATGTAATGAATTATAAAGAACCATTCCTGGCATGTGCAGACATAGGACCGCATACATCACCATGTATCAGTCCCAAGAGTTCTTTAGCTCTTTCTCCGTGTCTAGTAAATGGAGTTTTGGTCATTTTGTCTTTGAGACATGACTGGCAAGTTTCTTAAGATGTAAATACGAACAGGTTCAAATATACATCCTTATGTAACTTAGCTAGTCGGGTCGCATTGATATGACCTACTCTACAATGCCACAAGAAGGACTCATTCATTTCTGAACTTTTCCTCTTGTATGTGTTCTGTATATTAAGAACTGTATTTTGATTCAGAACGTATAAACCGTTACATAACGTACCAAACCCAATCAACACTTGATTTAGGAAAATGATCATAACATTTTCCTCTACTACAAAGTTATATCCTTCTTTATCTAATAAAGAAACTGATATTAAATTGCACAACATATTGGGTACGTAATAACAGTTGTTCAGAATCAATGTATTACCTTCTGGTAATACTAGGTGATATTCTCCAACTACTTTGGCTGCAACCCTTGCACCATTCCCTACTTGGAGAGAATGATCACCTATTCCCAGTTGTCTACTTTTTTTCAGCCCATGTAACATATTACAAATATGGGATCCTGATCCGGTATCTAACACCCAGGACGTAGAACAAACTGAGAAACAGTTCTTGGTAACGAACACACCAGAAGAAGATGCATCAACATGCTCATTCCTCATTTGGGTCACATGGGAATCCAGGTATTCCCATATTTCCTGCTCAGACTTATAACAATTATAAGGTAGAGCGTAACCAACGTTCCCCAGCTCAGTATAACAAGCGGGTTTGGTCAATACATCCATATTATTATCTAGATTAAGGCGTGTCATGATCGCTACCAGGAGAGAGAGAGAGAAGAAAATACTTAGCATATGCTCTTGCAAGATTAGATTTGTTATTATCTTATCTAATCAGGATGGCTCCCACTGTTTTTATCAAATCTTCCTTCAAACCCTAAAACACAAGACTAGTTGGGATTAATTACATTCTACAAGTTCGCTAACCGGTCGGCCACGCCAGTGTCGGTGCTTTGAGGGAGGTTCCCCGTGTTTTCACACGGACCTAATTAAAATAAACCTCGTTTTCCTATAGGCATAACCCCGTTGACTCCTTTCTAGACACCTACTGGATTAGCTTATTGTAATGTGTAAAACTCTCCCAGGAGTAACTCTTAATATCAGTGGGTATCGGGATCCAACAATCACATAGAAGGTATGTAATCTCATTGAAAATTTCAACTCTTGAAATTCCCGATATGGTTTTTACCCCTAGCGACTTATGACCTTAACTATGGTCAACAAAACATAAGCACTAGTCAAGTTCTTCCCGTCATTTCGTGGTTAATTAGACCCACTCTTATGACCCTTAACTATGGTCAACAAAGTCATATAAATGTCCTAATTAATCGCATCATATGCTGTGTAGGAAGACATCACTTAGCTACCGTACACTACGCCTTAACTATGGTCAACAAATGTAGCACGAATACTAAGTACTCTACTTCCTAAAATGACGGAGGGTTGCGGATGGTTTTTATGAAAACCTTTAACGCTTAGAACTTGATATCGTTGTAGAATCGAGTGATTTGAAAAAGGAGTGGTTTAAGCTCCGCTTTTTAAAATCGAATAGTTTTCAAAACAAGCCGAGTGGTTTGTAGCATCTGCTAGCTTTTTCTAAAGAGGTCACTCCCGGTGAAGGGATCTAGGCTTTTTCCTTATCGAATGAGGTGCTGGATATTCATCAAGGAATACCACTATGCAAAGCAATAACTAGAGCTACCATTTTGAAAATTTGATTCCACAACATCATTAGGTTTCTTCCTTTTCATTAATCTCATTAATGAAGTCCCATCATTTATGCTTCCTAAGCATCACAGATAAAGAAACGAAAATACAACGTACGCTTATGCCATCCGCATTCGCATCGAGGTCCTGTCATGCACCGCTAGGTTAGTTAACTAATGGCAGAGCGGGGGCAGGACTAGCGCGGATGTAAAACATAAGCAACGTTTATTATATATCATATATATAATATAAAGCATTCGTCTCACGCAGTTATATGATCTCATCACAGAACATTGCAGCAGAAGTCAACATATGAAATATTGGATATACTTGAAGGTCCGTGTTTTAAATTAAGCCAGTAAAAAACACGGATTCCACGGTCGTGATAAATAGCCAAACCCACATCCCTGGACCCCTACGAGAGAGGCAAGCAACCCTGCCAATTCTAGAGTTAGGAGACCCAGTCTCGACTACTCGAGATGGTCTCCCACTGGACTCTAGAACCCGGTTACTTGTGCTCCCCGCCTTGGGTCTATCCTAATGCGGAAAAGTAAATAATATACATCAATGGTGACATCATCATCAACCCGGAAGTGTCCCAATAAAAGAATATTACATACAAATTTTTTACATGGATGAAAATGAAAAACTCTCATCTCATGCAAAAACAGCCGGCTATTCAATCACGACGATCTAATATAACATATCACAGCAACACATAACATCACATGTCATCAATGTAAGTAAACATGCGTATCCCAATTGTCGTTGTCGTATAGCAACGAAACCGGCGATACACCACATATTAAACTTACGGTCGCAGAAAAGAATGTGAAAACTACAATAATTGGAATCCGCAACATCCTTTGACATCGTAAATCCGAAATATCACATAATTCGGATTTCATGCCTAACCATATAAATTCCTTAGACATCATAAACCCGGAATATCACATATTCCGAATTTCACACCTAACATTATAAACTCCTTAGACATCATAAACCTGGAATATCACATATTTCGAATTTCATGCCTAACGTTATAAAACCGGCATTTTTGTCTCATATTGAAAACACTTTTCAATATCCAGTCGTGCAATTCAACAAGATTCCCAACGAGTGATCGAATGTCGTCGACGTAGTGCACTTAGGCGGAACACCGCGGCCGTGAGCACCCGAGCGGATGCTTTTGGAAATGGGGTTCTCCTACAATCACTTAGTCGGGGCGATGGGGCATGGCTATCTATTAGTGTTATCCGGCGAGTGTTCGCGTACTGTACGAGATTGCGACGAAGTTTTGATCCGAATCAAATCCCCGCGGCAACCGATCAAAAGAGACTAAATTGCTAGATTTATAAAATGCTAATTAGTTTTCACAAAACTAATTATTGTGGATTCCAAATATTGTATCTCAAATCACAGATATCTAGACGATGTTAAACATTTCGATCGATTCATCAAACTACCAAAATTCCCAGAGACCTCAACACTTGAGTCATAGTTAAAAATAACCAGAGAGTGCCCCAAGTACCTATGAACCTACACAAGAAGACATGCTCCCTGCCTAACCAACGGCGCCGCGGAACCGCCGCCAAAAGCATGTTTTGGTCGCGCTTCCGTGGTCGTTTGGTCGAGTTGGAACATCGTTTTTCTTGGGGATCCATAGAAAACCCTGCACAATTTTCTGAATATTTTTAATTAGAAAAATTCCAACTTTTGAAATTTTTTCCAGAGGGTGGGTATTTCGAGTTTCGAAAAGTTGATCGAACACTTTAACTTCTCCTATACTACTCCTAATACTCTAGCATGGCTCTGATACCACTGCTGGGTTCGCTTAGCACTCCCGCTATGTTTCGGCACGTATCAAGTATTCTATTTCAAAAAAGACTAGGGTTTTTAAAGCATGTAAACAACTTTACACTAAGTGAAATAGGAATACCTTTGTAGACCAGTCCTTCACTTCTAAAGCTCCGTATGGTAGTCCCTTTGCTCCAATTAGTGGTCCCCCGAACTCTTCTTGGACTGCACTAGGCGAAAAGAACGAGCTTGCTTAAGGATCTTCGAGGACGAAGATGGTCTATGTCAAAGAATCTCTAACTCAAGATACATCTTCACTAATTGATGAATTAGTGAAGCAAACAACCTATACTAAATGGCTAGTTTTGTATAGATTGATGAAGTAGGAATTTTTCTCACTTTAGAAGTATTTTTCTCCTTTTCTTTTTCACCTCACTAGAAAGCTAGAAAGCAAAGAAGGAGATGAAGAAGAAACTCAAGTGATCAAGTTATGAACCATGGGAGAGAAAAATATTTCATATAATCTCTTGTAGATACTTAACCATGGCTAAAGATAATAGTTAGGTTAATAAATATCTAGAGTAAAACAAAATTAGTGGACTAAGTCAAGGTTTCTACATGCTTCCACAAGCATCTAAACGATATCAATTTCCACCTAATTTTGATTTATCTCTTAATAATTAATCACCCAAATTATCTTTAGTTAGGTATGAGTCTCATACACCCAAGTCCAATGTATAATCTAGCATGACAAATAAATAAATACATTAATATAGATCACATATATATTTAAATGTATTAGTAGAAAAGAAATTCTTAAGTGAGCTAATATTAGTGAATATATATTAATATATCAAATATATAATTATATATTAAATTATTAAATCAACACTTGATTTAATAATCCGGCTATATCACATATAACCGACTAATATCATTTATATAAACTTATCGAATCAACACTTGATTCAATAACCCGGCTATATCTCATATAACCGACTGATATCACATATCGCGAGATTAGAATACGGTATCACATATAGGTATTAATCTCGGTCCCGCACATATCACATATGTGCCCTACTTCGTTTCGCTTGAGCCAGGAAACCTCTGTGTAGAACTCTAAGGACTCATCAATACGCCAGTAGTAGGTAATGATCATATCAGTTACCCACAAGCCGTCAGCAGTACTAGCTGGACGTAACGGCTACCCAGGTATTGAGCGATCAGAAGATCAACTAGCAAGCTTGTCCATACTCCCGTGAATCCAGTAAGTAACACTACCGTACAGTCCGGTCTCTTCATCTGATATGTCGCATACCGAGTCTGGGGGTGGTAAACGCCAGACCCCAATAACTTGATAAGTCATGCCGATGTGAGGCTTATAACAGGTCGAGAAATTACAGATAATACTTACCTGCAAATCTCAGTATCAACCATGGCCAGGGACTTCCTGTTATAGCCAATCGAGCACAGCGCAACATCAACCCCCAATACCGGGAGAGACGAAACCCCTCCTATCGCTCATTGCCTCCATGTGACTTGGGACTGTACCCAAAATCCACGTGTTTGCATGCTCTCTTGAACGTGGTATTGAGGAAATCAAAGCACAGTGGGAATCACACAAGACTCTATGACGATCTCGGGTCTACAGACTAACTTGTACCAGTGTCACCAGAGAACTGCTATCAGACGATAGGTATAATACCATCTAGGAGTTCTCGGCGTGTCCTGTTCGGTGTACCCATTCTTCAATGAGCACCTGTGTACAATCTTTGATGTCAAACACCAATGGATGTGGGACCATCCATCGCCCCATACAGGTTCAAGAAACGTACACACTACTCTACTCTGGAATATCAATGCCCTGTCTCAATACTCCCACGACTAAGAACAATTAAAGGATGAACTTATGGACTACCCTGGCCCCACTGGTATGATCTGGATCATAATCCTGGTAGTCAGGTACACATCCTAATGGCTTTATCAACATGTGAGAGAAAAGACAGTATCACAATAGTAGTCTACATGCTAAGATAAAGAGTAACCAGATAGCATACTATCTTGTCGAGCAAGAAAGTCCTCTCTATATATGTCCAAGCATCCACTATAATATATAATCATGTACAATAATGGCCTCTAGATCATACATACAACTAACAGATCCTGCTCTTATTTGTGGTAGGTGTGCTTTGGTTTGGTTGGAGTACTTTACGACTCATCCTCGCCACGGCTTCTTCATCCTGACACTGACGTTTAGCCTTTTCCTATATGGTTGTTTCGCGTTCTCGGTCAACTTGGCTTTTTCGAAAGGCTTCATTTAACAGCCTATCGATCGGGTCTTCTGGCAGTTCTGAGGATTTTAGCGTCGATCCTGCCCCCAGTTCTTCCATGTTGTTTTCTGACGCCGAGGGAGTTTCTTCATCATTTAACAACGAATGGGAGACCATGTGGCAACTTGGTACATAGTCTTTGGTTTCTTATGATGAGTCATTTTACACATCGTTGTCACTATCTTCGTTCTCAAGAATATACTTGAGGAAATCTTCGAGGGTGACCGGTGTCCGCGCCTTCTGGTTGTACTCCTCCAGCGCGTTAATGTACTTTTGTAGGTCCGTACGCTTGTCGTCATACTCGGCAGGCTGCACAGGTGTTAGTTATATGTATGCCCTAGAGGCCATTACTATACATGAGATGTATATTGTAGTGGATGCTTGGACATATATAGGGAGTATTTTCTTGCTCGACATGATAGTATGCTATCTGGTTACTCTTTATCTTAACGTGTACATTGATTGTCTCTCTGTTACATGTTGGTAAAGCCCTTAGGATGTGTACTTGACTACCAGGACTATGATGCAGATCATACTAGTGGGGCCATGGTAGTCCATAAGTACATCCTTTAAGGTCCCTAGTCGTGGGGGTATCGAGACGGGGCATCGATATACCATAGTAGACTAGCGTATAGCTTCTCGACCTATGTAGATGGGCGATGGATGATCCCATATCCATTGGTGTTTGACATCAGAGATGGTATACGGGTGCTCAGTGGAGACTGGGTACACTGGACGGACTCACCGAGAACTCCCAGATGGAATTATACCTCACGTCAGATGGCAGTTCTCTGGTGACACTGGTACAGGTTAGTCTGTAGACCCGAGATCGTCATAGAGTCTTCTGTGATTCCTACTGTGCTTTGATTTCCACCTTACCACGTCCAAGAGGGCGTGCAAAACGGTGGTTTTTGGGTACAGTCCCGAATCACATGGAGGAAATGAGCGATAGGAGGGGTTTCGTCTCTCCCGGTATTGGGTGTTGATATTGCGCTGTGCTCGATTGGCCATAACAGGGAAGTCCCTGGCCAGGGCTGGTTTAAAGATTTACTCGTAAGTGTTACCAGTAGTTTCTCGACCTGTTATGAGCCTCATATCGGCATGACTTATCGGTTATTGGGGTTAGACGTTTACCACCCCTAGACTTGATATGCGACATATCAGACGAGGAGACCGGATTGTACGGTAGTGTCACTGTCAGGCTTTTGCAGGAGTTGGAGCGGGCTTGCTTGCTGATCTTCTGATCGCTCAATACCCGGGTAGCCATTACGTCCAGCTAGTACCGCTGACGGCTTGTAGGTGCTTGATGTGATCATCACCTACTGTCGGCGTATTGACGAGTCTTTAGAGTCCTACATAGAGGTTTTATTGGCTCAGGCAAAACGAAATACGAGAACATATATGATATGTGCTGGACCGAGAATAATGCGCGTATGTGATACCGTATTCTATTCTCTCGACTTTTGTATCGGTCGGTTATATGTGATATAGCCGGGTTATCGAATCAAGTGTTGATTCAATAAGTTGGTACATTTAGTTTTAGTCGGTTATATGTGATATAGCCTGATTATTAAATCAAGTGTTGATTTAATAATTTAGTGTATAATTGTATAGTTGATATACTAATTTACATTAACTAACATTGGCTCATTTAAGTATTCTTTTCTCACTTGTCTGTACATGTAATATATATGTGATATGTATTAATGTGCATTGTTTATTTTTTGTGTGTCATGGTTGTTGATACACTATGCATGGGTGTATGAGACATACACCAATATAATTATATTGGTATGGTTTTAATATTCAAAGTAAATCTAAAATTAGTGGATAATTGTTGTATGCATGAAACCTGTAGAAAGCTTGAGAGTGCTTTGACAAAGTCCACCCATTTTGTTTTACTTAGGATATTTATTAACCTAACCACTATAATTAGCCATGGTTATGTCTTTACATGAGTTAGTATATGATACCCACTCACCCATGGTTACTTAACACACTTGATCATTTCATTTCTCTTCATCTCTTTCTTCATCTTCTTCTTCCAAAAGAAAAGCTTGGTAGGGTTTGATCCAAGTGAGGAAATAATGTGAGAAAAGAAATTATAAAGTGAACCCACTTTCTATTTCACCATCCTCTACTAGATTAGCACTTTAGTATAGGGTGTTTACTTCACTTTGGTGAAGTGGTAGCTTGAGTTAGTAATCCCTCGACGTAGATCATCTTCGGTCTCGAAGAGTTCAAGCAAGATCGTTGCCTTCTTCTTATGGAGCCGTCCAAGAGTCCGGGAGTTCGATGATCGCAGCGAATGGACTACTACAAGGAGCTTATGAAGTGAAGGACCGATCTACAAAGGTTGTATTTCCTCTTCGCTTAGTTGTAAATGGTTTACATATGTTTCCGTATTATATTTCTAGCTAACGATTCTAGTTTTGAGTTCCTTTTAACGGCAAAATTTTAAAATGGCATGGGCGATGCCTCCCGAAAGCTTGCTACCGTCGATAGGAACCATACAGTCGTATCAGAGCCAGGCTAGAAATTTATATCGATTTTGTTAGGATTACGAAACCGAAACAACTCCGAAACTTGAAACGGAAAATGATAGTTTCTGTCGATTTTAAAAGTTGTCAAAAAAAATTTGCAAACGAGTACAGTGTGATGTATATGATATATTATAAACACTGTAAAAATTTCAGGGAGTTTCATGCAAAAGTGGCCGGCCACCATAAGTGACATTTCGGCCCAATCCGAGCACCCCTCTAAAATTTTGCCTGTGTTCCAGTGACTTGGTTTTGATGTTTCAGGTGTTGTTTGTTTTTGCTAATTTTGCATGTGATGTACTCTTACACTATAAACAATTCGGAGTGTTTCGTATTCGTATTTTAAACAATGTTTCGGGTTATTCGCATGTTGTCTAGACGATGTTAAAAAGTTCGATCGAATGTCAAAAACCCATTTTTCCAAGTCTAACGTATTCGGAAAAACATGCAAGTGATTCTTTGGACCCTCTAGAAGAACGTAAACCTTAACTCGATTATGTGGCCATCAAAACCGCCACTTGAACCCTAGGGTTTGTGGTAGTTTAGTGTTTCACATGTGAGGCGTTGGTTTGACCCTTCTACGGCTGGTTCATAGGTACTGTGGCATCTTATGCGTATTATTAAAACTGTGCTCAAGTGTTGAGCTGTCGGGAAATTGTGGGACTTTGATGAATCGATCGAAAAGTTTAATTTCGTCCGGATATTATGTGATGGAATACAATATTTGGAATCCACAAGTAGTCATGAGATATCTAGAATGAATGTTATAAATCTAGTAGTTTAGTCTCCTTTGATCGGTTGCCACGGGATTTTGATGCGATCAAACGTCCGTCGCAATCACGTAGAGTACGTGGATACTCGCCGGGTAAACTTAATAGATAGCCATGCCCCATAGCCCCGACAAAGTGACTGTAGGAGAACGCCATCGCCAAAAGCATCCGTTCGGGTGCTCGCGGCAGCGGCGTTCCGCCTTAGTGCACTTCGTCGAAGGCATCGGGCGGTGCGGCCGTCTACTAAAGTTTCCGACGAGCATTCAAGCAGGATGTCGGGAATCTTGTTGAATTGCCCGACTTGATATTGAAAAGTGTTTTCGAGATCGAGACTAAAATGCGGGGTTTATAATTGTTAGGCATGCGATGTCTAAGGAATTCATTTGTGTTAGTTATGTATATGCCCTAGAGGCCATTGTTGTGCATATGATGTATATTATGATGGATTCTTGGATATATACAGAGAGGACTTTCTTGCTCGTGATGATAGTATGATATTTGGTTTCACTTTATCTTAACATGTTGACTTGTATTGGTTTACTGTCTTTCTTTCATATGTTGATACAGCCCTTAGGATCTGTACTCGACTACTGGGATTATGATGAGATCATACTAGTGGGGCCACGGTAGTCAATGAGTACATCCTATAAATGTTCCTAGTCAAGGGTATATCGAGACGGGGCATCGATACACCAGAGTAGACTAGCGTATACGCATCTTGACCCATATGATGGGCGATGGATGATCCCATATCCATCGGTGTTTGACATCAAGGATGGTGTACGGGTGCTCAGTGGAGACTGGGTACACTGAATGGACTCGCCGAGAACTCCCAGATGGTGATATACCACACGTCAGATGGCAGTTCTCCGGTGACACTGGTACAGGGTAGTCTGTAGACCCGAGATCGTCATAGAGTCTTGTGTGATTCCCACTGTGCTTTGATTTCCACCTTACCACGTCCAAGAGGGCGTGCAAAACGGTGGATTTTGTGGTGATATACCATGTTTGATGCTTTATGAACCTTCGGAGTTGGGGCAGTACGGCGTGCCACATGTGAGGCGTTGGCTTGACCCTTCTACAGCTGGATCACTGGTACTGTGACATATTCTGGGATTATTTGGACTCTGCTCAAGTGTTGAGCTATTTGGGAAATTTTGGGTATTTGATTATCTGTTCGAAAAGTTTAATACTGTCTATTTATCTGAAATGTGATACAATATGTGGAATTCATATAGTTAGGCATGAAATGCGAAGTATATGATATTTCGGATTTACGATGTCTAATGTGATTGTGGATTCCAAATATTGTAGTTTTACAATTTCTTTTCTGTGACCGTAAGTGTAGTATGTAGTTGTATTGCCGGTTTTCGTTGCTATACATCGACGACGATCGGTGTATGCATATTTACTTACGTTGATGATATGAGATATTATGTGTTGCTGAGATATGATGTGCAGGATTGTCGCGATTGAATAGCCTGGGGTTTTATGTGAGATGAGAGTTTTATATTTTCATTCATGTAAATTCGAATGTAATGTAATATTCTTTTATTTGGGGCACTTCCGGGTTGAGGTTGATGCCACCAGTATTGTATATTATTTACTTTTCCGCATTAGGATGGACCCAAGGAGGGGAGCACAGGTGACCGGGTTCTGGGGTTCAGTGGGAGGCCATGTCGAGGATGTTAGTTATATGTATGCCCTAGAGGCCATTACTGTACATACGATGTATATTGTAGTGGATGCTAGGACATATATAGGGAGGACTTTCTTGCTCGACATGATAGTATGCTATCTGGTTGTACTTTATCTTAACATGTACTCTGATTGTCTCTATATTACATGTTGATAAAGCCCTTAGGATATGTACTCGACTACTGGGACTATGATGAAATCATACTAGTGGGGCCACGGTAGTCGACGAGTACATCCTATAACTGTTCCTAGTCGAGGGTGTATCGAGACAGGGCATCGATGCACCAGAGTAGACTAGCGTATACGCATCTTGACCCATATGATGGGCGATGGATGATCCCATATCCATCGGTGTTTGACATCAAGGATGGTGTACGGGTGCTCAGTGGAGACTGGGTACACTGGACGGACTCGCCGAGAACTCCCAGATGGTATTATACCATACGTCAGATGGCAGTTCTCCGGTGACACTGGTACAGAGTAGTCTGTCGACCCGAGATCGTCATAGAGTCTTGTGTGATTCCCACTGTGCTTTGATTTCCATCATACCACGTCCAAGAGGGCGTGCAAAAAGGTGGATTTTGGGTACAGTCCCGAATCATATGGAGGCAATGAGCGATAGGAGGGGATTCGTCTCTCCCGGTATAGGGAGTTGATGTTGTGCTGTGTTCGATTGGCTATAACCGGAAATCCCTGGCCAGGGTTGCTGAGATTTACTGGTAAGTGTTATCAGTAGTTTCTCGAACTGTTATATACCTCATATCGACACGACTTATCGAGCTACTGGGGTCTGACGTTTACTACCCCTAGGCGAGATATGCAACATATCAGACGACGAGACCGGACTGTACGGGAGTGTTACTGTTTGGATTCACAGGAGAAGTTACAGGCTTGCTTGTTGATCTTCTGAGCGCTCAATACCTGGGTAGCTGTTACGTTTAGCTGACCGCTTGCAGCTTGTGGGTGTTTGATATGATCATCACCTACTGCCGGCGTATTGACGATTCTTTAGAGTCCTACACAGAGGTTTCTTGACTCAGGCAAAACGGAGTAGGAGCACATATGTGATATGTGCGGGACCGAGGATAATGTGATATGCGATACTGTATTATATTCTCGCGATATTTGATATTAGCCGGGTCATCGGATCAAGTGTTGATTCGATGAATCGGTACGGATTTATATTAGTCGGTTATATGCGATATAGCCGGATTGTCGGATCAAGTGTTGATTCGATAATTTAATGTATAATAATATATATGATATATTAAATTGCATTGACTAATATTTGCTCACTAAAAGATTCTTTTTCTCACCCGGATTAATACATTGATATATATGCGATATATGTTAATTGTATTATTTTCTTTTGTTGCAAATATATAATATATATGTGATATATATTATTGTGACATGATATGATTTATTATAAAACATGTTTAAGGATGAAATAATGGGATTAGGGTTTGATTAGGGTTAGCACCTTTTTGTTCATTCTAGAAGGTTTTCTATTTTGTCATGATAAAGATATTTTGTTATGACTCATGCTTTAAACTAACCAAACCCTAACTCTAGTTTATTCTCTACATGGGTTTACTCTCTCATCCTTGACCATGGTTTGATAATCAATCATATATTCTTGATTACTATTCATCACAAAAGGATTCTATGATAATTGATCATCTTCTTCCTCCTTCATTCTTCCATGGAAAAGCCTGCTTGTTTTTCCAAAGGTGATGAATAAATATGAGAAAAAGATAAATAAATAGAGCAAAATTTCTACTTCATCATCCTCATCTTCCCTTGCCATTTAGATGAGGGTGTTCACATCATTTCATGAGTGTTAGCTTGTGTTAAAGAAACTTCAAGGTAGATCATCTTAGTATCGAAGATCGGAAGCAAAGGTTGCGTCTTTCTCTTCGTGGAACCTCTCGAGAGTCCGGATCCCGATGATCGTAGCGAAGGGACCACAACACGGAGCATATGAAGTGAAGGACCGGATCTACAAAGGTTGTAATCCCTCTCACTTAGTGTTAAAGTGTTTAGCATGTTGTTTTCGCCTAATCTCTAGTTTAAAGTTCCGTATTCGGGTTGTTCGGCACGGCTAAATTTTTAATCGGGCATGGTTGATGCCTCGTAGACCCTTGTGCGCGTGCCTAACAGACCTACAGTGGTATCAGAGCCAAGCTAGAGCTTTAGGCGAAGTCTAGACGAAGTTTAAAGTCCGATCGAACCCGGAAAACCCGAAACCCTAAACTCAAAATTGCTCTCTGGATTTTTTCTGAAAATGTGGATTTTTCCAAATTAAAAATATCCAAAAATTACAGCAGGTAATTATAAGAATTACTGTGAAGCACGTGAGCACAAGTCGACAAAAGTAGCGCGGAACCGCGGCCCCACCCCAGCATATGCGGCGGTTCCGCGGCGACACAGTCGATTCTTGTCACGTGCTTCCAACAGTAACTCCTATTTTATAATGTTGTATTTTCTGGGAATTTTTAATATTTATTCTACAGTTGAGTTTTCTGGAGTTGTTTTGGGCATTCGATGTTTCGATCGGAGTATTAGATTTTGTCTATGTGGTTTTCCGGATATCTTATAGAAACTGTTAAAAAGTTCGAACGGATATCAATAACTCACTTTTTCCCCTGTCGGAAAATTTTTCAAAAGTTGGATTTTTCCTCGTGTTTAAGAATGTTCTAAGTCGTGCAAGTAACGCGATGGACCCTCTAGAAGACAACAAACCTTAACTCGATTATGTGACCGTCTTGAACTGCCCTTTGAACCTTAGGGTTTGGGGCAGTACGGCGTGCCACATGTGAGGCGTTGGCTTGACCCTTCTACGGCTGGACCATTGGTACTGTGGCATGTAATGGATGTTTTTAAACTGTTTTCAAGTGTTGAAATATATTGGGGAAATCTTGGGTACTTGACAATTCGATCGGAAAGTTTAACTTTTTCTATTTATCTGGAATGTGATACAATATTTGGAATCCACAGGTAGTTATGAGATAACTAATTTGAATATTATAAACATAGCAGTTTAGTCTCAGATGATCGGTTGCCACGGAATTTTGATGTTATCAAAAGTCCGTCGCAATCACGTAGGGTACGCGGATACTCGCCGGGTAAACTTAATAGACAGCTACGCCCCATAGCCCCGACCAAGTGACTGTAGGAGAACCCCGTCGCCGAAAGCATCCGTTAGGGTGCTCGCGGTAGCGGTGTTCCGCCTTGGTGCACTTCGTCGACGGTGCGGCCGTCTACTAAAGTTTGCGACGAGCATTCGATCAGGACGTCGGGAATCTTGTTGAATTGCCCGACTTGGTATTGAAAAGAGTTTTCGATAAATGAGACTAAAATGCGGGGTTTATAATTGTTAGGCATGCGATGTCTAAGGAATTCATTTGGTTAGGCATGCGATGTCTAAAGAGGTTGCGGATTCCAACTGTTGTAGTTTTACACTTTCTTTTCTGTGACCGTAAGCGTAGTATGTGGAGTATCACTGGCTTCGTTGCTATACATCAACGACAATCGGGATACGCATACTTGCTTACGTTGATGATATGAGATATTATGTGTTGCTGTGATATGTTGTATTGGATCGTCGCGTTTGAATAGCCGGGGGTTTTATGTGAGATGAGAGTTTTTCTTTTTCATTCATGTAAAATTCATTTGTATGTAATATTCTTTTATTGGGGCACTTCAAGGTAGCGGAAGATGTCACCGTTGTATATTATTTACTTTTCCGTATTAGGTAGACCCAAGGCGGGGAGCACAAGTAACCGGGTTCTAGGGTCCAGTGGGAGACCATCTCGAGGAGTCGAGACAGGGTCTCCTAACCCTAGAATTGGCAGTGTTGCTTGCCGCTCTCGTAGGGGTCTAGGGATGTGGGTTTGGCTATTCATCGCGACCGTGGAATCCGTGTTTTATACAGGCTCGTATTGAAAACACGGACGTCCTAGTATATCCAATATTTCATATATGTTCTTCTGCTGCAATGTTCTGTGATCAGATCATATTACTGCCTGAGATGAATATTTATATTATATATGAGATATATGTTATATTACAAATTTCGTTTCAAAAGAGATGCTTGTGAAGCATAATAAAATGGGACTTCATTAATGAGATTAATGAAATAAAAGAAACCTAAGATGTTGTAGAAACTTGTTTACAAAAACTGGTAGCTCTAGTTCTTGCTTTGCATAGCGGTGTTCCTTGTAGAACATCCAGCACCTTATTCGATAAGGAAAGGACCGAGATCCCTTCACCGGGAGTGACTCCTTTAGCAATAACTGGCAGATGCTACAAACTCGGTTTTTCTTTTGATTTCTTCTATAGTTTTTTCTTTGCACAGCGGTATATATGATATATCCTGCACCTTATTCGATGAGGAAAGGGCCGACGATCCCTTCACCGGGAGTGACCCCTTTAGCAAAACTAGAAAAGCCTAAAAAACATTCCATTTAAAAATCACTCGATTCTACAACGATATAAAGTTCATTACGCAAAGGGTTTTTCTTAAAAACCTGTCGTAGCCCTCCGTCATTTCAGATAAGTAATAGTTAGTATTCGTGCTGCGTTTGTTGACTCAGTCAAGGCGTAGTGTGCGGTAGCTGATTAGTGCTTATCTGCAAAGCATATGATGCGATTGGATTAGGGTAGTCGTGCGGCCTTGTTGACTCAGTCATGCGGGTGGGTTTAATTCAATCAAGAAATGTACGGGTTGAACTTTACTTGCGGTCTATGGTTTGTTGACTCAGTCAAGGTCATAGATCGCTTGGGGCAAAATATTATTGGGAATTTCAAGTGTTGAAATTTGCAATGAGATTGCATACCTTCTATAAGATAGTTGGATCCCGATACCCGCTGCGAGTAAGAGTTACTCCTGGTAGAGTTTTACACATTACAATTAGCCGATCAAGTAGGTGTCTAGAAAGGTGTTAACGGGGTTACGCCTCTGGGAAAACGAGGTTTACTGTAATTAGGTTCGTGCGAAAGCACGGGGGACCTCCCTCAAAGTACCGACACTGGCCTGGCTGAAAGATTGGCGAACTTGTAGCGTGTAATTAATCCCGGCTAGTCTTTCCTTTTAGGGTTTGAAGGAAGATTTGACTAAAACAGTGGGAGACGTCCTGATTAGATATATTAGATAACCAATCTAATCTTGCAAGAGCATACGCTGAGTGTTTTCTTCTCTCTCTCTCTAGGTAGCGCCTTAATCAAGATAATAAAACGGATATATTGACCGAACCCGCTTGTTATACTGAGCTGGGGAACGTTGGTCCCGCTCCAACTTATAATTGTTATAAGACAGAGCAGGAAATTGGGGAATACCAGATTTCCCGTGCCGCCCAAACGAAGAAAGTGCATACTGATGCATCATCTTCGGGTGTGTTCATTACAGAGAACTGTTTCTCAGTATCCTTTACGTCCTGGGTATGTGATACCGGATCAGGATCCCGTATATGTAATATGTTACATGGGCTACAGGAAGGTAGAGAACTGAGAACGGGTGATAAGTTTCATGAGGCAGAAAACGGTGCAAGTGTTGCAGCCAAGTCTGTTGGTCACTATCACCCTGTATTACCAGAATACATTGATTCTGAACAAATGTTATTAGATACCGGACCTGATATACAAAATCATATCAGTCTCTTTATTAGTAAAGAAAGGATATAATTTTGTATTGATGGATAATGTTTTGAACATTTCCTATATCAATAGTTGATCGGTTCAGGCACGTTATCTAAAAGCATTGATGTTCTAAATCAAACTACAGTTCTTAATATACGGAACACACACAAGAGGAAGAATTCGAAAATGAATGAATCCTTCTTGAGGTATTGTAGACTAGGTCATATCAATGCGACCCGACTGGCTGAAGTTACATATAGATGCATATTTAAATTAGTTTGAATTTACATCTTGTGAAACTTGCCGGTCATGTCACAAAGATAAGATGACCACAGCTCTGTTTGTTGGAAACAGAGAAAGAGTTAGTGAACTCTTTGGATTGATACATGCTGATGTATGAAAGTCCCCTGTCTACATATGCTAGGACCGGTTCTTTGTACTTCATTACATTCTCTGATAATCTCTCAAGATTCAGACATATGTTCCTGCTGAAACACAAGTCCGAACCTTTTGAGATATTCACAGAATATAAGTTAGAAGTAGAGAACCAACAACGGGTATAAGTATTATGTCCTTTGATGAGATCAAGGAGGAGAATACTTGAGCACGGAATTCCTAGACTATTCTAAAGGAGAATGAGATTCTCTCTCGGGATTACTCCTCCGTATACACCATAGCACGATGGTATATCGGGGCGGAGCAATAGCACCCTGTTTGATATGGTGTGCTCTATGATGAGTACTACTGAGTTTCCTATTTCCTTTTGGATGTTATGCGCTTGAGAAGCTGCATACCTATTGAATAGGGTTCAAATCAAATCTGTTGCCTACCACTTCATATGTGATATGGAAAGGGAAGAGCCCATATCTTAAGCTTGTTAAGATTTGGGGTTGTTCGGACTATGTCTAAAAGCAAAATCCGGACAAGCTCGAGGCAAGGTCTGTTATGTACAACTGGAAAGGTTCCAGCTATACAAAAACAGCTGATGATTTGGTAGAACCAAAGGATTCAATAGTTTCCAACGAACCTCAGCCACTCCGCCGATCTAGTAGGGTTCCTCACCCACCTGAGAGATACTTAGATTTCTCTATGACAGTGGGAGCGAGGATTGCATCATGAGATGATGATCCAACTAGTTTCGAGCTGGCCATCAGGAGCGGGACTCTGTAAGAATGGCTGGATGCTTATCGATCTAAGATGGAATCCTTATACACCAACAAAGTATGGACTTTGGTTGCTTTATCTGAAGGGTTAATTCCCCATCAGGAGCAAGTATATCTTGAGAAGATTACTTGGTGTACATGGAAAAGTTGAGACTTTCAAAGCTACACTTGTTAAAGGTTTGCATCATAGACCAGGTATGGATTATGTTAAAACCTTTTCTAAGGATCTATGCTTAAGTCCATCCAGATCCTACTTGCCACGGCTACATACCATGACTACGATATCTGGTGGTTGGGTGTCATGACTGTTTTTCTAAATGATGTTTTAGAAAAGAGCGTCTATAAGTACACAGCCAGAGAGCTTCGTAGACAGTGGGAGCAGCGGAAACGTGTGCAAGATATTTTATATGATAAAACAGGCATCGCGGAGTTGGAACATCTGTTTTGATGTGGTAGTCAATGAGTTTGACTTCATCAAAATGGTAGATGAACCTTGTATATACAAAAAGGTAGTATAGAGTATGGTGGTGATCCTCGTAGAGTACGTGGATGACATACTCTTGATAGGGAAGGAGTTTCCTATGCTACGCTTAGTCAATCTCCGCTTATCACAAGGATTCTCCAAATAGGATCAAAGTGATACCTACTAAATCCTAGGTTTTGGATCTATGAGATAGATCTAATTGGATGTTAGGATACTCACTAGATGTAGTGAGATGGTATCAATCGATCCTGGGGAGAATCACTGGAAGGGTTCCAGGGTGATAAGGATGACTGAATGTCAGTTGCAGGCATTGTCTATACCTTCCTTGGAGGGACGGTATGTTGGAAGAGTTCCAAGCTAGATACCGTGACATACTAGACGATTAATGGCAAGATACATCGTTACAAAGGATGCTACCAAAAGAGGCAGTCTGGATATATATAAGTTCATAAGATGAACTTCGTTCCTACCATTGTGTGACAATGGAGTTGTGGCTTTAGCCAAGGAACTACCGTCCCATCAGAAATCCAGATATAATTCTTAGGCAGTATCACATGATCATGGAGATGGTTGATCTCCAGGTAGATCAAGGATAGGAGAGTAGACACAGAGGACAACAGCGCGGATCCACTCACAAAGGCCTTTATCCCAGTAGAGACTTTTATGGGATGGTTGAGTATGAGATACCTCAACCGCAGCTAATTGTTGGGTATGCGATACCATAACAGATGGCCCTAGTGCAAGTAGGAGATTGTTAGTTATATGTATGCCCTAGAGGCCATTACTGTACATACGATGTATATTGTAGTGGATGCTAGGACATATAAAGGGAGGACTTTCTTGCTCGACATGATAGTATGCTATCTGGTTGTACTTTATCTTAACATGTACTCTGATTGTCTCTATATTACATGTTGATAAAGCCCTTAGGATATGTACTCGACTACTGGGACTATGATGAGATCATACTAGTGGGGCCACGGTAGTCGACGAGTACATCCTATAACTGTTCCTAGTCGAGGGTGTATCGAGACAGGGCATCGATGCACCAGAGTAGACTAGCGTATACGCATCTTGACCTATATAATGGGCGATGGATGATCCCATATCCATCGGTGTTTGACATCAAGGATGGTGTACGGGTGCTCAGTGGAGACTGGGTACACTGGACGGACTCGCCGAGAACTCCCAGATGGTATTATACCATACGTCAGATGGCAGTTCTCCGGTGACACTGGTACAGAGTAGTCTGTCGACCCGAGATCGTCATAGAGTCTTGTGTGATTCCCACTGTGCTTTGATTTCCATCATACCACGTCCAAGAGGGCGTGCAAAAAGGTGGCTTTTAGGTACAGTCCCGAATCATATGGAGGCAATGAGCGATAGGAGGGGATTCGTCTCTCCCGGTATAGGGAGTTGATGTTGTGCTGTGTTCGATTGGCTATAACCGGAAATCCCTGGCCAGGGTTGCTGAGATTTACTGGTAAGTGTTATCAGTAGTTTCTCGAACTGTTATAGACCTCATATCGACACGACTTATCGAGCTACTGGGGTCTGACGTTTACCACCCCTAGGCGAGATATGCAACATATCAGACGACGAGACCGGACTGTACGGGAGTGTTACTGTTTGGATTCACAGGAGAAGTTACAGGCTTGCTTGTTGATCTTCTGAGCGCTCAATACCTGGGTAGCTGTTACGTTTAGCTGACCGCTTTCAGCTTGTGGGTGTTTGATATGATCATCACCTACTGCCGGCGTATTGACGATTCTTTAGAGTCCTACACAGAGGTTTCTTGACTCAGGAAAAATGGAGTAGGAGCACATATGTGATATGTGCAGGACCGAGGATAATGCGATATGTGATACCGTATTATATTCTCACGATATTTGATATCAGCCGGGTCATCGGATCAAGTGTTGATTCGATGAATCGGTACGGATTTATATTAGTCGGTTATATGCGATATAGCCGGATTGTCGGACAAGTGTTGATTCGATAATTTAATATATAATAATATATATGATATATTAAATTGCATTGACTAATATTTGCTCACTAAAAGATTCTTTTTCTCACCCGGATTAATACATTGATATATATGCGATATATGTTAATTGTATTATTTTCTTTTGTTGCAAATATATACTATATATGTGATATATATTATTGTGACATGATATGATTTATTATAAAACATGTTTAAGGATGAAATAATGGGATTAGGGTTTGATTAGGGTTACCACCTTCTTGTTCATTCTAGAAGGTTTTCTATTTTGTCATGATAAAGATATTTTGTTATGACTCATGCTTTAAACTAACCAAACCCTAACTCTAGTTTATTCTCTACATGGGTTTACTCTCTCATCCTTGACCATGGTTTGATAATCAATCATATATTATTGATTACTATTCATCATAAAAGGATTCTATGATAATTGATCATCTTCTTCCTCCTTCATTCTTCCATGGAAAAGCTTGCTTGTTTTTCCAAAGGTGATGAATAAATATGAGAAAAAGATAAATAAATAGAGCAAAATTCCTACTTCATCATCCTCATCTTCCCTTGCCATTTAGATGAGGGTGTTCACATCATTTCATGAGTGTTAGCTTGTGTTAAAGAAACTTCAAGGTAGATCATCTTAGTATCGAAGATCGGAAGCAAAGGTTGCGTCTTTCTCTTCGTGGAACCTCTCGAGAGTCCGGATCCCGATGATCGCAGCGAAGGGACCACAACACGGAGCATATGAAGTGAAGGACCGGATCTACAAAGGTTGTAATCCCTCTCACTTAGTGTTAAAGTGTTTAGCATGTTGTTTTCGCCTAATCTCTAGTTTAAAGTTCCGTATTCGGGTTGTTCGGCACGGCTAAATTTTTAATCGGGCATGGTTGATGCCTCATAGACCCTTGTGCGCGTGCCTAGCAGACCTACAGAGGAGTCGAGACCGGGTCTCCTAAACTCCAGAATTGGTAGGGTCGCTTGCCGCTCTCGTAGGGGTCCAGGGTGTGGGCTTGGCTATTCATCGCGACTGTGGAATCCGTATTTTCTATTGTTGGCTAAATACTAAATACGGACGTCCTAGTTTATCCCACATTATATCTTTGTTTCTGCTGCGATATCTGTGATGTGATCATTTGATATGTTGTGATGGATACAGTATATAGTATATATGATATATTATATAGACGTTACTTATGTTTTACACCCGCACTAGCCCTGTCCTGCTCTGTCGTTAGTTACCTAACCGAACGGTGCACAAGGGGACATCGAGGCGAATGCGGATGGCATATGTGTACGTCGTATTTATCTGTGATGCTTAGGAACCATAAGCTGATGGGATTTTTTATTAATGAGATTAATAAAAAGAAAAGAAACCTAAAAGATGTTGTGGAATCAAAACTTTATAAAAAAGGGTAGCTACAGTTTTGCTTTGCATAGCGGTATATATGATATACCCTGCACCTTATTCGATGAGGAAAGAGCCGAGATCCCTTCACCGGGAGTGACCTCTTTAGCAAAACTGGCAGATGCTACAAAACTCGGTTTGTCTTTTGATTGCTTTTAGAGTTTTGCTTTGCACAGTGATATATATGATATGTCGTGCACCTTATTCGATGAGGAAAGAGCCGAGATCCCTTCATCCGGAGTGGCCTCTTTAGCAAAACTAATGAAAGTCTCAAAAACACTCCATTTCAAAATTTCACTTGATTCTACGACAATATCAAGTTCATTACGCAATAGGTTTTCGGAAAAACCTGTCGTAGCCCTCCGTCATTTCAGATAAAGACTATTTAGTATTCGTGCTGCGTTTGATGATCTCTGTCAAGGCGTAGTGTGCGGTAGCTAACTAGTAATTATCTGTAAAGCATGTGATGTGATTGGATTAGGGTAGTCGTACGACCTTGTTGACCTCTGTCAAGGGTTGTGCGAGTGGGTTTGATTCAATCAAGAAATGACGGGTTGAACTTGACTAGTGCACTATGGTTTGTTGACCTCAGGCAAAATATTATCGGGAATTTCAAGTGTTGAAATTTGCAATGAGATTGCATACCTCCTATGAGATAGTTGGATCCCGATACCCACTGCGAGTAAGTGTTACTCCTGGGAGAGTTTTACACAGGACAATTAGCCGATCAAGTAGGTGTCTAGAAAAGTGTTAACGGGGTTATGCCTCTGGGAAAACGAGGTTTACTTTAATTAGGTCCGTGCGAAAGCACGGGGAACCTCCCTCAAAGTACCGACACTGATCTGGCTGAAAGATTGACGAAATTGTAGGGTGTAATTAATCCCGGCTAATCTTACCTTTTAGGGTTTGAAGGTAGATTTGATAAAAACAGTGGGAGACATCCTGATTAGATAAGATAATAAACAATCTAATCTTGCATGAGCATACGCTAAAGTGTTTTCTTCTCTCTCTCTCCAGGTAGCAACCATTTTAGGTCATAATCAAGATATTAATATGGATGTATTGACTGAACCCGCTTGTTATACTGAACAGGGGAACGTTGGACCCGTTCTTTCTTATAAGAGTTATAAGACTGAACAGGAAACAGGAGAATATCTGGATTCTCACGCCGCCCAAAAGAACATGCATGTTGATGCATCTTCTTCAGGTGTGTTAGTTATTGAGAACTGTTTCTCAGTTCACCCTACGTCCTGGGTATTAGATACCGGATCAGGATCCCACATATGTAAATTGTTACATGGGCTACGTAAAGGTAGAGAACTGGGAAAAGGTGATCATTCCGTTCAAGTAGGGAACGGTGCAAGTATTGCAGCCAAAGCAGTTGGTGAATATCACCTAGTATTGCCAAGTCGTAATACACTGATTCTAAATGAGTGCTATTATATACCGAACATGATGTGCAACATTATATCAGTCTCTTTATTAAGTAAAGAAAGATATAATTTTGTAGTAAAGGATAATGTTATGAACATATTCCTAGATCAAAAGTTGATTGCATCAGGCTCGTTACATAATGGCATATTCATTGTAAATCAGAATACAGTCCTCAATATACAAAACGCACACAAGAGGAAAAGTTCAGAAATGAACGAATCCTTCTTGTGGCATTATAGACTTGGTCATATCAATGCGACACGACTGGCTAAGTTACATAAGGATGGTTATTTGAATCCGTTCGAATTATCATCTTATGATACTTGCCATTCATGTCTCAAAAGAAAAATGACCAAAGCTCCTTTAGTGGACACGGAGAAAGAGTTACTGAACTCTTAGGACTGGTACATAGTGATGTATGCGGTCCCATGTCTACACATGCCAGGAACGGTTCTTCCTACTTCATTACATTCACTGACGATCTCTCTAGATTCGGACATGTATTCCTGATGAAACACAAGTCTGAAGCTTTTGAGAAATTCAGAGAATATAAGCACGAAGTAGAAAAACAAACGGGCAAAAGTATTAAGATTCTTCGATCTGATCGAGGAGGAGAATACTTAAGCAATGAGTTCCTAGATTATCTAAAAGAGAATGGGATTCTCTCTCAGCTTACTCCTCCTTATACACCACAGCACAACGGTGTATCGAAGCGGAGGAATCGCACCCTATTAGATATGGTGCGCTCTATGATGAGTACAGCTGAGTTACCTCTTTCTTTCTGGGGGTATGCGCTTGAGACAGCAGCATACCTATTGAATCAAGTTCCAACTAAATCTTTACCTACCACACCATATGAGATATGGAGTGGGAAGAGACCATGTCTTAAACGAGTTAAGATATGGGGTTGTCTGGCCTATGTCAAAAGGCAAAATCCAGACAAACTCGAGTCACGGTCAGTTCTATGTAAGTTTGTGGGATATCCTAAACATTCAAATGGATATTTTTTTCTACCACAGTGAACAACAAAAGGTGTTTATTGCTTAACATGCCACCTTTTTAGAAAAGGAATTTCTTGAAAAAGAGATTAGTGGCTCTGAGGTAGAACTGGAAGAAGTTCCAGCAACACAAACTGTGACTGAAGATTTAGTAGAACCAGAGGATTCGGTAGTACACGACGAACCCCAGCCTCTCCGCCGATCTAGTAGGGTTTCTCATCCACCTGAGAGATACTACGGTTTTCTCATTGATGGTGGAAGTGAGGATTGCATCATGGAAGATGATGACCCGACTAGTTTCGAGCAGGCCATCACGAGTGGTGACTCTGTGAAATGGCTGGATGCAATGCGATCTGAGATGGAATCTATGTACACCAATAAGGTATGGATTTTGGAAAATGCTCCTGAAGGGGTAAAACCCATTGGGAGCAAGTGGATTTTTAAAAAGAAATTTGGTGTAGATGGAAAAGTTGATACTTTCAAAGCTAGACTTATAGCAAAGGGTTTTCGTCAACGACCAGGTGTGGATTATGACGAAACCTTTTCTCCAGTGGCTATGCTTAAGTCCATCCGGATCTTACTTGCCATTGCTGCATACCATGACTACGAAATCTGGCAAATGGATGTTAAGACCGCCTTTCTAAATGGTGATTTAGAAGAGTGCGTGTACATGACTCAGCCAGAGGGCTTCGTAGATAGTGGGAGCAGCGGAAAGGTATGCAAGCTGCTTAAATCCATTTATGGGTTGAAGCAAGCATCACGGAGTTGGAACATCTGTTTTGATGGTGTAGTCAAAGAGTTTGACTTCATCAAAAATATAGATGAACCTTGTATCTATAAGAAGGTGGCAGAGAGTAAGGTTGTCTTTCTCGTATTGTACGTGGATGACATACTCTTGATAGGAAATGATATTCCTATGCTGCAATCAGTCAAGCTCTTCTTATCACAAATATTCTCAATGAAAGATCTAGGTGATGCCTCATGCATATTGGGGATTAGGATCTATAGAGATAGATCCAAACGGATACTGGGATTGTCCCAATCCAGGTACATTGACACCATACTAAAGAGGTTTAGTATGGAAGAATCTAAGCGTGGGAACCAACCCATGATCTCTGGACTCACTCTCTCCAAAGAGATGTCTCCCAAGACTGATTTGGAAAGAGCTCGCATGCAAGGGATACCCTATGCTTCGGCAGTAGGCTCTATCATGTATGCGATGCTATGTACCAGACCCGATGTAGCATACTCACTAAGTGTAGTGAGTCGGTATCAAGCAGGTCCTGGAGAGAGTCACTGGACAGCTGTGAAGAACATTCTCAAGTACTTACGAAGGACTAGAGACATGTTCTTGGTGTATGGTAACGGAGAACTCCGGGTGGAGTCCTTTACCGATTCCAGCTTCCAAAGTGATAAAGAAGACTCTAAGTCGCACTCGGGATTTGTCTTTACCCTCAATGGAGGGGCGGTATGTTGGAAGAGTTCCAAACAGGATACCGTTGCAGACTCGACGATGGAGGCTGAATACATCGCTGCCAACGATGCTGCCAAAGAGGCTGTCTGGATGAAGAAGTTCATTACTGAACTTGGTGTGGTTCTATCCATTGAGCATCCAATACCTCTGTATTGTGATAACAATGGAGCTGTGGCTTTGGCCAAGGAACCCAGATCCCATCAGAAATCCAGACATATTCTGAGGCGGTATCACCTGATCAGGGAGATAGTTGATCGCCGGGAGATCGAGGTCAGGAGAGTAGATACGAAGGATAACACTGCGGATCCACTCACGAAGGCCATTCCCCAGATACAGTTTGAGAGATTATTCAGGATGCTAGGTATGAGATATTACAGCAGCTGGCCTTAATGCAAGTGGGAGATTGTTAGTTATGTATATGCCCTAGAGGCCATTGTTTTGCATATGATGTATATTATGATGGATGCTTGGATATATACAGAGAGGACTTTCTTGCTCGTCATGATAGTATGCTATTTGGTTTCACTTTATCTTAACATGTTGACTTGTATTGGTTTACTGTCTTTCTCTCACATGTTGATAAAGCCCTTAGGTTCTGTACTCGACTACTGGGATTATGATGAGATCATATTAGTGGGGCCACGGTAGTCGATGAGTACATCCTATAAATGTTCCTAGTCGAGGGTATATCGAGACGGGGCATCGATACACCAGAGTAGACTAGCGTATACGCATCTTGACCCATATAATGGGCGATGGATGATCCCATATCCATCGGTGTTTGACATCAAGGATGGTGTACGGGTGCTCAGTGGAGACTGGGTACACTGGACGGACTCGCCGAGAACTCCCAGATGGTGATATACCACACGTCAGATGGCAGTTCTCCGGGGACACTGGTACAGGTTAGTCTGTAGACCCGAGATCGTCATAGAGTCTTGTGTGATTCCCACTGTGTTTTGATTTCCACCTTACCACATCCAAGAGGGCGTGCAAAACGGTGGCTTTTGGGTACAGTCCCGAATCACATGGAGGCAATGAGCGATAGGAGGGGATTCGTCTCTCCCGGTATAGGGAGTTGATGTTGTGCTGTGTTCGATTGGCTATAACTGGAAGTCCCTGGCCAGGGCTGATATAGAGATATACTGGTTAGTGTTACCAGTAGTTTCTCGACCTGTTATGAGCCTCATATCGACACGACTTATCGGTTACTGGGGTCTGACGTATACCACCCCTAGACTTGATATGCGACATATCAGACGAACAGACCGGACTGTACGGGAGTGTTACTGAATGGATTCACAGGAGAACGGACAGGCTAGCTTGTTGATCTTCTGATCGCTCAATACCTGGGTGGCTGTTACGTTTAGCTGACCGCTTGCAGCTTGTGGGTGTTTGATATGATCATCACCTGCTACCGGCGTATTGACGATTCTTTAGAGTCCTACACAGAGGTTTCTTGGCTCAGGAAAAACGGAGTAGAGGCACTTATGTGATATGTGCAGGACCGAGGATAATGCGATATGAGATACCATATTATATTCGCGCGATATTTAGAAATGAACCGGGACATCGAATCAACTGTTGATTCGATGAATCGGTACATGATATATTAGTCGGTTATATTCGATATAGCCGGATCGTTGGATCAAGTGTTGATTCGATGATTTAATGTATAATGATATATATGATATATTGTATTACATTATCTAATATTGGCTCGCTTTATTATTTCATTTTTCTCACCGGATTAATACATTGATATATATGCGATATATGTTAATTGTATTATTTTCTTTTGTTGCAAATATATAATATATATGTGATATATATTATTGTGACATGATATGATTTATTATGAAACACGTTTAAGGATGATAAAAAGGGATTAGGGTTTGATTAGGGTTTGCTCTTTCTTGCACTTTCTAGAAAGATTCTCTTTTGTCAAGTATAAGATATTATGGTTGATATTATCTTATGACTCATTATCTAACCTAACCAAACCCTAGCTATAGTTTATTCTCTACAAAGGTTAAGCCTCTCATCCTTAACCATGGTTCAATAATCAATCATATATTCTTTACTACTATTCATCACAAAAGGATTATCATTTTCATTCATCATCTTCTTCTCTCTTAGCTTTGAGAAAGCTTACTAGTTAATTCTTTTGTGATGATTTCTTGTGAGAAAATGAATTAAAAAGAAAGCATAAATACTACTCCATCATCCTCATCTAATCTAGCGCATTAGATTAGGGTGTTCATCTCTTTAGAGTAAGAAAGCTTGGGTTATAGCAACTTCGACATAGATCATCGGAGAAGCGGAACACTTCAAGCTAGCATGGATCGTTCGAGTCGTGGAGCCTCTCTTGAGTCCGGGAGATCGTGGATCGCGGTGAAGGGACTTCTACTCGGAGCTTGTGAAGCGAAGGAGCGGACTACAAAGGTTGTAATCCCTCACACTTAGGTTTAAAGATGTTATCTTGCATGTTAAACCCTAATAATCTAGCAAAGATCCCGTCTTTGGGTTGTTCGGCACATCTAAAATTTTATTCGGGCATGTTTGATGCTTTATGAACCTTCATAAGAGTGCCTAGGAACCCTACAATTTGGTTAGGCATGCGATGTCTAAAGTGGTTGCAGATTCCAACTGTTGTAGTTTTTCACTTTCTTTCTGCGACCGTAAGTGTAATATGTGGTGTATCGCCGGTTTCGTTGCTATATATCAACGACAATTAGGATACGAATATTTACTTACGTTGATGACATGTGATGTTATGTGTTGCTGTATATGTTATATTGGATCATCCTGTTTTGAATAGCCGGGGGTTTTATGTGAGATGAGAGTTTTTATTTTCATTCATGTAAAATTCAATGTATGTAATATTCTTTTATTGGGGCACTTCCGGGTTGAGGTTGATGTCACTATTGGTGTATATTATTTACTTTTCCGCATTAGGATAGACCCAAGGAGGGGAGCACAAGTAACCGGGTTTTAGGGTCCAGTGGGAGACCATCTCGAGGAGTCGAGACCGGGTCTCCTAACTCTAGAAATGGTAGGGTTTCTTGCCGCTCTCGTATGGGTCTAGGGATGTGGGTTTGAATATTCATCGCGACCGTGGAATCCGTGTTTTATAGAGGCTCAAAATAAAACACGGACCTCCTGGTATATCCAATATTTCATATGTTTCTTCTGCTGCGATATCTGTGATGGGATCATTTGATATGTTGAGATAGATAAAGTATATAGTATATATGATATATTATATAGACGTTACTTATGTTTTACGCCAGCGCTAGCCCTTTCCCGCTCTGCCGTTAGTTACCTAACCTAACGGTGCACGAGGGGACATCGATGCAAATGTGGATGGCATAAGCGTACGTTGTATTTATCTGTGATGTTTAGATGACTTAAATGACGGGACTTCAATAATGTGATTAATTAAAGAAAAGAAACCTAAAAAATGTTATGGAATCGAATTTTCAAAAACAGGTAGCTACAGTTCTTGCTTTGCATAGCGGTGTTCCTTGTAGAACATCCAGCACCTTATTCGATAAGGAAAGGGCCAAGATCCCTTCATCGGGAGTGACCCCTTTAGCAATAACTGGCAGATGCAACAACCCTCGGTTTTGTCTTTTGATTGTTTTTCTAGTTCTTGCTTTGCATAGTGATATTGTGAATATCCTGCACCTCATTCGACGAGAAAAGAGCCGAGATCCCTTCACCGGGAGTGACCTCTTTAGCGAAACTAGCAAAAGCCACAAAAACACTCCATTTTAAATCATTTGATTCTACAATGATATCAAGTTAATTACGCAATAGGTTTTCAGAAAAAACCTGTCGTAGCCCTCCGTCATTTCTGATAAGTAGTAGTTAGTATTCGTGTTGCGTTTGTTGGCCTTTGTCAAGGTGTTGTGTGTAGTAGCTGACTAGTGCTTATCTGCTTATGCATATGATGCAGATTGGGTTAGGGTAGTCGTGCGACCTTGTTGGCCTTTGTCAAGGGTCGTGCGGGTGGGTTTAATTCAATCAAAAAATGACGGGTTGAACTTCACTAGCATCCTATCGTTTGTTGGCCTTTGTCAAGGTCATAGGAGGTTAGGGGCAAAATTATCGGGAATTTCAAGTGTTGAAATTTGCAATGAGATTGCATACCTTCTATGAAATAGTTGGATCCCGATACCCACTGTGAGTAATTGTTACTCCTGGGAGAGTTTTGCACTTTACAATTAGCCGATCAAGTTGGTGTCTAGAAAGGTGTCAACGGGGTTACGCCCCCGGGAAAACGAGGTTTATTTTTATTAGGTCAGTGCGAAAGCACGAGGAACCTCCCTCAAATTACCGTCACTGGCCTGGCTGAAAGATTGGCGAACTTGTAGGGTGTAATTAATCCCGGCTAGTCTTTCCTTTTAGGGTTTGAAGGAAGATTTGATAAAAACAGTAGGAGCCATCCTGATTAGATAAAATAATAACCAATCTAATCTTGCAAGAGCATACGCTGCGTGGTTTCTTCTCTCTCCCTCAAGGTAGCGACCTTGTCACGCCTTAATCAAGATAATAATAAGGATGTATTGACCGAACCCGCTTGTTATAATGCGCTGGAAAACGTTGGTCCCGCTCCAACTTATAATTGTTATAAGACCGAGCAGGAAATAGCGGATTACCCGGATTCTCGTGCCGCCCAAACGAAGAAAGTGCATGATGATGCATCTTCTTCGGGTGTGTTCATTACCAAGAACTGTTTCTCAGTATCCTCTACGTCCTGGGTATGAGATACCGGATCAGGATCCCACATATGTAATCTGTTACATGGGCTACGATAGGTAGACAACTGAGAACGGGTGATAAAATTTCAAGAGTTGGAAACGGTACAATTGTTGCAACCAAGGTATTGGCAGTTATCACCCTGTATTACCAAATACATTGATTCTGAACGAATGTTGTTAGATACCGAACCTAATATACAACATCATATCAGTCTCTTTATTTAGTAAAGAAGGATATAATTTTGTATTGTTGGATAATGTTTTGAACATTTCCTATATCAAGAGTTGATCGGATCAGGCGCGTTATTTAAAAGCATATACGTTCTAAATCAAACCACATTTCTTAACGTACAGAACACACACAAGAGGAGGAGTTCAGAGATGAACGAATCCTTCTTGAGGAATTGTAGACTAGGTCATGTTAATACGACCCGACTAGCTAAGTTACATAAAGATGCATATTTAAATCAGTTTTAATTTACATCTTACGAAACTTTCTAGTCATGTCACAAAGATAATATGACCATAGCTCCGTTTAATGGAAACAGAGAAAGAGTTGGTGAACTCTTGGGATTGATACATGAAGATGTATGTAAGTCCCCTGTCTACACATGCCAGGAATGGTTCTTTATACTTCATTACGTTCACTGATGATCTCTCAAGATTCGGACATATGTTCCTGTTCAAACACAAGCCTAAAGCTTTTGAGAAACTCAATGAATATAAGTCAGAAGTAGAGAACCAAAAAGGGTATAAGTATTATGTCCTTTGATGAGATCAGGGAGGAGAATACTTGAGCACGGAATTCTTGGACTATTCTAAAGGAGAATAAGATTCTTTCTCAGCATTACTCCTCCGTATACACCACAACACAACGGTGTATCAGAGACGGAGCAATTACACCCTATGAGATATGGAGCGCTCTACGATGAGTATTACTGAGTTGCCTATTTCCTTTTGGGGGTTATGCACTTAAGAAGCTGCATACCTATTGAATGGTGTTCCAACCAAATCAGGTGCCTACCACTCCATATGTGATATGGTATGGGAAGAGCACATCTCTTAAGTAAGTTAAGATTTGGGGTTGTCCGACCTATTTCAAAAGCAAAATCCAGACAAGCTCGAGGCAAGGTCAGTTCTGTAGAAGTTTGTTGTATATCCAAAGCATCTGCAAGCGAATATCTTCTACGGCACCGAGGAACAAAAGGTGTTTTATTTCTCGGCATGACCACCTTTTTAGAAAAGGAATTTATTTTGGAAAGATATTTGTGGTCATGAGGTAGAACTGGAAGGAGTTCTATCTATACAAACTACGGCTGATGATTTGGTAGAACCGGAGGATTCAATAGCTCCCAATGAACCTCAGCCTCTCCGCCGATCTGGTAGGGTTCCTCACCCACCTTAGAGATACTTTGGTTTCTCTATGACAGTAGGAGCGAGGATTGCATCATAAGATGATGACCCAACTAGTTTCGAGCAGGACATCAAGAGTGGGGACTCTGTAAGAATGGCTGGATGCTATGTGATCTAAGATGGAATCTATGTACACCAACAAAGTATGGACTTTGGTTTCTATATCTAAAGGGTTAAATCCCCATTAGGAGCAAGTATATCTTGAGAAGATTACTTGGTGTACATGGAAAAGTTGAGACTTTCATAGCTAAGACTTGTTGTAAAAGGTTCTCGTCATCAACCAAGATTGGATAATGATGAAACCTTTTCTGGGGCCTATGCTTAAGTCCATCTGGATCCTACTTGCCATTGATACATACCATGACTACGATATCTAGTGGTTGGGTGTCATGACTGCTGTTCTAAATAGTGATTTAGAAGAAAGCGTCTATAAGTACCCAGCCAGAGGGCTTCGTAGATAGTAGGAGCAGCGAAAACGTGTGCAAGTTGCTTTACAGGTTAAAGCAGGCATCGCGGAGTTCGAACATCTGTTTTGATGTGGTAGTCAAAACATTTGACTTCATCAAAATGGTAGATGAACCTTGTATATAGAAAAAGGTAGTAGGGAGTGTGGTTATGATCCTCGTATTGTATGTGGATGGCATACTCTTATTAGGAAAGGAGTTTCCTATGCTACACTCGGTCAATCTCCTCTTATCATAAGGATTCTCAATATAGGATCAACGTGATACCTCCTAAATCCTGTGTTTTGGATCTATGAGATAGATCTAAATGGATGTTAGGACCCTCACTAGGTGTAGTGAGGTGGTATCAATCGATCCTGGGGAGAATCACCGGATAGCTTCCAGGGTGGTAAGGTCGACTGAATGTCAGTAACAGGCATTGTCTTTACCCTCAGTGGAGGGACGGTATGTTAGAAGAGTTCCAACAAGATACCGTGGCATACTAGACGATAAAGGCTGGATACATCGCTACCAAAGAGGAAGTCTGGGTGTATATTAGTTCTTGAGATGAACTTCGTTCCTACCATTGTATGACAATGGAGTTATGGCGTATGCCGAGGAACGCCTGTCCCATCTGTGATCCATACATATTCTAAGGCAGTATCACCTGATCATGGGGATAGTTGATCTCCAGGGGATCGAGGTTAGGAGAGTAGACTCAAAGGACAACACGGAGGATCCACTCACAATGGCCTTTTCCCATAGAGAGACTTTTATGGGATGGTTGAGTATGAGATACTACAACCACTGCTATCAGATGGCCCTAGTGCAAGTCGAAGATTGTTAGTTATATGTATGCCCTAGAGGCCATTACTAAACATGAGATGTATATTGTAGTGGATGCTTGGACATATATAGGGAGGACTTTCTTGCTCGACATGATAGTATGCTATCTGGTTACTCTTTACCTTAATGTGTACACTGATTGTCTCTCTGTTACATGTTGGTAAAGCCCTTAGGATGTGTACTTGACTACCAGGACTATTATGCAGATCATACTAGTGGGGCCATGGTAGTCCATAAGTATATCCTTTAAGGTCCCTAGTCGTGGTTGTATCGAGACGGGGCAACGATATACCAGAGTAA
The DNA here is from genome assembly GCA_030015575.1 of Agapanthus africanus. Lineage (NCBI taxonomy): Eukaryota > Viridiplantae > Streptophyta > Magnoliopsida > Asparagales > Amaryllidaceae > Agapanthus > Agapanthus africanus. Next base: position 192,447,775 of record JASDDO010000016.1, on the reverse strand, counting down.
ACTAGCGTATAGCTTCTCGACCTATGTTGATGGCGATGGATGATCCCATATCCATTGGTGTTTGACATCAGAGATGGTATACGGGTGCTCAGTGGAGACTGGGTACACTGGACGGACTCACCGAGAACTCCCAGATGGTATTATACCTCACGTCAGATGGCAGTTCTCTGGTGACACAGGTACAGGTTAGTCTGTAGACCCGAGATCGTCATAGAGTCTTGTGTGATTCCTACTGTGCTTTGATTTCCACCTTACCACGTCCAAGAGGGTATGCAAAACGGTGGTTTTTAGGTACAGTCCCGAATCACATGGAGGAAATGAGCGATAGGAGGGGTTTCGTCTCTCCCGGTATTAGGGGTTGATGTTGCGCTGTGCTCGATTGGCCATAACAGGGAAGTCCCTGGCCAGGGCTGGTTTAGAGATTTACTGGTAAGTGTTACCAGTAGTTTCTCGACCCGTTATGAGCCTCATATCGGCATGACTTATCGGTTATTGGGGTCTGACGTTTACCACCCGTAGACTTATATGCGACATATCAAACGAGGAGACCAGACTGTACGGTAGTGTCGCTGTCAGGCTTTTGCAGGAGTGGGAGCGGGCTTGCTTGCTGATCTTCTGATCGCTTAATACCCAGGTAGCCGTTACGCCCAGCTAGTACCGCTGACAGCTTGTGGGTGCTTGATGTGATCATCATCTACTGCCGGCGTATTGACGAGTATTTAGAGTCCTACATAGAGGTTTTACTGCCTCAGGCAAAACGAAATAGGAGAACGTATGTGATATGTGCTGGACCGAGAATAATGCGTGTATGTGATACCGTATTCTATTCTCGCGACTTTTGTATCGGTCGGTTATATGTGATATAGCCGGGTTATCGAATCAAGTGTTGATTCGATAAGTTGGTACATTTAGTGTTAGTCGGTTATATGTGATATAGCCCGTTATTAAATCAAATGTTGATTTAATAATTTAGTGTATAATTTTATATTTGATATACTAATTTACATTATCTAACATTGGCTCACTTAAGTATTCTTTTCTCACTTGTGTGTACATGTAATATATATGTGATATGTATTAATGTGAATTGATTATTTTTTTGTGTCATGGTTGTTGATACACTATGCATGGGTGTATGAGACATACACCATTCTAATTACATTGGTAGGGTTTTAATATTCAAAGTAAATCTAAAATTAGTGGATAATTGTTGTATGCATGAAGCTTGTAGAAAGCTTGAGAGTGCTTTGACAAAGTCCACCCATTTTGTTTTACTTAGGATATTTATTAACCTAACCACTATAATTTGCCATTGTTATGTCTCTACATGAGTTAGTATATGATACCCACTCACCCATGGTTACTTAACTCACTTGATCAATTAATTTCTTTTCATCTCTTTCTTCATCTTCTTCTTCCAAAAGAAAAGCTTGCTAGGGTTTGATCCAAGTGAGGAAATAACGTGAGAAAAGAAATTTTAAAGTGAACCCACTTCTTATTTCACCATCCTCTACTAGATTAGCAATTTAGTATAGGGTGTTTGCTTCACTTTGGTGAAGTGGTAGCTTGAGTTAGTAATCTCTCGACGTAGATCATCTTCGGCCTCGAAGACTTCAAGCAAGACCGTTGCCTTCTTCTTATGGAGCCGTCCAAGAGTCTGGGAGTTCGATGATCGCAACGAAGCGACTACTACAAAGAGCTTATGAAGTGAAGGACCGATCTACAAAGGGTCTATTTCCTCTTCACTTAGTTGTAAATGGTTTACATATGGTTCCGTATTATATTTCTAGCTAACGATTCTAGTTTAGAGTTCCTTTTAATGGTAAAATTTTAAAATGGCATGGACGATGCCTCCCGAAACCTTGCTGCCGTCTATAGGAACCCTACAACAGGATTCTTGGTCTTCTTCTTTTTCTTTGAAGACTTTAAAGGCTTGGCTTGGGGATTTTGCCCTTTGTCAACAATTTTTGGTACGGGATGTGGTTTCAACATCCCTTCGATGATTTCGGGTGCAAGTGGGCTTTTCCACCTGACTTCCGGATAAGCCTGTAGATCTTTCAGCATTCTTTTGGTTTTAGCTGAAAGAACGACTTCCCATGGAGTTTCTTCTACGAGTGAGCAAGATGCCCCCGGCGCATCCACCGTTTTGGGAGTGTGCTTCTGTGGCGGATTCACCTTCCAGTTTTCAGACAGCGTGAACTTCCCCTGTTGATACTGGTCCTCGACCAAGTTCTTGAAGATGTAGGAATCCTCAATCGGGTTGCTCACCATTCTGTGATAGGAGTAGTAGTTGAGGTTGTTGACGTCGCCGGGTTACGGTGGACGCCGCGGATTTGGAAATGTGATGAGTTTGTTGCGCACTTCCTACTCAAATAATCTCCTCGTCTTGTCGTGAGGAAACGAGTAAGAATGTCCTAGCCTTTCTTCCAGGGATAGGCGTGGACGTGCGTTGTTTAGGCGAGCAGCCGGTTTTGGTCCACTCGGTTGTTGTTTAGTGTTAGCAACAAAGGCCGCTTTCCCTTTACCCTTGGCGTTTCGAGGGTCCTTACTTAAGGAGGAAGGCCCGTGGCCCATCTGGTCTATTTAGGCCAGCTTATCGATCAGAGCCTTGAAGGTGCTTGGGTTGAAAAATATCATCAACTGGGACACGGTCGTTTGAGGATCTAGGGTCCCGATGAACATGCCTACGGCGGGGGATTCTTCGATGCGTTGTTCGCACTTTGACCATAGGTTCCGCCACCGGATCGCATATTGGACCCAAGTTTCTCCTGGCCTTACCCTGGCATTGATTAATGTCGTGATCGGGGTGCGCTCACATGCGCTGGCAAACCGATGTGTGAACAGCTGTTCCATCTCTGTGAATGCTCTCACGGAGTCATTTGGGAGCTTCGAATACCATTCAAAGGCCGTCTCTGATAGGCTGCCAATGAACTAGAGAAGCAACAGGTTGTCGTCGCCTCCAGTGTTGCCGCACAGAGCTCTGAATTGCGTGACGTGCTGATGAGGGTTGCATGTCCCCTTGTATACATGGAACTTGGGGATCGTATATCCCGGCAGGTACTTGATTTGGTTATACCAGCCTGGATACGGTCGCCCAGTTCTGACGATTTGGCCAGCCGCTTCATTTGCTTGATGAGCTCTTATTTGTTAAGCTATATAATCATCAAGAGCAGCCTTGCAGATCGTTTCCTCCTTGGCTGTTGATAAGGCCGAAAGAGGATTTGACGTTTCCTCTCTATCATCCTCGATGATTATTGGCGGATCCTCGGCCGGGGGTTCTGGCTGGATCATCATCCCAACCATGTCTTGGAAAAAGAGAGCCATCTGCTTTATGTTAGCAGCCTGCTCAGCAGCTTCCTTGTCCTTTCTTTCAAGCACCCTTCATAGGAACTCTGCATCGGTCTTCTGCTTTTGGAGATGTTCAGTTGTTGTGACCGAGCTTTCTTTCTTCCCGGTAAGCGCTGCTATTTTGGTCAGCATTTCCTTGAGCTTTTGTTGTTGCTCTTAAGATTTTGTCAGCGACCGAGTTTGCGGTCGGTGACCTACGGAAGCATGGATTTCTTCTTTTTCGAAAGCTATGTAAACCGTATGCATGATCATGACCCTAGACTTGGGGCGTTTGGGTCCATCACCTTTAGAATTTGCCGCAGGCGGTGGGATTTTCTCCGGTCTCATCCTTTTGTGAGAGGTCGAAGTTGAAGGAGCCGTTATGACAGGCACCTGTGTATAATATGTCCCTCGCTGTATGACGAAGTGATAGTCTTTTTCTTGCCGAGCCTTTGATTTCTTCGACTGAAGAGAATAATCATTGTTGATCACATAATCCTGGACTTTCCTCCAGACCCTGTGAATTTCGGAGGAGAGCCATTGATGGGGCTGCTCCGTCATTGCCTATACTGTGGCTTCTGCAGGCGGGGGCGATTTCTTTAGCACCGTCGTTGGAGAGTTCTTGCGCACCCTCCTAAGCAGATCAAAGTTGTTCCCGGTTGGAACAGCAGTGTCAATTTCCACCATTGAAGCTGGTGGGGTGAGTTCAGAGGGGGAGTTGCCCCCAGCTTTCCTCACTCGGCGCCAGTGGCGACGTCGAGCATGCCTCACAGCAGGGACTGCCTCAGTTTTGGAAGCGGCTTCTTCATGCCCCCGGCTTTGCTGAGGGGCTATTGTTGGTGTCAACATGTTGAAGACTGACGTCCTTAGCGGAGTTTGAAGAGGAACGGCCAATCTTTCGAAGACCATCTTTCTGGTAGAGGAAGCACCTTTGACGTCTTCACCTGCAAGAGGAGTTGGGAGGGCTATCCATTTCGGGGCAGCCCCTTCGGGTATTACGAGCCTCTTTGCGGGCCCGTTTGAGCTTCGGCTCAGCCTGTTGAAGACTGAGACATCAGATTTGGACGGCCTGTTGGGAGGGGCCGTTGTTGTAACATTTCAGAAAAATAAAATATTATTTTTGAGAAGTTAAATAATTAAAATAATAAATATTATGAATATTTTAATGTGTGGAAATTAGTTTTAATGATATGGTATAATTATATACCAATAGATTGGAAAAATATTGGAAAAATTACCTTGAATGTTGATTTTAAGGAAATTGTGAGATTTAGACATTTTATGAATTATTATATAATTTATTATATACAAGTTTATGTCTAAGCTTGATTAATGTTCACTAATCATGCATTGATTTTGTTCTGTGCATGTGACTTGCACCATGTCATATTACACATTTGTTACATTTTTCTACCATGGCTTCTTTCAATTTTTTTCATGCATGGCTTTGTTCAAAATGAGATGAAAAGATAAAGAAAAAGATAAGAAAACAAATGGAAATGAATAAAGAATAGGGTATGGGCAAGAGAGAGAAGGGGTGAGGGGTCAATTGACCATACCTCTTTGTTCCTTCATTCTCTCCTTCATCATTCTCCTTCCTCTTCTCTCCCTCATGGCTGCCCTCTCCCTCCACCTCCTTCACCTCCTCACTACACCCCCATTGCTAAATCAAAACCATACATTCCCTTCATTAAACATATGCACAAGCTCACTACAAGTATGGGGAACCAAGAAAGTTGGGATTTTGAACACTTGGGGCAACTCAAGAAAATTCTTGAGTTGCCAAATGAGGTAATTCTTTCACCATTATTGTAGTATTTGATTCACTTTAGCAACTATATTAGTTTAGAAGTGTTTAAGTGAGGTTTGAAAATTCCAAGATGAGGGTTAGGGTTTTCCTTGACTTGGGAAGGTGTAATTGAGTGTAATTGTGTATTATAACCCTCTAGTGTCATAAACCTGGACCTAACATGAGACTAAAACCCCATAACCCAAACTTAGAAACCCCGATATCGGAAGATTGTGGGAATTGTGATGATATTTAGAGATCTGCTATGACCCGGGGCACCTGAAAAATATTTAGCGATTACTGAGATGTGTACAGGTGACCTAGAAGCAACCCTGAAGACCCGAGACCCCAATTCCACTGTTAGGCCGCAGATAAACTCTTTATGGCCGCAAATTGTGGCCAGGTCAGGGGTTAATGGCTTCGTGTTTGGTCCATGGCTCCATTTTCAGTAAACTAGACCCTCCACATGAGCAGAATTGGCTAATTTCACCTGAAACAAAATCTGGAAGTGTTTTTCATAGTTTCTGATTTCGGTTTGTGAATTCTATGAACTTGAACTTGGGTGTTTATGTTTTGTCTCAATCGATTGGCGTTCGTATGCCGATGTCGAGGGTTATTTGGTTCTTTTGCACGCGTAGACCATAGGTTTTAACCTATGTATGATTCGTATGCCGTTTTAGTTTTTGTGCGTGATTTCTGTTTACGATGCGATATGTGTATGTATGTTGGTACCCTCATGTGGACGATGAGAAACAAGGATGAGCATGGCGACATCGACTTCGGCATGCAAGGATCAAGGTGAGTAGATATTATATCTACGGGGGAAGTCGGGTGGATGGCGTATAGCACCCCCGGGGTTTTGTAGTGTAGTCTACGTATATGTGTATATATATGTGTGTGTGTGTGTGTGTATTGTGTGACGTTATTTAATTAGCAAGAATGCTTTAGGAGGTCTTGGGTTATTTTTAGCGTAATTGAAGGTTAATGCTTTAGTTTAGTTCGTAGTCGCGAAACCCTATAGTATAGTTGTTACACACACACATGCACACATGTGATATGTATGGGGTGTATATGGTTATATGTATATATATATATATGTAGATGCGTTGGTGCATATATTTATATACATATACATATACACGGATGATAAGGATAGTATATGATACTTGGAGATGAGTCGATGTGATTGGGCATGATGCCGTGAGATCGGTGACGTGAATCGGGTCATGTTATGATATACGACATGACATATGAGTGGATCGTTGGGTGATGTGTTTTCATACACACGCGGATATATGTTGATGGTATCGGAAATGTACTAAACCTTATATCAGTACCCCAGTTCATGATATTATGATAATGATACCATATGATTAATGAGATATAGGTGATAATTGACCCGTACCCCAATTTGGGATGTCGTACGATGGATTTTACCGTATGAGATATAAATATGATGATTGATCCGCACACTTGACTCGAGGATGTTGTATTATATATTTATCGTACGTGACGCTATTGTGGCGGGATCACCGACTACTAGATATATCGACTCGGATATAGGTGGATTTCCTTACCCCTTTCGACCAGTCTCTTAGTTTAGTCCTGTAGTTTACTTGGTAGATGTTAGACTAGGCTTGAGTCATACTTATTCCAAAACTAACGAATTGTGAGTATTTTAAAGACAAGCCGAGGGATACTACGGACTTTTCAAAGGATGTACCTTTTCTTAAAAACACCGTAGCCCTATTTCCTAAAAACCACGATTCGTGCTGTTTCAAACTTCAACAATGTATGACTCGTATATAAAAACATATATCCTTATTGATGCGTTTACTTTTCATTTTTCGTATATCCTTGTTGTTCGCATTGCATTGCATGCTTATAAATGTGCTTCGTTAGTTATTATGAAACCCCTGATATCAGGACACCAGCACCATTATCGATGATGCGTATGCTCCACGTACACTTGCTTGCCGGCTCACACACATCATCATCGGTAACTTCCATGTCATGTACACATTAGATAATATTACTTCATTGCATAAATTGCTAGCGGTAGTCTTAATATAGTACTAGCGCGCTTGCTTTCATATGCTAGTTTAGATATTGGATTTATTTATGAGATATCTCATGCATTTATACGTTTATTCTGTTATGCAATATTGTGGGGTTTATTCTAGTATTCACTGTTTATTGACATCGTGATTTTGAGATTTCGGATTTCCATGAGGTTTCTGGATTTGGAGAAACCGCAAGGATTTTATAAACTGATTATCATTTCTAAAAATAGAAATTGTGGTTTTCTTGTAACATGATATGAGATATGTCCACCATGAGTTTCCTCGGCTCTTGAGCGATATTATACACCCGATTCGAAGAGGAGGATGAACCGTCTGCGGGTGTTTGGTGGACCCGGTGCGGTACCCCGGGGCAAGATGGTCGCAGATGATGGAGTTGAGCCCGGCAGGGGAGCACTACCGACCGGTTATTTGTGACGCGGCGGATATCCGGAGGATACCGACGTGGTCTTGAGATTTGATGATATGGGCCAGTCTGGATTGCTGGAGCCTCAGATATTGAAGTCTCGAGTCCTTTATATAGTGGAAGAATGTTTGTTACCTAATTCTGAGAAAATCTCTCATTGAGAGATTCCAATTGATTAAATTGGACTCAAAATTGAGTTGGGAAATTTTACCCACCATTGGATCTTTGATGCAAGGACTTCTGTTTTTACAGAATATGATTTTTGTTTTTCAACGAGAACGGGGAAATATTTTCCCCTATACATAATTTATTCTGTAAAACGGTGATTTTTAATCACCATTGGATTTTTTAATCCAATGGTTCTCTATTTTAGAGAGAGCAATATTTCTTATTTAGAAAAATTAAGGGAATATATTCCAAAATAGAATTTTATTCTATAATTGGATTTTTGATCCAACCGAAAGTATCTTTCTTATTTTAGAAAGATTTGGGAAATATTTTCTTCCAACAGAATTTAATTTTGTATTTTGATGATTTATCATCTCCGTTGGATCTTTGATCCAACGACTCTGTTTAACAGAAAGTATTGTAGAATTTAATTCTACCTGGGCGCTAGCGCTCACGTGTCGTGCACGTGGGCGCCACTTAAGAATTTAATTCCTAAGATGGGTATTCCTGTGCTTTGCACACTGGCGCCCACGTGAGGAGCACGTGCGGCGTCATCTAAGAGTTTAACTCTTATGTAATGAACTCTTCTGTGCTTTGCACATTGTCGCCCATGTGAGGAGCACGTGCAGCGCCACCATAGGATTTAATCCTATAAGATTAGCTCTGGCGCTGGCGCCCTCATGGAGAGCCATGAGGCGCTGCCTCATTAAATTCAACAGAGCATTGCTCTTTTATTAGGTTAAATATATTGGGGAAACAAAACCATAAAAGAAGAATCAGTCAGGATTAATTGCACCCTAAAATTCTTGCTTAACCTTTCGACCAGGCTAGTGTCGGTACTTCGAAGGAGGTTTTCCAATGCTTTTGCGAAGTTCCTTAATTACATAACCTCTTTTCCCAGGAAGCATAGCCCCGCTAACACCGTTCTAGACACCTACCGGGTTTATAGCTGTCACGACCCGAAAAGTACGGAACGTGACTGGCACTTAAATTACGAAACGTCTCGAGGCGTACGTAATCTAAGTAAGCCAAAACCCATAAATCAAAACCAAAAGAAGCAGTAGAGTGAAGGAAAAACCAATTCAAAGCAAGTAGTTTTAATAGCATAAGCCGAATTATGCGTTTTAAAAACATCAAGTCATTTCTGAAAATTTCGGCAGAGTTTCCTTTGTAAATACTGACCCCAAACGGGATAAATAGTATACGAAATCAAAACAAAGGCATACCCAAGAGGGAGCTAGCTCTTCGTCAATCGATGGTCACAACCACGCAAGCAATATAATATACAACGCCGAAAGGCGAGGATCAAAACTCAAAAGAAACTCAAAATCAACATGAAAACCATAATAATACAACGCGCGACTCTAAGGTCGAAAGAATAAACACTGGTATTCTATCTCTATCAAATATACAAGTCTGGTTGATGGAGTTTCTAGATACAACTGAAATAATAAATTAACAATGGTGGTCCTGATGGAAAAGAACCCACCTACCAATGCAATCACTCGGAAGGAACAATGTGCCAGCAAAGCCGCAACGAAACTTGTACGGCAAAACCTGCAAGGAACTGTAGCACAACGGGGGTGAGTTGCCAACTCGTTAGTAGAAAACATCACCGAGCAGAAATCGCATGTATGATACAATCCTAGGTCAATACGATCAAGTAAATATAACCTCAAAATGATAAGTCTGAAGAATAAAAAGGTGGCAAGGGTAAACGTCTATACATAAGTGTAATCCCAATGCTTGTGTCAGGGCCTCAGATAGCAATATATCATATGTATGAGGTATGAATGTAATGTAATGAAATGAGTGAGACATCTGTTTTCTTTTTTTAATGAGATATCTTTATGTATATAAATCGAGTAACGTCAATGAAATCAACTGAGAAATCCATGTCAAGTATCGACACAAAACATAAATCCAAATATCTCAATATCTCAGGCTCCGGCTGCCCGGAATGACCTGTATCATCAAATCTCAATATCTCAGTGTCTTAAATCTCAATATCTCAAATCTCAAATCTCAAATATCAATATCTCAGGCATCCGTATCATCTGCGAGATCGGCCCGTGGGCTCCGGCAGAACGGATCAACCCGTATCAATCTCATGACTCCGGCCGGTATCCTCCGGATAACCAACTAGTCCAAATAATATCACCGGTAGGTAGTGCTCCCCTGCCAGGCTCATCGAATACAACTCGAGCTTCTTGCCCTGGGGTACCATATCGGGCCCACCATATACCCGAGATGGTTCATCCAACTCCTCGAATCGGGCCTCGAAATCCAACAGCAATCCTGAAAACTCATGGTGGACGACTCATACATCACGAGAAAACCGCAATTTGCATTTTAAAATGATGATACTAAGCTTTTATTAAATTCTTGCGGTTTTCCCCCAAATCCAGAAATCTCAAGTAAATCCGAAATCATCAAAAAATCTGATACCAATAAACAGTGAATACCGGCATAAATCTCTATAATACTGCATAACCAATGAATATATGAATGCACCTAATATCATGCAATGAATGCAATATTTAAACTAGCATATGGAAGCTATAACATATTGCGACTATCAGCTATCAAGCTATGTCAATGAAAAGGTTTTTTCTAAAGTGTACGTGGCATGGCAATTATTGATGATTATGTGTGTGAGTCGGCAAGTAAGTGTATGTGGAACATACGCATCATCGGTAATGGTGCTGGTGTTCTGACAACATGATCTCAATAATAACACATGAAAAACACAATATAAGCATGCGATGCGAACTGCAATAATATGCGGGAGCTGAATATCAAATACAATGATAACGAATCTGCATATTTTTAAGTATGAGTCGTACAGTTTTGCCATTTGAAATAACACGAATCGTGGTGTTTTGAAAATAAGGGCTACGGTGTTTTTAAGAAATGATACGTCCTTTGAAATATCCGTAGAATCTCTTGGCCTGTCTTTAAAATACTCACGATTCGTTAGTTTTGACATAGGTATGACTCGAGTCTAATCTATCACTTACAAGTAAACTACCGGACTAAACTAAACAGGCTGATCGAAAGGTAAGGAAACCGCCTAACATCTGAGTCGATACATATATATATATATATATATATATATAAATATAACAGTCGGTGATCCCGCCTCAAAAGTATCCCATACGATCCAATATCTATAATATGACATCCTCAAGTCAAGAGTGCGGATCTATCATCAATATATAGCTCGTACGATAAATCCGGCGTATGACCTCCTAAATCTGGGTACGGGTCAAATGTCACATCTATCAAATTATTCATCTGGTATCCTCTTTATTCAAATATCATGATCCGGGGTACTGATCTACGTCTAGTATAACACTGATACCACATATGTAAGCATGCGTGTCTATGAAAACACCACGTCAAAGGACCCGCTAAAACATCATGTCGTATCTCAAATACGAACAATGTCACATCACCGATCTCATGGCCTCAAGCCCAATCTCATCGACTCATCTCCAATCCCAAGTATTATCCTCATCATCCGTGTATATGTATATGTATATATATATATATATACATAGTCCCATACCGATGTGTGTGTATATATATATACATATCTCCATATACGCACAAGTAAAAATAAATGTATGCAAGTATGTGTGTGCGTGTGGGTGTAACAACTATTCTATGGTTCGCGACTAAGAAGCTAAACTAAGTTACTTCTAACTACCCTAAGTTAAACCATGAACACATAACCATATCTTGAATATCCATGTCTCACATAAAAGATATCATATATATATATATATATATATAGTATATATATATAGCATACTATACATCGAACTGCGGGGGTGCTATACGCCATCCACCCGACTTCCCCCGTAGATATATATCTACTCACCTGATCTTGCTTACCGATGTCGATGTCGCCATGCCCATCCTTGTTGCTCCAAACCCACTCGAGGGTACCTACATGTATACCACAAGACAACGTAAATGGAAATAGCGCACGAAAACCAAATCGGCACGCGTATCGTTCATAGGTCAAAACCCATAGCCTCGCATGCAAAACACGATCAATAACCCTAGTCGTTGACGTTCAAACGCCACACGACGGAAACACAATACCAAATCCAAATCCATTAAAATCCGCAAAAAGAATTCAGAAACTTAGAAAACATGCTCCAGATTTTGTTCCAGGTGAAATTAGGCAATTCTGCATATGGGGTTGGTCTAATTTGACTAAAATGAAGCCATGGACCAAGCACGGAAAGATTCCAATGTACCATGGCCGTAAATTGCGGCCAAAAAGAGAAAAAAAGTCGGCCAAAATGAAGAGATATGGTCTCGAGTCTTGGGAACAGCTTCTAAGTTGCCTGCACGACTCACAGTCTTCGCTAAATATTTTTTAGGTGTTCCCGGTGATAGCAGATTTCATATTTCCTACAGAATTCCACAAAAATACGGATATCGGGGATTTCTAAGTTCTCTAATAGGGGATTAAGTCTTAGGTTTAGGTCTCCAATCAATCACCACAGGGGTTTAAGGTTAATATTAAGTCTCAATTATACTATCTCAATTCAATTCAAACCCTAATTCCAACTTGGAATATCAAAGTTCACTAAAATTTGCCAAATCGATTTCAAACTTGAAGAGAGGCTTAAGCAAATGAAATAATATGCTATTTGTGAAGGGATTACCTCATTTTGCAACTCAAGAAAATTCTTGAGTTGCCCAAGTATCCAAAATGCAAGCTTTCTTGGTCCAAAGTGTAGCAAGTGAGCTCATGCACATTTTTTATGAACTGGGGATGGATTTTTGGGGTTGTTTTGATGATGAAGTGAGGGGGTGAAGGTGGTGGAGAAGAGGGGGTTGCCATGGGCTTGAGGAGAGGAAAACAAAAGATGAATATGGTGAAGGAAGTGAAGAGAGAAGATAATGGTCAAATGTCAAGGAACCCCTCTCCTTCTCTCTCTTGCCCATACCATTCACTATACAACATTTTCTATTTCTTTTCTTTTCTATTCTTTTCTTTTCTCATTTAAATTCAACAACCATGCTAAAAATAATGAAGAGAAGGCCATGAAGATAATGTAACAAGTGCTAAAAAAATGACATGTGCCCAAAACACGCTTAAAATCCGATTAGCGATATTCAATCGCGATTAGCACTAAAATTGTGTCAAATAAATCATAAACTTTCATAATTTGCATGAATCATATAAAGCACCCTCATTTCAGTAATTTCCATAATTTTCCAAATTTTTCCCAATTTATCGGTATTTAATTATACCGCCTTATTAAAATATTCAATATATTATTATTTAATTATAAAAATTCCCAAAAATAATATTTTATTTTTCTGAAATGTTACAATCTTCCCCCCTTAAAGAAATTCGGTCCCCGAATTTAAATTTAAACTCCCCTAATTTCTAAAACATTTCAGTAAAAAGATCAAGTTGTCGGGGTCCCGAGATCATAAATGCACAAAACACATCGTAGCGTATTGCATGCGCATAAACAATGAGCAGATTACTCAAAATTAAAACTCCGTCCAGCATCCCGCAATCATCGGAGTCATGGTGAAGACACCAATGTCAAATCCAATACGAAAACCAGCATGATATACATCAACACTATACACGTAAACATCAAATCTATACATGTAAATATCTGAAGGAAATGCATGACAAACCGTTTTAAATCGCTATGCGATTTTCATATATATATATATATATATATAAATATAACAGTCGGTGATCCCGCCTCAAAAGTATCCCATACGATCCAATATCTATAATATGACATCCTCAAGTCAAGAGTGCGGATCTATCATCAATATATAGCTCGTACGATAAATCCGGCGTATGACCTCCTAAATCTGGGTACGGGTCAAATGTCACATCTATCAAATTATTCATCTGGTATCCTCTTTATTCAAATATCATGATCCGGGGTACTGATCTACGTCTAGTATAACACTGATACCACATATGTAAGCATGCGTGTCTATGAAAACACCATGTCAAAGGACCCGCTAAAACATCATGTCGTATCTCAAATACGAACAATGTCACATCACCGATCTCATGGCCTCAAGCCCAATCTCATCGACTCATCTCCAATCCCAAGTATTATCCTCATCATCCGTGTATATGTATATGTATATATATATATATATATATATATACATAGTCCCATACCGATGTGTGTGTATATATATATACATATCCCCATATACGCACAAGTAAAAATAAATGTATGCAAGTATGTGTGTGCGTGTGGGTGTAACAACTATTCTATGGTTCGCGACTAAGAAGCTAAACTAAGTTACTTCTAACTACCCTAAGTTAAACCATGAACACATAACCATATCTTGAATATCCATGTCTCACATAAAAGATATCATATATATATATATATATATATATATATATAGTATATATATATAGCATACTATACATCGAACTGCGGGGGTGCTATACGCCATCCACCCGACTTCCCCCGTAGATATATATCTACTCACCTGCTCTTGCTTACCGATGTCGATGTCGCCATGCCCATCCTTGTTGCTCCAAACCCACTCGAGGGTACCTACATGTATACCACAAGACAACGTAAATGGAAATAGCGCACGAAAACCAAATCGGCACGCGTATCGTTCATAGGTCAAAACCCATAGCCTCGCATGCAAAACACGATCAATAACCCTAGTCGTTGACGTTCAAACGCCACACGACGGAAACACAATACCAAATCCAAATCCATTAAAATCCGCAAAAAGAATTCAGAAACTTAGAAAACATGCTCCAGATTTTGTTCCAGGTGAAATTAGGCAATTATGCATATGGGGTAGGTCTAATTTGACTAAAATGAAGCCATGGACCAAGCACGGAAAGATTCCAATGTACCATGGCCGTAAATTGCGGCCAAAAAGAGAAAAAAAGTCGGCCAAAATGAAGAGATATGGTCTCGAGTCTTGGGAACAGCTTCTAAGTTGCCTGCACGACTCACAGTCTTCGCTAAATATTTTTTAGGTGTTCCCGGTGATAGCAGATTTCATATTTCCTACAGAATTCCACAAAAATACGGATATCGGGGATTTCTAAGTTCTCTAATAGGGGATTAAGTCTTAGGTTTAGGTCTCCAATCAATCACCACAGGGGTTTAAGGTTAATATTAAGTCTCAATTATACTATCTCAATTCAATTCAAACCCTAATTCCAACTTGGAATATCAAAGTTCACTAAAATTTGCCAAATCGATTTCAAACTTGAAGAGAGGCTTAACCAAATGAAATAATATGCTATTTGTGAAGGGATTACCTCATTTTGCAACTCAAGAAAATTCTTGAGTTGCCCAAGTATCCAAAATGCAAGCTTTCTTGGTCCAAAGTGTAGCAAGTGAGCTCATGCACATTTTTTATGAACTGGGGATGGATTTTTGGGGTTGTTTTGATGATGAAGTGAGGGGGTGAAGGTGGTGGAGAAGAGGGGGTTGCCATGGGCTTGAGGAGAGGAAAACAAAAGATGAATATGGTGAAGGAAGTGAAGAGAGAAGATAATGGTCAAATGTCAAGGAACCCCTCTCCTTCTCTCTCTTGCCCATACCATTCACTATACAACATTTTCTATTTCTTTTCTTTTCTATTCTTTTCTTTTCTCATTTAAATTCAACAACCATGCTAAAAATAATGAAGAGAAGGCCATGAAGATAATGTAACAAGTGCTAAAAAAATGACATGTGCCCAAAACACGCTTAAAATCCGATTAGCGATATTCAATCGCGATTAGCACTAAAATTGTGTCAAATAAATCATAAACTTTCATAAT
Source organism: Agapanthus africanus (assembly GCA_030015575.1). NCBI lineage: Eukaryota > Viridiplantae > Streptophyta > Magnoliopsida > Asparagales > Amaryllidaceae > Agapanthus > Agapanthus africanus. The sequence continues at coordinate 192,432,188 of JASDDO010000016.1, read as the reverse complement.
TTGCATGAATCATATAAAGCACCCTCATTTCAGTAATTTCCATAATTTTCCAAATTTTTCCCAATTTATCGGTATTTAATTATACCGCCTTATTAAAATATTCAATATATTATTATTTAATTATAAAAATTCCCAAAAATAATATTTTATTTTTCTGAAATGTTACAATCTTCCCCCCCTTAAAGAAATTCGGTCCCCGAATTTAAATTTAAACTCCCCTAATTTCTAAAACATTTCAGTAAAAAGATCAAGTTGTCGGGGTCCCGAGATCATAAATGCACAAAACACATCGTAGCGTAATGCATGCGCATAAACAATGAGCAGATAACTCAAAATTAAAACTCCGTCAAGCATCCCGCAATCATCGGAGTCATGGTGAAGACACCAATGTCAAATCCAATACGAAAACCAGCATGATATACATCAACACTATACACGTAAACATCAAATCTATACATGTAAATATCTGAAGGAAATGCATGACAAACCGTTTTAAATCGCTATGCGATGTGCATATAGCGGCACAGTGGCGGACGTCTATTATAAGAAAATAACTATATATATATATATGATATATATACATATCCATTGTTTAAAAATGTACGCCCCGCCATTTTGAAAACAATTTAGAAGGGTTTCCTTGTTTTAAACGCTTGGTGTCATATCAGACACGTAGGTAGATACTGAAACTATAGCTCCCTTTTTGGAAATCCCTTCGATAACTATCAATGCATGCAAAATATATCCAGGTACTGTCCTCTGACTAGTCCTGCTCAGTACGAAAACAAATAGTAATATCATAAAAATGTACTGCTCCATAAGAAATCAATTCCCAAAATGTGCATATGAATGTTGCGTGCATCTGGTGCGCACGGAAATCAAAATTCATGAATGTTCCATACATGTGCACAGAAACAACATCTAAGTGCAACGGGTGTGCACGAAACATCTGTCAAGGAAACGGTGTGCCAGACAGCAATATCAGGTGCATCTGATATGCACAAAGATTCCTGATTTAGTGCATCTGGTGTGCACCAAAATCACATCTCAATCATGCGCCCAACATGCGCGAAAATCCAAATCAGGTGCATCCATCAGGCACGAATAAAAATCTAAATCATGTGCATCCAACATGCACGAAATCACGAAATCCAATATCAAGCGCCGAACATGCGCAAAAATCCAATCCAAGCGCGTCAAATATGCGCAAGAATCAAAATCAAGTGCACGATGTGCACGAAAAAGAATATCGAATATCACAATCGAAATCGACGTTATACAACACATTTCAATCAAAATCCCAATCAGGTATACCGTGGTATAAAATCTCACCATCCTGTGCATCGGCGTGCACAAAAGAAAATCAAATACTAAAAGTGCATGAAAACTATGCCGAAAGAATAAGTCAAATCATATGCTTACCATAGGTATGAAATCAAAATCAGCATCTCTAATGACATCAAATCAAAGTCAAGTGCAACTGTGGTGCACAAAATCCCAACCATGCAAATAAACCGTCCAAATATACTGAAATCCAAAGTGAAGGAAATAGCCCCACTCTAGCACATCCTCTAAAGATCTCTGGCCAACTGTCATGGTCACTCATAACATGTCTCGTCGACGATGCCGAACTCTGTCCTACTGGGTGTGCGTCAAATGACCGCTCGTGGGTCCAGGTCTTCTCATTTAGTATTCCAGAAAGGTACTGTCGAGGTCTCTCCCAATCTCGTTTCTGCCGAACTACCTGGAGGTTATCACCCTTCACTAAATCTGTTTCTTGTTCCGGAACGGCTGCATACTCATTGCGACTCCTTCTAGAAGATATATCCATATGTAATGCCTCTGTATGCGTGTCGCATCTCTAATGTCTGCGGAGTGCAACGTCATCTCATCAAGATCTCGTACGAACCTCTTACTCCTCTTCTTTCTAATGACGACTGCTTTGGACTCGTCTCCTCGTGGCTGTATGGACTGTGCTCCAACGGCTATACTCGTATCTGGAGTCTCCCAAGCAATGCATCCCATCACATGATATCCGAAAGATGTCGAAACATTCGATCGATTCGTCAAAACCTCATAATCCCCCAAGTGATCAACATCTTGAGTACAGTTTAATAATATCGAGTACATGCCACAACACCTATGGACCAACCGTAGAAGGGCAAACCCAAGCCTCATTAATGGCACAGCGGAACTGCCGCAAACCAGATGGATCGAAGGCTTTCACATGGTCATTAAGTCGATTTAGGGTTTCATTCTTCTAGAGGGTCCGTAGAGTTACTTGCATGTTTTCTTCAAATACTTTAAACATGGAAAAATGGGTTTCTGACATTCGATTGTCTCTATCGACTCCCAACGTATCTGTGTGAAGCATCCTCAAGCTGGAATCAATCAATCTGATAACCTCGCATCGGGGTAAGCGAACGAACCATATGTCCTAGTCATTCATCCTTGGATGACTAGCGACCGTCTATCATATCACTGTGTATAACTCGTACTGCGATAGCTCCAACATCTGGGGCTATATCTCGTCTTTCGCAGCAGCAACTGGCTCATTCGTCTGCACGCTGAACAGTGCCTCGATCATCATGAACAAGAGACACATTAATGGTTATCATATTCTGGCTGGCCTCTATCAGTTGCTCAATCCTCTGGTGCTGATCTGCACGTCCGAGAAATCTCATAACAGCGATCCATCAAACGCTCATGGTGTGAAAACACAATAAAACGACGCCTCTATGCAATCGTATGTCCCTGGAATCACGCTCTGATCATTCCTCGTCCGTGACGAACTCGTGCTGATCGCAACTCTAGCCGTAGCTCCCCACGCCCGTACAACCGTGATAACAAAACCATAACTGGTACTGATGAGGCTAGATCAAAGGAATGAATATAATACTGTGCAAGGAAATGTACATCCTAAGGCTTCTTAAGCGGAGTATCGTATCATAAGTATGCCGCGGAACATACACACGGTATGCCACTCTACTTGAGTCGCCTACTCCATCAACCAAGGGTCATCCTACACTCCGAAGGTAAAACCTAGCGCTCCGATACCAACTTTGTCACGACCCGAAAAGTACGGAACGTGACTGGCACTTAAATTACGAAACGTCTCGAGGCGTACGTAATCTAAGTAAGCCAAAACCCAGAAATGAAAACCAAAAGAAGCAGTAGAGTGAAGGAAAAACCAATTCAAAGATGGTAGTTTTAATAGCATAAGCCGATTTATGCGTTTTAAAAACATCAAGTCATTTTTGAAAATTTTGGCAGAGTTTCCTTTGTAAATACTGGCCCCAAACTGGATACAACATGAATAGTATACGAAATAAAAAAAAAGGCATCCCCAAACGGGAGCTAGCTCTTCGTCAGTCGACGGTCACAACCACGCAAGCAATATAATATACAACGCCGAAAGGCGAGGATCAAAACTCAAAAGAAACTCAAAATCAACATGAAAACCATAATAATACAACGCGCGACTCTAAGGTCGAAAGAATAAACACTTGTATTCTATCTCTATCAAATATACAAGTCTGGTTGATGGAATTTCTAGATACAACTGAAATAATAAATTAACAATGGTGGTCCTGATGCAAAAGAACCCACCTACCAAAGTAATCACCCAGAAGGAACAGTGAGCCAGCAAAGCCGCAACGAAACCTGTACGGCAAAACCAGCAAGAAACTGTGGCACAACGGGGGTGAGTTGCCAACTCGTGAGTAGAAAACATCACCGAGTAGATATCGCATGTATGACACAATCCTAGGTCAATACGATCAAGTAAATATAACCTCAAAATGATAAGTCTGAAGCATAAAAAGGTGGACGGGGCAAAAGTCTATAAATAAGTGTAATCACAGTGCTTGTGTCAGGGCCTCAGGTAGCAATATATCATATGTATGAGGTATGAATGTAATGTAATGAAATGAGAGAGACAACTGTTTTCTATTTTTAATGAGATATCTTTATGTATATAAATCGAGTAACGTCAATGAAATCAACTGAGAAATCCGTGTCAAGTATCGACACAAAACATAAATCCAAATATCTCAATATCTTAGGCTCCGGCTGCCCGGACTGACCTGTATCATCAAATCCCAATATCTCAGTGTCTCAAATCTCAAATCTCAAATCTCATTATCTCAAATCTCCAATATCAATATCTCAGGCATCCCTATCATCTGCGGGATCAGCCCACGGGCTCCGGCAGAACGGATCAGCCTGTATCCATCTCATGACTCCGGCCGGTATCCTCCGGATAACCGACGAGTCCAAATAATATCACCGGTAGGTAGTGCTCCCCTGCCAGGCTCATCGAATACAACTCGAGCTTCTTGCCCCGGGGTACCATACCGGGCCCACCATGTAACCGAGACGGTTCATCCAACTCCTCGAATCGGTCCTCGAAATCCAACAGCAATCCTGAAAACTCATGGTGGACGACTCATACATCACGAGAAAACCGCAATTTGCATTCTAAAATGATGATACTAAGCTTTTATTAAATTCTTGCGGTTTTCCCCCAAATCCAGAAATCTCATGTAAATCCGAAATCTTCAAAATAATCAGATACCAATAAACAGTGAATACCGGCATAAATCTCCATAATACTGCATAACCGATGAATATATGAATGCACCTAATATCATGCAATGAATGCAATATTTAAACTAGCATATGGAAGCTATAACATATTGCGACTATCAGCTATCATGCTATGTCAATGAAAAGGTATTTTCTAAAGTGTACGTGGCATGGAAAGTACCGATGATGGTGTGTGAGCCGGCAAGTAAGTGTATGTGGAATATACGCATCATCGGTAATGGTGCTGGTGTCCTGACAACATGATCTCAATAATGGCACATGAAAAAAACAATATAAGCATGCGATGCGATGCGAACTGCAATAATATGCGGGAGCTGAATATCAAATACAATGATAACGAATCTGCGTATTTCTAAGTATGAGTCATACAGTTTTACCATTTGAAATAACACGAATCGTGGTGTTTTGAAAATAAGGGCTACGGTGTTTTTAAGAAAAGATACGTCCTTTGAAATATCCGTAGAATCTCTTGCCCTGCCTTTAATATACTCACGATTCGTTAGTTTTGAAATAGGTATGACTCGAGTCTAATCTATCACTTAAAGTAAACTACTGGACTAAACTAAACAGGCTGATCGAAAGGTAATGAAACCGCCTAACATCTGAGTCGATACATATATATATATAAATATAACAGTCAGTGATCCCGCCTCAAAAGTATTCCATACGATCCAATATCTATAATATGACATCCTCAAGTCAAGAGTGCGGATCTATCATCAATATATAGCTCTTACGGTAAATCCGTCGTACGGCCTCCCAAATCTGGGTACGGGTCAAATGTCACATCTATCAAATTATTCATCTGGTATCCTCTTTATTCAAATATCATGATCCGGGGTATTGATCTACGTCTAGTACAACACTGATACCACATATGTAAGCATACGTGTCTATGAAAACACCACGTCAAAGGACCCGCTAAAACATCATGTCGTATCTCAAATACGACCATGTTACATCACCGATCTCACGGCCTTAAGCCCAATCTCATCGACTCATCTCCAATCCCAAGTACTATCCTCATCATCCGTGTATATGTATACGTATATATATATACATAGTCCCATACCCATGTGTGTATATATATATATAAATATCCCTATATACGCACAAGTAAAAATAAATGTATGCAAGTATTTGTGTGCGTGTGGGTGTAACAACTATTCTAGGGTTCGCGACTAAGAAGCAAAACTAAGTTACTTTAACTACCCTAAGCTAAACCATGAACACATAACCATATCTTGAATATCCATGTCTCACATAAAAGATATCATATATATATAGCATACTATACATCGAACTGCGGGGGTGCTATACGCCATCCACCCGACTTCTCCCGAAGATATATATCTACTCACCTGCTCTTGCTTGCCGAGGTCGATGTCGCCATGCCCCTCCTTGTTACTCCGAACTAACTCGTGGGTACCTACATGTATACCACAAGACAAAGTAAATGGAAATAGCGCACGAAACCAAATCGGCACGCGTATCGTTCATAAGTCAAAACCCATAGCCTCGCATGCAAAACACGATCAGTAACCCTAGTCGTTGACGTTCAAACGCCACATGACGGAAACACAATATCAAATACCAAATCCAAATTCATTAATAGCTGCAAAACGAATTCAGAAACTTAGAAAACATGCTCCATATTTTGTTTCAGGTGAAATTAGGAAATTCTGCATATGGGGTAGGTCTAATTTGACTAAAATGAAGCCATTGACCAAGCACGGAATGATTACAATGTACCATGGCCGTAAATTGCAGAAAAAAAGAGAAAAAATTCGGCCAAAATGAAGAGATATGGTCTCGGGTCTTGGGAACAGCTTCTAGGTTGTCTGCATGACTCACAGTCTTCGCTAAATATTTTTCAGTTGTCCCGGGTGATAGCAGATTTCATATTTCCTACAGAATTCCATAAAAATACGGATATCACGGATTTCTAAGTTCGCTAATAGGGGCTTAAGTCTCAGGTTTAGGTCTCCAATCATTCACCACAGGAGTTTAAGGTCAATATTAAGTCTCAATTACACTATCTCAATTCAATTCAAACCCTAATTCCCACTTGGAACATCAAAGTTCACTAAACTTTGCCAAATCGATTTCAAACTTGAAGAGAGGCTTAAGAAAATGAAATACTATGCTATTTGTGAAGGGATTACCTCATTTGGCAACTCAAGAAAATTCTTGAGTTGCCCAAGTGTCCAAAATGCAAGCTTTCTTGGTCCAAAGTGTAGCTAGTGAGCTCATGCACATTTTTTGTGAAGTTGGGATGGATTTTTGGGGTTGTTTTGATGATGAAGTGAGGGGGTGAAGGTGGTGGAGGAGAGGGGGCAGCCATGGGATTGAGGAAAGGAAAACAAAAGATGAAGATGATGAAGGAAGTGAAGAGAGAAGACAATGGTCAAAGGTCAAGTAACGCCTCTCCGTCTCTCTCTTGCCCATACCATTCACTATACAACATTTTCTATTTGTTTTCTTTTATATTCATTTCTCTTCTCATTTAAATTCAACAACCATGCTAAAAATAATGAAGAGAAGGCCATGAAGAAAATGTAACAAGTGCTAAAAAAATGACATGTGCCGAAAACACGCTTAAAGTTCGATTAGCGATATTTAATTGCGATTATCATTAAAATTGTGTCAAATAAATCATAAACTTTCATAATTTGCATGAATCATATAAAGCACCCTCATTTCAGTAATTTCCATAATTTTCTAAATTTTTCTCAATTCATCGGTATTTAATTATACCGCCTTATTAAAATATTCAATATATTATTATTTAATTATAAAACTTCCTAAAAATAATATTTTATTATTCTGAAATGTTACAATAGCATTGGTTGTAAAGTCAAAAATTCTCTCGAGGAGTAATAAAACTCACGGTGGGATCGGGATCCAACTATTACCGTGTGACAACTTTGAAGAAATCCTACCAAAATCATCATACTCCAGATGGTATGCAAAACTAGTAAGTTTCCTTTTCTTCTGAAACTCCCGATGTGGATTTTTGCCCTAGGCTCTTATGACCTTGACGAAGGCCAACATATTATAAGACGCAAGTCAAGTTCTACCCGTCATTGTCTAGGTTAATTTGAACCCATTCGTACAAACCCTTGACGAAGGCCAAAATAGCTGTATGTATGTCCCAAATTAACGCATATATCTATGCTACAGATGAATACCCAGCTGCTACCAATCTCTATGCCTTGGCGAAGGTCAAAATACATAGCTTGAATAATACTGAATACCCATGTAAAATGACAGAAGGCTACGGCTGGTTTTGGCGAAAACCGTGAACCTAATGAACTTGATATAGTCGAAGGAACCATGATAACTTTTAAAAGGCGTGGTTTAGGCTCCGCATTTAAAAGTTGTTTTTCAAGAAAACCGAGTGGTTTTGAAATTGTTCCAACGATTTAACTTTGGTTTGTTTTCTTTGCATTAAACAATATTAATGCGGTCCCATCAGTTAACCCAATCATTGCAGAAAGAAACGAAAATAGAGCGTATGCTTATACCATCCGCATTCGCCACGGCGCCCCGTCATGCACCGTTAGGTTACTTAATTAACGGCAGAGCGGGGGCTGGACTAGCGCAGGTGCAAAACATAAACAATGTTTATTATATATAATATATATAGCCATTCGTCTCACGCAATAATAGGCATTCCAGATCACAGCAACACAGATGAATATATTGGATATACTAGGATTTCTGTGTTTCGTTTTAGCCTAGAACGAAAAGCGGATTCCACGGTCGTGATGAATAGCCAAACTCAATCCTAGACCCCAACGGGTGCGGCAAACTACTGTTAGGGATATGTATGCCTTAGAGGCCATTATTATACACTGATGATATGAACTGTCGGATAATTCAACCAGATTCCCGACTAAGTGATCGCGTACTATACGCAATTGCGATGGAGTTTTGATCCGAATCAAAATTTCGTGGCAATCGATCAAATAAGACTAAACGGCTAGATTTACAATAAACTAACTAGTTTTCACAAAACTAATTGTTCCGGATTCTAAATATTGTATCACATATCATTAAAGTCTAAACGATATTAAACATTTCGATCGGTTTAATAAACACCCACAAATTCCAGAGACCTCAACAACTTGAGAATCATTAAAAACATCCAGAATGTGCCAAATGACCTAATGGAGTAGCACTGAAAAAATGATACCACAACCCTGTTGGAGATAGTGCCCTCAGAGTCAATTATTGGATCAGAGGCACGTGATTACAATGATTGATGGAGGACCTATCCCGATAGGGCAGTCTTACTCGAGATGATAGTATGATATCTGGTTTATCTTTATCATCGTGTACTGCTTTAGGTGACCTGACAGGTCACTATGTCACGTTGATAGAGCCCCTAGGATTCTTGCTTGACCACCAGCAGTATGAGGGCGATCATATACGTGGGAGCTGGTAGTCTATAAGCACATCCTTAGATGGTCCCTAGTCGTGTGAGTTTCGAGATAGGGCATCGATACTCCAGAGTAGACTAGTGTGTACATTCGAGACCCCGACGAGGGGCGGTGGCCGGTCTCATAAGCCACTGGTGTCAGTTGGTTCACCTAAGATGTATACAGGTGCTCATTGGGTTATGAGTACACCGGACAGGACTCGCCGGGAACATGCTAGTTGGTCATATACCAGACGTCAGATGGCAGTTCCCTGGTGACATGTGTACAGGTTAGTTCATCGAACTGGGGATCGTCATTTGTCTCGTGTGAGTTCCCACTGTACTTTGATTACTACCCTACCACGGCTCAAAGGAGTCGTGCAAACAGGTTTTAGTTGGGTACAGTCCCGAGCCATATGGAGGCAGTGAGCGCATCTTCAGGGGTTCGTCTCTCCCGGTATTGGGGGTGAGGTCGAGCTGTATCTAGTAGAGCCATTACACGAAGCCCTCGGCCGAGGCAAGGAGATTTACTGAGAGGTATTCCAGTAGTATCTCAGGGTGTTCTGGGCTACACTCCGACACGACTTGTACCGCTTTTGGGGGTCTGACTTTTACCAATCCCCTAGGCTCGCCATGCGATGCTCATAGACGAACGGACCGGACTGTACGGATATTGTCACTGACAGGCTCAGTAGGGTTGTCAGGCTGAGTTCGCTCACAGACGTCCCTTTTAGTCAATACCTGGTAGCCCGTTACGTATTGGCTTATACCTCTGACGTGCTAGTGGTTAAATCCACAACCAAGGTGTTGACGAGTCTTTAGAGTCCCCCACATTCAGTTACTCAAGCTTTCGGGCGAAAAGTTGTAGAGGCTGTATGGAGATATGGCAAGGTCCGATCAGATACGTGCGGTATTGCACAGATCAGGATCGGACAATTTGTACTACTGGCCGTATGGTTATATGGCAGGGTTCGATCAGATACGTGCGGTATTGCACGAATCAGGATCGAACGGATAATACTAGCCGGCTTTGGTTTAAGACGGATTCTAGTATAGTACAGTGTAGATTTTGTTTCATTGCATTTGTATTTCGGTCGGAATACAGATGCGGGTGTGTATGCACAGTAGCGGGGTTTTTCCTGTAATTTATTACGGGACCAGTTTTCTGGAGTTGCTAGTTTGCTTTCCGTTTCGGCCAATTTCCTTTGTATCGTTCATTGGCCGAAGATTGGTGGAGGAGGGCTTATTTGCATTTGTGCAAATAAGCAATTGTGGAGGGGGTCTTTGCATTTTTGTTGTATCATGATGGTGCACCATCCTTTGACCTTGCTTGACTTCTTGCTTCATGATGGTGTCATGATGGCTTGACCTTTGTTGTGATGATGAGGTTGGTGGAGTATGGCTTTTTTGATAATCATTTCCTTTCATGATATCTTTTGACCTCACTCACTTGTATTATTGTGTGAGAACCTCCCTCATTCTTTGGACACTACACACTCTCTCTCCCTCTTCATGTCATGGCCGGCCTTGGCTCTTGGGGGGCTGTCCAACATTTTGAGTGTGGGATTTTGGTTCATTTCATGTTGCAAAAATCCCACAAGATCAATCTCCAAAGCTCCAAGTATCATTCCTCCACCAAATGGCAATTCCACAACCCCAAAGTGAGACTTGAGCACTACACATTCTACAGCAAACCTTGGGCACGTCGACTAGCCATCTTCGTGCCCGAGTTGCCTCGGCATTGAGGTGGGAGCCCATAAAAGATGCAGACGATGTGGTGCCCTTCCGGCAAGGAGGCGAAGACCGGAGTTTCCGCAGGAGATCGGGACGACGACGAGAAGACCGGAGGACTTGGATCAGTCGGTATATCTCTATTCCCTATCTTGTAGTTAGCTAGGACTAGTTAATGGTTCGATCCGGGTTTTAGTGCGCGGTGGTGCCGGTTTGCTAAGTTCGCAAAATTAAAGTTTATCACCGCTTCCGCATTTTGGCCTCGGGATGGAGGCCGGGGCGCCGCCGTGCACTTACAATGGTATCAGAGCCTCGCCATTAACTTAGTCTAGCTTTGTTTAATGTGTTTACATTTTCGATCGACCAAAATTCCATAATCCGCGTTTTTGTTCACATCAGTTTTCTGTTGAAATTTTTTGGAGTCGAAAATTTTTCAGGTTGCAGAAAAGTGATGTACTGGAAGTTATAAGAGTTCTGTAGAAATTCGAGGCACTAATTCCACTACAGGAGCGCGGAACCGCGGCCAAACCCCCCCTTGGGCCGCGGTTCCGCCGCAATATGTTGGGTTTGCTGCATCAATTTTCTACAGTCTCTTTCTGGGCAGAAAATAGGGGTTTTGGAATATTAAACTTGGGCCCAGAATTTCTGTGAGTGCTACAGTATTGCTTGGGGGCCCACTTATTAATTTTTGATCGATCAGATATTTTAAACACATTAGTTCATAGTATTTACATTATATCTGCGACCGTGAATGTCCCTTTATCGGTAAATCCAGTTTAACTGCTATAGCCCGGTTAGACGGATTTGCGAACGTGACTTTCACGTTGATGTTCTGTGTTATGCTGTGTTGTTGCGGATCGGTCGTGGGGGATAGCCTGGTTGCAATGCTAGTACAGTTGTGGTTGTATTATGTACATTTGATATTGCGGGACGAGCGTCCGACATGTGGACTGCCGTCACTGCCTGTTTGTATTATTTTTTTGGGGCATGACCAGGTTGCGGTCGATGTACCCGTTGTATGTATATTTTACTTTCTGTACTAGGATTACCCCGCGGAGGGGTGCACGGATAGCCGGGTTCTAGAGGGCAACAAGCCCGCATCTCATGGCATTGAGACGGAGGGGGATTTACTCTAGAATTGGCGGGCTGTTCGCCCCACTCGTAGGGGGTACAGGTTGACCCAGGAGGGGTGCCCAAGTTACCGGATTCCGTGAAGTGCTGGGTGGTCCATTCACAGTACTGAAGGGGGCTGCCTCGCTTCAGGTTTTGGCGGGTGACTTGCCGCGCCCGTAGGGGTCTAGGATTACACTGCACAGGTTATCCACACGACCAGGGGAACGTCGGGTTTCAGTAGTGGCTCTGTGAAACCCGGGGATCCCAGATATCTGTATTGTTCTGTGATGCTGTACATTTCTGTAATGTTGCATTTCTTAACACGCCTTGAGCGAAATATAATATATTGGTATATATATTAGTAGATGTTGTATATGTTTTGCATCCGCGCTAGTCCAGTCCCCGCTCTGTCGTTAGTTAGCTAACCTAACGGGTAATGACGGGACCCAGTGGCGAATGCGGATGGCATATACGTACGTCAGTATATTTTCGTTCTTTGTGGTGTGATCCATTGATGGGACTGCATTGATTCGGATCAATGCAAGTTAAAAACAAACCTAATCTGATGTTGTTGGAACACTTTTCAAAAAGCTGTTATTGCAAGGACGTTCACTTTTGTTTTGCATCGTGGTATTCAGTTGGAATATCCTGCTCCTCAGTTGACGAGGCAAGGGCCGAGATCCCTTCACCGGGAGTGACCCCTTGGACAAAAAGTTTGCGTCAGGGCAATGACTTCACTATAGCCGATTACTTTTGCTTTGCTCCGTGGTATTCAGTTGGAATATCCTGGACCTCATTCTACGGGGAAAGAGCCGAGATCCCTTCACCGGGAGTGACCTCTTTAGCAAAGGTTTTCGTCACTATATTTTTAAAAGCTATCAGTTCCTTCAACGATATAAGGTTCATTACGTTAAAGGTTTTCGCCAGAAACCATTCGTAGCCCTCCATCATTTCAGTTAAATATTCGGTAGTATTCAAGCTATGTATTTTGACCTCACGCCAAGGCATAGTGATTGGTAGCTGCCGGGTATTTATCTGTTGCATAGATAGATGTGTTGGTTTGGGACAGTCGTACTACTATTTTGGCCTACGTCAAGGGTATGTACGGGTGGATTCAAATTAACCTGGATAATGATGGGCAGAACTTGACATGTGACTTATGATATTTTGACCTCACGCCAAGGTCATAAGAGCATGGGGCAGAAATCACATCGGGAGTTTCAAAAGAACTGAAACTTGCCAGATATGCGCATACCTTCTGGAGTGTGACACCGTGAGCGGATTCCGTCACGTTATCATGCGATGATAGTTGGATCCCGATTCCCACTGATGAGTTGGTATACTCCTCGGGTGATCCCGACTAATTCTTCTTTCAGGTTTGGAGGAGAATTTGACGGTACAGTGGGAGGTTTCCAGATTAGATAAATTGGTAACCATTCTGATCTAGGTTAGAGTGCACGCTGAGTGTTTCTTTTCTCTCTCTCTTTGGCAGCGACCATTGACCCGACCCTAAGACAATGACTCAGTGACCAAGTTGACCAAACCTTCTTAACACTGGCTTATGGATTGTCAGAGTTGCAAACCTCATTGCCACTCCTACTTTTACCCTTTCTCCAGGACACCCCGTATTACTACGAACGTCCACTTCCATTGGACAAAACAATCGTATGGTTAGATACGAACTCGAAGGAATTTATTCAAGGATGGTTTCCGGTTCTGAAGAAAACGGATAGGACTATTCAGTTGTCTTTTCCTTTCACCTTCTTTCTCAAGTTGTGAGTACTCCTTGGTTTAGGAGATAGTACACCTATTACGCAAATTGGATAGTCTTCTTCCAAACCTTAGGCTGGTGCCGACCGGTAGGGAATGAAGAAAACCAATTAGCCTAACGATGGTGTACATAAGGTATTAGGTTAAGACAAAGCAAGGGATTAGTAAGAGGGCAAAGTAAATTGCGACTGCTATTCACGACCAAACCAAGTATTCCTTCGCCAATCCTAAATCACCTTTGTATTTCTCCAGGACACTCCGTATCACTACGAAGATCCACAGTTTATTGGATACTCCATCGTATGGTTATATACGAACTCGAAAGGAACTTGTTCCAGTTCGGGGATGGATTCTGGTTCAGGAGAAATAGGAATAAGATTTATTCAGGTGTCTTTTATCTTCACCTTCTCTCGCATTGCGAGTGTTCCTAGGATTAGGATAGTACACCCATTATGCTTATTGGATAGTCTTCTTCCAAATCATAGGCTGGTGCGGAACGGTAGGGAAGGAAGAAAACCATTTGGCCTAAAGGGGTGTGCAGAAGGTAATGACTAAAGACATATGAAGGGATTTGGAGAGGTGGCAAAGAATTATACGGTTACAGTCGTAAATCTGGAAGAGGCATTACTAGGAATACCGGGATACCCCATCGAAACATTTCAATGTTTCAGTTTCACTGTGTACTGTTAAACGAAAACTGATTTCCCAGTTAGACACTTGCTCCAGGGTATGTATTTACCAAGTATGATTCTCACATCTGTATAGTCTTACAGATGATGAGTGGGAGTAAGTTATTGGGAATTAGGTGATAATCCTCATTATATCGGGATTCGTTGTAATCGGTGATATTTGAGGAAATCACCTGGGCTGTTTGCCGGTCGGCAAATATTTGGTTTTGAATATCCGTTGTTATGCACCAATTTCAAATCGATATATCTGTACGTCTATTTTCATAGAGTGAGATATACCCTTTTGAAATTATGTCTACGACATTTACCTATATCAGTGGATGGTTATGTAAGGAGCATTAAACAGCGGTGTAATTCTTCTTAACCATAAGTACAGTTTTCAACCTACGACACACAGTAAATGAGTTATCAAACTCAAGGGACTTATACAGAGTATTGTATGTTGTCCAGGGTCCATCAGGACAGAGGGGTTGGTCCTCGTACTATATTCGGTTTACTTATGACTTCTCTAGTTTTTAGACAAGTGTTTCGTGGAAACACAGGGTCTGAATTTTGAGAAGTTGTAGGTATTTGAATAAAGTAGAGAACCAGATATTGCAAGTATCGGGATTCTTCAAAGTGATAGAAGATGTAGATACTTGTGTATGGTATTCAGTTGATAGTAATGATTAAGAGATCTTGCTTCTCTTTCAGGTTACTCATAATTGGAAGCAATCCTAAGTTGAGTAGCGTTGATCGGCCTCCTTCCATTTAGTTGACATGCACTGGAGACAGCTGCATGATTTGAATCTGGTTCAATTAAATCAGTGCCTCTGGTTCTATATTGGATATAGAACAGTTCATATCTTAACGTTGTTAAGGTACGGGGAGTTGTCCGGCTTATGCTTAAAACCAGACACTGGACAACTCAAGGCACGTTTCTGTAATGGCTGTTTGTGGGTTGACCCAGGCTATGACGCGGGTTGACTTTCTACCATCTGGAAGATCAATAGCGATATTGTTCTTGACTCGCCACAGTTTTATTAAAAATGGATTTTTTCAGAAAAAGGTAGTGGGAGTATGGTAGAACTGGAAGTGATTCCAGAACCACAAACGATTACTGAAGATTTGATAAGGAACCTAAAGATTAAATCTGGATTGACATTCCATTGGCCACTCCGCAGATAAGGTAGGTAACCTCAGGCACCCGAGAGGTACTTCGGTAGCCTCAAGGACAGTAGCAGGGAGGTTCTTGTTTACCCACACTTGCCATTGCTGCTGTTCCAGGCTGCGAGACCCGGCAGGAGGATGAGTATAGCGTCGTTCTGAACTGGCTTCAGAAGTGTACATGTATATGACTCTGCCAGAGGGTTGTCGTAGTCAGTGGGAGCAGCGGAAGCATTGGTGGACAGGTAGCTTATGTCTATTTATAGACTAAAGCAGATGTAGCGGAGATAGATCATCAATTTCTGATGTGACAGTCATAGGTTTGACTTCATCAGAATAGGGGATGGATCTGTTGAGAAGGTAGTAGGGTGTGATGTCATGGTATTTGGATGACATACACAGAGTAGGAAGTGATATTCCTAAACTACAATCGGTTATACTTTGGTCGTCACACAGTGGTTTCTCCACACAGGACTTGGATATTATATCAGACATACTGGTTACTAGATCTATGGTTTTAGATCTAGATTTGGGTGGTTTCCCAATTAAGGGTACTTAGACAGCATTCTAAGAGTATTTAGAATGGACGACTCCTGGCATGGTGGTGTACCTGCAGGTGATGGAGTGACCCTCTCTAAAGGTGTCTTACAGACTAACGAGGAGAAGGATGTGCATGATTGGCAGATCACTTGCTTAGGCAATTGAGTCAATCATGAGATGTCAAGTACCACACCAGATGTTGTTCTTGCACTAGATGCAATAAGTTGACATTGATCCAATCCTGGAGAAACAGTCGGAAACAGTTTTAGAACATAAGTAAATGTTCTAGGGATATGATAACGACAGCCTCATTCGGGAGACAGTTATCATTCCAGGCTTCCAAGGTGACCTGGACGACAAGGAGGTTGTCAGAGTTATAGTTTTCCTTCTAACGAGGGGCAGTATTTTGGACAGGTGGTCCAAGGCAATACTGAGGGTGGCATGGCGCAGGATACTGATTAAGTTCAGTTGACGATACAGTCTAAGAAGTTTGGATTTGGAGTTCATTTATGAGCTAGGTCCCATCAGACATCCAGACACATTCTAAGACAGGTATTGCTCATTTCGGGAGATGGGTTTCTTCGCGAACTTGAGATTTAGAGAGAAATAGAAAGAAACATCAAGGCGGATCCACTCACTAAGGCCATTCCTCGAACGCAATAGTTTCGCAAGCGAGCTTTGTGAGACTGACTAGTAAAGGAGTTGGGTGTTCGGTATCACACGTGCTATGAGTTTGCGACATCGCAATTATTAGCCTTGAGTGCAAGTGGGAGATTGTTGGAGATAGTGCCCTCAGAGTCAATTATTGGATCAGAGGCACGTGATTACAATGATTGATGGAGGACCTATCCCGATAGGGCAGTCTTACTCGAGATGATAGTATGCTATCTGGTTTATCTTTATCATCGTGTACTGCTTTAGGTGACCTGACAGGTCACTATTGTACGTTGATAGAGCCCCTAGGATTCTTGCTTGACCACCAGCAGTATGAGGGCGATCATATACGTGGGAGCTGTTAGTCTATAAGCACATCCTTAAATGGTCCCTAGTCGTGTGAGTTTCGAGATAGGGCATCGATACTCCAGAGTAGACTAGTGTGTACATTCGAGACCCCGACGAGGGGCGGTGGCCGGTCTCACAAGCCACTGGTGTTAGTTGGTTCAACTAAGATGTATACAGGTGCTCATTGGGTTATGAGTACACCGGACAGGACTCGCCGGGAACATGCTAGTTGGTCATATACCAGACGTCAGATGGCAGTTCCCTGGTGAAATGTGTACAGGTTAGTTCATCGACCTGGGGATCGTCATTTGTCTCGTGTGAGTTCCCACTGTACTTTGATTACTACCCTACCACGGCTCAAAGGAGTCGTGCAAATAGGTTTTAGTTGGGTACAGTCCCGAGCCACATGGAGGCAGTGAGCGCATCTTCAGGGGTTCGTCTCTCCTGGTATTGGGGGTGAGGTCGCGCTATGTCTAGGAGAGCCATTACACGAAGCCCTCGGCCGAGGCAAGGAGATTTACTGGTAGGTATTCCAGTAGTATCTCTGGGTGTTCTGGGCTACACTCCGATACGACTTGTACCTCTTTTAGGGGTCTGACTTTTACCAACCCCCTAGGCCCGCCATGCGATGCTCATAGAAGAACGGACCGGACTGTACGGATATTGTCACTGACAGGCTCAGTAGGGTTGTCAGGCTGAGTTCTCTCACAGACGTCCCTTTTAGTCAATACCTGGTAGCCCGTTACGTATTGGCTTATACCTCTGACGTGCTAGTGGTTAAATCCACAACCAAGGTGTTGACGAGTCTTTAGAGTCCCCTACATTCAGTTGCTCAAGCTTTCGGGCGAAAAGTTGTAGAGGCCGTATGGAGATATGGCATGGTCCGATCAGATACGTGCGGTATTGCACGGATCAGGATCGGACAATTTGTACTACTGGCCGTATGGTTATATGGCAGGGTTCGATCAAATACGTGCGGTATTGCACGAATCAGGATCGAACGGATAATACTAGCCGGCTTTGGTTTAAGCCGGATTCTAGTATAGTACAGTGTAGATTTTGTCTCATTGCATATGTATTTCAGTCGGAATACAGATGCGGGTGTGTATGCACAGTAGCGGGGTTTTTCCTGTAATTTATTACGGGATCAGTTTTCTGGAGTTGCCAGTTTGCTTTCCGTTTCGGCCAATTTCCTTTGTATCGTTCATTGGCCGAAGATTGGTGGAGGAGGGCTTATTTGCATTTGTGAAAATAAGCAATTGTGGAGGGGGTCTTTGCATTTTTGTTGTATCATGATGGTGCACCATCTTTTGACCTTGCTTGACTTCTTGCTTCATGATGGTGTCATGATGGCTTGACCTTTGTTGTGATGATGAGGTTGGTGGAGTATGGCTTTGTTGATAATCATTTCTTTTCATGATATCTTTTGACCTCTCTCACTTGTATTATTGTGTGAGAACCTCCCTCATTCTTTGGACACTACACACACTCTCTCCCTCTTCATGTCATGGCCGACCTTGGCTCTTGGAGGGCTGTCCAACATTTTGTGTGTGGGATTTTGGTTCATTTCATGTTGCAAAAATCCCACAAGATCAATCTCCAAAGCTCCAAGTATCATTCCTCCACCAAATGGCAATTCCACAACCCCAAAGTGAGACTTGAGCACTACACATTCTACAGCAAATCTTGGGCACGTCGACTAGCAAGCTTCGTGCCCGAGTTGCCTCGGCATTGAGGTGGGAGCCCGTAAAAGATGCAGACGATGTGGTGCCCTTCCGGCAAGGAGGCGAAGACCGGAGTTTCCGCAGGAGATCGGGACGACGACGAGAAGACCGGAGGACTTGGATCAGTCGGTATATCTCTATTCCCTATCTTGTAGTTAGCTAGGACTAGTTAATGGTTCGATCCGGGTTTTAGTGCGCGGTGGTGCCGGTTTGCTAAGTTCGCAAAATTAAAGTTTATCACCGCTTCCGCATTTTGGCCTCGGGATGGAGGCCGGGGCGCCGCCGTGCACTTACAAACCCGACTAACCTGCCGTGGAACCACGGCTAAACATAGAGTTTGGCCGCGCTTCCACGGCCGTTTGATTGAATTGGGTGCTCAAATTTCTAGAGGCTCCATTAAAAATCCTGCACGATTTTCTGCATATTTTTAATCACGAAAATTTCAACATTTGAAAAATTCGACTGAAAGTTCACTTTTGCGGGTTTTGAAAATCTGATCGGACACTTTAACATAGTAAAGACCTACCCAAATGTTCTAGCTTGGCTATAATAACATGAAAATCTACCATAGCACTATCATAAGGTTCTAGTGGCATCACGCATGCCGAATTTAAATTTTTCCCGTGCTAAGTTAGACTTAACCAAGATCGTCACTAAAATATTTTGGGTTAAACATGTGATAATATGTAAACTAAAGAAGTGAAGATGGCTATACCCTCGTAGATCGAGTCCTTCACTTCACAAGATCGGGGTTGTAGTCTACGCAACTCCACTAGGCTCCACTTGAGAGTTTGATCGAGCTTCCTCCGATGACCTTCGTGCCGAAGATGATCCACGCGAAGCCCACTAGCTCAAGCTACCTCTTCACTAATCTCATATTTGTGAAGTAAACACACCACACCAAAGTGCTAGTTTGGTGTGGGATGGTGAAGTAGGGGATTTGTGGCTCACTAATTTTGTGTTCAAGCTTCATGATTCACATCACATGTGAGGGTTGAAGCTTGAGGCATGATGAAGAGGAAGAAGAACATGTGAGCAAGAGAGCAACACTTGAAAAAAAACTAAGTGTTGTGAATGAGGTGTCTCATGGAAACCCATTGACCCTCACTCATTCAAGCATGGAGAAAAAATGCAATATAAAATTGCAACCATGCTTGAATAGTGAGTCAAGATGAATAAACAAAAGAAAAAAGGCCATGCCTCACCATCCTCCCATTGTCCACCTCAATTTCTATTTTTCTCAAAAATAGAAAATAAGCCATGCTTCATATATATTTATATATATATATATATATATATATATCATATATATATATATCATATATATATATATGATATATATATATATCATATATATATATATATATTAATACATATAAGAATATATTTAGTGAGCTAATGATATTAGTTAAGATATAATTATATCAAATATAATATATATCACATTATTAAATCAACGCTTGATTTAATAATCCAGTTATATCACATATAACCGACTAATATCATTTATCTGTGTATCACATTATCAAATCAACACTTGATTCGATAATCTGGTTATATCACATATAACCCAACTCGATAACAGATAACTTACAATACGGTATCACATACACGTATTGAATCAGGCCCACGCACATATCACATATGTATCGTACTTCATTTTGCTTGAACCAGGGAACCTCTGTGTGGGACTCTAAAGACTCGTCAATACGCCAGCAGTAGATGATAATCACATCAGTCACCTACAAGCCGTTAGCGGTACTAGCTGGGCGTAACGGCTACCCGGATATTGAGCGATATGAAGATCAACAAGCAAGCTTGTCCATACTCTCCATGAAGCCTATAAGTAACACTACCGCAAAGTCCGGTCTCTTCGTCTGATATGTCGCATATCATGTCTAGGGGTGGTAAACGTCAGACCCCAGTAACGTGATAAGTCATGCTGATGTCTGGACTATAACGGTTCGAGAAACTACTAATAACTCTTATCAGTAAATCTCAACAGCAGCCCTGGCCTGGGACTTCCAGTTATAGCCAATCGAGCATAGCGCAACATCAACCCCCAATACCAGGAGAGACGAAACCCCTCCTATCGCTCATTGCCTCCATGTGACTCGGGACTGTACCCAAAATCCACCAGTTTGCATAACTCCTCTTGAGCGTGGTAGGTAGGAAATCAAAGCACAGTGGGAGCCACACAAGTCTCTATGATGATCACAGGTCTACAAACTAACCTGTACCAGTGTCACCAGAGAATTGCATTCTGACGATAGATATAATACCAACTAGGAGTTCTCGGCGAGTCCTGTTCGGTGTAGCCATTCTCTAATGAGCACCTTTGTAAAATCTTTTATGTCACACACCAATGGTTGTGGGATCAACCATCGCCCGCTAAAGGACAAGAAACGTACACACTAGTCTACTGTGGAATATCGATGCCCTTGTCTCGATATCCCCTCGACTAGGAACTGTTAAAGGATGTACTTTTGGACCACCCTGGCCCCACTAGGATGATCTCATCATAATCCTGGTGTTCAACTGTAAGCCCGCGGGGGCGCCCCGGGCGTCGATCCGACGCCGGAAACGCGGAAAACAAAAACTTTGCGAACTTTGCAAAACGGCACCACCGCGGACTTTCTACCCGGATCGGGCCATTAACCTAGCTAGCTAGCAAAATAGAATACGGGTAGAGAAGTATACCAAGCGATCCGTGTCCTTCGGTCTTCGTCTCCACTCCGATCTCCTGCGGAATCTCCGTCACCTCCTCGCTCGTCGGAAAGGGGCACCACGTAGCCGGAATCTTTTACGGGCTCCCGCCTCTTGACCGAGGCAACTCGGGCGCGAAGTTGGCTAGCCGACGCGTCCAAGGCTTGCTGTGGAGTAGTGTAGTAAGCTTGTCTCTTTTGGGTATGTGAAGTTGCCATGGAAGATGTGGAGGAAAGGAGAATGATAGCTATGAAGGGATTTTTGCAAGCATAAGAAAATGAGATGATATATTTCCCCACTAGAAATTGATCCTCTCATCTCACTCTCACTTAGAAATGGCCGGCCCCCTCTCACTCAAAATAGATTGGAGAGAGAAAAAAGAAAATGGCACCACAATGTGTATATCAAAAAACAATATATAAAAAGGATAATATAAACCTCACATCCTTTCTCACTCATCTCACTAATCAATCCTTCCATCAAACCATCATGAGAAAGCAAGTGAAGAGATGCTAAAAGCATCTCATGATGACAAAGGCATAATATGCAAGGAAGCCCTCCACTAGTTGTTAATTGCAAACTTGCAATTAACACCCTCCATCAAGAAAGTCCGACCGAGAAGGAATGAAGAAAAACTGGCCGGAACGGAATGCAAACTGGCAACTTCAGAAAACCGATCCCGTAATAAAATACGGGAAAACCCCACTACTGCAAATACATGCCCGCATTTGTATTCCGTCCGGATACAAATGCAGTGAGACAAAATCTACACTGTACTATACTAGGATCGGCTTAAACCAAAGCCGGCTAGTAAAATCCGTCCGATCACGATCCGTGCAATACCGCACGTATCTGATCGAACCCTGCCATATCTCCATACGGCCTCTACAGCGTTTCGCCCGAAACTTGAGTAGCTGAGTAACTGAGTGTGGTGGACTCTAAAGACTCGTCAATACCTTGGCTGTGGATTTAACCACTAGCATGTCAGAGGTATAAGCCAATACATGACGGGCCACCAGCTATTGACCAAAAGGGACGTCGATGAGGAAGCTCACCCCGACACCCAACTGAGCCTGTCAGTGACAATATCCGTACAGTCCGGTCCGTTCGTCTATGAGTATCGCATGGCGGGCCTAGGGGGTTGGTAAAAGTCAGACCCCCAAAAGCGGTACAAGTCGTGTCGGAGTGTAGCCCAGAACACCCTGAGATACTACTGGAATACCTACCAGTAAATCTCCTTGCCTTGGCCAAGGTCTTTGTGTAATGGCTCTCCTAGACACAGCGCGACCTCACCCCCAATACCGGGAGAGACGAAACCCCCGAAGATCCGCTCACTGCCTCCATGTGGCTCGGGACTGTACCCAACTAAAACCTGTTTGCACGACTCCTTTGAGCCGTGGTAGGGTAGTAATCAAAGTACAGTGGGAACTCACACGAGACAAATGACGATCCCCAGGTCGATGAACTAACCTGTACACATGTCACCTGGGAACTGCTATCTGACGTCAGGTATAAGACCAACTAGCATGTTCCTGGCGAGTCCTGTCCGGTGTACTCATAACCCAATGAGCACCTGTATACATCTTAGGTGAACCAACTGACACCAGTGGCTTGTGAGACCGGCCACCGCCCCTCGTCGGGGTCTCGACTGTATACACTAGTCTACTCTGGAGTATCGATGCCCTGTCTCGAAACTCCCACGACTAGGGACCTTTTAAGGATGTGCTTATAGACTCCAGCTCTCACTTATATGATCGCCCTCATACTGCTGGCAGTCAAGCAAGAATCCTAGGGGCTCTATCAACGTGCAATAGCGACATGTCAGGTCACCTAAAGCAGTACACGATGATAAAGGTAAACCAGATAGCATACTATCATCTCGAGTAAGACTGTCCTACCGGGATAGGTCCTCCCTCAATCATTGCAATCACGTGCCTGTGATCCAATAATTGACTCTGAGGGCACTATCTCCAACAATCTCCCACTTGCACTCAAGGCTAATTATTGCGATGTCGCATACTCACAGCCTGTGTGATACCGAACACCCAACTCCCCTACTAGTCAGTCTCACAAAACCCGTTTGTGAAACTATTGCGTTCGAGGAATAGCCTCAGTGAGTGGATCCGCTCAGAAGTTTCTTTCTATGTCTCTCTATATCTCAAGTTCGCGGAGAAAGCCATCTCCCGAAATGAGCAATACCTGTCTTAGAATGTCTGGATGTCTGATGGGACTTAGCTCATAAATGAACTCCAAATCCAAACTTCTTAGACTGTATCGTCAACTGAACTTAATCAGTATCCTGCGCCATGCCACCCTCAGTATTGCCTTGGACCACCCGTCCAAAATACTGCCCCTCGTCAGAGGGAAAAACTATAACTCTGACAACCTCCTTGTCGTCCATGTCACCTTGGAAACCTGGAATGATAACTGTCTCTCGAATGAGGCTGTCGTTATCATATCCCTAGAACATCCACTTATGTTCTAAAACTGCTTCCTACCGTTTCTCCAGGATTGGATCAATATTAACTTATTGCATGTAGTGCAAGAACAACATCTGGTGTGGTACTTGACATCTCATGATTGACTCAATTGCTTAAGCAAGTGATCTGCCAATTATGCACATCCCTCTCTATTTTAGTCTATAAGACACCTTTAGAGAGGGTGACTCCATTACTTGCAGGTACACTACCGTGCCAGGAGTCGTCCATTCTAAATACTCATAGAATGCTGTCAAGGTACCCAGATTAGGAAACCACCCAAATCTAGATCTAAAACCATAGATCTAGTAACCAGAATGTCTGATATATATCCAAGTCCTATGTGGAGAAACCACTGTGTGACGACCAAAGTCTAACCGATCGTAGTATAGGAATATCACTTCCTACTACCTTCTCAACAGATCCATCCCCTATTCTGATGACGTCAAACCTATGACTGTCACATCAGAAACAGATGATCTATCTTCGCTACATCTGCTTTAGTCTATAAATAGACATAAGCCTGATGTCCACCAATGCTTCCGCTGCTCCCACTGACTACGACAACCCTCTGGCAGAGTCATATACACGTACACTTCTGAAGCTAGTTCAGAACGACGCTATACTCATCCTCCTGCCGGGTCTCGCAGCCTGGAACAACAACAATGGCAAGTGTGGGTAAACAAGAACTTCCCTGTCACCGTCCTTGAGGCTACCGAAGTACCTCTCGGGTGCCTGAAGTTACCCACCTTATCTGCGGAGTGGCCAATGGAATGTCAAATCAGATTGAATCTTTAGGTTCCTTATCAAATCTTCAGTAATCGTTTGCGGTTCTGGAATCACTTCCAGTTCTACCATACTCCCACTGCTGTTTTTGAAAAAATCCATTTTTAGTAAAACTGTGGCGAGTCTAGAACAATATTGCTATTGTTCATCCAGATGGTAGAAAGTCAACCCTCGTCATAGCCTGGGTCAACCCACAAACAGCCATTACAGAAACATGCCTTGAGTTGTCCAGTGTCTGGTTTTAAGCATAAGCCGGACAACTCCCCGTACCTTAACAACGTTAAGATATGAACTGTTCTACATCCAATATAGAACCAGAGGCACTGATTTAATTGAACCAGATTCAAATCATGCAGCTATCTCCAGTGCATGTCAACTAAATGGAAGGAGGCCGATCAGCGTTACTCAACTTAGGAATACTTCCAATTATGAGTAACCTGAAAGAGAAGTAATTTCTCTTTATCATTACTATTAACTGAATACCACACACAAGTATCTACATCTTCGATCACTTTGAAGAATCCCGATACTTGCAACACTTGGTTCTCTACTTTATTCAAATACCTATAACTTCTCAAAATTCAGACCCTGTGTTTCCACGAAACACTTGTCTAAAAACTAGAGAAGTCATAAGTAAACCGAATATAGTACGAGAACCAACCCCTCTGTCCTAATGGACACTGGACAACATACAATACTCTGTATAAGTCCGCTGAGTCTAACAACTCTTTCACTGTGTGTCGTAGGTTGAAAACTGTACTTATGGTTAAGAAGAATTACACCGCTGTTTAATGCTCCTTACCTAACCATCCACTGATATAGGTAAATGTCATCGACATAATATCAAAAGGTATATCTCACTCTATGAAAAATAGACGTACAGATATATCAATTTGAAATTGGTGCATAACAGCGGATATTCAAAACCAAATATTTGCCGACTGGCAAACAGGCCAGATGATCCCCTCAAATATCACCGATTACAACGAATCCCGATATAATGAGGATGATCACCCAATTCCCAATAACTTACTCCCACTCATCATCTGTAAAACCATACAGATGTGAGAATCATACCTGGTAAATACATACCCTGGAGTAAGTGTCTAATCGGGAAATCAGTTTTCTTTTAACAGTACACAGTGAACCTGAAACATTGAAATGTTTCGTTGGGGTTTCCTGGTATTCCTAGTAATGCCTCATCCATTATCCAGATTCACAACTATAACCGTATAATTCTTTGCCACCTCTCCAAATCCCTTTATATGTCTTTAGTCATTACCTTCTGTACACCCCTTTAAGCCAATTGGTTTTCTTCCTTCCCTACCGTTCGGCACCAGCCTATGGTTTGGAAGAAGACTATCCAAAAAGCATTAAGGGTGTACTGTCCTAATCCTAGGAGCACTCGCAACGCGAGAGAAGGTGAAGATAAAAGACACCTGAATGTACTTTATTCTTATTTCTCCTGAACCAGGATCCATCCCCGAACTGGAACAAGTTCCTTTCGAGTTCGTATATAACCATACGATGGATTATCCAATAAAATGGGATCTTCGTAGTGATACGGAGTGTCCTGGAGAAATACGAAGGTGATTTAGGATTGGCGAAGAAATACTTGGTTTGGTCGTGAATATTAGTCGCAATTTACTTTGCCCTCTTACTAATCCCTTGCTTTGTCTGAACTTAATACCTTCTGTACACCGTTTAGGCTAACTGGTTTTCTTCATTCCCTACCGGTCGGCACCAGCCTATGGTTTGGAAGAAGACTATCCAATTTGCGTAATAGGTGTACTACTCCTAAACCAAGGAGTACTCGCAACCTGAGAGAGGGTGAAAAGAATAGACAACTGAATAATCCTATCCGTTTTCTCCAGAACCGGAAACCATCCTCGAATTCCTTCGAGTTCGTATCTAACCATACGATGGTTTTGTCCAATGGAAGTGGACGTTCGCAGTAATACGGGGTGTCCTGGAGAAAAGGGTAAAAGTAGGAGTGGCAATGAGGTCTGCAACTCTGACAATCCAAAAGCCAGTGTTAAGAAGGTTCGGTCAACTTGGTCACTGAGTCATAGTCTAGGGTCGGGTCAATGGTCGCTGCCAGAGAGAGAGAGAAAAGAAACACTCAGCGTGCACTCTAACCTAGATCAGAATGGTTACCAATTTATCTAATCTGGAAACCTCCCACCGTAACGTCAAATTCTTCCCCAAACCTGAAAGAAGAATTAGCCGGGATAACCCGAGGAGTAAACCAACTCATCAGTGGGAATCGGGATCCAACTCTCATCGCATGATAACGTGACGGAATCCGCTCACGTAATCACACTCCAGAAGGTATGCGCATATCTGGCAAGTTTCAGTACTTTTGAAACTCCCGATGTGGATTTTTGCCCCATGCTCTTATGACCTTGGCGTGAGGTCAAAATATCATAAGTCACATGTCAAGTTCTACCCGTCATTATCCTGGTTAATTTGAACCCACCCGTACATACCCTTGACGTAGGCCAAAATAGTAGTACGACTGTCCCAAATCAACGCATCTATCTATGCAACAGATAAATACCCGGCAGCTACCAATCACTATGCCTTGGCGTGAGGTCAAAATACATAGCTTGAATACTACCGAATATTTAACTGAAATGACGGAGGGCTACGAATGGTTTCTGGCGAAAACCTTTAACGTAATGAACTTGATATCGTTGAAGGAACGGATAGCTTTTTAGAAAATATAGTGACGAAAACCTTTACTAAAGAGGTCACTCCCGGTGAAGGGATCTCGGCTCTTTCCCCGTAGAATGAGGTGCAGGATATTCCAACTGAATACCGTGATGCAAAGCAAAAGTAATCGGCTATAGTGAAGTTAATGCCCTGACGCAAACTTTTTGTCCAAGGGGTCACTCCCGGTGAAGGGATCTCGGCCCTTGCCTCGTCGACTGAGGAGCAGGATATTCCAAATGAATACCACGATGCAAAACAGAAGTGAACGTCCTTGCAATAACAGCTTTTTGAAAAGTGTTCCAACAACATCAGAATAGGTTTGTTTAACTTGCATTGATCCGAATCAACGCAGTCCCATCAATTGATCACACCAATAAAGAACGAAAATATACTGATGTACGTATATGCCACCCGCATTCGCCACTGGGTCCCGTCATCACCCGTTAGGTTAGCTGACTAACGACAGAGCGGGGACTGGACTAGCGCGGATGCAAAACATATACAACATCTACTAATATATATACAATATATAATTTTCGCTCAAGGCGTGATAAAAAATGCAGCAACACAGAAATGTATAGCAACACAGATCAATACAGATATCTGGGATCCCCGGGTTTCACAGAGCCGCTGAAACCCGACGTTCCCCTGGTCGTGTGGATAGCCTGTGCAATGAAAATCCTAGACCCCTACGGGCGCGGCAAGTCACCCGCCAAAACCTGAAGCGAGGCAGCCCCCTTCAGCACCGTGAATGGACCACCCAGCACTTCACGGAATCCGGTAACTTGGGCACCCCTCCTGGGTCAACCTGTACCCCCTACGAGTGCGGCGAATAGCCCGCCAATCCCAGAGTGAAGCCCCCTCCGTCCCAATGCCATGAGATGCGGGCTTGTTGCCCTCTAGAACCCGGCTATCCGTGCACTCCTCCGCGGGGTAATCCTAGTACAGAAAATAAAATATACATACACCGGGTACATCGACCGCAACCAGGTCGTGCCCCAAAAGAATAATACAAACAGGCAGTGACGGCAGTCCACATGTCGGACGCTCGCCCCGCAATATCAAATGTACATAATACCACCACAACTGTACTAGCATTGCATCCAGGCTATCCCCACGACCGATCCGCAACATCACAGCAAATACATAGAACATCAACGTGAAAGTCACGTTCGCAAATCCGTCTAACCGGGCTATAGCAGTTAGACAGGATTTACCGATCGAGTGACATTCACGGTCGCAGATATAATGTAAATACTGTGAAAAATGTGTTTTAAAATATTCCGATCGATCAAAAATTAACAAGTGGGCCCACAATCAAAACTGTAGCACTCACAGATATCCTGGGCCCAATATTAATATTCCAAAACCCATATTTTAAGCCCAGAAGGCCTCTGAAAAAATTTGGTGATGTGATGTGAATAGTGCGCGGCGGAAGGGCCGCACAAGGGGGGGTTTCGCGGCGGATCCGCGCTCCAACTGTGGAGTTACATCATCAAATTTTTACAGAACTCTTAGATTTTCCAGTACATCAATATTTTACAACCTGAAAAATTTTTCGAGACCAAAAATTTTCAACAGAAACTGATTCGAACTATAATGCAGTTTTGGAACATTCGATCGATCGAAACAGAAAAACACATTACACCAAGCTAGACGAAGTTAATGGCGAGGCTCTGATACCACTGTAAGCCCGCGGGGGCGCCCCGGGCGTCGATCCGACGCCGGAAACGCGGAAAACAAAAACTTTGCGAACTTTGCAAAACGGCACCACCGCGGACTTTCTACCCGGATCGGGCCATTAACCTAGCTAGCTAGCAAAATAGAATACGGGTAGAGAAGTATACCAAGCGATCCGTGTCCTTCGGTCTTCGTCTCCACTCCGATCTCCTGCGGAATCTCCGTCACCTCCTCGCTCGTCGGAAAGGGGCACCACGTAGCCGGAATCTTTTACGGGCTCCCGCCTCTTGACCGAGGCAACTCGGGCGCGAAGTTGGCTAGCCGACGCGTCCAAGGCTTGCTGTGGAGTAGTGTAGTAAGCTTGTCTCTTTTGGGTATGTGAAGTTGCCATGGAAGATGTGGAGGAAAGGAGAATGATAGCTATGAAGGGATTTTTGCAAGCATAAGAAAATGAGATGATATATTTCCCCACTAGAAATTGATCCTCTCATCTCACTCTCACTTAGAAATGGCCGGCCCCCTCTCACTCAAAATAGATTGGAGAGAGAAAAAAGAAAATGGCACCACAATGTGTATATCAAAAAACAATATATAAAAAGGATAATATAAACCTCACATCCTTTCTCACTCATCTCACTAATCAATCCTTCCATCAAACCATCATGAGAAAGCAAGTGAAGAGATGCTAAAAGCATCTCATGATGACAAAGGCATAATATGCAAGGAAGCCCTCCACTAGTTGTTAATTGCAAACTTGCAATTAACACCCTCCATCAAGAAAGTCCGACCGAGAAGGAATGAAGAAAAACTGGCCGGAACGGAATGCAAACTGGCAACTTCAGAAAACCGATCCCGTAATAAAATACGGGAAAACCCCACTACTGCAAATACATGCCCGCATTTGTATTCCGTCCGGATACAAATGCAGTGAGACAAAATCTACACTGTACTATACTAGGATCGGCTTAAACCAAAGCCGGCTAGTAAAATCCGTCCGATCACGATCCGTGCAATACCGCACGTATCTGATCGAACCCTGCCATATCTCCATACGGCCTCTACAGCGTTTCGCCCGAAACTTGAGTAGCTGAGTAACTGAGTGTGGTGGACTCTAAAGACTCGTCAATACCTTGGCTGTGGATTTAACCACTAGCATGTCAGAGGTATAAGCCAATACATGACGGGCCACCAGCTATTGACCAAAAGGGACGTCGATGAGGAAGCTCACCCCGACACCCAACTGAGCCTGTCAGTGACAATATCCGTACAGTCCGGTCCGTTCGTCTATGAGTATCGCATGGCGGGCCTAGGGGGTTGGTAAAAGTCAGACCCCCAAAAGCGGTACAAGTCGTGTCGGAGTGTAGCCCAGAACACCCTGAGATACTACTGGAATACCTACCAGTAAATCTCCTTGCCTTGGCCAAGGTCTTTGTGTAATGGCTCTCCTAGACACAGCGCGACCTCACCCCCAATACCGGGAGAGACGAAACCCCCGAAGATCCGCTCACTGCCTCCATGTGGCTCGGAACTGTACCCAACTAAAACCTGTTTGCACGACTCCTTTGAGCCGTGGTAGGGTAGTAATCAAAGTACAGTGGGAACTCACACGAGACAAATGACGATCCCCAGGTCGATGAACTAACCTGTACACATGTCACCTGGGAACTGCTATCTGACGTCAGGTATAAGACCAACTAGCATGTTCCTGGCGAGTCCTGTCCGGTGTACTCATAACCCAATGAGCACCTGTATACATCTTAGGTGAACCAACTGACACCAGTGGCTTGTGAGACCGGCCACCGCCCCTCGTCGGGGTCTCGACTGTATACACTAGTCTACTCTGGAGTATCGATGCCCTGTCTTGAAACTCCCACGACTAGGGACCTTTTAAGGATGTGCTTATAGACTCCAGCTCTCACTTATATGATCGCCCTCATACTGCTGGCAGTCAAGCAAGAATCCTAGGGGCTCTATCAACGTGCAATAGCGACATGTCAGGTCACCTAAAGCAGTACACGATGATAAAGGTAAACCAGATAGCATACTATCATCTCGAGTAAGACTGTCCTACCGGGATAGGTCCTCCCTCAATCATTGCAATCACGTGCCTGTGATCCAATAATTGACTCTGAGGGCACTATCTCCAACATCAAGTATATATCCTAAGGGTTTTATCAACATGTAAGAGACAGACAGTATAATAATACAAGTCTACATGTTAAGATAAAGGTAACGAGATAGCATACTATCATGTCGAGCAAGAAAGCCCTCTATATATATGTCCAAGCATCCACTATATCAACAATAATGTCCTCTAGGGCATACATATTCATAACAGATTATACTACTGGGACCTGGGTAGTCCACAAGCACATCCTTCAATTGTTCCTAGTTGAGGGAATATCGAGACAGGGCATCGATATTCCAGAGTAGACTAGTGTGTACGTTTCTTGACCCTGTATAGGGCGATGGTTGATCCCATATCCATTGGTGTTCAAAATCAAAGATTGTACACAGGTGCTCATTAGAGAATGGGTACACCGAACAGGACTCGCCGAGAACTCCTAGATGGTACTATACCTATCATCAGATAGCAGTTCTCTGGTGACACTGGTACAGGTTAGTCTTTCGACCCGAGATCGTCATAGAGTCTTGTGTGGTTCCTACTGTGCTTTGATTTCCTCCCTACCACGGCTCAATGGAGTCGTGCAAACAGGTGGATTTTGGGTACAGTCCCGAGTCATATGGAGGCAATGAGCGATAGTGGTTTCGTCTCTCCCGGTATAGGAAGTTGATGTTGCGCTATGCTGGATTGGCTATAACAGGAAGTCCCTGGCCAGGGCTGTTGATGAGATTTACCGGTAAGTGTTATCAGTAGTTTCTCGTACCGTTATTGGCCACACATCGGCCTGACTTATCAAGTTATTGGGGTCTGACGATTCCACCACCAAACTCGATATGCAACATATCAGACAAAGAGACCGGACTGTACGGTAAGTGTTAATTATAGGCTTCATGAGATTTTGGACAAGCTTGCTTGTTGATCTTCTATTCACTCAATACCTGGGCAGCCGTTACGTCCAGCTAGTACCGCTGACGGCTTGTGGGTAACTGATGTGATCATCACCTACTACTGGCGTATTGACAAGTCTTTATAGTCCTACATAGAAATTTCCTGGTTCAAGCGAAATGAAGTAGGGAACATATGCTGATATGTGCGTGGGCCTGATTAAATACGAGTATGAGATACCGTATTGTAATTTGGAGGCTATTTGTTATCAGTTAGGTTATATGTAATATAACTGAAATATTGAATCAAGTGTTGATTTGATAATGTGATATACAGATAAATGATATTAGTCAGTTATATGTGATATAACCGGATTATTAAATCAAGTGTTGATTTAATAATATGATATATATTTATATTTTATATAATTATATATTAACTAATATTAGCTCACTAATTATTTTCTTCTTAATATATATATTGATATATATATGATATATATATATATATGAAGCATGGCATGGATTTTCTATTTTTAGAAAATAGAAAATGAGGTGTAAAATGTGGAGATATTTGTGGTATGGTCCAAAGCATTGTTTGCTTATTTTTTTTTTCATTTGCCATCACTATTGAAGCATGGTTGGATTTTTTAATCCATGCTTCAATAAGTTAGGAGAGGATGAATAAGTCATGCCATGACTTAGCCATTTTTTCCTTAGCTCATTTTGCTTTTGCTCTCTACATTTTTCTTCTACTTTTTTCTTATGCCTCAAAGCTCTAACACTCACATGTGATGTGAACCATAGAGCTTTGAACAAATCCTAGTGAGCAAACACAACCCCACTTCACCATCCTATACTTGATTAGCAATCAAGTGTTGTATGTTTAAAGATAGTTTAGTGAAGAGGTAGCTTGAGCTAGAGAGACTTCGGGTGGATCATCTTCGGCACGAAGATCATGGAGGAGGCTCGTTCAAACTTCAAGTGGAGCTACGGGGAGTCGTAATGACTACAACCCAGAGCTTTAGAAGAGAAGGACACGGTCTACAAAGGTTGTAGCCTCCTTTTCTTTATAAAGTTTTTATGATATCATAATTAAACCCTAATCGTCTAGTTTAAGATCTTGGTTAGTGTAGATTAGAAACCCGAAAATTTTAAAAACGACATGCTTGATGCTAGTAAAACCCAGTGGTGGTGTTAACATACACTTTCATGGTATCAGAGACAAGGGTAGAAGATTATACGATGTATATAGTATCGCGAAACCGAAACAACGCTGAAACCGGAAACCCAAACATCAAGTTTCTGTTGATTTTAAAATGAACTCTGAAATTTTTTTAAACATATGCAGAATGTTACATGTGATGTAACTAGAAAACTATACAAATTCGAGACCAAAATTCTATACTTGACCCGGAGAGATTGCCAATATGGACGGCGTCGCCGGTCCCCCTTCAAATTTTTGGGCTCGAATTTTTTTTTTGTTCTGTGATGTTGGGTTTAGGGTTTCATGGTTATGTTTGATTGGCCCATTTTGCATATGATGTTAACAATTCTGTTTGGGCTAATCGGAGTGTTTCGTAGTCACAATTTTAACATCGTTTCGGGTTTAAGTTTGATATGTGATACACTAGTTGGAATCCACATTTAATTAGTTTTGTGAAAACTAGTTTGTAATTGTAAATCTAGCAATTTAGTCTCTGTAGATCGATTGCCACGAAGTTTCAATTCGGATCGAAACTCCGTCGCAATCGCGTATCGTACGCGAATACTCGCCAGATAACTTTACTAGGTAGCCACGTCCCATAGCCCCGACCAAGTGACTTTAGGAGAACCCCGTTACCAAAAGCATCCACTCGGGTGCTCACAGCCATGGTGTTCCGCCTAACTGCACTTGGTCGACGGCATCGGAGGTGCGGCCATCTACTAAAGTTCCCGACGAATATTCGATCGGGTAGTTAGGAATCTTGTTGAATTACCCGACTAAATTATTGAAAAGTGTTTTCGATATGAGACTAAAATACAAGGTTTATAGGGTTAAGCATGAAATCCGGAATATGAGATATTCCGGGTTTATGATGTCTAAGGAAATGCGGATTCTAATTATTGTAGTTTTTCATTTCTTTTCCGTGACTGTAAGTCTAATATGTGGGGTATACCAAGTCTCGTTGCTATATTGTAACGTTTTGAAAATCGTTTCGGTGAAATTTCGGAAAAATCGGTAAAATAAGAGGGTTTTCTGTAAAAAGTCAAAGTACAAACATATTTATTATAAAATTAAATATACATATTCTAGTTATGTAATTGTTAGTATTTGGTGTTTATTGAGCCACTGGTAAAATTTCTAATCTTCTGAAATTTTTCCCGAAATATAGTATTTTAATATTATTTTAAGCCGTTGATTGGTATAGAATTCTTGTTTGTGTAAATCGAACAAAGCGAATGAGTTTCTTTGTGTCGGTAATTAGAAAATGTATAGAATCACAATCAAAGAATTATATTTGACCGCAATCAATTACGGTGTCGATTGTAGATCGTAAGAGAGTGCGGATCGTCCACAGGGATTGTGCGATTCATTTCTGTATTTAATTTGTTTGAATCGAAAAGTTAATTGAAAAGAAAAGAAAACATGATTCAAGAATTTATCAATTGATTCAGGTGTCACGATGTTTAATCAAGAATCAAGAAACTGATAAACAATCAAGAATTGGGTTTCGATAATATTTCCAACCAAAATGTCAAGAATCTAAATGAGGCTCGTAGGAATCGATCGGATCGATAGACGTGATGTAATCTAAAGATTTCGTGTTCTTGTCCTTCGAAGGATTGATACTAGATCGATGATGATCGACGAGAGTTAGGTTTTCTCGTGAAACTAGGGTTTCATCTTATCCCTTGTTCTGTTGTCGATATCATTCACATTCTAGCCTCTAGCAATTTCAAGAAACGATCGTAACTCCCCAATTTCGAGCGATATCATTCAAGAAAGCATCGTAACGAAATGGGTTGTCGGTTCTTGAACTTGCTAGGGTTTACAAAACTCGTAGGAATCAAGAATCGTTTTCAGATATATTACATCATCTTTCTATTGATCGTCTCAGCTCCTTTTACGAGCGGAGTTTTACTCAAACATCACAACAAGAACAACAATTACAAATTGAGATCTAATCATGATGCAAGAATTAAAAGAAAACAAGATAAAAGAAAATCACCTTTTATTTATATCAACAATTTTATTACAGTCGCTCAAGAACTACAAGAGGAAGAATCTAAATTGTTGAATTGGCGTCGCTCGGCTCCGTGAGTCGCGGATCGGCTTTGACCACTTGCTCCATTGAAGACCGGCTCGGCTCATAAAAGGTTGCAAGGATTCTTGCTTGAATGGGTACTCAGGATCTTGGCTTTTGGAATTGGAATTAGGGTTAGGGTTTCACACAAGTTCTCTCACTAAACTTGTGGAAGAAGAAGAAGAAAGAGAATGGTTCTAGTTTGATACTAGATTTAGGATTGATGATGATTCAAAGTTAATGAATAATTTAGCCTAAGGTCTTATTTATAGAGCACCCAAACCCTAAGTCTAGGTTTGAATTTACAATTCCCTCCAAAAGTTTGTTGAGGAGTTTCTAGAAAGAGTTTGTTAGGAGTTAGCTTATGGTTTAAGCTGGGATTAATTAAGCTTAGAAAACCCTAGTTTGCTGATCTGGCAGAAATATCTGGAATCTTCTGGAACTTGGAGTACATTTCTGAACTGTAGCCACCGATGTAGGAGTTTTGGTGCAAATTTGGGAGGCTAATTCCTTGAACCCACCGCGGATCCGCGGCGCAAGCAGGCTCCTGCCGCGGATCTGCGGCTGTGTGTGGGGCTTGGGCCTTGGGCTCTCTGGTGTGGTCTTGTAATGCCATTTGGAGCTTTATCTGATATATTGATTTATATTTTTCCTTTTGGATTTATACCAGAACTGATATCATGGAGTTGGCGTAATGTTTGATCGGTACCATGTACATTTTTGGCCTTTCTGCTGGAATTTCCTGCACAGATCTCAAAACAAGTGTTGCGCAAATGTAGGGATGATGCGATGCCATGAAATGTAGTCAATTTCCATTATAGTGTCGGTTTAAGAGTCTAATACATGCCATCTGATATTTTGCGACAGTTTTGCTAATATGTAAAATATGAATGCCGTACACTTCTAAATGAGTGCAAATGATGAGGAAATTGCCGGCTAAAATATACAATATTTTCGACTAATCAAATTCCCCCAAACTTAATTTCGATCGCCTCGAGCGAACTGTTTATTTAAAAAGAGAAGGAGAAAATAAAGAAAGAGAAAAACTAACTAGCACACTTTCGTAGGCAACACGATTGCACTGAGCACGTGCAACAAGCCTTTAAACCTCTAGGTGTCCCTAGTAGGAGGAGTGTTGTCTCCTGAGGGTTTTCAGCGGATTGCACCCACAAAATCCAATAATAAAAGGAAGATCATGAATATTATATTTAAAGATAAGAATTGTAAAAGAAAATACTTTGAAAATTAGGGTTTCCAACTAAGCTAGCTTTTCGGTTGTCATGAGCCCTATCTTAATGGTCATGAAAAGATGTTAGAAATCACGTCCTCCCTCAATAAAACATCGTCTTATTCTTCATTCCTATCTTTCTACCAAACATCGATCATATAAACCTGCGTGTGTGTAAAAGACATCCCTACACCCGGAGAATTCAATTCAAGCTAACATACTCATGCCCATCAGCCTCAGTACTTTTTAATTAATGAATATTTAGACGAAATTGCTCACACACTTTCATGCGACCGTTAATACTTCTTGAGGTACTAACCGACCGATTACTCATGCGTTTGCTTACTTGGTGTATTTTCCTCGTCTTGCACCACCTCAGGCATAGCAGTGACTCCCAGACCAGTTGGCCTTAGGGCACTAGGTGAAAAAGCACCCTCGCTATATATTTTTTTATTTTCCTCGGTGATAACAAAACCAGTGTCCATTTTTCTCACCACTTTATATTTTCTTTATTCATTTTTTTTCTTTTTATTTCCTTCATACTTTTGGCTTTAAGACAAGAGCATTTCAAGGTATCCTCTACTATCCCAGGCTTCAAGACGTGTGTAAGTGCGAATAGCATGGTATCAACGTTCAAAATGTTTGGCTTCCAGAATAGAAACTATTTTTCAGACTTATTTTTATCCTCAGATTGGTGACGTCTTTCATCTTACTAACCCTTGGGACAACGGCTCATAACTACTTATTACTAGTTCGTATAAGAAAACTTCTAATTTTCTTGGTTTTCTTAAATTTTTCTAATCTCATGGATGTAATTTTTCACTATCTAAACTTTCATTATCTTATTTATGTACAAAAAATGTTTTTATATTTTTCGAAATTTTTTAAATTTTTATAGATTTTAAAAAAAATGTTTTGTGCTTATGCAAAGTATGATGCAAATGATGCGAAAATAAGCACAAACCTCCCCCAAACTTGTTTTCAACAGTGTCCTCACTGTTGCCTTCTGCTAAATCTCGAAAAACCTGTAAGCTTGGGAGGAATTTATTAGTGGGGGCAAAATATTTAAGTGAAGACCCTCCCCGAAACTTATTTTTGGCTCACACTTTTGTAAAAATTTTCTTTTCAAGAGCCAGAAAAAAAATGTACCCCCCCAAACTTATGCAATGTTAATTTTTGAAAATCACATGAGGGAGTTAAAAATTAGTGGTCGATGCCAAGTTTTGCAAAGACCGAATGTCAACACCAACCATTCAAAAATTTTATCAATGCAGTGCTCTGGTTGGTGGAAGAAGAAGTGGGGAAAGGGTAAGTGGTGGAATAGAATGTGTGTGCGTCTCATTTTGGAGAGACGATGCAGTGTATGTGATGGATTACTCGCATTCTTTTTACAGTTCTGAAGAAGGGGTGGAGGTTCAATTCCAGTGAGTGGAACCTGATTCATCTCAACACCCGTGTTATTCAGAAATGCGAGTTCATCGGCAAAGATCTCCTCAAAAGTTTCATCTATACCCCGAAGAATAATGTCATCACAAAGTGCGGGGTGATCTTCAGACTCTAAAAGCAGTTCATAATCAGTGTTAATTGTTGACCCGGTCATCTTGGTGGAAGAGTCCGTATGTGTATGATACATAGTTGGGTCAGACAATAACGTATGAAAAGAGTCAAGATAGGTATCAGGAGGATCATTAAATTTGCTGCTGTCGATATCCATTAAGTCGACAGAACAGACCTGAGCAGTAGGTTCGGAGGGTACACTTCCTAACTTGTAAATGTTCATCTCAATTGTCCTCTTCCCGAAGGATAGGGTCATAGAACCGTTACGACAATTGATGATAGCATTGGAAGTGGCCAAAAAGGGGCGACCTAAAATCACCGGAATTTGATTCCGTGAGTTTGCTACAGGCTGTGTATCAATTACAATAAAGTCTACAGGGAAGATAAATTCCCCGATATTTATTAACACATCCTCAAGTTCACCCCTAGGTCTGGTGATTGATCGGTCAGCCATCTGGAGAGTGCAAGGAGATGGTTTCAACTCTCCGATCCCTAACTGTTCATAAACTGAGAAAGGAAGAAGGTTAACATTTGCCCCAAGATCTAGTAGAGAACGGTTAATGTGTTTCTCCCCAATAGAGATGGAAATAGTAGGATATCCAAGATCCTTACGTTTCCTCGGTAATTGCTGGGAGAAAGCTGTGTCTACTGTTTTTGCCATGAATATCTTCTTGGGCATCTGTTTCTTCCTCTTTCTAGTGCAAAAGTCTTTAAGAACTTTCGCATATGTAGGGACTTGTTGGATAGCATCTAGAAGAGGGATATTGATGTTAACCTGTTTAAACATCTCAGTGATCTTCTCCATATGTGGACTTGGTGTGTTAGCCCTTAACCGATTAGGATAAGGTGCTTTAGCAATAAGCGCTGGGTCCATCATAGGAGAAGGAAGTGGGTGTGGAACCGATCCCAAAATAGAAGTGGGGATCGTCCGTGGATGGGTAAAAGAGGTGGGCTGTAGTGGCGAGCCTTTTGGGAAATGAAGAATAGGCTTGGAAAAGGGTGGTGGGGTAAAAGAACTGGGATCAGAACTAGAAGTGTGTGTGTGAGGAAAGGTCTCAGCCGGGATGTTGATAGGATTGTCAATATCATCAACTTCTTCCCCAACATGATTGTCAAGCACTCTTCCAGATCTCAACATGGTGATTGCATTCACATGATGTGAATAGCCAGGATTGGGTAAGGGTTGAGCTGGAAGTTTCCCTTTCTCTCTTGCACTAATTTCGGCTTTTAATCGTGCAATTTCTTCTTCCATCGATTTAATACTCTCGTTTTGGGACGCAGAGTTTTTCTCAATTTTATCGACAGATGACTTCATTTCAGCCGAAACTTAAATGATATTTGTTAAGACCAAATTCATGTATTGTGCAAAAGAAGAGGATTCATCAGTTCCGGTCAACTGTAAAGGACTAGACAGTGCAGGTGTGTTGACCTGATTTTGAAAATTATGTGCTTGAAAGGGGTGCTGACTTAATTGAAGTTGTGGTTGTTGTTGTGATGGAGGGACCCTTTGGAAATTGTTTTGGTTTGGAACCGTGTTTTGTGATTGGTTCCAAGCAAAATTAGGGTGATTCCTCCAACCCTGATTATATGTGGAAGAAAAAGGATCGTTTCTAGGTCTTTGAAATGTGGCATTGGTATGCTCACGACCTTGAAACGGACATTCTTCCGTCAAGTGAGACGGATCAGAACAGCAGCCACATACAGTTTTGGAAAGTGACATTTGATTAAGGGAGGCAGCTAAAAATTTGTTTTCCATAGTCTCGAGTTTCTTTTGTATAGCTGAAATGTCAGCTCTAACTCCTATG
Source organism: Agapanthus africanus (assembly GCA_030015575.1). Taxonomy (NCBI): domain Eukaryota; kingdom Viridiplantae; phylum Streptophyta; class Magnoliopsida; order Asparagales; family Amaryllidaceae; genus Agapanthus; species Agapanthus africanus. Next base: position 192,392,192 of record JASDDO010000016.1, on the reverse strand, counting down.
GAAACATCTGATTGGTTATTGCCACTCCTAAATGATGGACTTTCCCACTATAAAGACTTTTCAGCGAACTCTTCTAAATATCGCCAAGCTTCCCCATCATCCTTGGTCATGAAGGTACCTTGACACATGTTTTCAAGGCTCTGTTTAGTGTTAGGGTTACTGCCCTCATATATGATTCGGCAAAGCTCCCATCTCGGGATGCCGTGATGAGGACATTGAACCAATAGACCCTTGAAATGTTCAAAGCATTTAGAGAATGGTTCAGCAGGGAGCTGGGCAAATTGATTCAGTTCGCTACGGATTCGAGCTGTCTTTTGTATTGGGTAAAATTTCTTAAGGAATGCAGCGACGAATTCTTCCCAATTCGTAATAGAGTGTGCGGTAGTGTTATATAGCCACTTCTCGGCTATATCGCACAAGGTAAATGGAAGAAGTCGTAGACGCATAGCATGCACTGAAAGTTATGACGTACCCATCATTGCGCATACGTTTTCGAATTTGGTGATGAAAACGTAAGCGTCCTCAGTCTCGAGTCCGTGGAATTTGGGTAAAAGGTTGATATACTGGGGCTTAATTTCAAAGTTATCCCCATTGGCTGGTGGTGTGGATAAGCAGGTCGAAAGAGGACCTCGAATAGGGTAGCACCTCTCCTAGAGAGAGATGCGGGGTAGATTCTGCGCACCAACGGACGGCGGCAGATTAGGGTTAAAGAAATTTGATGGATTCGGATCCATCGGTGTGGGTTTGGTAGTAGGTAAAGAAAAGGTAAATGGAGAAATATCGACTTCGGAGTCGATAAAGGGTATGCCGACTAAACGGGCACTAGAATCCCGTGTCCAGCCTATCTTGTACTAAAAAGGGTTAGTACAAGTGGCAGCGTGAATTTATAATTAGGGGTAAAATGAATGCGGTGTTTGCTTTTGAAAAAGTGACGGATTTTTTTTTTTAAAAAATGATGCGACACAACAAATGCAGCACACAAACCCTAGAATCTAGTGGTCACCTAGGTCCGGCTCTAGACCGCTCCTAACTGCCAAAAGACAAGTCGCGGGATAGAATCCTCCACTGCCTCTTTGTTCCCCTGTAGCCGGATAAGTGCCAGGTAAGTGGGAAGGTACTCCACTACGTAAGTAGTGGGCCTAATTAATAACCACTAGCCTTAGACACACTCGCCTTAGGCACCACAGAAAAACGCGGATAAGCAATGAATTACCCACGGCCTTCTTCTGTCCTAATTGAGCGCGACAGTCCTTAGAGTCATCTCTAGATTTCTTTTTGTTAATGTGGGTCAATGCGAATGCAAGTTTTGCGGTTTTCGGGGCCTAGGAAGGGTAATGAAATCCCCACCTAATTTGGATTTGGCCGTGTCCCTTAATATCCGTATTTATAATGCAAAACAACCAAGAAACAAAATCACGCACAAATTTAATTTGCAATTTGCGAGCTGCGATTATTTGCAAAGAATCCTGCAGCAAAGTATTAGTTGGAGCTAAAAAGAGGAGAGAGGAGTACACAAGAAATCACCTGAATGGAAAATTTCACAGAGAACCCTCAAAGGGGCCGCGGAACAGCCGCGATTCCCTCCTTATGCCGCGCTTCCGCGCTTCAATTGTGGGAACACTGGACCAAACTTCTTAAGGGAGCTTTTGTGAACTCCCTCAGCTCTCTGGTATTTTCCAAATATTTTTATCAATTTCCAGCAAGCTCCAGATTTCCTCGCAATGAAACACAACAAATTGTTTAGGGTTTGCACGAATTTTGATCTCAAAAATCACAATGAAATAAATCTTTCAATTCAAAACTATAATATGAAACGAATTAGCGCGTAATCTCCGCCAACGGCGCCATTTGATTGGTATAGAATTCTTGTTTGTGTAAATCGAACAAAGCGAATGAGTTTCTTTGTGTCGGTAATTAGAAAATGTATAGAATCACAATCAAAGAATTATATTTGACCGCAATCAATTACGGTGTCGATTGTAGATCGTAAGCGAGTGCGGATCGTCCACAGGGATTGTGCGATTCGTTTCTGTATTTAATTTGTTTGAATCGAAAAGTTAATTGAAAAGAAAAGAAAACATGATTCAAGAATTTATCAATTGATTCAGGTGTCACGATGTTTAATCAAGAATCAAGAAACTGATAAACAATCAAGAATTGGGTTTCGATAATATTTCCAACCAAAATGTCAAGAATCTAAATGAGGCTCGTAGGAATCGATCGGATCGATAGACGTGATGTAATCTAAAGATTTCGTGTTCTTGTCCTTTGAAGGATTGATACTAGATCGATGATGATCGACGAGAGTTAGGGTTTTCTCGTGAAACTAGGGTTTCATCTTATCCCTTGTTCTGTTGTCGATATCATTCACATTCTAGCCTCTAGCAATTTCAAGAAACGATCGTAACTCCCCAATTTCGAGCGATATCATTCAAGAAAGCATCGTAACGAAATGGGTTGTCGGTTCTTGAACTTGCTAGGGTTTACAAAACTCGTAGGAATCAAGAATCGTTTTCAGATATATTACATCATCTTTCTATTGATCGTCTCAGCTCCTTTTACGAGCGGAGTTTTACTCAAACATCACAACAAGAACAACAATTACAAATTGAGATCTAATCATGATGCAAGAATTAAAAGAAAACAAGATAAAAGAAAATCACCTTTTATTTATATCAACAATTTGATTACAGTCGCTCAAGAACAACAAGAGGAAGAATCTAAATTGTTGAATTGGCGTCGCTCGGCTCCGTGAGTCGCGGATCGGCTTTGACCACTTGCTCCGTTGAAGACCGGCTCATCTCATAAAAGGTTGCAAGGCTTCTTGCTTGAATGGGTACTCAGGATCTTGGCTTTTGGAGTTGGAATTAGGGTTAGGGTTTCACACAAGTTCTCTCACTAAACTTGTGGAAGAAGAAGAAGAAAGAGAATGGTTCTAGTTTGATACTAGATTTAGGATTGATGATGATTCAAAGTTAATGAATAATTTAGCCTAGGGTCTTATTTATAGAGCACCCAAACCCTAAGTCTAGGTTTGAATTTACAATTCCCTCCAAAAGTTTATTGAGGAGTTTCTAGAAAGAGTTTGTTAGGAGTTAGCTTAGGGTTTAAGCTAGGATTAATTATGCTTAGAAAACCCTAGTTTGCTGATTTGGCAGAAATATCTGGAATCTTCTGGAACTTGGAGTACATTTCTGAACTGTAGCCACTGATGTAGGAGTTTTGGTGCAAATTTGGGAGGCTAATTCCTTGAACCCACCGCGGATCCGCGGCGCAAGCAGGCTCCTGCCGCGGATCCGCGGCTGTGTGTGGGGCTTGGGCCTTGGGCTCTCTGGTGTGGTCTTGTAATGCCATTTGGAGCTTTATCTGATATATTGATTTATATTTTTCCTTTTGGATTTATACCAGAACTGATATCATGGAGTTGGCGTAATGTTTGATCGGTACCATGTACATTTTTGTCCTTTCTGCTGGATTTTCCTGCACAGATCTCAAAACAAGTGTTGCGCAAATGTAGGGATGATGCGATGCCATGAAATGTAGTCAATTTCCATTATAGTGTCGGTTTAAGAGTCTAATACATGCAATCTGATATTTTGCGACAGTTTTGCTACTATGTAAAATATGAATACCGTACACTTCTAAATGAGTACAAATGATGAGGAAATTGCCGGCTAAAATATACAATATTTTCGACTAATCAGCCGTCACTAATAGATTTAATTAGGGAAAATTACAAATTGGAATGGGTTGATACAAATTTTATAATTCATGACACACTAATCTGGCATGCAAAATATTGTTTCTGAAATGAAATCGTTTGCCAAAACGGTTTTAGAAATATCGAAGAAAAAGGGCTTAATTAGTGAATGTTGTGTTAAAGGGAATTGTGGTAATACATTTATCTTTTTTCCTAACCCACACACACACACCTCACCCTCACTCCCTCTTCCCATGTGTCCGGCCCCACTTTGACAGCCCCCCCTCTCTCTCCAATCAACTCACTTTTGAAAAGAAAAGAAAAGAAAAGAAAAGAAAAGAAAATGAAAGAAGTCAATGTGGACTTTGACTTTTCTTCCCACTTTCTTCACTTCCCTCTCTCTCCTCACTCCCCTCAAACCTGGCCGAGAATTCCTCCCCCCACAACAGCAGCAGCCCTCCCCCAAATCCCCTCCATTTTTGCATCAAAAAAATACACAAAATGCCCAAAATTCAACACAAAAAGCTCACAAAATCAAAATCTAATCCCTACCCATTTTTACTTGACCATTCTAGTATGGATCTAGGGATCAAGATGGCATTTTGGATGGCCAGATTTCAAGTGAGATCTATAAAATTGTGGAGGTATAATTTTAACCATGCAGTTAAATTGTTGATTATTACTTTAATCTAGGTTAATTAAGTGATTAATTAGGTTTTAGATGAGTTTAATTGCATGATTAAGAAATTCAAGTTACGGTTTTGTTGTGGAATTGGGTTGTGATCAATTGTGCATGGTTATGTGATGTGGATTAACATCTTAAGTCTTGTTGAAAGCTAATCTAGTTGTTAATTACAAACCATTAATTATAAAATGTCCTAATTAAGCTATTTTGCTAACTAGGGGTTTTGGAAAATTATTAAATGCTTTAGGTTAAAATATGATTAAGGTTTCATGTTATTATTAATATTATAATGAGTGGTTTAATGCCTTTGGACCATGCAAAACCAAGCGTAGTTGCTGTTTTGTGCATTTTTTGTTGAAATTGTAAAAATTAGATAAATTGCGAAACTAGAATTTTTAGTTTTATAAGAATTGATGAGATTAAATTTTTGAAATGGGTTGTATGACTTATTTAAGATGTTTAATAAGTATTATGGCCATTAGAATTGTTTAAACATCAAGTTTTGTACTAAAACGGTAAATTTTTGCTTGCTAGATTTTCGGAAAAATGGCTTTTAAAGTGAGTTTGCGGTTTTTGTGAATTTTAACCTATTTTATATTATAATTATTGTTCGTGAATGCGCAAATGAGTGTGTTTGGGTTTTTCTCGATGGTTTGACGTTTGTACATCGACATCGAGGGTTGGTTTGGCTATTCTTGCATGCGTAGGCGATAGGTTTTGACCTATGCGTGATACGCGTGCTGATTTGATTTTCGTTTGCCGTTTCGATTTTGAGTTTGGTTTTAATGCGATACGGTGCGTTATGAAATGTAGGTACCCCATGTGGACTTCGAGACGACAAGCATGCGCGTGGCAACGTCGGCACCGGCGAGCAAAGACCAGGTGAGTAGATTTATATATACGGGGAGAAGTCGGGTGGATGGCGTATAGCACCCCCGCAGTTCGTGGTGATGTATACAAATACGTATACACACATATATATTGATTATATTGTTGAAGTTATTGATGATAAAGATAGATTTTAGGTGTGATTGGATAGGTTTAGTGTTGCGAAACCCTAGAGTAGTGGTTGCACCATACATACACACACACCCATACTTGCATACATTCTTCTTTCATTTGTGCTTATACAGGAATATGTATTTATGTGTTCACATGGGTATGGGACTATGTGTTCACATACTAGGTTTGAGAATAGTATTTGGGATTTGAGATGAGTCGATAAGATTTGATTGAGACCGCGAGAACGGTGATATGGCTGGATTCGTACTTGAGATACGTCCTAATGTTATAGCGGATCTTGGGATGACAATACATGTGAATAGTGTTATACATTGAATGGTTGAAATGTGTTCGTGATATGAGATAAGATATGTTAAGATATCCATAATAGGTCGCATTAGGCAATGTATACCTCTTTATGACGATATATGATGATGATATCGGTTTGTATGAGGCTTTAGATCAGCAGTCAGATCATGACTATATTGATGATATTAGTATCGTGCTAGACGTAGATCAATACCCAGATTATGATCTTTGATAAAGATGATGCCAGATGAATAATGTGATATTGACCCGTACCCAGATTTGGGATGCCGTACGACGGATTTACGTACGAGCTATATATTGATGTTTGATCTGCACTCTTGACTTGGAAATATTTGATTATAGATATGGTATCGGATGTGATATTATCGAGGCGGGATCACCGACTAATATATATATATATACATATGTATCGACTCAGATATTAGGCGTCTTCCTTACCTTTAGTTTAGCCTGACAGCTTAGCCCTATAGTTTAGTGTAGTTGTTGGCCCATATTAGTTGTCGTTGGGTCTAGTATTCAGCTCCCGCTTATTATTGTTGTTCGCTCCGCATCGTATGCTTACATTATGATTCATATTCTATTGTTGATATCATGCTGTTAGGACACCAGCACCATTACCGATGACGCGTATGTACCACGTACACTTACTTACCGGTTCACACACATCTTCATCGGTAATTGCCATGTCACGAACACTTTAGAAAACACTATTTCATTTGACATAGGTTGTTAGCTAATAGTTTAGACATGATATTAGTGTACTTGCCTTATATGCTAGTTTAGACATTGTAGTTACTACTTGCTACTTCATGCAAGTTATTATTCATTGATATGCCGCATTCATGGATTTTTATGTCTATATTCACTGTTTACATTCTATTGAGGATTTGGATTCGGATTTCATGAGATTTCCTGGATTTAGGGGAAAACCGCAAAAACACTTATAAACTTCATTCTCTTTTTTTTTAAAGAAAAGTGCGGTTTTCCCATGATGTATGAGTCGTCCACCATGAGTTTGCTGATGGATTTCGAGACCCGATTCGAGGAGTTGGATGAACTGTTTCGGGTACAAGGTGGACCCGGTAAGGTACCCGGGGCAAGAAGCGCGTGATGATGACGATGTGAGCCTGGCAGGGGAGCACTACCTACCGGTGATATTACCCGACGCGTCGGATATCCGGAGGATACCGTCGTGGTCTTGAGATTGATGGTAGGGGCCGGTCTGGACCGACGGCGCCCTAGATAGTGAGATTGAGACATACAGAGATATTTGAGATATTGAGGTAGAGAGATTGCGACACAGAGATATCGAGATATTTGGATATTTGTTTTGTGTCGATACTAGGCACTGTTTATGCCGATTTCATTTATGATACCACGTTTTTAAATAGATACAGAAATCTCACTAATTTATGAAAGCAGTTTTCTTCAGTACATGCATTCTGTTTCATGTATTCATACCTCATCCATATGATATATTGCTACCTGAGGCACTGACACAGGGACATGGGATTACATTCGGGTTAGATATTTACCGTAGCCTTTGTTATAGGCTACATGTTATATATTTGAGGATATATTATGATCTTATGACCTAGGATTGCGTTGTTCATGCGATTTCTGTTCGTAGATGTTTTTCTACTCACGAGTTGGCAACTCACCCCCGTTATGCCACAGTTTCTTGCAGGTTTTTCCGTACAGGTTTCATTACGGCTTTGCTAGCACTGCTTCTTTCGGGTGATTTGCTAGTAGGTGGGTTTATTGGTATCGTACCCATCATATTACTTTGTATAATATTATTCAGTTGTATCTAGTAAATTTCATCAACCAAACATGTATTTATTTCAGAGATAGAGACCAGTGATGTTTATTCTTTCGACCTTAGAGTCGCATGTTGTATTTCTGTGGATTTCTTGTTGTTTTGAGTTTCCTTTTGAGTTTTGATCATCGCCCTTGGCGTTGTATATTATATTGCTTGTGTGGTTGTGACCGTCGATTGACGAAGAGCTAGCTCCCTCTTGGGGATGCCTTTTTTTTGTTGATTTCGTATACTATTCATGTTATATCCCGTTTGGGGGCCAGGATTTACAAAGGAGACCCTGCCGAAATTTTCAGAAAATACTTGATGTTTTTTTAAGACGCATAATTCGGCTTATGCTATTAAAACTATTTGTTTTAAGTTGGTTTTTCCTTCACTCTACTATTTTTCTTGGTTTGGATTTCTGGGTTTTTGGCTTACTTAGATTACGTACGTCTCGAGACGTTTCGTAGTTTAAGTGCGGTCATGTTCCGTAATTTCGGGACGTGACAAAGTTGGTATCAGAGCGTTAGGTTTTACCTTCGGAGGTAGGATGACCTTGGTTGGTGGAATAGGTGACTAAAGTAGAGTGACGTACTGTGGGTATGTTCCGCGGCATACTTACGATACACTACTCCACTTAAGGAGCCTTAGGATGTACATTTCTTTGTTCAGTATTATATTCATTCCTGATCTAGCATCATCGGTACCAGTCATGGTTTTGCTACCACGATTTCGGGCAGGGAGAGCTACGGCTACAGTTGCGGTCAGCACGAGCTCGTCAAGAACGAGGACTGACCAGGGCGTGATTCCGGCGACACACGATTGCAGAGATGTGTCTTTTCATTGTATTTTCGCGCCACGAGCGTTGGGTGGATTGCTGTATGAGATTACTCAGAGGTGCAGATCAGCCCTAGAGGATTGAGCCAAAGATAGAGGCCAACCAGATTTTGATGACCGTTGATGTATTCCTTATTCATGATGATTGAGGCACGGTTCAGCGTGCAGACGAGTGAGCCAGTTATTGCTGCGAACGACGAGATATCGCACCAGATGTTGGAGCTATTGCAGTACGAGTAGTACTAAAAGATGATGGAAGGTCGCTAGTCAATGAGGATAAATGACTAGGACATGTAGTTTGTTCGCTAGCCCGATGCGAGGTCATCAGATAGATTGATTCCAGCTAGAGACGACTTCACGCGGAGACGTAGAGAGTCGACAGAGACGATCGAATGTCGGAAACCTATTATTCCAAGTTTAAGGTATTCGGAAAGACATGCAGGCAATTCTATGGACCCTCTGGAAGAATGAAACCCTAACTCGACTTAATGACCGTGTGAAAGCCTTTGAACCTTAGGGTTTGCGGAAGTTCCGCGGCGCCATTAGTGAGGCTTGGGTTTGCCCTTCTACGGCTGGACCATCGATGTTGTGGTACGTACTCGATACTATTAAACTGTACCCAAGATGTTGAGCTCTTGGGGGATTATGAGGTTTTAACAAATCGATCAAATGGTTCGACTTTATTCGGATGCCAGGTGGTGAGATGCATTTCTTGGGAGACTCCAGATACGAGGATAGCCGTTGGAGCTCAGTCCATACAGCCACGACGAGAGGAGTCCGAAGCAGTCGACATTAGAGAAAGTAAAGTAAGAGGTTCATATGAGATCTTGATGAGACGGCGTTCCACTCCGCCGACATCAGAGATGCGATACGCATGCCAAGGCATTGTACTTGGATATACCTTCCAGAAGGAGTCGCGATGAGTATGCAGCCATTCCGGAACAAGAAACTGATATAGTAAAGGACGATGACTTCCGGACAGTTCGGCAGAGACGAGATTTGGGAGAGACCTCGACAGGACCTTTCTGGAATAAATTACGAGAAGATTTGGACCCAGGAGTGGTCATGTTACGCACACTGGCAGGCCAGAGTTCAGGATCGTCGACGAGACATGCTATGAGTGCCCACGACAGTTGGCTAGAGATTCTTGGAGGATGTGCTTGAGTGGGACTATTCCGCCATACTTGATTTCGGTATTTTGGGCGATCTATTCGAATGATTGATTTTGATTATTGAGTTTCATGATATTTGTTTTCATGGACCATGGTTGCATCTGCTGAGTATTTACGATTTTTGCACAGTTGTTGCACTTGATATCATTTTCGTGCCTTGGTTTCTTATGTTTATGATTTTATGGGTTTCATACAGTTGAGTTGATTTTGTGCATATGTACGCACACGATTTGGTTCTTGCACTCGGTATAGTTCACATATGCTTGCAGTGCAGTGATTTGCATTTTGTGCAGTTAGATGCACTGGACTTCGACTTCGATTGTGATGTTCGATATTTTTTTTCTTCACCTTGTGCACCTGATTGGATTTTGCGCATGTTCGGCGCTTGATATTGGATTTCATGATTTCGTGCATGATGGATGCACCTGATTTGGATTTTCGCACATGTTGGACGCATGTTTTGAGATGCGAGTTTGGTGCACACCAGATGCACTAAATCGAGATTCTTCGTGCATGTCAGATGCACCTGTCTTTGCTGTCAGGCACACGCGTTGCATATGACAGATGTTTTGTGCACACCCGATTCACATAGATGTTGTTTCTGTGCACATGTATGGCACATATATGGATTTTTATTTCCGTGCGCACCAGACGCACGTAGTATTCATATGCATATTTTGGGATTGATTTCTTATAGAGAAGTACGTTTTTATGATATTTGCTATGTGTTCTCGTACTGAGAAGGACTAGTCAGAGTACAGTACTTGAATGTATTTTGCATCCATTGATAGCTATCGAAGGGAATTCCAGAAAGCGAGCTATAGTCTCAGTATTTACCTACATGTCTGATATGACACGAAACGTTTAAAAAAAGGAAACCCTTCTAAATTGTTTCCCAAAACGGCGGAACGTACATTTTAAACAAAAGGTATATATGTATATGGTTATTTTCTTATGATGGACGTCCGCCATGGTGCAGTGTTATGCGCATTGCACATCGACTTAAGAGATTTGGCATGCATTTCCTTCAGATATTTACATACAGATTTGATATTTACGTGTATAGTTTCGAGTTATATCATATTGTTTTTGTATTGGATTTTACATTTGTGTCTTTACCATGACTCCGATGATTGCGGGATGCTTGACGGAGTTTTGATTTTGAGTTATATGCTCATTTTTAATGCGCATGCGCTGCGCTACGATTTGTTTTAGGTATTTATGATTTCGGAGCCCCGACGACTTGATGGTTTTGCTTAGATGTTTTAGTATTTGGAGGGAGTTTTAATTTAAATTCGGGGACCGAATTTCTTTAAGGGGGGAAGATTGTAACGTTTTGAAAATCGTTTCGGTGAAATTTCGGAAAAATCGGTAAAATAAGGGGGTTTTCTGTAAAAAGTCAAAATACAAACATCTTTATTATAAAATTAAATATACATATTCAAGCTATGTAATTGTTAGTATTTGGTGTTTATTGAGCCACTGGTAAAATTTCTAATCTTCTGAAATTTTTTCCGAAATTTAGTATTTTAATATTATTTTAAGCGTCACTAATAGATTTAATTAGGGAAAATTACAAATTGGAATGGGTTGATACAAATTTTATAATTCATGACACACTAATCTGGCATGTAAAATATTGTTTCTGAATGAAATCGTTTGCCAAAACGGTTTTAGAAATATCGAAGAAAAAGGGCTTAATTAGTGAATGTTGTGTTAAAGGGAATTGTGGTACTACATTTATCTTTTTCCCTAACCCACACACCCACACCTCACCCTCACTCCCTCTCCCTATGTGGTCGGCCCCACTTTGACAGCCCTCCCCCCTCTCTCTCCAATCAACTCACTTTTGAAAAGAAAAGAAAAGAAAATGAAAGAAGTCAATGTGGACTTTGACTTTTCTCCCCACATTCTTCACCTCCCTCTCTCTCCTCACTCCCCTCAAACCTGGCCGAGAATTCCTCCCCCCACAACAGCAGCAACCCTCCCCCAAATCCCCTCCATTTTTGCATCAAAAAATTACACAAAATGCCCAAAATTCAACACAAAAAGCTTACAAAATCAAAATCTAATTCCTACCCATTTTTACTTGACCATTCTAGTATGGATCTAGGGATCAAGATGGCATTTTGGATGGCTAGATTTCAAGTGAGATCAACAAAATTGTGGAGGTATAATTTTAACCATGTAGTTAAATTGTTGATTATTGCTATAATCTAAGTTAATTAAGTGATTAATTAGGTTTTAGATGAGTTTAATTGCATGATTAAGGAATTCAAGGTAAGGTTTTGTTATGGATTTGGGTTGTGATCAATTGTGCATGGTTATGTGATGTGGATTAACATCTTAAGTCTTGTTCAAAGCTAATCTAGTTGTTAATTACAAACCATTACTCATAAAATGTCCTAATTAAGCTATTTTGCTAACTAAGGTTTTTGGAAAATTATTAAATGCTTTAAATTAAAATATAATTAAGGTTTCATGTCATTATTAAAATTATAATGAGTGGTTTAATGCCTTTGGACCATGCAAAACCAAGCGTAGTTGCTGTTTTGTGCATTTTTAGTTGAAATTGTTAAAATTAGATAAATAGCAAAACTAGAATTTTTAGTTTTATAAGAATTGATGAGATTAAATTTTTGAAATGGGTTGTATGACTTATTTAAGATGTTTAATAAGTATTATGGCCATTAAAATTGTTAAAACATCAAGTTTTGTACTAAAACGGTAAATTTTTGCTTGCTAGATTTTCGGAAAAATGTCTTTTAAAGTGAGTTTGGGGTTTTTGTGAATTTTAACCTATTTTATATTATAATTAGTGTTCATGAATGCGTAAATGAGTGTGTTTGGGTTTTTCTCGATGGTTTGACGTTTATACATCGACATCGAGGGTTGGTTTGGCTATTCTTGCATGCGTAGGCGATAGGTTTTGACCTATGCGTGATACGCGTGCTGATTTGATTTCCGTATGCCGTTTCGATTTTGAATTTGGTTTTAATGTGATACGGTGTGTTATGACATGTAGGTACCCCATGTGGACTTCGAGACGACAAGCAAGCACGTGGCGACGTCGGCACCGGCGAGCAAGGACCAGGTGAGTAGATTTATATCTACGGGGAGAAGTCGGGTGGATGGCGTATAGCACCCCCGCTGTTCGTGGTGATGTATACGAATATGTATACACACATATATATTGATTATATTGTTGAGGTTATTGATGATAAAGATAGATTTTAGGTGTGATTGGATAAGTTTAGTGTTGCAAAAGCCTAGAGTAGTGGTTGCACCACACATACACACACCCATACTTGCATACATTCTTCTTTCATTTGTGCTTATACGGGAATATGTATTTATGTGGTCACATGGGTATGGGACTATGTGTTCATATACTGGGTTTGAGAATAGTATTTGGGATTTGAGATGAGTTCATAAGATTTGTTTGAGACCGCAAGAACGGTGATATGGCAGAATTCGTACTTGAGATACGTCCTGATGTTATAGCGGATCTTGGGACGACAATACATGTGAATAGTATTATACATTGAATGGTTGACATGTGTTTGTGATATGAGATAAGATATGTTAAAATATCCATAATAGGTCGCATTAGGCAATGTATAGCTCTTTATGACGATATATGATGATGATATCGGTTTGTATGAGGCTTTAGATCAGCAGTCAGATCATGACTATATTGATGATATTAGTATCGTACTAGAGGTAGATCAGTACCCAGATTATGATCTTGGATAAAGAGGATACCAGATGAATAATGTGATATTGACCCGTACCCAGATTTAGGATGCCGTACGACGGATTTACGTACGAGCTATATATTGATATTTGATCTGCACTCTTGACTTGGAAATATTTGATTATAGATATGGTATCGGATGTGATATTATCGAGGCGGAATCACCGACTAATATATATATATATATATATACATATGTATCGACTCAGACGTTAGGCGGCTTCCTTACCTTTAGTTTAGCTTGACAGCTTAGCCCTATAGTTTAGTGTAGTTGTTAGCCCATATTAGTTGTCGTTGGGTCTAGTATTCAGCTCCCGCTCATTATTGTTGTTCGCTCCGCATCGCATGCTTACATTATGATTCATATTCTATTGTTGATATCATGCTGTTAGGACACCAGCACCATTACCGATGACGCGTATGTACCACGTACACTTACTTACCGGCTCACACACATCTTCATCGGTAATTGCCATGTCACGAACACTTTAGAAAACACTATTTCATTTGACATAGGTTGTTAGCTAATAGTTTAGACATGATATTAGTGTACTTGCCTTATATGCTAGTTTAGACTTTGTAGTTACTACTTGCTACTTCATGCATGTTATTATTCATTGATATGCCGCATTCATGGATTTTTATGTATATATTCACTGTTTACATGCTATTGAGGATTTGGATTCGGATTTTCGTGAGATTTCCTGGATTTAGGGGAAAACCGCAAAAACACTTATAAACTTCTTTCTCTTTTTTTTAAAGAAAAGTGCGGTTTTCCCATGATGTATGAGTCGTCCACCATGAGTTTGCTAATGGATTTCGAGACCCGATTCGAGGAGTTGGATTAACCGTTTCGGGTACATGGTTGACCCGGTAAGGTACCCCGGGGCAAGAAGAGCGTGATGATGACGATGTGAGCCTGGCACGGGAGCACTACCTACCGGTGATATTACCCGACGCGTCGGATATCCAGAGGATACCGTCGTGGTCTTGAGATTGATGGTAGGGGCCGGTGTGGACCGACGGCGCCCTAGATAGTGAGATTGAGACATACAGAGATATTTGAGATATTGAGGTACAGTGATTGCGACACAGAGATATCGAGATATTTGGATATTTGTTTTGTGTCGATGCTAGGCACTGTTTATGCTGCTGATTTCATTTATGATACCTCGTTTTTAAAAAGATACAGAAATCTCACTAATTTATGAAAGCAGTTTTCTTCAGTACATGCATTCTGTTTCATGCATTCATACCTCATCCATATGATATATTGCTACCTGAGGCACTGACACATACACATGGGATTACACTCGGGTAAGTTATTTACCCTAGCCTTTGTTATAGGCTGCATTTTATATATTTAAGGATATATTATGATCTTATGACCTAGTATTGCGTTGTTCATACGATTTCTGTTCGTAGATGTTTTTCTACTCATGAGTTGACAACTCACCTCCGTTGTGCCAAAGTTTCTTGCAGGTTTTACCGTACAGGTTTCATTACGGCTTTGCTGGAACTGCTTCTTTCGGGTGATTTGCTAGTAGGTGGGTTTATTGGTATCGTACCCATCATATTACTTTGTATAATATTATTCAGTTGTATCTAGTAAATTCCATCAACCAAACATGTATTTATTTTAGAGATAGAGACCAGTGATGTTTATTCTTTCGACCTTAGAGTCGCGCGTTGTATTTCTGTGGATTTCTTGTTGTTTTGAGTTTCCTTTTGAGTTTTGATCCTCGCGCTTGGCGTCGTATATTATATTGCTTGTGTGGTTGTGACCGTCGATTGACGAAGAGCTAGCTCCCGCTTGGGGATGCCTTTTTTTTTATTGATTTCGTATACTATTCATGTTGTATCCCGTTTGGGGGCCAGTATTTACAAAGGAGACTCTGCCGAAATTTTCAGAAAATACTTGATGTTTTTTTAAAACGCATAATTCGGCTTATGCTATTAAAACTAGTTTTAAGTTGGTTTTTCCTTCACTCTACTACTTTTCTTGGTTTGGATTTCTGGGTTTTCGGCTTACTTAGATTACGTACGCCTCGAGACGTTTCGTAGTTTAAGTGTCGGTCATGTTCCGTACTTTCGGGACGTGACATATATGTCAACGGAATGTGGGATACGTGTATTTACTTACGTTGATGACATGTGATGTTATATGTTGCTGTGATATGTTATATTGATTCGTCGTGAATGAATAGCTGGGGTTTTATGTGAGATGAGAGTTTTTCAATTTTCATTCATGTGAAATTTATATGTAATATTCTTTTATTGGGATACTTCCGGGTTGAGGATGATATCATCATTCATGTATATTATTTACTTTTCCGCATTAGGATAGACCCAAGGAGGGGAGCACAAGTAACCGGGTTCTAGAGTCCAGTGGGAGATCATCTCGAGGAGTGGAGACCGGATCTCCTAACTCTAGAATTGGCAGGGTTGCTTGCCGCTCTCGTAGGGGTCTAGGGATGTGGGTTTGGCTATTCATCACGACAGTGGAATCCGTGTTTTTCATTACTGGATGAATTTAAAACACGGACCTCCTAGAATATCCAATATTTCTTATGTTGACTTCTGCTGCTTGGTTCTGTGATGTGATCATATAAATGCGTGAGACGAATGCTATATATATATGATATATATAATAAATGTTGCTTATTTTTTGCACCCGCACTAGTCCAGCCCCGCTCTGCCGTTAGTTAAGTAACCTAACGGTGCATGACGGGGCTCCGTGGCGAATGCGGATGGCATAAGCGTACGTTCTATTTTCGTTTCATTTTCTGTGATGTTTAGGAAACATTAAATGATGGGAAAAGAAACCAAAAGATGTTGTAGAATTAAAAGTTTTTTAAAAAGGTAGCTCTAGTTCTTTCTTTGCATGGTGGTATTCCGTGATGAATATCCAGCACCTCATTCGATGAGGAAACAACCAAGATCTCTTCACCGTGAGTGACCTCTTTAGATAAACTAGCAAATGATACACCCCATTCGGTTTTTTTTAATAGCTTCTCTAGTTCTTGTTTTGCATAGTGGTATTCCTTGATAAATATCCAACACCTCATTCGATGAGGAAAGAGCCGAGATCCCTTCACCGGGAGTGACCTTTTTAGAAAACTAACAAAAGCTACAAAAAACACTCCTTCTCAAATCACTAGATTCTACAACGATATCAAGTTCATTACGCTAAATGTTTTCTTAAAAACCAACGTAGCCCTCTGTCATTTCAGATAAGTGTTATTTAGTATTCGTGCTGCGTTTATTGGCCTCTGTCAAGGCGTAGTGTGTGGTAGCTGATTAGTGCTTATCTGTAGCATGTGATGTGATTGGATTAGGGTAGTTGTGCGACTTTGTTGGCCTCTGTCAAAGGTCGTGCGGGTGGGTTTAATTCAATAAAGAAATGAACGGGTTGAACTTGAGTAGCGGCCTATGGTTTGTTGGACTCCGTCAAAGTCATAGGAACCTAGGGGTAAAAACAATATTGGGAATTTCAAGTGTTGAAATTTACAATGAGATTTCATACCTTCTATATGATAGTTGGATCCCGATACCCGCTGCGAGTAAGAGTTACTTCTGGGAGAGTTTTCCACTTTACAATTAGCCGATCAATTAGGTGTCTAAGAAAGGTGTAACGGGGTGATGCCCCTACGGAAACGAGGTTATTTAATTAGTTCCATGCGAAAGCATGGAAAGACTCCCTCAGAGTACCAATACATGCCTGGCCGAACGATTGGCGAACTTGTAGGATGTAATTAATCCCGGCTAATCTTACCTTTTAGGGTTTGAAGGAAGATTTGATAAAAATAGTGGGAGCCATCCTGATTAGATAAGATAATAACCATTCTAATCTTGCAAGAGCGCACGCTAAAGTGTTTCCTTTTCTCTCTCTCTCTCCAAGTAGCGACCAATGAGATTCCTTAATCAAGATAATAATATGGATGTATTGACCGAACCCGCTTATTATATTGAGTTAGGGAACGTTGATTCCACTCTATCTTATGAATGTCATAAGTCCGAGCAAGGAACAGTAGAATATCAGGATTCCTACGCCATCCGAGTGAAGAAAGAGCATGATGATGCATCTTCTCCGGGTGTGTTCTTTACCCAGAACTGTTTCTCAGGATGCTCTACGTACTGGGTATTGGATACCGGATCAGGATCCTACATATGTAATTTGTTACGTGGGCTAAAGAGAGGTAGAGAACTGGGAAAGGGTGATAAGTCTCTAACAGTAGGGAATGGAGAAATTGTTGCAGCCAAAGCAGTTGGCGAATATCACCTTGTATTACCAAATGGTAATACATTGATTCTGAATGACTGTTACTATGTACCAAAGATGATGTGCAATATTATATCAGTTTCTTTGCTAACGAAAGAAGGGTATAATATCACATTAGAGGATAATGTTATGAATATTTTTCTAAATCAAGTGTTGATTGGGTTTGGTACGTTGTGTAACGGTATATACGTTCTGAATCAATCTACAGTTCAAAATATACAGAACACACACAAGAGGAAAAGTTCAGAAATGAACAAAGCGTTCTTGTGGCATTGTAGACTAGGTCATATCAATGCGACACAACTAGCTAAGTTGCATAAAGATGGATTTTTGAATCAGTTCGAACTTACATCTTATGAAACTTGCCAGACATGTCTCAAAGGCAAGATGACCAAGACTCTGTTTACTGGACACGGAGAAAGAGCTACTGAACTCTTAGGGCTGATACATAGTGATGTATGTGGTCCTATGTCTACACATTCCAGAAATGGTTTCTCGTACTTTATTACATTCACCGATGATCTCTCAAGATTCGGACATGTATTCCTGTTGAAACACAAGTCTGAGGCTTTCGAGAAATTCAAGGAATATAAGTGCGAAGTCGACAATCAAACGGGTAAAAGTATTAAAATCCTTCGATCTGATCGGGGAGGAGAATACTTGAGCACAGAATTCCGTGATTATTTAAAAGAGAATGGGATTCTCCCTCAGCTTACTCCTCCGTATACACCACAGCACAATGGTGTATCGGAGAGGGGGAATCGCACCATATTAAATATGGTGCGCTCTATGATGAGTACTGTTGAGTTGCCTATTTCTTTTTGGGGTTATGCACTTGAGACAACTGCATACCTATTGAATAGGGTTCCGACCAAATCAGTGCCTACCACTCCATATGAGATATGGGAAGGGAAGAGACCATGTTTTAATTTCATTAAAATTTGGTCTTGTCTGACCTATGTTAAAAAGCAAAATCCAGACAAGCTCGAGGCAAGGTCTGTTCTATGTATGTTTGTTGGATATCCTAAACATTCGCGAGGGTATATCTTCTACCACACCGAGGAACAAAAGGTGTTTGTTTCTCGGAATGCCACCTTTTTAGAAAAGGAATTTCTTGTGAAAGAAATTAGTGGTAATGTGGTAGAACTGGAAGAAGTTCTAGCTGCACAAACTAGAACTGATGATTTGTTGGAACCGGAGGATCCAATAGTACCCAATGAACCCCAGCCACTCCGCAGATCTAGTAGGGTTCCTCATCCACCTGAGAGATACTACGGTTTTCTCATAGACGGTGGGAGCGAGGATTGCATCATGGAAGATGATGACCCAACTAGTTTCGAGCAGGCCATCACAAGTGGAGACTCTGTGAAATGGCTGGATGCTATGCGATCTGAGATGGAATCTATGTACACCAACAAAGTATGGACTTTGGAAGTTGCTCCTGAAGGGGTAAAACCTATCGGGAGCAAGTGGATCTTTAAGAAGAAACTTGGTGTTGATGGAAAAGTTGATACTTTCAAAGCAAGACTTGTAGAAAAAGGTTTTCGTCAATGACCAGGTGTAGACTATGATGAAACCTTTTCTCCAGTGAATATGCTTAAGTCCATCAAGATCCTACTTGCTATTGCTGCATGCCATGACTACGAAATCTGGCAGATGGACGTCAAGACCGCTTTTCTAAATGGTGATTTAGAAGAGAGCGTGTACATGACACAGCCAGAGGGTTTCGTAGATAGTGGGAACAGCGAAAGCGTGTGCAAGCTAGTTAAATCAATCTACGGATTAAAGCAAGCATCGCGGAGCTGGAACATCTGTTTCGATGAAGCTATCAAAGAGTTTTACTTCATCAAAAACGTAGATGAACTTTGTATATACAAGAAGGTTGTAGAGTATAAGGTTGTCTTCCTCGTATTGTACGTCGATAACATACTCTTGATAGGAAACGATGTTCCTATGCTACACTCGGTCAAGCTCTTCTTATCACACAAGTTTTCCATGAAAGATCTTGGTGATGCCTCATACATCTTTGGGATTAAGATCTATAGGGATAGATCTAAACGGATGTTGGGATTGTCCCAATCCAGGTACATAGACACCATACTAAAGAAGTTTAGTTTGGAAGATTCTAATCGTGGTAATTTACCCGCTTGCTCAGGAATCACTCTCTCCAAAAAGATGTCTCCCAAGACTGATTTGGAGAGGGCTCGTATACAAGGGATACCCTATGCTTCGGCAGTCGGGTCAATCATGTATGCGATGTTGTGTACCAGACCGGATGTAGCTTACTCTCTAGGTGTAGTGAGTAAGTATCAATCAGATCCTGGGGAGAAACACAGGACAGTTGTGAAGAACATTCTTAAGTACTTGAGAATGACTAAAGAAATGTTCTTGGTGTATGGTAACGGTGAACTCCAGGTGGAGTCCTTTACCGATTCGAGCTTCCAAAGTGATAAGGACGATAGTAAGTTGGTCTCGGGTTTTATCTTTACCCTCAACGGAGGGGCAGTATGTTGGAAGAGTTCCAAGCAAGATACCGTAGCAGACTCGACGATGGAGGCTGAATACATCACTGCCAACGATGCTGCCAAAGAAGTTGTCTGGATGAAGAAGTTCATAGCTGAAATTGGTGTTGTTCCATCCATTGAGAATCCAATACCTGTGTATTGTGATAACAATGGAGCTATGGCTTTGGCCAAGGAACCCCGGTCACATCAGAGATCTAGACATATTCTTAGGCGGTATTACCTGATACGGGAGATAGTTGATCGCCAGGAGATCACGGTCAGGAGAGTTGACACGGAGGATAACACAGCGGATCAACTCACGAAGGCCC
This sequence comes from Agapanthus africanus, assembly GCA_030015575.1. Classification (NCBI taxonomy): domain Eukaryota; kingdom Viridiplantae; phylum Streptophyta; class Magnoliopsida; order Asparagales; family Amaryllidaceae; genus Agapanthus; species Agapanthus africanus. The sequence continues at coordinate 192,371,793 of JASDDO010000016.1, read as the reverse complement.
ACCCCCAGACGCGATTCGAGAGACTATTTGGGATGTTGGGTATGAGTTACTACAACAACTGGCCTTAGTGCAAGTGTGAGATTGTTAGGGATATGTATACCCTAGAGGTCATTATTGTACATTGATGAATATTATAGTGGATGCTTGGACATATATATAGAAGACTTTCTTGCTCGACATGATAGTATGCTATCTGGTTGTCTTTATCTTAACATGTTCACTGGTATTATTATACTGTCTCTTATATACATGCTGATAAAGCCCTTAAGATGTAGACTTGACTACCAGGACTATGATGCGGATCATACTACTAGAACTTGGGTAATTCATAAGCACATCCTTCAATTGTTCCTAGTCGAGGGAACATCGAGACAGGGCATCGATATTCCAGAGTAGACTAATGTGTACGTTTCTTGACCCTGTATGGGGCGATGGTTGATCCCATATCCATTGGTGTTTAACATCAAAGATTGAACAATGGTGCTCATTAGAGAATGGGTACTCCAAACAGGACTCGCCGAGAACTCCTAGATGGTACTATACCTATCATCAGATAGCAGTTCTCTGGTGACACTGGTACAGGTTATTCTGTAGACCCGAGATCGTCATAGAGTCTTGTGTGGTTCCCGCTGTGCTTTGATTTCCTCCCTACCACGGCTCAAAGGAGTCATGCAAACAGGTGGATTTTGGGTACAGTCCCGAGTCACATGGAGGCAATGAGCGATAGGAGGGGTTTTGTCTCTCCCGGTATAGGGAGTTGATGTTGCGCTATGCCCGATTGGCTGTAACAGGAAGTCCCTGGCCAGGGCTGTTGATGAGATTTACTGGTAAGTGTTATCAGTAGTTTCTCGTACCGTTATAGGCCACACATCCGCATGACTCATCAAGTTATTGGCGTCTGACGATTCCACCCCCAGACTCGATATGCGACATATCAGACGAAGAGACCAGACTGTACGGTATGTGTTACTTATAAGCTTCATGAGATTTTGGACAAGCTTGCTTGTTGATCTTCTATTCGCTCAATACCTGGGTTTCCGTTACGTCCAGCGAGTACCGCTGACGGCTTGTTGGTGACTTATGTGATCATCACCTACTGCTGGCGTATTGACCAGTCTTTAAAGTCCTACATAGAAGTTTCCTAGTTCAAGCGAAACGAAGTAGGGTACATATGCTGATATATGCGGGGGCCTGATTAAATACGAGTATGAGATACCGTATTGTAATCTGGCGGCTATTTGTTATCAGTTAGGTTATATATGATATAAATGGATTATTGAATCAAGTGCTGATTTGATAATGTGATATACAAATAAAGGATATTAATCAGTTATATGTGATATAACCGGATTATTAAATCATGTGTTGATTTAATAATATGATATATATTTATATTTTATATAATTATATATTAACTAATATTAGCTCACTAATTATTTTCTTCATAATATATATATTAATATATATATATGATATATATATTATATGAAGCATGACATGGATTTTCTATTTTTAGAAAATAGAAAATGAGGTGTAAAATGTGGAGATATTTGTGGTATGGTCCAAAGCATGGTTTGCTCATGTTTTTATTCATTTGACATCACTATTGAAGAATGGTTGGATTTTTGAATCCATACTTCAATAAGTCAGGAAAGGATGAATAAGTCATGCCAAGACATAGCCATTTTTTCCTTAGCTCATTTTGCTTTTGCTCTCTACATTTTTTTCTTCTTCCTTATGCCTCAAAGCTCTAACACTCACATGTGATGTGAACCATAGAGCTTTGAACAAATCCTAGTAAGCAAACACAACCCCACTTCACCATCCTACACTTGATTAGCAATCAAGTGTAGTGTGTTTCCTTCACTAAAGATAGTTTAGTGAAGAGGTAGCTTGAGGTAGAGGGACTTCAGGTGGATTATCTTCGGCACGAAGATCACGGAGGATGCTCGTTCAAACTTCAAGTGGAGCTACGAGGAGTCGTAGGGACTACAACCCGGAGTTTTAGAAGAGAAGAACACGGTCTACAAAGGTTGTAGCCTCCTTTTCTTTATAAAGTTTTTATGATATCATAATTAAACCCTAATCATCTAGTTTAAGATCTTGGTTAGTATAGATTAGCACCCCGGAAATTTTAAAAACGGCATGCTTGATGCTAGTAAAACCCAGAGGTGGTGCTAACATACACTTTCAACTACCCGCCAAATTCACTAAATGAAGCAACCTCCCTCAATGAAATGAGTAGGACACTCGGCACTTCAAGAACCCGGTAGTTTGTGCACCTCCTCCTTGGGTCTATCCTAGGTGCATGAAAAAATAAATGAAATAATACAATGGTGGCTACAACCTCAACCCGGATGTGCCTTGCAAAAGAATATTACATCAATTTACAAATATACATGAATGAAAGAAAAGAACACTCTTCTCACATCCCCCCGGCTATTTATTCACGACGATCCAAAACTTCTTATCCACAAACCATCAACAAGATACTAGATATTTGCAACCCCCACTAATCGACATATAGCAATTAGTATACGTTTAGCAACACATATACAAACACAAAACACTGTTAAGCAAAAATTTTGAATTTCGATCGATAATAACTTTCGGTATTTACCCCATGTACAAACCAGTACACAAACAAATCTGGGTAAAAATAAAATATTCTAAAAATTATATTTCTAAGTACATGAACCACAGAAAAAGTTGGGAGCATATTGGCCATAACTCGGCCGCAGATCCGCGGCTAAATGACCTATTTAGCCGTGGTTCCGCGGTCTAGTTGATAGGTTATGTGCTCGAAATTTTACCTTGGTCCTAGAAAAGCCTACTCATATTTTTAAGGTCACTGAAATGATTTTTTAAACAACTTTGAAAATCCGACAGCAAGCTATATATGGAAATGCAATTTCTGACAATTTTCCATCGATCGAAGTTCTAAGTACTTGCTAACAAGCTAGTTAAGGTTTAAGTAGGCTCTGATACCATTGTAAGTCGATGCCGCAGACCCCATACACTGGTGGGGCGGCGGAATACACAAAAAATGATTTTTATACTAACAACATCGACTTATCTACAGGATCTTTTCGGAAACCTTAACTAGCTAAACTACATAGAGTTCTAAACTACTATGTAAGTGTTTTATACCTTGTTGAATCTAGTCCTCCGAGTCTTCTTCACTTTTGCTTAAGCACCTCGAATGTGCGGATCTAGCTCAGTCATCGGCATCCTCGTGTCGAAGACGATCCACCTGAAAGTCTATGGTTTAAGATCCAACCTCTAAACCAAGTTAACTAAAGTACCTAGTTCGCTAAACAAGGTAGCTTAGGAGATGTAGAGAATTAATTGGAGTGTTTTATCTCAAAGGACCCTATGGTTCACAACACATGTGAGGGTTTTGGGTCTTGAGGAAGAAGGAGAAGAAAAAATGGAGAGAGAAAGAAAATGTGCAAATGAGCTAAGTCTTGTGCAAGTGAAGAGTGGCTCATTCTATTTCAATAATCAATCATGCAATATTTTGCATAAAAAAATAACAACCATGCTTGAATAGTGAAGGAAATCAAATAAACTAAAGGAATAAGCCATGCTTCACCCATGCCACAAATATCTCAATTTTCCACCTCATTAATCTATTTTCCAAAAAAAGATAAATCCAATAATGAGGTGTCTGTAACATTTTTAAAAAAATTATTATTTTTGGGAATTTTTAAAATTAAATAATATTATATTGAATATTTTAATAAGGCGGTATAATTAAATACCGATAAATTGGGAAAATTTTGGAAAATTATGGAAATTACTAAAAAGAGGGTGTTTTAAGTGAATTATGCAAATTATAAGTTTTTATGATTAATTATACGCTATTTAGTGCTAATCGCGATTAAAAATCGCTAATCGGGCTTTAAACATGTTTTGTGCACATGACTTGCACATGACATTTTAACACTTGTTACATTTTTTTTCCTATATGATTTTTGGGTGTATGGTTATTTGTTTTGGGTTTACTATTGAGGAGAGAGGAAAACAAAAGAAAAGAAAAAGGGAAATAGAAATGAATATAGTATTAGGCATGGGCATGAGAGAGAGCGGGAGAGGGTGAGGGTTTAGTTGACTTGGCCATTCTCTCCTCCATCTTTTTTACTTCATTTTTTCCCTCCTTCTGCAGCCCAAGGCAGCACCCTCTCCTCCACCATCTTCAAACTCACAAAACACCATCAAAACAACCTCAAAACTCAATCCCCACTTCATTAAAAATGTGAATGAGCTCACTAGCAACACATTGGACCAAGAAAGCTTGCATTTTGGACACTTGGGGCAACTCAAGAATTTTCTTGAGTTGCCAAATGAGGTATTCTCTTAACCATTAGCCTAGTATTTCCATTGCTTTTACATCCATGTTTGTTTAGAACCATTTTGGTGTCGTTTAGTGAGACTTGGGAAATTCTAGTTAGGGTTTATGGAATTCTTGAGTTGTGATGTGTAATAGAGCTCAGTAGAAGCCACACAAACCCCCCAGTGCTAGAATTCAGACCTAAACCAGAGACTAGAACCCCGGAATACGAACTTAGAAAACCGATATCGGAGGAATTGTGGATTTTGTGAGTGTAAAATGAGATCTGCTATCACCCGGAGCCTTTGAAAATTATTTAGCAAACACAGAGAGATGTGCAGGCACCCAGGAAGCTAACCCCAAGACCCCAGCCCCTGACTCCATTCTTTGGCCGCAGATTTAATCATTCTGGCCGCAATTTGCGGCCAGAGTAGGTTGGATATGGTTCGTGTTGGTTCTGTAGCTTTATCTCCTGTAAACTAGACCTTTGGCATATGCATAATTGACTGATTTGACCAAGGGTAAAATCTGGGACCATTTTCAAGGGTTGTGTAACGCTTTGAAAATCGTTTCGGTGAAATTTCGAAATAACGGTAAAATAAGGGGGTTTTCAATAAAAAGTAAAAATACAAATATCTTATTATAAAAATTAAATATACATATTCTAGCTATGTAATTGCTATTATTTGGTGTTTATTAAGCCGCTGGTGAAATTTCAAATTTTCTGAAAAAAATATTATTTTATTATTATTTTAAGCCGTCACTAATACATTTAATTAGGAAAAATTACAAATCGGAATGAGTTGAAACAAATTTTGTGCATCATAAAACATTAAATAAAATTTTATCATGTGGTTTTTGGAACGAAATCAATTGCCAAAACGGTTTAGAAATTATTGAAGAAAAAAAGGCTTTTTTTAGCGTAAATGGATGTTTGGGGTATTGTATTTATCATTTTTCATCACCCCACACCCGTACCCACACCCACACACCCCCATTTACTTCTCCCCTTGGCTGAATTCAGCAGCCCTCACTTTTTCCCCACTTGGTTTGCAAAGGAAAAAGAAATAAAAGAAAAGATTAGAAAATAGATAAAGTAGTTAGACTTTGACCTTACCTTGAACTTGACTTTCCTCCCTTGCATTTTCCTCACCTCCCTCTCTCTCCCCTCACCCACTTCTTGCCGAAATTCTCAGCCCCCTAACAGCAGCCCCTCCCTCACTCTTCTCCTCTCATTTTCCATCAAAAAATTCACCCATTTCCATCAAAAATCAAAGCTAAAATGCAAATCAAAGCCCTACCCATTTTCTCTTATCTCTTTAAGCATGGATCTTGGTGCAAAGATTTCAATTTGGAGGTCTAGTTTCATGTTGATCTCAAGATGGTTTTAAGGTATAAATCCTAACCTATTGTTCAATTGTTGGGTTAAATTCCATAATGTATCTTATTAGGTGCTTAAATATGGTTTAATTGCAAGTTTGGAAATCTAAAGAGAAGGAGTTTGAATTGAAAAGTTAGGGTTTTAAATTCAATAGGGTTGTTGTCACTTGTTTAAGGTTGCATGGTGTAGTTAGCATGTTAAGACATGTTAAACCTAATCTAGAAGATAATTTGTAAATTGTTGCATCTAAAAGTCCAAATTTAGTTATTTAAGCAAACTAGGTTTTAGTTTTAGTTGCAAATGGGTGATTTAAAATCTAACTAAGAATTTTATGACTTTATTAACATTATAAAATGTAGTTTAATGCTTTAGATCATGCAAATCCAAACTAGATTGTTGTATGTGCATTTTGCTATAAAATGGTCGAAATTGGTTAAAATTGCAAACTAGTTTTTGTAAATATTGTGTTAAATCGAGAATTAAAATATGGTTAGGGTTTTTATCATATTATTAACTTTATTAAGTGTAGTTTAACACTTTAGTTCATGGAAATCCAACCTAAATTGTAGTTTGTGCATTTTGCTATGAAATTGTAAAAAGGGTATTTTGTAAACTAGAATATTAGGGTTTATGGAATTTAATGAGATTAAATTATGGGAATCATTTTTATGACTTATTTAAGATATTTAGTGAATATTGTGGCCTCTAGATTCGTCTATACATCGAGTTTCGTACAAAAACGGTGATTTGTGCTTGCTAGATTTTCGGAAAAACGACTTTTTAAGTGAAATTGGGGTTTTCGTGAATTTTAAGCTATTTTATATTATAATTAGTGCTTGTAATTGTACAAATTAGTGTGTTGGGAGCTTTCTCGATGGTTTGGCGTTTGTACGCCGACATCGAGGGTTTTTGGGTCGATTTGTGAAGCAACCATAGGTTTTGACCTATGTGAGATTCGTGCGTCGTTTTGGTCATGAGGCGGATTTTAATGCGATTTGGTGCGTTATGATATATAGGTACCCTATGTGGACTTCGAGACGACAAGCAAGCGCATGGCGACGTCGGCACCGGCAAGCGAGGACCAGGTGAGTAGATTTATATCTACGGGGAGAAGTCGGGTGGATGGCGTATAGCATCCCCGCAGTTCGTGGTGATGTATACGAATACGTATGCACACACATATATACATTGTTTATATATTGTTTGAGATTATTGATGATAGAGATGGATCCTTGGTGTGATTGGATTGGTTTAGTGTTGCGAAACCCTAGAGTAGTGGTTGCACCACACATACACACACCCATATTTGCATACATTCTTCTCTCATATGTGCGTACATAGGATTATATATTGATGTGTATATTTACACATGGGTATGGGACTATGTGTTTTTATACTGGATTTGAGGATAGTAATTGGGATTTAAGATGAGTCGATGATATTGGGCTTGAGGCCAGAAGATCCGTGATGTGTTTTGGTTCGTATTGAGATACGACATGATGTTTTAGCGGGTCTTTTGACGTAGTGATTCTTATAAATGCATGCGTACATAGATGGTATCAATATTGTACTAGACGTAGATCAGTACCCCGATCATGATATTTGATAGAGAGGATATCAGATGAATAGTATAATGAATGTGATATTGACCCGTACCCAGATTTGGGATGCCGTACGACGGATTTACGTACGAGCTATATATTGATGATTGATCCGCACTCTTGACTTGGGATTCCTGATTATAGATATGGTATCGGATATGACATTATTGAGGCGGGATCACCGACTATACATATACAGGTATGTATATGTATCGACTCAGATGATAGGCGGTTTCCTTACCTGTAGTTCAGCCGTATAGTTTAGTGTAGTTGTTAGATTAGATTAGACTCCCACCTATTTCAAACTAGCGGGTCGTGGGTATTTTAAAAGACAGGTCAAGGGATCCTACGGATATTTCAAAGGACGTATCTTTTCATAAAAGCACCGTAGCCCCTATTTTCAAAACCCCATGATTCGTGTTATTTCAAAAGGCATCATTTGTAGGACTTATATTAGATTAATGCAGATTAGTTATAGTTGCGTCTACTTTTCAGCTCCCACTCCTTATTGTGGTTCGCTTCGCATCGCATGCTTATAATATGTTTCATACTCCATTATTGATATCATGTTGTTAGGACACCAGCACCATTACCGATGATGCGTATGTACCACGTACACTTACTTGCCGGCTCACACACATCTTCATCGGTAATTGCCATGTCACGTACACCTTAGAAAATATTATTGCTTGACATAGCATGTTAACTAATAGTTTAGACATTGTAGTTATTACCTGCTACTTCATGCATACTGTTATTCATTGTTATGCCGTATTCATGGATTCTCATGCTTATATTCATGGTTTTACATGCTATTGATGATTCGGATTCCCATGATATTTTATGGATTTGGAGGAAAACCGCAAAACATATATAAACTGCTTTCTTTCTTTTTAAATAAAAAGTGCGGTTTTCCTATGATATATGAGTCGTCCACCATGAGTTTGCTGATGGATTTCGAGACCCGATTCGAGGAGTGGAGGAACCGTTTCGGGTACATGGTGGGCCCGGTATGGTACCCCGGGGCAAGAGGAATGTGGTGTTGACGTTGAGCCTGGCTGGGGAGCACTACCTACCGGTGATATTACCCGACGCGTCGGATATCCGGAGGATACCGTCGTGGTCTTGAGATGGATGGTAGGGGCCGGTCTGGACTGACGGCGCCCTAGATATTGAGATTGAGACATTGATATTTCGAGGCAGTGAGATTTATGTTTTGTGTCGATGCTAGACACTGTTGATACTGATTTCATTTATGATACCCCAGTTTAAAAATACGAAGGAAATCTCACTAATTTATGAAAACAGTTTCTTCATTTACATGTATTCTGTTTCATGCATTCATACCTCATTCATATGATATATTGCTACCTGAGGCACTGACACGGGCATGTGATTACACTCGGGTGAGATATTACCCTAGACATTGTCATAGGCTGCCTGTTATACATATATTTGAGGACATATTATGATCATTGACCTTGGATTGCGTTATTTATGCGATTTCTGTGCGTAGATATTTTTCTATTCACGAGTTGGCAACTCACCCCCGTTGTGCCCCAGTTTCTTGCAGGTTTGCCGTACAGGTTTCATTACGGCTTTACGGGCTCAGTTTCATTCGGGTGACTTGCTAGTAGGTGGGTTTTTCTTGTATCGTACCCATCATATTACCTTGTATAATATTATTCCGTTGTATCTAGTAAATTCCATCAACCAAACATGTATTTATTGAGATAGAGACCAGTGTTGTTTATTTTTTCGACCTTAGAGTCGCTCGTTATATTTCTGGTGGTTTTGAGTTTCCTTTTGAGTTTTGATCCTCGCCGTTGGCGTTGTATATTATATTGTTTGTGTGGTTGTGACCGTCGATTGACGAAGAGCTAGCTCCCGCTTGGGGATGCCTTTTTTTGATTTCGTATACTATTCATGTTGTATCCCGTTTGGGGGCCAGTATTTACAAAGGAGACTCTGCCGAAATTTTCAGTAAATTTTGATGTTCTCAAAAACCGCATAATTCGGCTTATGCTATTAAAACTACTTGTTTTAAATTGGTTTTCCTTCACTCTACTTCTTTTCTTGGTTTGGATTTCTGGGTTTTCGGTTTACTTAGATTACGTACGCCTCGAGACGTTTCGTAGTTTAGGTACCGGTCATGTTCCGTACTTTCGGGGCGTGACAAAGTTGGTATCAGAGCGTTAGGTTTTACCTTCGCAGTGTAGGATAACCCTTGGTTGATGGAATAGGTGACTAAAGTAGAGTGACGTATCTTTGGTATGTTTCGCGGCATATTTACGACACGCCACTCCACTTATGAAGCCTTAGGATGTACATTTCCTTGTTCAGTATTATATTCCTTCCTGATCTAGCCTCATCGGTACCAGCTTGGTTTGCTGCTACGGTTACCGGCAGGGAGAGCTACGGCTAGAGTTGCGGTCAGCACAAGCTCGTCACGAACGAGAACTGACCAGGGCGAAATTCCGGCGACACACGATTGCGGAGATGTGTCTTTTTACTGTGTTTCCGCACCACGAACGTTTGGCGGATCGCCTTTATGAGATTTCTCGGACGTGCCGATCAGTATCAAAGGATTGGGCCACTGACAGAGGCCAACCAGATTTTGATGACCGTTGGTGTGTTGCTTATTCATGATGGTCGAGGCACTGTTCAACGTGCAGACGAGCGAGCTAGTTATTGCTGCGAACGACGAGATATTGCCCCAGATGCTGGCGTTAGTGCAGAATGAGTTGTACTAAGAGATGATAGAAGGTCGCTAGTCATCGAGGATGAATGACTAGGACATGTGGATCGTTCGCCTACCCCGATGCGAGGTCATCAGATAGATCGATTCCAGCTAGAGACGACTTCACGCGGAGACGTTGGGAGTCGACAGAGACGATCGAATGTCAGAAACCTATTATTCCAAGTTTAAAGTAGTCGGAAAGACATGCAGGCAATTCTATGGTCCCTCTAGAAGAATGAAACCCTAACTCGACTTAATGACCGTGTGAAAGCCTTTGAACCTTCGGGTTTGCGGCAGTTCTACGGCGCCATTAGTGAGGCTTGGGTTTGCCCTTCTACGGCTGGACCACCGATGCTGCGGTATGTACTCGATACTATTGAACTGTGCCCAAGATGTTGAGCTCTTGGGGGATTATGAGGTTTTGACGACTCGATCGGATGGCTCGACTTAATTCGGATGCTAGGTAGTGAGATGCATTCTTGGGAGACTCCAGATACGAGGATAGTCGTTGGAGCTCAATCCATGCAGCCACGACGAGACGAGTCCAAAGCAGACGACATTAGAGAAAAGTGAAGTAGGAGGTTCGTACCAGATCTAGATGAGATGACGTTCCACTCCGCCGACATCAGAGATGCGATGCGTATGCCGAGGCATGGTACTTGGATATACCTTCCAGAAGAGTCGTGATGAGAATGCAGCCGTTCCGGAGCAAGATGCAGATATAGGAAAGGACGATGACTTCCGGACAGTTGGCAGGGACGAGACATGGAAGAGACCATGAGCAGGATTCCTTCCAGGACACTGCTGCAATGATACTTGCACCCAGGATCAGATGTGTCACGTATATTCAGAGAGCCAGAGGCCGACGCCAGTGATATGCTGTCTTATGAGTGGTCGCAATGATTGACCGAGAGATGACCAGAGAAGTGCCAGAATGGGATCATCCCCGTTAGCACACCTGACAGGGCCGATGAGCCGATGGACCGAGAGATTGGTAATTCACAGTGGAGATCTTGACCCAGGAGTGGTCATTGTTACGCACACCAGCAGGCCAGAGTCCATGATCATCGACGAGACGTCCCACTAATGACCGCGACAGTTGGCCGAGATTCTTAGAGGATACGCTTGAGTGGTACTGTTCCGCCATTTTTGATTTCGATGTTTTGGGTGATTTATTCGTATGATTTGATTTTGATGATTGAGGATTTACGATCTTTGCACAGTGTTGCACTTGATATCGTTTTCGTGCTTTAGTTTCACATGTTTGTGATTTTACGGTTTTAAACAGTTGAGGTGATTTTGTGCGTATGCACGCACGCGATTTGGTTCCTGCACTCTGTATAGTTTATATATGCCGGCAGTGCAGTGACATGTATTTTGTGCACTTGGATACACTGGATTTCGATTTCGAGGGTGATGCTCGACATTTGTTTTGTGCATTTTATGCACCGGATTGGATTTTTAGCGCCTGTTGGGCGCCTGTTACGAGATGCGATTTGGTGCACACCAGATGCACTGATTCGAGATTTTTCGTGCATGTCAGATGCACCTAATTTTGCTGTTAGGCACACATATTGCCTACGACAGATGTTTCGTGCACACCCGATGCACTTAGATGTTGTTTCTGTGCGCATGTATGGCACATTCATGGATTTTGATTTCCGTGCGCACCAGACGCACGTAGCATTCATGTGCATATTTTGGGATTGATTTCGTATAGAGCAGTACGTCTTTATGATATTGCTATGTGTTTTCGTACTGAGCAGGACTAGTCAGAGGACAGTACCTGAATATATTTTTGCATGCATTGATAGTTATTGAAGGGATTTCCAAAAAGCGAGCTATAGCCTCCGTATTTACCTACGTGTCTGATATGACACGAAATGTTTAAAACAAGGAGACCCTTCTAAATTGTTTCCAAAACGGCGGAACGTACATTTCAAACAAAGGTATATATGTATATAGTTATTTTCTTATGATAGACGTCCGCCACTGTGCAGTGTTATACGCGTTGCACAGCGACTTAAAGAGATTTGGCATGCATTTCCTTCAGATACTTACAGATATAGATTCGATATTTACATGTATAGTTTCGAGTTATGTCATATCGGTTTTGATTTGGATTTGGCGTTGATGTCTTCTCCATGACTCCGATGATTGCGGGATGCTTGACGGAGTTTTGATTTGAGTTATATGCTCATTTTTTAAGCGCATGCGCTGCGCTGCGATTTGTTTTAAGTATTTACAATTTCGGAGCCCCGACGACTTGATGGTTTTTCTTAGATATTCTAGTATTTGGGGGAGTTTGAATTTAAATTCGGGGACCGAATTTCTTTAAGGGGGGAAGATTGTAATGCTTTGAAAATCGTTTCGGTGAAATTTCGAAATATCGGTAAAATAAGGGGGTTTTCAGTAAAAAGTCAAAATACAAATATCTTATTATAAAAATTAAATATACATATTCTAGCTATGTAATTGCTATTATTTGGTGTTTATTGAGCCGCTGGTGAAATTTCAAATTTTCTGAAAAAAATATTATTTTATTATTATTTTAAGCCGTCACTAATACATTTAATTAGGGAAAATTACAAATTGGAATGAGTTGAAACAAATTTTGTGCAACATAAAAAATTAAATAAAATTTTATCATGTGGTTTTTGGAACGAAATCATTTGCCAAAACGGTTTAGAAATTATTGAAGAAAAAAAGGCTTTTTTTTAGCGTAAATGGATGTTTGGGGTATTGTATTTATCATTTTTCATCACCCCACACCCGTACCCACACCCACACACCCCCATTTACTTCTCCCCTTGGCTGAATTCAGCAGCCCTCACTTTTTCCCCACTTGGTTTGCAAAGGAAAAAGAAATAAAAGAAAAGATTAGAAAATAGATAAAGTAGTTAGACTTTGACCTTACCTTGACCTTGACTTTCCTCCCTTGCATTTTCCTCACCTCCCTCTCTCTCCCCTCACCCACTTCTGGCCGAAATTCTCAGCCCCCCCAACAGCAGCCCCTCCCTCCCTCTTCTCCTCTCATTTTCCATCAAAAAATTCACCCATTTCCATCAAAAATCAAAGCTAAAATGCAAATCAAAGCCCTACACATTTTCTCTTATCTCTTTAAGCATGGATCTTGGTGCAAAGATTTCAATTTGGAGGTCTAGTTTCATGTTGATCTCAAGATGGTTTTAAGGTATAAATCCTAACCTATTGTTCAATTGTTGGGTTAAATTCCTTAATGTATCTTATTAGGTGCTTAAATATGGTTTAATTGCATGTTTGGAAATCTAAAGAGAAGGAGTTTGAATTGAAAAGTTAGGGTTTTAAATTCAATAGGGTTGTTGTCACTTGTTTAAGGTTGCATGGTGTAGTTAGCATGTTAAGACATGTTAAACCTAATCTAGAAGATAATTTGTAAATTGTTGCATCTAAAAGTCCAAATTTAGTTATTTAAGCAAACTAGGTTTTAGTTTTAGTTGCAAATGGGTGATTTAAAATCTAACTAAGAATTTAATGACTTTATTAACATTATAAAATGTAGTTTAATGTTTTAGATCATGCAAATCCAAACTAGATTGTTGTATGTGCATTTTTCTATAAAATGGTCGAAATTGGTTAAAATTGCAAACTAGTTTTTGTAAATATTGTGTTAAATCGAGAATTAAAATATGGTTAGGGTTTTTATCATATTATTAACTTTATTAAGTGTAGTTTAACACTTTAGTTCATGGAAATCCAACCTAAATTGTAGTTTGTGCATTTTTGCTATGAAATTGTAAAAAGGGTATTTTGTAAACTAGAATATTAGGGTTTATGGAATTTAATGAGATTAAATTATGGGAATCATTTTTATGACTTATTTAAGATATTTAGTGAATATTGTGGCCTCTAGATTCGTCTATACATCGAGTTTTGTACAAAAACGGTGATTTGTGCTTGCTAGATTTTCGGAAAAATGACTTTTTAAGTGAAATTGGGGTTTTCGTGAATTTTAAGCTATTTTATATTATAATTAGTGCTTGTAATTGTACAAATTAGTGTGTTGGGAGCTTTCTCGATGGTTTGGCGTTTGTACGCCGACATCGAGGGTTTTTGGGTCGATTTGTGAAGCAACCATAGGTTTTGACCTATGTGAGATTCGTGCGTCGTTTTGGTCATGAGGAGGATTTTAATGTGATATGGTGCGTTATGATATGTAGGTACCCCATGTGGACTTCGAGACGACAGGCAAGCGCATGGCGACGTCGGCACCGGCAAGCGAGGACCAGGAGAGTAGATGTATATCTACGGGAAGAAGTCGGGTGGATGGCGTATAGCACCCCCGCAGTTCGTGGTGATGTATACGAATACGTATGCACACACATATATACATTGTTTATATATTGTTTGAGATTATTGATGATAGAGATGGATCCTTGGTGTGATTGGATTGGTTTAGTGGTGCGAAACCCTAGAGTAGTGGTTGCACCACACATACACACACCCATATTTGCATACATTCTTCTCTCATATGTGCGTACATGGGATTATATATTGATGTGTATATTTACACATGGGTATGGGACTATGTGTTTTTATACTGGATTTGAGGATAGTAATTGGGATTTAAGATGAGTCGATGATATTGGGCTTGAGGCCAGAAGATCCGTGATGTGTTTTGGTTCGTATTGAGATACGACATGATGTTTTAGCGGGTCTTTTGACGTAGTGATTCTTATAAATGCATGCGTACATAGATGGTATCAATATTGTACTAGACGTAGATCAGTACCCCGATCATGATATTTGATAGAGAGGATATCAGATGAATAGTATAATGAATGTGATATTGACCCGTACCCAGATTTGGGATGCCGTACGACGGATTTACGTATGAGCTATATATTGATGATTGATCCGCACTCTTGACTTGGGATTCCTGATTATAGATATGGTATCGGATATGATATTATTGAGGCGGGATCACCGACTATACATATACAGGTATGTATATGTATCGACTCAGATGATAGGCGGTTTCCTTACCTGTAGTTCAGCCGTATAGTTTAGTGTAGTTGTTAGATTAGATTAGACTCCCACCAATTTCAAACTAGCGGGTCGTGGGTATTTTAAAAGACAGGTCAAGGGATCCTACGGATATTTCAAAGGACGTATCTTTTCATAAAAACACCGTAGCCCCTATTTTCAAAACCCCATGATTCGTGTTATTTCAAAAGGCATCATTTGTAGGAATTATATTAGATTAATGCAGATTAGTTATAGTTGCGTCTACTTTTCAGCTCCCGCTCCTTATTGTGGTTCGCTTCGCATCGCATGCTTATAATATGTTTCATACTCCATTATTGATATCATGCTGTTAGGACACCAGCACCATTACCGATGATGCGTATGTACCACGTACACTTACTTGCCGGCTCACACACATCTTCATTGGTAATTGCCATGTCACGTACACCTTAGAAAATATTATTGCTTGACATAGCATGTTAACTAATAGTTTAGACATTGTAGTTATTACCTGCTACTTCATGCATACTGTTATTCATTGTTATGCCGTATTCATGCATTCTCATGCTTATATTCATGGTTTTACATGCTATTGATGATTCGGATTCCCATGATATTTTATGGATTTGGAGGAAAACCGCAAAACATATATAAACTGCTTTCTTTCTTTTTAAATAAAAAGTGCGGTTTTCCTATGATGTATGAGTCGTCCACCATGAGTTTGCTGATGGATTTCGAGACCCGATTCGAGGAGTGGAGGAACAGTTTCGGGTACATGGTGGGCCCGGTATGGTACCCCGGGGCAAGAGGAATGTGGTGTTGACGTTGAGCCTGGCTGGGGAGCACTACCTACCGGTGATATTACCCGACGCGTCGGATATCCGGAGGATACCGTCGTGGTCTTGAGATGGATGGTAGGGGCAGGTCTGGACTGACGGCGCCCTAGATATTGAGATTGAGACATTGATATTTCGAGACAGTGAGATTTATGTTTTGTGTCGATGCTAGACACTGTTGATACTGATTTCATTTATGATACCCCAGTTTAAAAATACGAAGGAAATCTCACTAATTTATGAAAACAGTTTCTTCATTTACATGTATTCTGTTTCATGCATTCATACCTCATTCATATGATATATTGCTACCTGAGGCACTGACACGGGCATGTGATTACACTCGGGTGAGATATTACCCTAGACATTGTCATAGGCTGCCTGTTATACATATATTTGAGGACATATTATGATCATTGACCTAGGATTGCGTTATTTATGCGATTTCTGTGCGCAGATATTTTTCTATTCACGAGTTGGCAACTCACCCCCGTTGTGCCCCAGTTTCTTGCAGGTTTGCCGTACAGGTTTCATTACGGCTTTACGGGCTCAGTTTCATTCGGGTGACTTTCTAGTAGGTGGGTTTTTCTTGTATCGTACCCATCATATTACCTTGTATAATATTATTCCGTTGTATCTAGTAAATTCCATCAACCAAACATGTATTTATTGAGATAGAGACCAGTGTTGTTTATTCTTTCGACCTTAGAGTCGCTCGTTATATTTCTGGTGGTTTTGAGTTTCCTTTTGAGTTTTGATCCTCGCCGTTGGCGTTGTATATTATATTGTTTGTGTGATTGTGACCGTCGATTGACGAAGAGCTAGCTCCCGCTTGGGGATGCCTTTTTTTGATTTCGTATACTATTCATGTTGTATCCCGTTTGGGGGCCAGTATTTACAAAGGAGACTCTGCCGAAATTTTCAGTAAATTTTGATGTTCTTAAAAACCGCATAATTCGGCTTATGCTATTAAAACTATTTGTTTTAAATTGGTTTTCCTTCACTCTACTTCTTTTCTTGGTTTGGATTTCTGGGTTTTCGGTTTACTTAGATTACGTACGCCTCGAGACGTTTCGTAGTTTAGGTGCCGGTCAAGTTCCGTACTTTCGGGGCGTGACAGGTTGCTGTTTTGATTCGGGGTTTCGTTTCTCGTATTTTGAATTTTGGATTTTTGTATCTGTGTGTTACCTCGATCATTTGACGTTTGTACGACGATATCGAGGGTTGGTGGTGGTTTTGAAGGCCTGGTCCATAGGTTCTAACCTATAGGCCTTTAGCGTGTTGTAATTGTTTTTCGATGTGATTTTAATACGCAATTGCGATACTTTATGATGTGCAGGTACCCCACAAAGACTTCGAGGTGACAAGCAAGCGCGTGGCGACGTCGGCAACGGAAACCGAAGAGCAAGGTGAGTAGATTATATCTACGGGGGAAGTCGGGTGGATGGCGTATAGCACCCCCGCAGTTCGATGTTTAGTATGCTATATATACTATATATATATGATAGCTTTATTTGTGACATGGATATTCAAGATATATTTAGGTGTTCAATGGTTTGATAAGGGATATTAGAAGTGAACTAGTATAGCTTCTTAGTTGCGAACCCTAGAATAGGTTTTCACCCACACGCACACACATGCTTACTTTTTTATACTTGTGCGTATATGAGGATACGTATATATATATACACACAAAGGTATGGGACGATGTATATATACACGTATACCTACACATGGATGATTAGGATAGTGGATGATATTTGGAGACGAGTCGATGAATTTGGGCATGGTGCCAGGAGATCGGTGATATGATGTGGTTCGTATTATGAGATACGAAATAAGATTTTAGCGGGCATTTGGACGTGTGTTTTACACACGCATATATATATAGATGGTATCAGTTTTTACTAGACTTAGGTCAGTACCCAGTTCATGAGATATGATGATAAGGTTACCAGATAAATGATGAGATGAATGTGATATTTTACCCGTACCCAGATTTGGGATGCCGTACGACGGATTTACGTACGAGCTATATATTGATGATAGATCCGCACTCTTGACTCGAGGATGCATATTGTATTTGTATCGTGTATGATACTATTGAGGCGGGATCACCGACTATTATATGCATATATATATATCGACTCAGATTTAGGTGGTTTCCATACCCTTTCGATTAGCTTGTTAGTTGGATCTGTAGTTTACTTAGTAGATGTTAGAGTAGACCCGAGTCATACCTATTTCAAAACTAACGAATCATGAGTATTTTTAAGACAGGTCAAGGGATTCTACGGATATTTTCAAAGGACGCATCTTTTCTTAAAAACACCGTAGCCCTTATATTTCTAAACCCCACGATTCATGTTATTTCAAATGGCAAAACTGTATGATATATATATGTACTGATATAGATTCTTCATAGTTGTGTTTATCATTCATTTTCCGCATATTCTGCTGTTCGCATCGCATTGCATGTTTAAATCTGTTTATTGTTATATTAAAACCATGCTGTCAAGACACCAGCACCATTATCGATGATGCATATGTTCCACGTACACCTGCTTGCCGGCTCACACACTTCATTATCGATAATTGCCATGTCACTACACAGTAGGATTGTTGCATCAGGATATGACCCCTTGCATGACATACTTGTGTACATACATATTGTACACTCATACTTGCGTACATACATATTGTACACTCATACTTGCATACATACGTATTTGCACATACATAGATGATTCTGGCTTGATTTTGGAGATTTGGGAACCGCAAGATATATTTTAAAACCGGATTCATTTTAAAAGAGCGGTTTCCCTCGATATGTGCATATTACTGTTCTATGTTGGATAATATACGGATATGCTTACATTTCTGTTATATGTCGCATACATCATGCTTTAGATTATACGAATTGAGATATTTGTTTTCAT
Source organism: Agapanthus africanus (assembly GCA_030015575.1). NCBI lineage: Eukaryota > Viridiplantae > Streptophyta > Magnoliopsida > Asparagales > Amaryllidaceae > Agapanthus > Agapanthus africanus. The sequence continues at coordinate 192,352,956 of JASDDO010000016.1, read as the reverse complement.
GAGATTTCTGGATTTGGGAACCGTGGTTATTTCAAAAGCGAATATGTATTGTTTTAAAAACCCGGTTTCCCTTGATATGATATTTCAGTGCGCCCACCATGTGTTTTCTCGGTTCTGAGACGTATGACATATGAAACCCGATTCGAGAAGTTGGATGAGGCCGATTGCGGGTACATGGTGGACCCGGTATGGTACCCCGGGGCGAGAACAGATTGCTGTGCTGCATACGGTGAGCCTGGCAGTGGGACAACTACCTACCGGTGATAGTATTTGGGCTCGGCGGATATCCGGAGGATACCGACCGGAGTTGAGAGATGATATGGGCCAATCCGGACTGACGGAGCCTGTGGGCCGATCCGGACAGACGGAGCCCGATATATATGAGGATTTACGTGCCGATGCTAGGCACGGGTTTCATGATGTTTTCCAGTGTTGATACTAGACACTCAGGTTCCATGATTTTGATGTGTCGTGAAGGACACATGTTGATTTATATCCTCATACTTCCATGCATATGCTTTATGATATTTACATGCATGATGTTTTGTGTCTTTGCTTGACACGTGGACGAGATCCACATACATACAAACATTGATTACATAGTTGGATGATATCCACATACTTATATACTTCATGATATAGTTGACATTGATTCATGTTGATTACATTGATCATACCTCATATTTATGATATGTTGCTACCTGAGGCACTGACACGAGCACTTGGTATTACACTGATGTATAGATGTTTACCCTTGCCACCTTATCATGCTTCAGACATTATCATTTTGAGGAGATATATATTACTGATCGTATTGACCTAGGATTGAGTCATACATACGATTTCTGCTCTGTGATGTTTTCTACTCACGAGTCGGCAACTCACCCCCGTTGTGCCACAGTTTCTTGTAGGTTTTGCCGTACAGGTTTCATTGCCGCTTTTTGGCACACTGCTTCCTTTCTGGGTGATTGCTTTGGTAGGTGGGTTCACTCGCATCGTGACCACCCTTGTATTTATTTTAATCAGTTGTATCTAGTAATTCCACCAACCAGACATGTATATTTATTTCAGACTTAGAGACCAGTGGTTTATTATTTCGACCTTAGAATCGTGCGTTGTATTATTATGGATTTCATGCGATTTGAGTTTCCTTTTCAGTTTTGATCCTCGCCCTTCGGCGTTGTATATTATTATTGCTTGCGTGGTTGTGACCGTCGATTGACAAAAAGCTAGCTCCCTCTTGGGGATTCCTTTTATCATTGTGCATATATTATTCATGTTGTACCCCGTTTGGGACCAGTATTTACAAAGGAAACTCTGCCGAAATTTTCAGAAAAGACTCGGGGATTTAAAAATGCATATTCGTCTTACTTATTTAAAAACCATGTTTTTAAAACATGTTTTCTTCATTTCTTTAAAACTAGTTTTCCCTCTGTTATTATTTAAAATGGTTTTAGATTTCTGGGCTTTTGGCTTACTTGAATTAGATGAGGTCCTATAGGCTTCATATGATTCAAGGGCCAGTCACGTGCTATTTCGGGTCGTGACAGTGTCCCCCTCTAGAAGTATCTCTTGTAAAATTACAAGAATGCCCTCACCGTATATACATACCTGTATTCGTACTGCAAAAATACAAATACGATGAGATAATAATAATCTAATAATATAATACTAGAATCCGGCTTAATCCAAAGCCCACTAGTATTATCCGTCCGAACAACATCCGTGTAGCCAGTACACGTATATGATCGGAACCCTGTACATAAAACCATACGGCCTCTACATCGTTTCTCCTGAACCAGGGAAACCCACTGTGTAGGACTTTAAAGACTCGATAGAACGCTGGCAGTGGGTTTAACCACAAGTCCGTCAGTGGCACTAGCTGTACGTAACGACTACCCAGGTATCTATCGAAAAGAAGGCCGACGAGCGAACTCATCCGAACCACTACTGAGCCTATCCGTGATAATCTCCGTATAGTCCGGTCTGTTTGTCTAAGAGTATCGCATATCGAGCCTAGGGGGTGGCAAACGTCAGACCCCTAATAGTGTAATAAGTCATGTCGGTGTAGAGCCCAACACACCCTGAGAAACAACTGATGTACCTACCAGTAAATCTCACTTGCCCTGGCCAGGGACTTTGTTTATTGGCTATCGAAACATAGCGTGATATCAACTCCCATTACCGGGAGAGACGAATCCTTTCTATCCACTACTATCTCCAAGTGCTTCGGGGCTGCACCCAACTACTACTTGTTTGCATGACTCATTTGAGCCGTGGTAGGGTAGTAATCTAAGTACAGGGGAACACACTCGAGACGAATAGTAATGTCAAGTCAACGGACTAACCTGTACTCATGTTACCCGGGAACTGCTAACTGATGATAGGTATAATACCAACCAGTAGTTCCCATCTAGTCCGTCCAGTGTAACTCATAACCCAATGAGCACTTGTATACTATCTTTGGTACGGCATACCAATGGCTGCGGGACAGGCCATCTCCCCTAACAGGGATGAGAAGCGTATACACTAGTCTGCTCTGGAGTATCGATACCCTGTCTCGATAATCCTACGACTATGGACAATCTTAAGGATGTACTTATAAACTACCCAGCCTCCACTAGTGTGACTGCCATCACAACGCTGGTGGTCAAGCAAAAATCATAAGGGCTCTATCAATATGTATTAGCGATATGCTAAAAGAAACATATACACATATTAAGATAGAATCAAACCAGATAGCATACTATCATATTGAGCAAGACTGTTATTATATCTGTGTATATCCCAAACTTCCAAAATATAATATACAATCCAGTACTATACAATAATGGCCTCTAGGGCATATATCACTAACAGAATTACTGCATTGTCAACCGATGGAGCTGGTGTACTATTTCTGGCCATAGCTCTGTAGTTAAATACGAATGACAAAGATCAATAACGGAAACAAGATTCAACAGTAAACAATGGAATCAAGGATAACAAGGCAATAAATATAGAAAGACATGTTCCTATAATTCGAGCATTTATGGTCAATGTAATGGGTATAATATCCAACTATAAAAAGAACTAAGCCTATCTAACCAATAACCTATGCTCTGATACCAACAAAACCTTGTCACATCCCGCTTCCCAAAATACGCGATTACGTGAACACGATAAAACTAACCATGCTACCTACGATAAGAAAACATCCTTCCATATTCACATTACGGTTGTCAATCGGTAATCAAGAACAATATATTATATAACTAACTATCACATGTCCACTATACCACAATAAACAATAATGATATCCAATTATCAAGAATCAATAAAAATCAATAGTCAATAGCGTAAGAAATTAAAAAAACAATCATGTATCAAGGAAAGTAAGAACAATAACCAATACTTATCCCTTATGGGATCACAACGTTAAACTAATAAAACAGTTACTATGATATATAAACCTAAGGCATAATAGATAGTTCATAGCAATATCCTTTATTGCTTAGCAAGCTTCTCAAAGTACACTTTGTCTTCCAGTTCTAAAACCAAAGTATCCGGTGTTAGGAATATGTATGCCCTAGAGGCCATTATTGTTGATATAGTGGATGCTTGGACATATATATAGAGGACTTTCTTGCTCGACATGATGGTATGCTATCAGGTTACCATTATCTTAACATGTAGACTGGTATTTATACTGTCCGACTCTTACATGTTGATAAAGCCCTTAGGATATGTACTAGACTATAAGGACTATGATGAGATCATACAAGTGGGGCCAGGGTGGTCCAAAAGTACATCCTTTAATCAGTTCCTAGTCGAGGGAGTATCGAGACTAGGACATCGATATTCCAGAGTAGACTAGTGTGTATGTTTCTTGTCCCTTAGAGGGCGATGGTTGATCCCACAACCATTGGTGTGTGACATCAAAGATTGTACACTGGTGCTCATTAGAGAATGGCTACACTGAACAGGACTCACCGAGGACTCCTATGTGGTAGTATACCTATCGTCAATTAGAAGTCCTCTGGTGACACTGGTACATGTTAGTCTGTAGACCCGAGATCGTCATAGAGTCTTGTGCGGCTCCCACTGTGCTTTGATATCCTCCCTACCACGCTCAAAGGAGATGTGCAAACAAGTGGATTTTGGGTAAGGTCCCGAGTCGCATGGAGGAAATGAGCGATAGGAGGGGTTTCGTCTATCCTGGAATTGGGGGTTGATGTTGCGCTATGATCGATTGGGTATAACTGGAAGTCACTGGCCAAGGCTGCTGCTGAGATTTACTGATAAGTGTTATCAGTAGTTTCTCGAACCGTTATAGGCCAGACATCGGCATGACTTATCATGTTACTAGGGTCTGACGTTTACCACCCCTAGAAAAGATATGCGACATATCATACGAAGAGACCGGACTGTACGGTAGTGTTACTGATAGGCTTCATGGAGACTATGGACAAGCTTGCTTGTTGATCTTCATATCCCTCAATACCCGGGTAGCCGTTACGTCCAGCTAGTACCGTTGACGGCTTGTAGGTGATTGATATGATCATCACCTACTGCTGGCGTATTGACGAGTCTTTAGAGTCCCATACATAAGTTCCCTGGTTCAAGCGAAACGAAGTAGGACACATATGTGATATGTGTGTGGGCCTGATTAAATACGTGTATGTGATACCGTATTGTAATCTGGCAGTTACCTGTTATCGGTTCGGTTATATGTGATATAACCAGATTGTCGAATCAAGTGTTGATTTGATAATGTGATATACAGATAAATGATATTATTCGGTCATATGTGATATAACCGGATTATTAAATCAAGTGTTGATTTAATAATATGATATACATTATATGTGATATAATTATATCTTAACTAATATCATTAGCTCACTAATTATTCTTCATAATATATATGATAAATATATGATATAAATATATATATATAATAATGAAGCATGGCATAAAATTCTATTTTGTGAAAATAGAAATGAGGTGGAAAATGAGAGCATGGTTGCAAGCATAGGATTTATTTTTGTTTATTCATCTCGACTCACTATTCAAGCATAGTTGCAATTTTATATTGCAAATTTCCATGCTTGAATGAGTAGGGGTCAAGAGTTGCCATTCATTCTAAGTTCATTCTCAACACTTAGCCATTTTCTTGAGTTGCTCCCATGGTTGCTCTCTAGTTTCGTCTTCTTCCTCAATTGCTATTGTTCAAGCTTCAACCCTCACATGAAATGTGAACCATGAAGCTTGAACACAAAATTGTGAGCTTTTAACATCCCCTACTTCACCATCCTACACTTGATTAGCGACCGAGTGTTGCGTGTTTACTACACTAAAGAGTTTAGTGTAGAGGTAGCTTGAGGAGGAGGGACTTCGCGTGGATCATCCTCGGCACGAAGGTCATCAGAGGAAGCTCATTCATAGCCTCAAGTGGAGCCTAGTGGAGTCGCGGGACTACTACACGGAGCTATTGAAGAGAAGGACTCGAACTACAAAGGTTGTATGCTCTTTTCTTATCTTTAGTTCATCACATCACAAAGGCAAACCCTAATATTTTAGTAAAGATCTGGTTAGTCTAACTTAGCACCTAATAAAAATTAAAATTTGGCGTGCTTGATGCCTCTAGAACCTCATGGTGGTGCTAAGGTCAACTTTCATGGTATCATAACCAAGCTAGAACATTAGGGTAAGTTGTAGCGACGTTATAAATCCGCCGTTTTTGTCGCGCAAAAACAGCCGATAAAAACAGTTTCAAAAAATGATGTTTTGAGTTGTTTACACATCACGCGGGCTCACGGTTTGAACCGAGAAGCCGCGGGATGGAGCGTGCGCACCCCGGTGACTCCACAAGAGGGACCAGAGGCCGGACCCACACCCAAGGCCACCACAAGGTGGCTTTGGGGCTGGGTGACCCGAGAGCACCTCAATTGGGTGCTCTCGGGTCTACCTACCCTAGGCGGCCAATTTGTGGTGGCCCCCGAGGGTGGGTACCCCCCAGAGGCCCCCCATTCGACAGTTAATTTTGTGATCTTCGCCTCCGTGAAGATTCGGGCGGGTTTCGAGTTCTTTTCGACTCCTGGATTGGCTTAAAACGATCGGTTTTGGAACTTTAGCTCACTGGATTTTTCATGTCTTGGAAAAATTGGTTAAGTTTGCTAATTGCGTGCAGAATTCTAATGTCGTGGTTACTTTACAAGTTCTGTGATGTGTGTGATACAATTATTAGAATCCGGATTAATTAGTTTTATGAAAACTAGTTAATATATTGTAAAGCTAGTCGTTTAGTCTCAATTGATCGATTGCCACAAAGTTTTGATTCGGATCAAAACTCCGTCGCAATTGCGTATTGTACGCGATCACTAAGCCAGGAATCTTTTTGAATTATCAGACAACCAATTGAAAAGATTTTTCAATTTGAGACTAAAATGCAAGTTTTATAAGTTAGGCATGAAATCCGGAATATGAGATATTCCGGATTTATGATGTCTAAGGAAATTGCGGATTCTAATTATTGTAGTTTTCTTTTTCTTTTTCTGCGACCGTAAGTGTAATATGTGGGGTATCCCAATCTCAATGCTATTTGTCAACAAGTTATAAGGATACGCCTATTTGCTTATGTTGATGATATGTGATATCATGTGTTGTTGTTGATATGATTTATTGGATCGTCATGAAAGAATAGCCGGGGGTTTTATGTGAGATAAGGGTTTTTATTTTCATTCATGTAAAATCTGTATGTAATATTCTTTTATTGGGGCACTCCGGGTTGAGGATGATGTCACCTCTGTTGTATATTATTTACTTTTCCGCATTAGGATAGATCCAAGGCGGGGAGCACAAGTAACCAGGTTCTAGGGTCCAATGGGAGACCATCTCAAGGAGTAGAGACCGGGTCTCCTAACTCTAGAATTGGTAGGGTTACTTGCCTCTCTCGTAGGGGTCTATGGGATGTGGGTTTGGCTATTCATCACAACTGTGGAATCCGTGTTTTACATTGCTGGCTAAATTTTAAAACACGGACATCCTAGTATATCCAATATTTCATATGTTGCTTCCGCTGCTTGATTCTGTGATGTTGATCATATAATTGCGTGAGACGAATGTACTATTATATATATGATATATAATAAACGTTGCTTATGTTTTGCACCCACGCTATTCCATCCCCCGCTCTGCCGGTAGTTAAGTAACCTAACGGTGTATGATGGGGGCCCGTGGCGAATGCGGATGGCATAAGGGTACATTCTATTTTCATTTCATTTTTCTGTAATGTTTAGGAAATATTAATTGATGGGACTTCATTAATGAGATTAATGAAAAGAAAGAAACCAAAAGATGTTGTAGAATCAAATTTTCAAAAAAGGGTAGCTCTAGTTTTTGCTTTGCATAGCGGTATTCCTTGATGAATATCCAGCACCTTATTCGATGAGGAAAGAGCCGAGATCCCTTCACCGGGAGTGACCTCTTTAGCGAAACTAGCAAATGCTACAACCCACTCGGTTTTTTCTTTTGACTGCTTCTCTAGTTCTTGCTATGCATAGTGGTATTCATGAATATCCAGCACCTCATTCGATGAGGAAAGAGCCGAGATCCCTTCACCGGGAGTGACCTCTTTAGCGAAGCTAGAAAATCCATAAAAACACTCCTTTATAAAATCGCTAGATTCTACAACGATATCAAGTTCATTACGCTCATTGTTTTCTTAAAATTCTTCGTAGCCCTCCGTCATTCAGATAAGTACTATTTAGTATTCATGCTGCGTTTGTTAACCTTATCAAGGCGTAATGTGCGGTAACTGATTAGTGCTTATCTGCCAGCATGAGATGCGATTGGGTTAGGGTAGTCGTGCGGCCTTGTTGACCTTGCCAAGGGTCGTGCGGGTGATTTTAATTCAATCAAGAAATGACGGGTAGAACTTGACTAGCGCTTATGGTTTGTTGACCTTTTCAAGGTCATAAGTGGCTAGGGGTAAAAACATTATCGGGAATTTAAAGTGTTGAAATTTGCAATGAGATTGCATACCTTCTATATGATAGTTGGATCTTGATACCCACTATGAGTAAGAGTTACTCCTGGGAGAATTCTGCACTTTACAATTAGCTAAACAAGTAGGTGTCTAGAAAGGTGTCAACGGGGTTATTCCTCTAGGGAAACGAAGTTTATTTTAATTAGGTCCGTGTGAAAGCACGGGGAACCTCCCTCGGAGTACCGATACCTGCCTAGCCGAACGATTAGCGAACCTGTAGGGTGTAATTAATCCCTGCTAGTCTTACCTTTTAGGGTTTGAAGGAAGATTTGATAAAAACAGTGGGAGCCATCCTGATTAGATAAAATAACCAATCTAATCTTGCATAGCGCACACAAAGTGATTATCCTTCTCTCTCTCCTGGTAGCGACCAATGAAATGCTTTAATCAAGATAATAATATCGATGTATTGATCGAACCTACTTATTATACTAGGCTAGGTTCTGCTCTATCTTATGATTGTAAGTCTATGTCGCTCACCCACAAGCTAGCGAGGAGGAGGAACAAGTAAAAATCAAAACTTTCTTACAAAAAGCAACATAGACTAAGCCAAGGATCTTTGCCAAACCATATCTAACGAAACTACGGGAGGTTTAATCTACTGTGATAGACGATTATACCTTACGAAACTAGTCCTTCGGTTATTTTCTCCGCTGTCCTCCTCGTCCATGTGAGCTCCGAGGATCGATCCGGATCTTGGTCACCTCCGCGGCCTCCTAGAGTCGAAGACGATCCACCCGAAAGTCTATAGTCCGAGCTCCACCTCAAGCCGAGGTAACTAGGGCAACAAGTTTGCTATGCTTGATGTCCAAGGTGATGTAGAGGAAGAAGATGGATTTGTTTGTCTATTTAGATTCTATTTTTCTCAACACATGAGAGCTATAAAAATTTCTAATGAGAAGGAAGAAGAAGAACCATGGGATCTCTCTTTTGATTTGAGAGAATGAGCAAGAGATAATAATCCATAAGAAAAATAATTACCAATCTTTTGTCATGATAAATTGTGATGGCAACCCTTGATTTGACCATTATCATTTCAAGTTAAATCCAAATCCAAAGAAGCATCTAGTACTCACAAAAATATCTAAGTCAACAATGGTCAACTAGGTCAAATGGTCAACTAGGTCAAATGGTCAAAGCAGTTAGCCATAACACAATTATCATTAAAAAGATTAGTAAATATTTTCCTCCGCCTCATAATGGTTTTGACCAAGTCAATGGTCAAAACCCTAATGAGGCACCTCCTTCTTCGCTCCTCACAACCGTGCATACACACCCGCATCCGCATTCCGTAGAATACGAATGCACAGAAGACAAAACTAATCCATCCATACAATACTAGGATCCGGCTTAAACCAAAGCCCACTAGTATTGTTTGCCCGAACATCATACGCACACAAGTGCACATAAGTGATCGTAGCCCTGCCGTAAAACCATACGGCATCTACACCTTTTGCCCAGTGCAGGGAAACTCTCTGTATGGGAATTTAAAGACTCGACACTACGCTGGCAGTGGGTTTAATCACAGACCGCAAGTGGCACTAGCTATACGTAATGGTCCCCAGGTAGATGTCGATAAGAAGGCCGACGAGGTAAACCCCATCCGAACTCCTGCTGAGCCTGAATGTGACAATCTCCGTACAGTCCGGTCTGTTCGTCTAAGAGTATTGCATGTCCCATCTCGATAATCCTACGACTAGGGACCTGTATAAGGATGATCTTGTAGATTACTCAGCCCCCACTAGTGTGACTTCCATCACAACTCTGGTAATCAAGCAAAGATCTTATGGGCTCCACTAATATGTATAAGCGATATGCCAAAAGAAACACATACACATATTGAAGTAGAAACAAACTAAGTAGCATACTACCATTTTGAGCAAGACTGTCTATACAACTATGAATATCCCAAGCTTCCATTAAGTAATATACAAACTAGTATGATACAGTAATGGCCTCTAGGGCATATACACTAACAATCTCCCGCTTGCACTAGGGCCATGTACTGGCGTATCGAAGACCTATCATCTCGATCAGCTGCTCGAACTAAGTCTGGGGTATTGCTTTCGTGAGTGGATCGGCAGTGTTATTCTCCGAATATACTCTCCTCACCTCGATCTCCCGGTGATCTACGATCTCCCTGATCAGGTGGTACCGCCTCAAGATGTGTCTGGGCTTCTGATGGGACCTGGGTTTCTTCGCTAAAGCTATAGCGCCGTTGTTGTCACAATACAACGGTATTGGATCAACAATGGTTGGAACCAACTGAAGTTCTGTGAGGAACTTCTTCATCCAGACAGCTTCTTTTGCGGCATCGCAAGCAGCTATGTACTCCGCTTCCATCGTCGAGTCAGCAACGCTTTCCTGCTTGGAGCTCTTACAACAAACCGCCCCTCCATTGAGGGTAAAGACATAACCCGACATGGACTTGGAGTCATCCTTGTCACTCTGGAAGCTGGAGTCAGCAAAGGCCTCGATCTGGAGGTCTTTTCTGCCAAACACCAAGAACATCTCCTTAGTCCTTCTCAGGTACTTGAGAATGTTCTTTACTGCTATCCAGTGCTTCTCCCCTGGGTCCGACTGATACCGGCTTACAACGCTCAATGCGTATGCTACATCTGGTCTGGTACACAACATCACATACATTATAGAGCCTACCACAGATACATAGGGTATAGATGACATGCGAGCCCTTTCTAAATCAGTCTTTGGAGACATCTCTTTGGAGAGGGTGATTCCGTGACAAGCCGGTAGGTTACCGTGCTTGGAATCTTCCATACTGAATTGTTTCAGTTTGGTGTCAATGTACTTGGACTGCGAAAGTCCCAACATCCTCTTAGATCTATCACGATAGATCTGGATCCCCAGAATGTAGTTGGCATCCCCCAGGTCTTTCATGGAGAACCTCTGTGACAAGAATCCTTTGACTGACTGTAGGGCGGGAATGTCATTTCCTATCAAGAGAGTATAAGACGAGGAATACAACAGTTCTCCCTACAATCTTACTATATATGCATGGTTCATCCGGGTTTTTGATAAAGTCGAATTCTTTGACAGTATCATCAAAGAAGATGTTCCAACTCCGCAATGCCTGCTTCAGTCCATAAATGGACTTAAGCAACTTGCACACTTTACCGCTGCTCCCACTCTGAATGAAACCCTCCGGCTGATCCATATACACACTCTTCCAAATTTCCATTTAGAAAAGCCATCTTTACGTCCATCTGCCAGATCTCATAATCGTGGAAAGCAGCAATAGAAAGAAGGATCCGAATGGATTTGAGCATAGCCACTGGAGAAAAGGTTTCGTCAAAGTCCAAACCAGGTCTTTGACAAAAACCCTTTGCAACAAGTCTAGCTTTATAGGTTTCAACCTTACCATCTACACCAATCTTCTTTCTGAAGATCCATTTGCAGCCTACGGGTTTTACCCCTTCTGGAGCAATGTCAAAAGTCCAAACTTTGTTGGTGTACATGGACTCCATTTCGTTCCGCATTGCATCCAGCCATTTTACTGAGTCACCGCTCTGAATGGCTTGCTGGAAGCTAGTAGGCTCATCATTTTCAATGATGCAATCCTCTCGATCCCCGTCTATAAGAAAACCGTAGTATCTCTCGGGCGGTTGAGACTGCCTACTACTCCTGCGGAGTGGCGCTGGGATGTCCGGTTCTCCTGAAACCTCTGGTTCTATCAAGCTCTCAGTAATAGCTTGTTGTTCTGGAATTTCTTCCAGTTCTATTGCGCTCCCACTTATCTGATTTTCTAAAAACTCAGTTTGCAGGAAGTGGGGATGCTGAGAAACAAAAATCTTTTGTTCCTCTGCAGAATAGAAAAGATACCCCATGGAGTTCTTGGGGTATCCCACAAACTTACACAGTACTGAGCGTGCCTCGAGATTGTCCGCTTGCCGCTTCTTTACAAAAGCTGGACATCCCCATGTCTTAAGATACTTAAGACAGGTTTTATTCCCACTCACATCTGATATGGTGTGGTAGGCACAGTCCTGGTTTGAACCTTGTTCAAAAGATATGAAGCTGTTTCTAGTGCATAACCCCAAAAAGATCGCGGTAACTCAGCCTTACTCATCATGGAACGCACCATATCTAATATGGTTCGATTCAGCCTTTCCGATACACCATTGTTTTGTGGTGTGTATGGAGGAGTAAGCTGAGAGAGAATTCCATTCTCTTTTAAGTAGCCTAGGAACTCGACACTCATGTATTCACCACCTCGATCAGATCTTAGTGTCTTGATACTTTTTCCTGTTTGTTTTTCTACTTCATTCTTGTATTCCCAGAATTTCTCAAAGGCCTCGGATTTATGCTTCATCAGGAAGACATGTCCATACCTAAAGAAATCATCCGTAAAAGTAATGAAGTATGAATAACCACTTCGCGCATGTGTAGACATTAGACCATACACGTCACTGTGTATGAGTCTTAAGAGCTCGCTCTTACTCTGTGACCAGTGAACAGAGTCTTTGTCATCTTTCTGATGAGACAAGATTCATAAGTACCATAAGACTGATATTCGAACGGATTCAAATATCCCTCTTTATGTAACTTCGTCAACCGTGTCTCATTGATGTGACCTAGTCTACAATGCCATAAGAAAGCCTGATTTATTTCCGGAGACTTTCTTTTAAGTGTGTTCTGGACACTGAACACCTGAGCTTCATTTAGTACGTATATATTGTTATCTAATGTACCTGACCCAATCAGAACTTGATTTAGGTGGATGTGGACCACATCGCTTACAAATGTAAAATCATATCCTTCCTTAGATAGTAAGGATACAGATATGATATTACAAACTAGACTATGTACATAGAAACAGTTACGTAGAATCAATATCTGCCCACTTATCAATCCTAGGTGATATTCCCTTACAGATTCAGCGTTCATGCTCATTCCGTTCGCAACTCTGAGAGTCATATCACCTACCCTGATAACTCTACGGTTTCTCAAAGCCTGTAATGAATTACAAATATGAGATCCCGATCCGGTATCTAGTACCCAGGAAGTAGAGTTAATTGACATATTGTTTTCTATTACAAACACACCCGAAGCCGAAGCCACAACATGCTTCGAATCCTGGCTACTGGCTTTACAAGCCCCGTGATCCTTCTGCCAATGTCCTTTCCCGTAACAATAGGGACGTCTTTCCTTCCCTATATCTAGCCCCAAAACTTTTGTCCTTCCCTTTCCTTATACTTCCCTGGTTTCCTTCAGGGTGCATGTAGAGGCTAGGGACTGTAGAAACATGTCAGCATATGACTTGTTTCCCAACGTGGTCTTCTGGTCCGTGAGCTAATCAATACAGCTACTCACTGTAAAGACGTTGTCCCCTACAGATGACCCGACAACCAACCTCGCTTGAAGCAATTCGATCGAGGTCTCATATCTTGCGATACGAGATTGCTCTCCATATAAATCTTTGTTATGGAGGAAGACAGAATCTAAGTCTATCTTCTCGTGCAGCCTCTGGTAAGCACCATCAACTGAGGCCAACACGAGGCACTTGGCATTCGCACAGTCTTTTCCCGATGTCTTACGAATATCAATATCCGTGATGGTGGAAACTGGTCCTGAGACGGCAGGGGTTTGAGTAGTGAAGAGGTGTCCCATTTTGTCATGGTTAATGGACATTTGGACAGACCTTTGCCAATCAATATAGTCAGATTCAGTCATTTTATTATCTAAATGTAACCTATGTCTGGTCACTGGGTCGCTGCAATTAAGAGAGTGAAGAAAACACATAGCATGATGCTCTTTGCAAGTTTAGATTGGTTTTTAATTTATCTAAACAGGATAGCTCCCACTGTTCCTCGAATCCGTCCTCAAACCATAAAAGAAGAATTAGTCAGGATTGATCTCACAGTACAATTCTTGCTTAACCGTTCAGCCAGACTAGTGTCGGTACTTCGAGGGAGGATTTACGACGCTTTCATGAAGTTCCTTAATTAAATAACCTCTTTTCCATGGAGGCGTAGCCCCACCAACACTGTTCCAGACACCTACTTGGTTTATAGCATTGATCGTTAAGTGAAAAATCTTCCGAGGAGTAGCGAATACTCATAGTAGGATCGGGATCCAAATATCATTGTGTGATAATGCTGAAGGAATCCTACCAACATTATCAAACTCTAAATGGTATGCAACACTAGCAAGTTTCAATTTCCTTAGAAACTCCCGATGTGGATTTTTGCCCCATGCTCTTATGACCTTGACGAAGGTCAAAAAATCATAAGTCACATGTCAAGTTCTACCCATCATTGTCCAGGTTAATTTGAACCCACCCGTATATACCCTTGACGAAGGTCAACAAGGTAATATGACTGTCCCAAACCAACGCATCTATCTATGCTACATATGAACATCCAACAGCTACCAATCACTATGCCTTGACGAAGGTCAACAAACATAGCTTGAATACTATTGAATGTTAATATAAAATGACGGAGGTCTACGAATGATTTTGACGAAACCGTGAACGTTGTGAACTTGATATAATCGAAGGAACCTGATAGCTTTTAAAAGGAGTGGTTTAAGCTCCGCATTTAAAAGTTTTGCTGTTTTGAAAAAACCGAGTGGTTTTGAAATTGTTCCAATGATTCAGGTTTGGTTTGTTTTCTTTGCATTAATGTAATGCGTCCCATCATTTAAACCTACCATTGCAGAAAACAACGAAAATATGACGTACGCTTATGCCATCTGCATTCGCCACTAGGCCCCGTCATCACCCGTTAAGTTACTTAACTAACGACAGAGCGGGGGCTGGACTAGCGCGGATGCAAAACATAAGCAACGCCTACTAGATATCATATATAGATATATACATTCGTCAGACGCAATGATAGTCATTCCAGATCACATATGAACATATTGGATATACTAGGAATATGCGCTTCGTTCGAGCCTGCAACGAAAGACGGATTACATAGTCGCGATGAATAGCCAAACCCCACCCTAGACCCCTACGGGTGCAGTAAACTACCCGCCAAATACCCGAAGTGAAGCAGTCTCCCTCAACAACGTGAGTAGGCCACTTGGCACTTCAAAGTACCCGGTAGTTTGTGCACCCCACCTTGGGTCTATCCTAGGAGAAAAAACAGTAAAAGAAATAATATACAATGGTGGCTACAAGCTCAACCCGGATGTGCGACCATAAAATAATATTACATCAAATTACAAATTTTACATTGAATGAAAAATGAAAACTCTCATCTCACATCCCCGGCTATTCATCACGACAATCCAACAAGTTCATATCCACAAACCTACATCACAGATCACAGATATGCACAACCCCCACTAATCGACGTATAGCGATTAGTAGACGTTCAGTACATAAATCATTTCACAAACACAGAAACATTAAACGACTTTAAAGTTACGACTTCGAAACACCCGCAGTGCTATAGTGAATAACTTTCAGTAAAATCCAAATCGGCAAAAGCAAACAACTCCTGAAACCCAAGATATAATTCAAAAAGCCACACTAACAAAATGAACCATTTCCTCCAATACCAAACCGAGCTCGCCAGTTTTACCACCAATGTGGCCGGCCCAAACTTCGAGGAAATGTTCCATTTTTGTTCTGTGCTCTTTTACTGCTCAATTAACACTCTGTACTTGTTTAAATAATTTTCAGAGTGCAATAAAAAATCGACAGAAACTTCAACATTGGGTTCGTTGTTTTCGGGTTGTTTCGGTTTCGTAGTTTAACTCGTCGTTTAAACTGTTAGTTATGGTTTAGCGAGGCTCTGATACCACTGTAAGTCTATGTCGCTCACCCTGCAAGCTAGCGAGGAGGCGGAACAAGTAAAAATCATAACTTTCTTACAAAAAGCAACATAGACTAAGCCAAGGATCTTTGCCAAACCATATCTAACGAAACTATGGGAGGTTTAATTTATTGTGATGGATGATTATACCTCACGAAACTAGTCCTTCAGTTCTTTTCTTCGCTGTCCTCCTCGTCCATGTGAGCTCCGAGGATCTATCCGGATCTTGGTCACCTCCGCGGCCTCCTAGAGTCGAAGACGATCCACCCGAGAGTTTATAGTCCAAGCTCCACCTCAAGCCGAGGTAACTCGGGCAACAAGTTTTCTATGCTTGATGTCCGAGGTGATGTAGAGGAAGAAGATGGATTTGTTTGTCTATTTAGATTCTATTTTTCTCAACACGTGAGAGCTATAGAAATTTCTAGTGAGAAGGAAGAAGAAGAACCATGGGAGCTCTCTTTTGATGAGAGAGAATGATCAAGAGATAATAATCCATAAGAAAAATAATTACCAATCTTTTGTCATGATAAATTGTGATGGCAACCCTTTATTTGACCATTATCATGTCAAGTTAAATCCAAAGCCAAAGAAGCATCTAGTGCTTACAAAAATATCTAAGTCAACAATGGTCAACTAGGTCAAATGGTCAACATGGTCAAATGGTCAAAGCAATTAGCCATAACACAATTATCATTAAAAAGATTAGCAAATATTATCCTCCACCTCATAATGGTTTTGACCAAGTCAATGGTCAAAACCCTAATGAGGCACCTCCTTCTTCGCTCCTCACAACCGTGCATACACACCCGCATTCCGTAGAATACGAATGAAAAGAAGGCAAAACTAATCCATCCATACAATACTAGGATACGGCTTAAACCAAAGCACACTAGTATTGTCTTCCCGAACATCATACGCACACAAGTGCACGTAAGTGATCGTAGCCCTGCCGTAAAACCATACGGCCTCTACACCTTTTGCCCAGTGCAGGGAATCTCTCTGTGTGGGACTCTAAAGACTCGACACTACGCTGGCAGTGGGTTTAACCACAGACCGCAAGCGGCACTAGCTGTACGTAACGGTCCCCAGGTAGATGTCGATAAGAATGCCGACGAGGTATCCGAACTCCTGCTGAGCCTGAATGTGACAATCTCCGTACAGTCCGGTCTGTTCGTCTAAGAGTATCGCATGTCGGGCTTAGGGGGGCGGTAAACGTCAGACCCCTAATAGCGGTACAAGTCATGCCGGAGTGTAGCCGAGAACACCTTGAGAAACTACTCGAAATAATACCGGTTATTCTCGCTTGCCCTGGCCAGGGACTTTGTGTAATGGCTTTCCTAGACACGGCGCGATATCAAACCCGAATACCGAGAGAGACGAATCTTGTCTAACCGCTACTGCCTCAAAGTGCTTCGGGACTGCACCCAACTACTACCTGTTTGCACGACTCCTTTGAGCCGTGGTAGGGTAGTAATCAAAGCACAGTGGGAACACAATCGAGGCGAAGTAGCAGTGTCAAGTCGACAGACTAAGCTGTACTCCTGTCACCAGGGAACTATTATCTAACGATAGGTATAGTACCAACCAACAGTTCCCGACGAGTCCTGTCCAGTGTACTCGTAACCTAACGATGTTAGTTATATGTATGCCCTAGAGGCCATTACTGTACATAGGATGTATATTGTAGTGGATGCTGGGACATATATAGGGAAGACTTTCTTTCTCGACATGATAGTATGCTATCTGGTTACTCTTTACCTTAACGTGTACATTGATTGTCTCTCTGTTACATGTTGGTAAAGCCCTTAGGATGTATACTTGACTACCTGGACTATGATGCGGATCATACTAGTGGGGACATGGTAGTCCATAAGTACATCCTTCAAAGTCCCTAGTCGTGGGTGTATCGAGACGGGGCATCGATATACCAGAGTAGACTAGCGTATACCTTCTCGACCCATACAGATGGGCGATGGATAATCCCATATCCATTGGTGTTTGACATCGGAGATGATATACGGGTGCTCAGTAAAGACTGGGTACACTGGACGGACTCGCCGAGAACTCCCAGATGGTATTATACCTCACGTCAGATGGCAGTTCTCTGGTGACACTGGTACAGAGTAGTCTGTTGACCCGAGATCGTCATAGAGTCTTGTGTGGTTCCCACTGTGCTTTGATTTCCATCTTACCACGTCCAAGAGGGAGTGCAAAACGGTGGTTTTTGGGTACAGTCCCGAGTCACATGGAGGCAATGAGCGATAGGAGGGGATTCGTCTCTCCCGGTATAGGGAGTTGATGTTGCGCTGTGTTCGATTGGCTATAACAGGAAATCCCTGGCCAGGGTTGCTGAGATTTACTGGTAAGTGTTACCAGTAGTTTCTCGAATTGTTATAGACCTCATATCGACACGACTTATCGAGCTATTGGGGTCTGACGTTTACCAACCCTAGGCGAGATATGCGACATATCAGACGATCAGACCGGACTATACGGTAGTGTTACTGGTTGGATTCACTGGAGTGTGAGCGGGCTTGCTCGTCGATCTTCTGATCGCTCAATACCCAGGTGGCCGTTACGTTTAGCAGACCGCTTGCGGCTTGTGGGTGCTTGATATGATCATCATCTGCTGCCGACGTATTGACGAGTCTTTAGAGTCCTACACAGAGGTTTCCTGGCTCAAGCGATGTATGTATCGAATGGTTGTATGCGATATAACCTAGTTATCGAATCAAGGGTTGATTCGATAAGTCGATACATAGTATACTAGTCGGTTGTGTGCGACATGACCGGATCATTGAATCAAGTGTTGATTTAATGATTTAATGCATAATTATATATTTGATATATTACTTTGCATTAACTAGTATTGGTTCACTTTAAATGGATTTTCTCACTTGATTTGTGCAAGTTGTATATGTGATATACTTTTATGCACATGCTTGTATCATGTTTGATGATACATGCTCACTTGGGTGTAGTTTTGGTTTAAACCTTGGTTATGGAAATGGTTAAGGTTTTTATTTATTTATTCATTTATTTATTTCATTTTGGCAAGAAATAAAATTGTTGCTTGTTTTTGTTTTATGTCGAAAGTTCATGAAGGTTTGAAAAGTTGACCATTTTGTTTCTTTCCTTTAACCTAACCATTCTATTTAACTTTAGTTTATTATCTACCCCTAATCATGGTTTGAATATGATAAGTATTGTTTTTCTTTTCCATTTTAATTAATACTTATCATATTCTTCATCTTCTTCTTCTTCTTCTTCAAGATGAAGATGCTTCACTTCATCAATGGTGAATTGAGCAAATGAGTGAGAAATCCAAATCTAAAGAGAACCCACTTCCTATTTCTTCATCCTCTACCTCTTGCCAAGTAGTAGAGTGTGTTTCCTTCACAAGTTTTCATGGATTGGTGAAGGTGGAGCTTGATCTAGCGATGCCTCGACGTAGATCATCTTCGGCACGTTGTCGACGACCTAGCCCGGTCTTTTCTCCGATGAAACCACCGTGAGAGTCATGGTTCGATTTGGACAGCGGAGAGGACGTCATTGCGGAGCCGTGGAGGTGGACCACCGGATCTACAAAGGTGGTATATCCGTAATCTTGTAGTTAAGTAGTTAACTAGTTCTTTTTTCGCCTAGTTTTCTAGCCAACGATCTGTAGTCGGGTTTCTCGGCACCCGTTATTTTTGAAATTGGCATGGTTGATGCCTTGTGAGACCCACTAGAGTGCCTAGGAACCCTACAGTGGTATCAGAGCCTAGCTAGAGCCTTAGGCGAAGTCCAGACGGAGTTTGAAGTCCGAACGAACCCGAAACCCTATCACAAACTTGCTCTCTGTACTTTTTCTAAAATCGTGGATTTTTCCAAATTAAAAATATGCAGAAAACTCACCAGGGAATTCTAAGAATTACGGCGGAAAATATTTTTAATGAACAGTGATTGTGGCGGCGGAACCGCGGCATAAGCCTAGCTTATGCGGCGGTTCCGCGGCGGATGTATGACGTCAGCCCTAACATGTTACACAGTAATTCATTGTTTCAGGTTCTGAGTTCTCTGGGTATTTTTAAAATTTATTCAAGAGTTGAATTTTCTGGGGTTGTTTTGGGGATTCGAATGTTCGACCGGATTATCAAATTTTGTCTGTGTGGCTTTCCGGATAATATTTAGAATATGTTAAAAAGTTCGACCGGATATAAATACCCAATTTTTCCCCTATCGGGAAATTTCCAAGTATTGGATTTTTCCGTAGTTTAACGACGTTCTAAGTAGTGCAAGTAACGCGATGGACCCTCTAGAAGACAACAAACCTTAACTCGATTATGTGACCGTCTTGAACTGCCCTTTGAACCTTCGGGTTTGGGGCAGTACGGCGTGCCACATGTGAGGCGTTGGCTTAACCCTTCTACGGCTGGACCGTTGGTACTGAGGCACGAACTGAATGTTGTTAGACTTATTTCATGTGTTGGACTGTATCGGGAAAACTTGGGTGTTCGAATGTTCGATCGGAAAGTTTGATATTTTCTATTTATCCGGAATGGGATACAATAATTGGAATTCACAAACAGTTATGTGATAACTGGATGAATGTTATAAACATAGCAATTTAGTCTCACTTGATCGGTTGCCACGGAATTTTGATGTGATCAAAAGTCCGTCGCAATCACGTAGCATACGCGGATACTCGCCGGGTAAACTTAATAGACAGATACACCCCATAGCCCCGACCAAGTGACTGCAGGAGAACCCCGTCGCCGAAAGCATCCGTTCGGGTGCTCGCGGCAGCGGTGTTCCGCCTTGGTGCACTTCGTCGACGGTATCGGGGGTGCGGCCGCCTATTAAAGTTTGCGACGAGCATTCGATCAGGATGTCGGGAATCTTGTTGAAGTGCCCGACTTAATATTGAAAAGAGTTTTCGATTTTGAGACTAAAATGCGGGGTTTATAATTGTTAGGCATGCGATGTCTAAGTAATTCATTTGGTCAGGCATGCGATGTCTGAGGTGGTTGCGGATTCCAACTGTTGTAGTTTTACACTTTCTTTTCTGTGACCGTAAGTGTAATATGTGATATCGCCGGTTTCGTTGCTATATGTCAACGACAATTGGGATGCGCATATTTACTTACGTTGATGACATGTGATGTTATGTGTTGCTGGATATGTTATATTGGATCGTCGTGTTCGAATAGCCGGGGGTTTTTATGTGAGATGAGTGTTTTTCATTTTCATTCATGTAAAAACTTGTATGTAATATTCTTTTATTGGGGCGCTTCCAGGTTGCGGAAGTTGTCACCGTTTGTATATTATTTACTTTTCCGCACTAGGATAGACCCAAGGAGGGGAGCACAAGTAACCGGGTTCTGGAGTCCAGAGGGAGACCAACTCGAGGAGTCGAGTCCGGGTCTCCTAACTCTAGAATTGGTAGGTTTGCTTGCCGCTCTCGTAGGGGTCTAGGGGTGTGGGTTTGGCTATTCATCACGATCGTGGAATCCGTGTTTTATACTGGCTCGTATTGAAAACACGGACGTCCTAGTATATCCAATATTTCATATGATTCTTCTGCTGCGATATCTGTGATGTGATCATGTGATGTTCTGTGTTAGATACAGTATATAGTATATATGATATATTATATAGGCGTTACTTATGTTATACACCCGCGCTAGCCCTGCCCCGCTCTGTCGTTAGTTACCTAACCTAACGGTGCACGAGGGGACATCGAGGCGAATGCGGATGGCATAAGTGTACGTCGTATTTATCTGTGATGTTTAGGTACTTAAATGATGGGACTTCATTAATGAGATTAATGAAATAAAAGAAACCTAAGATGTTGTAGAATCGAATTTCAAAATAAAACAGGTAGCTACAGTTCTTGCTTTGCACTGCGGTATATGTGATATATCCTGCACCTTATTCGATAAGGAAAGGACCGAGATCCCTTCACCGGGAGTGACTCCTTTAGCAATAACTGGCAGATGCTACACCCTCGGTTTGTCTTTTGATTGATTTTAAGTGTTTTTGCTTTGCACAGTGATATATATGATATATCTCGCACCTCATTCGACGAGGAAAGGACCGACGATCCCTTCACCGGGAGTGACTCCTTTAGCAAAACTAGAAAAGCCTCAAAAACACTCCATTTCAAAATTCATTCGATCCTACAACGATATCAAGTTCATTACGCAATAGGTTTTCAGAAAAACCTGTCGTAGCCCTCCGTCATTTCAGATAAGTTGTATATAGTATTCGTGCAGCATTTGTTGGCTTTCGTCAAGGTGCAGTGTGCGGTAGCTATATGCTGCTTATCTGCTAGCATACGATGCGATTAGATTAGGGTAGTCGTGCGGCTTTGTTGGCTTTCGTCAAGGGTCGTGCGGGTGGGTTTAATTCGATCAAGAAATGTACGGGTTGAACTTGACTAGCGGGCTATGGTTTGTTGGCTTTCGTCAAGGTCATAGCACGCTAGGGGCAAAATATTATCGGGAATTTCAAGTGTTGAAATTTGCAATGAGATTGCATACCTTCTATGAGATAGTTGGATCCCGATACCCGCTGCGAGTAAGAGTTACTCCTGGGAGAGTTTTACACATTACAATTAGCCGATCAAGTAGGTGTCTAGAAAGGTGTCAACGGGGTTACGCCTCTGGGAAAACGAGGTTTACATTAATTAGGTTCGTGCGAAAGCACGGGGGACCTCCCTCAAAGTACCGACACTGGCCCGGCTGAAAGATTGGCGAACTTGTAGTGTGTAATTAATCCCGGCTAGTCTTTCCTTTTGGGGTTTGTAGGAAGATTTGATAAAAAGCAATGGGAGCCATCCTGATTAGATAAAATAATAACTAATCTATTCTTGCAAGAGCGCACGCTGAGTGTTTTCTTCTCTCTCTCTCCAGGTAGCGACCATATCACGCCTTAATCAAGATAATAAAACGGATTATTGACCGAACCCGCTTGTTATACTGAGCTGGGGAACGTTGGTCCCGCTCCAACTTATAATTGTTATAAGACAGAGCAGGAAATTGGGGAATACCAGATTTCCCGTGCCCCCTAAACGGAGAGAGTGCATGTTGATGCATCATCTTCGGGTGTGTTCGTTACACAGAACTGTTTCTCAGTATCCTCTGAATCCTGGGTATATGATACCGGATCAGGATCCCAGATATGTAAGATGTTACATAGGGCTACAAAAGGGTAGAAAAACTGAGAACGGGTGATAAGTTTCATGAGGCAGAAAACGGGGCAAGTGTTGCAGCCAAGTCTGTCGGTCACTGTCACCCTGTATTACCAATACATTGATTCTGAACAAATGTTATTAGATACCTAACCTGATATACAAAATCATATCAGTCTCTTTATTAGCAAAGAAATGATAAAATTTTGTATAGTTGGATAATGTTTTGAACATTTCCTATATCAAAATTTGATCGGTTCAGGCACGTTATCTAAAAGCGTTGATGTTCTAAATCAAACTACAGTTCTTAGTATATGGAACACACACAAGAGGAAGAGTTCAGAAATGGACGGATCCTTCTTGAGGTATTGTAGATCAGGTCATATCAATGCGATCCGACTATCTGGAGTTACATATAGATGCATATTTAAAATAGTTTTAATTTACATCTTGTGAAACTCGCCAGTCATGTCACAAAGATAAGATGAGCATAGCTCCGTTTGCTGGAAACAGAGAAAGAGTTAGTGAACTCTTGGGATGATACATGTTGATGTATATAGTTCCCCTGTCTACACATGCCAAGACCAGTTCTTTGTACTTCATTATATTCTCTGATAATCTCTCAAGATTCAGTCATATGTTCCTGTTAAAACACAAGTCCGAACCTTTTGAGATATTCACAGAATATAAAATAGAAGTAGAGAACCAAAATACGGGTATAAGTATTATGTCCTTTGATGTGATCAAGGAGGAGAATACTTGAGCACGGAATTCCTGGATTATTCTAAAGGAGAATGAGATTCTCTCTCAGCATTACTCCTCCGTATACACCATAGCACGATGGTATATCGGGGCGGAGCAAATACACTCTATTTGATATGGTGTGCTCTATGATGAGTACTACTGAGTTACCTGTTTCCTTTTTGGGAGTTATGCACTTATGAAGTTGCATACCTATTGAATAGGGTTCTAATCAAATCAGTTGCCTACCGCTTCATATGTGATATGGAATGGGAAGAGCCCATGTCTTAAGTTAGTTAAGATTTGGGGTTGACCGGCCTATGTCTAAAATCAAAATCCGGACAAGCTCGAGGCAAGGTCTGTTATGTAGAACTGGAAATGTTCCAGCCATACAAACTACAGCAGATGATTTGGTAGAACCGAAGGATTCAATAGATTCCAACGAACCTCAGCCTCTCCGCCGATCTAGTAGGGTTCCTCACCCACCAGAGAGATACTTCGGTTTCTCTATAACAGTGGGAGCGAGGATTGCATCATGAGACGATGACCCAACTAGCTTCGAGCTGGCCATCAGGAGTGAGACTCTGTAAGAATGGCTGGATGCTTAGCGATCTGAGATGGAATCCTTATACACCAACAAAGTATGGACTTTTGTTGCTATATCTGAAAGGTTAAATTCCTATCAGGAGCAAGTATGTCTTGAGAAGATTACTTGGTGTAGATGGAAAAGTTGAGACTTTCAAAGCTAGACTTGTTAAAGTTTTTCGTCATTGACCACGCGTGGATAATGATGAAACCTTTTCCAGTACCTATGCTTAAGTCCATCCAGATCCTACTTGCCACGGCTACATACCATGACTACGATATCTGGTGGTTGGGTGTCATGACTGCTTTTCTAAATGATGATTTAGAAGAGTGCGTCTATAAGTACACAGCCAGAGGGCTTCGTAGACAGTGAGAGCAGCGGAAACGTGTGCAAGATGCTTTATAGGATTAAAGCAGGCATCGCGGAGTTGGAACATCTGTTTTGTTTGATTAGTCAAAGAAGTTGACATCATCAAAATGGTATATGAACCTTGTATAAACAAAAAGGTAGTAGGGAGTATGGTGGCGATCCTCGTAGAGTACGTGGATGACATACTCTTGATAAGAAAGGAGTTTCTTATACTACGATCGATCGATCTCCGCATATCACTAGGATTCTCCATATAGGATCAAAGTAATACCTACTAAATCCTAGGTTTTGGATCTATGAGATAGATCTAATTGGATGTTAGGATACTCACTAGTAGTAGTGAGATGGTATCAATCGATCCTGGGGAGAATCACTGGAAGTGTTCCAGGATGATAAAGACGACTGAATGTCAGTCGCAGGCATTGTCTTTACCCTCAGTAAAGGGACGGTATGTTGGAAGAGTTCCAAGCTAGATACCGTGACATACTAGACGATAAAGGCTGGATACATCGCTACTTAAGATGCTACCAAAGAGGATGTTTGGGTGTATATTAGTTCATTAGATGAACTACGTTCCTACCATTGTGAGACAACGGAGTTGTGGCTTATGCCAAGGAACGCCGGTCCCATCAGTGATCCAGACTTATTCTAAGGCAGTATCACTTGATCATGGAGATGATTGATCTCCAGGGTAATCGAGGATAGGAGAGCAGACTTAGAGGATAACGCAGCGGATCCACTCACGAAGGCCTATTACCAGAGAGAGACTTTCATGGGATGGTTGAGTATGAGATACTACGACCACTGCTAGAGATGGCCCTAGTGCAAGTGGGAGATTGTTAGTTATATGTATGCCCTAGAGGCCATTACAGTACATAGGATGTATATTGTAGTGGATGCTGGGACATATATAGGGAGGACTTTTTTGCTCGACATGATAGTATGCTATCTGGTTACTCTTTACCTTAACGTGTACATTGATTGTCTCTCTGTTACATGTTGGTAAAGCCCTTAGGATGTGTACTTGACTACCTGGACTATGATGCGGATCATACTAGTGGGGACATGGTAGTCCATAAGTACATCCTTCAAAGTCCCTAGTCGTGGGTGTATCGAGACGGGGCATCGATATACCAGAGTAGACTAGCGTATACCTTCTCGACCCATACAGATGGGCGATGGATGATCCCATATCCATTGGTGTTTGACATCGGAGATGATATACGGGTGCTCAGTAAAGACTGGGTACACTGGACGGACTCGCCGAGAACTCCCAGATGGTATTATACCTCACGTCAGATGGCAGTTCTCTCGTGACACTGGTACAGAGTAGTCTGTTGACCCGAGATCGTCATAGAGTCTTGTATGGTTCCCACTGTGCTTTGATTTCCATCTTACCACGTCCAAGAGGGCGTGCAAAAAGGTGGTTTTTGGGTACAGTCCCGAGTCACATGGAGGCAATGAGCGATAGGAGGGGATTCGTCTCTCCCGGTATAGGGAGTTGATGTTGCGCTGTGTTCGATTGGCTATAACAGGAAATCCCTTGCCAGGGTTGCTGAGATTTACTGGTAAGTGTTACCAGTAGTTTCTCGAATTGTTATAGACCTCATATCGACACGACTTATCGAGCTATTGGGGTCTGACGTTTACCACCCCTAGGCGAGATATGCGACATATCAGACGATCAGACCGGACTGTACGGTAGTGTTACTGGTTGGATTCACTGGAGTGTGAGCGGGCTTGCTCGTCGATCTTCTGATCGCTCAATACCCGGGTGGCCGTTATGTTTAGCAGACCGCTTGCGGCTTGTGGGTGCTTGATATGATCATCATCTGCTGCCGGCGTATTGACGAGTCTTTAGAGTCCTACACAGAGGTTTCCTGGCTCAAGCGAAACGAAATAGGAGCGCATATGGGATATGTGCGGGACCGAGAATAATGCGAGTATGTGATGCCGTATTTCATTCTCGCTATGTATGTATCGAATGGTTGTATGCGATATAACCTAGTTATCGAATCAAGGGTTGATTCGATAAGTCGATACATAGTATATTAGTCGGTTGTGTGCGACATGACCGGATCATTGAATCAAGTGTTGATTTAATGATTTAATGCATAATTATATATTTGATATATTACTTTGCATTAACTAGTATTGGTTCACTTTAAATGGATTTTCTCACTTGATTTGTGCAAGTTGTATATGTGATATACTTTTATGCACATGCTTGTATCATGTTTGATGATACATGCTCACTTGGGTGTAGTTTTGGTTTAAACCTTAGTTATGGAAATGGTTAAGGTTTTTATTTATTTATTCATTTATTTATTTCATTTTGGCAAGAAATAAAATGGTTGCTAGTTTTTTTTTTATGTTGAAAGTTCATGAAGGTTTGAAAAGTTGACCATTTTGTTTCTTTCCTTTAACCTAACCATTCTATTTAACTTTAGTTTATTCTCTACACCTAATCATGGTTTGAATATGATAAGTATTATTTTTCTTTTCCATTTTAATTAATACTTATCATATTCTTCATCTTCTTCTTCTTCTTCTTCAAGATGAAGAAGCTTCACTTCATCAATGGTGAATTGAGCAAATGAGTGAGAAATCCAAATCTAAAGAGAACCCACTTCCTATTTCTTCATCCTCTACCTCTTGCCAAGTAGTAGAGTGTGTTTCCTTCACAAGTTTTCATGGATTGGTGAAGGTGGAGCTTGATCTAGCGATGCCTCGACGTAGATCATCTTCGGCACGTTGTCGACGACCTAGCCCGGTCTTTTCTCCGATGAAACCACCGTGAGAGTCATTGTTTGATTTGGACAGTGGAGAGGACGTCATTGCGGAACCGTGGAGGTGGAGCACCGGATCTACAAAGGTGGTATATCCGTAATCTTGTAGTTAAGTAGTTAACTAGTTCTTTTTTCGCCTAGTTTTCTAGCCAACGATCCGTAGTCGGGTTTCTCGACACCCGTTATTTTTGAAATTGGCATGGTTGATGCCTTGTGAGACCTTACTAGAGTGCCTAGGAACCCTACAAACGAGCACCCGCATACTATCTCCAGTACGACGTACTAATGGCTGTGGGATAGACCATCTCCCCTGCTGGGATGAGAACCGTATACACTAGTCTACTCCGGAGTATCGATGCCCCGTCTCGATAATCCTACGACTAGGGACCTGTATAAGGATGTGCTTGTAGATTACCCAGCCCCCACTAGTGTGACTGCCATCACAACGCTGGTAATCACGCAAAGATCCTAAGGGCTCCACTAATATGTATAAGCGATATGCTAAAAGAAACACATGCACATATTGAAGTAGAAACAAACAAAGTAGCATACTACCATTTTGAGCAAGACTGTCTATACAACTGTGAATATCCCAAGCTTCCATTAAGTAATATACAAACTAGTATGATACAGTAATGGCCTCTAGGGCATATACACTAACAATGATTGTCATAAGTCTGAGAAAGGAGTAGGGGAATATTCGGATTCCCACGCCACCCAAACGAAGAATAAGCATGTTGATGCATTTTCTTCGGGTGTGTTCGTAACCAAGAACCGTTTCTCAGTTACCTCTACGTCCTGGGTATTGGATACCGGATCAGGATCCCACACATGTAATTTGTTACATGGGCTATAGACAGGTGGAGAACTGGGAAAGGGTGATATGTCTCCAGTAGTAGAGAATGGTGCAATTGTTGCAGCCAAAGCAGTTGGCAGATATGGTGTTACCAACTGGTAATACATTGATCCTGAGTGACTATTATTTCGTACCAATAATATTGTGAATATTTTCCTAAATCAAGTGTTGATTGGGTAAGGTACGTTGTATAACAGTATAAACGTTCTGAATCAAAACACGGTTCTAACGTACAGAACACACACAAGAGGAACAATTCAGAAATGAACGAAGTCTTCTTGAGCTATTGTAGACCAGGTCATGTCGAATCCGTTCGAATTTACATCTTATGAAACTTTCCAGTCATGTCTCAAAGGCTTGTTGACCAAATCTCTGTTTACTGGAAATGGAGAAAGAGCTACTGGACTCTTGGACAGATACATAGTGATGTATGCGGTCCTATGTCTACATATGCCAGGGATGGTTCCGCGTACTTTATTACATTCACCGATGTTCTCTCAAGATACGGACATGTGTTCTTATTGAAACACAAATCTGAGTCTTTTAAGAAATTCAAGGAATATAAGTACGAAGATGAGAACCATATGGGTAAAGGTATTCAAATCCATAGATATGATCGGGGAGAGGAATACTGGTGCACGGAATTCAGAGACTATTTAAAAGAGAATGAGATTCTCCCTCAGTTTTTTCCTCCGTATACACCACAGCACAACGGTATATCGGGGTGGAGGATTAACACCCTATGAGATATGGTGCGCTCTATGATGAGTAATGCTGAGTTGCCTATTTCCTTTCAGGGACATGCACTTGAGAAGATGCATACCTATTGAATAGAGTTCCGATCAAATCCGTTGCCTAGCACTCCATATGAGATATGGAATGGGATGAGACCATCTCTTAAACGAGTTAAGATATAGGGTAGTCTGGCCTATGTTGAAAAGAAAAATCCGAACAAGCTCGAGGCAAGGTCAGTTCTGTGCTAGTTTGTACGGTATCCCAAACATTCACAAGGGAATATCTTCTACCACACTGAGGAACAAAAGGTGTTTTGTTTCTCAACATGCCACCTTTTTGGAAAAGGAATTTCTTGTGGAAGAAATTAGTGGCAATGAGGTAGAACTGGAAGTAGTTCCAATAAACACAAACTATAACTGAAAATTTGGTGGAACCGGAGGATTCAATAGTTTGTGACGAACCGAAGCCACTCCGCAGATCTAGTTGGGTTCCTCATCCACCTGAGAGATACTACGGTTTTCTCTTAGACGGTGGGAGCGAGGATTGCATCATGGAGTTGATGACCCAACTAGTTTTGAGCAGGCCATCACAAGTGGGAACTTTGTGAAATGGCTAGATTCTATGCGATCTGAGATGGAATCCATGTACACCAACAAAGTATTGACTTTGGATGTTGCTCCTAAAGGGGTAAAACCCATCGGGAACAAGAGGATCTTTGAGAAAGATAAATTGGTGTAGATGGAAAAGTTGAGACTTTCAAAACTAGACTTGTCGCTAACCTTAAGTCCATCAGGATCCTACTTGCCATTGCTGCATACCATGACTACGAAATCTGGCAGACTGCACATCAAAACTGCTTTTCTAAAAGGTGATTTAGAAGAGATCATATATGACACTGCCATAGGGCTTCGTAGACAGTGGGAGCAGCGGAAGCATGTGCAAGCTGCTTAAATCCATCTACGGGTTAAAGCAGGCATCACGGAGAAGGAATATCTATTTTAATGAAGTTGTCAAAGAGTTTGACTTCATAAAAAAGGTAGATAAACCATGTATAAGTAAGAAGGTTGTAGAGAGTGTGGTTGTCTTCCTCGTATCGTACGTGAATGACATACTCTTGATAGGAAAGGGTGTTCCTATGCTACACTCGGTCAAGCACCTCTTATCACACAGGTTTTCCATGAAAGATCTAACTGATGTCTCCTGCATCCAGGGGATATAGATCTATAGAGATAGATCTAAATGGATTTGGTATTGTCCCAATCCAGGTACATAGACACCATGCTCAAGGGGTTTAGTATGGATGATTCTAAGCGTGGTAATGTACCCGCTTGTTCATGAATCACTTTCTCCAAAGAGATGTCTCTCGAGACTGATTTGGAGAGGGCTCACATACAAGGGATACCCTATGCTTTGGCAGACGGGTCAATCATGTATGCGATGTTAAGTACCAGACCAGATGTAGCTTACTCACCAGGTGTAATGAATAAGTATCGAAATGATCTTTAGGAAAACCACTGAACAGCTGAAGAACATTCTTAAGTGCTTGAGAAGGAGTACAGAGATTTTCTTGGTGTATGGTAACGGTGAACTCTAGATGGAGTCTTTTACCGATTCGAGCTTCCAGAGTGATAAGGACGACAGAAAGTCAGTCTCGGGTTTTGTCTTCACCCTTATTGGAAGGAGGGTATGTTGGAAGGGTTCCAAGCTATATACCGTAGCAGACTCGTTGATAGAGGCTAATTACATCGCTACCAACGATGCTGCCAAAGAGATTGTCTGGATGAATAGAGTTCATGAGATGAACTTGGTTCCTACCATTGGGCATCCAGTACCTGAGTATTGTAATGAAAATGGAGCTGTGGCTTTGGCGTAGGAAACCCGGTCCCGTCAGTGATCCAGACATATTCTTAGATAGTATCACCTGATCAGGGAGATAGTTGATCTCTGGGAGATCGAGGTCAGGAGAGTTGGCACAGAGGATAACACAGCGGATCCACTCACTGAGGCCATCCCCCAGATGCTATTCGAGAGACTTTTGGGACGTTGGGTATGAGATACTACAACAACTGGCCTTAGTGAAAATGGGAGATTGTTAGGAATATCTATGCCCTAGAGGCCATTATTGTTGATATAGTGCATGCTTGGACATATATAGAGAGGACTTTCTTGCTCGACATGATAATATGCTATCATGTTACCTTTATCTTAACATGTAGACTGGTATTTATACTGTCTGTCTCTTACATGTTGATAAAGCCCTTAGGATATGTACTTGACTACCATTGTATGATGAGATCATACAAGTGGGGCCAGGGTGGTCCAAAAGTACATCTTTAATCTGTTCCTAGTCGAGGAAATATCGAGACTAGGGCATTGATATTCCAGAGTAGACTAGTGTGTAGTTTCTTGTCCCTTAGAGGGCGATGGTTAATCCCACAACCATTGGTTTGTGACATCAAAGATTGTACACAGGTGCTCATTAGAGAATAGATACACCGAACAGGACTCGCCGAGGACTCCTATATGGTAGTATACCTATCGTCTGATAGCAGTCCTCTGGAGACACTGGTACATGTTAGTCTGTAGACCCGAGATCGTCATAGAGTCTTGTGCGGCTCCCACTATGCTTTGATTTCCTCCCTACCACGCTCAGAGGAGATGTGAAAATAGGTGGATTTTGGGTACAGTCATGAGTCGCATAGAGGCAATGAGCGATAGGAGGGGTTTCGTCTCTCTCGGTATTGGGGGTTGATGTTGCGCTATGCTCGATTGGCTATAACTGGAAGTCCCTGGCCAGGGCTGCTGCTGAGATTTACTGATAAGTGTTATCAGTAGTTTCTTGAACCGTTATAGGCCAGACATCGGCATGACTTATCACGTTACTGGGGTCTGACGTTTACCACCCCTAGACATGATATGCGACATATCAGACGAAGAGACCGGACTGTACGGTAGTGTTACAGATAGGCTTCATGGTGACTATGGACAAGCTTGCTTGTTGATCTTCATATCGCTCAATACCCGGATAGCCATTACATCCAGCTAGTACCGCTGACGGCTTGTAGGTGACTGATATGATCATCACCTGCCGCTGGCGTATTGACGAGTAATTAGAGTCCCATACAGAAGTTTCCTGGTTCAAGCGAAACGAAGTAGGACACATATGTGATATGTGTGTAGGCCGGATTAAATACGTGTATGTGATACTGTATTGTAATCTGGCAGTTATCTGTTATCAGTTCGGTTATATGTGATATAACCAGATTGTCGAATCAAATGTTGATTTGATAATGTTCGGTCATATGTGATATAACCGGATTATTAAATCAAGTGCTGATTTAATAATGTGATATACATTATATGTGATATAATTATATCTTAACTAATATCATTAGCTCACTAATTATTCTTCATAATATATATATTATTATATATGATATATATATAATAATGAAGCATGGCATAAAATTCTATTTTGTGAAAATAGAAATGAGGTGGAAAATGAGAGCATGGTTGCAAGCATGGGATTTATTTTTGTTTATTCATCTTGACTCACTATTCATGCATGGTTGTAATTTTATATTGCAAAATTCCATGCTTGAATGAGTGGGGGTCAAGAGTTGCCACTCATTCTAAGTTCATTCTAAACACTTGCCATTTTCTTGAGTTGCTCCCATGGTTGCTCTCTAGCTTCTTCTTCTTCCTCAATTGCTATAGTTCAAGTTTCAACCCTCATATGAAATATGAACCATGAAGCTTGAACACAAAATTGTGAGCTTTTAACATCCCCTACTTCACCATCCTACACTTGACCATCGATCGAGTGTAGCGTGTTTACTACGCTAAAGAGTTTAGTGTAGAGATAGCTTGAGGTGGAGGGACTTCGTGTGGATCATCTTCGGCACGAAGGTCATCGGAGAAAGCTCGTCCAAAGCCTCAAGTGGAGCCTAGTGGAGTCGCGGGACTACTACATGGAGCTATTGAAGAGAAGGACACGAACTACAAAGGTTGTATGCTCTTTTCTTATCTTTAGTTCATCACATCACAAAGGCAAACCCTAATATTCTAGTAAATATCTTGTTAGTCTAACTTAGCACCTAATAAAAATTAAAATTTGGCATGCTTAATGCCTCTAGAACCTCTTGGTGGTGCTAAGGTCGACATTCATCCGGGCCTTGCAAAATCCAGACGTCGATGCGTCATAGATAATATCATAAGGAATATAGCCAGAAACAATGTTAAATGAGCAAGTAATATATATCATGGCAATGCATCATATGAGTGAACAATGAATGATGTCAATATTAAGCGATAAACAATCAGGACATAATCAATGCAATCATATCGTGTGACTCCTATAGGTCCATGTCGCTAAGTTATTTAAACTATAGGTATATGAAACCAATTAACATAATCTTCATCGTAACTCAACAGTATATATCTCGTTCTTTCCCCATGGAACAACGCTACAATATATCCCGTTCTTTTTTCCACGGGACCACGGTACAATTTCAATCAACAATGGTATTCCGATCTTTCCCTACGGAATCACGGTACAATAATTCTACTTGAGTTACGTTTCGGTTACATTCTTGATTTCCCCTTTTCTCCAATTTCAATTTATGTCAATATCAATATAGCGTGCTCCTAATGCTAACCCAATAACAATCAATGCATGTACATGTCTTACCAATCTATACCATTAAGTCAGTCGATCAATCAATAACAATGGATTGTTGGCATTTCGATAAACATCACAATTAGGTGTGGTAACATGGTAACAATAGTCAATCAATCATGATTCGAAAAAAACAATCAATAATATGGTAATCTAGAAATATCGTTACCATAACAATTTCATAATCAAGTTTATACTCATTAAACATGAATAGAGAGGCATTCAATCATATAAATATCACAATTTAGGTCAATTGTATGTTTAGGTAGTGCATCTTTTTTTCGTGAAACAATATAACATGTCAAGTTCATATCGGGTTTGAATATCAGGTTTCGGTTTAATTAAGACTTTCTACTTCGGGGACCTTTTTAGGGCTCATAACTTCAATATTAGAAAATATAATAAACATGAAAGTTATAGATCTCGAAGATATCTTTCCAACGAGTCTAAGAACATCGAAATCGGATTATCGATCAGAACGTTATGATAGTTTTACGGTGACAGTTTTGATCATTAAACTTGAGCCGGCTCAAGCAGTGTTTGAGCCAGCTCAGGCAGTGTTTGAGCCGGCTCAAACATGTCTGCAATGAATGTTTATTTTATCTGTTTCTATGAGATGGCACAAGGTTGTATTGAGCCGGCTCACTGTCACGACCCAAATTAGGAACGCGACCGGCACTTAAATCACCCGACGTCAAAAGGCGTAACGCAATTCAAGTAAGACGAAAACCCAGAAATCTAAACCAAGAAAAGAAGTAAAGTGACAAAACAATAGTTAAAAACAATTTTAAAAAATCTCAAGTTATAAAATCTCAAACTTAAATTTATTTTCTTAAAAATTTCGGCAGCATCTCCTTTGTAAGAACTAGCCCCAAACAGGTACAAGCATAGAATATATAAAAGGCATCTCCAAATGGGAGCAACTCATGCCTAAAAGCGGAACACAACCACAACAGGTATAAATACGATGCCGTGGCAAAGAAATAAGCAAATAAGAAGTGAAAACAACATAATAAGAGGTAAAACAACATCACAACATAAATAAAAGCCGACTCACACGAGCACGACGCCCAGAGTCACATAAGATACAATATCAAATCTTACAGTCTCGTCTCTAAGTCAAATACATATAAGTGGTAGATGGAGAGTACTAGATACAAAATAAGATATACAATGGAATCATACGGATACCCGCAAAACCCACTTACACCAAAATCACGACCAACAGTAGCGGTATCCGCAGAAGTAGGTACAATATAGAGCCCTGCTGCGACTACACCGAGGGTCAAGCCTGCAAAACACTATTGCACAACGGGGGTGAGGTGCCAACTCGTGAATAGTAAATAACGTTGTATAGATAGTATTTCCATCCTTAATAATAACACCGCAAGTTTCAACTGTAAGTCGATGTCGCGCACCCCGCGGGTTCACGGGGAGGCGGAATATGCAAAAAACGATTTTACGGGCTTCACAATACCGACTTGAACTCCAGGATCGATACTAAACCCTAAGTAGCTAAACTGTATGAGGTTAACTACTCGAATAGGAAATTATACCTCATGTTACCATGTCTTTCGGGTCTTCTTATCGCTGTCCTCCTCCTCGTCATAAGCTCCAAGGATCGTTTGGATCGATGCCTCCTCGTCGGCCTTCTCGAGTCAAAGATGATCCACCCGAGAGTCTATAGTCCGAGCTCCAACCTCAAATTCGAGGTGACTAAGGCATCTAGTTCGCTAAACTAGATGTTCTATATAATGTAGAGAGTGAAGATGGATTAGTTTATCTCTAAATACCCTAGGTTTCTCAACACATGAGGCATTTAGGGTTAGAGGAAGAAAAAGGGAAGCTTGAGGACGTGAGAGTGTATAATGAACATTAGTATGAAGATGGCTAAGAGTTGTGAATATATCAAGCATCCAATAATGCATAAGCAAATTATCAAGCATACTCGAATAGTCACATGGTGAGTCACCTAAGAGCCATGATTCATTTAATGTAAATCTCCACCTCATACCTCCACCTCATTTATCTTTTAATCAAAACATTAAATAAAAAATGAGGTGTCTTCTTCTAAAAGTATACTTGAGCAAATTACAAGAATACCCCTCACCGTATATACATACCCGTATCCGTATTCCAAAAAATACGAATACAAAGAGACGAAAATAATCCCTCAATATAATACTAGGATCTGGCTTAAACTAAAGCCCACTAGTATTTTCCGCCCGAACATCATACGTGCACAAGTACATGTATGTGATCGAAACTCTGTCGTAAAACAATACGGCCTCTTCATCTTTTGCCCGATGCAGGAAAACCCTCTGTGGGGGACTCTAAAGACTCGACACTACGCTGGCAGTGGGTTTAACCACAAGCACGTCAGCACGTAACGGCTACCCAGGTATCTGTCGATAAGAAGGCCGAAGAGCAATCTCACCTGAACTCCTACCGAGCCTATCTGTGACAATCTTCCGTACAGTCCAGTCTGTTCGTCTAAGAGTATCGCAAATCAGGACTAAGTGCACGGTAGCCGTCAGACCTTTAATAGCGCAATAAGTCGTGCCGGAGTGTAGCCCAAAACACCCTGAGAAACTACTGGAGTACCTACAAGTAAATCTCGCTTGCCCTGACCAGGGACTTTGTGTAATGGCTTTCCGAACACAGTGCAATATCAACCACAATACCGGGAGAGACGAATCCTATCTAACAGCCACTGCCTCTAAGTGATTCAGGACTGCACCCAACTACTACCTATTTGCATGACTCATTTGAGCCGTGGTAGGGTAGTAATCTAAGAACAGTGGGAACACACTCGAGGCGAAGTAGCAGTGTCAAGTCGACGGACTAAGCTGTATTCATGTCACCTGGGAACTGCTACCCGACGATAGGTATAATACCCACCAGCAGCTCCCTACGAGTCCTGTCCAGTGTACTCATAACCCAATGAGCACCTGCATACTATCTCCAGTACGGCGTACTAATGGCTGTGGGACAGACCATCTCCCCTGCTGGGTTGAGAAGCGTATACACTAGTCTACTCTGGAGTATCAATACCCTGTCTCGATAATCCTACGACAAGGGACATATATAAGGATGTGCTTATAGACTACCTAGCCCCCACTAGTGTGACTGCCATCACAACGCTGGTAATCAAGCAAAAGATCTTAAGGGCTCTACCAATATGTATAGGCAATATGCTAAAAAAACACATGCACATATTGAGATAGAAAAAAACCAGGGAGTATACTACCATTTCGAGCAAGACTGTTTCTGTAACATTTCAGAAAATATAAAATATTTTTTTTGGAATTTAATATTAAAATAATATATTTCGCGAAAACTACCCGATTTGCGAATTTGGGGTTTTCGTCAAATGGTATAAATATATACCAATAATTGTGAAATAATTGGAGATTAAAAGGATTTATTCATTTAAAAATATATTTATTAGATTTGGCATTTTTATAATTAATTATATGCAGTTTAAATAAAAAAAATGATTAGTGCACTATTAATCACGATTAGGCCAAATCCGTGTTTCTACATTTTCCATAGCTAGTGCACCATGTCATGTTCCAATTTTGTTACATATTGTAGTAGTGTGTTTGTTGATATTTGGTTTTTAAAAGAGAAAAGAAAAAGAAAAGTGAAGACAAGAGAGAATAATTGAGGAGAGAGAGAGGAACCCATGATGGCATGGCATGCCATATGAGAGAGTGAGGGTGAGAGAGAGAGAGACTTTGACCTCATTATTTTCCCTTCATCATCTTCATCTCCTTCTTCATCTCTTCCTCCGCCTTCTCTACCCCATGAAATCATCTCAATTTCTTCACCAAAATCCTATACTCCCTTCATTAAAAAGATCCACAACTTCATCCTCAACACTTTGGACCTTTCAAAGTTGGATTTTGAAGACTTTGAGCAACTCAAGAAAATTCTTGAGTTGCCAAATGAGGTATATTTTCTATCTTTAGTTAAGTAATTATGTTTAGTATATCCTAGATGTAGTTTAGAGTTAAATAAGTGTGGATTGTGATCTTAAAAATTTCCTAGATGAGGTTTAGGGTATGAGTTGTGTTGTGGTGATGTGTAGTGGCTGTTTACAAGACCTTAGTGTGGATTTTATGGCCAAGAACTGAGAATAAAACCCCAAGACACGAACATAGAAACCTTTCGAGTCGGTTTTGTGACATTTTTGGAGGTCTACAGGGAATCTGGAGCAACCCGAGTGTCACGACCCGAAAAGTACCGAGCGTGACTGGCACTTAAATTACGAAACGTCTCGAGACGTACGTAATCTAAGTAAGCCAAAACCCAGAAATCAAAACCAAAAGAAGCAGTAGAGTGAAGGAAAAACCAATTTAAAGCAAGTAGTTTTAATAGCATAAGCCGAATTAAGCGCTTTAAAAACATCAAGTCATTTCTTAAAATTTCGGCAGAGTTTCCTTTGTAAATACTGGCCCCAAACGGGGTACAACATGAATAGTATACGAAATGATAAAAGGCATCCCTAAGTGGGAGCTAGCTCTTCGTCAATCGACGGTCACAACCACGCAAGCAATAAAATATACAACGCCGAAGGGCGAGGATCAAAACTCAAAAGAAAATCAAAATCAACATGAAAACCATAATACAACGCGCGATTCTAATGTCGAAATAACAACAACCGGTTTTCTAAGTCTAAATATAATATACAAGTCTGGTTGATGGAGTTTTTACTAGATACAAATGAATAACAAATACACAATGGTGGTCCTGATGCAACAGAAACCACCTACCAAGGCAATCACCCGAAAGGAACAATGTGCCAGCAAGCCGCAACGAAACCTGTACGGAAAAACCTGCAAGGAACAGTGGCACAATGGGGGTGAGTTTCTAACTCGTAAGTAGAAAACATCTACAAGTAGAAATCGCATGTATAACGCAATCATAGGTCATACGATCAGTAATATCCTCAAAATAATAATATGGCCTGAAGCAATATAATGGTAAGGGTAAACATCTATCCCTAAGTGTAATACCAAGTACTTGTGTCAGTGCCTCAGGTAACAACATGTCACTAATATGATGTACAAATGTCAGGTAGCAATATGTCACTAAAATGATGTGCAAATGCATAGAATGAGAACAAGATGCATCATGAATCAAGAACTGTTTTTCTTTATTTAATAAGATTTCTGTATTTATATAAATCGAGATATCATCAACGAAATCAACATAGAATCCGTGTCCAGCATCGACACAAAACATAAATCCTCATATCTCAGGCATCCATATCATCTGCGGGATCGGCCCGCGGGCTATGGCAGAACGGATCAGCCAGTATCCATCTCATGACTCCGGCCGGTATCCTCCGGATAACCGATGAGTCCAAATAATATCACCGGTAGGTAGTGCCCCCTGCCAGGCTCATCATCCTCCATGAAATCACTCTCGCCTCGGGGTACCTCACCGGGTCCACCATGTACCCGCAGACGGTTCATCCAACTCCTCGAATCGGGTCTCGAAAACCATCTCAGAACCGAGAAAACATCATGGTGGACAAAACTCATCATATTAAGGAAAACCTCATTTTTCTCTTTAAAATAAATCACCGGTTTATAAAACTTTGACATGCGGTTTCCAAATCCACAAAATCTCAAGAAGGATCCGAAAATATCAAATCACCATGTCAATAAAAGTGAAAACCGGCATAAATCTCCATAATACTGCATAACCAATGAATATATGAATGCATC
Source organism: Agapanthus africanus (assembly GCA_030015575.1). Classification (NCBI taxonomy): domain Eukaryota; kingdom Viridiplantae; phylum Streptophyta; class Magnoliopsida; order Asparagales; family Amaryllidaceae; genus Agapanthus; species Agapanthus africanus. Next base: position 192,313,474 of record JASDDO010000016.1, on the reverse strand, counting down.
GATATCATGCAATGGATGCAATAGTTTAACTAGCATATGAAATCTATAACATATTGCAACTATCCGCTAGCAGGCTATGTCAATGAAATAATATTCTCTAAAGTGTTCGTGACATGGCAATTACCGATGATGATGTGTGTGAGCCGGCAAGCAAGTGTATGTGGAGCATACGCATCATCGATAATGGTGCTGGTGTCCTGACAATATGGTTTCATAATAATTACAGATAACATTTGTATAAGCATGCAATGCGGTGAAACATCATGAATATATACAAAGCGATATAGTAACAGCAACACTGAAGAATATACCTATCCAATATACGAGTCATACAGTTCTGGTATTTTAAAATACTCACAATTCTCCATTTTTGGAAACAAGTATGACTCGAGCCCAGTCAAAAGGGTAAATAAATCCACCTAAATCTGAGTCGATCTATATATATCTAGTAGTCGGTGATCTCGCCTCAATAGTATCGTGTGCGATACAATATATATAATATGACAATCCTCGAGTCAAGAATGTGGATCTAATATCATTCGTACGGTAAATCTATCGTACGGCATCCCAAATCTGGGTACGGGTCAAATATCAAATTTATCTCGTTACTCATCTGATATCCTTATCATCACATATCATGAACAAGGGGTACGGATCTAAGTCTAGTACAAACTGATACCATCAACAATCATATGTGCGTGTGTCTGAAACACATCGCCTAAAGATCCGCTATATCATCACGTCGTATCTCCTAATACGAACCAAATCGCATCACCGATATCGTGGCCCCATGCCCAATCTTATCGACTCATCTCTAAATATCATATACTATCCTCAGCATCCGTATATACGTGTATGTATATATATAATAGCACCAAAACATCCACATAAACCTATATATATACATATGACGTATACAACCAAAACCATATCCCGTGTGTGAATATGTTTGAGTACAAACTTACTCTAGGGTTCACGACTAAGAAATCAACTAAATCACTTTCCTCAATCTCGCTAACACTAACTCATGATCTCCTAACCTTTTCTTGCTAAGTGTTTAATCTCTCCATAACATATAATTGCATATCAATATCATATCACATCATTTCTTACGACTCTGCGAGGGTGCTATACGCCATCCACCCGACTTCTCCCCGTAGATATATATGTACTCACATCGATCTTTCTTGCTGGAGTCGATGATGCCACGCTCATCCTCGTCGTCTCGAAGTCCACATGGGGTACCTACATATCATATATAGTATCGTAAACGAAATCACGCACGAAAACCAAAATGTCGCACGAATCACCCATAGGTCAAAACCTATGGTCCGCTCATGCAAAATAACCCAATAACCCTCGACATCGGCGTACAAACGCCGATTGATCTAGAAAAACTCAAACGCACCATTCGTGGTTTCATAACATACTAAGTATATATATGAAATAGGGTTTAAATCATCAAAACTTCAAATTCACTTTAAAAGCTATTTTTCCGAAAACCTAGCAAGCAAAATTAACCGTTTTAGTACAAAACTTGATATTTAAACAAATCTAGTGGCCACAATATTCACTATATATCATAACTAGATCATACAAACCATTACTAGATTTTTAATCCTACTTATTTTCATAATTCTAAAAATCTAGTTTACAAAATACATAATTTAGAAAAATTTTAAAATAACAATTCGCAAACTAGAAACTAGCTTACAATTTACATGTCTTAAAGTGTCAAACTACCCATTATGTTGTTAATGACGTGATGAAAACCTTAACCCTATTTTAATCTCACATTTTGAAATAATTTCCAAAACCTAGTTTGCTAAAAAAAACAATTTTAACAATTTACAAGCAACAATTAGTAAACTAGCAACTAGATTAGTTTTAGCATAGCATTAACATGTTAAATACATCACACAACCATAATATCATTACTCAAAACCCTAAGTTTATCCAAACCCTTTTCTAGAAATTCCAAACTTTCCATTAAAACCTAATTAACACTTAATTAATTTAGCTTAAGCAATATATCAACAATTAACCATAGGATTAAGATCTTATACCTCACAAAATTGGAGATCTAGCATGAAAATCTTGGCCTCCAAAATTGCTTCTTGCTTCATGAATCCAAGCTATATTGGTCAAGGAATAATGGGTAGGATTTAGATTTGAATTTTGTGGGGTTTTAATTGGATTTTTGATGGATTCTTAAGATGTTTTGGAGATGAAATGAGAAGAAACATCGGAGGGGGAGCTGCTGCCGAATGAGAGGAAGAGGGGTGAGAGAGTGACGTGTGTGAAATGTTAAGTCAAAGCAAGTCCAAGTCAACCCAACCCATACCTCTTTCTTTTTCTTCTTTTCTTTTTATTTTATTTTATAAGAATTGGAAAGTGAAAGTGATTGGAGAGAGAGAGGGAGGGGGGCTGCTGCTGAGCATGGCTCGGCCAAGGGAGTGGGGGAGATGAGGGCAAGTGAGGGGGTGGTGACCACATCCCACACACACAACAACCTTTAAGTTACTATATTTCATTTATTTTATTATTCACCTTAAACCTTTTCTATAGTTTTCAAGAACCAATTGGAAATTTCATTTCATTTCAAAAACAATATTTTACATGTTAGTTTAATGTGTCATGATGCACAAAACTGGTATAAACCCATTTCAATTTGTAATTATCCCTAATTAAATGTATTAGTGACGGCTTAAAATAATATTAAAATAATTAATTTTGGAAAAAATTTCAGTAAACTAGAAATTTTTGTCACGACCCAATATTTGGCCCGTAAACGGCACTTAAACTACGTAACGTCTACAGGCGTACGCAACTCAAGTAAGCCGAAACCCAGAAATCTAAACCACCCAAAACTGGATCAACGGGAAAAAAAACATAGTTTTAAACATATGGAAATTTTCAAGTAAAAAAAATTAAAATCTTTAAGTTTAGTTTTCGTTCTTAAAAATTTCGGCAGCACCTCCTTTGTAAAAACTAACCCCGAAAACGGGTACAACATAGATAATAATAAAAGCATCCCAAATGGGAGCAAATCACGCCCAACGACGGAGACAACCACCACAACATATATACGACGCCGAAGCGAAGAAATATAAAAGAAAACTACATAAAGAAGTAAAACTTTTCAACAAAACCGGCTCCCACGAGCACGGCGCCTAAAGTCACCACAAAATATAACACTGAATCCTCACAAGTCATCTCTAAGTCATATACAACAGTGGTAGATGGAGAATACTAGATCCAACAAAAAGATATACAATGTACAAAATGATAACCGCAACCCACCTAAAAGTAAGGCCTCCCAACCAACCGTAGCGGTATCCGCAAAAGTAGAGATAATAAGACGCCGTGCCGCGACTACTCAGAGGGTAAGTCCTGCAAAACACTGTGGCACAACGGGGGTGAGTTGCCAACTCGTGAATAGTAAATAACATCATACTGTAATCGCAAGTATGCACGAATAGCGATCTATCTATCATAAGTAAACCGATAGCATAAGTATGATAAGTGAATATGCAACAATCATGTAAAGGTACATCATCAGGGTACTACAACTACATGAAACAATGCATATCAACATAATCCTGAGTGTGGGATGATATAATATAAAATCTCATGCAAAAATCATCAGCATGGAAAAACACCAGTGTCCCTCACTGACACATCAAATCCCAAATTCTCAGGCACCGCATCCTCAGATCGGCCCTCACATCCTATAAGTCTCACGAAAACCTGAGTGCCAAACACCGACACTCGAAACATCATGAAACCCGTGTCTAGCATCGACACGTAAATCCTTATAACTCAGGCATTGTCACCATGACTGGCCCAGACGATATGTCATACCTCACTCCGGTCGGTATCCCCATGATAACCGCCGAGTCCAAATACAATCACCGGTAGGTAGTGGTCCCACCGCCAGGCTTATCGTCTACACCACGAAATCACCACTCACCCCGGGGTACCATACCAGGTCCACCATGTACCCGCAGACAGTGCCTCCCGCTCCTCGAATTGGGTATCACAAGCCAAATCTCAGAACCGAGAAATCACATGGTGGACGCACTGAAATATCATATCAAGAGAAACCTGATTTTCAAACAATACATAGTTTTCTTGAAAATATCCCCCACAGTCCTCAAATCCATAATCACATGAAATCAATATCTCAATGCGTAAAATTCACATAAAACTGATATATGCAACATAAAACATCAATATGAGCATATAAAGGGAAAACCGCTCTTTAAATGAATCCAACTTTTTAGAATATATCTTGCGGTTCCCAAAACCTCCGAAAAACAATGCAGCATCATATAAGGTGTACATGTAATTGTAGCAAGGTTTAAGTATCTACATGTAAGCTATTATGTATGATGCAAGTCATAAGTGCAAGGATCAACAACTCAATATCATATATCAAACAATACCACTTGGGGTACATACAACTATAGCGAAAATATGCGGTGTACATGTCAATATGAGTGCATGATATACATGTAACTATAATAGACTATGTGGGTGTACATGTCAATATGAGTGCATGATATATAATATAGCTATAGTAAGGTATACGTGAAATGGAATAAGTGTTACTACCTCAACTATTCCTGCCCAAAGCAATGTCACGTATGTATGTATCAACAATAACTCATATGCACAATGGGATAAGGGCTACTACCACAACTATCCCAATCCACTACCGTATCACGTATATAGGTGTCAATAATATATATCGGCTTGTGCATGTCATGGCAATTACTGACGATGTGGGTGTAGCATAATATTTAGTGCTCGTGCAACATGAACCGTCTGTAATGTGTTATATCTAAAGGTACGAGTCTAGTACAACAGATAATGCTATGCAATGACATTCATATGAAAGTAAAGAATATGCAAATACTATGCAGCTAACATATCAACTTCGCCCCGACGCATAACGCCATACGGGCGATTTCCCCGTAGATGTTAAATCTACACACCGATGGTCTCGAGCTAAGAAAATCCAACCACCTGCTTCCCTGTAACGTTTTGAAAATCGTTTCGGTGAAATTTCGGAAAAATCAGTAAAATAAAGGGGTTTTCTGTAAAAAGTCAAAATACAAATATCTTTATTATAAAATTAAATATACATGTTCTAGCTATATAATTGCTAGTATTTGGTGTTTATTGAGCCACTGGTAAAATTTCTAATTTTCTGAAAAAAATTTCCGAAATTAATTATTTTAATATTATTTTAAGCCGCCACTAATACATTTAATTAGGGAAAATTACAAATTGGAATGGGTTGAAACAAATTTTGTGCATCATGACATATTTAAATAGCATGGAAAATATTATTTTTCAAAAGAAAATAAATTCCATGATGGTTCTTAAAATTTAAAGAAAAAGGTTAAATGGAAAAAGGGTGATAATAAAGAATTTGAAACTTGGGCTTGTTGTTTAAGTTTTGGGCTTTCTTTTCATGGAAATTCTCCACAATTACACACACACCCACTATCCTAGTGTTGTCGAGCCTTGGCAGCCCCAAAAAAAAAGAATTGATCCCCTGATTCCACATTTAAACAAAAGAGAAGGAAAAGAATTAAAATGAAATGGTGTATGTGTGAACATGTGGGGTATGGGTCTTCTCTCTTCCTTTGACTTCACACCTCACCCCTCCCCTCACCAAAACAGCAACCTTTCCCCATGTGCTCGGCCACATGCAGCAGCAACCCTCCCCCCCAAAATCCACACTATTTTGCTTCAAAAATCCACAAAAAAGCTTCAAAATCCATACAATTTCAAAGATAATTCCAAATCCAACCCTTACCCATTATTTCTTGCCCAAGCAAGCATGGATCTAGGAGCTTGGAGGCCATTTTGGGAGGCTAGATTTCAAGCTTGGTCTCTTGATTTTGTGAGGTATAAATCCCAAGCCAAATTTAAAATTGTTGGATAGTTTCTTTGATCAAAGTCAATTAAGTTTAAATGTGATTCTAATTGGGATTTAGTTTGTAATGGAAAGAGTTTGAGATCAAGTTAGGTTGTGATCATGTGTTCATGGTTGTGTGATGTTTTTTTTAGCATCTTAAGCTATGCAACTTAAATTTGTTACTTATTGCCAATTGTAACATGTAAAATGTCCAAATGAAAATATTTTGGAAACTAGGTTTTAGGATAGATGTAATTAGATGAAATAAAAATTTGGTTATGGTTAGTGTGGCTTAGTTAAGATATTTTATGAGCATTTTGACCACTAAATTTGTTAAAATATCGTGTTTTGAAGTAAAACGGGTATTTGTCGCTTACTAGGTTTTTGGGTTAAATCGATTTTATTTTAGTTTGGGGTTTTTGTGAATTTTAGCCTATTTTATATTATAATTAGTGTTTGTGAATGTGCAAATGAGTGTGCTTGGGGTTTTTCTCGATAGTTTGGCGTTTGTACACCGACGTCGAGGGTTTTTGGGTTGATTTGTGAAAGCAACCATAAGTTTTGACCTATGTGGGATTCGTGAGTCGTTTTGGTCATGAGTCGGATTTTAATGCGATACGGTGCGTTTGATATGTAGGTACCCTATGTGGACTTCGAGACGACAAGCAAGCGCGTGGCGACGTCGGCACCGGCGAGCGAGTGTAAGTCTACGCTAGCGCCCCGGCAGTCTACAGACGCCAAAATGCGGAACAAAACTTTTAAACTAGCGCTATCGTATACTTTAATCCGGATCTGCCATAATTGCTAAACTAACAAACTGTAAAGAGTGTAGGAAAGTTATACCGAACGATCCGAGTCCTTCGTTCTTCAACCATCATCCCACGCTCCGTTGCGGCTGCTCCGATCTCGTCGATCTCCGATCTCCTCGTCGAGGTGGCACCACATGATCGGTTCTTTAAACGGGCTCCCTCCTCTGACTCGAGGCAACTCGATCGTCAAGTTTGCTAAGAGAGACGACCAAGATTGATGTAGAGAATGAGTAGATGACTTTGTCTCACTTCGTCCAAGTCTGTGGACGATCGGTTAATGAAGTTGCCGTGGAAATCGGGTGATGGAATGAAATGAACTGTAATATTCCATACACCCCGAATACTATCATAATCTTTTTCTACAAATGAAATCAAGTGAGAGTGAGGAGAGAGAGAGGGCAAGCCATATATAGCAAGAGGGAGGTGACCGTAGGAGAGGGGGGGTGACCACAAGAAAGCTTCTCACTTAAAAGATCAAGAAGAAAATATCTTAACCAAAACAAGAATCATTAAACCTAAAGCATGACTCACAAATACACCTCATCATGCTTTAATTGCAACCAATGAAAACATAACACCTATTAGCCTCATCATCACTTCTAGAAGCTTCTAGAATGATGACTCACTCATATCAGAAGAAAAGTTAAATCCGTCTTTAACCGAATGTTAAAAGACGGCTGATAGAAAACTGGAAACTGGCAACTTCCAAAAGTGATCCTGAAACGACTTTCAGGATAACCCCGAAACTGTATAAATATACCCGCATTTGTATTACGACCGAATACAAATGCAACTGAGACAAAGATATTATACCTACTCAATATAATACTCGGATCCGGCTTAAACCAAAGCCGACCAGTATTATCTGCCCGAAAAATAACACGTGCGTAAACGCACGTGCATTTTCCGAACCCTGCCATAAAACCATACGGCCTCTACAACGTTTCGCCCGAACTTGGGAAACTGTCTGTGGGGGACTCTAATGACTCGTCAGCACCCTGGCAGTGGGTTTAACCACAAACCGTCAGCGGCACTAGCAATGCGTAACGGCTGCCCATGGACTGACCTCAAGGGATGCCGATGAGCGCACTCATCCGGAAAACCCTACTGAGCCTAACAGTGACAATGTATATACAGTCCGGTCCGTTCGTCAATGAGTATCGCATATCCGCCTAGGGGGCTAGTAACGTCAGACCCCCAATAGCAGTATAAGTCATGTCGGAGTGAAGCCCAATTACACCCTGAGATACTACTGGAGTACCTACCAGTAAATCTCCTGCCATGGCCATGGACTTTGTGTAATGGCTCTCCTAGACACAGCACGACCTCGCCCCCAATACCGGGAGAGACGAATCCCCTGCCGATCCGCTCACGTGCCTCCATATGGCTCGGGACTGTACCCAAAAACTACCTGTTTGCACGACTCCTTTGAGCCGTGGTAGGGTAGAAACCAAAGCACAGTGGGAACTCACACGAGACAAATGACGACCTCAGGTCGATGAACTAACCTGTACACATGTCACCAGGGAACTGCTATCTGACAATAGGTATAGTACTAACTAGCAGATTCCCGGCGAGTCCTGTCCGGTGTATTCATAACCCAATGAGCACCTGTATACATCTTAGGTGATCCAACTGACACCAGTGGCTTGTGAGACCGGCCACCGCCCCTCGTCGGGGTCTCGACTGTACACACTAGTCTACTCCGGAGTATCGATGCCCTGTCTCGAAACTCCCATGACTAGGGACTACAATTAAGGATATGCATATAAACTACCCAACTCTCACGTATATGATCGCCATCATACTGTTGGTAGTAAAGCAAGATCCTAAGGGCTCTATCAAAGTGTAACATGCAATCAGACACCTGAACATGTACACGACTGATAAAGGCAAACCAGATAGCATACTATCATCTCGAGTAAGACTGTGCTACCGGGATAGGTCCTCCGCAATCATTGCAATCACGTACCTGCGATCCAATAATTGACTATGAGGGCACTATCTCCAACAATCTCCCACTTGCACTCAAGGCTAATATTGCGATGTCGACTACTCACAGCCCGTGTGAAACCGAACATCCAACTCCTCTACTAATCAGTTTCACAAAGCCCGTTTGTAAAACTATTGTGTTCGAGAAATAGCCTCGGTGAGTGGATCCGCCTAGAAGTTTCTTTCTGTATCTCTCTTAATCTCAAATTCGCGGAGAAAGCCATCTCCCGAATTGAGTAGTACCTGTCTTAGAATATGTCTGGATATCTGATGGGACCTTAATTCATAAATGAGCTCCATATCCAAACTTCTTAGACTGAATCGATCACTGAACCTAATCAGTATCGGGCACCATGCCACCCACAGTATCCTCTGGAACCACCTGTCCATAATACTGTCCCTCGTCAGAGGGAAAACTAAAACTCTGACAATCACTCTGTCATCCATGTCACCTTTGAAGCCTGGAATGATAACCGTCTCCCGAAAGAGGTTGCCGTTATCAAATTCATAGAACATGTACTAATGTTCTAAAACTGCTTCCTTATGTTTCTCCAGGATTGGATTAATACAAAATTATTGCATCTAGTGCAAAAACAACATTTGGTGCGGTACTTGACATCTCATGATTGACTCAATTGCCTGAGCAAGTGATCTGCCAATCATGCACATCCCTCTCCTCTTTAGTCTGTAAGACACCTTTAGAGAGGGTGACTCCATCACCTGCAGGTACACCACCATGCTAGGAGTCAACTATTCCAAAAACCATTAGAATATTTGTCAAAAGTACCCACATTGGGAAACTACCCAAATCCAGATCTAAAACCATAGATCTAGAAACCAGAATGTCAAATATTATATCCATATCCTGTCTGGAGAAACAACTGTGTGACGACCACAGTACAACCGATCGTAGTATAGGAATTTTACTTCCTACTATGTGTATGTCATCCAGATACCATGACATCACACCCTACTGCCTTCTTAACTGATCCATCCCCTATTCTGATTGAAGTCAAACCCATGACTGTCACATCAAAATTAGATGATCTATCTCCGCTATAACTGCTCTAGTCTATAAATAGACATAAGCTACTTGCCCACCATGCTTCCGCTGCTCCCACTGACTACGACAACCCTCCTACCGGGTCTTATATCCTGGAACAACAGTAGTGTCAAGTCTGGGTAGATAAGAACCTCCCTGTCACCGTCCTTGAGCCTACCGAAGTACCTCTCGGGTGTCTGAGGTTACCTACCATACCTGCGGAGTGGCTATTGGAATGTCAAACCTGATTGAATGTATAGGTCCAATTAAATTTTCCGTAATCGTTCGCGGTTCTGGAATCACTTCCAGTTCTACCATACTCCCACTACTGTTTTCTGAAAAAGATCTGTTTTACTAAAACTGTGGCGAGTCAAGAACAATATCACTATTGATCTTCCAAATGGTAGAATATCAACCCTCGTCATAGCCAGGGTCAACCCACAAACAGCCATTACAGAAACGTGCCCTGAGTTATCCAGTGTCTGGTTTTAATCATAAGCTGGACAACTCCACGTACCTCAATATCTTTTAAGGTACGAACTATTCTATATCCAATATAGAAACTTTGGCACTTATTTAATTGGAACCATATTCAATCCATGCATCTGTCTCCAGTGCATATCAACTTAATGGAAAGAGGCTAATCAGCATTGCTCAACTTAGGAATCTATCCAATTATGAGCAACCTGAAAGAGAAACACGTTTCTCAAAACCATCACTATCAAGTGAATACCAATCACAAGAATCTACATCTTCGATCTCTTTGAAGAATCCCGATACTTGTGATACCTGGTTCTCTACTTTATTCTTATACCTACAACTTCTCAAAACTTAGACTTTGTATTTCTACGAAACACTCGTCTAAATACTAGAGAAGTTATAAGTAAATAGAACATAGTACGAGGACCTACCCCTTTGTCCTGATGGACACTTGGAGAACATACAATACTCTGTATAAGTCCGCTGAGTTGAACAACTCAAAACCTGTGCGTTGTGGGTGGAAAACTGTAACCTGGCGATTTCCTCAACTATCACCAATTACAACGAATTCCGATATAATGAGGATGATCACCGAATTCCCAATATCTTACTCCCACTCATTATCTGTAAAACCATACAGATATGAGAATGAAACCTGGTAAATACATACCCTTGGAGTAAGTGTCTAATCGGGAAAACAGTTTTTCCTTTAACAATGCACTGAAACATGAAAATGTTTCGTAGGGGTATCCTGGTATTCATAGCAATGCCTCTCCCATAATCCAATTCATGACTTCAACCGTATATTTTATTGCCATCTCTCCAAATCCCCTTTATTTGTCTTTAGTCGTTACCTTCTGTACACCATCGTTAGGCTAAATGGTTTTCTTCCTTCCCTACCGTTCGGCACCAGCCTATGGTTTGGAAGAAGACTATCCAGTAAGCATAATAGGTGTACCCTCCTAAACCAAGGAGTACTCGCATCTCGAGAGAAGGTGACGATAAAAGACAACTGAATAATACCTTATTCTTTTAAAGGTGAAATAGGAGCGGCGATGAAGTACGCGGTTTTGGTCGTGAATGATATCAGTCGCAATTTACTTTGCCCTCTTTCTAATCCCTTTATTTTGTCTTTACATATTACCTTCTGCACACCCTACTAAGGCTAATTGGTTTTCTTCATTCCCTACCTTTCGGCACCAGCCTATGGTTTGGAATAAGACTATCCAATAGGCGTAATAGGTGTACTTTCCTAAACAAAGGAGCTCTCGCAACCTGAGAGAAGGTGATAATAAAAGACAACTGAATAAACCAATTCTATTTCTCCTGAACCTTGATCCATCCTCGAAGAAGTCCCTTCGAGTTCGTATATAACCATACGATGGCTCTATCCAATGGAAGTGGATATCCGTAGTAATACGGGTGTTCTGAGAAATTCAAAAGGTAGAAGAAGGAGTGGCAATGACTTATGCAACTCAGACAATCCAAAAGCCAGTATTTTAAGAAGGTTCGGTCAACTTGGTCACTGAGTCATAGTCTAGGGTCGGTCAAAGGTCGCTGCCAAAGAGAGAGAGAGAAAAGAAACACTCTGCGTGCACTCTATCCTAGATCAGAATGGTCATCACTTTATCTAATCCGGAAACCTCCCACTGTCCTGTCAAATTCTCCTCCAAACCTAAAGAAGAATCAATCGGGATCACCCGAAGAGTAAACCAACTCATCAGTGGGAATCAGGATCCAACTCTCATCGCATGATAACGTGATGAAATGCATCCACGTTACTCATACTCCAGAAGGTATGCGCATACTCGGCAAGTTTCAGTTTCTTTAGAAACTCCTGATATCATTTTTGCCCCATGCTCTTATAACCTTGGCGTTGGTCAAAATGTCATAAGTCACATGCCAAGTTCTACCCGTCACTATCTTGTCAATTTGAACCCACCCGCACATGCCCTTGACGTTGGCCAAAATGGCAGAACGACTGTCCCAAACTAACCCATCTATCTATGCAACAATTGAATACCCAGCAGCTACCAAACACTATGCCTTGGCGTTGGTCAAAATACGTAGCTTGAATACTACTGAATACCCAAAAGAAGTGACGGAGGGCTACGACTGGTTTTTGGCGAAAAACCTTTAGCGTAGTGAACTTGATATCGCTGAAGGAACCTGATAGCTTTTTAAAATATAGTGGCGAAAACCTTTTGCTAAAGAGGTCACTCCCGGTAAAGGGATCTCGGCTCTTTCCTCGTGGAATGAGGTGCAGGATATTCCACTGAATACCGCTATGAAAAGCAACATGTAATTGACTATAGTGAAGTTATTACCCTGACGCAAACTTCTGTCCAAGGGGTCAGTCCCGGTGAAGGGATATCAACCCTTGCCCCGTCGAATGAGGTGCAGGATATTCCACTGAATACCGCTATGCATAACAAAAGAAAACGTCTTTGCAATAACAATTTTTAAATTGTTCCAACAACTGTATACAAGTTTGTTTTTACTTTGCGTTGATCAGAATCAACGCAGTCCCATCAATTATCACACCAGAAAAGAACGAAAAAAAATGTACGTATATGCCATCCGCATTCGTCACTGGGTCCCGTCATCACCCGTTAGGTTACTTAACTAACGACAGAGCGGGGACTGGACTAGCGCGGGTGTAAAACATATACAACATCTAATAGTATATAAACCAATATACATAATCGCTCCAGGCGTGATAATATGCAACATTACAGAAAAGTAATAAGCATCACAGAACAATACAGATAATCTGGGATCCCCGAGTTTCACAGAGCCGCTGCTGAAACCCGACGTTCCCCTGTCGTGTGGATAGCCTGTGCAATGAAACCTAGACCCCTACGGGTGCGGCAAGTTACCCGCCAAAACCTGAAGCGAGGCAGTCCCCACAGCATAGTGAATGGAACACCCGGCACTTCACGGAATCCGGTAATCTTGGGAACCCCTCCTTGGGTCAACATGTACCCCCTACGAGTGCGGCGAATAGTCTGCCAATTCTGAAGTGGGACCCCTCTGCCTCTCAAAGCCATGAGATGCGGACCCGTTGCTTTCCCGAACCCGGCTATCCGTGCACTCCGTCGCGGGGTAAAACCTAGTACAGTAATGAAAAATAGTACAATAGGTACATCGACCGCAACCTGGTCGTGCCCCAAAAGAATATTATACAACAGGCAGTGACGGCAGTCCACAAGTTGGACGCTCGCCCCGCAATATCAAATGTACAAATAAACTCAAACTGTACTACCATTGCACACTGCTATCCACCACGACAAATCCGCAACATCACAGCACAACACAGAACATCAACGCGAATGTCACGTTCGCAAACCCGTCTAAAAGAACTATAGCAATCAGACGCGGTTTACCGATCAAATGACATTCCCGGTCGGAGATATAATGTAAGCACTGTAAACTAACGTGTTTAAATTTCGATCGACCAAAGACCAAATATTAAAAAATGGGCCCCACTGCTTACTGGTGAACAGTAACAAAACCTGGGCAAAAACTGTATTTACCAAAAACCCCAAAATCCAACCAAGAACCCACAGACAAATTTTGGGAGCACGTACTCCTCACGTGGCCGCGGATGCGCGGCTAATACTATAGAGTTGGCCGCGCTTCCGCGGCTCGTTGGAGGGATCATGAGCCCAAATTTTGTCGTTGGTCTTAGAAAAGCCTGCACGGATTTTTAAGATGTACAGAAGTCAATTTTGACCCCGTTTAAAAACAACAGAAACTGTCGGCTTGGAATTTGCAGTTTTTAGTTTTCCGGTCGGATCGATGTTTTAAACGCGTTAGCACAAGTTAGTATAGCAAAATGGTGAGGCTCTGATACCACTGTAAGTTTACGCTAGCGCCCCGGCAGTCTACAGACGCCAAAATGCGGAACAAAACTTTTAAACTGGCGCTATCGTATACTTTAACCCGGATCTGCCATAATTGCTAAACTAACAAACTGTAAAGAGTGTAGGAAAGTTATACCGAACGATCCGAGTCCTTCGTTCTTCAACCATCATCCCATGCTCCGTTGCGGCTGCTCCGATCTCGTCGATCTCCGATCTCCTCGTCGAGGTGGCACCACATGATCGGTTCTTTAAACGGGCTCCCGCCTCTGACTCGAGGCAACTCGATCGTCAAGTTTGCTAAAAGAGACGACCAAGATTGATGTAGAGAATGAGTAGATGACTTTGTCTCACTTCGTCCAAGTCCGTGGACGATCGGTTAATGAAGTTGCCGTGGAAATCGGGTGATGGAATGAAATGAACTGTAAAATTCCATACACCCCGAATACTATCATAATCTTTTTCTACAAATGAAATCCAGTGAGAGAGTGAGAGTGAGGAGAGAGAGAGGGCAAGCCATATATAGCAAGAGGGAGGTGACCGTAGGAGAGGGTGGGTGACCACAAGAAAGCTTCTCACTTAAAAGATCAAGAAGAAAATATCTTAACCAAAACAAGAATCATTAAACCTAAAGCATGACTCACAAATACACCTCATCATGCTTTAATTGCAACCAATGAAAACATAACACCTATTAGCCTCATCATCACTTCTAGAAGCTTCTAGAATGATGACTCACTCATATCAGAAGAAAAGATAAATCCGTCTTTAACCGAATGTTAAAAGACGGCTGATAGAAAACTGGAAACTGGCAACTTCCAAAAGTGATCCTGAAACGACTTTCAGGATAACCCCCAAACTGTATAAATATACCCGCATTTGTATTACGACCGAATACAAATGCGACTGAGACAAAGATATTATACCTACTCAATATAATACTCGGATCCAGCTTAAACCAAAGCCGACCAGTATTATCTGCCCGAAAAATAACACGTGCGTAAACGCATGTGCATTTTCCGAACCCTGCCATAAAACCATACGGCCTCTACAACGTTTCGCCCGAACTTGGGAAACTGTCTGTGGGGGACTCTAATGACTCGTCAGCACCCTGGCAGTGGGTTTAACCACAAACCGTCAGCGGCACTAGCAATGCGTAACGGCTGCCCATGGACTGACCTCAAGGGATGCCGATGAGCGCACTCATCCGGAAAACCCTACTGAGCCTAACAGTGACAATGTATATACAGTCCGGTCCGTTCGTCAATGAGTATCGCATATCCACCTAGGGGGCTAGTAACGTCAGACCCCCAATAGCAGTATAAGTCATGTCGGAGTGAAGCCCAATTACACCCTGAGATACTACTGGAGTACCTACCAGTAAATCTCCTGCCATGGCCATGGACTTTGTGTAATGGCTCTCCTAGACACAGCACGACCTCGCCCCCAATACCGGGAGAGACGAATCCCCTGCCGATCCTCTCACGTGCCTCCATATGGCTCGGGACTGTACCCAAAATCTACCTGTTTGCACGACTCCTTTGAGCCGTGGTAGGGTAGAAATCAAAGCACAGTGGGAACTCACACGAGATAAATGACGACCTCAGGTCGATGAACTAACCTGTACACATGTCACCAGGGAACTGCTATCTGACAATAGGTATAGTACTAACTAGCAGATTCCCGGCGAGTCCTGTCCGGTGTACTCATAACCCAATGAGCACCTGTATACATCTTAGGTGATCCAACTGACACCAGTGGCTTGTGAGACCGGCCACCGCCCCTCGTCGGGGTCTCGACTGTACACACTAGTCTACTCCGGAGTATCGATGCCCTGTCTCGAAACTCCCACGACTAGGGACTACAATTAAGGATATGCATATAAACTACCCAACTCTCACGTATATGATCGCCATCATACTGTTGGTAGTAAAGCAAGATCCTAAGGGCTCTATCAAAGTGTAACATGCAATCAGTCACCTGAACATGTACACGACTGATAAAGGTAAACCAGATAGCATACTATCATCTCGAGTAAGACTGTGCTACCGGGATAGGTCCTCCGCAATCATTGCAATCACGTACCTGCGATCCAATAATTGACTATGAGGGCACTATCTCCAACAGCGAGGACTAGGTGAGTAGATTTATATCTACGGGGAGAAGTCGGGTGGATGGCGTATAGCACCCCCGCAGTCCGTAGTGGTGTATACGGATGCGTATACACACCAGCAATTATTATATGTTATTTGGGTTTAATAACGATGTTAGGATGGATACTGGTGTGTTGGATTATTTAGTGTTGCAAACCCTAGGTTAGTGTTGCACTACACATACACACATACGTACTTGCATACATTCCTATTTTATATGTGCTCATGGGATTCTTTATAGTTATGTGTTCATATGGGTATGGGACTATGTGTTCACATACGGTTTGAGAATGATACTTGGGATGGAGCTGAGTCGATGAGAATCGTTTTGTGGTTGTGATATCGGTGATATGGCAGGATTCGTACTTGAGGTACGTCCTGGTGTTATAGCGGATCTTAGGGCGGTGATACGGGTGAATAGTGTTAAATAAAATGGTCGACTTGTGATCGTGATATGAGGCATGATATGCTAGGATTTCGATATTAGGCCGTATCGGGCGATGTATACCCCCTTGATGATGTTATGTGCTGACAATATCGGTTTGTACGAGATTGTCGATCAGTAGTCAGATCATGAGTATATTGAGGATATTAGTATTGTACTAGACATAGGTCAGTACCCTAGACTATGATCTTGGATAAAGAGGATACCATAGGAATAGTGTGAGGAATATGATATTGACCCGTACCCAGATTTGGGGATGCCGTACGACATATTTACGTACGAGCTATATCTTGATGATTGATCCGCACTCTTGACTTGTGATGTCTAATTATAGATATGGTATCGGATATGATATTATTGAGGCGAGATCACCGACTAATATATCTACAGGTATGTATATGTATCGACTCAGATGTTAGGCGGTTTCCTTACCTGTAGTCTAGCTTGTAGCTTAGCCCTTTAGTTTAGTTAGTTGTTTGATTAGATTCGGTTCCTACCTATTTCAAAGCTTACGAATCATGCGTATTTTGAAAGACAGGTCAAGGGATTCTACGGATATTTCAAAAACGTATCTTTTCTTAAAAACACCGTAGCCCCTATTTTCAAAACCCCACGATTCGTGTTATTTCAAAAGGCACCATTGTAGTACTTTTATTAGGTTAATGCAGATTAGTTATCGTTGCGTCTAGTATTCAGCTCCCGCTCATTATTGTTGTTCGCTCCGCATCACATGCTTATATTATGCTTCATATTCTTCTGTTGATATCTTATGGTTAGGACACCAGCACCATTAGCGATGATGCGTATGTACCACGTACACTTACTAGCCGGCTCACACACATCTTCATCGGTAATTGCCATGTCACGTACACCTTAAAAAATATTATTGCTTGACATAGCCTGTTAGCTAATAGTTTAGACATGATATTAGTGTACTTGCATTATGTTAGTTTAGACATTGTAGTTATTACCTGCTATTTCATGCATACTGTTATTCATTGTTATGCCGCATTCATGGATTCTCATGCATATATTCACTTTTTACGTGCTATTGAGGTTTTGGATTCGGATTTCCATGAGATTTTCTGGATTTAGGGAAAACCGCAAAAACATATACAAACTTCTTCTTTCTCTTTTTTTAAATGAAAAGCGCGGTTTTTCCCATGATGTAAGAGTCGTCCACCATGAGTTTGCTGATAGATTTCGAGACCCGATTCGAGGAGTTGGATGAACCGTTTCGGGTACATGGTGGACCCGGTAAGGTACCCCGGGGCAAGAAGCGCGTGATGATGACGATGTGAGCCTGGCAGGGGAGCAATACCTACCGGTGATTTTACCCGACGCGTCGGATATCCGGAGGATACCGTCGTGGTCTTGAGATGGATGGTAGGGGCCGGTCTGGACTGATGGCGCCCTAGATATTGTGATTGAGACATTGAGATTTTGAGATATTGAGGTACAGAGACTGTGATACAGAGAAATCGAGATATTGGGATTACGTTTTGTGCCGATGCTAGGCATTGTTTTATGCTGATTTCATTATGATACCTCATTTTAAAATATACAAAGGCAATCTCACTAAATTATGAAAACAGTTCTTCACGTACATGTATTCTGTTTTCATGCATTCATACCTCATTCATATGATATTTTGCTACCTGAGACACTGACACGGGCACACGAGATTACACTCGGGTTACATATTTATCCTAGCCTTGTTATAGGTTGCATGTTATATATATATAATTGAGGTTGTATTATGATCATTGACCTAGGTTGCGTTATTTATGCGATTTCTTTCCGTAGATGTTTTTCTATTCACGAGTTGGCAACTCACCCCCGTTGTGCCCCAGTTTCTTGCAGGTTTGCCGTACAGGTTTCATTACGGCTTGCGGCATAGTTTCCTTCGGGTGATTTGCTAGTAGGTGGGTTACTTGTATCATACCTCCATTTATATAACTTGTATATTATTACTCTGTTATATCTAGAAGTTCCATCAACCAAAAATGTATTTTTTTGAGATAGAGACCAGAGATGCTATTCTTTCGACCTTAGCGTCGCGCGTTTTATTTCTGTGGTTTTCTTGTGGTTTTGAGTTTTTGATCATCGCCATTGGCGTTGTATATTATATTGCTTGTGTGGTTGTGACCGTCGATTGACAAAGAGCTAGCTCTCGCTTGGGGATGCCTTTTTATTGATTTCGTATACTATTCATGTTGTATCCCGTTTGGGGGCCAGTATTTACAAAGAAGACTCCGCAGAAATTTTCAGGAAATATTTGATGTTTTTTTTAAACGCATAATTCGGCTATGCTATTAAAACTATTTGATTTAAATTGGTTTTCCTTCACTCTACTACTTTTCTTGGTTTGGATTTCTGGGTTTTTCGGTTTACTTAGATTACGTACGCCTCGAGATGTTTCGTAGTTTAAGTGCCGGTCATGTTCCGTACTTTTGGGACGTGACATTCCCCTTGTCCGCAGCACCTGAAATCCCTGCTTACGAACCTAAAATTTCATAAATACAACACATAAGCTAAATATCCTATAATGACGAAAAGACAACGAACGCGATGAAAACGCCCGGAAAATTTCACTACGCGCTTAGCGTATCTATAGCGCACGATACCGGCCAAAACCCTAATTGGGGTCGTAAACTACAAAACACCAAGTCTGGACCCCGATCGTCCTGATCACGCAACACAACACAAAAATTACGAGAAATACACTCGATATAACCTCGCAACTACCAAACGAACCCTACGTCGGAAAAACCCCGAAATCTAGTAAGCAACCTATCGCAATATTTCGCACTAGATTCAAGATAACGCATATCTAGCGATTACAAATACATTAAAATAGCTTAACTAAACTATCTAAACCTTTCCTATATTTTTAACACTCGCTAATTATGTTTTAGCAAAAACCTAGTAAGCAACTTTGCTTAATTTAACAAAGTATTCATTAGCAAAAATTAACATTTTTTACTAGGTTAATCTTTTCAAAAACACAATTTAACACTTCCAATGAACACTAATCACTTAATCGAAATTTAACCTTAACATGAATTTCTTAAACCAAATATAATGAATTAATCATGATTTAAAAACTAAACTAAACACATAAATAGCTAACTAAATTAGCCAGTTTAAGATTAAAGCAAAAATATAAGGATTAAGGTAAGAATTATACCTCCCAAGAAAACAAAATGAAACTTAATCCAACATCTTAGCATCAAAAACCAAGCTTTGTTGAAGATCCATGAAAGATTAGTGAAGGAAAAATGGTTTAATTTTTATATAGGAATTTTTGGATTTATTTTTGGATTTATTTTTGTGTTTTTGATTGAAAAAGAGTGAGAAATGAGCTTGGAAATTGAAATGGAAAGAAATGGGGATGAGGGTCGGCTAAGGAGGGATGGGGGGGTATTTTTGTGAATAATTTGTGAGGAAATAGCTAGGAAAGAGAGTAATTAATACTAATTAAAGCTATTTTGCCACCTTTCACTCTTTTATTTTCTTTTTAAATCCAAATCCTTTTGAACAAAAGAAATATCTAGATATTTAAAAAGAAGTTTCTACAATAATTCTAGTGACAAAATTAATTTATTCACAAGAGAAAAATTTTCCCGATTTACGTGCACAAAATACCGCTTAAAATAATATTTTATTTGGGAAAAAATCTATCTGAACCAAAACCTCCCAAATACTCCCAAAGTTCGCGCACAAGCTTTATTTTAGCCAAACTAGGTGCCGGTAAGCTTATACGGTCGTTTGATCGAAATCGGGTTAAAACGGGAAAAACCGACAATTTTGCCCTAAAACGGGAAAATTCGCTAAACGATTTCTAAAACGTTACAATCTCCCCTCCTTATAGAAATTCGGTCCTCGAATTAAAATTTCATACTATGCGTACCTTCAAAAAGATGAGGGAATTTCTTCCGCATCTCGCTCTCGGCCTCCCAAGTGATCTCCTCACTAGTCGGGCTACGCCAAAGAACCTTCACAGATGGCAAAACCTTTGACCGAAGTTTCTTCACCTGTCTGTCGGGTTACTAGGCACACTAAGGAGGCTCTACTAGGCATCAACCATGCCGGATTAAAATTTTTAGCATGCCGAACAACCCTAAGCTAGATCGTTGACTAAAGATTAGGCGAATCAAAAGCAAGTAAATCACACTTACACTAAAGGAAAGGGACTACAAGCTTTGTAGATCCGGTCAACCACTTCCAAAGCTCCGTGACGACGTACCTTCGCTGCGATCATCATGCTCCCAGACTCTCGGACAGCTCCTTGAGAAGTTGCAACGGGATCGCTTGAAGTCCTCTATGCCGAAGATGATCTACATCGAGGGAATACGGACTCAAGCTTCTACCTCACTAATCAAAGAATTAGTGAAGCAAACACCCTAAACTAAAGTGCTAGTCTAGTAGAGGATGGTGAGATAGGAAATGAGTACTCTTTAGATTTTCATTTCTCACTTTGTATCTCTCTCTTTACCAAACCCTAGAATCAAAGTGAAGGAGGAAGAAGATGAGCGCAAAATGAGAATGAATAATGATCAAGAGAGAGAGTGAACTAACCATGGTGAGTGAGTATCATATACTAACTCATGTAGAGATATTACCATAGGTTAATTATAGTGGTTAGGTTTACAAATATCATAAGGAAAACAAAACTAGTGGAAAAAGTCAATGCAAGAAAAAGCTTCATGAAGCTTCATGCAAATGAGCTTATTATCCACTTGTTTTAGAATTATTTTAGATATTAAATCCCAACCAATATAATTAGTATGGTGTATGTCTCATACATCCATGTAGTGTGTATCAACAACCATGATACAACTTTGTACACAAATGAATATATATCACATATAAATTAACTTGTGCACTAGTGAGAAAATCAAATGCTTAAAGTGAACCAATGTTAGTTAATGTAAATTAGTATATCATATATAAAATCATACACTAAATTATTAAATCAATAATTGACTTAATAATCCGGTTATATCATATATAGCCGACTAACATTCAATGTATCGACTTATCGAATCAACACTTGATTCGATAACTAGGTTATATCGCATACAACCAATCGATGCAATCATCGCGAGAAAAGAATACGGTATCACATACTCGTATCATTCTCGGTCCCGCACATATCACATATGCGCTCCTATCTCGTTTTTCCTGAGCCAGTACAACCTCTATGTAGGACTCTAAAGACTCGTCAATACGCTGGCAGTAGGTGATGATCATATCAAACACCCACAAGCCGTCAGCGGTACTAGCTGGACGTAACGGCTACCCGGGTATTGAGCGATCAGAAGATCAGCAAGCAAGCCCGCTCCAACTCCTGCAAAAAGCCTGACAGTGACACTACCGTACAGTCCGGTCTCCTCGTCTGATATGTCGCATATCAAGTCTATGGGTAGTAAACGTCAGACCCCAATAACCGATAAGTCATGCCGATGAGAGGCTTATAACGGGTCGAGAAACTACTGGTAACACTTACCGGTAAATCTCTAAACCAGCCCTAGCCAAGGACTTCCCTATTATGGCCAATCGAGCACTGCGCAACATCAACCCCTAATACCGGGAGAGACGAAACCCCTCCTATCGCTCATTGCCTCCATGTGACTCAGGACTGTACCCAAAAACCATCGTTTTGCATGCCCTCTTGGACGTGGTAAGGTGGAAATCAAAGCACAGTGGGAATCACACAAGGCTCTTTGACGATCTCGGGTCTACATTCTAACCTGTACTAGTGTCATAAGAGAACTGCCATCTGACGTAAGGTATAATACCATCTGGGAGTTCTCGGCGAGTCCGTCCAGTGTACCCAGTCTCCACTGAGCACCCGTATATCATCTCTGATGTCAAACACCAATGGATATGGGATCATCCATCGCCCATCTGTATGGGTCGAGAAGGTATATGCTAGTCTACTCTGGTATATCGATGCCCTGTCTCGATATACCCACGACTAGGGACCTTGAAGGATGTCCTTATGGACTACCATGTCCCCACTAGTATGATCCGCATCACAGTCCAGGTAGTCAAGTACACATCCTAAGGGCTTTACCAACATGTAACAGAGAGACAATCAGTGTACACGTTAAGGTAAAGAGTAACCAGATAGCATACTATCATGTCGAGAAAGAAAGTCCTCCCTATATATGTCCAAGCATCCACTACAATATACAACACATGTATAGTAATGGCCTCTAGGGCATACAAATAACTAACAATCTCCCACTTGCACTAGGGCCATCTGATAACAGTGGTTGTAGTATCTCATACTCAACCATCCCATAATTGTCTCTCTCTGGGAAAAAGACTTCGTGAGTGGATCCTCCGTGCTGTCCTCTGAGTCTACTCTCCTAACCTCGATCCCCTAGAGATCAACCATCTCCATGATCAGGTGACACTTGCCTTAGAATATGTCTGGATCACTGATGGGACGGGCGTTCCTCGGCATAAGCTACAACTCTATTTTCACACAATGGAGGGAACAAAGTTCATCTCATGAACTAGTATACATCCAGACTACCTCTTTGGTAGCATCTTAAGTAGCGATGTATCCATCCTTTATTGTGTAGTATGCCACGGTATCTAGCTTGGAACTCTTCCAACATACCATCCCTTTACTGAGGGTAAAGATACTGCCTGTGACTGACATTCAGTCGTCCTTATCACCCTGGAACACTTCTAGTTATTCTCCCCAGGATCGATTGATACCATCTCACTACAACTAGTGAGACTCCTAACATCCAATTAGATCTATCTCATAGATCCAAAACCCAGGATTTAGTAGGTATCATTTTGATCTTATATGGAGAATCCTTGTGATAAGCGGAGATTGACCGAGCGTAGCATAAGAAACTCCTTCCCTATCAAGAGTATGTCATCCACGTACTCTACGAGGATCACCACCATACTCCCTATTACCTTTTTGTATATACAAGGTTCATCTACCATTTTGATGAAGTCAAACTCTTTGACTAACACATCAAAACAGACGTTCCAACTTCGCGATGCCTGCTTTATCACATAAAACATCTTGCACACGTTTCCGCTGCTCCTACTATCTACGAAGCCCTCTGACTGTGTACTTATAGATTCTCTCCTCTAAATCTTTATTTAGAAAAGCAGTCATGACACCCAACCGCCAGATATCGTAGTCATGGTATGTAGCCGTGGCAAGTAGGATCTGGATGGACTTAAGCATAGGTTCTTAGAAAAGGTTTCATCACAATCCATACCTAGTCAATGATGCAAACCTTTAACAAGTCTAGTCTTTGAAAGTCTCAACTTTTCCATGTACACCAAGTAATCTTCTCAAGATATACTTGCTCCTGATGGGGATTTAACCCTACAGATAATGCAACCAAAGTCCATACTTTGTTGGTTTATAAGGATTCCATCTCAGATCGATAAGCATCCAGCCATTCTTACAGAGTCCCACTCCTGATGGCCAGCTCGAAACTAGTTGGGTCATCATCTCATGATGCAATACTCGCTCCTACTGTCATAGAGAAACCGAAGTATCTCTCAGGTGGGTGAGGAACCCTACTAGATCGGCGGAGAGGCTGAGGTTCGTTGGTTGCTATTGAATCCTTTGGTTCTACCAAATCAGCAGCTGCAGTTTGTATAGCTGGAACTCTTTCCAGTTCTACCTCATGTCCACAAATTTCTTCATAAGAAATTCCCTTTCATAAAGGTGGCATGCTGAGAAACAAAACATTTTTGTTCCTCGGTTAGGTAGAAGATATTCCCTTGCAAATGCTTAGGATATCCAACAAACTTCCATAGAACTGACTTTGCCTCGAGCTTGTCCGGATTATGCTTTTTAGACAAAGGCCGGACAACCCCAAATCTTAACTGACTTAAGAGATGTGCTCTTCCCTTTCCATATCTCATATGAAATGGTAGGCATCTGATTTGTTCGGAACCCTATTCAATAGGTATGCAACTTCATAAGTGCATAACTCCCTATAAGGAAATAGGAAACTCAGTAGTACTCATCATATAGCGCACCATATCAAATAGGGTGTGGTTGCTCCGCCCCGATACACCGACGTGTTGTGGTGTATATGGACGAGTAATGCTGAGAGAGAATCTTATTCTCCTTTAGAATAATCTAGGAATTCCGTGCTCAAGTATTCTCCTCCTTGATCGCATCAAAGGACATAATACTTGTACCTATTTTGGTTCTCTACTTCTAACTTATATTCTGTGAATATCTCAAAAGGTTTGGACTTATGTTTCAACAGGAACATATGTCTGAATCTTGAGAGATTATCAGAGAATGTAATGAAATACAAAGAACCAGTCTTGGCATTTGTAGACAGGGGACCTATATACATCAACATGTATCATCCTAAGAGTTTACTAACTCTTTCTCTGTTTCCAATAAACAGAGCTATGGTCATCTAATCTTTGTGACATGACTGGCAAGTTTCATAAGATGTAAATTCAAACTGATTTAAATATGCATCTATATGTAACTTTAGCCAGTCGGGTCGCATTGATATGACCTAGTCTACAATGCCTCAAGAAGGATTCGTTCATTTCTGAACTCTTCCTCTTATGTGTGTTCTATATACTAAGAACTGTAGTTTGATTTAGAACATCAATGCTTTTAGATAACGTGCCTGAACCGATCAACTTTTGATATAGGAAATGTTCAAAACATTATCCAACAATACAAAATTTTATCATTTCTTTACTAATAAAGAGACTGATATGATTTTGTATATCAGGTTCGGTATCTAACAACATTCGTTCAGAATCAATGTATTCTGGTAATACAGGGTGACAATGACCAACAGACTTGGCTGCAACACTTGCACCGTTTTCTGTCTCATGAAACTTATCACCCGTTCTCAGTTCTCTACCTTTCTGTAGCCCATGTAACATATTACATATACGGGATCCTGATCCGGTATCACATACCCAGGACGTAAAAGATACTGAGAAACAGTTCTATGTAACGAACACACCCGAAGATGATGCATCAACATGCACTTTCTTCGTTTGGGCGGCATGGGAAATCTGGTATTCCCCAATTTCCTGCTCTGTCTTATAACAATTATAAGTTGGAGCAGGACCAATGTTTCCTAGCTCAGTATAACAAGCGGGTTCGGTCAATACATCCGTATTATTATCTTGATTAAGGCGTGATATGGTCGCTACCTGGAGAGAGAGAGAGAAGAAAACACTCTGCGTGTTCTCTTGCAAGATCAGATTGGTTATTATTTTATCTAATCAAGATGGCTCCCACTGTTTTTATCAAATCTTCCTTCAAACCCTAGAAGGAAAGACTAGCCGGGATTAATTACACCCTATAACTTCGCCAATCTCTCAGCCAGGCCAGTGTCGGTACTTTGAGGGAGGTTTCCCGTGCTTTCGCATGGACCTAATTAAAGGAAACCTCGTTTTCCCAGAAGCGTAACCCCGTTGACACCTTTCTAGACACCTACTTGATCGGCTAATCGTAATGTGTAAAACTCTCCCAGGAGTAACAATTACTCGCAGTGGGTATCGGGATCCAACTATCTCATAGAAGGTATGCAATCTCGTTGCAAATTTCATCACTTGAAATTCCCGATAATTTTGCCCCTAGCACCCTATGACCTTGACGGAGGTCAACAAACCATAGGCTACTAGTCAAGATCAACCCGTCATTTCTTGATTGAATCAAACCCATCCGCACGACCCTTGACGGAGGTCAACAAGGCCGTATGACTACCCTAACCCAATCTGTATCATATGCATAAGCAGATAAATACTAGTTAGCTACCGCACACTACGCCTTGACGGAGGTCAACAAACGTAGCACGAATACTAAGTAGGACTTATCTGAAATGACGGAGGGCTACGACAGGTTTTTTCTAAAAACCTATTGCGTAATGAACTCAATATCGTTGTAGAATCAAATGATTTTGAAATGGAGTGTTTTTAGGCTTTTCTAGTTTTGCTAAAGGGGTCACTCCCGGTGAAGGGATCGTCGGCCCTTTCCACATCGAATAAGGTGCTGGATATATCATATATACCGCTGTGCAAAGCAAGAACTATAGGAGCAATCAAAAGACAAACCAAGGGTTGTAGCATCTGCCGGTTATTGCTAAAGGGGTCACTCCCGGTGAAGGGATCTCGGCCATTTCCTTATCGAATAAGGTGCAGGATGTTCTACAAGGAACACCGCGATGCAAAGCAAGAACTGTAGCTACCTGTTTTTGAAAATTCGATTCCACAACATCTTTTAGGTTTCTTTTCTTTCATTAATCATATTAATGAAGTCCCATCATTTAAGTCACCTAAACATCACAGATAAATACGACATACACTTATGCCATCCGCATTCGCCTCGATGTCCCCTCGTGCACCGTTAGGTTAGGTAACTAACGGCAGAGCGGGGCAGGGCTAGCGCGGGTGTAAAACATAAGTAACGTCTATATAATATATCATATATACTATATACAGTATCTATCACAGAACATCACATGATCACATCACAGATATCGCAGCAGAAGAAACATATGAAATATTGGATATACTAGGACGTCCGTGTTTTTAATACGAGCCAGTATAAAACACGGATTCCACGGTCGTGATGAACAGCCAAACCCACACCCCTAGACCCCTACGAGAGAGGCAAGCAACCCTACCAATTCTAGAGTTAGGAGACCCGGACTCGACTCCCCGAGTTGGTCTCCTATTGGACTCTAGAACCCGGTTACTTGTGCACTCCTCCTTGGGTCTATCCTAGTGCGGAAAAGTAAATAATATACAAAAGGTGACATCTTCCGCAACCTGGAAGTGCCCCAATAAAAGAATATTACATACAAATAATTTTACATGAATGAAAATAAAAACTCTCATCTCACATAAAACCCCCGGCTATTCAAAACGCGACGATCCAATATAACATATCCAGCAACACATAACATCACATGTCATCAACGTAAGTAAATTTGCGCATCCCAATTGTCGTTGACATATAGCAACGAAACCGGCGATATCAAATATTACACTTACGGTCACAGAAAAGAAAGTGTAAAACTACAACAGTTGGAATCCGCAATCTCCTTAGACATCGCATGCCTAACAGTTAGAAATCCCGCATTTTAGTCCCTATATCAAAAACACTTTTCAATATCTAGTCGGGCAATTCAACAAGATTACCGATATGAGATCGAATGCTCGTCGCAAACTTTAGTGGACGGCCGCACCCCGGATACCGTCGACGAAGTGCACTAAGGCGGAACACCGCTGCCGCGAGCACCCGAACGCATGCTTTCGGCGACGGGGTTCTCCTACAGTCACTTGGTCGGGGCTATGGGCATGGCTGTCTATTAAGTTTATTCGGCGAGTATCCGCGTACGCTACGTGATTGCGACGGACTTTTGATCGCATCAAAATTCCGTGGCAACCGATCATGTGAGACCAAAGTGCTATGTTTATAACATTCATATTAGTTATCTCATAACTACTTGTGAATTCCAAATATTGTATCACATTCCAGATAAATAGAAAATGTTAAACTTTTCGATCGAACAATCAAACACCCAAGTTTTCCCGAAACAGCTCAACACATGAAATAAGTCTAAAAACATCCATTTCATGCCACAGTACCAACGGTCCAGCCGTAGAAGGGTCAAGCCAACGCCTCACATGTGGCACACCGTACTGCCCCAAACCCTAAGGTTCAAAGGGCAGTTCAAGACGGTCACATAATCGAGTTAAGGTTTGTTGTCTTCTAGAGGGTCCATCGCGTTACTTGCACTACTTCAAAAGTTCTTAAACTACGGAAAGATCCAACACTTGGAAATTTCCCGACAGGGAAAAAAGTGGGTATTTATATCCGGTCGAACTTTTTAACATGTTCTTAATTTACCCGGAAAACATTACGAAATTAAATATTCCGATCGAATCATCGAATACAAAATAAACCCCAAAAAATACTCAACACTTGAGTCACTGATAAAAATACCCAGAAAATAGAAACAACATAGGCAAGAATTACTGTGTAAAACTCCGTCGCTAATTCCATTACCCTGCCGCGGAACCGCCACCAAAGGTGGGTTATTGCCGTGGTTCCGCGGCCACGTGGAGGTGTTAGAGGCTCGTTTTTCATGGTAATTCTTAGATTAGCTTGCTGAATTTTTTAGATATTTTTAATACAGAAAAATCCCAGATTTTAAAAATTTTCTGGAGAGGGGGTTAACTTTGACACGTCGGGGTTCGATCGGAGTTTTAACATCGTAAACACATCGCCTAATGCTCTAGCTAGGCTCTGATACCATTGTAGGGTTACTAGGCACACTAAGGAGGCTCTACAAGGCATCGACCATGCCGGATTAAAAAATTTAGGTGCCTAACAACCCGAAGCTAGATCGTTAACTAGATATTAGGCGAAACATAAAGCTAGTAGATAACAAATATCACTAAGGGGAAGGGACTACAACCTTTGTAGATCCGGTCCACCACTTCCAAAGCTCCATGACGACGTACCTTCGCTGCGATCATCATGCTCCCGGACTCTCGGACAGCTCCTTGAGAAGTTGCAACGGGATCGCTAGAAGTCCTCTATGCCGAAGATGATCTACGTCGAGGGAATACGGACTCAAGCTTCTACCTCACTAATCAAAGAATTAGTGAAGCAAACACCCTAAACTAAAGTGCTAGTCTAGTAGAGGATAGTGAGATAGGAAATGGGTACTCTTTAGATTTTCATTTCTCACTTTGTATCTCTCTCTTTACCAAACCCTAGAATCAAAGTGAAGGAGGAAGAAGATGAGCTCAAAATGAGAATAGATAATGATCAAGAGAGAGAGTGAACAAACCATGATGAGTGAGTATCATATACTAACTCATGTAGAGACATTACCATAGATTTTAGGTTTACAAATATCATAAGGAAAACAAAACTAGTGGAAAAAGTCAATGCAAGAAAAAGCTTTATGAAGCTTCATGCAAATGAGCTTATTATACACTTGTTTTAGAATTATTTTAGATATTAAATCCCAACCAATATAATTAGTATGGTGTATGTCTCATACATCCATGTAGTGTGTATCAACAACCATGATACAACTTTGTACACAAATGAATATATATCACATATAAATTAACTTGTGCACTAGTGAGAAAATCAAATGCTTAAAGTGACCAATGTTAGTTAATGTAAATTTGTATATCATATATACAATCATACACTAAATTATTAAATCAATAATTGACTTAATAATCCGGTTATATCATATATAGCCGACTAACATTCAATGTATCGACTTATCGAATCAACACTTGATTCGATAACTAGGTTATATCGCATAGAACCAATCGATGCAATCATCGCGCGAAAAGAATACGGTATCACATACTCGTACCATTCTCGGTCCCGCACATATCACATATGCGCTCCTATCTCGTTTTGCCTGAGCCAGTATAACCTCTATGTAGGACTCTAAAGACTCGTCAATACGCCGGCAGTAGGTGATGATCATATCAAACACCCACAAGCCGTCAGCGGTACTAGCTGGACGTAACGGCTACCCGGGTATTGAACGATCAGAAGATCAGCAAGCAAGCCCGCTCCAACTCCTGCAAAAAGCCTGACAGTGACACTACTGTACAGTCCGGTCTCCTCGTCTGATATGTCGCATATCAAGTCTAGGGGTGGTAAACGTCAGACCCCAATAACCGATAAGTCATGCCGATGAAAGGCTCATAACGGGTCGAGAAACTACTGGTAACACTTACCAGTAAATCTCTAAACCAGCCCTGGCCAGGGACTTCCCTGTTATGGCCAATCGAGCACAGCGCAACAACAACCCCCAATACCGGGAGAGACGAAACCCCTCCTATCGCTCATTGCCTCCATATGACTCGGGACTGTACCCAAAAACCACCGTTTTGCACGCCCTCTTGGACGTGGTAAGGTGGAAATCAAAGCACAGTAGGAATCACACAAGGCTCTATGACGATCTCGGGTCTACAGACTAACTTGTACCAGTGTCACCAGAGAACTGCCATCTGACGTAAGGTATAATACCATCTGGGAGTTCTCGGCGAGTCCGTCCAGTGTACCCAGTCTCCACTGAGCACCCGTATATCATCTATGATGTCAAACACCAATGGATATGGGATCATCCATCGCCTATCTGTATGGGTCAAGAAGGTATACGCTAGTCTACTCTGGTATATCGATGCCCTGTCTCGATATACCTACGACTAGGGACCTTGAAGGATGTACTTATGGACTACCATGTCCCCACTAGTATGATCCGCATCACTGTCCAGGTAGTCAAGTACACATCCTAAGGGCTTTACCAACATGTAACAGAGAGACAATCAGTATACACGTTAAGGTAAAGAGTAACCAAATAGCATACTATCATGTCGAGCAAGAAAGTCCTCCCTATATATGTCCAAGAATCTACTACAATATACAACACATGTATAGTAATTGTTAGTGTATATGCCCTAGAGGCCATTACTGTATCATACTAGTTTGTATATTACTTAATGGAAGCTTGGGATGTTCACAGTTGTATATACAATCTTGCTCGAAATGGTAGTATGCTACTTGGTTTGTCTCTGCTTTAATATGTGCATGTGTTTCTTTTAGCATATTGCAGGTATACATATTAGTAGAGCCCTTAGGATCTTTGCTTGATTACCAGCGTTGTCATGGCGCTCGGACTCGTGGGAGCTGGGTAATCTATAAGCACATCCTTATACAGGTCCCTGGTCGTTGGACTATCGAGACAGGGCATCGATACTCCGGAGTAGACTAGCGTATGCGCTTCTCATCCCAGTGTGGGAGACGGTCTGTCCCACAGCCGTTAGTACGTCGTACTTAGGATAGTATACGGGTGCTCGTTAGGTTACGAGTACACTGGACAGGACTCGTCGGGAACTGTTGGTTGGTAATATACCTATCGTCAGTTATCAGTTCCCAGGTGACATGAGTACAGCTTAGTCCGCTGACTTGACACTGTCACTTCGCCTCGAGTGTGTTCCCACTGCACTTTGATTACTACCCTACCACGGCTCAGAGGAGTCGTGCAAACAGGTAGTTTTTGGGTGCAGTCCCGAAGCACTTGGAGGCAGTGACGGTTAGACAGGATTCGTCTCTCCCGGTATTGGGGGTTGACATCGTGCTGTGTCTAGGAGAGCCATTACATGAGTAGTCCCTGGCCAGGGCAAGCGAGATATACTGGTAGGCTTCCAGTGTTATCTCAGGGTGTTCTGGGCTTCACTCCGACACGACTTGTACCGCTATTAGGGGACTGACGTTCACCGCCCCCCTAGGCCCGCCATGCGATGTATCAGACGAACAGACCGGACTGTACGGAGACTGTCACATACAGGCTCAGTAGGAGTGCAGATGGGGTTCACCTCGTCAGTCTTCTTATCGACATCTACCTGGGGACCGTTACGTACAGCTAGTGCCGCTTGCGGTCTGTGGTTAAACCCACTGCCAGCGTAGTGTCGAGTCTTTAGAGTCCCACACAGAGAGCTATTCGCCTTTAGGCAAAACGAGTAGAGGTCGCATGGTTTTGCGACAGGGTTCGTTCGCATCCGCGCACTTGTGCACGGTTGCTGTCCGGACAGTTTATACTAGCGGGCTTTGGTTTAAGCCGGATCCTAGTATATGATTTGAGATTGGTTTTTCTCATTGTGTTCGTGTTCCTCGGATCACGAATGCGGGTGCGTATGCACGGTTGCTTGAGATTGAGGGAGAGGACCTTGTTTAGGGTTAATGACTATTGTCATTTTATTAACCCTATTGTTTTTGTGTGTATTATTGTTAATTAATAATTAGCTTAATTATTGTGCATGGTTGTTGTTGTTGACACTTTGACTTTGTTGACTTGTTGACCAAGTTGACAAGTTGACCATGATCATTTCATTTGGAAGATGCTCTTTGATCCTTGCAATTTGCATTAATGATGAAATGATAATGGTCACCTCTTGATAAAACCATGACAATTTTCTTGCTAATTAATTAATTAAAATAACTCACACATATTAGTGAGAATGGCTCACTAATATTTCATTCTATCATATCTTTTCTCTCTCTTGCTCATCCTCTCCCTCAAGCTCTCTCCCTCTCATGTGTTGAGAAACAAAAAGCTTGAGAAAAACCTTCACTTGATCTTCTCTACTCACTTCTAGGGTTCAAGTCTTAGCATTTTTTGCACTCTAGTTACTCCTAGCTTGGAGTTGAAGCTAAAGGTCAAGGCTTTCGGGTGGATCGTTCTTTGACGGAAGGAGACAAGCAAGGTGAGGCCTTTCTACCATTCCGACGAGCAAGGAGAGAAGGAGTTCGAGCTCAAGGTATAACCATTCTACAACTTTGTTAGTTGTTAGTTTCTTTAGCTAGTTTTAGTTTAGCAAAGATCCTCCAAGTCAAGGTCCATGTTGCCTAAGTCATTAAAAATCCAATTTTTATTATGTTTTCCGCCTCCCCGCAAGTACCGGGGTGGGCAACGTGGACTTACAGTGGTATCAGAGCCTAACTAAACTCAAACTAGCTAGGTAGTGAAGTGTAACGAAGTTTCGAAACCGAAAATCCGAAAACCGAACTTTTGAAAAACCCTAGTTTCTGTTGAAATTTTTTCTGCTCAAAATAGAAAACTTTATATTTGTAAATTCATCTCAGGGTTTTCTAAAAACACCCATGAAAAACGACACAGAGATTCATCCAAACCGCCGCCCTTCCGCCGCACGAGGTAGGCTCGTGCCGCGGAAGCGCCGCGGTTTGATGTCCTCTCTGCATCGTTTTTCGTGCAGTGTCTTTCTGTGTTGATTTTGGGATTTTTAGGATATATATTATATGCCCAGATTTTCCAGAACTAAAATTTACTTTTGGGGGCCTATAAATCCGTATTTTTCGGAACTTCACTACACTTTAACTACATTGGTTATATCTGTAATGCTTGCATGTATTGAACGTCGGCTAATCGCTATAAGACGATTAGTCGGGGTTATACATGATCTGTGATTGTTATTGGTTTGTGGATATGAATGGATTGGATTGTCGCGGGTGAATGGCCGGGGTGGATATGAGATGAGCGTTGTTTTTCTTTCATTCATTTGTAACATGTAAATTGATGTAATAATATTATTTGTATGGCCGCACAACCGGGTCGGGGTTGTTGCCGTCATTGTATAATTCTTTTTACTGTTTTTGCTCCTAGGATAGACCCATGGAGGGGGTGCACAAACTACCGGGTACTCGAAGTGCCGAGTGGCCTATTCACGGTGGTGAGGGAGGTTGCTTCGCTTCGGGTGCTTGGCGGGTAGTTTGCCGCACCCGTAGGGGTCTTGGGTGGGGTATTGGCTATTCACCGCGACCGTGTAATCCGCTTTGCGTTGCAGGCTCGAACGCATTGCGGATTCCTAGTATATCCAATGTATTCATCTGTGATCTGTGATGTCTATCATTGCTGTATATTTATATATAATAACTATTTAGGCGTTGCTTATGTTTTACAGCCGCGCTAGCCCAGCCCCCGCTCTGTCGTTAGTTAAGTAACCTAACGGGTGATGACGGGGCCACGTGGCGAATGCGAATGGCATAAGCGTACGTCATATTTTGGTTGTTTTCTGCAATGGTAGGATTGATTGATGGGACGCATTAAAAGAACTAATGCAAGAAATAAACCAAGTAAAAGTCGATTGGAACACTTTGAAAACCACTCGGTTCTTTTCAAAACTAAACTTTTAAACGCGGAGCTCGAACCACTCCTTTTAAAAGCTATCTCGTTCCATCGATTATATCAAGTTCACTACGTTCACGGTTTCGCCAAAACCATTCGTAGCCCTCCGTCATTCCACATGAATGGTCAAAAGTATTCAAGCTGTGTATTTTGGCCAAAGTCAAGGCATAGTGATTGGTAGCGTTTGGGCATTCATGTGCAGCATAGATAGATGCGTTGATTTGGGACAGTCGTGCTGCCATTTTGGCCAAAGTCAAGGGTAGGTACGGGTGGGTCCAAATTAACCAGGAGAATGACGGGTAGAACTTGACATGTGACTTATGATATTTTGGCCAAAGTCAAGGTCATAAGAGCATGGGGCAAAAATCCACATCGGGAGTTTCAAAAGTACTGAAACTTGCTAGATTTGCATACCATTTGGAGTGTGGTGATTCTGGTAGGATTCCTTCAGTTTCGTCACGTGATGATATTTGGATCCCGATCCTACTGTGAGTATATGCTACTCCTCGGGAAAACTCTCACTTAACGATCAATGCTATAAACCTAGTAGGTGCCTAGAAAAGTGTTAGCGGGGCTACGCCCACAGGGAAAAGAGGTTACTTAATTAAGGAACTTCGCGAAAGCGTTGGAAAACCTCCCTCGAAGTACCGACACTGGCCTGGCTGAACGGTTAAGCAAGTATTGTACGGTGAGAATGATCCCGGCTAATCCTTTTCTTTATGGTTTGAGAAGGGATTCGAGAAACAGTGGGAGCCATACAGTTTAGACAAACTAAAAACCACTCTAAACTTGCAAGAGCATCATGCTAAAGTGTTTCTTTTCTCTCTCCTAATTGCAGCGACCATTCAACATGACCGGACTTAAGTTACTGTTAGATAAAAATATATTGACAGGGCCAAACTACAAAGATTGGCTCAGGAATGTCAAGATGGCTATCACTTATGACAAGCTGGGGTATATACTTACCACCAAAGCTCCCCCTGTCCCAGGTCCCACCTCCAGCGTCGCGGATGTAGAAATCCGTAAGACATGGGAGATAGATTGCGCGAGGGCCAGATGCCTCGTACTAGCCTCGATGGACAACGAACATCAGAGGAGGCACGAGAATATGGACCTGGAGTCCATATTTCTCCATACAAAAGAACTGTATGGGGAGCAGTCTCGTATCGCTAGATACGAAGTGTCGAAGAAGCTCTTTTCGGCAAGGTTGGCCGTCGGATCATCGGTAGCGGACCACGTGCTTAAGATGATCGGCTACATCGAGGAGCTCGCGAACCTAGGGACCACGTTGGAGAATGAACTCTATACCGATTTGATTCTCCAGTCCCTTCCTTCCACTTACGCCCAGTTCGTTCTTAACTTCAACATGCAAGGAAAGGAGGTTGAACTTGCCGAGCTTCTGAACATGTTGAGGACTGCTGAGGGCACCCTACAGAAGGGTAGGGAGACATCCACTTTGTTTGTAGGAGGATCTTCATCTTCTAGGTCCAGGGCGAAAGCCAAGGGCAAGAAGAAGAAAGCCCCCGCCAAACCAAGAGGCGGTGTCGGTAAAGTGGATACGAAGGGAAAGGGTAAAGCAACAAAAGTAGCAG
This sequence comes from Agapanthus africanus, assembly GCA_030015575.1. Classification (NCBI taxonomy): domain Eukaryota; kingdom Viridiplantae; phylum Streptophyta; class Magnoliopsida; order Asparagales; family Amaryllidaceae; genus Agapanthus; species Agapanthus africanus. The sequence goes on along the minus strand of JASDDO010000016.1, from coordinate 192,277,431 downwards.
GGAAGATGGTGGGGAAGGAAGAATGCTTCTATTGTCACAAAAGTGGTCACTGGAAACAGGATTGCAAGGCTTGGAAAGCCAGAACACAGGATTTGAAGCGAGTTGCAGCTTCAGCTTCAGGTGTGTATGTTATTGAAAACTGTCTATCAATAAACTCTACATCCTGGGTATTGGATACCGGATCAGGATCTCATATCTGTAATTCTTTGCAGGCATTGAGAAAGCGTAGAGTTTTGAAGGCAGGTGACATGACCCTCAGAGTTGCGAACGGTGCTAGCATGGATGCAGAGGCCGTGGGGGACTATCACCTGGGATTATCTGATGGACACTTTTTGGTTTTGCGTAGTTGTTATTATGTACCAAATGCAACCTGTAATATCATATCTGTATCTTTATTATCTAAAGAAGGTTATGAATTTGCATTTGTAAGTAATGTAGTGAACATTCACCTTAATCAAGTTTTGATTGGGTCAGGTACATTAAACAACGGTATTTACGTTTTAAACCAACCGCAGGTTTTCAATATCCAGAATACACACAAAAGAATGTCTCCAGAAATTAATAAAACTTTCTTATGGCATTGTAGACTAGGTCACATCAATGAGAGAAGATTGACTAAGTTACATACTGAAGGATATTTGGATCCGTTCGAATATCAATCGTATGCAACTTGTCAATCCTGTCTCAAAGGAAAGATGACAAAGGCTCCGTTTTCTGGACACGGAGAAAGAGCGAGCGAGCTCTTGGGACTCGTACACAGCGACGTGTGCGGTCCAATGTCTACACATGCGCGAAGCGGTTTTTCTTACTTCATTACCTTTACGGATGATTTTTCAAGGTACGGTTATGTCTTCTTAATAAAACATAAATCCGAGGCTTTTGAAAAATTCCAGGAATATAAGAATGAAGTTGAAAACCAAACCGGCAAAAGTATCAAGATCCTAAGGTCGGATCGAGGAGGAGAATACTTAAGTGCCGAATTCCTGAACTACTTAAAAGAGAATGGAATTCTCTCTCAGCTTACTCCTCCATACACTCCGCAACATAATGGTGTATCGGAGAGAAGGAACCGGACCCTATTGGATATGGTACGGTCCATGATGAGTAACGCTGAGTTACCGCGATCATTCTGGGGATATGCGCTAGAATCAGCAGCATACCTTTTGAACCGAGTTCCAACTAAGACTGTGCCTACTACACCATATGAAATGTGGTGTGGGAAGAGACCCCATCTTAATCACATTAAGACTTGGGGATGTCCAGCTTTTGTAAAAAAGCAGCATGCGGACAAGCTCGAGGCACGCTCAGTACAGTGCAAGTTTGTGGGATATCCGAAGAACTCCAAGGGATATTACTTCTATTGCGAAGAGGAACAAAAAGTCCTTGTTTCTCGCCATGCCCACTTTCTAGAACATCAGTTCATAGAAAAAGAATTAAGTGGGAGCGCGATAGAACTGGAAGAAGTTCCAGAACCGCAAACTATTACTGAAAGCTTAGTAGAGCCAGAGGGTTCGAAATATCAAGACATTCCCGTGCCACTCCGCAGGAGTAGTAGGCAGTCTCATCCGCCCGAGAGGTACTACGGTTTTCTCATTGACGGGGATAGAGAGGACTGCATCCTAGATTGTGATGAGCCTACTAGCTTCCAGCAAGCCATTCAGAGCGTCGACTCGGTAAAATGGCTGGATGCAATGCGGACCGAGATGGAGTCCATGTACACCAACAAAGTATGGACGTTGGACATTGCTCCAGACGGGGTAAAACCCGTAGGATGCAAGTGGATCTTCAAAAGGAAGATTGGTGTAGATGGACAGGTTGAGACCTATAAAGCTAGACTGGTAGCAAAGGGTTTTCGTCAGCGACCTGGTTTGGACTATGACGAAACCTTTTCTCCAGTAGCTATGCTGAAATCCATTCGGATCCTTCTTGCCATCGCTGCTTTCCACGATTATGAAATTTGGCAGATGGACGTAAAGACAGCTTTTCTAAATGGTCATTTAGAGGAGTGTGTCTATATGGACCAGCCAGAGGGTTTCGTTCAGGGTGGGAGCAGCGGAAAGGTGTGCAAGTTGCTCAAGTCCATTTATGGACTCAAGCAAGCATCGCGGAGTTGGAACATCTGTTTTGATGAGACGGTCAAAGAATTTGGCTTTATCAAAAATCCAGATGAACCATGCATCTATTGTAGATTTGTAGCGAGAACTGTAGTATTCCTCGTTTTATACGTGGATGACATTCTCTTAATAGGAAATGACATTCCTATGCTACAATCTGTCAAGGGGTTCTTGTCACACAGGTTCTCCATGAAAGACCTGGGTGATGCCTCATACATTCTGGGTATCCGGATCTACCGTGACAGATCCAAGAGGATATTAGGACTATCATAGTCCAGGTATATCGACACCATACTGAAGAGATTCAGTATGGAAGATTCCAAGCGCGGTAATCTGCCGGCTTGTCACGGGATCACCCTCTCCAAAGAGATGTCTCCCAAGACTGATTTGGAGAGGGATCGCATGTCTATTATACCCTACGCTTCTGCGGTAGGCTCTATAATGTATGCGATGTTGTATACCAGACCGGATGTGGCTTATGCACTGAGTGTGGTAAGCAGGTATCAGTCAAACCCTGGGGAGAAACATTGGATAGCAGTAAAGAACATTCTCAAGTACCTGAGAAGGACTAAGGAGATGTTCTTGGTGTATGGCGGAAAAGACCTGCAGATTGAGGCCTTTGCTGACTCCAGCTTCCAGAGTGACAAGGATGATTCCAAGTCCATGTCGGGTTTTGTCTTTACCCTCAATGGAGGGGCGGTGTGTTGGAAGAGCTCCGAACAGGAAACCGTTGCTGACTCGACTATGGAAGCGGAATACATCGCTGCATCTGATGCCGCAAAAGAAGCTGTCTGGATGAGGAAGTTCTTGAAAGAACTTCAGGTGGTTCCGTCCATTGTTGACCCAATACCTCTGTATTGCGACAACAACGGGGCTATAGCTTTAGCGAAGGAACCCAGGTCCCATCAGAAATCCAGACACATCTTAAGGCGGTATCACCTGATCAGGAAGATTGTGGATCGCCAGGAGATCGAGGTCCGGAGAGTTGCATCAGAGGATAACACAGCAGATCCATTCACCAAGGCCTTGCCCCAGACTCAGTTCGAGCGGCTGATCGAGATGATAGGTCTTCGATACGCCAGTACATGGCCTTAGTGCAAGTGGGAGATTGTTAGTGTATATGCCCTAGAGGCCATTACTGTATCATACTAGTTTGTATATTACTTAATGGAAGCTTGGGATGTTCACAGTTGTATATACAATCTTGCTCGAAATGGTAGTATGCTACTTGGTTTGTCTCTGCTTTAATATGTGCATGTGTTTCTTTTAACATATTGCAGGTATACATATTAGTAGAGCCCTTAGGATCTTTGCTTGATTACCAGCGTTGTGATGGCGCTCGCACTCGTGGGAGCTGGGTAATCTATAAGCACATCCTTATACAGGTCCCTGGTCGTTGGACTATCGAGACAGGGCATCGATACTCCGGAGTAGACTAGCGTATGCGCTTCTCATCCCAGTGTGGGAGACGGTCTGTCCCACAGCCGTTAGTACGTCGTACTTGGGATAGTATACGGGTGCTCGTTAGGTTACGAGTACACTGGACAGGACTCGTCGGGAACTGTTGGTTGGTAATATACCTATCGTCAGTTATCAGTTCCCAGGTGACATGAGTACAGCTTAGTCCGCTGACTTGACACTGTCACTTCGCCTCGAGTGTGTTCCCACTGCACTTTGATTACTACCCTACCACGGCTCAGAGGAGTCGTGCAAACAGGTAGTTTTTGGGTGCAGTCCCGAAGCACTTGGAGGCAGTGACGGTTAGACAGGATTCGTCTCTCCCGGTATTGGGGGTTGACATCGCGCTGTGTCTAGGAGAGCCATTACACGAGTAGTCCCTGGCCAGGGCAAGCGAGATATACTGGTAGGCTTCCAGTGTTATCTCAGGGTGTTCTGGGCTTCACTCCGACACGACTTGTACCGCTATTAGGGGACTGACGTTCACCGCCCCCCTAGGCCCGCCATGCGATGTATCAGACGAACAGACCGGACTGTACGGTGACTGTCACATACAGGCTCAGTAGGGGTGCAGATGGGGTTCACCTCGTCAGTCTTCTTATCGACATCTACCTGGGGACCGTTACGTACAGCTAGTGCCGCTTGCGGTCTGTGGTTAAACCCACTGCCAGCGTAGTGTCGAGTCTTTAGAGTCCCACACAGAGAGCTATTCGCCTTTAGGCGTAGAGGTCGCATGGTTTTGCGACAGGGTTCGTTCGCATCCGCGCACTTGTGCACGGTTGCTGTCCGGACAGTTTATACTAGCGGGCTTTGGTTTAAGCCGGATCCTAGTATATGATTTGAGATTGGTTTTTCTCATTGTGTTCGTGTTCCTCGGATCACGAATGCGGGTGCGTATGCACGGTTGCTTGAGATTGAGGGAGAGGACCTTGTTTAGGGTTAATGACTATTGTCATTTTATTAACCCTATTGTTTTTGTGTGTATTATTGTTAATTAATAATTAGCTTAATTATTGTGCATGGTTGTTGTTGTTGACACTTTGACTTTGTTGACTTGTTGACCAAGTTGACAAGTTGACCATGATCATTTCATTTGGAAGATGCTCTTTGATCCTTGCAATTTGCATTAATGATGAAATGATAATGGTCACCTCTTGATAAAACCATGACAATTTTCTTGCTAATTAATTAATTAAAATAACTCACACATATTAGTGAGAATGGCTCACTAATATTTCATTCTATCATATCTTTTCTCTCTCTTGCTCATCCTCTCCCTCAAGCTCTCTCCCTCTCATGTGTTGAGAAACAAAAAGCTTGAGAAAAACCTTCACTTGATCTTCTCTACTCACTTCTAGGGTTCAAGTCTTAGCATTTCTTGCACTCTAGTTACTCCTAGCTTGGAGTTGAAGCTAAAGGTCGAGGCTTTCGGGTGGATCGTTCTTTGACGGAAGGAGACAAGCAAGGTGAGGCCTTTCTACCATTCCGACGAGCAAGGAGAGAAGGAGTTCGAGCTCAAGGTATAACCATTCTACAACTTTGTTAGTTGTTAGTTTCTTTAGCTAGTTTTAGTTTAGCAAAGATCCTCCAAGTCAAGGTCCATGTTGCCTAAGTCATTAAAAATCCGATTTTTATTATGTTTTCCGCCTCCCCGCAAGTACCGGGGTGGGCAACGTGGACTTACAGTAATGGCCTCTAGGGCATACATATAACTAACACTGCTGATCCAAAATAACTACCGGCTGCTCGGTGAACGAAAGATCGCGCTCAAGCTGAACGGTCTCGTGCTGAATCGTGTGAGAAGGATCATGAAGGTATCTACGAAGCATCGACACATGAAAAACATAGTGAACATCTGGAAAACTGGGCGGGAGCGCCAAACGATAAGGAACAGAACCCACTCGCTCAAGGATCTCGAAAGGACCTACAAATCTGGGACTGAGCTTCCCTCTCTTCCCTAATCGCATAACGCCCTTCATCGGAGAAATTCTCAGGAATACATGATCCCCCACTGCGAACTCAAGTCTGCGACGACGACGGTCGACATAAGACTTCTGCCTGCACTGGGCTGCTCTCATCCTATCCTGAATCAGCTGGATCTTCTTCATGGTCTCCTGAACTAGTTGGGGTCCCAAAACCAGACTCTCACTAAGCTCGGTCCAACAGACTGGCGATCGACACTTCCTACCATATAAAGCCTCAAAAGGTGCCATCTGAATAGTCTCCTAAAAGCTGTTGTTGTAGGAGAACTCAATCAACGGCAAGTGACGATCCCAACTGCCACCAAAATCAAGCACACATGCATGGAGCATATCCTCCAGAGTCTGAATAGTCCGCTCCGACTGGCCATCGGTCTGTGGATGAAAAGCGGTACTAAAACTCAGCCGGGTACCCAAAGCTTCCTGAAGCTTCTGCCAAAGACGGTTAGTAAACTGGGTGCCTCTGTCGGATACTATGCATGTGGGAATACTGTGCAAACACACAATCTCATCTATGTATAACTGAGCATACTGAGCATAACCGAAAGTGGTCTTCACTGAAAGAAAGTGAGCCACTTTCGTCAACCGGTCTACAATAACCCAAATGGAGTCATACCCTCGACTGGTCCTGGGTAGACCCACAATGAAGTCCATGGAAATCTGCTCCCATTTCCACTCCGGAACGGGTAAGGGCTGCAACTCTCCAGCCGGTCTCTGATGCTCAGCCTTGACTTGCTGACAAGTCCTGCACCTCGAAACGAAGTCCGAAATATCGCGCTTCATCCCTTCCCACCAGTAGAAGTCTCTCAAGTCACGGTACATCTTGGTGGAACCTGGATGAACGCTAAAGGCCGACTGATGTGCCTGCTCTAGGATCTCGCGTCTCAACCCATCAACATCTGGTACACACAAGCGAGTCCCGCATCGTAGCATACCCTGGTCATCAACCATGAACTCCAAAACTCTTCCCTGCCGAACAAGCTCAAGAATCTCAGACAAACGGGCATCACTGGGTTGCGCCTCACGGATACGATCAAATAGTAGTGGACGGGCGCGGGCATGAGCAAACTATCCTCCAGCGGAAGTGAACTCGAACTGCACTCTACTAGCACACAAGAGCTGCCAATCTGCAGAAGACTGACACTGAACTGCGCTCAACTGGGACAAGCTACCCACGGGCCTACGACTCAAAGCATCAGCTACCACATTCGCCTTGCCCGGGTGATAAAGGATCTCACAATCATAATCCTTCACTAGCTCCATCCATCGGCACTGTCTCAGGTTCAGATCCCGCTGCTGGAAGATATACTTCAAACTCTTGTGATCCGTGAAGATCTGACACGACTCTCCGTACAAGTAGTGTCTCCAAATCTTCAACGCAAAGACTACCGCTGCCATCTCAAGATCGTGAGTGGGGTAATTCTGCTCGTGCTTCTTCAGCTGCCTAGAAGCATATGCAATCACCCTATCATGCTGCATCAAAACACAGCCGAGCTCCACTCGAGAAGCATCACAATAAACAACATAGTCGCCCGATCTGATGCTGTCGTCAACCGAGTCTTCAACTGCTGAAAACTCTGCTCGCACGCATCAGTCCAGAGAAAAGGAATTCCCTTCCGGGTGAGTCCAGTCAGCGGTGCAGCGATACTCGAGAAAAACTGCACAAAACGGCGATAATAACCAGCTAAGCCCAAAAAGCTGCGGACCTCCGTCACCGATACAGGTCTGGGCCAAAGCTGTACAGCCTTGATCTTCCTCGGGTCCACAAGAATACCATCACCAGTCACCACATGACCCAGGAAGTCAACTCTATCAAGCCAAAATGCGCACTTTGAGAATTTAGCATACAGCTATTGCTCTCTCAGTATCTGCAAAGTAATCCTCAAGTGCTGCTCATGCTCCTCATGACTCCTAGAGTAGACCAGTATGTCATCAATAAACACTATAATGAAATGGTCGAGGAACGACCTGAAAATCCGGTTCATCAGATCCATGAACGCTGCTGACGCATTGGTGAGTCCGAAGGACATCACCAAAAACTCATAATGCCCATAGTGCGTACGAAAAGCAGTCTTCGGAATGTCATCATTCCGAACCCGCAACTGATGATAACCCGAACGTAAATCAATCTTCGAAAAATGTTTTGCACCCTGGAGCTGATCAAATAAATCGTAAATACGGGGTAAAGGATACCAGTTCCGCACAGTAACTCGGTTCAACTGACGATAATCCACACATAGCCTCAAACTGCCGTCCTTCTTCTTGACGAACAGAACAGGAGCTCCCCACGGCGAAACACTCGGACGCACAAGTCCCAAAACAAGAAACTCTTGCAATTGATCTTTAAGCTCTCTAAGCTGTGCCAGAACCATCCGATAAGGCGGTATAGAAATAGGCTCCGTGCCAGGAATCAGATCAATGCAAAACTCAATATCGCGCTCTGGCGGCAACCCAGGTAGCTCATCGGGAAAGACATCGGGAAACTCTCGCACGGTAGGAACCTGGTCCAACGACTCCACCGTGGCTCCAGTATCATGAATGAAAGCCATGAATCCCCAACATCCCCTCCTCAAAAGCCGACTAGCGCACAGAACAGAAACCAAACTGTGAGGGGCGGCACCACGGTCCCCTTGCACAGCAAACACTGACTCGCCGGGAAAACAAAATCTAACTGTCTTCTCGCGGCAGTCCACGGACGCGTAGCAAGTAGCTAGCCAATCCATGCCCAGCAGAACGTCGAAGTTCAACATCTCAAGAAAGATCAAGTCGACGTACAGATCTCTGTCACCAACATGAACAACATAAGATCGGAACACATGACGCGCAACAAACGACTCTCCCACAGGAGTAGTCACGACTAGCGGCTGATCCAGCAAACGCGACTCTCGGCCTAACCTCGGCGCGAAGTGCGTAGAAACATACGAATGCGTAGATCCCGGATCGAAAAGAATATGAGCATCAAAAGAACATAAAGAAAGGGTACCTGAAATCACAGCATTGGATGCCTGAGCGTCCCGGTGAGTCAAGGCAAAAACCCGTGCCTGCCCTCTACCGGCTACTGGCTGCCCTCTGCTTCTGCCACCTCGTCCTCTCGGCACAAAACCACCACGACCACGACCTCTCTGAGCAGGAATCTGACGCGGCGCAACAACAGGAATAAGAGGCAACGCTCTCTGAGGCGGAAAAGGTGGTAAGGTAACCTGCGGTACTGCTGGCCCTCTCTGATGCACCACAGTACAATCCCGAACAAGATGATGTAAACTGCCACAACTGAAGCATCCATAAGACGGTCGCTGGCCCTCCTGGGAATAAGAACTGAATAACTGGCCGCGTCCCACGTCTCTGCTACTCCCCGAGTCTGAAGGAACTCTGCCTTTACGGACAAACCCCGGTCTCCGTGCTGGTACATCCGTATGAGTCCTCTTCGGTTCTGGAACAACCGATGACTCAGCCAGACGCTCCTCCACCAATAGGGCTGCATCGACAGCTGCCGCATATGTGTCGCAATGCTGAATGCTGATGGCTAGGAACAACTGGGTAAGCAGGCCTCGAACAAACCTCTTCACCCTCATCTCCTCAGTCGCCACCAGGTACGGAGCATACATCGACAGCTCAGTAAACAATACATCATACTCTGACACCGTCATCCCCGGCGTCTGATGTAACGACTCAAATCTGCGCGCTCGCGCATCCCTGACACTCGGTGGAAGAAAAAAGGCAAGAAACGACGTCACAAACTCAGCCCAGGTCATAGGAGCAAGACCAGCGGCTCTGCCCCTCTCCAACGACTCACACCACTTCTGGGCCATACCCTCCTGCCGGAAACTCACAAACTCTACCCATCTCTCGTAGGAGCATCGGAGTGAGCGACAAATCCTGGCTATCCGGTCGATGAACGACTGTGGATCCTCAGTAACATCTGTGCCAGTAAACACCGGAGGCCTCATCCTCATGAACTCCGTCAGTGACACGGTAATAACCTCTGGAGCTGCAACTGTGACTGCCGGAACAGTAGGTACCATCATGGTCCCTGCAACGGGTGGAACAACAGCCTGCCCCTGTGCTCGAATGGCCTCTATTAAAGTCCCCACAATCTGGCGCAAGTCCTACATACCAGCTCCAATCATAGCAATGTGCTCCGGTACCACAGGCCTATCGCCCTGGTCAACCCTTGCTTCAGACGAGTCGACTCTGGCCTCGGCCCTCGCGGCCGCTCTCTGTGCCCTCGTAGTCTTCGGCGGCATATAGGCTGGAAATTGATACAAGATTCGATAAGGAAACAGAAATCGAATCACAAAGATGTTGTAATCCTTCGAAAATCGTTTAGGCAGTTTTTCGGTAATCGGCTAATTTTTCGGCTTTTTCCGTAAAAAGTCAAAATTGATATTTTTCATTATAGACCTAATTATACAAAATTTAGACAAGATATTACTATAATTTTGTCACTAAAATGTCACTTATAATTTTCTAGTTAAATAAAAAAAAATTCGTAATTAATTATTTTTTTATTATTTTAAGCCTTTTTAAATACATTAAATTAGTGATAAATACAAATGTAATTAGGTAAATTTCATAATTAGGAGTCTTTATAAGCTAAAATATGGTGTTAATAAAATTATATCATGTCTTGCAAACTTTTGGTTTTAGGGTGGGAAAATTTGTGAAAAAATGAAGTAAAAATGGGTTTTTTTGTAAAAAGGTTGACATGAAAGCATTAAATGATATTATGGGGTGTTTTGGGACCTAGAAACTTCTCATAATTTCCCCATTTCCTCTCCCATGCTGCTGGCCGACCCCTCTTGCTGCAGAATTCCCCATTCTCCCCACTTCTTTTTGCTTCATTTCTTGCTAAAAATTCAACAAAAATTCACAATTTCCATCTCTATTCAAACCAAAACCCTAATCCAACCTTTCCCAAACCCTAATTTGTTTGAGAACTTGATGAAAGGAGGCTTTCTTGGTGACTTGATCATGCTAGGATTCAATTGGTGAGGTAAAAATTCTAAACTAGTTTGCTAACTAGTAGTTTAATTGTGCTAAAATCTAATTTTGAAGTATTAATTTAGTGTAAATCCTTGTTCATGAAAAATCAAGAATGGGTTTTGATGTTGAGTTAGGGTTTGAAACATGGTTGTAAAAATTAAGTTAGGGTTTTGGTTATCTAATTGTTTGGAGTGATTAATTGTGTAATGATATGCTTGCTAAATCGACAAATTGCGATTTTTGTATCGAATCGGCTAGAAAATTGCTTGCTAGATTTTTACGAAAATTGGAATGCGATCAAATTGTGTTATGTTAGCGATATAATTAGCTTCGTATAGGGCTATTAGAGTGCACGAACGCGGGGTTTCGTCTAGTCGGGTTGTAGTTTTGTCGATTTTCCCGAAATGACGATTCTAATTAACGATTAGCGATTTTCATGCGTTTTTCCGCGCACCGAGTGCATGCTATGATTAATACGAGAGCGTGGATAATTGTATGTTGTGACTTTCATTGTGTTAGGTTTTGTAATCTTATGCTTGATATTGTGCAAATATAGGATCGGTCGGGGAAACTTCGGACACGGCGCGAAAAGGCAAGGCGGTGGCCAGATCGGATTAGCGGGGATTTCAGGTGAGTAGATGTATTCATCTATGGGGGAAATCGTATGGATGGCGTGATACGCCCCCTAGTTAGGATTTCCTTATCTCTTGTAAGATTCATGTTGTTAGTTATCTTAACCCCTTCATTGGCTTTGCATACCCTTATAGTTAATAATATGCTAGATTGCATGGATATTCATATGCATATATGCGATAACACTTCGTAGGGCACGAACATCATTACCATTGGCATCTGTTGCACGCGCACTATTCATATGACACACACGCCTTTGGAAATTGCCATGCCACGTGCACTAGAAAACCTGTTTAACTTAATATCTCCATTTGCATTCATACATGATATATGAAATTGCATAGCATGCATATACCTCGCATTATCATCATATTTACATAGATTCTAGCAAAAATTCACATCATATACATTGATATCATAGACATTTATTATATATATAACATGTGAACATTATGATTTTCTTGAGGATTTCAGTATTTCTGCGATTTCTGGATTTTTGGGGAAAACCGCAAGAATTTAACAAAAGCTTATATTCATCATTTTTAAAACAAAGTTGCGGTTTTCCCGTGATGTATGTGTTGTCCACCATGAGTTTTCATGTTTTCTGTTGGATTTCGAGACCCGATTCGAGGAGTGGATGAACCGTCTCGGGTACATTGTGGGCCCGGTATGGTACCCCGGGGCAAGAAGATCGAGTTGTAGACGATGAGCCTGGCAGGGGAAGACTACCTACCGGTGATGTCTGGCGCGGCGGATATCTGGAGGATACCGACCGTTGTCGTGAGATTTATGATTTGGGCCGATCCGGACTGACGGAGCCCGATATTGAGACAGATATGATTCCTATTTGGTGTCGATGCTTGACACGGGTTTTCAGATGATTTCTTGATGGTATTTAGCTATTATACAGTTATTCATGTTCTAAAGTTAAGAATTCAATACCCTTAGCATTTAAAATACTTAAAGACTTAAAAATGACAATGCATACCTGTGCATGCATACTAGAGCTATTATAGCACATATGGACATGCACGTTGCGGTGCATTGCGTGCATTCTTACGATTGCCTTATTAGATGTTATATTTACTCACGAGCTGGCAACTCACCCCCGTTGTGCCACAGTGTCTTGCAGGTCGGACCCGTCAGTCTTGTAGCGACGGGCTATCTTATCTTCAGTTCCTTTTGCTCAGACTCGCGACATCGCCCGTAAGTGGGTTGCGAGCACACTTTATTTCTTTTGCTTTATCATTGTATCTAGTATTCTCCATCTACCACTTTATATTGTATATGCGACCTAGTGATGAGACTGAGAGATTTGTATATTTGTGGTTTCTTTTGGGTCGAGCTCACTTGAGCCGACGTGTGTTTTCTGGTATTTTGCATTTCTTTTATGCTCTTTTTCTTGATATTACTATTATATTGCTTGTGGTTGTGATCCGCCTTGGGCGAAGAGCTAGCTCCCGCTTGGGGATGCCATTTTTATGATTACAGGTTTATTATCTTGTTGTACCCATTTTGGGGGATAGAAAATACAGGGGAGACTCTGCCGAAATTTTCGGGAATTTATGATGTTTTTTTTAGGGATTCTATGCAACTTAAATGATTTTTTTTAAAAAAACCATTTTTTATAAAGGTTTTCCTTCACTCTCTTTTGATTTTGGTTTAGATTCTTCTAGGCTTTGGCTGACTTAGGTTACGGTACGCCTTTAGACGTCTCGTAATCTAAGTGCCAGTCGCGTTCCGTACTTTCGGGTCGTGACAAAGTTGGTTTCAGAGCGTAGGTTTTACCTTTCTGAGTGTAGGACGACCTTGGTAGATGGAGTAGGTGACTTAAGCAGAGTGGCGTAGCGTGGGTATGATCCGCGGCATACTTACGATACGGTACTCCGCCTAAGTGACCTTAGGACATAATTGCTTGTATTTCCTTTCTTGATTCCTTGCATTCCTTGATTCAATTGCAATGTCCTTATCAGTCTTGTTTCTTATTCTAGCTTCAATGCCGCCAAAGACTACGAGAGCACAGCGGGCTGCCACTAGGGATGAGATTCGGGCGGGCCCGTCTGAGGCGAGGATCGAGCGGGAGGATACGCCTACCCCTCAGGGTCATACTGATCCGCCTTATCCTGACCGTATTGCCAGATTAGAGGCCGGCATGCAAGAGTTGCGGCAGATGATGGGATCTTTAGTTGAGTCCAGCCGGGTACAGAGATCCGAGGACGTTCCTTCCACCGCACAGACCACGATCGTACCTGCTACACAGATGGTCACTCCTGCAGCTACTACGGAGACTATCCCTGTTTCACTACAGGAGTTCATGAGATTGAGACCTCCAGCTTTTACCGGTACAGATGCGACAGAGGACCCACAGGCATTTCTTGATAGGATGGCTCGGATTTGCCGTTCGTTGAGGTGTTCTGATGATAGATTTTTGGAGTTTGCGAGTTTTCGTCTGGAGGGTCTTGCCCAGACATGGTACGACTCAGTAGAGAGAGGCCGAGCTGCAGGTCTGCCTTCTATGACCTGGGATGAGTTTACATCTGCATTTCTTGCCCGTTTTCTTCCGGAGAGTGTCCGAGATGCTCGAGCCCGTAGTTTTGAGTCTTTGCGCAAGACTCCTGGGATGACAGTGTCGGAGTATGATATACAGTTTACCCAGTTGTCTCGATATGCTCCGTACCTAGTCGACACAGAAGAGAATAGAATAAAGAAGTTTGTACTAGGTCTTGATACACAGCTATTCCTTGCCATCGGCACCCAGCACTTTGATACATACGCTGCCGCGATGGATGCAGCCTTACTTTTGGAGGAGCGTATTTCTGAGACTCCGGTCCTTTCTGGGCCGAAGAGGATCCGTACTGATACGCCAGCTCAGCGGCAGATGGGTAGACATCGCGATAGATTATTTCCGGGAGATGGTGGAGGCAGAGGATTGAGACGGGGTCAGTTATTTGGTTCATATACACAGACCCAGCAGTCGTCGCCAGGATGTTTTCGGTGTGGGAGTCAGTACCACCGTGTCAGAGACTGTACCATGGGACGTCCGGGTGCGGCGACAGTCCCGTATGTGACTTTACCACCATCACCACCTTCTCAGAGAGCTTTACTTCCTACTCCTGACGATGCTTCACGCCAGTCAGATGCTTCTAGAGGCCGTGGGCGTGGCGGTCCAGTTCCGAGAGGACGAGGCGACAGAGGCAGAGGCAGAGGCAGAGGCCGAGGTAGAGGCAGAGGACAGCCAGCTATTAGTGGTGGACAGGCCCGAGTGTTCGCATTGACTCCTCAGGATGCACAGGCATCCAATGCCGTCGTGACAGGTACTCTGCCAGTATGTTCATTTGATGCACGGGTATTATTTGATCCAGGCTCCACACATTCCTATGTTTCCACGTATTTTGCACCGAGGTTGGGCCGAGAGTCTTCTCCGTTAGATCAGCCGCTTGTCATTATTACCCCGGTAGGCGAGTCTTTTGTTGCCCGTTTTGTGTACCGATCGTGTTCCGTTCGTATCGGGGAGAGAGATTCTTCAGTTGATTTGATTCTCCTCGATATGCTCGACTTTGACGTTCTTCTTGGTATGGACTGGCTAGCCACCTGTTATGCATCTGTGGACTGCCGTGAAAAAGCAGTCAGATTCAGTTTTCCTGGTGAGCCAGTTCTTGTTATTCAGGGAGATCATAGCGCTACCCTTCCCAGCTTGATTTCTTCTCTTCGCGCTGGTCAGCTCTTGAGAAAAGGGTGTCAGGGATTCCTAGCCTATGTTTGTGATACTAGCTCCACAGAGGTTCCTTTTGACCAGGTCCCTATTGTGAGAGAGTTCCCTGATGTATTCCCTGACGAGCTGCCTGGTCTGCCACCAGAGCGCGAGATTGAGTTCTGTATTGACTTGATCCCTGGCATGGGGCCTATCTCTATACCTCCTTATCGGATGGCCCCGGCGGAGCTGAGAGAGCTAAAGGATCAGTTACAGGACTTGCTGGACAAAGGGCTTATCCGACTGAGTGTGTCACCTTGGGGTGCTCCCGTCTTGTTTGTTAAGAAGAAGGATGGAAGTATGCGTTTATGCATTGATTATCGTCAGCTGAACCGGGTTACTGTGCGGAACAGATATCCCCTACCCCGCATTGATGACTTATTTGATCAGCTCCAGGTGCAGGGTTTTTCTCGAAGGTTGATTTACGATCAGGTTATCACCAGTTGCGGGTTCGGAAGGAGGATATTCCGAAGACCGCTTTCCGTACTCGATATGGTCATTACGAGTTCTTGGTGATGTCGTTCGGGCTCACCAATGCCCAGGCAGCATTTATGGATTTGATGAACCGCGTATTCAGGCCGTATCTCGATCAGTTCATCATTGTGTTTATTGACGACATCATGGTTTATTCTCGGAGCCGGGAGGAGCATGACCAGCACTTACGTATCACATTGCAGACTTTGAGGGAGCATCAGCTGTTCGCCAAATTCTCCAAGTGCGCATTCTGGTTAGACAGTGTCGACTTCTTGGGTCATGTGGTGACGAGAGACGGTATTTGCGTGGACCCGAAGTAGATCGAGGCAGTTCAGCGTTGGCCTAGACCAGTATCAGTTACAGAGGTTCGCAGCTTTCTAGGTCTGGCCGGCTATTATCGACGTTTCGTCCAGGATTTCTCCCGCATTGCTGCACCATTGACCGGGTTGACCCGGAAGGGGGTTCCTTTTGATTGGACCCAGGCATGTGAGGATAGTTTCCAGCAGTTGAAGACTCGTCTGACTACAGCACCAGTGTTAGCATTGCCTTCAGGATCAGGCGGGTTCGTGGTATATTGTGATGCTTCTAGAGTGGGGCTGGGATGTGTATTGATGCAGCACGACAGAGTTATCGCGTATGCTTCTCGGCAGCTGAGGAAACACGAACAGAACTATCCCACCCATGATTTAGAGATGGCTGCAGTGGTATTTGCACTTAAGATTTGGAGACATTACCTATACGGTGAGTCGTGCCAGATATTCACTGACCACAAGAGTTTGAAGTATATCTTCCAGCAGCGAGATTTGAACCTGAGACAGCGCCGTTGGATGGAGTTGGTGAAGGATTATGACTGCGAGATTTTATACCATCCGGGCAAGGCAAATGTGGTGGCAGATGCTCTGAGTAGGAGGCCCGGAAGTGGCTTATCTTGTTTGAGCGCAGTACAGATGCAGTCGACGGCGGATTGGCAGGTTTTATGTGGTAGCAGAGTGCAGTTCGAGATTACTCCTGCAGGGGGACAGCTGGCCCATTTCAGAGCACGCCCACAGTTACTTGACCGTATCCGCGAGGCACAGTCCGGCGATGCCCGTACATTAGAGATTATTGAGCAGATTCGGCAGGGCAGAGTTTCTGAGTTCGTGCTTGATGATCAGGGGATACTTCGATTTGGGACTCGACTGTGTGTGCCAGATTCAGAGGGACTGAGGCGTGATATTCTCGAGGAGGCACATAGATCAGTATACAGTGTGCATCCAGGTTCCACCAAGATGTACCGTGATTTGAGAGAGGTTTACTGGTGGGACGGGATGAAGAAGGATATTACAGACTTTGTGTCGAGATGCCTGATTTGTCAGCAAGTCAAGGCCGAGCACCAGAGGCCAGTCGGCGAGTTACAGCCTTTGCCCATCCCTGAGTGGAAGTGGGAGCAGGTATCCATGGACTTCGTTGTGGGTCTACCCAGGACCAGTCGAGGGTACGACTCTATTTGGGAGATTGTGGATCGACTGATGAAAGCGGCTCACTTCCTGCCAGTGAAGACCACTTTTGGATTTTCTCTGTACGCCCAGGTTTATATTGATGAGATAGTGCGACTGCATGGTGTTCCGACTTGCATCGTGTCCGACCGTGGCACCCAGTTTACCAGCCGATTGTGGCAGAAACTCCAGGAAGCATTGGGCACCCGATTGAGTTTTAGCACAGCCTTTCATCCGCAGACTGACGGTCAGTCGGAGCGTACTATTCAGACTCTTGAGGACATGCTCAGAGCTTGTGTTTTAGATTTCGGTGGTAGCTGGGATCGTCATTTGCCTTTGATCGAGTTTTCCTACAATAATAGCTTCCAAGAGACGATTCAGATGGCACCTTTCGAGGCTTTATATGGGAGGAGATGTCGATCGCCTGTATGTTGGACAGAGCTTAGGGAGAGCAGTATTTTGGGGCCTCAGATCGTACAGGAGACGACCGAGAAGATACAGCTGATTCGGGACAGGATGAGAGCGGCACAGAGCAGGCAGAAATCTTATGCTGACAGGCGTCGTCGCCGACTCGAGTTCGCTGTTGGCGATCATGTTTTTGTGAAGGTCTCTCCGATGAAAGGTGTGGTGAGATTTGGGCGGAAAGGGAAACTGAGTCCTAGATATGTTGGTCCTTTCGATATCCTAGAGCGTGTTGGTCCAGTCGCTTATCGGTTAGCTCTTCCGCCCAGCTTCCCCGATGTTCACCCCGTATTCCATGTCTCGATGCTCCGCAAGTACCTTCATGATCCTTCCCAGGCGATTCAGCACCAGACGATCCAGTTAGAGCGTGATCTTTCTTTCACCGAGCAGCCGGTTGTCATCTTGGACCGGCAGGTGAAGAAATTGAGGTCGAAGGTCATACCGTCCGTCAAGGTCCTTTGGCGTGGCCCGAACAGCGAGGAGGTCACCTGGGAGACCGAGGTCGAGATGAGGAAGAGATATCCCCATCTTTTTGAAGGTACGCGTAGTTAAATTCTACATTCGGGGACCGAATTTCTTTAAGGGGGGAAGATTGTAACCCTTCGAAAATCGTTTAGGCAGTTTTTCGGTAATCGGCTAATTTTTCGGCTTTTTCCGTAAAAAGTCAAAATTGATATTTTTCATTATAGACCTAATTATACAAAATTTAGAAAAGATATTACTATAATTTTGTCACTAAAATGTCCCTTATAATTTTCTAGTTAAATAAAAAAAAATTCGTAATTAATTATTTTTTTTATTATTTTAAGCCTTTTTAAATACATTAAATTAGTGATAAATACAAATGTAATTAGGTAAATTTCATAATTAGGAGTCTTTATAAGCTAAAATATGGTGTTAATAAAATTATATCATGTCTTGCAAACTTTTGGTTTTAGGGTGGGAAAATTTGTGAAAAAATGAAGTAAAAATGGGTTTTTTTGTAAAAAGGTTGACATGAAAGCATTAAATGATATTATGGGGTGTTTTGGGACCTAGAAACTTCTCAAAATTTCCCCATTTCCTCTCCCATGCTGCTGGCCGACCCCTCTTGCTGCAGAATTCCCCATTCTCCCCACTTCTTTTTGCTTCTTTTCTTGCTAAAAATTCAACAAAAATTCACAATTTCCATCTCTATTCAAACCAAAACCCTAATCCAAACTTTCCCAAACCCTAATTTGTTTAAGAACTTGATGAAAGGAGGCTTTCTTGGTGACTTGATCATGCTAGGATTCAATTGGTGAGGTAAAAATTCTAAACTAGTTTGCTAACTAGTAGTTTAATTGTGCTAAAATCTAATTTTGAAGTATTAATTTAGTGTAAATCCTTGTTCATGAAAAATCAAGAATGGGTTTTGATGTTGAGTTAGGGTTTGAAACATGGTTGTAAAAATTAAGTTAGGGTTTTGGTTATCTAATTGTTTGGAGTGATTAATTGTGTAATGATATGCTTGCTAAATCGACAAATTGCGATGTTTGTATCGAATCAGCTAGAAAATTGCTTGCTAGATTTTTACGAGAGCGTGGATAATTGTATGTTGTGACTTTCATTGTGTTAGGTTTTGTAATCTTATGCTTGATATTGTGCAAATATAGGATCGGTCGGGGAAACTTCGGACACGGCGCGAAAAGGCAAGGCGGTGGCCAGATCGGATTAGCGGGGATTTCAGGTGAGTAGATGTATTCATCTATGGGGGAAATCGTCTGGATGGCGTGATGCGCCCCCTAGTTAGGATTTCCTTATCTCTTGTAAGATTCATGTTGTTAGTTAGCTTAACCCCTTCATTGGCTTTGCATACCCTTATAGTTAATAATATGCTAGATTGCATGGATATTCATATGCACATATGCGATAACACTTCGTAGGGCACGAACATCATTACCATTGGCATCTGTTGCACGCGCACTATTCATGTGACACACACGCCTTTGGAAATTGCCATGCCACGTGCACTAGAAAACCTGTTTAACTTAATATCTCCATTTGCATTCATACATGATATATGAAATTGCATAGCATGCATATACCTCGCATTATCATCATATTTACATAGATTCTAGCAAAAATTCACATCATATACATTGATATCATAGACATTTATTATATATATAACATGTGAACATTATGATTTTCTTGAGGATTTCAGTATTTCTGCGATTTCTGGATTTTTAGGGAAAACCGCAAGAATTTAACAAAAGCTTATATTCATCATTTTTAAAACAAAGTTGCGGTTTTCTCGTGATGTATGTGTCGTCCACCATGAGTTTTCATGTTTTCTGTTGGATTTCGAGACCCGATTCGAGGAGTGGATGAACCGTCTCGGGTACATTGTGGGCCCGGTATGGTACCCCGGGGCAAGAAGATCGAGTTGTAGACGATAAGCCTGGCAGGGGAAGACTACCTACCGGTGATGTCTGGCGCGGCGGATATCCGGAGGATACCGACCGTTGTCGTGAGATTTATGATTTGGGCCGATCCGGACTGACGGAGCCCGATATTGAGACAGATATGATTCCTATTTGGTGTCGATGCTTGACACGGGTTTTCAGATGATTTCTTGATGCTATTTAGCTATTATACAGATATTCATGTTCTAAAGTTAAGAATTCAATACCCTTAGCATTTAAAATACTTAAAGACTTAAAAATGACAATGCATACCTGTGCATGCATACTAGAGCTATTATAGCACATATGGACATGCACGTTGCGGTGCATTGCGTGCATTCTTACGATTGCCTTATTAGATGTTATATTTACTCACGAGCTGGCAACTCACCCCCGTTGTGCCACAGTGTCTTGCAGGTCGGACCCGTCAGTCTTGTAGCGACGGGCTATCTTATCTTCAGTTCCTTTTGCTCTGACTCGCGACATCGCCCGTAGGTTGGTTGCGAGCACACTTTATTTCTTTTGCTTTATCATTGTATCTAGTATTCTCCATCTACCACTTTATATTGTATATGCGACCTAGTGATGAGACTGAGAGATTTGTATATTTGTGGTTTCTTTTGGATCGAGCTCACTTGAGCCGACGTGTGTTTTCTGGTATTTTGCATTTCTTTTATGCTCTTTTTCTTGATATTACTATTTTATTGCATGTGGTTGTGATCCGCCTTGGGCGAAGAGCTAGCTCCCGCTTGGGGATGCCATTTTTATGATTACAGGTTTATTATCTTGTTGTACCCATTTTGGGGGATAGAAAATACAGGGGAGACTCTGCCAAAATTTTCGGGAATTTATGATGTTTTTTTTTAGGGATTCTATGCAACTTAAATGATTTTTTTTAAAAAAACCATTTTTTTTAAAGGTTTTCCTTCACTCTTTTTTGATTTTGGTTTAGATTCTTCTGGGCTTTGGCTGACTTAGGTTACGGTACGCCTTTAGACGTCTCGTAATCTAAGTGCCAGTCGCGTTCCGTACTTTCGGGTCGTGACAGATGTATATCAATCACGGAAGGAATTTCAATCAATAAGTCCTAAGGTCACTTAGGCGGAGTACCGTGTCGTAAGTATGCCGCAGAACATACACACGCTACGTGACACTGCTTAAGCTACCTACTCCATCATACCAAGGTCATCCTACACTCCGAAAGCTAAAAACCTAGCGCTCTGATACCAACTTTGTCACGACCCAAAATTTGTCCCGTAACCGGCACTTAAACTACGTAACGTCTACAGGCGTACGCAACTCAAGTAAGCCGAAACCCAGAAATCTAAACCACCCAAAACTGGATCAACGGAAAAAAAAAATAGTTTTAAACATTTGGAAATTTTCAAGTAAAAAAAAATTAAAATCTTTAAGTTTAGTTTTCGTTCTTAAAAATTTCGGCAGCACCGCCTTTGTAAAAACTAACCCCGAAAATGGGTACAACATAGATAATAATAAAAGCATCCCAAATGGGAGCAAATCATGCTCAACGGCGGAGACAACCGCTACAACATATATACGACGCCGAAGCGAAGAAATATAAAAGAAAACTGCATAAAGAAGTAAAACTTTTCAACAAAACCGGCTCTCACGAGCACGGCACCCAAAGTCACCACAAAATATAACACTGAATCCTCACAAGTCATCTCTAAGTCATATACAACAGTGGTTGATGGAGAATACTAGATCCAACAAAAAGATATATAATGTACAAACAGATAACCGCAACCTACCTAAAAGCAAGGCCTCACAGCCAACCGTAGCGGTATCCGAAAAAGTAGAGATGATAAGACGCCCTGCCGCGACTACTCAGAGGTAAGTCCTGGAAAACACTGTGGCACAACCGGGGTGAGTTGCCAACTCATGAATAGTAAATAATATCATATTGTAATCGCAAGTATGCACGAACAACGATCTATCTATCACAAGTAAACCGATAGCATAAGTATGATAAGTGAATATGCAACAATCATGTAAAGGTACATCATCAGGGTACTAAAACTACATGAAACAATGCATATCAACATAATCCTGAGTGTGGGATGATATAATATAAAATCTCATGCAAAAATCATCAGCATGGAAAAACACCAGTGTCCCTCACTGACACATCAAATCCCAAATTCTCAGGCACCGCATCCTCAGATCGGCCCTCACATCCTGTAAGTCTCACGAAAACCCGAGTGTCAAACACCGACACTCGAAACATCATGAAACCCGTGTCTAGCATCGACACATAAATCCTCATAACTCAGGCGCTGTCACCATGACTGGCCCTGACAATATGTCATACCTCACTCCGGTCGGTATCCCCATGATTACCGCCGAGTCCAAATACAATCACCGCTAGGTAGTGGTCCCACCCCCAGGCTTATCGTCTACACCACGAAATCACCACTCGCCCCGTGGTACCATACCGGGTCTACCATGTACCCGCAGACGGTGCCTCCCGCTCCTCGAATCGGGTATCACAAGCTGATTAGTCGAAAATATTGTATATTTTAGCCGGCAGTTTCCTCATCATTTGCATCCATATAGAAGTGTTCGGCATTCATATTTTATATATTAGCAAAACTATCGCAAAATATCAGATTACATGTATTAGACTCTAAAACCGACACTATAAAGAAAATTGACCACATTTCATGGCATCGCATCATCCCTACATTTGCGCAACACTTGTTTGGAGATCTGTGCAGGAAAATCCAGCTGAAAGGCCAAAAATGTACATGGTACCGATCAAACGTTATGCCAACTCAATGATTTCAGTTTTGGTATCAATCCAAAGGGACAAACAAAAATCAACATATCAGAAAAAGCCCCAAATACCATCACAAGACCACACCAAAGATCCCAAGCTATCAAGCCACTACTTGGCCGCGGAACCGCGGCGCAAGCCGGCTTAGGCCGCGGTTCCGCGGCCGTCTTGCCACGTCAGCCATAAATTTTTGCTGCACAATGCTTCACTCTGGGCCCACATTCAGCTCATATACTTCAAACTCCAGAAGACTCCAGAGACTTCTGCCAGATCAGCGAACTTTGGGGTCTACACTAAACAAGCCTATCATTCTAGAACCTTCTCCCTAAACCCTAGCTTAAACCCTAAGCAAAGCCTAACAAACTCTTTCTAGAAGTCTTTCAACAAACTTTTGGAGGGAACTCAAAGGCTTAGGGTTTGGGTGCTCTATAAATAAGACCCTAGGCTCACTTGTAAATCATCTTGATTCATCTTGGAATCTAATCATTTTTTAGCCAATTTAGAGCCATTCTCTCTCTCTTCATCTTCTTCTTCCACAAATCTAGTGAGAGGATTTGTGTGAAACCCTAACCCTAATTCCATTCAAAAGCCAAGATCCCGAGTACCCATTCAAGCAAGAAGCCTTGCAACCTTTTAGGAGCCGAGCCGGTCTTCAACGGAGCAAGTGGTCCAAGCCGATTCGCGACTCACGGAGCCGAGCGAAGCCAAGTCGACAATTTAATTCTTCCTCTTGTAGTTCTTGAGCGACTGTAATCAAATTGTTGATATAAATAAAAGGTGAAATTCTTTTATCCTGTTTTCTTTAAATTCTTGCATCATGAGTCCATCTAAATTTCTAGTTATAATTCTTGTTGTGATGCTTGAGTAATACTCTGCTCGTCGAGGAGTCGAGACGGTCAACAGAATGATGATGTAATATATCTTAAATCGATTCTTGATTCCTACGAGTTTTGTAAACCCTAGCAAATTCAAGAACCGACGACCCATTTCGTTGCGATGCTTTCTTGATTGATATCGCTCGAAGTTGGGGAGTTACGATCGTTTCTTGAAATTGCCAGAGGCTAGAATGTGGATGAAATCAACGAATGAACAAAGGTTAAACGATGAAACCCTAGTTTCATCAAGAAAGCCCTAACTCTCGTCGATCATCATCGATCTAGTATCAATCCTTCGAAGGACAAGAACACGAAATCTTTAGATTACATCACGTCTATCGATCCGATCGATTCCTACGAGCCTCATTTAGATTCTTGACATTTTGTTTGGAAATATTATCGAAACCCAATTCTTGATTGTTTATCAGTTTCTTGATTCTTGATTAAACTCGTGACACTTGAATCAATTGATAAATTCTTGAATCATGTTTTCTTTTCTTTTCGATTAACTTTTCGATTCAAACAAAGCAAATATAAAAACGAATCGCACAATCCCTGTGGACGATCCGCACTCACTTACAATCTACATCCGACACCGTAGTTGATTGCGGTCAAATAATTCTTTGATTGTGATTTCTTTACAATTTCCAACATACTACACATCAAGAATTCTTTTCAATCAAATGGCGCCGTTGCCGGGGATCATTTGATTTACTTACACAATCGAGAAATTCAAACAATCAAATGGCGTCGTTGCCGGGGATCGTGCGCTAATTCGTTTTCATTTTATAGTTTGAATTGAAAGATTTATTTCATTTTGATTTTTGAGATCAAAATTCGTGCAAACCCTAAACGATTTGTGGTGTTTTATTGCAAGGAAATCTGGAGCTGTTTGGCAATTGAGGAAAAATTTTGGAAAATTCCAGAGCGCTGGAGTTATCAACAGGAAGCTGCTGAAAAATTTTGGTGCATTGTTCCCATTGTTTGACCGCGGAAGGGCGGCAATAAGCCCCTATTGCGGCGGTTCCGCGGCTACCTGAAGCCTTCTCTGTGAAATTTTTCCTCTGTAAGTTCCTTACCTTCTCCTCTCTCCTCTGTTTAGCTCCAACTGACAATTTGCTGCAGGATTCTTTGCAAATAATCGCAGCTCGCAAATTGCAAAAGTAAATTTGTGCGTAATTTTGTTTCTTGGTTGTTTTGCATTATAAATACGGATATTAAGGGGCACGGCCAAATCCAAATTAGGTGGGGATTTCATTACCCTTCCTAGGCCCCGAAAACCACCAAACTTGCATCCGCATTGACCCACATTAACTAAAAGAAATCTAGAGATGACTCTAAAGACTGTCGCGCTCAATTAGGACAGAAGAAGGCCGTGGGTAATTCATTGCTTATCCGCGTTTTCCTGTGGTGCCTAAGTCGAGTGTGTCTAAGGCTAGTGGTTATTAATTAGGCCCACTACTTACGTAGTGGAGTACCTTCCTACTTACCTGGCACTTATCCGGCCACAGGGGAACAAAGAGGCAGTGGAGGATTCTATCCCGCGACTTGTCTTTTGGCAGTTAGGAGCGGTCTAGAGCCGGACCTAGGTGACCACTAGATTCTAGGGTTTGTGTGCTGCATTTGTTGTGTCGCATCATTTTTTTCAAAAATCCGTCCCTTTTTCAAAAGCAAACACCGCATTCATTTACCCCTAATTATAAGCCAACGCTGCCACTTGTACTAACCCTTTTTAGTACAAGATAGGCTGGACATGGGATTCTAGTGCCCGTTTAGTCCGCGTACCCTTTATCGACTCCGAAGTCGATATTTCTCCATTTACCTTTTCTTTACCTACTACCACGCCCACACCGATGGATCCGAATCCATCAAACTTCATTAACCCTAATCTGCCGCCGTCCGTTGGTGCGCAGAATCCACCCCGCATCTCTCTCCACGAAAGATGCTATCCACTTAGAGGCCCTCTTTCGACCTGCTTATCCACACCACCAGCCAATGGGGATAACTTTGAGATTAAGCCCCAGTATATCAATCTTTTACCCAAATTCCACGGACTCGAGACTGAGGACGCTTACGTTTTCATTACCAAATTTGAAAACGTATTCGCAATGATGGGTACGTCACAACTTTCAGTGGATGCGATGCGTCTACGACTTCTTCCATTTACCTTGTGCGATATAGCCGAGAAGTGGCTATATAACACTACCGCACACTCTATTACGAATTGGGAAGAATTCGTCGCTGCATTCCTTAAGAAATTTTACCCAATCCAAAAGACAGCTCGAATCCGTAGCGAACTGAATCTATTTGCCCAGCTCCCTACCGAACCATTTTCAAAATGCTTTGAACGTTTCAAAGATCTTTTGGTCCAGTGTCCTCATCACGGCATCCCGAGATGGGAGCTTTGCCGAATCATTTATGAGGGCATTAACTCAAACACTAAACAGAGCCTTGAAAACATGTGTCAAGGTACATTTATGACCAAGGATGATGGGGAAGCTTGGAAGTACTTAGAAGAGTTCGCTGAAAAATCACTACAGTGGGAGAGTGGAACCCAACCATTGAATAGGGGTGGTGTACACCAAATAGATGTGTCCATAGGTGTTCGAGCTGAGATGGCAGCAATGCAAAAGAAGCTTGACGCTATGGAACACAAATTTTCTGCAGCCTCCCTAAACCCAATGTCACTCCCCAAAACTGTTTGTGGGTGCTGTTCTGATCCGTCTCATTTAACGGAAGAATGTCCATTAAACTCTGCGTTTCAAGGTCATGAGCATTCTAATGCCGCATTTCAAAGACCTCGAAACGATCCATAATCTTCCACGTATAATCAGGGTTGGAGGAATCACCCGAATTTCGCTTGGAACCAAAACCAATCTCAAAACACGGTTCCAAACACGATTAATTTTCAAAGGGCTCTTCCTCCACCACAACAGCAACCCCTTCAACTCACTCAGCAACCCTACCGGTCACAAAATTTCCAAAACCAGGGCAACACTCCTGCACAGTCTAATCCTATGCAGTTGTCCTGTTCTGACGAATTCTCTCAATTCTCTCAAACCATGAAATCACTTTTATCAAATTTCATAGAGGTTTCGACTGAGGTTAGATCTTCCGTCAGTGAGATAAAGAAAAACTCAGCGTCCCAAGCTGAGAGTATCAGATCGATGGAAGCTGAAATCGCACGCCTAAAAGCCGAAATGAGTGCGAGAGAAAAAGGGAAACTTCCCTCTCAACCCCTACAGAATCCTGGGCATTACAATGTAAATGCCATCACAACGTTGAGATCGGGAAAAGTGCTGAACAATCATGTCGGGGAAGGTATTGATGATACTGAAAATCATGTCAACACCCCGGCTGAGACCTTTCCACACATACACACTTCTCCTTCTGATCCTTCTTCTTCTACCATACCACCTTCACGCGAGCCTATTCTCCATTTCCTACTAGGCTCGACACCTTCTCCCAACCCTTATAGTTCTCCACAGACGCTCCCCACACCTCTTTTGGGACCTCGTCTACCCCCTCTTCCTTCTCCTATGACGGACCCTGCGCTTATTGCGAAAGCTCCTTACCTGAACCGGTTAAGGGGTAACAGAACGAGTCCTCATATGGAGAAAATTATAGAAATGTTCAAACAGGTTAACATCAATATCCCTCTCCTAGATGCGATTCAACAAGTCCCCGCTTATGCGAAAATTCTTAAGGACTTATGCACTAGGAAGAGGAAGACTCAAGTGCCGAAGAAGGTCTTTTTGTCTAATAATATCAGCACTGCTTTTATTCCCCAGCTACCAAAGAAACGAAAGGACCCAGGATGTCCTACAATATCGATTTCTATTGGGGGTAAAAACATAAATCGTGCTCTTTTAGACCTTGGCGCAAGTGTTAACCTGCTCCCTTATTCTGTCTATGAGCAATTAGGGATTGGAGAGCTGAAACCTGCTCACTACACTCTCCAGATGGCAGACCGATCTATCACCAAACCAAGGGGTGAATTAGAGGATGTGTTGATAAAGGTCGATGAATTTGTTTTCCATGTAGACTTCATTATGCTCGACACACATCCTGTAGCAAACCCCCGGTGCCAAATTCCGGTGATTCTAGGTCGTCCTTTCCTTGCCACTTCCAACGCTGTTATAAACTGTAGAAATGGTTCAATGAACTTATCATTTGGAAATATGACCATTGAACTAAATATCTACAAAGTTGGAAGTCAGCCATCAGAACCCTCTGCTCATATTTTAGATGTGTGCTCTGTCCATGAGATCGCTCCCGATAGTTGTGGAGCTGAGGAACTTTGCTTTACTGATCTTGATGACATTACCACATCTCTGTTTGACTTTACACAAGATCTTAATGAGGACACTTTACCTACACTTGAGTCCTGCACTTCTGACTTTTCTCCACCCGAGTTTGTATCTTTCACAGGCTCTGAGCTTCTTTGTAAATCCAAAAATCACTCAATGATACCTCCTTCTATCATTTCTCCGCCTGAATTAGATCTCAAAATTTTACCGTCTCATCTGAAATATGCTTATTTAGGTAAGAAGGAGTCTTTACCGGTTATCATATCTGCTTCTCTAGCATTAGAGAAGAGAATGCACTTTTATCGGTATTGAGATCTAACAAAGAGGCGTTTGGTTGGAGTATGGCGGACATCAAAGGGATTAGTCCCTTGATAGTTGAACATCATATACATGTGATGGATGATGCCAGACCAACCCGAGAACCACAGAGACGGTTGAATCCCGTCATGAAGGAAGAGGTCATGAAAGAGATCGTCAAATGCTTAGATAATGGTATTATATACCCCATCTCCGATAGCCAATGGGTGAGTCCTATACATGTCGTTCTTAAGAAATCCGGCATCACAGTTATAACCAATGAGGCAAATGAGTTGATTCAGACACGCACCCAAACTGGGTGGCGTGTATGTATCGATTATAGAAAACTCAATGCTGCCACGAGGAAAGACCATTTTCCTCTACCATTCATTGATCAGATGCTGGAACGCTTAGCGGGACGAGAGTATTATTGTTTTATGGACGGATACTGAGGCTATAATCAGGTCCCCATCGCCAAAAAGGATCAAGATAAAACCACTTTTACTTGTCCTTTTGGTACCTTTGCTTACAGTCGCATGCCCTTCGGGCTATGCAATGCTGCCGCTACCTTTCAGCGGTGTATGATGGGGATATTCTCTGATATGGTAGAGAATTTCCTGGAGATCTTTATGGACGACTTCTCGATTTTTGGAGACTCTTTTTCCGATTGCCTTGCGAATCTTGACGCTGTTCTTAATCGTTGCAAAGAGAAGAACTTGACTTTGAACTGGGAAAAATGCCATTTTATGGTCCAAGAAGGAATTGTTCTTGGACATGTCATTTTACAGAAAGGCATTGAGGTTGACAGAGCTAAGATAGATGTCATTCAAAACCTCCCTCATCCCAAAAGCGTCAAAGATATTCGCTCTTTCCTTGGCCATGCGGGCTTTTATAGGAGATTCATTAAGGATTTTAGCAAAATTGCTAGACCTTTAACTCTTCTCTTGGCCAAGGATACGACCTTCCATTTTGACTCGGACTGCGAGACAGCTTTCGACTCACTTAAACACTCACTCACTTCAGCTCCCGTTTTATCATCACCAAACTGGGACTACCCCTTTGAGCTGATGTGTTACGCATCTGATTTTGCAGTAGGTGCAGTCCTAGGACAGCACATCGAAAAGATGCCACACGTGATTTACTATGCTAGTAAGACCCTGAATAATGCGCAAATCAATTATACAACCACAGAAAAAGAACTCTTAGCGGTTGTATTTGCATTAGAAAAATTCAGGCCTTACTTAATTGGCTCACCTATAGTTGTGTATACTGACCATTCCGCTTTAAAACATCTTCTGGCGAAGAAAGATGCAAAAGGTCGACTAATACGTTGGATCCTACTGTTACAAGAATTTGATCTTGTTATCAAAGATAAGAAAGGATGTGAAAACGTAGTAGCTGATCATCTTTCACGCATCATTTCTTCCCCTGTGACCCTGCCGATCAATGACTCGTTTCCTGACGAGCAACTCTTGAGCGTATCCAATGAACCATGGTTCAGGGATATTGTGAACTATCATGTCACGGGATTGATACCCAGCGATTGGTTGAAACAGGACAAATACTGCTTTCTATCCCAAGTAAAACACTTTTACTGGGACGAGCCCTATTTGTTTAAATATTGTCCTGATCAGATCATTCGCCGGTGCGTCCCGAATGAAGAGTTCAAGAGTGTTCTTTCTTTTTGTCATGATCAAGCCTGTGGGGGTCACTTTGGTCCTAGAAAGACAGCGGAAAAGGTTTTGCAATGTGGATTTTATTGGCCGACCTTATTCAAGGACGCATTTGAGCATTGCAAAACCTGTACACAATGTCAGTATACGGGTAGAATCTCGCAGAGGAATGAAATGCCTCAGCAACCCATTTTGGTTGTTGAAATATTCGATGTTTGGGGCATAGATTTTATGGGTCCTTTTCCCAACTCCTTTGGGAATCTGTACATACTGCTGGCGGTTGATTATGTTTCAAAGTGGGTAGAAGCCATTCCATGTCGCACTAATGACAAGAAAGTTGTCATTAAGTTCTTGAAAGAGAATATCTTTTCGCGATTTGGACACCCACGCGCTATTATTAGCGATAATGGGACACACTTCTGCAACGGGTCTTTCGAGACTCTGATGCGGAAATACTCAATCAACCACCGACTTTCTACACCCTATCACCCCCAAACAAGCGGGCAGGCTGAAATCTCAAACAGACAAATCAAACTTATCCTGGAGAAAACTGTTGCTAAAAATGGAAAAGACTGGTCGACCAAACTGACGGATGCTCGTTGGGCATTCCGAACTGCATATAAGACCGACCTAGGGATGTCTCCATATAAGATAGTGTTTGGAAAAGCATGTCATTTACCCGTCGAGATAGAGCATAAAGCATTGTGGGCTATTAAAGAAATACATTTTGATTTAAACCTTGCTTGCAACTTTCGGAAGCTGCAACTTAATGAGCTAAGCGAACTCCGCGATGAAGCTTATGATAACGCTGTGATCACAAAGAATAGGACTAAGGTTTTTCACGATAAAAACATTTTGAGGAAAACATTTTCACCTGGTCAACAAGTCCTTCTTTATGATTCAAGATTACACCTTCACGCGGGTAAGCTCCGATCTCGATGGAAGGGACCTTTTGTTGTGCGGTCTGTATATCCGCACGGGGCAGTAGAAGTAGAAAATGTTAAAAACGGCACCTTTTTCAAAGTAAATGGACATAGACTAAAGCCGTATTTTTCTACTGACCCCTCGGAGGAGCTCTTGTTCTTACAAGAGCCAGTTTATTGGGATTAAAATTCCTCCGTCTCACCTTCATATCCAGTATATCACTGCATCATCTTTTGAATGGAGGTGAGTAAAAAGAATAAGTTTGGAGGAAGTTCTTCACTTATATATTTTGCCCCCACTAATAATTCCTCCCAGATTTACAGGTTTTTCAGATATAGCTGTTGGCAACAGTGAGGACACTGTTGAAAACAAGTTTGGGGGAGGTTTGTGCTTATTTTTACATCATTTGCATATCATCTGCATAAGCACAAAACATTTCTTTAAAAAAAATCTATAAAAATTGAAAAATTTTCAAAACCCATAAAAATTTAAAAATTTTCAAGTATAAAAATAATTTTAATATTTACACTTTTTTGTATATAAATAAGATAATGAAAGTTTAGATAGTGAACAATTACATCCATGAGATTAGAAAAAATTTAGAAAACTAAGAAAATTAGAAGTTTTCTTATACAAACTAGTAATAAGTAGTTATGAGCCGTTGTCCCAAGGGTTAGTAAGATGAAGGACGTAACTAATTTGAGGATAAAAATAAGTCTGAAAAATAGTTTCTATTCTGGAAGCCAAACATTTTGAACGTTGATACCCTGCTATTCGCACTTACACACGTCTTGAAGCCTAGGATAGTAGAGGATACCTTGAAATGCTCTTGTCTTAAAGCCAAAAGTATGAAGGAAAAAAAAATGAAATGAAGAAAATATAAAGTGGTGAGAAAAATGGACACGGGTTTTGTTATCACCAAGGGAAATAAAAAATATATAGCGAGGGTGCTTCTTCACCTTGTGCCCTAAGGCCAACTGGTCTGGGAGTCACTGCTATGCCTGAGGTGGTGCAAGACGCGGAAAATACACCAAATAAGCAAGCACATGAGTAATCGGTCGGTTAGTACCTCAAGAAGTATTAACGGTCGCATGAAAGTGTGTGAGCAATCTCATCTAAATATTCATTAATTAAAAAGTACTGAGGCTGATGGGCAAGAGTATGATAGCTTGAATTGAATTCTCCGGGTGTAGGGATGTCTTTACACACACGCAGGGTTATATGAACGATGTTTGGAATAAAGATAGGAAAGAAAAATAAGACGATGTTTTATTGAGGGAGGACGTGATTTCTAACATCTTTTCATTACCATTAAGATAGGGCTCATGACAACCGAAAAGCTAGCTTAGTTGGAAACCCTAATTTTCAAAGCTTTTCTTTTACAATTCTTTTCTTTAAATGTAATATTCATGATCTTTCTTTTATTATTGGATTTTGTGGGTGCAATCCGCTAAAAACCCTCAGGAGACAACACTCCTCCTACCAGGGACACCTAGAGGTTTAAAGGCTTGTTGCACGTGCTCAGTGCAATCGTGTTGCCTATGAAAGTGTGCTAGTTAGTTTTTCTCTTTCTTTATTTTCTCCTTCTCTTTTTAATAAAACAGTTCGCTCGAGACGATCGAAATTAAGTTTGGGGGAATTTGATTAGTCGAAAATATTGTATATTTTAGCCGGCAATTTCCTCATCATTTGCATCCATATAGAAGTGTTCGGCATTCATATTTTACATATTAGCAAAACTATCGCAAAATATCAGATTACATGTATTAGACTCTAAAACCGACACTATAAAGGAAATTGACCACATTTCATGGCATCGCATCATCCCTACATTTGCGCAACACTTGTTTGGAGATCTGTGCAGGAAAATCCATCAGAAAGGCCAAAAATGTACATGGTACCGATCAAATGTTACGCCAACTCAATGATTTCAGTTTTGGTATCAATCCAAAGGGACAAACAAAAATCAACATATCAGAAGAAGCCCCAAATACCATCACAAGACCACACCAAAGATCCCAAGCTATCAAGCCACTACTTGGCCGCGGAACCGCCGCGCAAGCCGGCTTAGGCCGCGGTTCCGCGGCCGTCTTGCCACGTCAGCCATAAATTTTTGCTGCACAATGCTTCACTCTGGGCCCATATTCAGCTCATATACTTCAAACTCCAGAAGACTCCAGAGACTTCTGCTAGATCAACGAACTTTGGGGTCTACACTAAACTAGCCTATCATTCTAGAACCTTCTCCCTAACCCTAGCATAAACCCTAAGCTAAGCCTAACAAACTCTTTCTAGAAGTACTTCAACAAACTTTTGGAGGGAACTCAAAGGCTTAGGGTTTGGGTGCTCTATAAATAAGACCCTAGGCTCACTTGTAAATCATCTTGATTCATCTTGGAATCTAATCATTTTTTAGCCAATTTAGAGCCATTCTCTCTCTCTTCATCTTCTTCTTCCACAAATCTAGTGAGAGGATTTGTGTGAAACCCTAACCCTAATTCCATTCAAAAGCCAAGATCCCGAGTACCCATTCAAGCAAGAAGCCTTGCAACCTTTTAGGAGCCGAGCCGGTCTTCAACGGAGCAAGTGGTCTAAGCCGATTCGCGACTCACGGAGCCGAGCGAAGCCAAGTCGACAATTTAATTCTTCCTCTTGTAGTTCTTGAGCGACTGTAATCAAATTGTTGATATAAATAAATGGTGAAATTCTTTTATCTTGTTTTCTTTAAATTCTTGCATCATGAGTCAATCTAAATTTCTAGTTATTATTCTTGTTGTGATGCTTGAGTAATACTCTGCTCGTCGAGGAGTCGAGACGATCAATAGAATGATGATGTAATATATCTTAAATCGATTCTTGATTCCTACGAGTTTTGTAAACCCTAGCAAATTCAAGAACCGACGACCCATTTCGTTGCGATGGTTTCTTGATTGATATCGCTCGAAGTTGGGGAGTTACGATCGTTTCTTGAAATTGCCAAAGGCTAGAATGTGAATGAAATCAACGAAAGAACAAGGGTTAAACGATAAAACCCTTGTTTCATCAAGAAAGCCCTAACTCTCGTCGATCATCATCGATCTAGTATCAATCCTTCGAAGGACAAGAACACGAAATCTTTAGATTACATCACGTCTATCGATCCGATCGATTCCTACGAGCCTCATTTAGATTCTTGACATTTTTTTTAGAAATATTATCAAAACCCAATTCTTGATTGTTTATCAGTTTCTTGATTCTTGATTAAACTCATGACACTTGAATCAATTGATAAATTCTTGAATCATGTTTTCTTTTCTTTTCGATTAACTTTTCGATTCAAACAAAGCAAATATAAAAACGAATTGCACAATCCCTGTGGACAATCCACACTCACTTACAATCTACATCCGACACCGTAGTTGATTGCGGTCAAATAATTCTTTGATTGTGATTTCTTTACAATTTCCAACATACTACACATCAAGAATTCTTTTCAATCACAAGCCAAATCTCATAACCAAGAAATCACATGGTGGACGCACTGAAATATCATATCAAGAGAAACCGGGTTTTCAAACAATACATAGTTTTCTTGAAAATATCCCCCACGGTCCTCAAATCCATAATCACATGAAATCCATATCTCAATGCGTAAAATTCACGTAAAACTGATATATGCAACATAAAACATCTATATGAGCATATAAAGGGAAAACCGCTCTTTAAATGAATCCAGCTTTTTAGAATATATCTTGTGGTTCCGAAAACCTCCGAAAAACAATGCAGCATCATATAAGGTGTACATGTAATTGTAGCAAGGCTTAAGTATCTACATGTAAGATAGTATGTATGATGCAAGTCATAAGTGCAAGGATCAACAACTCAATATCATATATCAAACAATACCACTTGGGGTACATACAACTATAGCGAAAATATGCGGTGTACATGTCAATATGAGTGCATGATATACATGTAACTATAATAGACTATGTGGATGTACATGTCAATATGAGTGCATGATATATAATATAGCTATAGTAAGGTATACATGAAATGGAAAAAGTGTTACTACCTCAACTATTCCTGCCCAAAGCAATGTCACGTATGTAAGTATCAACAATAACTCATATGCACAATGGAATAAGGGCTACTACCACAACTATCCCTATCCACTACCGCGTCAACAATATATATCGGCTTGTGCGTGTCATGGCAATTACTGACGATGTGGGTGTAGCATAATATTTAGTGTCGTGCAACATGAACCGTCAGTAATGTATTATATCTAAAGGTACGAGTCAAGTACAACAGATAATGCTATGCAATGGCATTCATATGAAAGTAAAGAATATGCAAATACTATGCAGCTAACATATCAAATTCGCCCCGATGCATAACGCCATACGGGCAATTTCCCCGTAGATTTTAAATCTACTCACCGATGGTCTCGAGCTAAGAAAATCCGACCACCTGATTCCGCTTGTCCGCAGCACCTGAAATCCCTACTTGCGAACCTAAAATTTCATAAATACAACACATAAGCTAAATATCCTATAATGACGAAAAGACAACGAAACGCGATGAAAACGCCCGGAAAATTTCACTGCGCGCTTAGCGCATCTATCGCGCACGATACTGGCCAAAACCCTAATTGGGGTCGCTAAACTACAAAACACCAAGTCTGGACCCCGATCGTCCCGATCGCGCAACACAACACAAAAATTACGAGGAATACACTAGATATAACCTCGCAACTACCAAACGAACCCTACGTCGGAAAAACCCCGAAATCTAGTAAGCAACCTATCGCAATATTTCGCACTAGATTCAAGATAACGCATATCTAGCGATTACAAATACCTTAAAATAGCTTAACTAAACTATCTAAACATTTCCTATATTCTTAACACTCGCTAATTATGTTTTAGTAAAAACCTAGTAAGCAACTTTGCTTAATTTAACAAAGTATTCATTAGCAAAAATTAACATTTTCTACTAGGTTAATCTTTTCAAAAACACAATTTAACAGTTCCAATGAACACTAATCACTTAATCAAAATTTAACCTTAACATGAATTTCTTAAACCAAATATAATGAATTAATCATGATTTAAAAACTAAACTAAACACATAAATAGCTAACTAAATTAGCTAGTTTAAGATTAAAGCAAAAATATAAGGATTAAGGTAAGAATTATACCTCCCCAAGAACACAAAATGAAACTTAATCCAACATCTTAGGATTAAAAACCAAGCTTTGTTGAAGATCCATGAAGGATTAGTGAAGGAAAAATGGTTTAATTTTTATATAAGAATTTTTGGATTTATTTTTGTGTTTTTGATTGAAAAAGAGTGAGAAATGAGCTTGAAAATTGAAATGAGCAGAAATGGGGATGAGGGTCGGCCAAGGAGGGATGGGGGGGTATTTTTGTGAATAATTTGTGAGGAAATAGCTAGGAAAGAGAGTAATTAATACTAATTAAAGCTATTTTGCCACCTTTCACTCTTTTCTTTTCTTTTTAAATCCAAATCCTTTTGCACAAAAGAAATATCTATATATTTAAAAAGAAGTTTCTAAAATAATTCTAGTGACAAAATTAATTTATTCACAAGAGGAAAATTTTCCCGATTTACGTGCACAAAATACCGCTTAAAATAATATTTTATTTGGGAAAAATTCTATCTGAACAAAAACCTCCCAAATACTCCCAAAGTTCGCGCACAAGCTTTTTTTTAGCCAAACTAGGTGCCGGTAAGCTTATACGGTCGTTTGATCGAAATCGGGTTAAAACGGGAAAAACCGACAATTTTGGCCTAAAACGGGAAAATTCGCAAAACGATTTCTAAAACGTTACAATTTTACAAGTGGCTCAATAAATACCAAATACTAGCCATTACATAGCTAGAATATGTATATTTAATTTTATATTAAAAGATATTTATATCTTGTTTTTTTACGGAAAACACCCGTCATTTTACCGATTATCCGAAATTCCATCTGAACGATTTTCAAAACGTTACACCGAGACCTTTATAAGAAAATCAAACATATACATTAACCTAGTTTGACTTATAGGAGACCACCACGAGAAGACGAGACCCAAATCCAAGGTGGGGCCGGCGGGGGCGGTTACTGTAGCAGTTAGGTCGGTTACTGTAGCAGATTTGGTGTTGGGGTTTTTCCAGTAGCTCACATACCTTACAACATAGCTACTGTATTTTTTGTTTGTTTCCAGATTACCTGAGCAAGAATCTGGGAGTGATTCCCTCAGTTGATGTATTATGTTTTCCGGTATTTGAAACTTGGTTTTGATATTTGAATTTGGATTTGGATGTTTGTACGTCAACGACGAGGGTTGTTTTTGCATGCGTAAGATATATGTGTTGATTTGTATAGGCAATTCATGTGCCGTATAGGAAATTCGTGTGCTGTATCGGTTTTCGGACCTATAGGCAATTCGTGTGCCGTATCGGTTTTCGGACTTGGTTTTCATAACATTGCGATATGTGTTGATTTGTAGGTACCCACGCGTGGATTCCGAGACGACGAAGCACATCGACTGCGGCTGAACAAGGAGTTCCGCAGGTGAGTAAATTTATATCTACGGGGGAAGTCGAGTGGGTGGCGTATAGCATCCCCGCAAATTATAAATGGAAACCGATATATAGAATATGGTTAGAGAAACCATGTGAGAAACTTATGGATATGGTTAAAAGAGTTAGTAAGCGATGAGATAAGATAATATGAGCGGATATGATTGATATAAGATATGAAACGAGATGTATAGGGATATGACATGAGATCGATGAATATGATAAGATTGAGATAGCTGTGTTATGAGACCGGTAAAATAAGATATATATATATATATATATATATATATATATATATATAAGATTACTTGATGTGAGATATTGATGTGATGAAAAGAGTATACGATGAGATATGATGACTTGGTTTGATATGTCATTATACGGATGCGAGTCGATATGAGATAATTGATACCTTTGTCGGTCCCATGATATGAGATGGATACGGATGTGGCATGAGATATAGGTATATACATATATAATGATGTGAATAATGAGTGATATGCCGTACGAGACACTAGGTCCGTACCCTCATTGTCATATAGGTTGATAGGATCCCCAATTATTTAATGACGCCGTATGATGGATACCGTACGTGATGAGTTTTATTTGATGATTGATCCATACCCTTGACTAGAGGATGTTGTACGATGGATTATACCGTACGTGATGTTGTGAGGCTGGATGCTGTTTGATAGATTCATCGACTTGGATATGTTATAGATACGTATACCTTATAGAATTTCTCTTACGATGTACTTTATGCTGCGTTCATGTTATTCTTATTGCATTACATATACTTGTGCTAGTACACCTACACAATTATCGATGATGCGTATGTTACACTTACACAGATTGTCGGCTCACACACTTTCATCATCGATAATTGCTATGTCACTTACACAGTAGAATTGTCACATCATTATGCATGATATATTGCTATGCTCACATCACTATACTATGTCGTATGATATACTTGATATGCTCACATTTCTGTTCTATGTTTGCATACATCATACTTTATGATTATACGCATTGAGATGCTGTTTTCATGAGATTCTGGATTTGAGAACCGTCGTTATATTTCAAAGGAAATTATGTATTGTTTTAAAAACTCGGTTTCTCTTGATATGAGATTTTGAGACGTCCATCATGTGTTTTCTCGGTTATGAGTTATGTGATACCCGATTTGAGGAGCTGGATGAGGTCGTTTGCGTGTACATGGTGGACCCGGTATGGTACCCCGGGGCAAGAAAAGTATGTTGTGAGTAGACGATTGTAATTTCAGAAAAAATAAAATATTATTTTTGAAATTTAATATTAAAATAATATATTTCGCGAAAACTACCTGATTTACGAAATTGAGATTTTCGTAAAATGGTATAAATATATACCAATATTTATGAAATAATTAGAGATTAAAATGATTTATTCTTTTAAAAATATATTTATTGGATTTGGCATTTTTATAATTAATTATATGCAGTTTATATAAAAATTGATTAGTGAACTACTAATCGCGATTAGGCCAAATCCGTATTTTCACATTTTCCATAGTTAGTGCACCATGACATGTTGCATTTGTTGCATGTTGTTTCATTTGTGTTGTTTTATTGGTGTTATGTGTATTATTGTGAGAAGGAAAAAGTGAAAAGGAAAAAGAGAATTATTGGAGAGAGAGTGTGTGTTTTCCATGATGAGGCATGGCTTGAGAGGGGTGAGAATAAGAGAGAGAGAGAGAGAGAGAGAGAGAGGGCCGCCATCTTTCCCCTCCCCATTATTTTCTTCAAGCTCCCCCTCACCTCTACCCTCATGTTCCATCTCCAAATCCTCACCAAAACCCTATACTCCCTTAACAAAAGTTGATCCCCACCTCATCCTCAACACATTGGACCAATCAAAGTTGGATTTTGAAGACTTTGAAAAACTCAAGAAAATTCTTGAGTTGCCAAATGAGGTATATCTCCTTTCATTTAGTTTAGTATAAAGTTTCCTAGCTTCCTAGTTTAGTTTAGAGTTAAACTTGTTTAGATTAGTGATGTTTGGAAAATTCCAAGAGTGGGTTAAGTGATTTTGTGGATTTGTGATATTTAGGGGCTGTTTACAAGACCCTAGTGTTGATTTTATGGCCAAGAACTGAGAATAGAACCCAAATTACGAACTAAGGAATTTACCCGTGTCGGTTTTGTGAAGTTGTGTTGGCCTACAGGGAATCTGGGGCAACCTGGAATGATTCTGAGTTAAACAAACAAGTCCAGTGACCTATATTATTGACCAGAAGACCACCACCCAAGTTCGAACCAGTTCCACCACAGTATGGTCGGCGAGCTCGGAAAATAGGGAATTGTCACCGGATTTTTGTGAGGCTATGGTGTTGAGTTTTTTGCTGTAGCTTTCTTACCCTATATCGTACCCCCTGGACTTGTTAGTTTAGTCCTAATTTAACCTAAGATAAATCTGGGAGCATATTGGGTTGGTTTTGGATATGTTTTCCGATATTGGGATTATTTGTTGTTGAGATTTGATATTGTATTTTGTCATTGGATGTTTGTACGTCAACGACGAGGGTAGTTTGGTTGTTTTGCAAGCGTAGGCTATAGGTTCTAACCTATGAGCGTACCGTGTGCCGTATTGGTTTTCCGGACTTGATTTTAATAGCTTTAAGATTGTGTATTGATTGTAGGTACCTTCGCATGGATTCCCAGACGACGAAGCGCATCGACTACGGCTGAACAAGGAGTTCCGCAGATGAGTAGATTTATATCTACGGGGGAAGTCAGGTGGATGGCGTATAGCACCCCCGCAAATTATAAATGGTAACCGATATATAGAATATGGTTAGAGAAACCATGTTAGAAACTTATGGATATTGTTAAGGAATTAGTAGGAGGCAAGATATACCACGACCTAAGTTATAGTTAATGGTTTTAGAAGGAAATGATATGATAGAAAGGATGTCTCGAATTGATATGTATGGATAAGAAACGTGAATGTGAATCACGATACGTAGTTGCAAGAGAGTAAGTATGAGATTAATAAAATGACTTGATGTGAGAGATTGATGTGATGAAAAGAGTATACAATGAGATATGATGACTTGGTCGATATGTCCTTATACAGATGCGAGTCGATATGAGATAATTGATACCTTTGTCGGTCCCATGATACGAGATTGATATGGATGTGACCTGGGATATAGGTATATAGATATATATAATGTTGTGAATCATGAGTGATATGCCGTACGAGACGTTAGGTCCGTACCCTCATTGTTATATAGGTTGATAGGATCCCTAATAGTTTAATACCGCCGTACGATGGATACCGTACGTGATGAGTTTTACTTGATGAT
Organism: Agapanthus africanus; assembly: GCA_030015575.1. Taxonomy (NCBI): domain Eukaryota; kingdom Viridiplantae; phylum Streptophyta; class Magnoliopsida; order Asparagales; family Amaryllidaceae; genus Agapanthus; species Agapanthus africanus. The sequence goes on along the minus strand of JASDDO010000016.1, from coordinate 192,236,875 downwards.
TGATCCATACCCTTGACTAGAGGATGCCGTACGATGGATTATACCGTACGTGATGTTGTGAGGATGGATGCCGATTGTTAGATTCACCGACTCGGATATGTTGTAAATACGTATACCTTATAGTGTTGAGCTTACGATTTACTTGCTGCCACGTTCATGATATTCTCAATGCATTACATATACCTGTGCTAGTACACCTACACCATTATCGATGATGCGTATGTTACACTTACACAGATTTGCCGGCTCACACACTTTCATCATCGATAATTGCTATGTCACTTACACAGTAGAACTGCCACATCATTATGTTATGTTGCACGATATACTTGCTATGCTCACATCATTATGATATGTCGCACGATATACTGATATGTTCACATCACCGTTCTATGTTGCATGATATACTGATATGCTCACATTTCTGTTATATGTTTGCATACATTATGCTTTACGATTATATCCATTGAGATGTTGTTTTCATGAGATTCTGAATTTGAGAACCGTGCTTATATTTCAAAAGAAAGTATGTATTGTTTTAAAAACCCAGTTTCTCTTGATATGATATTTTGAGACGTCCACCATGTGTTTTTTCGGTTCTGAGATTGGCATGTGAAACCCGATTCGAAGAGCGGTACGCACCGTCTGCTGGTACATGGTGGACCCGGTGAGGTACCTGTTAGTGTATATGCCCTAGAGGCCATTACTGTATCATACTAGTTTGTATATTACTTAATGGAAGCTTGGGATATTCACCTTGTATAAACAATCTTGCTCAATATAGTAGTATGCTACTTGGTTTGTTTCTACTTCAATATGTACTTGTGTTTATTTCAGTATATCACTTATACGCATTAGTGGAGCCCTTAGGATCTTTGCTTGATTACCAGCGTTGTGATGGCAGTCACACTAGTGGGGGCTGGGTAATCTATAAGCACATCCTTATACAGGTCCCTAGTCGCAGGACTATCGAGACAGGGCATCGATACTCCGGAGTAGACTAGCGTATGCGCTTCTCATCCCAGTGTGGGAGATGGTCTGTCCCACAGCCATCAGTACGTCGTACTGGAGATAGTATGCGGGTGCTCGTTGGGTTACGATTACACTGGACAGGACTCGTCGGGAACTGACAGGTTGGTATTATACCTATCGTCAGTTATCAGTTCCCAGGTGACATGAGTACAGCTTAGTCCGCTGACTTGACACTGGCACTTCGCCTCGAGTGTGTTCCCACTGCACTTTGATCACTACCCTACCACGGCTCAAAGGAGTCATGCAAACAGGTGGCGGTTGGGTGCAGTCCCGAAGCATTTGGAGGCAGTGACGGTTAGACAGGATTCGTCTCTCCCGGTAATAGGGGTTGACATCGCGCTGTGTCTAGGAGAGCCATTACACGAGTAGTCCCTGGCCAGGGCAAGCGAGATATACTGGTAGGTTTCCAGTGTTATCTCAGGGTGTTTTGGGCTTCACTCCGACACGACTTGTACCGCTATTAGGGGACTGACGTTTTACCGCCCCCTAGGCCCGACATGCAATGTATTAGACGAACAGACCAGACTGTACGGAGACTGTCACATTCAGACTCAGTAGGAGTTCAGATGGGGTTTCACCTCGTCAGCCTTCTTGTCGGCATCTACCTGGGGACCGTTACGCACAGCTAGTGCCGCTTGCGGTCTGTGGTTAAACCCACTGCCAGCGTAGTGTCGAGTCTTTAGAGTCCCACACAGAGGGTATTCGCCTCTGGGCAAAACAGAGTAGAGGTCGCATGGTTTTGCGACAGGGTTCGTTCTCATCCGCGCACTTGTGCACGTTTGGAGTCCGGACGGATATTACTGGCTGGCTCTGGATTGAGTCAGATACCGGTATATGTTTTGGGGTTGCTTTTATCTCTCAGTATTCATGTTCCTCGGAACAAGAATGCAGATGTGTATGCACAGTTATTTGAGGAGGAGGAAGAGGACTTTCATTAGGGTTTCGGAACGGGTGCGTATGCACAGTTGACAGTCGTCTTTTTCCAAACCCTAATGGATTTATGTTATATCAATTAATAATATATAATAAAATGAAATTGTGTCATGGTTGGTTTTTTTGTTGACTTGTTGACCATGGTTGACTTGTTGACCATGGTTGAAGTTTTGACCATCATCATTACAAAAGAAAGATGCTCTTTGATTCTAGCAAATTCATTTAATGTTTGAAATGATAATGGTCATTCCAAAACCTTCCATCAACCTTTTCATTTTCATTATTATTATTAATTTGATAATTCTTTTACTTTTTGGTTATGGTTGCAAAAAGAAAAGAGCTCATTCTATCATTTAGCTTCTCTCTCCTCACATCATCTTCTTCTTCCTCTAGCAAAAGGAGAACCCTTCTCATGTGTTGAGAATCCCTCTCCTTAAAAGAAAAGCACCCTTTAGACACTCTCTACTCACTCTAGGATCAAAGGTTTAGCAAGCCGAAGATTCTAGTTCTCTCCAAGTTCGAGAAAGAGCCCGAAAGTTGAACCCTCACGTGGATCCATCTTCGACGGAAGAAGGCGACGAGAAGAGAACCATCAACCTCTACTAGGTTTCAAGAAGAAGGAGTTCAAGTTAGGTATAACCACTTTGCCGAGTAGTTAACTCTCCTTTGCATGTTTGCTAGTTTAGTTTAGAAAAGATCCCGACTTTGTTAGTCCATGTTGCCCCATGCGCTAAAAATTTGATTTTTATACCGTTTCCGCCTCCCCGTAAGAACCGGGGGTCGCAACGTGGACTTACAGTGGTATCAGAGACTAACTAAACTTAAACTAGCTTGGTAGTGAAGTGTAACGAAGTTCGGAACCGAAAAATCCAAAAACCAAACTTTTACAAAACCCTAGTTTCTGTTAAAAAATTTTCTGGTCAAAACGAGATTTGTTATACACCTAAAATCGGCTCAGGGTTTTGTGTGAACACCCAAGAAAAACGATCGCATGATTCCCTTAAAGCGCCGCGGTTCCGCGGCAATAGGTGGCTTAGGCCGCGGAACCGCCGCCGTTTTGTTTCCTCTTGTGATCGTTTTTGGTGCAGTGTTCTCCTGGTAGGGTTTTGGGATTTTTAAGATATATTATATGTGCCCAGATTTTCAAGAATAGAAATTTGTTTTTTGGGGGCCTATAATTCCGTATTTTTTCCGAACTTCACTACACTTGGACTGCATTGGTTATATATGTGATGTTTGAATGTATTGAACGTCGGCTAATCGCTATAAGTCGATTAGTCAGGGTTATACATTTCTGTGATCTGTGTTTGATATTGGAATGTGTATATGAATGTGTTGGACTGTCGCGGGTGAATAGCCGGGGTGGATGTGAGATGAGCTTTTGTTTTTCTTTCATTCATTGTAAATGTAAATTGATGTAATATTATTATTTGTTTGGCCGCACAACCGGGTCGGGGTTGTAGCCGTCATTGTATAATTCTTTTTACTATTTTTGCTCCTAGGATAGACCCATGGAGGGGTGCACAAACTGCCGAGTACTTGGCGGGTAGTTTGCCGCACCCATAGGGGTCTTGGGTGGGGTATTGGCTATTCACCGCGACCGTGTAATCCGCTTTTCGTTGCAGGCTCGAACGGATTGCGGATTCCTAGTATATCCAATGTATTCATCTGTGATCTGTAATGTCTATCATTGCTATATTTATAACTATTTATGCGTTGCTTATGTTTTACAGCCGCGCTAGCCCAGCCCCCGCTCTATCGTTAGTTAAGTAACCTAACGGGTGATGACGGGGCCCCGTGGCGAATGCGAATGGCATAAGCGTACGTCATATTTTGGTTGTTTTCTGCAATGGTAGGATTTAAATGATGGGACGCATTAAAAGAACTAATGCAAGAATATCACGCATTAAAAGAACTAATGCAAGATAATAAACCAAGCTAAAGTCGTTGGAACACTTTCGAAAAACCACTCGGTTCTTTTCAAAACTAACTTTTAAATGCGGAGCTTGAGCCACTCCTTCTAAAAGCTATCTCGTTCCGTCGACTATATCAAGTTCACTACGTTAACGGTTTCGCCAAAACCATTCGTATGTTGGAGATAATGCCCACAGAGTCAATTATTGGATCACAGGTACGTGATTGCAATGATTGATGGAGGACCTATCCCGGTAGGACAGTCTTACTCGAGATGATAGTATGCTATCTGGTTTACCTTTATCATCGTGTACTGTTTTAGGTGACCTGACACGTCGCTATTACACGTTGATAGAGCCCCTAGGATTCTTGCTTGACCACCAGCAGTATGAGGGCGATCATATAAGTGGGAGCTGGGGTCTATAAGCATATCCTGAAATGGTCCCTAGTCGTGTGAGTTTCGAGACAGGGCATCGATACTCCATAGTAGACTAGTGTATACAGTCGAGACTCCGACGAGGGGCGGTGGCCGGTCTCACAAGCCACTGGTGTCAGTTGGATCACCTAAGATGTATACAGGTGCTCATTGGGTTATGAGTACACCGGACAGGACTCGCCGGGAACATGTCAGTTGGTCATATACCAGACGTTAGATGGCAGTTCCCTGGTGACATGTGTGCAGGTTAGTTCATCGACCTGGGGATCGTCATTTGTCTTGTGTGAGTTCCCACTGTACTTTGATTACTACCCTACCACGGCTCAAAGGAGTCGTGCAAACAGGTTTTAGTTGGGTACAGTCCCGAGCCACATGGAGGCAGTGAGCGTATCTTCAGGGGTTCGTCTCTCCCGGTATTGGGGGTGAGGTCGTGTTGTGTCTAGGAGAGCCATTACACGAAGCCCTCGGCCGAGGCAAGGAGATTTACTGGTAGGTATTCCAGTAGTATCTCAGGGTGTTCTGGGCTACACTCCGACACGACTTGTACCGCTTTTGGGGGTCTGACTTTTACCAACCCCCTAGACCCGCCATGCGATGCTCATAGACGAACGGACCGGACTGTACGGATATTATCACTGACAGACTCGGTAGGGTTGTCAGGCTGAGTTCACTCACAGACATCCCTTTTAGTCAGTACCTGGTAGCCCGTTACGTATTGGCTTATACCTCTGACGTGCTAGTGGTTAAATCCACAACCAAGGTGTTGACGAGTATTTAGAGTTCCCCACATTCAGTTACTCAGCTTTCGGGCGAAAGGTTGTAGAGGCCGTATGGAGATATGGCAAGGTCCGATCAGATACGTGCGGTATTGCACGGATCAGGATCGGACAGTTTGTACTATAGGCCGTATGGTTATATGGCAGGGTTCGATCAGATACGCGCGGTATTGCACGGATCAGGATCGAACAGATATTACTAGCCGGTTTTGGTATAAGCAGGATTCTAGTATAGTACAGTGGAGATTTTGTCTCATTGCATTTGTATTTCGGTCGAAATACAGATGCGGGTGTGTATGCACAGTATCGGGGTTTTCCTGTAATTTATTACGGGACCAGTTTTCTGGAGTTGCCAGTTTGCTTTCCGTTTCGGCCGATTTCCTTTGTTCCGTTCATTGGCCGAAGATTGGTGGAGGAGGGTTTATTTGCATTGTTGCAAATAAACATTTGTGGAGGGGGTCTTTGCATGTTATCATGTCATGATACTTGTCCCATCATTTGACTTGATCTCTTCATGATGGCTTGACTTTGTAAGCATCATGGTTGTTGATGATGAGGTTAGTGGTAGGTGGTTGAGTGTGGGTTTTGATTTGGTAATCATTTCCTTTTGCATGATAGTCTTCTCTCTCTCTCCATTGGTATTATTGGATGGTTTTTTTCATTCTATCATTCTTCCCTCTCATTCTCACTCTCCTCTCTCTTATGGTGGCCGGCCAAGCATGGAAGGGGGGGTTTGCCCATTTTTGTAGTGGGGATTTTTGCTCTCTAGTTGTTAGAAAAATCCCCTAGTTCCTCCACATTGTTCTTGTATCATCCCTCCACTAAAATGGCATCTCCATAAACCCCAAATGAGACATAGTAATCCACACTATATTCTACAGCATATCTTGGGCACGTCGAGTAGCCGGCTTCGTGCCCGAGTTGCCTCGGCATTGAGGTGGGAGCCCGTAAAAGAAGTAGGCGATGTGGTGCACTTCCGGCGACGAGAAGGAGACGGGACATTCCGCAGGAGGTCGGGACGACGACGAGAAGACCGGAGGACTCGGATCTGTAGGTATACTTCTCATCCCTATCTTGTTAGTTGCTTAGACTTGTTAATGGTTACGATCCGGATGTTTAGTGCGCGGTGGTGCCGGTTTGCTAAGTCCGCAAAATTAAAGTTCATCACCGCTTCCGCATTCCGGCGTCGGATTGACGGCCGGGGCGCCGCCGTGCACTTACAGTGGTATCAGAGCCTCGCCATTAACTTAGTCTAGCTTTGTGTAATGTGTTTGCATTTCCGATCGATCAAAAAGTCAAAAAACCCGTATTTTGTCGCATCAGTTTTCTGTTGGAATTTTTTAGTTTCGAAAAATTTTTCAGGTTGTAAAATATTGATGTACTGGAAAATCTAAGAGCTCTGTAAAAATTCGATGAGGTGACTCCACAGTGGGAGCGCGGAACCGCCGCGAAAACCCCCTTCCCGCCGCCCTTCCGCCGCACACTGTGGGGATCACTGCACCAATTTTTTACAGAGGCTTTCTGGGTTTAAAATTGGGGTTTTGGAATGTTAAAATTGGGCCCAGGTTTTCTGTGAGTGCTACAGTTTTGATTGGGGGCCCACTTGTTAATTTTTGGTCAATCGGAAAATTATAAACACATTTTTCACAGTATTTACATTATATCTGCGACCGTGAATGTCACTCGATCGGTAAATCCAGTCTAACTGCTATAGCCCGGTTAGACGGATTTGCGAACGTGACTTTCACGTTGATGTTCTATGTTTATGCTGTGATGTTGCGGATCGGTCGGTGGGGATAGCCTGGATGCAATGCTAGTACAGTTGTGGTTGTATTATGTACATTTGATATTGCGGGGCGAGCGTCCGACATGTGGACTGCCGTCACTGCCATTTTGTATTATTAATTTGGGGGCACGACCTGGTTGCTGTCGATGTACCCGTTGTATGTATATTTTACATTCTGTACTAGGATTACCCCGCGGCGGGGTGCACGGATAGCCGGGTTCCAGAGGGCAACAAGCCCGCATCTCATGGCATTGAGACGGAGGGGGCTTCACTCTAGGATTGGCGGGCTATTCGCCGCACTCGTAGGGGGTACAGGTTGACCCAGGAGGGGTGCCCAAGTTGCCGGATTCCGTGAAGTGCAGGGTGGTCCATTCACGGTACTGAAAGGGGCTGCCTCGCTTCTGGTTTTGGCGGGTGACTTGCCGCGCCCGTAGGGGTCTAGGATTTCATTGCACAGGCTATCCACACGACCAGGGGAACGTCGGGTTTCAGTAGTGGCTCTGTGAAACCCGGGGATCCCAGATATCTGTATTGTTTCTGTGATGCTGTACATTTCTGTGATGTTGCATTTCTTTTCACGCCTTGAGCGAAATATAATATATTGGTATATATATTAGTAGATGTTGTATATGTTTTACATCCGCGCTAGTCCAGTCCCCGCTCTGTCGTTAGTTAGCTAACCTAACGGGTAATGACGGGACCCAGTGGCGAATGCGGATGGCATATACGTACATCAGTATATTTTCGTTCTTTTTGGTGTGATCAATTGATGGGACTGCATTGATTCGGATCAATGCAAGTTAAAAACAAACCTAATCTGATGTTGTTGGAACACTTTTCAAAAAGCTGTTATTGCAAAGACGTTCACTTTTGTTTTGCATCGTGATATTCAGATGGAATATCCTGCTCCTCAGTCGACGAGGCAAGGGCCGAGATCCCTTCACCGGGAGTGACCCCTTGGACAAAAGTTTGCGTCGGGGCATTAACTTCACTATAGCCGATTATTTTGCTTTGCATCGCGGTATTCATTTGGAATATCCTGCACCCCATTCTACGGGGAAAGAGCCGAGATCCCTTCACCGGGAGTGACCTCTTTAGCGAAGGTTTTCGTCACTATATTTTAAAAAGCTATCCGTTCCTTCGACGATATCAAGTTCTTTACGTTAAAGGTTTTCGCCAGAAACCATTCGTAGCCCTCCGTCGTTTCATATGGGTAGTCAATAGTATTCAAGCTGTGTTTGTTGGCCAAAGTCAAGGCACAGTGTTTGGTAGCTGTTGGTTATTCATATGCAGCATAGATAGATGCGTTAGTTTGGGACAGTCGTATAGCCTTGTTGGCCAAAGTCAAGGGCTTGTGCGGGTGGATTCGAATCAACCTGGAGAATGACGGGTAGAACTTGACATGTGACTTATGATTTGTTGGCCAAAGTCAAGGTCATAAGAGCATGGGGCAGAAATCACATCGGGAGTTTCAAAAGAACCGAAACTTGCCAGATATGCGCATACCTTCTGGAGTGTGATACCGTGAGCGGATTCCGTCACGTTATCATGCGTTGATAGTTGGATCCCGATTCCCACTGATGAGTTGGTATACTCCTTGGGTAACCCCGACTAATTCTTCTTTCAGGTTTGGAGGAGAATTTGAGGTACAGTGGGAGGATTCCAGATTAGATAAATTGGTAACCATTCTGATCTAGGTTAGAGTGCACGCTAAGTGTTTCTTTTCTCTCTCTCTTTGGCAGCGACCATTGACCCGACCCTAAGACTATGACTCAGTGACCAAGTTGACCGAACCTTCTTAAACACTGGCTTTTGGATTGTCAGAGTTGCGAACCTCATTGCCACTCCTACTTTTACCCTTTTCTCCAGGACACCCCGTATTGCTACGAATGTCCACTTCCATTGGACAAAACCATCGTATGGTTAGATACGAACTCGAAGGGATTTATTCGAGGATGGTTTCCGGTTCTGGAGAAAATGGATAGGATTATTCAGTTGTCTTTTCCTTTTACCCTCTCTCAGGTTATGAGTACTCCTTGGTTTAGGGGTAGTACACCTATTACGCAAATTGGATTGTCTTCTTCCAAACCTTAGGCTGGTGCCGACCGGTAGGGAATGAAGAAAACCAATTAGCATAACGATGGTGTGCAGAAGGTATTAAGTTAAGACAAAGCAAGGGATTAGTAAGAGGGCAAAGTAAATTGACAGATATTCACGACCAAACCAAGTATTCCTTCGCCAATCCTAAAATCACCTTTGTATTTCTCCAGGACACTCCGTATCACTACGAAGATCCACAGTTTATTGGATACTCCATCGTATGGTTATATACGAACTCGAAAGGAACTTGTTCCTGTTCGGGGATGGATTCTGGTTCAGGAGAAATAGGAATAAGATTTATTCAGGTGTCTTTTATCTTCACCTTCTCTCACATTGCGAGTGTTCCTAGGATTGGGACAGTACACCCATTATGCTTATTGGATAGTCTTCTTCCAAACCATAGGCTGGTGCCGAACAGTAGGGAAGAAAGAAAACCATTTGGCCTAAAGGGGTGTGCAGAAGGTAATGACTAAAGACATATGAAGGGATTTGGAGAGGTGGCAAAGAATTATACGGTTACAGTCGTGAATCTGGAAGAGGCATTACTAGGAATACCGGGATACCCCATCGAGACATTTCAATGTTTCAGCTTCACTCTGTACTGTTAAAGGAAAACTGATTTCCCAGTTAGACACTTACTCCAGGGTATGTATTTACCAGGTTTGTTTCTCACATCTGTATGGTTTTACAGATGATGAGTGGGAGTAGGTTATTGGGAATTAGGTGATTATCCTCATTATATCGGGATTCGTTGTAATCGGTGATATTTGAGGAAATCACCTGGGCTGTTTGCCAGTCGGCAAATATTTGGTTTTGAATATCCGCTTTTATGCACCAATTTCAAATTGATATATCTGTACGTCTATTTTCATAGAGTGAGATATACCTTTCTGAAATTATGTCGATGACATTTACCTATACCAGTGGATGGTTAGGTAAGGAGCATTAAACAGCGGTGTAATTCTTCTTAACCATAAGTACAGTTTTCAACCTACGACACACAGTGAATGAGTTATCAAACTTAAGGGACTTATACACAGTATTGTATGTTGTCCAGGGTCCATCAGGACAGAGGGGTTGGTCCTCGTACTGTATTCGGTTTACTTATGACTTCTCTAGTTTTTAGACAAGTGTTTCGTGGAAACACATGGTCCGAATTTTGAGAAGTTATAGGTATTTGAATAGAGTAGAGAACCAGGTATAGCAAGTATCGGGATTCTTCAAAGTGATCGAAGATGTAGATACATGTGTATGGTATTCAGTTGAAAGTAATGATTAAGAGATCTTGCTTCTCTTTCAGGTTACTCATAATTGGAAGCATTCCTAAGTTGAGTAACGCTGATCAGCCTCCTTCCATTTAGTTGACATGCACTGGGGACAGCAGCATGATTTGAATCTGGTTCAATTAAATCAGTGCCTCTGGTTCTATATTGGATATAGTACAGTTCATATCTTAACATTGTTAAGGTACGGGGAGTTGTCCGGTTTATGCTTAAAACCAGACATTGGACAACTCAAGGCACGTTTCTGTAATGGTTGTTTGTGGGTTGACCCAGGCTATGACGAGGGTTAACTTTCTACCATCTGGATGAACAATAGCAATATTGTTCTAGACTCGCCACAGTTTTATTAAAAATGGATTTTTTCAGAAAACAGTAGTGGGAGTATGGTAGAACTGGAAGTGATTCCAGAACCACAAACGATTACCGAAGATTTGATAAGGAACCTAAAGATTCAATCTGGATTGACATTCCATTGGCCACTCCGCAGATAAGGTGGGTAACTTCAGGCGCCCGAGAGGTACTCCGGTATCCTCAAGGACGGTGACAGGGAAGTTCTTGTTTACCCACAATTGCCATTGCTGTTGTTCCAGGTTACGAGACCCGGCAGGAGGATGAGTATAGCGTCGTTCTGAACTCGCTTCAGAAGTGTACGTGTATATGACTCTGCCAGAGGGTTGTCGTAGACAGTGGGAGCAGCGGAAGCATTGGTGGACAAGTAGCTTATGTCTATTTATAGACTAAAGCAGATGTAGCGGAGATAGATCATCTATTTCTGACGTGACAGTCATGGGTTTGACTTCATCAGAATAGGGGATAGATCTGTTGAGAAGGTACTAGGGTGTGATGTCATGGTATTTGGATGACATACACAGAGTAGGAAGTGATATTCCTACACTACATTCGGTTATACTTTGGTCGTCACACAGTAGTTTCTCCACAAAGGAAATGGATTTTATATCAGACATACTGGTTACTAGATCTATGGTTTTAGATCTAGATTTAGGTGGTTTCCCAATCAGGGTACTTGACAGCATTCTATGAGTATTTAGAATGGACGACTCCATGCACGGTAGTGTACCTGCAGAAGATGGAGTCACCCTCTCCAAAGGTGTCTTACAGACTAAAGGGGAGAGGGACGTGCATGATTGGCAGATCACTTGCTCAGGAAATTGAGTCAATCATGAGATGTCAAGTACCACACCAGATGTTGTTATTGCAGTAGATGCAATAAGTTGATAATGATCCAATCCTGGAGAAACAGTCGAAAGCAGTTTTAGAACATAAGTGGATGTTCTAGGGATATGATAACGACAGCCTCATTCGGGAGACAGTTATCATTCCAGGCTTCCAAGGTGACATGGACGACAAGGAGGTTGTCAGAGTTATAGTTTTCCCTCTGACGAGGGGCAGTATTTTGGACAGGTGGTCCAAGGCAATACTGAGGGTGGCATGGCGCAGGATACTGATTAAGTTCAGTTGACGATACAGTCTAAGAAGTTTGGATTTGGAGTTCATTTATGAGCTATGTCCCATCAGACATCCAGACACATTCTAAGACAGGTATTGCTCATTTCGGGAGATGGGTTTCTCCGTGAACTTGAGATATAGAGAGAGACATAGAAAGAGACATCAAGGCGGATCCACTCACTGAGGCTATTCCTCGAACGCAATAGTTTCGCAAACGAGCTTTGTGAGACTGACTAGTAGAGGAGTTGGGTGTTCGGTATCACACGGGCTGTGAGTATGCAACATCGCAATAATTAGCCTTGAGTGCAAGTGGGAGATTGTTGGAGATAATGCCCTCAGAGTCAATTATTGGATCACAGGTACGTGATTGCAATGATAGATGGAGGACCTATCCCGGTAGGACAGTCTTACTCGAGATGATAGTATGCTATCTGGTTTACCTTTATCATCGTGTACTGTTTTAGGTGACCTGACACGTCGCTATTACACGTTGATAGAGCCTCTAGGATTCTTGCTTGACCACCAGCAGTATGAGGGCGATCATATAAATGGGAGCTGGGGTCTATAAGCATATCCTGAAATGGTCCCTAGTCGTGTGAGTTTCGAGACAGAGCATCGATACTCCATAGTAGACTAGTGTATACAGTCGAGACCCCGACGAGGGGCGGTGGCCGGTCTCACAAGCCACTGGTGTCAGTTGGATCACCTAAGATGTATACAGGTGCTCATTGGGTTATGAGTACACCGGACAGAACTCGCCGGGACCATGCCAGTTGGTCATATACCAGACGTCAGATGGCAGTTCCCTGGTGACATGTGTGCAGGTTAGTTCATCGACCTGGGGATCGTCATTTGTCTTGTGTGAGTTCCCACTATACTTTGATTACTACCCTACCACGGCTCAAAGGAGTCGTGCAAACAGGTTTTAGTTGGGTACAGTCCCGAGCCACATGGAGGCAGTGAGCGTATCTTCAGGGGTTCGTCTCTCCCGGTATTGGGGGTGAGGTCGTGCTGTGTCTAGGAGAGCCATTACACGAAGCCCTCGGCCGAGGCAAGGAGATTTACTGGTAGGTATTCCAGTAGTATCTCAGGGTGTTCTGGGCTACACTCCGACACGACTTGTACCGCTTTTGGGGGTCTGACTTTTACCAACCCCCTAGGCCCGCCATGCGATGCTCATAGACGAACGGACCGGACTGTACGGATATTGTCACTGACAGACTCGGTAGGGTTGTCAGGCTGAGTTCACTCACAGACATCCCTTTTAGTCAGTACCTGGTAGCCCGTTACGTATTGGCTTATACCTCTGACGTGCTAGTGGTTAAATCCACAACCAAGGTGTTGACGAGTATTTAGAGTTCCCCACATTCAGTTACTCAGCTTTCGGGCGAAAGGTTGTAGAGGCCGTATGGAGATATGGCAAGGTCCGATCAGATACGTGCGGTATTGCACGGATCTGGATCGGACAGTTTGTACTATAGGCCGTATGGTTATATGGCAGGGTTCGATCAGATACGTGCGGTATTGCACGGATCAGGATCGAACAGATATTACTAGCCGGTTTTGGTATAAGCCGGATTCTAGTATAGTACAGTGGAGATTTTGTCTCATTGCATTTGTATTTCGGTCGAAATACAGATGCGGGTGTGTATGCACAGTATCGGGGTTTTCCTGTAATTTATTACGGGACCAGTTTTCTGGAGTTGCCAGTTTGCTTTCCGTTTCGGCCGATTTCCTTTGTTCCGTTCATTGGCCGAAGATTGGTGGAGGAGGGTTTATTTGCATTGTTGCAAATAAGCATTTGTGGAGGGGGTCTTTGCATGTTATCATGTCATGATACTTGTCCCATCATTTGACTTGATCTCTTCATGATGGCTTGACTTTGTAAGCATCATGGTTGTTGATGATGAGGTTGGTGGTAGGTGGTTGAGTGTGGGTTTTGATTTGGTAATCATTTCCTTTTGCATGATAGTCTTCTCTCTCTCTCCATTGGTATTATTGGATGGTTTTTTTCATTCTATCATTCTTCCCTCTCATTCTCACTCTCCTCTCTCTTATGGTGGCCGGCCAAGCATGGAAGGGGGGGTTTGCCCATTTTTGTAGTGGGGATTTTTGCTCTCTAGTTGTTAGAAAAATCCCCTAGTTCCTCCACATTGTTCTTGTATCATCCCTCCACTAAAATGGCATCTCCATAAACCCCAAATGAGACATAGTAATCCACACTATATTCTACAGCATATCGTGGGCACGTCGAGTAGCCGGCTTCGTGCCCGAGTTGCCTCGGCATTGAGGTGGGAGCCCGTAAAAGAAGTAGGCGATGTGGTGCACTTCCGGCGACGAGGAGGAGACGGGACATTCCGCAGGAGGTCGGGACGATGACGAGAAGACCGGAGGACTCGGATCTGTCGGTATACTTCTCATCCCTATCTTGTTAGTAGCTTAGACTTGTTAATGGTTACGATCTGGATGTTTAGTGCGCGGTGGTGCCGGTTTGCTAAGTCCGCAAAATTAAAGTTCATCACCGCTTCCGCATTCCGGCGTCGGATTGACGGCCGGGGCGCCGCCGTGCACTTACATCGTAGCCCTCCGTCATTTCACATGAATAGTCAATAGTATTCAAGCTATGTTTGTTGGCCAAAGTCAAGGCACAGTGATTGGTAGCTATTGGGTATTCATCTGCAGCATAGATAGATGCGTTGGTTTGGAACAGTCGTACTGCCTTGTTGGCCAAAGTCAAGGGTAGGTACGGGTGGATTCAAATTAACCTGGAGAACGACGGGTAGAACTTGACATGTGACTTATGATTTGTTGGCCAAAGTCAAGGTCATAAGAGCATGGGGCAGAAATCCACATCGGGAGTTTCATAAGTACTGAAACTTGCTAGATTTGCATACCATTTGGAGTGTGATGATTCTGGTAGGATTCCTTCAGTTTCGTCACGCAATGATATTTGGATCCCGATCCTACTGTGAGTATATGCTACTCCTCGGGAAATTTCTCACTAAACGATCAATGCTATAAACCTAGTAGGTGCCTAGAAAGGTGTTAGCGGGGCTACGCCCCCAGGGAAAAGAGGTTATTTAATTAAGGAACTTCGCGAAAGCGTTGGAAAACCTCCCTCGAAGTACCGGCACTGGCCTGGCTGAACGGTTAAGCAAGTATTGTACGGTGGGATTGATCCCGACTAATTCTTCCTTTATGGTTTGAGGAGGGATTCGAGATACAGTGGGAGCCATCCTGTTTAGAAAAACTAAAAACCATTCTAAACTTGCAAGAGCATCGTGCTAAAGTGTTTCTTCTCTCTCTCCTAATTGCAGCGACCAATCGACATGACTGGACTTAAGTTACTTCTAGATAAAAATATATTGACAGGGCCAAACTACAAAGATTGGCTCAGGAATGTCAAGATGGCAATCACTTACGACAAGCTGGGGTATCTTCTTACCACCAAAGCTCCCCCCGTCCCAGGTCCCACCTCCAGCGTCGCGGATAAGGAAATCCGTAAGACTTGGGAGATTGATAGCGCGAAGGCCAGGTGCCTCGTACTTGCCTCGATGGACAATGAACATCAGAGGAGGCACGAGAATATGGATTTCCGACAGGGTTCGTTCTCATCCGCGCACTTGTGCACGTTTGGAGTCCGGACGGATATTACTGGCTGGCTCTGGTTTGAATCAGATAACGGTATATGTTTTGGGGTTGCTTTTATCTCTCAGTATTCATGTTCCTCGGAACAAGAATGCAGGTGTGTATGCACAGTTATTTGAGGAGGAGGAAGAGGACTTTCATTAGGGTTTCGGAACGGGTGCGTATGCACAGTTGACAGTTGTCTTTTTCCAAACCCTAATGGATTTATGTTATATCAATTAATAATATATAATAAAATGAAATTGTGTCATGGTTGGTTTTTTTGTTGACTTGTTGACCATGGTTGACTTGTTGACCATGGTTGAAGTTTTGACCATCATCATTACAAAAGAAAGATGCTCTTTGATTCTAGCAAATTCATTTAATGTTTGAAATGATAATGGTCATTCCAAAATCTTCCATCAACCTTTTCATTTTCATTATTATTATTAATTTGATAATTCTTTTGCTTTTTGGTTATGGTTGCAAAAAGAAAAGAGCTCATTCTATCATTTAGCTTCTCTCTCCTCACTTCATCTTCTTCTTCCTCTAGCAAAAGGAGAACCCTTCTCATGTGTTGAGAATCCCTCTCCTTAAAAGAAAAGCACTCTTTAGACACTCTCTACTCACTCTTGGATCAAAGGTTTAGCAAGCCGAAGATTCTAGTTCTCTCCAAGTTCGAGAAAGAGCCCGAAGGTTGAACCCTCAGGTGGATCCATCTTCGACGGAAGAAGGCGACGAGAAGAGAACCATCAACCTCTACTAGGTTTCAAAAAGAAGGAGTTCAAGTTAGGTATAACCACTTTGCCGAGTAGTTAACTCTCCTTTGCATGTTTGCTAGTTTAGTTTAGAAAAGATCCCGACTTTGTTAGTCCATGTTGCCCCATGCGCTAAAAATTTGATTTTTATACCGTTTCCGCCTCCATGTAAGAACCGGGGGTCGCAACATGGACTTACAGTACCCCGAGGCAAGAAGACTCGTATTGTTAGGCGGTGAGCCTGGCAGGGGAGCACTACCTACCGGTGATAGTATTTGGACTCGGCGGTTATCCGGAGGATACCGACCGGAGTCGAGAGATGATATGGGCCGATCCGGACTGACGGAGCCCGTGGGCCGATCCGGAACTGACGGAGCCCGAGATATGAGGATTTACGTGTCAATGTTGGACACGAGTTTCATAATGTTTTGAGTGTCGATGTTGGACACTCAGGTTCCATGATTTTGATGTGTCGTTGATGGACACACGTTGATTGATATCCTCATATTTACATGCATATGCTTTCATGATATTTACATGCATGATGTTGTTGTGTCACTGATGGACACGTAAATGTTATCCACATGCTTACAGGCATTGATTATATTATTGGCACATATGCAGATACGGTCACCCTAGATATCATAGTATTACCTTTTTGATATAGTTGACTTAGGAATCGTTGTTTTATTCGATTTCTACCTGATGAGTTAGCAACTCACCCCCGTTGTGCCACAGTTCTTGCAGGTTGACCGCATGGATCAGTAGCGGCATCGCTGTCACACAACTTGTATTCGGATGATTTGCTTTGGTAGGTGGTACATATTGGATCGCGCCACTCTTGTATTATTATTCCTATTGTATCTAGTCAACTCCATCAATCAAAACTAGTATTTGTATAAGTAGTAAGACTTAGCAAGACTTGTAGTTGCGAGACTTTAAGCGTTGGGTTATATGTTCGCTTGGTGGGTTTGATGTCAAGCTTTAAATTATTCTTTGTGTTAATCTTCGTCGTTGGGCGTCGTATACATATATTCTGTCTTGCGTGGTTGTGATTTCGCCGATTGGCGAAGAGCTAGCTCCCGCTTGGGGATGCCTTTTATATTATCATGTATAAGTGGTTTTAGATCAAAATATATAAGGGAGGTGCTGCCTAAATTTTTAAAAGACGAAACATGTTTTTCAACTAGTAAAATTCACTAACATTTTTCATGTCCCCTTATCTATGCATTTAAGAAAAACTTTTGATTTCATCATACCTTTATTTCAAAACTTCACCTCTTTTATTTCCTTTAAAAAGGTTTAGATTTCTTGGCTTCGGCTTACTAAAGTTACGTTACGCCTTTAGACATATCGTGATTTAAGTGCCGACCATGAACTAAATTTCGGGTCGTGACAACGATGAGCCTGGCAGAGGGACTACTACCTACCGGTGATAGTATTTGGACT
This sequence comes from Agapanthus africanus, assembly GCA_030015575.1. Lineage (NCBI taxonomy): Eukaryota > Viridiplantae > Streptophyta > Magnoliopsida > Asparagales > Amaryllidaceae > Agapanthus > Agapanthus africanus. The sequence goes on along the minus strand of JASDDO010000016.1, from coordinate 192,219,314 downwards.
CGGCGGTTATCCGGAGGATACCGACCGGAGTCATGAGATGATATTGGCCGATCAGGACTGACGGAGCCCGAGATATGAGGATTTACGTGACGATGCTGGACACGGGTTTCATGATGTTTCGAGTGTCGATGTTGGACACTCAGGTTCCATGATTTTGATGTGTCGTTGATGGACACACGTTAGTTGATATCCTCATATTTATATGCATATGGTTTCATGATGTTTCGAGTGTCACTGTTGGACACTCAGGTTTCATAATGTTGTTATGTCATTGATGGACATGTGGATGATATCCACATACATACAGGCATTGATTATTGTTGGCATATATGCAGATACGGTCACCCTAGATATCATAGTATCACCTTTATGATATAGTTGACCTAGGAGTCGTTGTTTTATTCGATTTCTACCTGCTGATGTTTTCTACTCACGAATTGGCAACTCACCCCTATTGTGCCACAGTTCTTGCAGGTTGACCGCATGGATCAGTAGCGGTATTGCTGGCATACAGCTTGCTTCGGGTGATTTGCTATGGTAGGTGGGACATATTGGATCATACCCACTCTTGTATTATTATTCCTGTTGTATCCAGTTAACTCCATCAATCAGAAACTAGTATTTGTATAAGTAGTAAGACTTAGAAAGACTTGTGGTTGCTAGACTTAGAGCGATGGGTTATATGTTCGCTTGGTGGGTTTGATGTCTTGCTTTACATTATCCTTTGTGTTGATCTTCGCCGTTGGGCGTCGTATACATATATTATGACTTGCGTGGTTGTGATTCCGCCGATTGGCAAAGAGCTAGCTCCCGCTTCGGGATGCCTTATATATCATCATGAATATGTGGTTTTGGATCAAAATATACAAGAGAGGTGCTGCCCAAAATTTTTAAAAGAAGAAACATGTTTTTCAACTAGTATCATTTCACTTGCATTTTCATGTTCCATTATCTATGCATTTAAGAAAACGTTTAATTTCATCATACCTTATTTCAAAACTTCACTTCTTTTATTTCTTTAAAAAGGTTTAGATTTCTGGGCTTCGGCTTACTTAAGTTACGTTACGCGTTTAGACGTTCCGTGGTTTAAGTGCCGGTCACGAACTAAATTTCGGGTCGTGACAGTTTCTATATCCGTGTATATCCTAAGCTTCCAATATGTAATATAACCAGTATGATACAATAATGGCCTCTAGGGCATATATCACTAACAATCTCCCACTTGCACTAAGGCCATGTATTGGCATATCACAGACCAATCATCTCGAATAGCCTCTCGAACTATGTCTGAGGGATGGCTTTTGTGAGTGGATCTGCAGTGTTGTTCTTTGTATCTACTCTCCGCACCTCGATCTCCCGTCGATCAACGATCTCCCTGATCAGGTGGTACCGCCTCAAGACATGTCTGGACTTCTGATGGGACCTGGGTTCCTTCGCTAAAGCTATAGCGCCGTTGTTGTCACAATACAGAGGTATTGGATCTACAATGGAAGTTACCTCCTGAAGTTCTGTTAGGAACTTCCTCATCCAGACTGCTTCTTTCGTGGCGTCACAAGCAGCGATATACTCCGCTTCCATCGTCGAGTCAGCAACGGTGTCCTCCATTGAGGGTAAAGACATAACTCGAAATGGACTTGGAGTCATTCTTGTCACTCTAGAAGCTGGAGTCCGCAAAGGCCTCGATCTGGAGGTCTTTTCCGCCGTACACCAAAAATATCTCCTTAGTCCTTCTCAGGTACTTGAGAATGTTCTTTACTGCTATCCAGTGGTTCTCCCCTGGGTTTGACTGATACCGGTTTACCACGCTAAGTGCGTAAGCAACATCTGATCTGGTACACAACATCGTATACATTTTAGAGCCTACCGCAGAAGCATAGGATATAATCGACATGCGTGCCCTTTCCAAATTAGTCTTGGGAGATATCTCTTTGGAGAGGGTGATTCCGTGATAAGCCGGTAGATTACCGCGCTTTGAATCTTCCATGCTAAATCTCTTTAGTATGGTATCGATGTACTTGGATTGCGAAAGTCCCAACATCCTCTTAGATCTATCACGATAGATCTGAATCCTCAGAATGTAGGAGGCATCATTCAGGTCTTTCATGGAGAACCTTTGTGACAAGAATCCTTTGACTGATTGAAGTATAGGATTGACGTTTCCTATCAAGAGAATATCATCCATGTACAATACGAGAAATACCACAGTTCTCACTACAATCTTATTATAGATGCATGGTTAATCTGGATTTTTGATAAAATCGAATTTTTTGACCATCTCATCAAAACAGATGTTCCAACTCCGCGATGCCTACTTTAATCCATAAATAGACTTAATCAACTTGCACTTTCCTGCTGCTCCCACTCTGAATGAAACCCTCTGGCTGTCCATATAGACGCACTCTTCTAAATGTCCATTCAGAAAAGCGGTCTTTACGTCCATCTGCCAAATTTCATAATCGTAGAAGGCAGCAATGGCAAGAAGGATCCGAATGGATTTGAGCATAGCCACTGGAGAAAAAGTTTCATCATAGTCCAAACCAAGTCTTTGACGAAAACCTTTTGCAACAAGTCTAGCCCTATAGGTTTCAACCTGTCCATCTACACCAATCTTCTTTCTGAAGATCCATTTGCAACCTACGGGTTTTACCCCTTCTGAAGCAATGTCCAAAGTCCATACTTTGTTGGTGTACATGGACTCCATTTCGGTTCGCATTGCATCCAGCCATTTTACCGAGTCTCTGCTCTGAATGGCTTGCTGGAAACTAGTTGGCTCATCATCATCGATGATGCAATCCTCTCTATCTCCGTCTATGAGAAAACAGTAGTATCTCTCGACCGGATGAGACTGCCTACTAGTCCTGCGGAGTGGCACGGAGATGTCCTGTTCTTTCGAAACCTCTGGTTCTACCATGCTTTCAGTAATAGCTTGTAGTTATGGAATATCTTCCAGTTCTATTGCGCTCCCCTAGTTCCTTTTTCCAAAAATTGATTTTCCAAAAAGTGGGCATGACAAGAAACAAAAACCTTTTGTTCCTCTGCGTAATAGAAAAGATACCCCGTGGAGTTCTTTGGGTATCCCACAAACTTACACAGTACCGAGCGTGCCTCGAGCTTATCCGCATGCTATTTTTTACAAAAGCTGGACATCCCCATATCTTCAGATACTAAATATAGGGTTTCTTCCCACTCCAAATCTGATATGGTGTGGTAGGCACAGTCTTGGTAGGAACCTTGTTCAAAAGATATGCAGATGATTCTAGTGCATAACCTCAGAAGGATCGCGGTAACTCGGCGTTTCTCATCATGGAATGTACCATATCCAATAAGGTTCTGTTTCACCTTTCCGATACACCGTTGCGTTGAGGTGTGTATGGAGGAGTAAGCTGAGACAGAATTCAATTCTCTTTTAAGTAACCCAGAAACTCGGCACTTAAGTATTCACCACCTCGATCAGATCTCAGTGTCTTGATACTTTTGCCTGTTTGGTTTTCCACTTCATTCTTATATTCCCTGAATTTCTCAAAAGCCTCGAATTTATGTTTCATCAAGAAAAAATTTCCATACCTAGAGAAATCATCCGTAAAAGTAGTGAAATAGGAATAACCATTTCGTGCATATATAGACATTGGAAAACATACATCGCTGTGTATGAGTCCTAAAAGCTCGCTCGCTCTTACTCTGTGTCCATTGAACGGAGTCTTTGTCATCTTTTCTATGAGAAAAGATTGAAAAGTTGTATAAGACTGATATTCGAACGGATCCAAATATCCCTCTCTATGTAACTTCGTCAACTGTGTTTCATTGATGTGACCCAGTCTACAATGCCACAAGAAAGCCTTATTTAATTCTTGAGACTTTCTTTTAAGTGTGTTCTGGACGTTGAAAATCTGAGCTTGATTTAATACGTATATATCGTTATCTAGCGTACCTTGTAAGGTTACTTAGCAAGGCAGCAAGGTTTCGGGAGGCATCGTACATGCCGTTTTCAAAAAATTGCCGTACTAGCTAACCCTAACCCTAGAATCTTAACTAGAGATTTAAACAAAACATCATGTAAACAATTTTACAACTAAGTGAATGCGGAATACAACCTTTGTAGACCGGTCCTTCACTTCAAATGCTCCGTGTAGAAGTCCCTTCGCTGCGAGTAATGATCTTCCGAACTCTTGAGAGGCTCCACAAGGTGAAATATGCAAACTTGCTCGAAGTCTTCGAAGCCGAAGATGATCTACGTCGAGGAGACTCAAGCTCATGCTACCTCTTCACTAATGGTAGATTAGTGAAGCAAACACCCTAAACTAAATGGAAAATATAGTAGAAGATGATGAAGTAGGAAGTGGGCTCACATTAGATTTAATTTTCTCACAATATTTCACCACTTTATCAAAAGCTAGAGAGCTTCAAAAGGAAGAAGAAGATGAAGTGATGAACAAAAGAGATGAGAGTTAAGTTAGAATTGCAACCATGGTGAGTTAGTGTCATACACTAACCCATGTAGAGAATAAACCATGGCTAAGTGATTATGGTTAGGTTTATAAATATCTTTAAGTAAAACAAATTTGATGGACTAAGTCAATGGTTGTGATGAGCTTCTCCAAGCTTCCAACCATGAATAAATTCCACACAAATTTGAATTACCAAAATAAATAAAACCCTAAACATTATCATGGTCATGGTGTAAGTCACATACACACAAGTTGCATATATAACCTAGCATGATACATTAATATATATCATGTATGCACAAGTGAGAAAAAGAAATGGTTAAGTGAGCTAATATTAGTTAATGTAATTTAATATATCAAATATATAATTATACATTAAATTATTAAATCAACACTTGATTTAATAATCCGGCTATATCACATATAACCGACTAATATCAAATGTAACATCTTATCGAATCAACACTTGATCCGATAACCCGACTATATCACATATAACCATCAGATATCACATATCGCGAGAATAGAATACGGTATCACATATTGTATTAATCTCGGTCCCTCACAAATCACATATGTGCTCCTATTTCGTTTCGCATGAACCAGGAAACCTCTGTGTAGGACTCTAAAGACTCGTCAATACGCCGGCAGTATGTGATGATCATATCAAACACCCACAAGCCGCAAGCGATCTGCTAAACGTAACGACCACCCGGGTATTGAGCGATCAGAAGATCAACAAGCAAGTCTGCTCATACTCCTGCGAATCCAATCAGTAACACAACCGTACAGTCCGGTCTCTTCGTCAGATATGTCGCAAATCACAACCTGGGGGTGGTATAACGTCAGACCCCAATAGCCTGATAAGTCATGCCGATGCAAGGTCCATAACGGTTCGAGAAACTACTGATAACACTTACCTGTAGATCTCAGCAACCCTGGCCAGGGATTTCCTGTTTTGGCTAATCGAGCATAGCGCAACATCAACTCCCAATACCGGGAGAGATGATTCCCCTCCTATCTCTCATTGGCTCCATGTGACTCAGGACTGTACCCAAAAACCAACTTTTTGCACGATCTCTTGAACGTGGTATGGTGGAAATCAAAGCACAGTAGGAATCACACAAGACTCTATGACGATCTCGGGTCAACAGACTAACTTGTACCAGTGTCACCAGAGAACTGCTATCTGACGATTGGTATAATACCATCTAGGAGTTCTCGGCGAGTCCGTCCAGTGTACCCAGTCTCTACTGAGCACCCGTATACCTTCTCTGATGTCAAACACCAATGGATATGGGATCATCCATCACCCATCACATGGGTCGAGAAGCGTATACGCTAGTCTACTCTGGAGTATCGATGCCCTGTCTTGATACTCCCACGACTAGGAACAATTGAAGGATGTACTTACCGACTGCCTCTGCCCCACTAGTATGATCTTCATCATAGTCCTGGTAGTAAAGTACTCATCCTAAAGGCTTTATCAACATGTAATAGAGAGACAATAAGTGTACATGTTAAGATAAAGAGAAACCAGATAGCATACTATCATGTCGAGCAAGAAAGTCCTCCCTATATATGTCCAAGCTTCCACTACAATATACATCACATGTACAGTAATGGCCTCTATGGCATAAATATAACTAACAATCTCACACTTGCACTAAGGCCATTTGTTGCAGTATCTCATACTCAACGTCCTATAGCGCTAGTCTCTCTAGGGAAAGGCCTTTGTGAGTGGATCCGCTGTGTTTATTTTTTGCGTCAACTCTCCTAACCTTGATCCCTTGGAGATCAACCATCTCCCTGATCAGGTGATACTTGCCTCAGAATATGTCTGGATCGATGATGGGACCGTGGTTCCTAGGCTAAAGCCATAACTCCATTGTTGTGATAATAATAGTTATTGGACGCTCAACGGTTGGAACCATGTTCATCTCATGAACAAGAAATGCCCAGACAGCCACTTTGTCAGCATCATTGGTAGCAATGTATTCAGCCTTTATCATCTAGTATGCCACGGTATCTAGCTTGGAACTCTTCCAACATACCGTCCCTCCACTGAGGGTAAAGACAATGCCTGTGACTGACTTTCAGTCGACCTTATCACTCTAGAAGCTTGAACCAATAACATTCTTTTAGTGCTTCTCAAGTACTTAAGAATGTCCTCCACTGCTATCCAGTGATTCTTCCAAGATCCGATTGATTCCTGATCATTACACCAAGTGAGTTATCTACATCCGGTCTGGTACATAACATCGCATACTTGATAGAGCCTACTGCCGAAGCATAGGGTATCCCTTGCACGCGAGCTCTCTCCAAATCAGTCTTGGAAGACATCTTTTTGGAGAGAGTGATCCCTGAGTAAGTGGGCAAACCACCATGCTTAGAATCTTCCATACTAAACCCCTTTAGTACGGTGTTAATGTACCTGGATTTGGGACACTCCCAATATCCACTTAGATCTATCTCATAGATCATAATCCACAAGATGTAGTAGGTATCATCCAGATCTTCCATGGAGAATCTCCGTGATAAGAGGAGCTTGATCGAGTGTAGCATAGGAAACCATTTCCTATCAAGAGTATGTCATCTACGTACAATATGTGTAAGACAACCTCACTCTCTACAACCTTCTTGTATATATAAGGTTCATCTACCTTTTTGATGAAGTAAAACTCTTTGACTGCCACATCAAAACAGATGTTCTAACTCCGCGATGCGCGCATGGATCCTGATGGACTTAAGCATAGCTTTGAAAGTCTCAACTTTTCCATCTACACCAAGAATCTTCTCAAGATCCATTTGCTCCCAATAGGTTTACCCCTTCAGATGAAATAATCAAAGTCGTACTTTGTTGGTGTACATGGATTCTATCTTTGATTGCATAGCATCCAGCCATTTCACTGAGTCCCCACTCGTGATGGCCTGCCTGAACCTAGTTAGGCCATTATCTACCATGATGCAATCCTCGCTCCCACTGTCACCGAGAAGACCGTAGTATCTCTTAAGTGGATGAGGAACCCTACCAGATTCACGGAGAGGCTGAGGTTCGTTGGAAACTATTGAATCCTTTGGTTTCACTAAATCATCAGTTGTTAGTTTGTCTAGCTGGAACTCCTTCCAGTTCTACCTCTTGACCATAAATTTCTGCACAAGAAATTCCTTTTCTAAAAAGGTGGCATGCTGAGAAACAAAACACCTTTTGCTCCTCAGTGTTGTAGAAGACATACCCTCACGAATGTTCGGGATATCCAACAAACTTATACAGAACTGACCTTGCATCGAGTTTGTCAGGATTCTGCTTTTCAACATAGGACGGGCAACCCCATATCTTAACTCGTTTAAGACATGGTCTCTTTCCATACCATATCTCATATGGAGTGGTAGGCACTGATTTTGATGGAACCCCATTCAATAGGTATGCAGCTTCTCAAGTTCATAACACCAAAATGAAACAAGTAACTCTGCAATACTCATCATAGAGCGCGCCATATCTCAAAGGGTGCGATACCTCCGCCCCGATACACCGTTGTGCTGTGGTGTATACGAAGGAGTAAGCTGAGAGAGGATCACATTCTCCTTTTAGAAACTCCAGGAACTCCATGCGCAAGTATTCTCCTCTTCGATCACATCGAAGGACCTAATACTTATACTTGTATGGTTCTCAACTTCAAGCTTATATTCCTTGAATTTCTCAAAAGTTTCAGACTTGTGTTTCAACAGGAACATATGTCCGAATCTTGAGAGATCGTCGATGAATGTAATGAAGTACAAAGAATCATGCTTGGCATTTGTAGACATAGGACCGTATACATCATCATGTATCTGTCCCAAGAGTTCATTAACTCTTTCTCTATTTCCAGTAAACGGAGTTTTGGTCATCTTACCTTTGAGACAAGACTGGCAAGTATCATAAGATGAAAATTAGAACAGATTCTCATATTCATCCTTATGTAACTTAGATATTCGTGTCGCATTGATATGACCTAGTAATGCCACAAGAAGGATTCGTTCATTTCTGAACTATTCCTCTTGTATGTGTTCTATATACTTTGAACTGTGGTTTTGATTTAGAACGTATATGCCATTACATAACGTGCATGATCCAATCAACTCTTGATTCAGGAAAATGTTCACAACATTATCCTCTAATACAGAATTATATCCTTCTTTAACTCAATAAAGAATCTGATGTAATGTTGTATATCAGGTTCGGTATGTAATAACATTCATTCAGAATCAATGTATTAATACAAGCTGATATCTGCCAACTGACTTGGCTGCAACAATTGTACCATTCTCTAACTCTTAGAGATATATCACCCATTCTCAGTTCTCTACCTTTCTGTAGCCCATGTAACATATTACATATGCGAGATCCTGATCCGGTATCACATACCCAGGACGTAGAGGATACGGAGAAACAGTTCTAGGTAATGAACACACCTGATGAATACGCATCAACATGCTTTTTCTTCGATTGGGTCGCATGGGAATCCGGATATTCCCCTATTTCCTGCTCGGACTTATAACAATTATAAGATAGAGCGGAATAAACGTTCCCTAGCTCAGTATATTAAGCAGGTTCGGTCAATGCATCCATATTATTATCTTGATTAATGCGTGACATGGTCGCTACCAGGAGAGAGAGAGAAGAAAACACTCTGCGTGCGCTCTTGCAAGATTAGATTGGTTATTACTTTATCTAATCAGGATGGCTCCTACTGTTTCTATCAAATCTTCTTTCAAACCCTAAAAGGTAAGACTAGCCTGGATTAATTACACCCTATAAGTTCGCCAATCTTTAGGCCAGGCCAGTGTTGGTACTTTGAGGGAGGTTCCCCGTGCTTTCGCTCGGACCTAATTAAAATAAACCTTGTTTTCCCAGGTGCGTAACCCCGTTAACACCTTTCTAGACACCTACTTGATCGGCTAATTGTAATGTGTAAAACTCTCCCAGGAGTAACTCTTACTCGCAATGGGTATCGGGATTCAACTATCTCATAGAAGGTATCCAATCTCATTGCAAATTTCAACACTTGAAATTCGCGATAATATTCTGCCCCTAGCGTCCTATGACCTTGACGGAGGTCAACAAACCATAGGCTGCTAGTCAAGTTCTACCCGTACATTTTATGATTGAATTAAACCCACCTGCACGACCCTTGACGGAGGTCAACAAGGCCGCACGACTACCCTAATCCAGTCGCATCGTATGCAGCAGATAAGCACTAGTCAGCTACTGCACACTACGCCTTGACGGAGGTCAACAAACATAGCACGAATACTAAGTAGCACTTATCTGAAATGACGGAGGGCTACGATAGGTTTTTAAGAAAACCTTTTGCGTAATGAACTTGATCTCGTTGTAGAATCGAGTAATTTTGAAAAGGAGTGTTTTTTAGGCTTTTACTAGTTTTGCTAAAGAGGTCACTCCCGGTGAAGGGATCTCGGCTCTTTCCACATTGAATGAGGTGCAGGATATTTCACAAATACCACTATGCAAAGCAAAAACTATAGAAGCAATCAAATGACGAACCGTGTGGGTTGAAGCATCTGCTAGTTTCGCTAAAGAGGTCACTCCCGGTGAAGGGATCTCGGCTCTTTCCTTTCGAATAAGGTGCTGGATATTCTAAAAGGAATACCGCTATGAAAAGAAAGAACTAGAGCTACAAGTTTTTAAACGAGCTTCTACAACATCTTTAGGTTTCATTTATTTCATTAATCTCATTAATGAAGTCCCATCAATTATGCTTCCTAAACATCACATAAGAAACAAAAGCATCAATATTTATTATATATCAAATATATAATATAGGCATTCATCTCAGAACATATCAAGTGATCACATCACAAAATATCAGCGGCAGAAGAACACATATGAAATATTGGATATACTAGGAATTCCGTGTTTTAAATTAAGCCAGTATAAAACACAGATTCCACGGTCGCGATGAATAGCCAAACCCACATCCCTAGACCCCTATGAGAGCGGCAAGCAACCCTACCAATTCTAGAGTTAGGAGACCCGGTCTCGACACCTCGAGATGGTCTTCCACTTGACCCTAGAACCCGGTTACTTGTGCTCTCATCCTTGGGTCTATCCTAATGCGGAAAAGTAAATAATATGCATCAATGGTGACATCATCCTCAATCCGGAAGTGCCCCAATAAAAGAATATTACATACAAGCTTTTACATGAATGAAAATGAAAAACTCACATCTCACATAAAACAACCCCGGCCGTTCAAAACACGACTATCCAATATAACATATCACAGCAAAAGATAACATCACATGTCATCAACGTATGTAAATATGCATATCCCAATTGTCGTTGACGTATAGCAACGAAATCGGCGATACACCACATATTACACTTACTTCGCAAAAAAGAAAGTGAAAAACTACAACAATTGGAATCCGCAACCACCTTAGACATCATAAACCCAATGTATCTCATAGTTTGGATTTCATGCCTAACCAAATGAATTCCTTAGACATCACATGCCTAAAAATTATAAACACCGCATTTTAGTCTCGATATTGAAAACACTTTCCAATAACTTGTCGGGTAATTCAACAAGATTCCCAATAACCTGATCGAATGCTCGTCGGAAACTTTAGTAGACGGCCGCACCCCCGATGCCTGTCGATGAAGTGCACTAAGGCGGAACACCGTGGCCGCGAGCACCCGAACGGATGCTTTTGGCGACGGGGTTCTCCTACAGTCACTTGGTCGAGGCTATGAGGCGTTGCTATCTATTAAGGTTACCTGACGAGTATCCGTGTACACTACGTAATTGCGACGGACTTTTGATCCACATCAAAATTTCGTGGCAACCGATCAAATGAGACTAAACTGTTAGATTTATAAAATTCAAACTAGTTATCTCATAACTAATTATGTGGATCCCAAATATTGTATCACAATCACAGATATCTAGACGAAGTTAAACTTTTCGATCGAATAGCAAACACCCAAAATTTCCCTAAAAGCTCAACACTTGAGCAGAGTTCAAAAAATACCTAGAAACTCACACAGCTCCTATGAACCATCTGTAGAAGGGCCGACCCATGCCTCACTCATGTCGCCACGGAATGCGGCAAACCCTAGGGTATGACCACGGTTCCGCGATCCAAAAAGTCGAGTTTGGGTTTCGTTCTTCTAGAGGGTTCACAGAATCGCTTGCATGATTTTCTGAAGATTTTGAACTCGGAAAAAAATCCAACTCTTGAAAAATTTCCAGCGGAGAAAAATTGGGTTATTGATATCCGTTCAAACTTTTTAATATCGTCTAAATAACCCGAATACATGTTAGAATTACGATTACGAAACACTCCGAATTTCCTTTGCCGAAAGTTAACATCACATGAAAATTTAGCAAAAACTAGCAACACCTGAAACACCAAAACCCAGAGACTGGAACACACTACAAAATTCTACCCTGGACTCCCTCACAAAACCGAGCACACCGGTTTGATTTCTCTCTGGCCGGCCAAAATCCGAGGAAAGGGGTTCAATTTTCTACTGTGTTCATATTGCATCTCATACTTTCTGCAGTTGCTAAAAAAATTTTTAGAGCACATTAAAAATTCGACAAAAAGAAGATCATAATGTTTCAAGTTTCGGAGTAGTTTCGGTTTCGTAATCTAACAAACATCTTTTAAATCTCTAGCTTGGCTCTGATACCACTGTAGGGTTACTTAGCTAGGCAGCAAGGTTTCGGGAGGCATCGTCCATGCCGTTTTCAAAAAATTGCCGTACTAGCTTACCCTAACCCTAGAATCTTAACTAGAGATTTAAACAAAACATCATGTAAACAATTTTACAACTAAGTGAATGCGGAATACAACCTTTTTAGACCGGTTCTTCACTTCAAATGCTCCGTGTAGAAGTCCCTTCGCTGCGAGTAATGATCTTCCGAACTCTTGAGAGGCTCCACAAGGTAAAATATGCAAACTTTCTCGAAGTCTTCGAAGCCGAAGATGATCTACGTCGAGGAGACTCAAGCTCATGCTACCTCTTCACTAATGGTAGATTAGTGAAGCAAACACCCTAAAAATATGGCTAATATAGTAGAGGATGATGAAGTAGGAAGTGGGCTCATTTTAGATTTAATTTTCTCACAGTATTTCATCACTTTATCGAACGCTAGAGAGATTCAAGAGGAAGAAGAAGATCAAGTGATGAACAAAAGAGATGAAAGTTAGGTTAGAATTGCAACCATGGTGAGTTAGTGCCATACACTAACCCATGTAGAGAATAAACCATGGCTAATTAATTATGGTTTGGTTTATAAATATTTTTAAGTAAAACAAATTTGGTGGACTAAGTCAATGGTTGTGATGAGCTTCTCCAAGCTTCCAACCATGACTAAATTCGACACAAATTTGAATTACCAAAATAAATAAAACCCTAAACATTATCATGGTCGTGGTGTAAGTCTCATACACACAAGTTGCATATATAACCTAGCATGATACATTAATATATATAACATATATATCATGTATGCATAAGTGAGAAAAAGAAATGGTTAAGTGAGCTAATATTAGTTAATGCAATTTAATATATCAAATATAAAATTACACATTAAATTATTAAATCAACACTTGATTTAATAATCCGGCTATATCACATATAACCGACTAATATCAAATGTAACATCTTATCGAATCAACACTTAATCCGATAACCCGACTATATCACATATAACCTTCTGATACCACATATCGCGAGAATAGAATACGGTATCACATATCATATTAATCTCGGTCCCGCACATATCACATATGTGCTCCTACTTCGTTTCGTATGAACGTGGAAACTTCTATATAGAAGTCTAAAGACTCGTCAATACGCCGGCAGTATGTGATGATCATATCAAACACCCACAAGCCGCAAGCGGTCTGCTAAACGTAACGTCCATCCGGGTATTGAGCAATCAGAAGATCAGCAAGCAAGCCTGCTCATACTCCTGCGAATCCAATCAGTAACACTACCGTACAGTCCGGTCTCTTAGTCAGATATGTCGCATATCACAGCCTGGGGTGGTATAACGTCAGACCCCAATAGAATGAAAAGTCTTGCCGATGCAAGGTCCATAACGGTTCGAGAAACTACTGATAACATTTACCAGTAGATCTTAGCAACCATGGCCAGGGATTTCCTGTTATGGCCAATCGAGCATAGTGCAACATCAACTCCCAATACCAGGAGTGACGATTCCTCTCTTATCGCTCATTGCCTCCATGTGACTCGTGACTGTACCTAAAAACCACCTTTTTGCACGATCTCTTAAACATGGTATGGTGGAAATCAATGCACATTGGGAATCACACAAGTCTCTATGACGATCTCGGGTCGACGGACTAACCCGTACCAGTGTCACCAGAGAACTGCTATCGGGCGATAGGTATAATACCATCTAGGAGTTCTCGGCGAGTCCATCAAGTGTACCCAGTCTCCACTGAACACCCGTATACCTTCTCTGATGTCAAACACCAATGGATATGGGATCATCCATCACCCATCACATGGGTCAAGAAGCGTATACGCTAGTCTACTCTGGAGTATCGATACCCTGTCTCGATACTCCCACGACTAGGAACAATTGAATGATGTACTTACCGACTACCTCTGCCCTACTAGTATGATCTGCATCATAGCCCTGGTAGTCAAGTACTCATCCTAAGGGCTTTATCAACATGTAATAAAGAGACAATAAGTGTACATGTTAAGATAAAGAGCAATTAGATAGCATACTTGTAGGGTTCCTAGGCACACTAATGAAGTCTCACAAGGCATCAAACATGGCTAATTCAAATTTTACGGGTGCCTACAAACCCTAATACGGATCGTTAACTAGATATTTAGGCGAAACGATGCAAATAAACAACTTTATCTAAAAGGAAAGTGGCTACAACCTTTGTAGATCCGGTCCACCACTTCCTAAGCTCCGCGATGATCTCCCTCCGCTGTCCAAATCGAATCCCGAACTCTAGCATCGGCTTCATCGAAGAAATGGACGGGCTTGATCGTCGGTTCGATGCCGAAGATGATCTACGTCGAGGAATCACAAGAACAAGCTCCAACTTCACCAAGCCTTGAAAACTTGTGAAGGAAACACCCTATACAACTTGGCAAGAGGTAGAGGATGAAGAAATAGGAAGTGGGTAGACTTTAGAATTGGATTTCTCACTTGATTTCACTAGTTGCCATTGATGGTAGCTAGCTTTTCTTCATGGAAGAAGAAGATGAAGAAGAAGAAGAAATATATGATAAGTTTTTTTTAAAAGGAAAATAAATGAATACTTATCATTTCTTCAACTATGATTTAGTGTAGAGATTTAACTAAGGTTAGATGAGTGGTTAGGGTTAGGCATGAGACAAGAATGGTGACAAAGTCAATGCTTCATGAATCTTCAACTAAAAACAAAACTAGCAACCATTCTTTTCTCTTTATCTTTTCTAAAAGAAATAAATAAAACAAATAAATAGATAAATGAATAAAGAAAAGAAATGATACCCTAACCACTAACTAACCATGGTTTAATACTTTACACAAAACCAAGCTAGAATGTATCATCAAACATGATACAATCATGTGCACAAAAAATATATCACATATACAATGTGCACAAACCAAGTGAGTAAATCCATTTAAAGTGAACCAATACTAGTTAATGCAAAGTAATATATCAAATATATAATTATACAATAAATCATTAAATCAACACTTGATTCAATGATCCGGTCATGTCGCCTATAACCGGCTAGTATCCAATGTATCGGCTTATCGAATCAATCCTTGATTCGATAACTAGGTTATATCGCATATAACTAATCGATACATTCATCGCGAGAATGGAATACGGTATCACATACACGCATTATTCTCGGTCCCGCACATATCTCATATGCGCTCCTATTTCGTTTCGCTTGAGCCAGGAAACCTCTGTGTAGGACTCCAAAGACTCGTCAATATGCCGGCAGCAGGTGATGATCATATCAAACACCCACAAGCCGCAAGCGGTCTGCTAAACGTAACGGCCACCAGGGTATTGAGCGATCAGAAGATCGACGAGCAAGCCCGCTCACACTCATGTGAATCCAACCAGTAACACTTACCGTACAGTCCGGTCTGTTCGTCTGATATGTCGCATATCTCGCCCAGGGGTGGTAAACGTCAGACCCCAATAGCTCGATAAGTCATGCCGACGTAGGGTCCATAACTTTCGTGAAACTACTGATAACTCTTACCAGTATATCACTGCAACCCTGGCCAGGGATTTCCTGTTATGGCCAGTCGAGCATAGCACAACATCAACCCCCAATACCGGGAGAGACGAATCCCCTCCTATCGCTCATTGTCTCCATGTGAATCGGGACTGTACCCAAAATCCACCAGTTTGCACAACTCAGTAGAGTCGTGGTAGGGTGGAAATCAAAGCACAGTGGGAGACACACAAGACTCTATGACGATCTCGGGTCAACAGACTAAGCTGTACAAGTGTCACCAGAGAACTGCCATCTGACGTGAGGTATAATACCATCTGGGAGTTCTCGGCGAGTCCGTTCAGTGTACCCAGTCTTCACTGAGCAACCGCATACCATCTTCGATGTCAAACACTAATGGATATGGGATCATCCATCGCCCATCACATGGGTCGAGAAGATATACGCTAGTCTACTCTGGAATATCGATGCCCCGTCTCGATATTCCCACGACTAGGAACAATGAAGGGTGTACTCATTGACTACCCAGACCCCACTAGTATGATCTCCATTATAGTCCTGGAAGTCGAGTACACATCCTAAGGGCTTTATCAACATGTAATCAGAGAGACAGAAAGTATACATGTTAAGATAAAGAGCAACCAGATAGCGTACTATCATGTCGAGCAAGAAAGTCCTACCTATATATGTCCCAGCATCCACTACAATATACATCCAATGTACAGTAATGGCCTCTAGGGCATACATATAACTAACAATCTTCCACTTGCACTAGGGCCATCTGTAGCAGTGGTCGCAGTATCTAATACTCAACCATCCCATATGAGTCTCTCTCTGGGAAAAGGCCTTCGTGAGTGGATCCGCCGTGTTGTCCTCTAAGTCTACTCTCCTTACCTCGATCACCCCGGAGATCAACTATCTCCATGATCAGGTGATGCTGCTTCAGAATATGTCTGGGTCACTGATGGGACCAGGGTTCCAGGGCCAAAGCCACAATTCCATTGTCACACAATGGTGGGAACCTAGTTCATCTTATGAACCAATATACACCCAAACTTCCTCTTTGGTAGTATCCTTAATAGCGATGTTACCGGCCTTTATCGTCTAGTTTGCGACAGTATCTAGCTTGGAACTCTTCCAACATACCGTCCCTTTTCTAAGGGTAAAGACAATGCATGTGACTGACATTCAGTCATCATTATCACCCTGGAACACTTCCAGTGATTCTCCCCAGGATCAACTGATACTATCTCACTATAGTCAGTAAGAATCCTAACATCCATTTAGATCTATCTCATAGATCCAAAACCTAGGATTTAGGAGGTATCACTTTGATCCTATACGGAGAATCTATGTGATAAAAGGAGATCGACCGATCGTAGCATAGGAAACTCCTTTCCTATCAAGAGTATGTCATCCACGTACTCTACGAGGATCATTACCATACTCCATACTACCCTTTTGTACATACAAGGTTCATCTACCATTTTGATGAAGTCAAACTCTTTGACTACCACATCAAAACAGATGTTCCAACTCCGCGATGCCTGCTTTATCCTGTAAAGAAGCTTGCACATGTTTCCGCTGCTCCCACTGTTTACAAAGCCCTCTGGCTGTGTACTTATAGACTTTCTATTCTAAATCAGTATTTAGAAAAGCAGTCATGACACCCAACCACCAGATATCGCAGTCATGGTATGTAGCAATGGTAAGTAGGATCCGGATGGACTTAAGCATAGTCCCTGGAAAAGGTTTCATCATTTTCTGCTCTTGGTCGATGACGAAAACCTTTAACAAGTCTAGTTTTGAAAGTCTCAACTTTTCCATCTACACCAAGTAATTTCTCAAGATATACTTGCTCCTGATGGGGATTTAACCCTTCAGATATAGCAACCAAAGTCCATACTTTGTTGGTGTATATGGATTCCATCTCAGATCGCTAAGCATCCAGCCATTCTTACAGAGTCCCTACTCTCGATGGCCTTCTCGAAACTAGTTGGGTCATCATCTCATGATGCATTCCTCGCTCCCACTGTCATCGAGAAACCGAGGTATCTCTCAGGCGGATGAGGAACCCTACTAGATCGGCGGAGAGGCTGAGGTTCGTTGGATTCTATTGAATGCTTTGGTTCTACCAAATCATCAGCTTTTGATTGTATGATGGAACCTTTCCAGTTCTACATAACTGACCTTGCCTCGAGCTTGTCCAGATTTTGCTTGTTTGACATAGGCTGGACAACCCCAAATCTTAACTAACTTAAGATATGGGCTCTTCTCATACCATATCTGATATGGAGTGGTAGGCTGTGATCTTATTCGAACCTTATTCAATAGGTATGCAGCTTCTCAAGCGCATAACACCCAAAAGGAAACAAGCACACGATATCTAATATTGTGTAATTGCTCCGCCCCGATACACCGTTGTGCTGTGGTTTATTCAGAGGAGTAATACTGAGAGAGAATCTTATTTTCCTTTAGAATAGTCCAAGGATTCCATGCACAAGTATTCTCCTCCCTGATCTCATCATAGGACATAATACTTATACCCGTACTTTGGTTCTCTACTTCTAACTTATATTCTGTGAATATCTCAAAAGGTTCGGACTCATGTTTCAACAGGAACATATGACTGAATCTTGAGAGATTATCAGAGAACGTAATGAAGTATAAAAAACCAGTCTTGGCATGTGTAGACTGGGGACCTACATACATCAACATGTATCATCCCAAGAGTTCACTGACTCTTTCTCTGTTTCCAATAAACAGAGCTGTGGTCATCTTATCTTTGTGACATGACTGGCGAGTTTCACAAGATGTAAATTCAAACTAATTTAAATATGAATCTTTATGTAACTCTGCTAGTCTGGTCGCATTGATATGACCTAGTCTAAAATACCTCAAAAAGGATCTGTTCATTTCTGAACTCTTCCTCTTGTGTGTGTTCCGTATACTAAGAACTGTAGTTTGATTTAGAACATCAATGCTTTTAGATAACGTGCCTGTACCGATCAACTTTTGATATAGGAAATGTTCAAAACATTATCCATCAATACAAAATTTTATCATTTCTTTACTGATAAAGAGACTGATATGATTTTGTATATCAGGTTCGGTATCTAATAGGATTTATTCAGAACCAATGTATTGGTAATACAGGGTGACAGTTACCAACAGACTTTGCTGCAACACTTGCCCCGTTTTCTGTCTTATGAAACTCATCACCCGTTCTCAGTTTTTCTACCCTTTTGTAGCCCTATGTAACAGATTACATATCTGGGATCCTGATCCGGTAAAATATACCCAGGATGCAGAGGATACTGAGAAACGGTTCTTTGTAATGAACACTCCCGAAGGAGATGCATCATATGCACTTTCTTCGTTTGGGCGGCATAGGAATTCTAGCATTCCCCTATTTCCTGCTCTGTCTTATAACAATTATAAGTTGGAGCGGGACCAACGTTCCCCAGCTCGGTATAACAAGCGGGTTCGGTCAATACATCCATATTATTATCTTGATTAAGGCGTGATATGGTCGCTACCTGGAGAGAGAGAGAGAAGAAAACACTCTGCGTGCGCTATTGCAAGATCAGATTGGTTATATATTTTATCTAATCAGGATGGCTCCCACTGTTTTTATCAAATCTTCCTTCAAACCCTAAAAGGAAAGACTAGCCGGGATTAATTACACTCTACAAGTTCGACAATCTTTCAGCCAGGCCAGTGTCGGTACTTTGAGGGAGGTTCCCCGTGCTTTCGCACGGACCTAATTACAGTAAACCTCGTTTTCCCAGAGGCGTAACCCCGTTGACACCTTTCTAGACACCTACTTGATCGGCTAATTGCAAAGTGCAAAACTCTCCCAGGAGTAACAATTACTCGCAGTAGGTATCGGGATCCAACTATCACATAGAAGGTATGCAATCTCATTGCAAGTTTCAACACTTGAAACTCCCGATAATGGTTTTTACCCCTAGCACCTATGACCTTAACTATGGTCAACAAATCATAAGTAATAGTCAAGTTCTACCCGTCATTTCGTGATTAATTAGACCCACCCACATGACCCTTAACTAAGGTCAACAAAGTCACGCGACTGTCCTAACTAATCGCATCATATGCGGTGTAGGAAGACATCACTTAGCTACCGTACACTGTGCCTTGACTATGGTCAACAAACACAGCACGAATACTAAGTACTCTACTTCCTAAAATGATGGAGGGTTGCGAATGGTTTTTGTGAAAACCTTTAACGCTTTGAACTTGATCTCGTTGCGGAATCAAATGGTTTTTAAATGGAATGTTTTTGAGGCTTTTCTAGTTTTGCTAAAGGGGTCACTCCCGGTGAAGGGATCGTCGGCCCTTTCCTCGTCGAATGAGGTGCGGGATATATCATATATATCACTGTGCAAAGCGGAAACTATAGAAGCTATCAAAAGACAAACCGAGTGATGTAGCATCTGCCAGTTATTGCTAAAGGAGTCACTCCCGGTGAAGGGATCTCGGTCCTTTCCCTATCGAATAAGGTGCAGGATGTTCTACAAGGAACACCGCGATGCAAAGCAAGAACTGTAGCTACCTGTTTATTTTGAAATTCGATTCCACAACATCAATTAGGTTTATTTTCTTTCATTAATCTCATTAATGAATATCCCATCATTTAAGTCCACCTAACCATCACAGATAAATATAACGTACGCTTATGCCATCCTCATTCGCCTCGATGTCCCGTCTGCACCGTTAGGTTAGGTAACTAACGCCAGAGCGAGGCAGGGCTAGCGCGGGTGTAAAACATAAGCAACGTCTATATAATATATCATATATACTATATACTTTATCTATCACAGAACATCACATGATCACATCACAGATATCGCAGCAGAAGAAACATATGAAATATTGGATATACTAGGACGTCCGTGTTTTCAATACGAGCCATTATAAAACACGGATTCCACGGTCGTGATGAATAGCCAATCCCACACCCCTAGATCCCTACGAGAGCGGCAAGCAACCCTACCAATTCTAGGGTTAGGAGACCCGGACTCGACTCCTCGAGTTGGTCTCCCACTGGACCCCAGAACCCGGTTACTTGTGCTCCTCTCCTTGGGTCTATCCTAATGCGGAAAAGTAAATAATATACAATGGGCGACATCTTCCGCAACCTGGAAGTGCCCCAATAAAAGAATATTACATACATGTTTTTACATGAATGAAAATGAAAAACACTCATCTCACATAAAAAAAACCCGGCTATTCGAACACGACGATCCAATATAACATATCCAGCAACACATAACATCACATGTCATCAACGTAAGTAAATATGTCCATCCCAATTGTCGTTGACATATAGCAACGAAACCGGCGATATCACATATTACACTTACGGTCACAGAAAAGAAAGTGTAAAACTACAAGAGTTGGAATCCGCAACCTCTTTAGACATCGCATGCCCAATCAAATGAATTCCTTAGACATCACATGCCTAACAATTATAAACCCCGCATTTCAGTCTCATTATCGAAAACACTTTTCAACATCAAGTCGGGCAATTCAACAAGATTCCCGAAAAACTGATCGAATGCTCATCGCAAACTTTAGTAGGCGGCCGCACCCCCGATACCGTCGACGAAGTGCACCAAGGCGGAACACCGATACCGCGAGCACCCAAACGGATGCTTTCGGCGACGGGGTTCTCCTACAGTCACTTGGTCGGGGCTATGGAATGAGGCTGTCTATTAAGTTTACCCGGCGAGTATCCGCATACGCTACGTGATTGCAACGGACGTTTGATCGCATCAAAATTCCGTGGCAACCGATCAAGTGAGACTAAACTGCTATGTTTATAACATTCATCAAGTCATCTCATAACTTTTTGCGAATTCCAAGTATTGTATCACATTCCGGATAAATAGAAAATGCTAAACTTTTCGATCGAACAATCGAACACCCAAGTTTTCCCGATACAGCTCAACACATGAAATAAGTCTAACAACATTCAGTTCGTGCCTCAGTACCAACGGTCCAGCCGTAGAAGGGTCAAGCCAATGCCTCACATGTGGCACGCCGTACTGCCCCAAACCCGAAGGTTCAAAGGGCAGTTCAAGACGGTCACATAATCGAGTTAAGGTTTGTTGTCTTCTAGAGGGACCATCGCGTTACTTGCACTACTTAGAACGTCGTTAAACTACGGAAAAATCCAACGCTTGGAAATTTCCCGACAGGGGAAAAATTGGGTATTTATATCCTGTCGAACTTTTTAACATATTCTAAAAATACCCGAAAAAGCACACCGACAAAATTAGACAGTCTGATCGAATACACCGAGTCCCCAATACAACCCAGAAAATACAACTCTGGAATAAATATTAAAATATTCCCAGGAAAACCAGCACCAGAAAGCATGAATTACTGTGCAAAGTTTGAAGGCCAATCAAGTCACGTGACCGCGGAACCGCCGCAGAAGCCAGGCTTCTGCCGCAGTTCCGCCGCGCATTAGAGGTATCATGGACAAATTTTTGCATCGTAATTCTTAGAATTCCCTGCTGGGTTTTCTGCATAATTTTTATTCTCAAAAATCCACAAATTCAGAAAAAGTCCAGAGAGCAATATTAGGGTTTGGGTTTTGATTCGATCGGAGTTCTAATTCCGTCTAGACTTCGCCTAAGGCTCTAGCTAGGCTCTGATACCACTGTAGGGTTAGGCAGCCACCCCATCCAATGGGGTCGCCGTGGCACCAACGGTTCCCTCAGCCGCTACTTTTTACGCATGCCCCCTCGTGAGGACTACAACCCACCAGAACACCTTCCGGTCTCGGGACACCCTTGGGGTAAAAGCCTATGCTTCGCCACACTGTCACACAGTGAGAACCCCCCATAGGTCGACATCCAATGCCTAGTAGCTCTGATACCACTGTAGGGTTCCTAGGCACACTAATGAAGTCTCACAAGGCATCAAACATGGCTAATTCAAATTTTACGGGTGCCTACAAACCCTAATACAGATCGTTAACTTGATATTTAGGCGAAACGATGCAAATAAACAACTTTATCTAAAAGGAAAGTGGCTACAACCTTTGTAGATCCGGTCCACCACTTCCAAAGCTCCGCGATGATCTCCCTCCGCTGTCCAAATCGAATCCCGAACTCTAGCATCGGCTTCATCGAAGAAATGGACGGGCTTGATCGTCGGTTCGATGCCGAAGATGATCTACGTCGAGGAATCACAAGAACAAGCTCCAACTTCACCAAGCCTTGAAAACTTGTGAAGGAAACACCCTATACAACTCGGCAAGAGGTAGAGGATGAAGAAATAGGAAGTGGGTAGACTTTAGAATTGGATTTCTCACTTGATTTCACTAGTTGCCATTGATGGTAGCTAGCTTTTCTTCATGGAAGAAGAAGATGAAGAAGAAGAAGAAATATATGATAAGTTTTTTTTAAAAGGAAAATAAATGAATACTTATCATTTCTTCAACCATGGTTTAGTGTAGAGATTTAACTAAAGTTAGATGAGTGGTTAGGGTTAGGCATGAGACAAGAATGGTGACTAAGTCAATGCTTCATGAATCTTCAACTAAAAACAAAACTAGCAACCATTCTTTTCTCTTTATCTTTTCTAAATGAAATAAATAAAACAAATAAATAGATAAATGAATAAAGAAAACAAATGATACCCTAACCACTAACTAACCATGGTTTAATACTTTACACAAAACCAATCTAGAATGTATCATCAAAGATGATACAATCATGTGCACAAAAAATATATCACATATACAATGTGCACAAACCAAGTGAGTAAATCCATTTAAAGTGAACCAATACTAGTTAATGCAAAGTAATATATCAAATATATAATTATACAATAAATCATTAAATCAACACTTGATTCAATGATCCGGTCATGTCGCATATAACCGGCTAGTATCCAATGTATCGGCTTATCGAAGCAATCCTTGATTCGATAACTAGGTTATATCGCATATAACTAATCGATACATTCATCGCGAGAATGGAATACGGTATCACATACACGCATTATTCTCGTTCCCGCACATATCTCATATGCGCTCCTATTTCGTTTCGCTTGAGCCAGGAAACCTCTGTGTAGGACTCTAAAGACTCGTCAATACGCCGGCAGCAGGTGATGATCATATCAAACACCCACTAGCCGCAAGCGGTCTGCTAAACGTAACGGCCACCCGGGTATTGAGCGATCAGAAGATCGACGAGCAAGCCCGCTCACACTCCTGTGAATCCAACCAGTAACACTTACCGTACAGTCCGGTCTGTTCGTCTGATATGTCGCATATCTCGCCCAGGGGTGGTAAACGTCAGATCCCAATAGCTCGATAAGTCATGCCGACGTAGGGTCCATAACTTTCGTGAAACTACTGATAACTCTTACCAGTATATCACTGCAACCCTGGCCAGGGATTTCCTGTTATGGCCAGTCGAGCATAGCACAACATCAACCCCCAATATCGGGAGAGATGAATCCCCTCCTATCGCTCATTGTCTCCATGTGAATCGGGACTGTACCCAAAAACCACCTGTTTGCACAACTCAGTAGAGTCGTGGTAGGGTGGAAATCAAAGCACAGTGGGAGACACACAAGACTCTATGACGATCTCGGGTCAACAGACTAAGCTGTACCAGTGTCACCAGAGAACTGCCATCTGACGTGAGGTATAATACTATCTGGGAGTTCTCGGCGAGTCCGTTCAGTGTACCCAGTCTTCACTGAGCACCCGCATACCATCTTCGATGTCAAACACCAATGGATATGGGATCATCCATCGCCCATCACATGGGTTGAGAAGATATACGCTAGTCTACTCTGGAATATCGATGCCCCGTCTCGATATTCCCACGACTAGGAACAATGAAGGGTGTACTCATTGACTACCCAGACCCCACTAGTATGATCTCCATCATAGTCCTGGAAGTCGAGTACACATCCTAAGGGCTTTATCAACATGTAATCAGAGAGACAGAAAGTATACATGTTAAGATAAAGGGCAACCAGATAGCGTACTATCATGTCGAGCAAGAAAGTCATACCTATATATGTCCCAGCATCCACTACAATATACATCCAATGTACAGTAATGGCCTTTAGGGCATACATATAACTAACAATACTATCATGTCGAGCAAGAAAGTCCTCCCTATATATGTCCAAGCATCCACTATAATATACATCACATGTATAGTAATGGCCTCTAGGGCATACATATAACTAACATACCTGACCCAATCAAAGCTTGATTTTGATGGATGTGGACCACATCGCTTACAAATGTAAAATTATATCCTTCCTTAAAAAGTAAAGATATAGATATGATATTACAATCTAGACTATGTACACACAAACAGTTACATAAAATTAATATCTACCCACTTGTCAATCCTAGGTGATATTTCTCTACGAATACAGCGTCGACGCTCATTCCGTTAGCAACCCTGAGAGTCATATCACCTGCTCTGATAACTTTACGGTTTCTCAAAGCCTGTAATGAATTACATATATGAGATCCTGATCCGGTATCTAGTACCCAGAAAGTAGAGTTAATTGACCTACAGTTTTCAATCACAAACACACCCTAAGTCGAAGCCACACCGTGCTTCGGATCCTGGATTCTATCTTTCCATGCCCTGCATTCTTTCTGCCAATGCCCTTTCCTGTGATAATAGGAACAACCCTCCTTCCCTACTGTTAGCCCCGAAACATTTACCCTGCTTTTTCTCTCTACCATACTGACACCGCATATCGGCTTTGTCGAGGTCGTCTTCTTCTCACCCTTGGCTTTCGCCTTGGATCGAGAAGAGGAAGATTCCCCAATAACCAGTGCGGATGTCTTCCTGGTTTCCTTCAGGGTGTAAGTAGAAGGTAAGGGCTGTAGAATCAAGTCAGCATATGACTCGTTCTCCAACGTGGTCCTCAGGTCTGTGAGCTGTTTAATACAGCTGATCATTATAAGGACGTGGTCCACTACAGATGACCCGACAGCCAACCTCGCTTGAAGCAATTCTTTCGAGGTCTCATATCTTGCGATACGAGATTGCTCTCCATATAAAACTTTGTTATGGAGAAAGATAGAAGCTAAGTCCATCTTCTCGTGCTGTCTCTAGTCTACACCATCTACTGAGGCCAACACGAGGCACTTGGCATTCACACTGTCTTTTTCCGATGTCTTATGGTGTAACACCTTAGAATGTGTTTTGTAGCTAATTATATTTTAATGTGTGGTTTTTAATAAAAAGTTTACCAAATTGGTTTTTAAATATTTTATCCTATTTAATGTATATTTTATTAGAATTTGGTTAGGCACACACACACTTGTGCATGTTAACATGGGTTGTTTTTGGGGTTAAGCCATGATTGGCAACCATGGTTAACATACCTTTTTCTCTAACCTAGTTTTATTACTTGTTTATGTGTCATGATAGTTTTAAATGGGTTTTAATTTTGAATTGGTGTTTTGGTGCATGGTTGACTTTGAGAGAGAGGGTGAGAGAGAGAGCATGGGGCATCATGGCCTTTGCCATACCTCATTTAATGAGGAAAGAGAGAGTGAGAAGGGGTCTTTGGGGTGTGCTCTCATTTCTCCACCTCATTTTCTATCTCTCATTCTCTCACTCTCTCACAAACACACACACACATCCCTCAGCATCAGCAGCAGCAACAGGATCGGCAGCAGCAGTAACACCAACATCATCAACATCATTATCATCAGCATCAGAAGCAGCAGCAATAGCAAGGCAACAGCAGCAGCAGCAGCTTCACCTGCACACACACACACACACTGCTGAGAGAGAGAGAGAAGCAGCAGCAGCAGCAAGCTGAGGCAGCAGCAGTGGTAAGAAGAGGAGGTAGCAAACATCATCACCAGCATCAACAACAACCACAACAACAACAACTACAACCACAGCAACAATAGCAGCAGCAGAAACAGAAGCAGCAGCAACAGCAGCAACAGGGACCCCAGCTCTCGCAGGAGCACTTCTCCATACCTCCACCTGCCTTCTTGTGATCCTTGTGGGTATATTTCTAAACCCCAATTCCTAGTTTGCTTAGTTGTGTGATAATTGGTGTCGGTTTTTGTTAATTATGTGATTAGTGCTAGATTTTGGTGTTTTGTGGGTAATTGTGGAAAATTGTTGAGTTGGTTAGCTACCCTAGGTAAATTTAATGTTAGTAAGGCCACTTCAACTGAGATTTTAGCCAGATTACACTAAAATACCATAGGTTTCCAAATTGTGCAAAATTGGTGTTTTAAAGAGTTTTTTTGTGTGACTTTTGTGATCTGCTATGTTGTATAGGTCTTTGGCATGTATAGTTTTGCAATATCTTACCTGTAGGAAATCTGGGACTATATGTCGTTTTGCATGTCCGTTGTGTTTGCGCGATACGCGCGATACGTGAGTGGGTTCTGTGATCCAGCGTATCGCGGCGTATCGCGATGGTTTTAGACGCGTACACACACGATTCAGCGTATCGTGCACACGCGCGTTTAGTTCGCGACGCGAGTTTCTCGTTTCGATTCGATATCGCGTTTCGCGAGATATTTGGCTTATATGTGATTTCCTTATCTTATTTGCAGGTTTGCAGGCAGGGACTACGGACACGGCTACAGGGGGAGCAGATGGTAGGATTCACCTAGCGTGGAGTATAGGTGAGTAGATATAACATCTACAGGGGAATCGCCCGCATGGCGTTATGCGTCTGGGCTAGGATTCATTTACCTGTCGCACATTCTACGTCATTGTAGAATTGCGCATTTACTGCATTTCCTTGATATAGTTATATACTGTGACTAGCTGCCACAGGACACTGCACACATTATAGACGGTTCATGTTGCACAAGCACGGATTGCATGCTACACACACACCGTCAATAATTGCCATGTCACACACTACCCCTTATAGCTACCTTTGCTTGCCACACTTGACATCTAGTTTATCGGTATACCTATAGTGTATCATACCTTTAGTGATAGGTATATTTTCATTTGCGATACAGCTACAGGTATACCTCCTACATATTTTACCTATACCGGGAGGGGTTTCCTACATATGTTACTTATACCCAGGGGGGTATACGACATCAGTTCTTATAGGTAGATACCTATACTTTGCTACACCTGTATGTTAGATACATATTCAGTTGCTGTCGCATATTTTACATTTACTGATGTTACTTAGCTGCACCTTATCTCGATTTCGCATACATCTGGTTCAGCTATATACTTGTGTTTACCTGCTCGCATTCAGATATATCGCATACATTTATTCCTGGATTGTGCATTGTTTATCTGGATTTTACATGATGTTTTCGGGATTTGGGAACCGCGGGAGTTCATGAAATTATGCATACATGTAACAACTCGGTTTCCTTGATATGATATTTCGAGCATCCCCCATGAGTTTTATCGGTGCTGATTTTATGCTCCATACGATGTGTGGTTGCCGTATGAGAGTACATGGTGGGGCCCGGTATGGTTCCCCTCTGCAAGAAGATCGATGGGTTTGCCGATTGAGCCTGGAGGTGGGCAAGTACCTACCGGTGATTGATTTGACCTGGCAGTTGTCCGGAGGCTACTGGCCAGAGTAGAGAGATGGATGCGGGATGACCTGTACTGTCGAGGCCGAGGGCCGACACTGCAGACGGACCCCGTGAGCTGATCCGGACTGACGGAGCCCCATATACGAGGATTTCTGTGTCGATGCTTGGCACACGGTTTCATGATATTTCTTTAACCCCCTTTTTGTATATATAACAGGGGATTTAGCCGTTGTTATATATACCCTTACACCAATATTAGTGGTATGGGACGCTAATATATGTGTATTGCCCCCATCATATTTATTTCTATACATATATTTACCTTTAGGATGCTAGTAACTTACTTGAGATTGGACTTGGGATACTAGGTGATTCATTGGGATTGGACATTGGATATACCTATGTGATTGGTGATTTGTACATTCGAGATATAGGAGAGCTATTCGATATTGTACATTGAGGTGATGTGAGACTTTTATATTGTGACAGCCCAATGTGGGGGCCGGTTTGAGGATTGGGATTGGAGTATCTTGATGGATTGTGATCCTGCCACGACGTCAGGTTTCCGTGGAAAATGACATATTCCATCCTATACCTCACCCTTACCTACCTTATGCACAGATTCATATATTGGTAGTACTTGTAGTGTACCCTTATGATAGTTGCATATTTGCTTTCTCATATCTCTACTGCATACTATTGTCATGTTACTATCGCTTCACTTATTGATTGTACCTGCTAGTGTACTCTCATTATTCCAGCATTGCATGACATATTATTACTACTGTAATCGCATATCTTAGATTCATGCTGTACGTGCATTCCTGCGATTACCTGCATATGTTTTATACTATTCACGAGTTGGCAACTCACCCCCGTTGTGCCACAGGTGTTTCAGGTTCTTCCCCAGAGTAGTCGAGGCAGGCTATTCCCTTATTCATCTACCCAGCTACCACCTTTTGCTACAGATATCGCATCAGCTCACAGTACCATTTTGCTTAGGTGGGTTAGATGGTTATCTGTATTTCACTTTGTATATTCGTTGTATTTGTACTCTCTCTCCATCTACTATTGTATTTGTGGACATAGAGACTTGGTGAGGACGTTAGTATGTATTATTGTGGATTTGAGGTCTTATGTATATACAGCTTTTTCTCTATTGTCATTATCTCTGTTGTACTCATCTAGACTAGTCTTTATAAAAATGGGGGTATTGCTAAAATTTTAAAGGAAAGAAGTAAGACTTTTAAAGAATTTGGGTTGCGATTTCAATTGTTTTTAAACTTATATTATCTTTTCCGTATTTTTCTTGGTTTAGATTTATGGGTTTTGGCTTTCTTTTACTACGTTGCGTCTTTAGGCGTTGCGTAATATTAGGGCCGTCACGGGCCATTCTTGGGTCGTGACAAAGTTGGTATCAGAGCGTTAGGTTTTACCTTTCGGAGTGTAGGATGACCTTAGTATGATGGAGTAGGTAGCTTAAGCAGAGTAACGTAGTGTGTGTATGTCTGCAGCATACCCACAGCGCGGTACCTTGCATTAAGTGATCTAAGTACAATTTGCTTGACATTCCTTCCTTGATGGTTCATATCTTTGATATTCGATTTCCTTATTCTTATCGAATCTCATCTTATATCTATTTATAGCTTTGCCGCCGATGACTATGGGGACTCAGAGCGATGCAGCGAGGGCCGAGGTCAGGGTTAGCTCGGGTGAGACGAGCACTGACCAGGATGGCACTCTAGTTGCACAGGTGCAGACGGAGAAGCCTACGACCTATACTATGGATAGACTTTTGGTAGAGATGCAGGAGTTCCGCCAGACGATGAGTTCGTTAGTTGACGTCGTTCGGGTGCTACGACAGGAGGTTGTCACCCCCGTTACTCAGCTATCCCTTACGATCAGTATGCAGCAGTCCGTCACCTACATAGCACCAGTGGTTGCAGCTTCAGTTGACGAGGCACATATTTCAGAGGCTCAGAGAGTTCCAGGACAGTGGAGGACTCGTACCAGAGTACCAGCCCAGAGACAGAGGTTTGGTCGACGAGACAGATTTCGTGGCCACTACGGGAGTAGCAGAGGCCTAGGACGAAGACAGTCGTTCAGCTCTCATCCCCAGGATGGTCAGCAGTCAGCACGTGGATGTTTTCGATGCGGAAGCCTTCAGCACTTCGTCAGGGATTGTTCCTCAGCACGGCGTCAGGATCGTATTCAGAGAGGCCGTGGACGTGGAGGGTTTGCTCAGAGGGCTCAGGCTACCAGAGGAGTTCATCCAGCTGCGAGTAGAGGGCAGACACAGGAGTTTGCTTCTACTCATCGGGACGCGCAGACGTCCAATGTGGAGTTTTCAGGTACCCTTGAGTTATATTTTCTCTTGGTGTATTTGTTTGTTTCTTGCTTGTACCGTGGTTGGGTAGATTAGTCGTAGTTGTGTTAACTTCTGTCAGCGATTCTTTTGTTGCGCGACACATATTTCAGTTTTGTGCCAATCGGATAGGAGGTAGAGATTCGTCCGTCGTTTGATCCTTTTAGAGATGTTGGATTTGACGTTCTCCTGGGCACGGACTGGTCAGTTACGTGTTAGGCGTCTGTGGACTACCGGGAGGAAACAAGTTAGGTTTTGTTTTCCCCGGCAAGTCAGTTCTTATTGTGCAGGCGGATAGTTGTGCCGCCTCTCACAGCTTGAATTCAGCCTTTTTCGCTAGTCGGCCACTGAGGAGATGTCGTGGATTCTTGATGTTCGTTCGTGATACCGGAGCCACCGTAGGATTGTTGGACCGGGTTCTTTTCGTGCGAGAGTTTTTCCGACGTTGTTCCAGATGAGCCGGCGAAGCTTGGGAGCTAAAGGATCAGCTGCAGAGTCTTGGTTTGGGGAGTTTTGGGTGTCTGAGTGTTTCGCTTTTTGGAAGCTCCGATTTCTGTTCGCCGAGGAGGAAGACGGCAGTTTAGGGTTGCGTATCGACGAATCGTCAATTGAACGGGCTTACGGTGCGGATAGGTATCCTTCACCTCGCCGTGACGATTTCTTCGATCAGCTCCAAAGTGCGAGACTTTTTTCTAAGTGTGTTTGGGATCAGGTCATCATTATTGCGGATTCGGAGTGACGGCATTCCGAAGACTGCCTTGTGCGTGCTACGGGCTTTGTGTGTTTTTGTGAGTCGTTGGATTCACTGTCGCCCTAGCAGCATTCGTAGATATGATGAACCAGATTTATTCAGGTCGTTCCTCGACCAGTTATTGTTGTGTTATTTACGACATTCTGGTCTATTTAATGTGTCTTGAGGAACAGGAGTAGCACTTGAGGATTTGTTATGCAGATGCTGGGAGAGCACCAGCAGTTGCTAAATTCTCGGAGTGTTTCTTCAGGCTTGTTTGTGTTGACTCCTAGGTCTTGTAGTCGCGGGAGACGGTTTCGTATGGTTCCGAGGGAGATCGTGGCCGTACAGCGTAGGCCCAGACTTGTGTGCAGGACGGAGATCCGCAGATGGTTGGTCTTAGCAGGTTTTTACCGCCGTTTCGTGCAGGATTGCTAGAGTAGTGCTGCACCGTTGACTAAATTGACCGAAAGGAGGTTTCTTTTCTGAGGACTGAGGCATGTGTACGGAGTTTTCAGCAGTTGAAGATTCAGTTAGCAACTGCATCAGTCTTTCTTTGCTTTTGGTTCGGGCGACCTTGTTTAACTGTAATGTTTCTTGAGTGGGCTCGAGGGTGTACTGAGGTGACACTATAGAGATATCGCTTTTGCTTTCCCTACATTTGGAGGAAGTACGAGGAGGATATTCCACTCATGATCTGGAGATGGCCGCGGTGGTTTTGCGTTGGAGATTTGGCGACACTACTTACTTGAGAGTCGTGTCAGATTTTCCACGGACCACTAGAGCTTAATGTACATCTTCCTGCAGCAGATTTGGATTGTTGTGAGGGTCTTCTGCAGATTTACAGTTCTTGTGTGATCGTTGAGTGTAGCTTAGTTCGTCTCTACGGAGGGGACAGCTTGCTCATGTCCGCGCCCAACCACTTTCCTTAAATCGTTTTCGCGAGACACTGCCCGTCGAAGCTCGTATGTCAGAAATACTTGAGCATATTCGGCTGGGTAATGATTCAGAGACCTTGATTTGTGACAATGATGTGCTAAGTTAGGGACACGTTTGTGTACTTGCCATTATCAGGTAGAGGCGTGTAATCCTAGAACATGCACATCTGTCAACTCCCTCTATGCATTCAAGTTCCACCAGCTTGGGCGTGACTTGTGAGATAATTACGAGTGGACAGGAATGTAAGGAGAAGTTTCAGGTTTCGTTTCAAGGTGTCAGTCTTGTTGTGTGCTTGGGTCGAGCATCTGAGGCCGGCTGGAGACTTGCAACCTTTTACCGTTCCGAAGCAGGAATGGGAGCAGATCTCCACGAATTTCGTTATGGTTTCTACCCAAGTTTGGATAGGGTGTGACTCCATTCGGATTCTTGTCATCCGGTTATACTCAGTTTGCTCAGTTGTTTTGTTTAAGTTGTGTGTTTGTTGTTTTGTTTGGTCGTCAGCAGCTTGGGATCGTCACTCGCCATCGTTAGGGTTCTCCTTCGATAGCTGTTATCAGGAGACACTCCAATTGGCCGCCCTTAGGCTTAGGGGTTAGGTCGTGTCGACCACCAGCCTGCTGTTTTTCTGACTCTGCGTAAGTAGGACTTTGGACCCCAGCTAGTCTAGAGCTTCGGAGATAGTCCAGCTGTGTTAGGTCAGGATGAGGATTGCCCATTGCAAACGGATGTCTTATGTAACTGTGCTGGTCGCAGGCTTGTGTGCGCGGTGGCAGATCATGTATTCCTATGGACTTTCCGATGAATGACGTGTTGGATGCTGGGAAGCTTATCCCAGGATTTTAGGTCCTTTAGATCCTATTAGCGAGTTAGTTTCGTTGCCTTTAATTTGGCACTTCCGCCCAGATTATTGGATTTTCGCCCCGTATTTCTTGTAAAGATACTTTACATTTACCTTCATGACCTTTCTCACATGAGTTTGCACCAGACCTTTTAGCTGGACGCGATCTTTCGTTCACCCACAGCCATGTGTGTTAATGGCTCGGCAGTTGGAGGGACATCGGTCAAGGGTCTTGCCATCCGTGAAGGGTTTCTCGGGCGTAGCCATGTAGTGAGATAGTCACTTGGGAGGCTGCGAGCGAGATTTGAGGATTTTAATCTTCTTTTGAAGGTACGCGTAACAGTATAAGTTTTAAATTCGGGGACGAATTTCTTTTAAGGGGGGGAGTTTGTAACACCTTAGAATGTGTTTTGTAGCTAATTATATTTTAATGTGTGGTTTTTAATAAAAAGTATACCAAATTGGTTTTTAAATATTTTATCCTATTGAATGTATATTTTATTAGAATTTTGTTAGGCACACACACACTTGTGCATGTTAACTTGGGTTGTTTTTGGGGTTAAGCCATGATTGGCAACCATGGTTAACCAACCTTTTTCTCTAACCTAGTTTTATTACTTGTTTATGTGTCATGATAGTTTTAAATGGGTTTTAATTTTGAATTGGTGTTTTGGGGCATGGTTGACTTTGAGAGAGAGGGAGAGAGAGAGAGCATGGGGCATCATGGCCTTTGCCATGCCTCATTTAATGAGGAAAGAGAGAGTGAGAAGGGGTCTTTGGGGTGTGCTCTCATTTCTCCACCTCATTTTCTATCTCTCATTCTCTCACTCTCTCACAAACACACACACACATCCCTCAGCATCAGCAGCAGCAACAGGATCGGCAGCAGCAGCAACACCAACATCATCAACATCATTATCATCAGCATCAGAAGCTGCAGCAATAGCAAGGCAACAGTAGTAGCAGCAGCTTCACCTGCACACACACACACACACACTGCTGAAAGAGAGAGAGAGAGAAGCAGCAGCAGCAGCAAGCTGAGGCAGCAGCAGTGGCAAGAAGAGGAGGTAGCAAACATCATCACCAGCATCAACAACAACCACAACAACAACAACTACAACCACAACAACAATAGCAGCAGCCACAGCAACAATAGCAGCAGCAGAAACAGAAGCAGCAGCAACAGCAGCAACAGGGACCCCAGCTCTCGCAGGAGCACTTCTCCACACCTCCACCTGCCTTCTTGTGATCCTTATGGGTATATTTCTAAACCCCAATTCCTAGTTTGCTTAGTTGTGTGATAATTGGTGTCGGTTTGTGTTAATTATGAGATTAGTGCTGGATTTTGGTGTTTTGTGGGTAATTGTGGAAAATTGTTGATTTGGTTAGCTACCCTAGGTAAATTTAGTGTTAGTAAGGCCACTTCAACTGAGATTTTAGCCAGATTACACTAAAATACCATAGGTTTCCAAATTGTGCAAAATTGGTGTTTTAAAGAGTTTTTTTTGTGTGACTTTTGTGATCTGCTATGTTGTATAGGTCTTTGGCATGTATAGTTTTGCAATATCTTACCTGTAGGAAATCTGGGACTATATGTCGTTTTGCATGTCCGTTGTGTTTGCGCGATACGCGCGATACGTGAGTGGGTTCTGTGATCCAGCGTATCGCGGCGTGTCGCGATGGTTTTAGACGCGTACACACACGATTCAGCGTATCGTGCACACACGCGTTTAGTTCGCGACGCGAGTTTCTCGTTTCGATTCGATATCGCGTTTCGCGAGATATTTGGCTTATATGTGATTTCCTTATCTTATTTGCAGGTTTGCAGGCAGGGACTACGGACACGGCTACAGGGGGAGCAGATGGTAGAATTCACCTAGCGTGGAGTATAGGTGAGTAGATATAACATCTACAGGGGAATCGCCCGCATGGCGTTATGCGTCTGGGCTAGGATTCATTTACCTGTCGCACATTCTACGTCATTGTAGAATTGCGCATTTACTGCATTTCCTTGATATAGTAATATACTGTGACTAGCTGCCGTAGGACACTGCGCACATTATTGACGGTTCATGTTGCACAAGCACGGATTGCATGCTACACACACACCGTCAATAATTGCCATGTCACACACTACCCCTTATAGCTACCATTGCTTGCCACACTTGACATCTAGTTTATCGGTATACCTATAGTGTATCATACCTTTAGTGATAGGTATATTTTCATTTGCGATACAGCTACAGGTATACCTCCTACATATTTTACCTATACCGGGAGGGATTTCCTACATATGTTACTTATACCCAGGGGGGGTATACGACATCAGTTCTTATAGGTAGATACCTATAGTTTGCTACACCTGTATGTTAGATACATATTCAGTTGCTGTCGCATATTTTACATTTACTGATGTTACTTAGCTGCACCTTATCTCGATTTCGCATACATCTGGTTCATCTATATACTTGTGTTTACCTGCTCGCATTCAGATATATCGCATACATTTATTCCTGGATTGTGCATTGTTTATCAGGATTTTACATGATGTTTTCGGGATTTGGGAACCGCGGGAGTTCATGAAATTATGCATACATGTAACAACCCGGTTTCCTTGATATGATATTTCGAGCATCCCCCATGAGTTTTATCGGTGCTGATTTTATGCTCCATACGATGTGTGGTTGCCGTATGAGAGTACATGGTGGGGCCCGGTATGGTTCCCCTCGGCAAGAAGATCGATGGGTTTGCCGATTGAGCCTGGAGGTGGGCGAGTACCTACCGGTGATTGATTTGACCTGGCAGTTGTCCGGAGGCTACTGGCCAGAGTAGAGAGATGGATGCGGGATGGCCTGTACTGTCGAGGCCGAGGGCCGACACTGCAGACGGACCCCGTGGGCTGATCCGGACTGACGGAGCCCCATATACGAGGATTTCTGTGTCGATGCCTGGCACACGGTTTCATGATATTTCTTTAACCCCCTTTTTGTATATATAACAGGGGATTTAGCCGTTGTTATATATACCCTTACACCAATATTAGTGGTATGGGACGCTAATATATGTGTATTGCCCCCATCATATTTATTTTTGTACATATATTTACCTTTAGGATGCTAGTAACTTACTTGAGATTGGACTTGGGATACTAGGTGATTCATTGGGATTGGACATTGGATTACCTATGTGATTGGTGATTTGTACATTCGAGATATAGGAGAGCTATTCGATATTGTACATTGAGGTGATGTGAGACTTTTATATTGTGACAGCCCAATGTGGGGGCCGGTTTGAGGATTGGGATTGGAGTATCTTGATGGATTGTGATCCTGCCACGACGTCAGGTTTCCGTGGAAAATGACATATTCCACCCTATACCTCACCCTTACCTACCTTATGCACAGATTCATATATTGGTAGTACTTGTAGTGTACCCTTATGATAGTTGCATATTTGCTTTCTCATATCTCTACTGCATACTACTGTCATGTTACTATCGCTTCACTTATTGATTGTACCTGCTAGTGTACTCTCTTTATTCCAGCATTGCATGACATATTATTACTACTGTAATCGCATATCTTAGATTCATGTTGTACGTGCATTCCTGCGATTACCTGCATATGTTTTATACTATTCACGAGTTGGCAACTCACCCCCGTTGTGCCACAGGTGTTTCAGGTTCTTCCCCAGAGTAGTCGAGGCAGGCTATTCCCTTATTCAGCTACCCAGCTACCACCTTTTGCTACAGATATCGCATCAGCTCACAGTACCATTTTGCTTAGGTGGGTTAGATGGTTATCTGTATTTCACTTTGTATATTCGTTGTATTTGTACTCTCTCTCCATCTACTATTGTATTTGTGGACATAGAGACTTGGTGAGGACGTTAGTATGTATTATTGTGGATTTGAGGTCTTATGTATATACAGCTTTTTCTCTATTGTCATTATCTCTGTTGTACTCATCTAGACTAGTCTTTATAAAAATGGGGGTGTTGCTAAAATTTTAAAGGAAAGAAGTAAGACTTTTAAAGAATTTGGGTTGCGATTTCAATTGTTTTTAAACTTATATTATCTTTTCCGTATTTTTCTTGGTTTAGATTTCTGGGTTTTGGCTTTCTTTTACTACGTTGCGTCTTTAGGCGTTGCGTAGTATTAGGGCCGTCACGGGCCATTCTTGGGTCGTGACA
The DNA here is from genome assembly GCA_030015575.1 of Agapanthus africanus. NCBI lineage: Eukaryota > Viridiplantae > Streptophyta > Magnoliopsida > Asparagales > Amaryllidaceae > Agapanthus > Agapanthus africanus. The sequence goes on along the minus strand of JASDDO010000016.1, from coordinate 192,181,987 downwards.
TATGGATATCATCATCCGCGATGGTGGAAACTGGACCTGGGATGGCGGGGCTTTAGTAGTAAGAAGGTGGCTCAGCTTGTCATAGGTAATGGACACATGGACAAACCTTTGCCTATCAATATAGTCTGACTCGGTCAATTTATCATCTAGCTGTAACCTAAGTCTGGTCACCTGGTCGCTGCAATTAAGAGAGAGAGAGAGAACACTTAGCATGATGCTCTTGCAAGTTTAGATTGGTTTTTTGTTTATCTAAACATGATGGCTCCCACTGTATCTCGATTCCTTCCTCAAACCATAAAAGAAGAATTAGTCAGGATTAATCTCTCTTACAATACTTGCTTAACCTTTCGGATAGGCTGGTGTTGGTACTTCGAGAGAGGTTTTCCAAAGCTTTCGCGAAGTTCCTTAATTACATAACCTCTTTTCCCTGAAGGCGTAGCCTCGCTAACACCGTTCTAGACACCTACATGGTTTATAGCATTGATCGTTTAGTGAAAAATCTCCCGTGGAGTAACGGATACTCACAGTAGGATCGGGATCCAAATATCATTGTGTGATAATCCTGAAGGAATCCTACCAAAATTATAACACTCCAAATGGTATGCAACACTAGCATGTTTCTGTTTCTTTAGAAACTCCCGATGTGGATTTTTGCCCCAAGCTCTTATAACCTTGACGAAGGCCAACATATCATAAGTCGCAAATCAAGTTCTACCCGTCATTGTCCAGGTTAATTTGAACCCATCCGTACATACCCTTGACGAAGGCCAAAATAGTAGTACGACTATCCCAAACCAACGCATCTATCTATGCTACAGATGAATATTCAGCAGCTACAAATCACTATGCCTTGGCGAATGTCAAAATACATAACTTGAATACTACTGAATACCCAACTGAAATGACGAAAGGCGATGAATGGTTTAGGCGAAACCGTGAATGTAATGAACTTGATTTAATCGAAGGAACCTGATAGCTTTTAAAGGAGTGGTTTAAACTCCGCATTTTAAAAGTTTGCTTTTTGAAAAAACCGAGTGGTTTTAAAATTGTTCCAATGATTCATCTTTAGTTTGTTTGCTTTGCATTAAACATATAATGCAGTCCCATCATTTACACCTACCATTGCAAAAAGAAACGAAAATACCACGTACGCTTATGCCATTCGTATTCGCCACTGGGCCCCGTCTAATACCGTCAGGTTACTTAACTAACGCTAGAGCGGGGGCTGGACTAGCGCGGATGCAAAACATAAGCAATGTCTATTATATAACATATATAATATATACATTCGTCTCACGCAATAATAGGCATTCCAGATCACAGATGAACATATTAGATATACTAGAAATTTCGCGTTCCGTTTAAGCCTGTAATGAAAGACGGATTCCACGATCATGATGAAAAGCCAAACCCCCACCCTAGACCCCTACGGGTGAGGCAAACTACCCGCCAAATTCTCGAAGTGAAGCAGCCTCCCTCAGTAAAATGAGTAGGCCACTCGGCACTTCAAAGAACCCGGTAGTTTCTGCACCCCACCTTGGGTCTACCCTAGGAGCAAAAACAGTAAAAGAAATAATACAACGGTGACTACAACCTCAACCCGGATGTGCACCACAAAATAATATTACATCACTTTACAATTTAAATTGAATGAAAGAAAAGAAAACACTATTCTCACATCCTCCGGCTATTCCATCACGACAATCCAATAAAGTTCATATACACAAACCATCACAGCATCACAGATATGTGCAACCCCTTCTAATCGACATATAGCGATTAGAAGACATTTAGGATCATATATACACATCACAAAACTTGTAAAGTAATCCATGATTTTATAAAATCCGCGCACAATTAGCAAACGAAACTAATTTTTCAAGGCCATGAAAAATTGTCCACTAAAGTTACCAAAAAATTCGTTTTAAGCCAATCCAGGAGTCGAAACGAACTCGAAACCCGTCCGAACCTTCGCGAAGGCGACGGGGCAAAAATTAAGTATCGATCTGAGGGCCTCAGGGGTACCCACCCTCGGGGGACACCACGAGGTGGCCCCCAAAATAAGGCAGACCCGAGAGCACCCAGTTAGGGTGCTCTCGGGTCACCACGCCCAAGGCCACCTTATGGTGGTCTTGGGGGGTGGGCCAAGCCTTGTTTCCCCTGGGGTGTCTCCGGGGTGCCCATGCTCCACCCTGCGGCTTCTCGGTTCAAACCGTGAGCCCGCGGGGTGTGCAAACATATTAAAACAACTTTTTCGGTTCAGTTTTTGTCGGCAGTCCGTGCATGACAAAAACGACGGGTTTTAAACGTCGCCACAAGCTATCTACGGCTTACGGAAAGTCTCTGATACCACTGTTAGTCGATGTCGTGCACCCCGAGGGTTTGCTGGGAGGCGGAATAACCAAAAAACAATTTTTACGGGCTTTGCAATACCGACTTGAACTTCAGGATTGATACTAAACCCTAACTAACTAAACTGTATGAGGTTAACTACTCGGATATGAGTTATACCTTACGTTACCATGTCCTTCGGGTCTTCTTGTCGCTGTCCTCCTCCTCGTCATAAGCTCCAAGGATCGTTTGGATCGTTGCCTCCTTGTCGGCCTTCTCGAGTCAAAGACAATCCACCCGAGAGTCTATAGTCCGAGCTACAACCTCAAATCCAAGGTAACTAAGACACCTAGTTTGCTAAACTAGATGTCCTAGATGATATAAAGAGTGAAGATGGATTAGTCTGTCTCTAAATATCCTAGGTTTCTCAACACATGAGACATTTAGGGTTAGAGGAAGAAGAAGGGGAGCTTGAGAAAGTGAGAGTATAGAATGAACATTAGTATGAAGATGGCTAAGAGTTGTGAATATATCAAGCATCCAATAATGCATAAGCAAAATATCAAGCATACTTGAATAGTCACATGGTGAGTCACCCTCATGAGTCACCTAAGAGCCATGCTTCATTTAATATAAATCTCCACCTCATACCTCCACCTCATTTATCTTTTAATCAAAAGATTAAATACAAAATAAGGTGTCTTCTTCTAGAAGTATACTTGAGCAAATTACAAGAATACCCCTCACCGTATGTACATACCCGTATCCGTATTCCGAAAAATACCAATACAAAGAGATGAAAATAATCCATCAATATAATACTAGGATCCGGCTTAAACCAAATCCCATTAGTATTATCCGCCCGAACATCATACGTGCACAAGTACACATATGTGATCGAAGCCCTGCCGTAAAACCATACGGCCTCTACATCTTTTGCCCGATGCAGGGAAACCCTCTGTATGGGACTCTAAAGACTCGACACTACACTGGCAGTGGGTTTAACCATAAGCACATCAATAATACTAGCTGCACATAACGACTACCCAGGTATCTGTCTATAAAAAGGCTGACGAGCAAATTCATCCGAACTCCTACTGAGCCTATCTGTCACAATCTTTGTATAGTCCGGTCTGTTCGTCTAAGAGTATCGCATATAGGTCATAGGGGCGGTAGCCGTCAGACCCCTAATAACGCAATAAGTCATGCCAGAATGTAGCCCAAAACACCCTGAGAAACTACTGGAGTACCTACCAGTAAATCTCGCTTGCCCTGGCCAGGGACTTTGTGTAATGGCTTTCCGAACATAGCGCGATATCAACCCCAATACCGGGAGAGACGAATCCTATCTAACCACCACTGCCTCCAAGTGCTTCGGGACTGCACCCAACCACCACCTGTTTGCACGACTCATTTGAGCCATGTTAGGGTAGTAATCTAAGAATAGTGGGAACACACTCGAGGCGAAGTAGCAGTGTCAAGTCGACGGACTAAGCTGTACTCATGTCACCTGGGAACTGCTACCCGACGATAGGTATAATACCCACCAGCAGCTCCCTACGAGTCATGTCCAGTGTACTCATAATCCAATGAGCACCTGCATACTATCTCCGGTACGGAGTACTAATGGCTGTGGGGCAGACCATCTCCCCTACCGGGATAAGAAGAATATAGACTAGTCTACTCTGGAGTATCGATGCCCCGTCTCGATAATCCTACGACTAGAGACCTGTATAAGAATGTGTTTATAGACTACCCAGCCCCCACTAGTGTGACTGCCATCACAACGTTGGTAATTGTGACATCCAGCCCTTTTTATACCAATATCCGTATTTATGAAATTTGTCACTTACAAATTCGTTAGTTATATTTAAAATTATTTTAGTTTAAAAACCTTATCACCTACCTATTTTAGATTTTTCCCAAACTCTTTTATTGCTATTCCCAAGCCGGCCCCTTCCTTTCTTATTTATCATTGAATTTCTATTCCTCAAGCCCGGCCTTTCCTCTCTTATTTATTTTTGGTTTATTTCTTCAGCCCGGCCCCAAGCCCATTCCCTTTTATTAACCAAATTTCATTTTTCCCTTATATTCCCTCAGCCCAGCCCGTTCCCATTTCAATTTATTTCCCCATCTTTTTCCAGCGGCCAGTGCCTCAGCCCACTCTCTTTTTCATTTGTTAATTAATCAAATTTTAACCCAAATCCCAAGCCCACTCCCTTTATTTTTCCCATGTGATTTTTCCTCTAAATTCCTCATCCCATATCCTATTTCTTCTAACCTATTTTCTCTCAGCCCACTACCCATTTTCCTTTCCCTAATATTATTATTATTCAGCCCCGGCCCGCTTCTTTCATTCCCCAATTAACTATTTTATTCCTGGCCCAACCTCAGCCCGGCCCACATCCTTCACCAATTTCCCTTTTAATCTTTGGCCCGCTCCCGCTTCAGCCCTCAACCCACGCCCGCTTCGTCGACCCGACCCGCTTCACCCCCAACGGCTCCTTCCAGCTTTTCCCGCTCTCTATCACTCACAACCCGCTTCCTTCGCCGTCGCCTCCGCCCGCGTTACACCCACAACGCATGCCCGAGCTTCCCTCGCGGACGTTTCTCACGCGCACCCGCGACTCTCGCCAACTGACCCCGGCAACACGCCCTCCACCTCTGATCTCTCCCTCCTTCCCTCTCTCTCTTTCTCCCTGACCTCTCCCTCTCTCTCTCTCTCTCCCTGACCTCTCCCTATCTCTTCTTTCCTTCCCGTTTCTCCCTCGAACCCATGCTCACGCCAGCGCGTCGTGCTCGACGCCGTTCCTTCACGTCACTCGTCTTCACCTCGTCGTCTCCTTCTCTTCTTCGCCGTCTTCACCCTCGACCCCAGCCCACGTCGCATCCCCATCCCCCACCATCACCCACCGAGCTCTAAGCACCTACTACCACCACCGGCTCATCCCTGAGCTCACTTCCGGCTACCTCACCACGACACCATCACCGGCTACCCATCAGCCACTGCAGCCCCGCCATCAAAAGCTTCGATCACCGCAGACACCCCGACGACGCCGACGAGCCCCACTGCCCGATCTCACCCGGAGCCGCTGCCGTCACCGTGCCAGTTCGTCGTGCGCCAGTGCTGTACTTCGCTGCCGTGCGTGTCCAGGCAAGTTCTCTACTTGCTTCATGCTATTTTATTTATGTTACAAATCCAAATCGTATAAATTGCAATGTTACTATTCGTGATAACGTACACTATTTACCTGTTTGATGTGTGTTCCCAATGAGAATAGTTTTCTAATTTGACGGAACTAAATGGTATAGTTTGGCCCGTATGACCATGAATCTAGTGTGTTAATTTCGTTGGATAATATGACCGTTAACGACAAAAATGACTACCCCCAAGTTTAACCGTAAAACTGGAATTTTCTTGTACCTGAAAACCGTTAAAATCACCATAAATTATATACATACTGGAATGATGCGTTCGAGGGCTTAAATCGAAGCCGACTCGACGAGCTATAACCCTATGCTAGTTTCCAAATATTTCTTTACTCAAACTGTGTCAATATTTGGATCGGAATGCGACTCTGGACTGCAGTCCAGAGCGACTCCAGTTGTGGTTTACTTCCCCGTAATGAACACCACCCTGTTTCCTTAACTCGTAGGTTGCGGAACTCCACTGTTTATTATAGGTTAATCTTTTAGACAGACAACACAAGTAGTTTCATCCTGTTTCGTTATCGTTTCATATTTAATCTGTAATTTAATAGATGTGGACGCATAACAGTCCCAACAGAATCAGAATTGACATACTAGTATTGAATAGTGTATATCTCCTGACGTATAGACGCGATTGAAGATCCGTCTATTGCGTCGAAAAACTTACTGAAAACCCAAGATTTCATTCAACTGTAGCATCTCTAAAATCTGATCCAAACTGGGATTAAAATGCGTTGCGAAACGGACTTCCGATTCCGAAACCGGATTTCCAGCCGTGAACGCTTAAAATGAAATGGCTATAATTAATGATCCTGGAACCCGATTGGCATGAAACAGAATTCACTGAATAGACAACTGAACCTACTATTTATTCCCCATTCATTGTTTCATTAAACTGTAAACATATGACTTATGATAAATCGTGCAAGTGGTAGAATACTGTTTCATGACACCCTAATCATGCCTTACATACTGTTTACGCATCATATCATCCGCATGTCACTGCGTTGATAACTTAGTGATAACGTGCAATACCCAGTGTTAGGTACTAGTGATGATTGTGGCAAGTACGTTAGTGTTCGTGTATCAGTGAATAAGTGAAAGTGATACGTACTTGTGCACAATCCGTGAACCCTATTATTCTATTGCATTGTCGACGTCTGTGGGACACGTGTACTTGTGACTATAAGTGGTATGGGACACTTATGGAAGCTCTTGCTCGGGTGTCACAGATAAGGCACCAGACACTGCCATTTTTCTTAGGTATTAGTCGGGACGTGCTTGATGGAGGTCCTGCCTCCAGTTCTCGCGCAGACTTGTCACCGACCGATTGGTATTTAGGGTTATGGTTAGCGTTTGATGTAGACCACGGGGTGTGGGGGTGGTTTGAGTATGAGTTCAACAGAATCTCGGGAGTCCCATGCCGGCTTATATATTTAGGGAGATATATGGAGATTTACAGGGTATGTGATTATCACCGTGATATACATGTTGGGCCCGTGGTCCCTTGCCCTTGGGTTCTACCCTTGTTTGGAGGACACTCGCAAGTGGTTGATTCTCACAATTGGACTGACGATAGGCTTAGTGACCTGTATAGTGAGACTTAGAGACTGATAGGGATACTGACACTGATATACCTTACATGCTGTGTTGACATACGTGGCATATCATTCTACGGCATTTACTGTTCCGCTACATTGATTGCTGCATGTTCATACATGTACCGTCATTGATTTACTGTTATACATACCTTTTATCACTGTTAGAATTGTCAAATGATTATATATATTATATTGCTATTGTGTCGCTCTGACGACCTGAGTATGCATGCTCAGTGTGAGGGGAAGATTTAGCCTGGACCAGGACTAGACGCACATCACGGACACCTTGTTTAGCTATCCAGAGCTATAACTTTTATTTCCCATCAGGTCAGTTCATTTTACTGTTTTGTTCCAGTTACTGCATTTCTCATTAGCTGCGCATTATTTACTGTTACCATGAAGAACTAAAAGCCGAAGTGTGACTACGGCAGGACATTTTCTTGACCGTATGAGCATGGCTGGCCTTGTCTACCCCTCGTATTCTGTATTTTGGGAAGCGGGGCGTGACAGTAATCAAGCAAAAGATCCTAAGGGCTCTACCAATATGTATAAGCGATATGCTAAAAAAAAGACATGGACATATTGAGGTAGAAACAAACCAGGTAGCATACTACCATTTCAAGCAAGACTGTTAGTATATCCGTGTATATCATAAGCTTCCAATATATAATATACAAAACAGTATGATACAATAATGGCCTCTAGGGAATATATCACTAACATCAACAACTTTCATAATAGCATTATCATCAAAATCATCAAGAGATTTAATAGAAACTTTAGCGGAGAATTTCGAACCCGATTTCTACTTAGACTCCTGAACGATGAGGTAGTACCACGTTAGAGGGAAATATGTTTACTAAAAACAGTGATAATCAATTTTCTTTTAGCGGTCATTTTCTTGGCACGAAGTGGTTTGAATCCAGGAGGGATCACAGGATCACCTTCGGAATCTAACTCGGTCGAAGTAGTAGGTTCATTTTGCATGATTGAATTATCTGAGTTAGCGGTGCAGCCATTGAATTTAAACAATTTTGCATGTTCTGAGATAATAATTCTTGGTGCAAAACCTTGTCATTCAAATCACTAGTGATAATATGCGGAGAAACGGAAGGCAACAAATCAACATATGTGTTAATGCAATTAGACTCTATGATTGCCAAATTTGTTGAAATTTGAAAATCAAAACTTGGATCTACTGATTTTGGGTTCTAGAAAAATCAAAATCAACGTATGTTTCATTTAATTTTAAGCTTTTCATAAACTACTAATTTCGGGTTCTAGCAAAAATGCAATCAACAGTTTTTTGGCACTTTTAGCATAGGCTTTCTTATAGCTAGGTTGCCAATATATCCCGAATCTAACCCGAAATAAGGCCATTGTTCAAACATAAACGTGTATACAGTTATTGTGTGAGTAGTTGATTGAATGGAAGAAACAAAAGATTTTTGGCTCAGGAAAATTACAACTTCCATCTTAAAAGCAATATTTGTTCCCTATGAGATGATTATTCGTTTACAGGATACAATAACCCAACTTATATTCAATTATCCGCATTGCAATTGAAGAGACCTGATCTTTAAAACTCATCCTTTTGATTATCTCAACTATTATAACTAGAACACATAGGTGTCGTGTGGCATTTTCTCATTTTTTATGAAAAAAGTTATAAAAAATGTATTGCCTTTTATGAAATCGTGATATGCCAACTCAACCTCTGTGTGTGTGTGTGTGTTTTTGCTTGTTTGTTTGTGTCCCCCTTCTCCTCAAATGCTTGGAAAAGTCTATTGTTCATACCAAAATTTTGCATTTTAATACCGCTCATTCATTATCTATTTTTTCTATATATCGGTGCTATTAACCATTGTTTGCTCAGTAATATAGAATACAGGTATCCGTGACAGAATACTGGAAATACATTCAAAATCACAGATATATCATTTGCGAGCCAACACTGCAACCAGAACCGCAAACCGACCGATATTTTAAGAGTTTCTTTTTGCAACATGCTTGTGTACACACTTTTTTATCAAAATGGACCAACACAATACAAGTTGTACACAAGTGTGCACTAGGACCTAGGGGGTTGCACCAAGTCACAAGTGGACATGAGTGTGACATGCATTAAATGCTACAAGATATGTGTTGACTTTAAAGATTCAAGTTTCCCTCCAAAACCCAAACTGCAAACAAGATCAAACCAGAGAAAATAAACTGCACCAAAATGATGCTGGAAACAACATTAACCATCACACGAAGTTCGAGAAATTTCCCCCAAAAACTGGCCGGCCCCACCTCTCCCCTAGCCGAGCTCGCCTGCCCCACTTCCTTTGATTGGGTCCATCTTTCTGTGGGGCCCCCCTTGATGTCACATCAGCTCGTTTTTATTGTTTATTTATTCATTTTTTGAGCCTATAAATACAGTCCAGAGGCATGAGGAATGGGATACCTTTTGTTTAGTTTTGAATCAAAACTCTTGTAATTTGTTAGCTTGCTTTCCTTTGTAATTCTTGAGCTCTTGCCCCTTTTCCTTGACCATGCAAATTCTTCATTGAACTTGCAACCTTAAGGTTTAGGTTCTTGACTTCAAGATTAGTGTAACTTGTTTATGATTCAATAAAAAGTTGTAATTTTTTTTATTACCATGTCTTGTTCTATGTTTACATATTTGAACTTGTGAAATTCTCTCTTTACTTTGATCTTGCAACCTCTTAAGTGAGCTTGCAACCTTAAAGTTTTGTGTTTGGATTTCACACTTCACCGGACTTACGAACACTTGGAAATATTCGCACTTGGATTCATTGGTTCTCTCTTTTTCTTTCTTTTCTCGTATTTTTCATTATGTTCCTTACTCTTATACATTTTTCTTATTTTTACTTTGTAAATATGTATGAGTAGTCACTATACTTGTTTAGGGGGGAATATGGTTAGATTGTATTTGAAGATGTTATTTGCTAAAAACCTTAAAAACCTTAAACTTTGCAATTGAAACTCTGTTCAAATCACTCGCAATTCCGCTCCGATAGGCATCATATCCTACCACGATAGCGATGATTCCTAATCGTCACCGGATTGCTAGTGGTTTGTCGGAAGCTAGAATCAAGAGATAACAACGGAAGGACAAGGAAGACAGATTTAGCAAAATGCCGTAAATACCGTATTTCAAGTTCCCTAATCCACGTTGTTACCTATTGCTTTAGTGTCAATACCAAAGTTGGGTCTATAAGGATTCGGCAAACTTCACCTTCATACAAGCTAACCTATTACTACCCTTAACAAGTCCTTTTATTATACATATCATTGTTGCGACATTTAGTTTAATCAACAAATCAAAATACGTTGCTAACTCGTTAACATAACCCTAAAAACGTACCATCACCCTGCGGACGACCCGTACTCATCGCGGCTCGCTACACGCGACACAGTTTTGATTGCGGTAATTTCTAAACTTTTTCTAAAATACGACTCGGCAAAAACATAACAATCAAATGGCGCCGTTGCTAGGGAGACGGTAACGCTTTTATTCTTGTAATCTCGGGTTAATTTGTGCATATTTTGTATAAAAATTAACTTTCTAACTCATTCAAACGAATAAAACCATTCTTTTTCAAAACCAACACAAATACAAAAATATTCTTTTTTCTTCTCTGGATTTGTAATCTGCTAACACTCTGAGGTTTAAAGAAAAAATCAAGTTCTAAAAATAGAATGACATTACTTCACTGAGGAAACACACAAAATTTTAGCCCATTCCCATGTTAGTGTATATGCCCTAGAGGCCATTACTGTATCATACTAGTTTGTATATTACATAATGGAAGCTTGGGATATTCACAGTTGTATAGACAATCTTGCTCAAAATGGTAGTATGCTACTTGGTTTGTTTCTATTTTAATTTATGCATGTGTTTATTTTAGCATATCGCTTATACATATTAGTAGAGCCCTTAGGATCTTTGCTTGATTACCAGCGTTATGATGGCAGTCACACTTGTGGGGGCTGGGTAATCTATAAGCACATCCTTATATAGGTCCCTAGTCGTACGATTATCAAGACGGGGCATCGATACTCCGGAGTAGACTAGTGTATGCGCTTCTCATCCCAGCAGGGGAGATGGTCTGTCCCACAGCCATCAGTACGTCGTACTAGAGATAGTATGCGGGTGCTCATTAGGTTACGAGTACACAAGATAGGACTCGTCGAGAACTGTTGTTTGGTATTATGCCTATCGTCAGTTATCAGTTCCCAGGTGACATGAGTACAACCTAGTCCGTCGACTTGACACTGCTACTTCGCCTTGAGTGTGTTCCCACTGTACTTTGATTACTACCCTACCACGGCTCAAAGGAGTCGTGCAAACAGGTAGTAGTTGGGTGCAGTCCCAAAGCACTTGGAGGCAGTAGCGGTTAGATAGGATTCGTCTCTCCCGGTATTGGTGGTTGATATCGCGCTGTGTCTAGGAGAGCCATTACACAAAGTCCCTAGCCAGGGCAAGCGAGATATACTGGCAGGTTTTCCAGTGTTATCTCAGGGTGTTCTGGGCTACACTCCGACACGACTTGTACAGCTATTAGGGGACTGACGTTTACCGCCCCCCTAGGCCCGCCATGCGATATTCTTAGACAAACAGACCGGACTGTACGGAGATTATCACATTCAGGCTCAGTAGGAGTTCGGATGGGTTTACCTCATCGGCCTTCTTATCGACATCTACCTGGGGACCGTTACGTACAGCTAGTGCCGCTTGCGGTCTGTGGTTAAACCCACTGCCAGCGTAGTGTCGAGTCTTTAGAGTCCCACACAGAGAGTTTCCCTGCACTGGGCAAAAGGTGTAGAGGCCGTATGGTTTTACGGCAAGGCTACGATCACTTACGTTCACTTGTGCGCGTATGCTGTTCGGGCAGACAATACTAGTGGGCTTTGGTTTAAGCCGGATCCTACCATTGTATGGATGGATTAGTTTTGTCTTCTGTCCATTCGTATTCTACGGAATGCGGATGCGGGTGTGTATGCACAGTTGTGAGGAGCGAAGAAGAAGGAGGTGCCTCATTGGGGTTTTGACAGTTGGTTCGGTCAAAACCATTATGAAGCGGGGACATTATTTACTAATTTTTTTAATGATAATTATGTTATGGCTAATTGCTTTGACCATTTGACCCTACTTGACCTTGTTGACAATTTGACCATTGTTGACTAGGATCTTTGATGTGAGATCTAGAGTCTTCTTTTTGTTTTTGGTTTTATTTTGAGATGATAATGGTCAAATCAATGTAGCCATTAACTTTATCATTATAAGAGATTAGTAATGATAATGTTTAGGGATCATTATTCTTTTCTCATTCTCTCTCTTCAAATGAGAGCTCCCATGGTTGCTCCTTCTTCTTCCTCTCTAGATTTTTCCTTTGCTCTCATGTGTTGAGAAAATAAGGATCTAAATTGACAAACAAATCCATCTTGTTCTTCTACACCACCTAGGACATCAATCATAGCATACTTGTTTCCCTAGTTACCTCGGCTTGAGGTGGAGCTCGGAACTCAAACTCTCGGGTGGATCATCTTCGACTCTAGAAGGCCGCGGAGGTGACCAAGATCCGGATCGATCCTTGGAGCTTGCATGGACGAGGAAGAAAGAGGAGAGAAGACCCGAAGGACTTGGTTCGTGAGGTATAATCTCTTGAGCATAGTAGATAGAACCACTTGTAGTATGTTAGCAATGGTTTGGCAAAGATCCTCAAGTTATTAGTCCATGTTACCTTGTCTCAAAAAATTGTTTTTTACCTATTCCGCCTCCCCGTAAGCACCGGGATGGGTAACGTGGACTTACAGTGGTATCAAAGCCTCGCTAAACCATTACTAACTTGTTAGCAAAGTGTTAGAAAATCGATCGCCGGAAAAAATCGCAAAACACGTCGAAAAATCCACTTTTCTGTCGTTTTTAAAAACTGGTCCAAAAATTTTTCAGGGGACCTTAAAAATACGTGCAGAGTTTTCTGGGGAAACTGTAGAAATTTGGGCGCCTGAGTCACTCATAAGACAGCGGATCCGCGGCCGATCCAAGCGATCCGCCGCGAATCCGCGGCCGAGTTGACTCGGCCGCACACCAAATTTCTTCAGGTGTTCTCTGTGATGGTTTTGTGATTTTTGAGATAGTTTGTTTCTGCCCAGATTTTGCTGAGTACTGTGTTATGCTTGGGGTAGTTTCAAATCAAGTTTTCGATCGAAATTCTAAGTACTTTTGCTAATCGGATATTTTGTGATGTGATATATGTATTGAACGTCTACTAATCGCTATACGTCGATTAGTGGGGGTTATACATATCTGTTATCTGTGATGTTGGTTTGTGTATATGAACTTGTTGGATTGTCGCGGATGAATAGCCGGGTTTTGTGAGATGAGAGTTTCTTTATCTTTCATTTGATGTAATATGTAAATTGATGTAATATTATTTTTATGGCCGCACATCCGGGATGAGGTTGTAGCTGCCATTGTATATTATTTCTTTTACTGTTTTTGCTCCTAGGATAGACCCAAGGTGGGGTGCATAAACTACCGGGTACTTTGAAGTGCCGAGTGGCCTACTCATGTTGTTGAGGGAGGTTGCTTCACTTCGGGTACTTGGCGGGTAGCTTGCCGCACCCATAGGGGTCTAGGGTGGGGTTTGGCTATTCATCGCGACCGTGTAATCCGTCTTTCGTTGCAGGCTCGAACGAAATGCGGATTCCTAGCATATCCAATGTGTTCATCTATGATCTGGAATGGCTATCATTGCATCTGACGAATGTATATATCTATATATGATATCTAGTAGGCGTTGCTTATGTTTTGCATCCGCGCTAGTCCAGCCCCCGCTCTATCGTTAGTTAAGTAACCTAACGGGTGATGACTGGGCCCCGTGGCGAATGCGGATGGCATAAGCGTACGTTATATTTTCGTTGTTTTCTGCAATGGTAGGATTAATTGATAGGACGTATTAAATTAATGCAAGAAAATAAACCAAAGTTAAAATCGTTGGAACAATTTCAAAACCACTCGGTTTCTTTTCAAAACAGAAAACTTTTAAAAACGCGGAGCTTAAACCACTCCTTTTAAAAGCTATCAAGGTTCCTTCGATTATATTAAGTTCACTACGTTCACGGTTTCGCCAAAACCATTCGTAGCCCTCCGTCATTTCATATGAATATTCAATAGTATTCAAGCTATGTTTGTTGACCTTCGTCAAGGCATAGTGATTGGTAGCTGTTGGGTGTTCATATGTAGCATAGATAGATGCGTTGGTTTGGGACAGTCGTATTACCTTGTTGACCTTCGTCAAGGGTATATACGGGTGGGTTCAAATTAACCCGGACAATGATGGGTAGAACTTGACATGTGACTTATTATTTGTTGATCTTCGTCAAGATTATAAGAGCATGGGGCAAAAATCCACATCGGGAGTTTCTAAAGAAACTGAAACTTGCTAGTGCTGCATACCATTTGGAGTTTGATGTTGTTGGTAGGATTCCTTCAGCATTATCTCACAATGATATTTGGATCCCGATCCTACTGAGAGTATCCGCTACTCCTCGGGAAACTTTTCACTTAACGATGAATGCTATAAACCAAGTAGGTGTCTAGAAAGGTATTAGCGGGGCTACGCCCATAGGGAAAAGAGCTTATTTAATTAATGAACTTCGCGAAAGCGTCGTAAAACCTCCATCGAAGTACCGACACTGGCCTGGCTGAACGGTTAAGCAAGTATTGTACGATGAGATTGATCCAGACTAATTCTTCTTTTATGGTTTGAGGAAGGATTCGAGAAACAGTGAGAGCCATCCTGTTTAGATAAACTAAAAACCAATCTAAACTTGCAAGAGCATCATGCTAAGTGTTTTCTTCTCTCTCTCTTAATTGCAGCGACCCAGTGATCAGACATAAGTTACATCTAGATAATAAAATGACTGAATCTGACTGTTATGACTGGAAAAGGTCTGTCCAGATGTCCATTACCCATGACAAGCTGGGACACCTCCTAACTAATCAAACCCCTGCCGTCTCAGGACCAGTTTCCCCTGTCACGGATATTGATATCCGTAAGACATAGGAAAAAGACTGTGCGAATGCCAAGTGCCTCGTGTTTGCCTCAGTTGATGGTGCATACCAGAGGCAGCACGAGAAGATGGACTTAGTTTCTATCTTCCTCCATAACAAAGATTTATATGGAGAGAAATCACGTATCGCAAGATATGAGACCTTGAACGAATTGCTTCAAGCGAGATTGGCTATCGGGTCATATGTAAGGGGCAATGTCCATACAGAGACCAGCTATTTTGATGAGCTCACGGACCTGAAGACCACGTTGAAGAACGGGTCAAATACTGACTTGATTCTACAGTCTCTGCCCTCTACTTATACCCTGAAGGAAACCAGGGAAGTAAAAGGAAAGGGAAGGGCAAAAGTTTCGGGACTAGATGTAGTAAAGGAGGGACGTTCCTATTGTTACGGGAATGAACATTGGCAGAAGGATTGCATGGCTAGCAAAGCCAGTAGCCAGGATTCGAAGCATGTTGTGGCTTCGGCTTCGGGTGTGTTTGTAATTGAAAACTGTATGTCAATTAACCCTACTTCCTGGGTATTGGATACCAGATCAGGATCTCACATCTGCAATTTATTACAGGCTCTGAGAAACCGTAGAGTTTGTTAGTGTATATGCCCTATAGGCCATTACTGTATCATACTAGTATGTATATTACTTGATGGAAGCTTGGGATATTCACAGTTGTATATACAATCTTGCTCGAAATGGTAGTATGCTACTTGGTTTGTCTCTGCTTTAATATGTGCATGTGTTTCTTTTAGCATATCGCTTATATACATATTAGTAGAGCCCTTAGGATCTTTGCTTGATTACCAGCGTTGTGATGGCGCTCAGACTCGTGGGGGCTGGGTAATCCATAAGCACATCCTTATACAGGTCCCTAGTCGTTGGACTATCGAGACATGACATCGATACTCCGGAGTAGACTAGCGTATGCGCTTCTCATCCTAGCGTAAGAGACGGTCTGTCCCACAGCCGTCAGTACGTCGTACTTGAGATAGTATGCGGGTGCTCGTTAGGTTACGAGTACACTGGAAAGGACTCGTCGGGAACTGTTGGTTGGTATTATACTTATCGTCAGTTATCAGTTCCCAGGTGACATGAGTACAGCTTAGTCCGCTGACTTGACACTGTCATTTCGCCTCGAGTGTGTTCCCACTGCACTTTGATTACTACCCTACCACGGCTCAAAGGAGTCGTGCAAATAGGTAGTTTTTGGGTGCAGTCCCGAAGCACTTGGAGGCAGTGACGGTTAGACAGGATTCGTCTCTCCCGGTATTGGGGGTTGACATCGCGCTGTGTCCAGGAGAGCCATTACAAAAGTAGTCCCTGGCCAGGGCAAGCGAGATATACTGGTAGGTTTCCAGTGTTATCTCTAGGTGTTCTGTGCTTCGCTCCGACACGACTTGTACCGCTATTAGGGGACTGATGTTCACCGCCCCCTAGGCCCGCCATGCGATGTATCAGACGAACAGACCAGACTGTACGGAGACTGTCACATTCAGGCTCAGTAGGAGTTCAGATGGGGTCACCTCGTCAGTCTTCTTATCGGCATCTACCTGGGGACCGTTACGTACAGCTATTGCCGCTTGCGGTCTGTGGTTAAACCCATTGCCAGCGTGGTGTCGAGTCTTTAGAGTCCCACACAGAGAGTTATTCGCCTTTAGGCAAAATGAGTAGAGGTCGCATGGTTTTGCGACAGGGTTCGTTCACATTCGCGCACTTGTGCACGTTTGCTGTCCGGACAGCTTATACTAGCGGGCTTTGGTTTAAGCCACATCCTAGTATATGATTTGGGATTGGTTTTGTCTCATTGTATTCGTGTTCCTCGGATCACGAATACGGGTGCGTATGCACAGTTGATTGAGACAGAAGGAGAGGACTTTGATTAGAGTTAATGACCATTGTCATTTTATTAACCCTAATGCTTATGTGTGTATTATGATTAATTGATATTAGTTATATAATTGTGCAAGGTTAGGGTTGTTGACCATTTGACTATCTTGACTTGTAGACCTTAGTTGACATGTTGACCATCATCATTCCATATAAAAGATGCTCTTGATCTTTGCAATTTTCATTTAATATGAAATGATAATGGTCAAGTCTTGATTAAGCCATGATAATTATCATGGTAATTATCAATTTACAATAATTCACACATATATGTGAGAATGGATTATTATTCTCTTATTCTATCATATGCTCTCTCTCTCTCTTGCTCTTCCTCTCCCTCAAGCTCTCACCTCTCATGTGTTGAGAAACACTTGAGCTTGAGCTAAACCTTTCCAAAGTAATCTCTACTCTCATCTAAGGTTCTAGGATTAGCACTTCTAGCACCTTAGTTACTTCTAGCTTGGAGTTGAAGCCGAAGGTTGAGGCTCTCGGGTGGATCCTTCTTCGACTAGAGAAGACGACAAGGTGATCTCTTTCTTCCACTCCAAGGAGCAAGGAGAGAAGGACATAAAGCCCAAGGTATAACCTTTATACCCTATAGCTAAATCTAGTTAGCTTTTAGTTAGTTTTTGTTTAGCAAAGATCCTCCTTAGTTAGTCCATGTTGCCTAGCATGATAAAAATCCGATTTTTATTCCGTTTTCCGACTCCCCGCAAGCACCGGGGTGGGCAACGTGGACTTACAGTGGTATCAGAGCCTAACTAAATATAAACTAGCTAGTTAGTAAAGTGTATAGAAGTTCGATCGAGAAAAATCGCAAAACTAAAAATACAAAACCCAAAGTTTCTGTTGAATATTTTTCTGCTCAAAAAATAAAAAATCATACTTCAAAAATCGGCTCAGGGTTTTGTGAAGAAGCACACAAAAAACGGTCAAGTGAACAGTTCAAAGCGCGGCGGTTCCGCGGCAAAACCATGCCTATTGTCACGAAACCGTGGCCGTTTTGAGTCTGTTCTGGACCGGGTTTGGTGCAGTATTCTTATGGTAAGGTTTTGGGATTTTTAAGATGGTTTATTTGTGCCCAGATTTTCCAGAAAAGAAATTTGTATTTGGGGGCCTATAAATCCGTATTTTTGATCGAACTTCACTGCACTTTGACTAATGGGTTATATCTGTGATGTTTATATGTATTGAACGTCTGCTAATCGCTATAAGTCGATTAGTGGGGGTTATACATATCTGTGATATGTGTTTGTTGATGGTATGTGTATATGAATGCGTTGGATTGTCGCGGGTGAATAGCCGGGGTGGATGTGAGATGAGTGTTTCTTTTTTTTCATTCATGTAATATGTAAATTGATGTATTATTATTTTTTTGGCCGCGCAACCGGGTCGGGGTTGTAGCCGTCATTGTATAATTCTTTTTACTATTTTTGCTCCTAGGATAGACCCATGGAGGGGGTGCACAAACTACCGGGTATCTCGAAGTGCCGAGTGGCCTACTCACGGTGTTGAGGGAGGTTGCTTCACTTAGGGTACTTGGCGGGTAGTTTGCCGCACCCGTAGGGGTCTTGGGTGGGGTATTGGCTATTCACCGTGACCGTGTAATCCGCTTTTCGTTGCAGGCTCGAACGGATTGCAGATTCCTAGTATATCCAATGTATTCATCTGTGATCTGTAATGTCTATCATTGCTATATATCTATATACTATAACTATTTAGGCGTTGCTTATGTTTTACAGCCGCGCTAGCCCAGCCACCGCTCTGTCGTTAGTTAAGTAACCTAACGGGTGATGACGGGGCCCCGTGGCGAATGCGAATGGAATAAGCGTACGTCATATTTTGGTTGTTTTATGCAATGGTAGGATTAAATGATGGGACGCATTAAAAGAACTAATGCAAGAAAATAAACCATGTAAAAGTCGATTGGAACACTTTGAAAACCACTCGGCTCTTTTCAAAACTAAACTTTTAAACACGGAGCTTGAACCACTCCTTTTAAAAGCTATCTCGTTCCATCGATTATATCAAGTTCACTACGTTCACGGTTTCTCCAAAACCATTCGTAGCCCTCCGTCATTCCACATGAATGGTCAAAAAGTATTCAAGCTATGTCTTTTGGCCAAAGTCAAGGCATAGTGATTGGTAGCTATTGGGTATTCATGTGCAGCATAGATAGATGCGTTGGTTTGGGACAGTCCTGCTGCCATTTTGGCCAAAGTCAAGGGTAGGTACGGGTGGGTCCAAATTAACCAGGAGAATGACGGGTAGAACTTGACATGTGACTTATGATATTTTGGCCAAAGTCAAGGTCATAAGAGCATGGGGCAAAAATCCACATCGGGAGTTTCATAAGTACTGAAACTTGCTAGCGCTGCATACCATTTGGAGTGTGATAATTCTGGTAGGATTCCTTCGGTTTTATCACGCGATGATATTTGGATCCCGATCCTACTTTGAGTATATGCTACTCCTCGGGAAAACTCTCACTTAACGATCAATGCTATAAACCTAGTAGGTGTCTAGAAAGGTGTTAGCGGGGCTACGCCCACAGGGAAAAGAGGTTACTTAATTAAGGAACTTCGCGAAAGCGTTGGAAAACCTCCCTCGAAGTACCGACACTGGCCTGGCTGAACGGTTAAGCAAGTATTGTACGGTAAAATTGATCCCGGCTAATTTTTTCTTTACGGTTTGAGAAGGGATTCGAGAGACAGTGGGAGCCATCCTGTTTCGACAAACTAAAAACCACTCTAAACTTGCAAGAGCATCATGCTAAAGTGTTTCTTTTCTCTCTCCTAATTGCAGCGACCATTCAACATGACCGGACTTAAGTTATTACTAGATAAAAACATACTGACAGGGCCAAACTACAAAATTGGATCAGGAATGTCAAGATGGCAATCACTTACGACAAGTTGGGGTATATCCTTACCACCAAAGCTCCCCATGTCCCAGGTCCCACCTCCAGCGTCGCGGATGTAGAAATCCGTAAGACATGCGAGATAGATTGCGCGATGGCCAAATGCCTCGTACTTGCCTCGATGGACAACGAACATCAGAGGAGGCACGAGAATATGGACCTAGAGTCCATATTTCTCCATACAAAATAGCTGTATGGAGAGCAGTATCGTATCGCCAGATACGAAGTGTCGAAGAAGCTATTTTCGGCAAGATTGGCCGTCGGATCACCGGTAGCGGAACACGTGCTTAAGATGATTGGCTACATAGAGGAGCTCGCGGACCTTGGGACCACATTGGAGAATGAACTCTATACTAATTTGATTCTCCAGTCCCTTCCTCCCACTTATGCCCAGTTTATCCTTAACTTCAACATGCAAGGAAAGGAGGTTGAACTTTCTGAACTTCTGAACATGTTGAGGAGTGCTGAGGGCACCCTATAGAAGGGTAGGGAGACATCCACTTTGTTTGTAGGAGGATCTTCCTCTTCTAGGTCCAGGGAGAAAGCCAAGGGTAACAAGAAGAAATCCCCCGCCAAACCAAGAGGTGGTGTCAGTAAAGTGGATACGAAGGGAAAGGGAAAGGCAACAAAGGTAGCGGGAAAGCTGGTAGGGAAGGAAGAATGCTTCTACTGTCACAGAAGTGGACACTGGAAACAAGATTGCAAGGCTTGGAAGGCCAGAACCCAGGATCTGAAGCGAGTTGCGGCTTCAGCTTCAGGTGTGTATGTTATTGAAAACCGTCTATCAATAAACTCTACATCCTGGGTATTGGATACCGGATCAGGATCTCATATCTGTAATTCTTTGCAGGCGTTGAGAAAACGTAGAGTTTTGAAGGCAGGTGACATGACCCTCAGAGTTGCAAACGGAGCTAGCATGGATGCTAAGACCGTGGGGGACTATCACCTGGGATTGTCGGATGGACACTTTTTGGTTTTACGTAGTTTTTATTTTGTACCAAATGCAACCTGTAATATCATTTCTGTATCTTTATTATCTAAAGAAGGTTATGAATTTGCATTTGTAAGTAATGTAGTGAACATTCACCTTAATCAAGTTTTGATTGGGTCAGGTACATTAAACAACGGTATATACGTATTGAACCAACCACAGATTTTTAATGTCCAGAATACACACAAAAGAAAGTCTCCAGAAATCAATAAAACTTTCTTATGGCATTGTAGACCGGGTCAATCAATGAGAGAAGGTTGACGAAGTTACACACAGAAGGATATTTGGATCCGTTCGAATATCAATCGTATGCAACTTGTCAATCCTGTCTCAAAGGAAAGATGACAAAGACTCCGTTCACTGGACACGGAGTAAGAGCGAGCGAGCTCTTGGGACTCGTACACAGCGACGTGGGTGGTCCAATGTCTACACATGCACGAAGCGGTTATTCTTACTTCATTACTTTTACGGATGACTTTTCAAGGTACGGATATGTCTTCTTAATGAAACATAAATCCGAGGCTTTTGAAAAATTCCAGGAATATAAGAATGAAGTAGAAAAACAAACAGGCAAAAGTATCAAGGTACTGAGATCTGATCGAGGTGGTGAATACTTGAGTGCCGAGTTCCTGGGTTACTTAAAAGAGAATGGAATTCTCTCTCAGCTTACTCCTCCATACACTCCGCAACATAACGGTGTATCGGAGAGACGGAACCGAACCCTATTGGATATGGTACGGTCCATGATGAGCAACGCTGAGTTGCCGGGATCGTTCTGGGGATATGCGCTAGAATCAGCTGCATACCTTTTGAACCGAGTTCCAACTAAGACTGTGCCTACTACACCATATCAGATGTGGTGTGGGAAGAGATCCTATCTTAATCACATTAAGACATGGGGATGTCCAGCTTTTGTCAAAAAGCAGCATGCGGACAAGCTCGAGGCACGCTCAGTACAGTGCAAGTTTGTGGGATATCCAAGGAACTCCAAGGGATATTTCTTCTATTGCGAAGAGGAACAAAAGCTTTTTGTTTCTCGCCATGCCCACTTTCTAGAACACCAGTTCATAGAAAAAGAACTAATTGGGAGCGCAATAGAACTGGAAGAAATTCCAGAACCACGAGCTATTACTGAAAGCTTAGTAGAACCAGAGGGTTCGAAAGATCAGGACATTCCCACGCCACTCCGCAGGAGTAGTAGGCAGTCTCATCCGCCCGAGAGATACTACGGTTTTCTCATAGACGGGAATAGAGATGATTGCATCATAGATTGTGATGAGCCTACTAGCTTCCAGCAAGCCATTCAGAGCGTCGACTCGGTAAAATGGCTGGATGCAATGCGGACCGAAATGGAGTCCATGTACACCAACAAAGTATGGACGTTTGACATTGCTCCAGATGGGTAAAACCTGTAGGATGCAAGTGGATCTTCAAAAGGGAGATTGGTGTAGATGGACAGGTTGAGACCTATAAAGCTAGACTGGTTGCAAAGGGTTTTCGTCAGCGACCTGGTTTGGACTATGACGAGACCTTTTCTCCAGTAGCTATGCTGAAATCCATTCGGATCCTTCTTGCCATTGCTGCCTTCCACGATTATGAGATTTGGCAGATGGATGTAAAGACCGCTTTTCTAAATGGACATTTAGAGGAGTGTATCTATATGGACCAGCCATAGGGTTTCATTAAGAGTAGGAGCAGCGAAAAGGTGTGCAAGTTGCTTAAGTCCATTTATGGACTAAAGCAGGCATCGCGGAGTTGGAACATCTGTTTTGATGAGACGGTCAAGGAATTTGGCTTTATCAAAAATCCAGATGAACCATGCATCTATTGTAGATTTGTAGCGAGAAATGTAGTATTCCTCGTTTTATACGTGGATGGCATTCTCTTAATAGGAAATGACATTCCTATGCTACAATCTGTCAAGGGGTTCTTGTCACACAGGTTCTCCATGAAAGACCTGGGTGATGCCTCACACATTCTGGGGATCCGGATCTACCGTGACAGATCCAAGAGTATTTTAGGACTCTCACAGTCTAGGTACATCGACACCATACTGAAAAGATTCAGTATGGAAGATTCCTAGCGCGGTAATTTACCGGCTTGTCACAGGATCACCCTCTCCAGAAAGATGTCTCCCAAGACTGATTTGGAGAGGGATCGCATGTCTATTATACCCTACGCTTATGCGGTAGGCTCTATAATGTATGCGATGTTGTGTACTAGACCAGATGTGGCTTATGCACTGAGTGTGGTAAGCTGGTATCAGTCAAACCCTGGGGAGAAACATTGGATAGCGGTAAAGAACATTCTCAAGTACCTAAGAAGGACTAAGGAGATGTTCTTGGTGTATGGCGGAAAAGACCTCCAGATTGAGGCCTTTGCTGACTCCAGCTTCCAGAGTGACAAGGATGATTCCAAGTCCATGTCGGGTTTTGTCTTTACCCTCAATGGAGTGGCGGTGTGTTGGAAGAGCTCCAAACAGGAAACCGTTGCTGACTCGACTATGGAAGCGGAATACATCGCTGCATCTGATGCCGCAAAAGAAGCTGTCTGGATGAGGAAGTTCTTAAAAGAACTTCAGGTGGTTCCGTCCATTGTTGACCCAATACCTCTGTATTGCGACAACAACGGGGCTATAGCTTTAGCGAAGGAACCCAGGTCCCATCAGAAATCCAGACACATCTTGAGGCGGTATCACCTGATCAGGGAGATCGTGGATCGCCAGGAGATCGAGGTTCAGAGGGTTGCTTCAAAAGATAACACTGCAGATCCATTCACGAAGGCCTTACCCCAGACTCAGTTCGAGCGGCTGATCGAGATGATAGGTCTTCAATACGCCAGTACATGGCCTTAGTGCAAGTAGGAGATTGTTAGTGTATATGCCCTAGAGGCCATTACTGTATCATACTAGTATGTATATTACTTGATGGAAGCTTGGGATATTCACAGTTGTATATACAATCTTGCTCGAAATGGTAGTATGCTACTTGGTTTGTCTCTGCTTTAATATGTGCATGTGTTTCTTTTAGCATATCGCTTATATACATATTAGTAGAGCCCTTAGAATCTTTGCTTGATTACCAGCGTTGTGATGGCGCTCACACTCGTGGGGGCTGGGTAATCCATAAGCACATCCTTATACAGGTCCCTAGTCGTTGGACTATCAAGACAGGGCATCGATACTCCGGAGTAGACTAGCGTATGCGCTTCTCATCCCAGCGTAGGAGACGGTCTGTCCCACAGCCGTCAGTACGTCGTACTTGAGATAGTATGCGGGTGCTCGTTAGGTTACGAGTACACTGGACAGGACTCGTCGGGAACTGTTGGTTGGTATTATACTTATCGTCAGTTATCAGTTCCCAGGTGACATGAGTACATCTTTGTCCGCTGACTTGACACTGTTACTTTGCCTCGAGTGTGTTCCACTGTACTTTGATTACTACCCTACCACGGCTCAAAGGAGTCGTGCAAACAGGTAGTTTTTGGGTGCAGTCCCGAAGCACTTGGAGGCAGTGATGGTTAGACAGGATTCGTCTCTCCCGGTATTGGGGGTTGACATCGCGCTGTGTCCAGGAAAGCCATTACACAAATAGTCCCTGGCCAGGGCAAGCAAGATATACTGGTAGGTTTCCAGTATTATCTCAGGGTGTTCTGTGCTTCGATATGACGCAACTTGTACCGCTATTAGGGGACTGACGTTCACCGCCCCCCTAGGGCCGCCATGCGATGTATCAGACAAACAGACCGGACTGTATGGAGACTGTCACATTCAGGCTCAGTAGGAGTTCAGATGGGGTCACCTCGTCAGTCTTCTTATCGGCATCTACCTGGGGACCGTTACGTACAGCTAGTGTCGCTTGCGGTCTGTGGTTAAACCCACTGCCAGCGTAGTGTCAAGTCTTTAGAGTCCCACACAGAGAGCTATTCGCCTTTAGGCAAAATGAGTAGAGGTCGCATGGTTTTGCGACAGGGTTCGTTCACATCCGCGCACTTGTGCACGTTTGCTGTCCGGACAGCTTATACTAGCGGGCTTTGGTTTAAGCCAGATCCTAGTAAATGATTTGGGATTGGTTTTATCTCATTGTATTCGTGTTCCTCGGATCACGAATACGGGTGCGTATGCACAGTTGATTGAGACAGAGGGAGAGGACTTTGATTAGGGTTAATGACCATTGTCATTTTATTAACCCTAATGCTTATGTGTGTATTATGATTAATTGATATTAGTTATATAATTTTGCATGGTTAGGGTTGTTGACCATTTGACTATCTTGACTTGTTGACCTTAGTTGACATGTTGACCATCATCATTCCATATAAAAGATGCTCTTTGATCCTTGCAATTTTCATTTAATGTGAAATGATAATGGTCAAGTCTTGATTAAGCCATGACAACTATCTTGATAATTATCAATTTACAATAATTCACACATATATGTGAGAATGGATTATTATTCTCTCATTCTATCATATGCTTTCTCTCTCTTGCTCTTCCTCTCCCTCAAGCTCTCCCCTCTCATGTGTTGAGAAACACTTGAGCTTGAGCTAAACCTTTCCAAAGTAATGTCTACTCTCATCTAAGGTTCTAGGATTAGCATTTCTAGCACCTTAGTTACTTCTAGCTTGGAGTTGAAGCCAAAGGTTGAGGCTCTCGGGTGGATCCTTCTTCGACTAGAGAAGATGACAAGGTGATCTCTTTCTTCCACTCTAAGGAGCAAGGAGAGAAGGACATAAAGCCCAAGGTATAACCTTTCTACCCTATAGCTAAATCTAGTTAGCTTTTAGTTAGTTTTTGTTTAGCAAAGATCCTCCTTAGTTAGTCCATGTTGCCTAGCATGATAAAAATCCGATTTTTATTCCGTTTTCCGCCTCCCCGCAAGCACCGGGGTGGGCAACGTGGACTTACAGAGTTATCAGGATAGGTGATATGACTCTCAGGTTTGCTAACGAAATGAGCATGGACGCTGAATCCGTAGGGGGATATCATCTTGGATTGACAACTGGGCAAATAATGATTCTGCGTAACTGTTTGTATGTACCTAGTGTGACTTGTAATATCATATCTGTATCCTTACTTTCTAAGGAAGGATATGATTTTACTTTTGTAAGCGATGTGGTCCACATCCACCTAAATCAAGTTCTTATTGGGTCAGGTACATTAAAAAACGGAATATATGTATTAAATCAAGCTCAGGTTTTCAGTGTCTAGAACACACTTAAAAGAAAGTCTCCGGAAACAAATCCGGCTTTTTTATGGCATTGTAGACTGGGTCATATTAATGAGACACGGTTAACAAAGTTACATAAAGAGGGATACTTGAATCCGTTCGAGTATCAGTCTTATGCTACTTATGAATCTTGTCTCATGGGAAAGATGACAAAGACTCCGTTCACTGGACACGGAGTAAGAGCGAGCGAGCTCTTGGGACTCATACACAGTGACGTGGGTGGTCCAATGTCTACACATGCACGAAGTGGTTATTCATACTTCGTTACTTTTACGGATGATTTCTCTAGGTATGGACATGTCTTCCTGATGAAGCATAAATCCGAGGCCTTTGAGAAATTTCGGGAATATAAGTGTGAAGTTGAAAAACAAACAGGCAAAAGTATCAAGACACTAAGATCTGATCGAGGTGGTGAATACTTGAGTGCCGAGTTTCTGGGCTACTTAAAAGAGAATGGAAGTCTCTCTCAGCTTACTCCACCATACACACTACAACACAACGGTGTATCAGAAAGGCGGAATCGAACTCTATTGCATATGGTTCGTTCCATGATGAGTAAGGCTAAGTTACCGCGATCTTTCTGGGGTTATGCACTAGAAACAGCTGCATATCTTTTGAACAAGGCTCCAACCAAGACTGTGCCTACCACCCCATATCAGATGTGGAGTGGGAAGAAACCCTATCTTAAGTATCTTAAAACATGGGGATGTCCAGCTTTTGTAAAGAAGCAGCATGCGGACAAACTCGAGGCACGCTCAGTACTGTGTAAGTTTGTGGGATACCCCAAGAACTCCACGGGGTATATTTTCTATTCCGCAGAGAAACAAAAGGTTTTTGTTTCTCAGCATGCCCACTTCTTGGAAACTGAATTTTTAGAAAATCAGATAAGTGGGAGCGCAATAGAACTGGAAGAAATTCCAGAACCACAAGCTATTACTGAAGGCTTGGTAGAACCATAAGTTTCAGGAGAACCGGACATCCCAGCGCCACTCCGCAGAAGTAGTAGGCAGTCTCATCTGCCCGAGAGATACTACGGTTTTCTTATAGACGGGGATAGAGAGGATTGCGTCATTGAAAATAATGAGCCTACTAGCTTCCAGCAAGCCATTCAGAGCGGTGACTCAGTAAAATGGATGGATGCAATGAGGACCGAAATGGAGTCCATGTACACCAACAAAGTTTGGACTTTGGACATTGCTCTAGAAAGGGTAAAACCCGTTGGCTGCAAATAGATCTTCAGAAAGAAGATTGGTGTAGATGGGAAGGTTGAAACCTATAAAGATAGACTTGTTGGAAAGGCTTTTCATCAAAGACCTGGTTTGGACTATGACGAGACCTTTTCTCCAGAGGTTATTCTCAAATCCATTCGGATCCTTCTTGCCATTGCTGCCTTCCACAATTATGAGATCTGGCAGATGGATGTAAAGACGGCTTTCCTAAATGGAAATTTGGAAGAGTGCATCTATATGGATCAACCGGAGGGTTTCATTCAGAGTGGGAGCAGCGGTAAAGTGTGCAAGTTGCTTAAGTCCATCTATGGACTGAAGCAGGCATCGCGGAGTTGGAACATCTGCTTTGATGATACTGTCAAAGAATTCGGCTTTACCAAGAATCCAGATGAACCATGCATTTACAGTAAGATTGTATGGAGAACTATGGTATTCCTCGTCTTGTACGTAAATGACATTCTCCTAATAGGAAATGATATTCCTATGCTACAGTCAGTCAAAGGATTCTTGTCACAGAGGTTCTCCATGATGGACCTGGGCGATGCCAACTACATTATGGGGATCCAGATCTATCATGATAGATCCAAAAGGACGTTGGGACTTTCACAGTCCAGGTACATCGACACCATACTGAAACGATTCAGTATGGATGATTCAAAGAGCGGTAATATACCGGCTGTTAGGTTTACCTAGCACCCTATGAGAGGTTTGAAAGCATCACATGTCACAAAGATCAAATTTTTATGGTGCTAAGTAAGCATACAAATGATCTATCCTAGAAAATTAGGGTTTCAAATCTTTAACCAACATCATAAGTAACAAAGGCAAAGGTTTTGAGAGTTCAACCTTTGTAGCTCCCTTTTATAGACTCCTTAGCTACTTGAGAGTTGGAAACGATTAGCTTGAGTTCTCCTAACGTCCACGACGATCCACCCGAAGCTCCTTTTTCCAAGCTAGCAACTTCACTTTATCAAGAGAAAGAAATGAAGCTAACACTCTAAACAAGTGGGCAAGACTTGTGTAGAATGGTGTTGTGGTTCTCTTTCTCACTTCAAAATCCTATCTTATTGAGTATTTTGCTCACTTGAAAAATCTAGAGAGCAAAAGGAGCAAGGTTGAAGAAGATGATGGCTTTTTTAAAGAAGAAGAGAAGATAAACTCTCATGAGAAAATGAAAAATATATGTATATATATTTTCCACTTCTCATCTCAAACCATGGTTAATGATAAAGATATTATTGTATTTGAGTTTAAAACACCAAAGAAAAATTAACTAAGGGTTAATAAGTAGGTGAGAATGGTAAGATGAAGAAGAGTGTAGAAACAATCCATGAATTAACCCTTTTTCTTTTCCTTTTTTTTTAACACAAATGCAATAATAATCCATAAAAAAACCAATGGTGTGAGTCTTATATTGCCACCATTTTCAAGGTATATGCAACCATGCAGGATGATGTATGTATGTATGTATGTGTGTATGCACATCCATATGTGCAAGAATCATGAAAGAATGCATACATGCATGCATACATCAAAAATACAAGAAAGGATTTCGAGTGAGAAAATAATGGTTAAATGATAAATCAACACTTGATTTATCAATCCGGCCATATCACATACGACCCAACCAAAAGCAAGCCGCCCGATTAATATACGGTATCTCATACACGCATTTTAACCGGGTCCATGCGCATATCGCATACGCGCACCACAACGTTTCGCCTGGACTAGGTAACTCCTTTGTGGGTCTCTAAGACTCATCAATACGCCGGCAGTGGGTGATGATCATATCAAGCACCCCCAAGCCGTAAGCGGTCAGCTAAACATAACGGCCACCCGGGTATTGAGCGATCAGAAGAAAACAAGCGAACCTGCTACAACTCCCGTCGAGCCAACCGGCAACACTACCGTACAGTCCGGTCTCTTCGTCAGATATGTTGCATATCGAGTCTAGGGATCGTAACGTCAACCCCAATAACTCAATAAGTCATGCCGGTGAATGGTCTATAAAAGATCGAGAAACTACTGATAACACTTATCAGTAAATCTTAGCAGCCCTGGCCAGGGACTTACTGATATAACCAGTCGAGCACAGCACAGCATCAACTCCCAATACCGGGAGAGATGAAACCCCTCCTATCGCTCATCGCCTTCGTGTGTCTCGGGACTGTACCCAACGGCCACCTGTTTGCACGACTCAGTAGAGCCGTGGTAGGGTGGTAATCAAAGTACAGTGGGAGAGCACACAAGACTCTATGACGATCTCAGGTCTACAGACTAACCTGTACCAGTGTCACCTGAGAACTGCTATCCGACGATAGATATAATTCCATATAGGAGTTCTCGGTGAGTCCGTCCAGTGTACCCAGTCACCACTAAGCACCCGTATATGATCTTGATGTCAAACATCGATGAATGTGGGAACATCCATCGCCCATCACATGGGTCTAGTATCATATACGCTAGTCTACTCTGGTATATCGATGCCCCGTCTCGATACAACTCTGACTAGGGACATTTCAGGATATGCTTATAAACTACAGATGTCCCACTAGTATGTTCTTTATCATAATCACTATAGTCAAGCCGATATCCTCAGGGCTATATCAGCATGTATGAATGAATAAAAGATGATCAAATCAACATGTCAGATAAAGTAGAACCAGATAGCATACTATCATGTCGAGCAAGAATGTACACTGAATATATATATATACATGTACAGATACATCCACTATCATATAATGGCCTCTAGGGCATACATATATCCAACAATCTCCCACTTGCACTAAGGCCAGTTATTGGCGTATCTCATACCCAACATCTCGAAAAGTCGCTCATGCTGCGGCTGAGGGAGGGCCTTGGTGAGTGGATCCGCGGCGTTATTCTTTGTGTCTACTCTCTTAATCTCGATCTCGCGGCGATCTACAATCTCCCGGATCAAATGAAAGCGCCTCAGGATGTGTCTGGACCGCTGATAGGACCTGGGCTCCTTTGCTAACGCCATAGTCCCATTATTATCACAATACAATGGTATTGGATCAATAATGGTTGGAACTGCTCCTAGCTCCGAGACGAACTTCTTCATCCAGACGGCTTCCTTGGCGGCATCATTTGCAGCAATGTACTCAGCCTCCATCGTAGAGTCTGCAACGGTATCCTGTTTAGAACTCTTCCAACTTACCGCCCCTCCATTGAGGGTAAATACAAACCCTGAGATATATTTGCTGTCGTCCTTATCGCTCTGGAAGCTCGAATCGGTAAAGGCCTCCATTTGGAGATCTCCATTACCATACACCAAGAACAATTCTTTAGTCCTTCGTAAGTACTTAAGAATGTTCTTCACAGCTGTCCAGTGGTTCTCCCCTGGGTTGGATTGTTACCTGCTTACAACACTAAGTGCATAAGCTACATCTGGGCGTGTACATAACATCGCAGACATTATAGATCGTACTTCCGAAGCATAGGGTATAATGCTCATGCGAGCTCTCTCTTCATCGGTCTTTGGGCAAGAGTCCTTGGAGAGAGTGACTCCATGGCAAGCGGGTAAGGCACCCCGCTTGGAGTCTTCCATACTAAACCTTTTTAGGATGGTGTTGAAGTACCTGGCTTGGGACAATCCCAATAACTTTTTGGATCTATCCCTATAGATCCTTATGCCCAGGATGTATGTGGCATCACCCAGGTCCTTCATGGAGAACCTTAGTGATAAGAAAGATTTGACCGACTGTAGCATAGGAATATCATTTCCTATCAGAAGAATGTCATCTACGTACAATACGAGGAATATGACAGCTCTTCCTACAGCCTTCTTATAAACACAAGGTTCATCTGGATTTTTGATGAAATCAAACTCTTTGATAACATCATCGAAACAGATGTTCCAACTCCGTGATGCCTGCTTTAACCCATATATGGATTTAAGCAATCTACATGCTTTCGCGCTGCTCCCACTGTCAATGAAGCCCTCTGGCTGATCCATATAAATGCATTCTTCTAAAATCTCCATTTAGAAATGCTGTTTTAACGTCCATCTATCAGATTTCATAGTCGTAGTGAGCAGCAATAGCAAGTAGGATCCGAATGGATTTAAGCATGGCTACGGGCGAAAAAGTTTCGTCATAGTCCAAACCTGGTCTTTGACGAAAACCTTTCGCCACAAGTCTTGCCTTATAGGTCTCTACCTGCCCATCTACACCAATCTTTCTTTTAAAGATCGATTTGCATCCCACAGGTTTTACCCCAGGGGGTACAATGTCCAAAGTCCATACTTTGTTGGTGTACATAGACTCCATTTCGGATCTCATGGCATCCATCCACTTCACAGAGTCACCACTCGTGATAGCTTGCTGAAAACTAGTAGGATCATCATCATCCATGATGCAGTCTTCTCCGTCACCATCAATGAGGAAACCGTAGTACCTCTCTGGTGGGCGAGAAGTCCTACCAGACCTACGGAGTGGCCGAGGTTCCTCAGTTTCTATTGCAACAGCCGGTTCAACCAAATCGTCATTTGTAGTTTGTGTCTCTAGAACCTCTTCTAGATCCACCACTTTGCCATCATCTTTAT
The DNA here is from genome assembly GCA_030015575.1 of Agapanthus africanus. Classification (NCBI taxonomy): domain Eukaryota; kingdom Viridiplantae; phylum Streptophyta; class Magnoliopsida; order Asparagales; family Amaryllidaceae; genus Agapanthus; species Agapanthus africanus. The sequence continues at coordinate 192,149,936 of JASDDO010000016.1, read as the reverse complement.
CTGTGAAAAACTCTTTTTCGAAGAATGTGGCATAATGAGAAACAAACACCTTTTGTTCCTCTTTGTAGTAGAATAGATATCCATAAGAATTCTTTGGATACCCCACAAAATTACACATGACTGACCGTGTCTTGAGTTTGTCCGGATTCTGCTTTTTAACATAGGCCGGGCAACCCCAAATATTAATTCTCTTAAGAGATGGTCTCTTCCCATGCCATATCTCATATGGCGTGGTAGACACGGTTTTGGTTGGAACCCTGTTCAGTAGAAACACTGCAGTCTCCAATGCATGCCCCCAAAATGAGACGGGTAACTCAGCATCACTCATCATGGATCAGACCATATCTAATAGGGTCCTATTCCGTCGTTCAGACACACCGTTGTGCTGTGGTGTGTAAGGAGAAGTGAGCTGAGAGAGAATCCCATTCTCTTTTAGGAAGTTAGCAAATTCCGTACTGAGATACTCTCCACCTCGATCTGATCGAAGCATCTTGATACTCAAGCCGGTTTATTTTTCTACTTCTTGTTTATATTCAATGAATTTCTCGAAAGCTTCGGACTTGTGTTTTAATAAAAATCCATGACCGAATCTTGAGAAATCGTCAATGAAAGTAATGAAGTAAGAAAAACAGCCTCTAGCCTGTGTAGACATTGGACCACATACATCACTATGTATGAGTCCTAGGAGCTCGGTAGCTCTTTTTCCGTGTCCGGTAAACGGAGTTTTGGTCATTTTACCCTTGATACAAGACTGGCAAGTCGCATAAGATTTATATTCAAAAGGGTTTAAATATCCATCTTTGTGTAACTTGTTTAGTCTTGTTTCGTTAATATGACCAAGTCTACAGTGCCAAAGAAAAGCTTCATTTAATTCTGAAAGTTTTCTTTTCTTAGTGTGTTGTATACTGAAAACTGTGTGTTGATTTAGGACGTATATCCCGTTATTAAGCGTACCATACCCAACCAACATTTGATTTAGGTGAATGTTCATAACATTGTTCTGCAATACAAAATTATATCCTTCATTGTCTAACAAAGAAACAGATATTATATTACATAGCATACTTGGTACAAAATAACATGGGTTCAAAACCAAAACACACCCAGATGGCAACCCCAAGTGATACTCTCCCACTGCGACTGTATGTACATTGGAACCATTTCCAACGCGGAGAGTATGGTCACCTGTCTTCAAAACTTTGCTATTTCTCAGCCCCTGCATAGAATTGCAAATGTGAGAACCTGAACCGGTATCTAATACCCAGGAAGCAGAGTTTATTGAAAAACAGTTTTCTGTCACAAACACACCTGAAGCGGAAGCATCCCCATGCTTCTTCTTGAGGTTCAAGTACTCCGTACAGTTGCGCTTCCAATGTCCTGTCTTGTGGCAATGAAAACATTCACCTTTCCCCGAGTCTCCAGCTTTGGACTTTTCCTTTCCCTTCACCTTTTTAACTCCACCCTTAGGATTGGTGGGCTTCTTCTTTTTCTTTCCTTTGGCCTTAGCTTTTGGGAGAGAAGAAGAAGATTGCCCAATAGTCATAACGGGAGTTTTTACTGATTTCATAGTGCTCTCTGCACTCCTTAACATATTAAGGAGTTCAGGTAGCTCCTTCTCCATGCTGTGCATGTTGAAGTTAACTATGAACTGAGCAAAGGTAGAGGGGAAGGACTGCAGAATAATATCCGTATATTGTTCATTGTCCATTGTCCATCCTAGGTCCTTAAGCTCTTCTATAAGAGCTATCATCTTCAGAACATGGTCTCCTACCGGTGTGCCAGGGGCCATTCGCATCTGAAACAATTTCTTTGATGCTTCGTATGGTAATACGCGGGATTGCTCTCCATACAACTCCTTTCTATGGAGGAATATGGTTTGAATGTCCATATTCTCGTGCTGCTTTTGATGTGTATTGTCTATCGATGCAAGCGTGAGGCATTTGGCCGTGGCACAGTCAGTATCCCATATCTTGCGGACTTCAATATCCGCAACTGAGGATTTTGGACCTGGGGTGGGCGGGGCTGAAGCCGTGAGGACATATGATACTTTATCATAAGTCAAGGCTATTTTCAGATTCCTCAGCCAGTCTTTATAATTGGTCCCATTCAGTTTGTTTTTATCTAGTAGAAGCTTGAGTCCAGTGATTGGTATCTGCCATTAAGAGAGAGAAAAGAATACACTCAGCGAAAGCTCTTGCATAGATCAGATTGGTTATTATATTGTCTAATCGATGTCTTCCACTGCTTTAATCAAGTTTTTCTTTCAAACCTTAAAAAGAAATTAGCCAGGATTAATTACAGTCTACAACTTCGCTAACCGTTCAGCCAGGCCAGTGTCGGTACTTGAGGGAGGTTCCCCGTGCTTTCGCACGAACCTAATTAAAGTAAACCTCGTTTTCCCAGAGGCGTAGCCCCATTAACACCTTTCTAGACACCTAATGAGTTAGCTAATTGTAAACTGTAAAACTCTCCTTGGAGAAACTATTGCCCACAGTGGGTCGGGATCCAACCATCATATGGAAGGTATGCAATCTCATTGCAAATCTCCACACTTGAAATTCCCGATGTGATTTTTACCCCTAGTACTTATGACCTTAACTATGGTCAACAAATCATAAGTACCAGTCAAGTTCTACCCGTCATTTCTTGATCAATTAGACCCACCCATATGACCTTTAACTATGGTCAACAAAGTCGCATGAATGTCCTAATTAATCTGCATCATATGCAGTGTAGGAAGACATCACTTAGCTACCGTACACTACGCCTTAACTAAAGTCAACAAACGTAGCACGAATACTAAGTACTCTACTTCCTAAAATGACGGAGGGTTGCAGATGATTTTTAAGAAAATCTTTAACGCTTTGAACTTGATATCGTCGTAGAATCAAATGGTTTTCAAAAGGAGTGGCTTGTGCTCCGCAGTTTTGAAATATAGATTTTTCATAAAGAGCCGAGTGGTTTTCAAATCTGATTCTACAACATCTATTTAGGTTTATTTTCTTTACATTAATCATATTAATGTAATCCCATCATTTAAGTCTATAAGCCAATCACAGAAAAGAAACGAAAATAACACGTACACTTATGCCATCCGCATTCGCCGCAATGTTCCGTTATGCACCGTTATGTTACTTAACTAACGGCATACCGGGACGGGACTAGCGCGGGTGTAAAACATAAGCAACGTCTACTATATATCATATATATAATATGTCATTCGTCTCAGATATCTCAGAACACAGGCAGCAGAAACATATATATAATGTGGGATATACTAGGACGTCCGTATTTAGTATTTAGCCAACAATAGAAAATACGGATTCCACAGTCGCGATGAATAGCCAAGCCCACACCATTAGACCCCTACGAGAGCGGCAAGCGACCCTACCAATCCTGGAGTTTAGGAGACCCGGTCTCGACTCCTCGAGATGGCCTCCTACTGAACCCCAGAACCTGGTCACTTGTGCTCCCCTCCTTGGGTCTATCCTAATGCGGAAAAGTAAATAATATACAACACTGGTGGCATCAACCTCAACACGGAAGTGCCCCAAATAAAAGAATATTACATTACATTTGAATTTTACATGAATGAAAAATAAAACTCTCATCTCACATAAAAACCCCCGGCTATTCAATCGCGACAATCCTGCACATCATATCTCAGCAACACATAATATCATATATCATCAACGTAAGTAAGTATTCGTACCCCAATTTTCGTTGATGTATAGCAACGAAACCGGCGATATCGACATACTACACTTACGGTCACAAAAAAAAAGTGTAAAACTACAATATTTGGAATCCACATTCTCTTTAGACATCATAAATGCGAAATATCACATACTTCGTATTTCATGCCTAACTATATGAATTCCACATATTGTATCACATTCCAGATAAATAGACAGTATTAAAGTTTTCGACCGAATGATCAAATACCCAAAATTTCCTAAAGCTCAACACTTGAGCGGAGTTCAAAAAAAAACGGAGTGTGTCACAGTAGTAGCGGTCCAGCCGTTGAAGGGTCAAGCCAACGCCTCACATGTGGCACGCCGTACTGCCCCAAACCCTAAGGTTCAAAGGGCAGTTCAAGACGGTCACATAATCGAGTTAAGGTTTGTTTTCTTCTAGAGGGTCCACCACAGAACTTGCACGTATCTCCGAAAGATTTAAACCCCGTGAAAAGTGAGCAAACGACACTCGTTCGAACAATTCAATACTTTCTAATTATCCAGAAAAACATGAAGTTAAAATTCCGATCGAATCAATGAACTCAAAACAATCTCCAGAACTAACAGTACTAAATTCAGATTAAAAATACCCCAAAAAATATACAAGCAGACATAAGCATTACTGTATAAAAATCATGCACCGATTCATGTGTACGGCCGCGGAACCGCGGCCCAAGCAAGCTTTGGCCGCGTTTCCGCGGCAAGAAGGACTGTACACTGCATCGTTTTTAACTGTGTTTCTTATATTTACCTGCTGAATTTTTTGCATATTTTTAATTCTTAAAAATATCAGTTTTCAAAAAATGTCCAGAGAGTGTCCCGTAATTCCGTATTTCGGTTCGATCGGAGTTTATTCTTCGCTAAAGTATCGCCTAATGTTTTATGTCGGCTCTGATACCAATGTTAGGTTTACCTAGCACCCTATGAGAGGTTTGGAAGTATCACATGTCACAAAGATCAAATTTTTATGGTGCTAAGTAAGCATACAAAGGATCTATCCTAGAAAATTAGGGTTTCAAATCTTTAACCAACATCATAAGTAACAAAGGCAAGGGTTTTGAGAGTACAACCTTTGTAGCTCCCTTTTATAGACTCCTTGGCCACTTGAGAGTTAGAAAACGATTAGCTTGAGGTCTTCTAACGTCCACGACGATCCACCCGAAGCTCCTTTGTCCAAGCTAGCAACTTCACTTTTTCAAGAGAAAGAAATGAAGCTAACACTCTAAACAAGTGGGCAAGACTTGTGTAGAATGGTGTTGTGGTTCTCTTTCTCACTTCAAAATCCTATCTTGTTGAGTATTTTGCTCACTTGAAAAATCTAGAGAGCAAAAGGAGCAAGGTTGAAGAAGATGATAGCTTTTTTAAAGAAGAAGAGAAGATAAACTCTTATGAGAAAATGAAAAATATATGTATATATATTTTCCACTTCTCATCTCAAACCATGGTTAATGATAAAGATATTATTGTATTTGAGTTTAAAACACAAAAGAAAAATTAACCAAGGGTTAATAAGTAGGTGAGCATGGTAAGATGAAGAAGAGTGTAGAAACAATCCATGAATTAACCCTTTTTCTTTTCCTTTTTGTTTTAACACAAATGCAATAATAATCCATATAAAAACCCATGGTATGAGTCTTATATTGCCACCATTTTCAATGTATATGCAACCATGAAGGATGATGTATGTATGTATGTGTGCATGCACATCCATATGTGCATGAATCATGAAAGAATGCATACATGCATGCATACATCAAAAATACAAGAAAGGATTTCTAGTGAGAAAATAATGGTTAAATGATAAATCAACACTTGATTTATCAATCCGACCATATCACATACGACCCAACCAAAAGCAAGCCGCCCGATTAATATACGGTATCTCATACGCGCATTTTAACCAGGTCCATGCGCATATCGCATACGCGCACCATAAAGTTTCGCCTGGACTAGGTAACTCCTTTGTGGGACTCTAAGACTCGTCAATATACCGGCAGTGGGTGATGATCATATCAAGCACCCCCAAGACACAAGCGGTCAGCTAAACGTAACGGCCACTCGGGTATTGAGCGATCAAAAGAAAACAAGCGAACCTGCTACAACTCCCGTCGAGCCAACCGGCAACACTACCGTACAGTCCGGTCTCTTCGTCAGATATGCTGCATATCGAGTCTAGGGATGGTAACGTCGACCCCAATAACTCAATAAGTCGTGCCGGTGAATGGTCTATAACATATCGAGAAACTACTGATAACAGTTATCAGTAAATCTCAGCAGTCCTGGCCAGGGACTTACTGATATAACCAGTCGAGCACAGCACTGCATCAACTCCCAATACCGGGAGAGACGAAACCCCTCCTATCGCTCATTGCCTTCGTGTGTCTCGGGACTGTACCCAACGGCCACCTGTTTGCACGACTCAGTAGAGCCGTGGTAGGGTGGTAATCAAAGTATAGTGGGAGAGCACACAAGACTCTATGACGATCTCGGGTCTACAGACTAACCTGTACCAATGTCACCTGAGAAATGCTATCCGACGATAGATATAATTCCATATAAGAGTTCTCGGTGAGTTCGTCCAGTGTACTCAGTCACCACTGAGCACCCGTATATGATCTTGATGTCAAACATCGATGAATGTGGGAACATCCATCGCCCATCACATGGGTCTAGTATCATGTACGCTAGTCTACTCTGGTATATCGATGCTCCGTCTCGGTACACCTCCGACAAGGGACATTTCAGGATATGCTTATAAACTACAGATGTCCCACTAGTATGATCTTTATCATAATCACTGTAGTCAAGCCGATATCCTCAAGGCTTTATCAGCATGTATGAATGAATAAAAGCATGATCAAATCAACATGTCAGATAAAGTAGAACCAGATAGCATACTATCATGTCGAGCAAGAATGTACACTGAATATATATATATACATGTACAGATATATCTACTATCATATAATGGCCTCTAGGGCATACATATATCCAACACCGGCTTGTCACGGAATCACCCTCTCCAAAGAGATGTCTCCCAAGACTGATTTGGAAAGGGCTCGCATGTCATCTATACCCTATGCATCTGCGGTAGGCTCTATAATGTATGCGATGTTGTGTACCAGACCAGATGTAGCATACGCATTGAGCATTGTAAGCCGGTATCATTCGAACCCAGGGCAGAAACACTGGATAGTAGTAAAGAACATTCTCAAGTACCTGAGAAGGCCTAAGGAGATGTTCTTGGTGTATGGCAGAAAAGACCTCCAGATCGAGGCCTTTGCTGACTCCAGCTTCCAGAGTGATAAGGATAACTCCAAGTCCATGTCGGGTTATGTCTTTACCCTCAATGGAATGGCGGTTTGCTGGAAGAGCTCCAAGCAGGAAACCATTGCTGATTCAACTATGGAAGCGGAGTACATAGCTGCTTGCGATGCCGCAAAGGATGCTGTCTGGATGAAGAAGTTCCTCACGGAGCTTCAGGTGGTTCCTTCCATTGTTGATCCAATACCGCTGTATTATGACAACAACGGCGCTATAGCTTTAGCGAAGGAACCCAGGTCCCATCAGAAGTCCAGGCACATTTTGAGGCGGTACCACCTGATCAGGGAGATCGTAGATCGCCGGGAGATCGAGGTGAAGAGAGTAGATTCGGAGAATAACACTGCAGATCCATTCATGAAGGCCATACCCCAAACTCAGTTCGAGTGGCTGATCGAGATGATAGGTCTTCGATACGCTAGTACATGGCCCTAGTGCAAGTGGAAAATTGTTAGTGTGTATGCCCTAGAGGCCATTACTGTATCATACAAGTTTGTATATTACTTAATGGAAGCTTGGGATATTCACAGTTGTATAGACAATCTTGCTCAAAATGGTAGTATGCTACTTGGTTTGTTTCTACTTTAAATGTGCATGTGTTTCTTTTAGCATATCGCTTATACATATTAGTAGAGCCCTTAGGATCTTTGCTTGATTACCAGCGTTGTGATGGCAGTCACACTTTTGGGGGCTGGGTAATCTATAAGCACATCCTTATACAGGTCCTTAGTCGTAGGATTATCGAGACGGGGCATCGATACTCCGGAGTAGACTAGCGTATGCGCTTCTCATCCCAGCAGGGGAGATGGTTTGTCCCACAGCCATCAGTACGTCGTACTGGAGATAGTATGCGGGTGCTCGTTAGGTTACGCGTACACTGGACAGGACACGTCGGGAACTGTTGGTTGGTATTATGCCTATCGTCAGTTATCAATTCCCAGGTGACATGAGTACAGCTTAGTCCGTCGACTTGACACTGCTACTTCGCCTCGAGTGTGTTCCCACTGTACTTTGATTACTACCCTACCACGGCTCAAAGGTGTCGTACAAACAGGTAGTAGTTGGGTGCAGTCCCGAAGCACTTGGAGGCAGTAGCGGTTAGATAGGATTCGTCGTCTCTCCCGGTATTGGGGGTTGATATCGCGTTGTGTCTAGGAGAGCCATTACACAAAGTCCCTGGCCAGGGCAAGCGAGATATACTGGTAGGTTTTCCAATGTTATCTCAGGGTGTTCTGGGCTACACTCTGACACGACTTGTACCGCTATTAGGGGATTGACGTTTACCGCCCCCTAGGCCCGCCATGCGATATTCTCAGACGAACAGATCGGACTGTACGGAGATTGTCACATTCAGGCTCAGTAGGAGTTCGGATGGGTTTACCTCATCGGCCTTCTTATCGACATCTACCTGGGGACCATTACGTACAGCTAGTGCCGCTTGCGGTCTGTGGTTAAACCCACTTCCAGCATAGTGTCGAGTCTTTAAAGTCCCACACAGAGAGTTTCCCTGCACTGGGCAAAAGGTGTAGAGGCCGTATGGTTTTACGGCAAGGCTACGATCACTTGCGTTCACTTGTGCGCGTATGATGTTCGGGAAGACAATACTAGTGGGCTTTGGTTTAAGCCAGATCCTAGCATTGTATGGATGGATTAGTTTTGTCTTCTTTGCATTCGCATTCTACGGAATGCGAATGCGGGTGTGTATGCACAGTTGTGAGGAGCGAAGAAGAAGGAGGTGCCTCATTAGGGTTTTGACAGTTGGTTCGGTCAAAACCATTATGAGGAGGGACATTATTTACTAATCTTTTTAATGATAATTATGTTATGGCTAATTGCTTTGACCATTTGACCCTACTTGACCTTGTTGACAATTTGACCATTGTTGACTAGGATCTTTCATGTGAGATCTAGAGTCTTCTTTTTGTTTTTGGTTTTATTTTGAGATGATAATTGTCAAATCAATGTAGCCATCAACTTTATCATGATAAGAGATTAGTAATGATAATGTTTAAAGATCATTATTCTTTTCTCATTCTCTCTCTTCAAATGAGAGCTCCCATGGTTGCTCCTTCTTCTTCCTCTCTAGATTTTTCCTTTGCTCTCTTGTGTTGAGAAAATAAGGATCTAAATTCACAAACAAATCCATCTTGTTCTTCTACACCACCTAGGACATCAAGCATAGCACACTTGTTGCCCTAGTTACCTCGGCTTGAGGTGGAGCTCGGAACACAAACTCTCGGGTGGATCGTCTTCGACTCTAGGAGGCCGCGGAGGTGACCAAGATCCAGATCGATCCTTGGAGCTTGCATGGACGAGGAGGAAAGAGGAGAGAAGACCCGAAGGACTTGGTTCGTGAGGTATAATCTCTTGAGCATAGTAGATAGAACCTCTTGTAGTATGTTAGCAATGGTTTGGCAAAGATCCTCAAGTTATTAGTCCATGTTACCTTTTGTCAAAAAATTGTTTTTTACCTATTCCGTATCCCCGTAAGCACCGGGGTGGGTAACGTGGACTTACATCCCACACAAAAAAACCGGCGACACATCCTGAAAATCCGATCTCGCCGGCCTGGTGGGGACATTTCCAATTTTGGTTTTTTGTGTTGCTTTCAGTGTTCTAATTGCATCCCATTTTTATTGTTTGATTTTCTTAATTATTTGTGTTCAGAATTTTGGCTATCCATATCACTTTTTGGCTCAAATATCCGTATTTTTCTGACATTTGCAGATTTGACAGATTGTGAGCAGCGATCGTGCGGAACAAGGGGCATTTTTAAGAACAAGAGGAGTCAAAACTTAGTGCCAAAGATCCCGGTAGTTGTACCCGCGCAAGTGAACCATTTGACCACTCGGAGGCAATATCGACACGAGTTTTCTTAAACTCGAAAATTTTGGTATGTATTTTTCTAAACACTTCCTCTTCTAAAACCCAACGCTCCAATATCCTTGTCTTTACAGGATTCTTAGCAACATCGCCGCAAAAAGCCAAAGAAAAGACTAACTGTATTTGTTGCAGCGCCACATTTAAAGTAAAAAATGAATTGATTGTTTGAAAATATAACTTTGTTGATTTGCGCATTGCATCATTTAATACGGACTTAAGGGGCTCTAACACCAATCCAGATTGGGTGGGGATTTCATCACCCTTCCTAAGTCCCCGGAAATAACTAATTGCATAAGTGTCACCTCAAGCTTAATAAAAAATATCTAGACTCAGCCAATTAAGGACTTTCCGCGCTCAATAGGACAAAGGAAGATTATGGGCATTCGGTCGTTTATCTAAACATGACTTTTGTGGGGCCTAGGCTAGACAAGTGAGGAGGTAATTTTAAAAGGCCCGTCTCACGGTGATTCGTGAGCGGAACCCTCCATACCTCACTTGTGCTTACCTGGCGACAACTGGCTGTGAAGAGGCGATTTGAGGGTTATCTCACAGTTTGTCGCTTTAGGACAGTTAGGAGCAGGTCTAGTTGACTTTGAGGACCCTGGTCTAGGTTGTGACTGTGCATTTGTGACTGTGCATTTGTGACCGTGTTTGTTGAACTATCTTGTCATTTTCCTATTTCTTTTGAAACAAACACAAATCTGCCATTTTTACCACCATCACCCAATTTTTCTCCACTTTCGTTTTCTTACCCTCACATTCTATGCCTTGACTACACTAAACTCGTTTAGTATATGTCCGCTTGGACTAGGGACCCCGGTGCCCGTTTAGTCCGCGTTTCGTAAGTCCCTACGGACTACGCGATCGACACCGCAGTCGAAACTCCTTCCACGCCTTTTTCACCCCTACCTTTGTCGGCCAACTCCGACATTGACCGGGATTCTGTTCATACATCTTCACCTTCACCATCACCAAATTCTTCTTCTGAGATGTCAGGATTCAATCCTAACATCCCTTTGACTCTACCGGGACTGATTCCACCTCATCTGGGTGTGAATAACCCGCAACCACCTCCTGTCGAAGCGCCACAGCGAATCGCGCTCCAGGATCGTTTCTATCCCACCCGCTCTACACTTCCTACCTGTCTTTCACTTCCGCCGGTCAATGGGGATAATTTCAAAATTAAGCCCCGCTTCATCAACATGTTGCCCAAATTTCACGGGCCGGAATCCGAAGATGCCTATATCTTCATCAACAATTTCCAGAACGTCTGTACAATGATGAAGACAACCCAACTGTCCAACGATGCTATACGGCTACGAGTCATTCCTTTCACTCTGTGTGACCTTACTGAGAAATGGCTGTATAGCACCGCGTCGCATTCCATTACCAGTTGGGATGCGTTTGCTAAAGCGTTTCTAAAGAAATTATACCCAAATCACAAGACCGCGAGAATCCGAAACGAAATCAACAAATTTTCCCAGCTTCCTACCGAACCTTTTTGGAAGTGCTTTGACTGATACAAAGACATTCTTGTTCAATGTCCTCATCACGGTATTGAGAGATGGCAACTTTTACAGACCTTATACGGAGGCCTGAACCCAGCAACGAAGCAGCTTTTGGAAACCATTTGTCAAGGCCACTTCCTATCCAAATCTAACGAGGAAGCTTGGCAATTCTTCGACGATCTTGCAGAACAGACGCTTCAGTGGGAGAGCACCAGACCGAGTACTACTACTTCTTCTTCCGCCCCTTCTCCCGGTCAGTCTAGGGCAGGCATTCATCAACTCGATATCTCAATTGCAATGAAGGCCGAGATGGCAGCTATCATACGGAAACTGGAAGCAATTAAGAGCAAATTCTCGTCTCCTTCTCCTGCCCCTGCTCCTCCCCCTCATACCATCTGCGCTTGTTGTTCTGATCCATCCTATTTGACCGAAGAGTGTCCTTACAACACACCTTCTCAAGGACAAGATCAGGTCAATGCTGCCTTTCACCAAAGACAAAGAAATGATCCATACTCTTCCACCTACAATCCCGGTTGGAGGAACCACCCCAATTTCGTCTGGAATAAGAACCAGCATCAATTCCAAGGCCACAACAACTTCCAGAGGCCTCCTCCTCCTCAACAACAACATCAGCAACAAACTCAACAGCAATATCAGCAGCCCTTCCAACCCCAACCTTTTCAAAATCCGACGAACAATTTTGCACCCAACAATTCTTTTCCTCAAAACAACTTTGTTCCGTCAAACAACGATAAGGTTTCCTCGCTAGAACGAAGTCTGGAGGCATTTGTAAAGCAATCAACTCAATCCACCGCCAACATCCAGTCTTCCATTCAGTCTTTAGTGCATCACACTGCTGCACATGGGCAAAGTATCAAGACCATCGAAGCCCAGATTGCACAGCTGACTGCGGCGTTAAGCGAGCAAGAGAAAGGGAAGCTTCCATCTCAACCACTCCTAAATCCTGGTCACCCACATAATGTACATGTTGCTCTTGAACAACAGAACCATAATATGAGTGCCGTGACTACATTGAGATCTGGAAGGATGCTGCACAACAACATTGGGACATGGATAGATGATAACACCCCAGCCGCTTCTTCTTCTTCTTCTTCTTCTTCTTCTGAGCATATTCTCCCTTCTTTAAAAGGCTCTTCTTCGTCTTCTGTTCTGAACGGACCCACTTCTCACTCCACGAAAACTCCAGCTCTGGGATCCGTTCCAACTCCACAATCTCGTCTACAAGTATTGGACTCAACCAATTTTAAAACGTTCTATTTCCAAACCGGTT